>OU785237.1:14055833-15434166 GCA_917051295.2 Erebia ligea
GTTATTATCACTAACATGATAATAGTCGTTAAAGCCCGCCAACCCACATTGGAGCAGCGTGGTGGGTCTAAGCTCTAATTCCCAGTCTCCTATGAGAGTGGAGGCCTGTGCCCAGCAGTGGGACGTTAATGGGCTGTAGTGGTAGTGGTGGTGGGAAGAAGGATCTTTATTTCGTGAGCGACCACCGAATTCTAAAACGACTGTAGAAATGGGAATACTCCAATATCAGGTTCGCGTAGTGTGTCGCTGATTTTTAGCTACTCATTCATACGTAAATAGTTATTCAAGCGCTTATAAGGATCTCTAGCTATGCAAATACATAATTCTATTAGGTATTACTAAAGTACGTCAGATAATCAATGTGTGCGTCGGTTTATCGATCCCCTGGTAATTTTGGCAAGCTTCTTAAGGAATTTTTACAACCAAGGTGTGTTCTGCTTCCTGAGTGTGTTTCCACTCCGAGTTATATGAATTTTATAATATAGACTACTAGCTGATGCCCGCAACTTCGTCAGCGTGGTTTAAGTTTTTTGATTCCCTCGGGAACTCCTTAATTTTCCGGGATGAAAATTAGCCTATGTCACTCTCCAGGTTCTCAACTAAGATACCCATGCCAAAAATCAGGCCGATCCCTTGCTCTGTTGCGGCGTGATTGAAGGACAAACCAACAAACCAATAAACCAACAAACCAACAAATAAACAGACTTTCGCATTTATAATATTAGTATGATAGAACAATAGACACGAAAAAAAAAACACCTGAGTTAAATGTATCGAGATTGGCGAATGATTGGACTTATTTGCATTCATTCTGAAAAAATATTGGATTTATGAAAATGTGCACCTTTCGTTAATGTTAATAGTTAGTTAATTTTAAGAGGATTAGATAATCAGGTTTTAGTTTCCTATATATATTGTTGCAAAAGCGTACACTGATGTATCACTAGACATCACGTGATCTGCACAGGTGAAAAGCAGATTCCACTACCACTACTATACTTTTCTTTTTTAATTCTGTGGTTCAAACCAATACCTGAAAAAGAGATTTTTGATTAATTTTCCAGGTGACTGGATTTATGGTTGTTTACCGCGTATTCGGACTGGAGACCCTGGGAAACTTTTTTCCGAATCTGGCCAGAATTAGAGGGAACACTCTTTTATATAACTACGCTTTGGTTGTATACGATATGGCTGGTCTACGGGAGGTTAGTGGCAAAATATTTTTGACTAGCAACCCGCCCCGACTTCGCACGGGTAGCACGATTTTCGATTGTAATTTTGGTAACTGTGAGTAAGGGCGGTTTCAGAATAGCGGTTTTACGGTGGATATTTAAGCTCGTTTTTGCAAGCGCGTGTAGGCGCGTAAAGGCGCGCCCTATGCCACACGCGCACGAGCATTGACGAGCTTATAAGCTCGTATGCTACTGACTACTACACTAGAGTTACTGTTACTGCTACTGACTGACCTATGGGTCCGAGCGAACACGCTAGAATAAGCGCGTGACTCACGCGTTCGCGTAAGCCGAAACGAGCTTATACCTGTGCTTATACTTACGCGCAAAAAATACGCTAGTCTGATACCGCCCTTAAACTTGAAAGATAGACATAAAACACTACGATTTTATTGAAAAACATGTCCACCACCCTAATACAATTTCTTGATGCAAACTACATATTTCCAAAGACGGTTAACTTACAACTTCTCGTAGAATCCGCCTATTGTTTGGTGAAAACTCTACGAAAATTTCAGCAGTAATTGATTCTCAACGGTATTCTTTGAAAGCTTAAAAACCGGCCAAGTGCGAGTCGGACTCGCGCACCGAGGGTTCCGTACAAACCTGTAGTAAGTTTTACGATTTAAGACGTATTAAAAATAAAAATTACGTTTGTTGTATGGGAGCCCCCCTTTAATATTTACTTTATTGATATTTAATTATTTATTTTGAAAGGTAATATACAAGTTAATATTCTGTGAAAATTTGATCCGTCTACCTGTTACCGTTTTTAATATTGAGCAAAAAAATACGAAAAAAACACGTTTATTGTATGGGGACCCCCCTTAATATATATATTTTTTTAATTTTTAGTATTTGTTGTTATAGCGGCAACGGAAATACATCATTTGTGAAAATTTCAGCTTTCTAGCTATCACGGTTTATGAGATACAGCCTGGAGACAGACAGACAGCGGAGTCTTAGTAATAGGGTCCCGTTTTTAACCTTTGGGTACGGAACCCTAAAAAGGGAGTAGGGCTTACGTAAGCTATTTCACAGTATTATTTTTTCCAAAAATTGAGGTTTCAGCGTAACGTTTGTGTAACTTAAAAAGTTGAAAGTAACATTCAAAGAAAATGGCTTGACTTCCGGAAAGCAAGATTAGAACTACCAAGCCAACGCTATGTAAGCGCTAATATTATACCTGGACATTTATGATTCCAGGTGGGTTTGCATAATCTTCTCAAAATCGACAGGGGCGGAGTAATAATCTGGGGCAATCCCCTAACTTGCTTCGTGGACACGATCGATTGGGAAGCCATCGCTCCAAAATCACGACACGTCCTCAGAACTCCCGATAGGGAGGCCCGCTGTAATTTCCCTTGCACCTGCTCCGGCATTCCTTCTCGGAATCGCTGTTGGAATAATAGGTACGTACTCGTAGGTTTATACCTACTTTGAGCGGTGATTGCCCGCCAGATTGTGGGCAAGGAGTTCACCCTCCTACCTTCGGTAGGGGATTCGAACCTCGGGCACCCAGTAAGGTAAATATCACTAGCTTTATCGGGGTGAAGGAAAAAATCCCGAGGAAACCTCCATACCCAGTCCTTTTTTGAGAGGAGACTAGTGCAGTGTAGGCAATAATTAATAATGAATGTGTACACGTCCTGCTGATACTGGTCTGGCGACTGACTACAGAATCCATCAACTCTCAGATAGGTAAGACCGTTAAAAAATTGGATTTTTGCCAATAGGAATTATTTTGGAAATCATGGGGATGAGATCGTAGATAATTTAAAAACAAGTTATGTTCATGAATATTGGTATTCGTGCTTTGGGATGAAAATTACTAAATAAGTACAAAAAAAAACATTTTTTGTGACAATATGGTATTTAAAATGCTATTTTGAATTTACAATAGTTCCAGGTTCCGTTAAAAACGAGTCTTTTTTCCAGAAAATGCCAGCGTTTCCTCGAAGGCGCCGAGCGCGAGAATTGCAGCACCGAGTGCCTCGGGTGCCGCAACACGAATCACAGCAGCTGCTCCTTGTGTCGGAGTTACACGTTCCGGGGCGAATGTGTCCCACGCTGTCCGGATGACACGTATGTTGCATTTTGCAAGATTATTTCCAGAATGCCTGACGCCGTTTTCATAATATGATAATTTTGATTGCAAAACAGCGCAAAACATTTTTACCAATCCTGTTTAACAAAATCTTTAAAGTCTAAATTAAACTAAAATGACAGCTCCAAATCTGGTGCTGCCCATTTCCGCAGGGAGAATTAAAAATAAATAAAATAAAAATCATTTATTTCGACCATAATATATAATTATGATCATAAATTTTGTTAGTAATACACACAATAACCGAATGTTAGTAAGTAATTATTATAAAACTACCTAATCCTAAAACTAATTAAGAAAGGGATAGCCTGCCTTATAAATAGAGCTGTCATTTAGTTTAGAGATGGTATACGGCTGCATTGTCCCTTTCGAGACAATAGCCCCAAATTGCATCTGTGGCAGTACTGAGCGCCGCGGTCAATTTTCATCTCGATCAATTTGAAAAATTATGGGTTTGGATAGAAGCAGGCGTTACTTTGCGGAAGTCCATGACAGTGAAAAAACTAGAAGTTTAATTCGCTATAATCCGTATTGTACCTATGTAGCGTGCATTGTAGAGTCAACATTTCCTGAAGATGCTTCGGTGTCGGAGTGAAACGTACGCTGAGGGTATTTTGGAAGATTTATGTGGTGTGGAGAATATCGCGGGCTGTAAGTTCAAGATACGCACTGTACCACATAGATTTACCTTCTGTGGCGGATTATAGCGAATTAAACTTCTAGTTTTTTTAAATTATGGGTTCAGCTTGTTATCACTCTAATGTAAAAAGTGAAAGTTATGATTCCTAAATACTTAAGTCCTGACCCTGTGTGGTGGTTCAGCCGTGGCTTGTAATCACCCTACCGGAACTGTGCCACCAAGTTCCGATTCCAACTATCCCCATATAACCCGATTTAGATAAACCTGAGAGCGAAGCGAGTACTTCGGGCGTCACATCACAAATCACAGCTGTAGCTGCTCCTTAGGTCGGAATTACAAGTTCATGGCGAATGTCTTCCGACGAGATGTTTAATATTCGTTTGGATACCTCCCTGGCGCAGTGTTGAGCGCTTTGCTCTTATAACTCAATAAACTCAATTTATTTATAACATGTAGGACATACAGGTGTACCTATCTTATGTTACGTTATGTTTTCACTCTACCACCGGTTCGGAAAAAAGGATCTGCTGAGAAAAACCAGCAAGAAATTCAGTAGTTGCCCTTTTTAAAAACAAGATATTACAATACGTAGATATAACAGTTAAATACAGTAGTGTAGGTTATTATATTATACTGTGGGGCGCTGGACCCTAAGTCGAATGCTTCCATACAACTTTGTTATAAAGAAATTCGTCAATTGTCTAATAGCCTTGGCTCAACAAGATTTCCTTTAAAATTGGATTGAATCCCAGATTGATATTTTCTTAAATTTCTAAGGTCAGGTCAATGGCGGGAAGTTTCAGCTGTACTTACGAGTAGTTACAACCCGAATGGCAAAGATGTTCCAACTTATATACCCACGATTGTTTCAGATATATCTTATCAGCGAGCAACTATTGTCTAACAAAAGACGAATGCTTACATTTAAAACACTGGATCTTAAACGACAAATGTATCTCGGAATGCCCGTACAATTACAAAAAGGAATACAAGAATGCAACTATCAGCTGTGTTCCCTGCAAAGATTGCCAAATGGTAAGTAGTTCTAGAATAAAGAAAACATTAGTGGATGTAGCCATGTTATCTGTTGGAGTAAACATAATATATTCCATAGTTACTAAAAGTGTGCCTACCTATAATTCTTTACTTTCCTTTCTACTTTCGTTAAGTACCTCTTCACGGACCATCCGTTGAACGGGTTTTCAACGAGATTTGATCTCGAGCTCAACAATTTTTATAAACTACCGATCTAGGCCTTGGGGGATAGGCAGATACTCCAAGCTTGTTTATGAATATTTACTATTTGCATGATAATTGTTTTTTTTTTAATTTAGTAGGTTATTCAACATATAAAATACTATAGATACACATAGATATAAATTTATTATAATACATCAACGAAATTGAAAATCAAAAATCAACCAATGGAATAATGTTTTTATTTCAGACATGTAAAAATCTCAATATACAGGATTTGTCCACAATTCAGCTTGCAGAAAGATGTGTCTACGTTCAAGGTTATTTGAGAATCCATATTTGGTCGATACCACAAGTGGTCGATGAACTAAATTATTACTTGAAAAATATTCAGGAGGTATCGAAGTATGTTCTCATTTATGGTTCTATTCAACTTCGTTCGTTATATTTTCTTTCATCCCTGAAGAGGATAAAGGGAGAAGGATTGTTTCACGGGAAATATAGCCTGGTTATATACGATATGCAAAATCTTCAGACCATTTTCTTGCAGAACGTAACACAGAATCTTAAAGTTGATAAAGGTTCGTTAAGAGTATACAGAAATAGAATGCTATGTATGAGTGAAATAGATAAAGTAAAGGCAGCATTTCCCGTTGAACCTCGTGAAATTGACGTACCCCCTGGATTAAATGGATATAGTGCAGCTTGTGACGAAGTATATCCCAATCTAAAGATAGAAGTAAAGAATGAAACATTTGCCATAGCAACTTTTTATCCTCTACCGAACGATAACGTTCACTATACACTTCTGTATGTGAAAATACCACACGGCTCACAATCATCGATGGTGCCAGAATCCTGTAGTGATTCTGAATGGTCTGCTGTTACTATTTCAAACACAACTGGCAGTTCTGTTACAGTGGAATTACCATCGCTGAGGCCAGCTACTACCTATGCTGTATGTATAGAAAAGTATGACCCAACAACTCGGCATCTCGCGCGAAGCAATATTACAAATTTTACAACGGCAGTTGGTAAACCAGAACCACCTTTTATATTGGAACTTGTCGCGTCATCATACAATATCATTGTTATAAGATGGGTAAATCATTTGGATTATAGACCCTACATTACTAAATACGAACTCGATGTTGTTCTTGTCGATATTGAAGATCGTGATATTACTGTACGAGATCATTGCGTGGCAATGGATGATGATTTTTTTGAAATAGATTATTCAAGACACGCAAAGGTAATGCGTCCACCGAGTAACTATGAAAAAGGGTGTGAGTCCATGTGTGGTATCCTATCTTCAGTCACTCAAGGAGCAATGGTCGAAGAGTACTTTGACGTGTGCACTGCAATAAATGGCTGTGACCATGAGACTGAACGTCCAAAAAATTCCACATCTCGAGGTGTTATTAGAAGTTTGGCTTTAAATTTAGACGGTAATAGAAATAGCAGCTATCAGGTTGGAGGTTTACTTCCCTTTAGAGACTATAGATTTCATTTAAGAGCTTGCACTAAAGATGGGTGCAGCAACTCTGCTAGAAGCGTCGTTAGGACTTTGCGGTTACAAAGTGCTGATAGAGCGTCTATTAAATTCGTCAGTGCCAATAGGTCTGGCTTTATTGACGTGAAATGGAACCCTCCGACACGAACCAATGGACCTTTATTATCGTATACGATTGAAATACATACAAACCCACAAATTTATGATATTAATCATATGCTACCGCAAACCTGGTGTGTTCTTGGAAATGTTACAAGCCTCGAAGTGCAATCAATTGTTGCTGAGAAATACATATTGAGGATATGCTCCACGACTCTCGGAAATCCTTACACTTGCGATGCTTGGGAGAAAGTATTGACATTAACTGAGTATGAGTTAGCATGGTGGTGGAGTGGTCTATTGTTTGGGGTCTTCTTGCCTATGTTTTCGTGCATTATAGCCTGGCGTCTAACTGAGAAATTGAGAGAAAGTGAAAATATACCATTGGTTGATATGACGACTACTTTGCGGCAAGAAACGGAGGCGCCAGCAACTATGTTCTCAGACTTTATGCCAAGCAATTATATTTCGGTGAGCGATTTGCATTTTGAGTAATATTTTAAACTAGATATTTTAATTAATTCGTTGGCAGTTACTCGTAAGATAAATTTAATTAACATTATAGACTAAGGATAATTTTAGAAATATTATGCAATCATAAAATAGGGTAATAATCATAGGAATATTTTGTTTTGATTCAATAAAATATGATCATAATATGGTATGCCCTACTCCTTAGTTAGATAAGCTCATTTGAAATTTTAAGTAGGAAAACTTGTGTTGTGTCGCTCATGATATGTAAAACTCTACCACCGAAATCCGAAAAGCACACTGTTCAAAGTACAATGATTTCAAATACATAATATTAGACCTGTATATACTAGTTATTTATGCAACAGCTGTTGTGTAATAAGGGGTATTAAAACACGAATGTGGGTTTATCACACGACGCGTAGCGGAGTGTGATAATAGTATCATATGAGTGTTTTAATACCTAATTATCAACTGTTGCATACAAGTTTTTATCTACACTCATAATATGTCCTCTACAGATTCTGAAATAGTTAGCTTACTGCTAACATTAAAACATCCAGTCCTAGTAACCCAATATCATCAAAACTCAAAACTTGAATCGCTCATTTTTTTTTTAAATTTTTTTTTTTTTTAATTTTTTTTTTTTAATTTTTTTTTTTAAATTTTTTTTTTAAATTTTTTTTTTTTTGTTAACTTTTTTTTACAGCGCGCGGCGTTCTGGTAGTGAAACGCGCGTGTATGACAATGTTCTTTTTTTGAAATTCGTACAGATGTTCTTTTTTTAGGGTTCCGTACCCAAAGGGTAAAAACGGGACCCTATTACTAAGACTCCGCTGCCTGTCTGTCTGTCTGTCTGTCTGTCTGTCTGTCTGTCTGTCTGTCTGTCTGTCTGTCTGTCTGTCTGTCTGTCTGTCTGTCTGTCTGTCTGTCTGTCTGTCTGTCTGTCTGTCTGTCTGTCTGTCTGTCTGTCTGTCTGTCTGTCTGTCTGTCTCCAGGCTGTATCTCATAAACCGTGATAGCTAGAAAGCTGAAATTTTCACAAATGATGTATTTCCGTTGCCGCTATAACAACAAATACTAAAAATTAAAAATATATATATATTAAGGGGGGTCCCCATAGAATAAACGTGTTTTTTTCGTATTTTTTTGCTCAATATTAAAAACGGTAACAGGTATACGGTTCAAATTTTCACAGAATATTAACTTGTATATTACCTTTCAAAATAAATAATTAAATATCAATAAAGTAAATATTAAAGGGGGGCTCCCATACAACAAACGTAATTTTTTGATATTAACAATAAACCTCTACAAACAAAGTTAGTTTTGCGGTTCATTTCGTCTTGTTTTTAATACGTCATAAATCGTAAAACTTACTACTGGTTTGTACGGAACCCTCGGTGCGCGAGTCCGACTCGCACTTGGCCGGTTTTTGTAATTCATACAGATACCACGCATCGAGCAGATGTGGCAGGGGTGTTGTAATGAAATTCAGTACATTACATCACCCTTTTGGATGATGTAATGGTTATTAGGACATTGGGTGTTTTAATGTTGGCAATTAGCTAACTGTTTCAGAACCTGTTATAGAGGATTTATAGCATGGGAGTAGATAAAGCAATTTAAAGAAACGACAATTTCATTTTAAATCTGATGAAGTCAACTGTTGAATAATAATAAAGAGTAGGTACGAGATAATTGCTAATCATAACATCGAAACAAGTTAAAACCAACAACCCTACAAAATATTTCCATACTTTTGCGGTTGTTTAGGTTTTACCTTCATAAAGAGTTTCCTGTCTCCGAATCCGCTTAGTGTCCTAATCCGACACTATCTACAGATATTCAGACGAACGAACGCCGGTTTGACAGTCAACCGTGAAATCACGGTTTATCTCTGTTCAGCAGATCGTCCCGACTCCGAGCTTAATTAAACCTCCGAGCGTTTGCTCAAACGTCTTCGCATCCGGAAACCCTGTTTTAATATTGTGGACGAACATGTTTTTTGGGCACAATATTAAACATAGTTTCTTAATATCCATTTTTATGTGTATGTCCATATGTTTTTTATATATTATGTTTTTTATTCCATGAAAAGTCTGTACTGCGATCTTATCTGAGGGCGTCTTTAATAAAAGAGGACTTAGACGGACTTCATTATTGCCATACGCCTTATCGGTTTTTACAAGGTTTTTATGCCGCATTGAATATATTTTATATATTTTTGGAATCTACTCATCATTTTCTTGATGACAATATAGTTTATCTCATTTTGGAAAAAAAAAATCAACTTTAGTCTTTGATGCGGGACCATGGTCACCCTATCAATTTTTTTTAAAATTTTACTAGCTTAGTCACCCGGAATAAGCTAAGGATTCTAACGATACCTCATTCATAAAAATCCGTTCAGGCGTATAGAAGTTATGGCGGAATATACAAACTCACATACATGCATACATACACACATACATGATCCCTGAAAACAATATACTCCTTTTTTCAGGCAGTTGTATAAAAACAAAAACTAAACAGGCAAACTAGTTCCAATTTTGGCCACTGGGTCGGATGTGGGACTTATAGAAGTCCTTACAAAATACATCAATTGACGTTGTCGAAAGTGCCACACCTTAGAAAAAATTAAACGCAATGTCGTATTCAGTTCAATGTACCATAAGAAGCTTGTTTGACAATAGTGCTCCCTAACAGATGTAGGTACTAACACAAAACACTAACAAACACCAGAATGCTTAATGAATGCCGGGGGAATACGCCCTGTCGAGATAAGTCCGGATTTTACGGTTGATTGTCAAACGGATGCTTGTAGCCGGGACACCCGTAAATAATGGGAAACTAGGGTAAGTAAAGCCAAATTGATTGTATTGGTCAGCTTTTTATAATAGTGGAACTATATGCGGAGACTTCTGTACTCTTTGCGTATAATATCGACAAGGCTTAGACACCAGAGAATTTGTCAAAGGAGAATTGAACCACTACAGCCTATTAATGTCCCACTGCTGGGCACAGGCCTCCACTCTCATAGGAGAGAGGAAATTAGAGCTTAGACCCACCACGCTGCTCCAATGAGGGTTGGTGGGCTTTAACGACTATTATCATGTTAGTGATAATGACCGGGACCGACGGCTTAACGTGCTCTCCGAGGCACGGGGGTGAAACACCGCCAACTTCCTAACTCTGGGCTAGTACTGAGAATTTCTAATTAAAAAAACCCAACACTTAATTATGGCCCGACCCAGGACTCGAACCCGGGACCTCGTCGGCCGCAGTCGAACATGCTAACCACTAGACCAACGAGGCAGATATTATAAGCTCCGAACATTCAAATAAAATAGTGGGAAGTTTATTTACATGCAAGAATATCTGTGGAGTCGAGATAAGACGCGATTAGACGGGCCAGTGTCAAACGGTGTTTGCTACAGAATCTAGAGTTTGTATAAGTAGCACTCCTATTTCCTATTTCTAGAATATTCAATGCTTTAGGGATTTGGGGAATAAGTCTTCTGTGCGATAAATAAATCAGAACGACGAAGGTACAGATATTTCTTTTTGGACAAATTGTATGAATGGATAAAGCAAAATGAAGCAACGACTCTAAAACGACATAGCCATAAGGATTAAGGATACGTGTGTTTTTTCTTTACATACCTAGCTGGTAAGTAGATATCTATAAACAAGCAACATACAAACACATAGCAGCATTGAAAATAGTGGAATTTAGTGCCCGAACCATAGTTTAAAAAAATGTTGTCAAGAGATTTTAATTGAACGTACAAAAAAAAAATTTAGATTTTTCATTTCGAATTAATTATATATAATTGACTTACTTAGCATTAAACACTCAAAACATTAAACATTCAATATACAAGGTAGGTTTTTCAAATGCCGATGCCACCAAAATTGTTAAATGAATCATCATGAGTGGCGTCTAGACATAATGCAGTTTTCCTAAAGGCGTGTTTGGAACTTTATAGAGTTGTTTTATTTAAATAATTATGATTTAGACTGCAACAGCTCTTTTCTATGTCTTAACCGTCATAGAAGAAAATTTTAACCAAATAACTTCTGGTCTGACCTGGAACTCGAAGCCAGGACCTTACAACGAAATAATGATTGATATCAGTGTAATGATCGCAATAACGTCTGATTGGCTTAGTTAGCCAAAAGCGAAAGTATACTAAACACTATTTTGAATTGATTGTTGCAGCGAAATCACAACCATTGAGATTGTAACAATGATTGATGCAGCTTTTACTGAATAGGGCTACAGGATTTTCTGATCTCCAGCCAGATCTATGTTTTAGGTACCCTTTTGTGGTAACTGGTATTGCTGGTTAGACAATCAAAGAATAAGGAATACGATGCTTTGGTAGAATAGATATATTATACATTTTGTGATTATTTAATTTTATTGTTACAGACTGTCTATTTTATTGGTGATTATATTGTATTGCATGCCATTCCATGGCAGATTGTATGCTACTATGTTAAAATATTATATAACACCTAAAGGTATGTACCATGTAGGTACCTACTATCTTCAACCTGAGCAAATAAATCAATTGGAATTGGTAAGGCAATAAAACACCTGTATGTCAGCTCTATGTAGATAATAATGCTCGTAATTTGCAAGGCGGAGCTGGAGGCGTGTCGTCTAGCCCTTTGGAGCCTAAAGTGCCTCAGGAAGTGGCTCAGACTAATCAAGGGCAGCTAAAGGAGGTAGGTACCTTACGATGAAATTGAATTAGGCTGGAAATTACGAGAAAAACGTGATTTTCTCGTATTTTAAAAGTTTGGGGCGAAAGCACTTTTTAAGTTGTTTCTTTTTCTTGTGTAGTACTTATAAAGCCTTAATAAATAGTAATAATTGAGGACAACACGGACAATATAATATGTCTGGCAGTCAAAAGTCCGCGCGCACGGTTTTATCTGGAACTGCACAGACGAACGCGGGAGGAGGAAACGTGTTTCCCAGCCATGATACTTTACGCTGACGTTTTATCCTGTATGCCCTGTCCATAGTGTTTTTTCGCTCTTAGGAATACAGAGATAGCTTTATATAGAGGTAGCTTTATACGACACATTCGAGCACATTACGAGTAGACTACATTCCGGAGACTGACGGGCTACCTTTTGCTCTCGGAAAACAAACGAGTTCCCATGGGATTTATATCGCGGACAAAGTCGAAGGCATCATCTAGTAAGTATTCAATATTTTTTCTAGAATATGTAGAATTTCTTCGTTGACTAGTGAAGGCATTGAGTGAAGGAGTCAGAGGTCAGATAACGTAATTCGCACAAAGGGCCTGTATAAAACTGATATAATATTTCTTAAATGTCTAAACGATAATAGTTATTTGTTATACAAGAGTGAAAAGTTGTTTTTTAACCGCGTGCTCAATTTTGATGACCGAGCAAGCGAAGGATTCTAAAATTGAATCACGAGCGGAGCGAGTGATTCAAAAATTAGAATCCTGAGCGTCAGCGAGGGAATCAAAAGAGCACGAGGTGAAAAATCTTTTCACTCGAGTGCAACACGTAACTTTTCATCCCACCTCAGCGAGGAAATGACTAAATGCAAAAAAAATCACAAGATTAAATTCAATTCTGTTAATTTCTTCGTCACTAGAATCACTCATTTTAGGTTTTTCACTTATTTTCAATTTTCCTGTTTTTAATCGGTTTTAATTTTAAACAATATGACGTGAAAGAAAATGGTGCGCGCAAAGCAAATTAAAAAAGTACACCAAGAAGGTTACGAGTGTGAGTTTTTAACAAATTAAAAACGATTGTATGGAAATTCGGCACCATAGAGGTACAAGTAAATAGGTTTTAATGATGTTTTGAATTCACAAACTTCATAGACGAGTGATATTTACTAACGTGCACACGATGTTCTAAATTCAATTTACTTTATCCTCTAGAGGATAATAACGGCTTTTACCATCAGATATCGAAGAATAAAAATACTCTTTCCGAGATGGTGGGATGAAAAGAATTTTTCAGACAAAAACGATAACTAGGTGTACTAATCTGTTGGAATTAAATTCTAATTTAACTAATTAATATATAATTTACTAGCTGATGCCCGCGACTTCGTCCGCGTGGTTTAAGTTTTTTTGATTCCCGCGGGAACTCCTTAATTTTCCGGGATAAAGGTAGCCTATGTCACTCAGGTCCTCAACTATATCCATGCCAAAAATCACGTCAATCCGTTGCTTCGTTGCGGCGTGATTGAAGGACCCACAAACCAACAAACCAGCAAACAAACACACTTTCGCATTTATAATATTATTATATTAGTATAGTGTTCGCATTTATAATATTAGTATGATATGATTATTATGATATGATAAAGAATTTTTAATTATAAAAAAATCCTGTATCTAAGCTTAAAGCAGGAGGTTTATCTACTCATGAGCTTAAAGTCCGGAACACTGCTGAGATGTCATTAAAACTATCCAATCTACTCGGTTTTCGGTGCAATGCAACTGTTCTAAATTTTTTACGCCGTAATAACTTAGTTCGCAAAATGAACGTAGCATGTGCCACATTAATCCTTCTCCAGACTCCGTGTGCACTTCTACAGAGTTTCCTAAAGATGTATGTGCTCAATTTATATCAAGTATTCACAGTTATGCAGTTAGGTTACTAGCTTGTGCCTGCGACTTTGTCTGCGTAGTGTCTATACTTCTATAATATTATAAACTAGATGATGCCCGCGACTTTGTCCGCGTGGATTAAGATTTTTTGATTACCGCGGGAACTCTTTAATTTTCCGGGATAAAAGTAGCCTATGTCCTTCCCCGGGATATGACCTACTTTCATAAAAGATGGGCCGGGAAAGCGTAACAGACAGACAGACAGACACACTTTCGCATTTATAATATTAGTATGGAAGTATGGATATGGATGCAAGTTTGGATGGATGGATGAATGGATGGATGGATGGATGGATGGATGGATGTTTGTTACTCACGCCAGAACGGCTGAACGGACGAAATTTGGCATAGATGTAGATATAAATCGGATTTTTATTCCTCTACAAGTTAGCCCTTGACTGCTGTCTCACATGGTGGTAAGTGATGATTGACGGTAGCGGGCTAATTAGAGGTAGGTATGTCAGTTATATTTAACCCATACCCCTTGGTTTAAATAGACTTCGCGTGGGTAGGTACGTCTTTGCCGGTAGGGTGGTAACTAGCCACGCTTTAAATCTACCAGGCTTTCATGAGAGGAAAGAATGTGAAGTATGAATAAAATGGTTTGTTATGCGCGAGGCATAACTTATTTAGAGCCCGTCACAAACAAACCCACTTACGCTCAAATTGAAGTATTGGTTTGTTCAATACTTCCTGTGGCGGTAATTGCGTTATGCACTCGCAATCAGCAATGAATTGAAATGCAATAAAGTTATTGCTTACCTGTTGAATGAAAAATTAGATTTTTCATTTTTCATGCTCTAAGCTTTTTAGAGTAGGTACTACTAACTAGCTAATGCCCGCGACTTCGTCCGCGTGAATTGAGGTTTTTGAACTCTTTAATTTTCCGGGATAAAAATTGTAGCCCATGTGTTATTCCAGACTATCTACCTCTGTGCCAAATTTCATCCAGATCCGTTCAGCCGTTGGGGCGTGATTGAGTAACAAACATCCATCCATACATCCATCCATCCATCCATCCAAACTTTAGCATTTCGCACAACTATGCTGCGGGTATAAGTACTTTTTGAATATCAATAGTTCAATTTTTTATGAAAATGGAACTGGGTCAAAGGTGATAATCATTCACTAGCCTAACATCAAAATGACAAGCTAGCCTAACCTAATTTACTGTACAAGTCATGCTCGCGTGGAATGGAAATTATTCTGTGATGAATGGCTGTTACTCGTGAAAGCTTAGTTCCAAGGTTCCAAATGCATCCTTCGTGTCGAGTTTACTGTCTTCCATGCACCTACTAAGGTGCATTATTATTTATTATTATTGGAAGGGTCTTCCTTAGACCACTTAAGGCCACTTTAGACCACTAAAGAAGAGCAAACAACAAACTCAACCGGGTATTATTTATTTTCTATCACTTAGATAAAACTTTTTAACGCAGTAAACGGCGATAGAGAGAAAAATATAGGTATTATGAATGCAAAAGTGTGTCTTGTACATTTTTACCGCACATGCTTTACCGCAGGATGATGCACAGATAGTTAAGATAAGATAATATAAATATACAGTATGGGACAACTAAATAACATTTACATCTAGGATAAAACTAATATTAATTGTAGTTGACAAACAATCTAAATTTTATTGTGCACCTGTTTTCCGAACTAGTTAGAACTGTGTCTCGGAAAACAGGGAAAAACAGTTAGCTTATAAAGTTAGAAAAGATTTTAATATAAATTCGTGATCCGATTACCAATTCCAGGACAACTGCTTGGGTAACGCGATTGTACCTATTCGTATCGCAACAATTGTATTTGGGCGGCCGTGTCCGATTCGGGAAGGTAATAATGTAGCAGTGTTTACAGCTCGCCGAGAGATCTCCCTAATGGACTAAAAGCCGGCTCACTGGCGCTACGATACTTACCCAGAGATTTATAGAAACATTAGAGAAAATAAAACTAACGTCTGTTTTTGCAAGATAACCTCTCATCACATTGGCCGTGTGGGGATTGGCAGACTTCACACCTTTGAGAGCATAGAGGACAAAATTGCAGGTTTTCTCACGGCGTTTTTCTTTATCTTTTAAAGCAAGGGATATTTAATTTCTAAAATGCACAAAACTGCGAAAAATTTGAGGCCCCAACCACCTGTATAGGTATCACCACTGCTTGGTTGTTAGTAACAACATTTTTAACTGCTGTGCTGACAGCTAAGCTACTAAGCAAAACAAAAGAACTAAGTGAAATATCCTAAACTTAAGGTAAAATTCAAGTAAGTATAGTTCAGTATCTATTTCCTAAACTAAAGTCAATATTTAAGTAGCATAACAGCGAATTAGATCTATACTATTTTTTCAGTGTAACCAGTCACCAAGTACATATTTTCTTTTTTGTTTCTTACCATAGTCATAGTCGTCAGTTGGAAGATTGAATAGTATTGAGATGAAAGAGCTTTGGTAAGATACCTAGTAACCATACCTATGTTTTTAACCTGACTTGCAAAAAAAAAGTGTATGTGTGCAATTCACACACGGGAGAAGGGAAACTTCAGAAAAGTAGCGTACGAGAGAATGAGATAAATATAACTTGCATCCTATCTCATTCTCTCGCAGGCTAAATCCATATGTTTGCCTCTTTTTAGTGTCGCTTTTTCGTTTCGTTTTTCGTTTCATCGAATTTTCAAATCACAACGATTCTAAAGAAGTTTCACTTGAACAACTTGCTGAATTCAGTACCTCCTCCATTTTGGAAGTATAGGCTGTAGCATTTCATAGGTTTTAAGCCAAAAATAATTACAAACGGGACAAGAGAAAATTCCGTTTTAACATTCAATCAAACGAAAAATGGTGAAGTGCGGCGGCTTTTATGCATTTTCTATTCTAGAAGTGAAACAAAGTATTAAAAAAGCTTTAATTAAGTTGAAAGTAAAGTAAACAGCCGGGAAAACTCTTGTGGAAATTTCCTCGCCGATACTAACTATGCTGAGTGTACTCGAAAGGTCGGTAATAAAATAAAGAGAGATACAGTCGGCGTACCAGCATCCATCTTTCGAAAGATTCGGTTATTATTTATTACTAGCTAGTATCCCACGCGGACGACCAACCAACAAACCAATAAACCGACAAAAAATAGTATATTTCATTACAAGTGTGGAAAGGCTGTCATTGCAAAGAGTTCCGACAAATGTCTACCCGAGCCGAGGCGCAGCCGAAAGCGAGGGTTGACAGTCGGAACAAGTTGCAATGACGGTTCCGCACGTGTACTGAACGACTATTTTTTAATACAGTTGCGAAAAATGAAGCAATTTAATAAAATAATAAAAACACAATAAACTCAACTAACTTAACATTTATTTCTTAAAAAAGTTATAATTCACATATTACATTGAAATTGGTACAGTTTTTTATACTAACTGGGGAAGTTTTAGGTTGCATATATTTACTGTTTGAGACAAACTATTATTAATTTCGTATGATTGTTCATGTATATTTGTCATACAATGGCGTTTGCTAGTTGATGGAGTTGGATCTGATGAATTATCATTATCAACGAAGGTAGATGGACGAACGTTCTCTGCAACATGTGAAGGAGACGGACTGGACCTTAAATTAATGGAGTGTGTGATTTTTTTCCCAGTTTCTAGTTTGTTGCATTTTCAGCATACTTTTTATCATCGAAAACCTCGACCATAACGTAGAAGGTTTTAATTTTGCTGAGAGTTTGGAGAAGTATGCCAACATAACATTTTCTGAAAAACTATTTGCTTTTTTCTCTTCTCTCCACGCAATAGATTCGTCGTATGTAGATATGTAGCGACTTTTTGACTTTTCCGGTAAAATGTTCTCCGAAGCATTTTGTGCAATTATACTGAGTTCCGGTGGTGTTAATTCAAAAAAACTAGGGTCGAAATTACTCATTTTGTGCAACAAACAACTAAACTCGCAAAGAAAATTTCTGAAAAATGGCGCCAACCGTAGAATATAAGCAGAGTTTTTTTTTTCTTCACCCATTCTGGTAGGCAAAAGGAACTATGCCCATACAGCCAAGTCTTCAGTAGAATTTTTTTATTGATATGAAATGAAAATGAAATTTAATGAGATGAAATGAAATGAAACCTAACCAAACTCATTCAATCAAATCATTAAATCTGATATTGAAACAAATTAGTACTTAGCTTCTTTTTAGAAATATACGTATTTGCATGAATCATAAAAACTTCTATGATTTTTTTAGTAAAAACTTCATGGTTGGTTTTTCTTTCTATTAGACATTATTTTGACAGTTGGGAAAGAGAACGCACGAGTTCGGGAAAGGTAAAAAAAAAGCACGAGTGTGTAATAGCCCACATCCCGAACGCTATACGTCCCTGCAATACGCCACTTTTTGAGCAACTGTATTAAAAACACACTTTCGCATTTATAATATTAGTATGATAAAATCCATATCCATACCAATATTATAAATGCGAAAGTATGTCTGTCTGTCTGTCTGCTACGCTTTCACGGCTCATCTGTTCAACCGATTTTGATGAAATTTGGTACAGGGATAGGTTGTATCCCAGGGAAGGACATAGTAGGGTAGGAAGGGTGTCGCGGGTATCAGCTAGTTCCAAATAAATGGTAGATCGAATATGTAAAAAACACTCCAACTCAGCCTGCGAATTTACCTGATAAGTAGAAAAGTGGGCGTAGGTGTATGTCTGTCTGTAGGCATATTATCGCGCCGTTTCACCGGTTAAGGAAATAATAATACCTACGTAAATTATTCTCTTCTTGAATTACTGTTTGTTGGTATAAAAATTTATTTTTGTTTATGTTGATGGGCATAAAAACTTTCATGGTGACCCATATAAATACAGTTCTTTGTTCTAGCGAACAAGAAAAATTGTTATTTGCCCAGATAAATTTGAAGGCATGAGGAAAAAGCTTAACATATAAACAAAATAAGGGTAAACGGTAAAAGAGGTCAAGGCATAAAGGGTAAAGAGGCGAAAAATAAGCCTACCGTGATGTTTGTGTCAGCATGTGCATTTTTTGCGAACGGAGTACGGAAACAAAGGAGAAACGAATAAAAGGGATAGTGAAAGCAGCAGGCGGAAACTGATGTAGGAAAATAATTTTGGTAGGTGTAGAGTGAAACTTCCCACTTATTATATTCTTACAGAGGATCTCCGAGACATCGCTCGCGTGGATTTAGGTTTTTGAAAATTCCCATAGGACCTCTTTGATTTTCCGGGATGATAAGAAGCCTATGTTCTTTTCCGGGATGCAATTATATCCTTTCATCATAACGGTTGAACAGATGAGCCGTGAAGATTTCGCAGATGGACTGACACTCTCTCTTTGCGATCGTATTCCTCATTGCTGAGGGTCGTGCCCCTTTTCCATTAATCACATAATGGCATGGGTTTTCTTGGGATAATATTTCGGTGGGTTCCCAGGTCCTACCGCATAATAATAAGTAAAGTAATAAAATAAGTATCTAAATAATTATGTAAAGTTGATAAGTTTTGGTGTTTTGTATGACAAAGGAAAGTTAATCGCAATAAAAGATGCAAACAGCAAAAAAGCTCATTAGACGCCACGGTCGTGGACGGAGCTATACGGATGTTGGATATTATATCTTGTTATGGTGGATCTACACATGCCGGCAAGTTCCCCGGTTTAAACCGTTATTTATCTATTTATTTATGCCTGTATTTAGTGTTATTTTAGTACGTTTTTTACGATGATTTATATATTATCATCACACTGCTGGGCAAAGGCCTTCCCACAGAACATATTTAGGTTCCGTACAGCAAAAGCTCTGTTAACCTTTCTTTTAATTTTATTCTACTTTATATATGTTGGTTTCTATTGTATTATTTCATGCCTTTTCATTTTCAAAACAAATCGTACATGAAAAAAAGGGACCCGCCCCGGTAATCTGTTCATTTGCTATTCACAAAGGCTCTATCGGTTTGTAATTTGCGATGATGAAAAACGGCGTGAAAATAACACACACAAAACGTTAGCAAGCAGATTTTTATATAAGCATTCATGTATTTTTTAAAACCACATAAAATAAAGCTTTAGCTAAAATCAAGGGGTTCCGTCAGTTTTTTTTTTTGATGACTGAGGCCCGTATATTATTAAACCGATACCATAAATAACACGTTCTCAAGTATCGGTCAATCTAAGCTAATGACCGGTCTTAAGCACAGATTGTCCGAGACTTGAGGACCTGTTCTTAGCTGATATCGGTTTATTGAAATCCTTGATTGTGATCTCACGTGGTGGTGATTTAAGATTAGTCGCTAACCTTGCAGGACTAACATTTTACATCATACTTAATATTATAAATGCGAAAGTGTGTTTGTTTGTGGGTTCGTTTGTTTGTTGGTTTGTCACGCTGCAACAGAGCAATGGATCGACGAGATTTTTTGCATGGATATAGTTGAAGACAAGGAGAGTGACAAAGGCTACTTTTTATCCCGGGAAATCAAAGAGTTTCCCCGGGAATTAAAAAAAACTTAAACCACGCTGGCATCAGCTATACTTACGCTATACTTGCATCAACAATACTTTATAATTATCTATATTTGATTTATTAAGCTCATAATTTAAGTAATGTTGTTAAATTGATTAAAAAAATCTATTGATAAATAACATTAGATGTATTAGACGGATATTTTATAAATTTTATTTGCATCCATCCATCCATCCATCAGCCTGCATGCATCCAGTGCTGGACATAACCTTTTTGAGAGCGCGCGACACCAAACATGGTCCTCTGTCTTCCTCATTCACCCGCTTCCCGCCACCTTGTTCAGGTCATCGGACCAGCCAGCTGGAGGTCGTCCTACACTGCGCTTACCGGTACGCGGTCTCCACTCCAGAACACGTCTGCCCCAACGGCCATCGGTTCTGCGACAGATATGACCTGCTCATTGCTACTTCAGCTTGAAACGATGCATTCACCCTTAAAGTTTTTATTACTTGCATTTAAAAATAGAATTCATTTAATTAAAAACGTTATTAAACTAATATCGACAATTAGGGATTTATTAATTAGTTGAATTTTTAAATCTTACAAATTTTAAAGGAATTTCTAATAGAACTCGTGTACCGGGATGCTAAATCGCTTGGAATAGCTTCGCCAGTTACTTACTTAAAAAAGCCAGTTTACAAATTATAATTTCTAAACTGACTCTACCAGGAATCGAATCAGGATATTTCACACTCATAAAATCACAGAGCTCACCAGGGAGGTCGTCAAAGTTTTCCTTGTATTTGGGATTCTATATGCTAAGGATTTTACGGGCGGGGAGTTTCTTCGTAGCAACTTAGTTTGCCCTTCGAAGTTCGAAATTGAATCCACATTGTCCTAGCAATAGTTCCTGGTAATTGGTCTATTGGATATTCCAAACATTGCCTTTTAACTGAAACAGTAACCGAAATAAGTGTTTTTAACAATTTTTTTTTTAAACTGTTATTAAACAAAAACACTTATATAACCGTTTCATCTTTGGTTCGTGTCGTTAGTTAGTTTGTACTAATTTTACGAAGAGACAAGAAATAAGTATATTATTATTTCCATCAAACGGATCCCTGAAACCAGTTGAAACGTAAAATAATAACGACTCATACAAAAGGACACGCTGTTTCACTTCGGAACGGAGAAACAAAAAATGCGATCGGAAAAATGGACGGAGTGAGAGATTTCCCTCCCGAGTTCACCAAGCCTTTCGTCATCTCTTTCAATTATTTTATGAGTTGCAATATTAAATTTTTCGATGACAAAGTGCCTTTTTGGCAGAAGTACTGGCGCTTCTTTATTATGGCCGTGATTGTGCTTCTCAACTTTATCTCTATGTTGATGAGCATGATTTACAGTTTTGGGTCGCAAATGAATATCCCCGATATTGCATTCATGACATCCATTTGCTTGGTCGGCCTTCAAAGTATGTCTTGCAATACATTTTCATTCAGGTATTACTTAAACTTACATAAAATAAAATTGAGTCTTAATTATTGAACTAAATTTTTAGCTATTTTAAAGGCAGTAGTTCTGCTTCCAAAGAAGAAAGACATCGAAGACCTAATAAGAGGTCTGGCGAAGATGTGGATAATGGATGATGATCTAAGTGATGCTCAAATAAAGGAAAAAAATCGTCGCCTAAAACAACTAAACGTCACTCTGACAGGTATTTACCTGTTATTCTATTGTATTTACCTGTGGTATTTACTTAAATATTTGTAACATAAATAAAATAAAATTACGCGACCAATCTCAGAAAAAAGTACAGTCCGTCCGCAAAAAAAAAGCTTAACAGGCATAAAAATTAGTTCTAATTTTGGCCACCGGGCCAGTTATGTTTGACGGACAATAACCGAATATAAAAGCAACATCTGGGTCCCCACTACTGGGGAAATTTTTTATTAAAAGAACTGTAGTGCGATGTGCGTAAAGGTCTCCAATTCGATTCCGAAATCTATCACTGTTTTGCCACTAAATAAATTCAAAAATGCATTGAAAAAATAGTTGGCGCAAAATGTATTTTATTTAAAATATGACGATTTTTTGAAATCTAAATTAGGATATAACTATACATAATATCCGGATAAAATAAAATAATAGAATTAGGATAAATTAGACTAAATTATATTATTGTTATGAATCCAAGTAATGCCGACATAGATTATTGTATTATTATTATATTTTTTATTTTATTTTTAAATTTGACGTTTTGATGCAAGACGAGACCATAAGTTGATAAAAAAATGTAAAAAGCGGGTATTTGACAATTTGATTTAACAAGCATTCTTTGTAATTTAAAATGTTTATATGTAATTTTGTAAAAATTTTGAAAACTTTAAAAATATATTATACGAGTATATTTGTACGTCAGGGTTACCTGACTGGATATGTTGCGGCTTACCATATTCATCAACAAATATCTCAATTTCACATATTCAAAAACTACGCGTTTAGGCTGTAGCTGTCCTGTAAGGAACACACAAACATAATATAATACACTGATGAACACATAACCCTGTGCGTTCCGCAGTCGGGTAAAAAAAAAATATTTCGTGTTCCAGTTTTTTACTGGACAATCAAAACGGCCATATTTCTAAATTCAGTTCCTCAGCTGATTCATACTGTGTTCCGGAAAATTCGCGGCCATGACTTTGATTTCATACTACCATTGGGATACGTGTACCCCTTTGATCCCATCAAGAATTGGGGGCGATACTTACTGGTTTACTTAGTGCAATACTACGCATGTAAGTAGTGTGTTCTGTTTCATCAACTTCTGCTCGAGCTTGCTCACGGCTTTTTTATCGCTCTCTATTATTTCCTGACAAAGTGATATCTGCTGCGACTTTTTGTTGCCATGGCAGTGAGATTGAAGTGCATTTTTACCATTGAAACCGGAAGATAATAATTATATACCCACCACAAGATGATGAAACATACTAGATATAATGGCGGTTAGGTTCCAGTCTAGTCCGAATAACTTATCTGACCTGTGACAGCGTCGCTAGTATCTATGAAAAATAAAATAAAAACAAAAACTAAACGGGAATAAAAATTAGTTCCAATTTTGGCCACCGGGTCAGATAAGTTTGTGGGACTGTACCTTAATTTTAACCATTAAGGGCAAAACACACAGGGAACGGGCGCGGGTCGGGCGCGGGCAAGTCGGGCGCACGGCGGGTTGATTTCCTGGTATTTATATGGACGACAGCACACAGAACGCGGGCGTCGGTCGGGCGCGTGGCGGGTGATGCGCGGGAGCCGCGGTAAATAAATACAAAACCAACTTCCGACCCGCGCCGCGCACGACCCGCGCACGCGTCATTGTGAATGCCCATCGGAGAATACGTGTATTACGAGTATTACGACAAATTCGCCCGCTCGCTACCCGCGCAACCCGCGCGCTGTCTGTGGTGGCGGGCGACGGGCGCGGCTCTCGGGCGCACCCGTTACGGGCGACCCGCGCCCTTTCCCTGTGTGTTTTGCCCTTAGTGTTTCTACTGTTTTAACCAATTTTGGACCCACATACAAACTAGCAGCAAAATTTTGAAAAAAACTTTATTGGCGTAACTATCGGACTGGAGGCTAGTTAGACAAAAAAGTAAAAATAGTACATTACACATCTAGGGCAGTAAAATAAGAAATGTCTCAGATCACATGTAATTGTTCACAGATAAGTTGATTCTCTGATCTGTGTAATTGTTGTCCGAGGGGAAGCCGAGGTCAATAAACATGTGATCTGAGGCTTTCTTATTTACTGCCCGTGGTGTGTATACTATTTTTCTCCTCGACGGAGGCGGAAAGCGGCATTTTCGTTTAGCGCAGCGGGAGGAAAATTGACGCTTTCCGCCCGGAGGTGAGAAAAAATATTTTCCTTCTATATAAAAAACACCGTCCTCAAATGGGGCCAATGGGCTGATGTGTGATATTTTTCAACACATCCTTTTTCTATGCACCATGGTTTGATACATCATTTACAGTATCAATGTGCTTTCCACGTGCCATTCTACATATTATGGTAGCTAGATTGGCTGCTTCTGGAGGAAGTATCCAACATCATCTAGACCGTATCTAGACTCATACTTGGCATCATTGAAGAAGGTTTTGAACGTTTTCCATCGCGTCACCAGTGTCTTCACCCCTCAAATAAAATCGGGCGATACTTCGGCGAATCTAGAGCTGATCCAGTGTGTCTTCCACAGTCAGGACATGAAGACACCAAGCATTAGCTAAAGCCTAATCTGTAGAGAAATAACCATGTAGGTAGAGAAATGAGGCTTACCGCCATTTTTGGCTTCGAATAGCTGATCTGTGTACTGCAATTGACTGATCAGCTTGACCGTATCTACCTGTCCTCTCTACCTTTCTTCCTTCTGCAGAGCTCCATTTTTTCACCTTGACTAGAGGGTACACATGGTACAACCGCTGTTGTCAAGCTATCGCACAAATAAGTACAAGTATTGAATCAGTAGTCACAATCGTCAAAGTCAAATTATAGTTTAAAAAGGTAAAAATATTTAGGTAGGTACTTAAAGAAGTGGCCCCAAATTGGTACGGCTAGCTTAAATGGGTTAAAGGCTTTAAACACATTCATATTCTTACAATATTATAATTATCTACATACTTATTGCTTTGCTTTCATGATCCTAATTTATAACAATCGCAACAATAAATTTATCGTAATTTTCAAGTTGTCCGCTTGATTCACTGCTACGTCGGCGTACAGTGTTTGGTCATAGCTTTATGCTCGCAACTTAGTACGGAATTTGCTCTTATACGCGAAGACATAAAATATGCTGTACCGATGCCGAACAAAAACAACATTACACAGGAACTATATGTTGACAAAAATATGACTATTGAATCAATGATCAAAAATCACCAAGAATTAATCAAGTAAGTACCTACTTATTTACATTATTATTGTTTGTATGCGCCCAGTTATTATGTACATTGCCTCTACATTTAAGGTGCCTTATACGGATTTCATGATGTGTCATCCTTTTCCAGGTACACTTTAAAGAATCGGGAGTCACAGCTGTGGAAATGTCATGGTATCAAATTAAAGGTCATTTCTTCATCTCTCGTTTGACCTTATAAAAATGCACACTCCAATACAAATTTTCTGCATAAATACGTTTCTCCGAACGCAAGATCTGCTGAAAATGACGAAAAATGGGGTCCGGATAGGTACCCATAAAGCTAGATCCGCTGCATATTTTAACTTGAATATTAACAATAAAGTGGGGCTTATATAGTCCTCTATCCATGGTGCAAAGCATTAAGAATACAAATAAATATGTTTATAGTTTATGTGGCAAAAAAAAAATGTTTCATACATTTTTCTATGAAAAGAAGCCGAGCGCTAGGCGTTTGGCGCTCAGTACGCGCTGAGACGCGCTCGTGGACGGGTGGGTGTATCGCTTTTTTGCACGAAATTTATTACGACAAAATGAACACCGTGTTGTGTACTGCCATAGAGATATAATATTCTCTATGTGTACTGCGCTTAGAAAAACTTGATACCGACATCCACAAAGAAGGAAGTTCTCAAGTGTAGGCGAATTTTTTTTACCCGATTACGGCAAAGCCACAAGGAAAGGGTATGTTAGGAATATATATGTATGTATGCATGTATGTATGTATGTATTAAAAAAAAGTGAGCGCCATTTTGAAATTCTTTGTTATCGTACCGATTTCGTTCAAAATCGATATCTGGGGTTCCCTGGGATCACAAAACAGGAAACTGTTACCAAAATTTTAAAAAAGTCAGCACCATTTTGAATTTTTTTGTTATCGTACCGATTTCGTTCAAAATCGATATCTGGGGTTCCCTGGGATCACAAAACAGGAAACTGTTACTTACCAAAATTTTAAAAAAGTCAGCGCCATTTAGAATTTTTTTGTTATCGTACCGATTTCGTTCAAAATCGATATCCGGGGTTCCCTGGGATCACAAAACAGGAAACTGTTACCAAAATTTTAAAAAAGTCAGCGCCATTTTGAAATGTTTTGTTATCGTACCGATTTCGTTCAAAATCGATATCCGGGGTTCCCTGGGATCATAAAACAGGAAACTGTTACCAAAATTTTAAAAAAGTCAGCGCCATTTTGAAATTTTTTGTTATCGTCCCGATTTCGTTCAAAATCGATATCTGGGGTTCCCTGGGATCACAAAACAGGAAACGGTTACCAAAATTTTAAAAAAGTCAGCGCCATTTTGAAATTCTTTGTTATCGTACCGATTTCGTTCGAAATCGATATCTGGGGTTCCCTGGGATCACAAAACAGGAAACTGTTACCAAAATTTTAAAAAAGTCAGTGCCATTTTGTAAACAACGAAACGGTACGATAACAAAGAATTTCAAAATGGCGCTGACTTTTTTAAAATTTTGTTCATAGTTTCCTGTTTTGTGATCCCAGGGAACCCCAGATATCGATTTTGAACGAAATCGGTACGATAACAAAGAATTTCAAAATGGCGCTGACTTTTTTAAAATTTTGGTAACAGTTTCCTATTTTGTGATCCTACGGAACCCCAGATATCGATTTTGAACGAAATCGGTAAGATAATCTTTTATACATTATTTTACAATCTCAAAAACTGAGTATTATTGTAGCCGCGAGTATTGTTTCGGCGCATAAATAGGTACATAATATTTACCGCGGCCAACAGCGTAAACAAGTACCTAGTAAATAAATAATCGTCTAATATTTTCAAGTAACAAAATTGGTTAGTTGGCTATAAAATCGAGCGTCTCTACGCTCTATAGCTCTACGCTCTCGTAAAGCGTGCATATATATTATGCTGTAGTGTGACGAGTTTTATACCTATAGTTGAGTTTTTTACCTATAGTTGGTCGCGGGGTAAATGTTTAAAGGGCCTTAATAGGAAGAGCTAGATCTTATAGTTAAGTGGATTCCATCGATACGAGTATATTATGTTATGTAGGTACTAGATAGGCCCTTTCATAGAAAAAAGTTGGGCGTCCGACTTGCAGAGCACGTTCCACACTTGTCATAAGCCTGTCTTTGTCCCCGTCGTAGTGTTGTCACGGTCGCTGGTCGTGTAGATAATTTGTTATTATTATGTTAACATCTAAAGTCTACTTAGTTTGGCACTGTATAATTAGGGTTCCGTACCAAAATGGTAAAAATGGAACCCTTATGGTGCGACTTTCTCCGTCCGTCCGTCCGTCTGTCCGTCCGTCCGTCTGTCACAGTCGATTATTTCAGTAACTATTAAAGCTATCGACATGAAATTTGGAATAGTTGTGTATAATAGTGGCCTAACATCATTAAAATAAAAAAAAATCGAAAATTATTTTTAGTTTAATTAAAAAAGGGGGAAAATCGGGGGTTTGAAATTTCAAAGTATGATAACTATACTGAGTGGGATATCATATGAAAGGGCTATACTTTTACATTCTAAAACAGATTTTTATTTATTTTTATGCATACTAGTTTTTTATTTATCCGGCAAAATGTCGAAAAAAATACCGTTCCCCAACATTATCTCCGAAGTTTACCAATTGAAAAATCTGAAATAATTATGGTCAATAGAAGTTTATGTATATTTTACAGGAAAAATAAAATCAACGCTCTAACTAGCATAGTTAGTTTGATGTTAACAATAAACCTCTACAAACAAAGTTAGTTTTGCGGTTCATTTCGTCTTGTTTTTAATACGTCATAAATCGTAAAACTTAGTACAGGTTTGTACGGAACCCTCGGTGCGCGAGTCCGACTCGCACTTGGCCGGTTTATTTTTATTTTTGAAGTAAAAATTCTTTACTCACCCTTGACTTGGGGAGTACCTAAGCTGGTGAATGCGTGACGAGAGCTTTACGAAAAGTGTAATCAGGCAAGGCGAACAGAAGTTGAGAGGGAGATATAAGTTAGTGAAGATAGAAAGAGAAAGAGTTACGTTTCGTATATTACTGTAGGGGCAAGAGAGAGAGGTGCGAGCACACATTTTCTTTCTCTCTTTCTCTCATAGCCAGTTACGTTTCGTAATATTATGTATGTTTCAGTTATCTTATTTCTCATACCATAAGCCTATTGTCTCGGTCTTACAATCAACCACAGTAATTACTGATGTATCCAATAATGAAAATAATGAATAAAAATAAAAAATCTATAAGCACACAAAACTTCAAAAAATAAAGAGGATTCGTCAATTATGGTAAAAATTAAAATCTTAATGTTTTAAGGTTTCAAAAGATATACTTACATTTATTATCGAATGCAAAAAATCGCATTAAAATCGGTCCAATAGTTGTCCAGGAAAGTGGTAACAAAAAAGTGGTAAAATAACAATATCATAGTTTACCTCAGAGAGTACACTAATGTTATAAATGCGAAAGTGTGTCTGTCTGTATGCCTGTCTGTTACGCATTCACGGTCCATTTGTTCAACCGATTTTCATGAAATTTGGTAGTACAGAGATAGTTTGTTCCCGCGGGAATCATAGAACCTTAATCTACGCGTACGAAGTCACGGGCGTCATCTAGTCTATAATATCCCTTTTGAAAATGCTTTGTATTCTACAGATTGGCGCAGTTTATGAATAAAATTTTCAACCAATTGGTTTTCATCGACATGTGCTTCGTAGCTATCATATTAGGCTTACAGCTTTTAAGTTTGTCGGTAAGCCATAGTTCCTATTCTCTTATCTACATAGTTTTATGAATACTTACATAATAGGTATTGTTAATACCTAATGTAAATAGCGAAACCCACCACTAGACTTAAGCCAATAAAAAAATTTATAAATTCTTCATCATACTAATATTATAAATGCGAAAGTGTGTGTGTTTGTTGGTTTGTTGGTTTGTCCTTCAATCACGCCGCAACAGAGCAACAGATTGACGTGATTTTTTGCATGGGTACCGCGGTTGAAGACCTTGAGAGTGACTTAGGCTACTTTTTATCCCAGAAAATTGTGAAGTTTCAGTGAGAATTAAAAAAACTTATACCACGCGGACGAAGTCGCGGGCATCAGCTAGTGTTCATATTATAGGTCCAGCCGGGTGACGAATTATTGACCTTGTTTTATTCCACTGCTTTGTTTGATCGAAGGTAACGCATACCGCTGTGGACAAGATCACGAACATGATGAGTGTCATATCTCTCCTGTCTTTGGTTTACCTATTCTGTTACTACTGCGAAATGCTGAAAGTGGAGGTATTCCATAGAGTCAAATATAAATATTATAAATGCGAAAGTTTGGATGGATGTATGGATGTATGGATGTATGGATGTATGGATGTTTGTTACTCAATCACGCTCCAACGGCTGAACGGATCTGGATGAAATTTGGCACAGAGATAGATTATAGCCTGGAATAGCACATAGGCTACTTTTTATCCCGGAAAATTAAAGAGTTCCCGCGGGAACTGAAAAACCTCAATCCACGCGGACGAAGTCGCGGGCATCAGCTAGTAAATAAATATTGTATTGTATTGTATTGTATTGTATATTCTTTATTGTACACCACAAAAACATAAACGAAACAGATAACAAATATGAAAACTTAAAACGTAGGTACAGGCGGTCTTATCGCTAAGTAGCGAATTATGTATTGTGTGTATCATATTATAATAAGTGTATGAGTTAACGTATCAAATCATCACTAGATATAGGTTTCCTAGTATTTTGACAGCGGCAATGATTGCCGCGGGGCGCTCAAGAGGGTATGAAAATTAGAGATAATAAACATTGATGTAGAATTTTAGGTCCCGCGCCTAAACGCACATTTTTTTTTATCCACTACAAGTTAGCCCTTGACTGCGATCTCACCTGATGGTAAGTGATGATGCAGTCTAAGATAGTAGCGGGCTAACCTGATAGGGGCATAGCAGTTATATTAGACCCATACCCCTATTCAGTTTTTACACGGTATCGTACCGGAACGATCCAAATTCGATCACCCATCCAGTTATTTCAGGTCATTTCTGTCACGTACGTGCAAGTTATGGACTCATTCTATTTCAATGATAATAAATGAGCCAAGCATTATTGTCGTCACCAGATACATCGTGAACTCGCAAGAAGTTTTCGGCATTAAGACTCCATAATAGTAGAATAGTAATAATAGAGAGGCATTTCCGGTTTCAGCCATTTCTCCTGCGGCTCCCGGCCTTGATGCTGTCTCCCTGATACGATTCGGGCCAATGTGTCAACGCATGATGCGTTCCACATTGGCGCCCCTCCTGGTTCCCAGGAAACCAGCGTTGACCTATCAGGTCATGATGCCATCATCGACTCGACGAATCCCCGCCGTCGCGACTTCGTCTACGTAATCCTAAGTTTATGCGAACGAAATCGCGAGGCTAAAAAGTGTTTTTTGTTGTCCACTACAAGTTAGCCCTTATTAAATTTATGAAATATCCTAAGTGATAGTGATAAGACGACCTCCGTGGCGCAGTGTGTAGCGCTGTTGCCTTAACGTGCGGAGGTCCCGGGTTCGATCCCCGGCAGGGTCAATTTGGGAATTTATAATTTCTGAATTTTCCCTGGTCTGGCCTGGTGGGAAGCTTCGGCCGTGGTTAGTTACCACCCTACCGGCAAAGACGTGCCGCCAAGCGATTTAGCGTTCCGGTACGATGCTGTGTACAAACCGAATAGAGGTATGGGTTTAATATAACTGCCATGCCCCTAACAGGTTAGCCCGCTACCATCTTAGACTGCATCATCACTTACCATCAGGTGAGATCGCAGTCAAGGGCTAACTTGTAGTGGATAAATAAAAAAAATAATAAAATAAAGTGGCTGCGACTTTTCATACTGTAACCATCATTGTAACCACAGATAAGAGAACCTTGATTCTCTGATCTGTGATTGTAACACATATTCAGACAAATAAATGCATCATATTCTATTCTATTCTACGTGAAATAAATAAATCATTTCATTTCATTATAGTAGGTGAATAATTTGATCAATATTGTAGAGTGAGGGAATAGCAGAAGCCGCGTATGAAAACCCGTGGTACGAAGGAGGCGCACACTATCAGAAGACTATCAGGTTTATCATCATGAGGTGAGTTAAGGGGTCATCCATAAAGTACGTCACACTAATTACGTGATTTTTTGACTCCTCCCCCGTCCTTGTCACAGTTGGTCACATTTGTGAGACCCCCTCCCTCCCTAGTGTGACGTCACATATCTTGCAATTTTACATCTAGAAATTATTAAATCAAAACAGCACTTCCGAAATTAGTTTTACCTATTTCAATTTAAATTATTTTTATCATAATCAACATGAAATCGAACACTTGAAAAAATTAACAAAACTTGGGAATATTTTCGTTAATAGTTCAAATTTGGTATTTTAACACTTAGATGTATAAGATTTTGAAATGTGACGTCACGAAACTTCGAACCCCTCACACCCCTTGCCACACAATGTCACACTTCGTCGACCCCCTACCCCCCCTTAACGTGTGACGTACTTTAAATGGATGACCCCTAATTAACAATTACTGTTTGATTGTTTGATTTTACTGACTGTTTGTTTGATTTTAATTAACAATTGAACCACAGAATAAAAAAATAGGTAAGTAAACATTTTTTTAAAGTTAAACGGTTTTATTGAAAAGAAAGATAATACTGATGTATAATATACTGTACTAAAAGCTAAAAAATAATTAGGGAGGTCCTAGGTACCAGTCGTCGGACCACTCTTTTCATCAATCTAGATTCTAGGGCATTGATCAGACTCAAAAATAAAATCGTGGGGTGTAGCGTAACCTTAGTAAATACGTAAATAGCATATTTACATATTTTACAAGACCTTAGCCGACGAATAAAATGACAGAGTTCCTATATAACATCTATAAAAACCTTTTTTTAGGGTTCCGTACCCAAAGGGTAAAAACGGGACCCTATTACTAAGACTCCGCTGTCTGTCTGTCTCCAGGCTGTATCTCATAAACCGTGATAGCCAGAAACCTGAAATTTTCACAAATTATGTATTTCCGTTGCCGCTATAACAACAAATACTAAAAATTAAAAAAATATATATATTAAGGGGGGTCCCCATACAATAAACGTGTTTTTTTCGTATTTTTTTGCTCAATATTAAAAACGGTAACAGGTAGACGGTTCAAATTTTCACAGAATATTAACTTGTATATTACCTTTCAAAATAAATAATTAAATATCAATAAAGTAAATATTAAAGGGGGGCTCCCATACAACAAACGTAATTTTTATTTTTAATACGTCATAAATCGTAAAACTTACTACAGGTTTGTACGGAACCCTCGGTGCGCGAGTCCGACTCGCACTTGGCTGGTTTTTTTTATATCCACAGGGCGCAACGTCCCTGCTATTTGACATCTTTGAATTATGCACCGATATCTCTCAACACTTTCACTAAGGTAAGCCGAGCTCTGGTTAGTTATTTTTTTATTCACTACAAATTAGCCCTTGACTGCGATCTCACCTGATGGTAAGTGATGATGCAGTCTAAGATGGCAGCGGGTTAACCTGTTAGGGGCATGACGGTTATTTTAAACCCCTATTCGGTTTCTACATGGCATCGTACCGGAACGCTAAATCGCTTGGCGGCAAGTCTTTGCAGGTAGGGCGGTAACTAGCCACAGCCGAAGCCTCCCACCAGACCAGGCCAGGGAAAATGCAGAAATTATAAATTCCCAAATTAACCCTGCCGGGGATCGAACCCAGAACTTCCGCACGTTAAAACAACAGCGCTCAATACTGCGCCACTGAGGTCGTCAAAAATTTCTAAGCAAAGTTCTAAAAATAACTTATGCGGGAGCCTCTATAACCTTTTTTATCGGAATCTTATTTGTTATTACCCTTTTTACAGATAGCCAGCACTGCATGGTCTTACTTCTCGTTGGCTACGACAATGTGCGGTGATAAAAATTAACCAATTCACTAAGTAGTATAAGAAGACATCATTTCGCAAAAAGTATTCTAAAATATAAACGCACACGGGCACGTTTTTGTTTCACTATAGCGTACTATTAAGTAAGAAAATATAGAGTTGGCCGAGAGCGTTGGAGGAATGTGTGCAAGCGATGTGTGCAAAGCTCTTAAATTGATGGATAATAGGTATTATTATGTAATCAGTAATGTGACGCTAGAGGTCTGAGTTTGGATGGCTATTTCGATTCTATCTTTTTGAATAATAATGACGTCATGATGTCATGGATCCAAGGATCGTATCGTTCGTGACTTTACTTTGGAAGGTATCAGGTAAAAAAGGTGGCACCTCAAGTTCTTTAAAGCATTAAGCTCCGTTTTTTTATATTTTGCTTTGGATTAATATTAGAAACCACGTTGTCCATTGTCAGACACCTAGTACGATTGCAACCCCCTGTCAGACACTCTTAAATTATAAAACAACAGAGTGTCTGACAGGGGGTTGCAATCGTACTAGTTGTCTAACAATGGATAACCTGGTTTCTAATATTATTCCAAAGCAAAATATAAAAAAAACGGAGCTAAATGCTTTAACGAATTTGAGGTGCCACCTTTTTTACCTGATAGCTTCCAAAGCAACCGCGATCCAAACTTCATAGTCGGGGATCATTTATACCTTTATTAGAGACATAATATATACAAAAAAAAACAGCTTTAATAAAATAACGTAGGTCTGATCGTTGCGGGATCTTGGTCTATTATTTTGCACGTTTTGTATTGTTACACAAGTCTGTGCGAATTCTTAATAGAATTAAAAAATTTACGTTGACTTTTGACACTCAGCTTAGACGCTTTAGTCACCCAAAATATGTTATATCTATGTGCATTGTGAGTTGTGACTAACTTCTCAGCCACCAGTAAGTTTGATTGACGATTCCTACTACAGAATTCAGTCTTTTCTCCTGACCTAATAGCTTATAGTCACAGACTAGATAGTAAGTACAAATCCTATTTATCCAATACATTTCCCGCTCGTCGAAGCGAGTGGGGCAAATATTGGACCGCATGCTGGATGCGAGTGTTTACCTCTCGTGTTCCACGCTCATTTCCCGTCGTCTTAACAAGTTAACATAGGGAATCCTAAGCGCGACTATCGAGTGATTTATTTATCGTGAATATGCACTTTGTGGCCAACAGTAGGTTACCTTTATGGAACTTCACAATCTTTATAATATTCGCACACGAATTTAAGTTTTGAAAGCATAATGTTAATTATACTTAAAAGGAGGTTCCAGCCCCAATGCTATTGAATTGTAGTAGGCTTGTGAAATAAATCATTTATTTTTTTATTTAAATCATTTATTTATATTATTTCAGTGGTTTCGGTGAGAATAGGTAGAAAATTGACTCACTGACATCAATACACAATAATAAGTACCTATCGTAAAACTGTGATAATATTATACTTATTATCTCAAATCGCCCTAAAAACTTTATGAAAGAACTTTGAGAAATTTCTGATTAAGATAACGAAAAGTCTGATTCTAAGTGAATGAAGTCATGAGATATGGTAGTAATGAAAAGATGATCAAATGTTTAACCCTAAAAAACTGGGCTCAAATGTGCAGCTTTTAAACGCGAATGAAAATTTCTACTGTAAATAATTATTTTTCGTGTCAAAATTTTCCATGGTCTGTTCGTAAATATTGCAAATTATCATCTAATCTATTAAATATTCCTCAACTTTGACCTTCAATTTGTTTACCTACTTCAATTGATTAAGGGCCTTGATGTTGTTTACCTACTGCTTGTAAAATTATTTAATAAAATATTAATAATTATTATGAAAAGTGTTTGTTTTCGTAACTCCGATATTTGATATTTATTCATATTGTTCAGTTCATAATAGGTAAGTAAGTTATTCCTCCAAGATCCTTTGATGCGTGCAGAGAAGCCCACGCCTGCTGGGCCGAATCGGCCAGCTCAGCCCCCCGATTATGTAAGAATGGCCGATCAAAACGTTAAAGTTCGGCGTCAAAGTAAAATAAACCATAACAGAATTAAATTAGAGCTCAATTTCGTGTATCCATTCTCATACGTTTAGGGTATCGTACATACCTTATCGATCATGTAAGAATTGTCATACTGCCAACGCTTAAAGCCATATTGTTTCATTACTGTCTTGTTGACTTTCGTGTTTTAGAATTATTATAATCCTTATTTTAGGATCGTCAAGGTACGGTCAAACTGTAATTTTGAGAGGCCGTATACTCGCCATCGGTCAATTTTGGAATCTGTAGGTATACCGCACAGTAGACCGTTAGGCTGCACTCATACATAGACGACATAGGCCAGTAAAGATACTTTGATACTTTGCGTAGTCAAGTTCGTACGTACGTGCGGTCGTACGATCTGCAGTACCATTTTACACGTGAATTTGATCAGACTTTGATAATATTTTTTGGTCATATAGGTATTTTATAGAACTTTATTTTTACACAATTAATATATATATAGCTGCTCGTGCTGATTGACTGATTGATCACCTCTCCTGTAAAATTTTGTATGAACTTTTTTTTTTTCACTTATCATTTCGTATAAAAGACAAAAATTCATCCGGAGGAAAAATACGGAGAGAGCTGATGATTGAGGATTTCGAAGACGGATGAAGAGCACCAGCCAGGGTATCGAAGATAGGTGGGGGGTGCTCGACCAAATGTCACTCGAAACTTCATCCAATTGACAGTAAGCTGAAAAAAAATTCAAAATGGCGGATTTAAGATGGCCGCCATACAAATTTCGTCGGTGTCTATCTCGGAGAGTATAAAAGATGGAAGAGTGGTTTCTTGGCAAAAGATGATCAGGACATGAAGGTCTACTTGATGAATAGGAAAAAAATTCAAGATGGCGGAATTTATTTTTCCATAGAAAAGGGTATTGAAGATAGGTGGGGGGTGCTCGAACAAATGTCACTCGAAACTTCATCCAATTGACAGTGAGCTGAAAAAAAATTTCAAAATGGCGGATTTAAGATGGCAGCCATACAAATTTCGTCGGTGTCTATCTCGGAGAGTATAAAAGATGGAAGAGTGGTTTCTTGGCAAAAGATGATCAGAACATGAAGGTCTACTTGATGAATAGGAAAAAAATTCAAGATGGCGGAATTTATTTTTCCATAGAAAATGTATGGCGAATATTGAAGAGGCTACAAGTGTAGAACTATGCAAGACTACGGTTCCTTTTCAAGATTTGTTTTTGTGGAAGAAATCTCATTTTGACGAATGGTTCGGAGAAAAAAATATGGAGAGAGATGATGATCGAAGGTTCGGATGATGGGTGAGGAGCACGGTCAGGGTATAAAAGATAGGTACCTACTTAGGGGCTGCTCAAACAAAAAGGGAGGGGCGGGGGGTTGGTGGTCTTTGTTTTATGTTTTTCCTTTATGAGAATTTTCTTTTACGTCGGACGCTTGGCGTGCTGGCGCTTCCTCTGTGCTCTGCACTAGCATAGCAGTGTGTTGTTCAGATCAGAACACGTAGACAGTAAACCAGCTGCCCGATTATGTAAGAAATGTCGATCAAATCGTCAAAGTTCGGCGTCAAAGTAAAATAAACCATAACAGCATTGAATTAGAGCTCAATTTTGTGTTTCGAAATTGAGCTCTAATTTAATGCTGTTATGGTTTATTTTACTTTGACGCCGAACTTTGACGATTTGATCGGCCATTCTTACATAATCGGGGGGCAGGATAGTAGGACAGCGAGTAAGTAGACAGTGGACCACGCGCTCCAGTACGCGGTCCGCTTTAGCGGGCCGCGCAGCCACGCGCCATACTAGTTTGTGTTATATAAATACTAAACATTCATGGTAAATTTTATTTTATCAGTAATTTCGTCAAACTTTTAAGAAATACAGGTTATTGTGACGCGTAAATTTTGATAAATCGTGCACATTGATTTGATTTTTTTATTAACTAATTTTGTATAGAACGTATAAAAACGAATTGCAACAGTCCAATTTTAAGAGCGTGTTTATCATATTAGTATTTTTTATAAGTCATTTATTATAATTTTTCGTGGATATATATGGGTGAAAAGTGTCACCCAAAAGTGCAAAAATGGTAAACGTATTCTGCAAGAACGAGAATTTCACTATTATATTTCAATAAAATTAAATTTTTATTTGCAACAGTCTACTAAGGAGGGATTAATCTTTAATGTTTTAATTTTCTTTTTGTTATAATACTAATATCTCATGCACAAAGCTCATCAAAAGTTCTTAAAATGTCGGTTTACGGGTTTACGGACTGTTAAGTATTGCTTTAAGCGTTGGCAGTATGGCCCCTGACTGTTTAAAAAGCTTTTTTGTCGTCAAAGCTTTTTGACGACCTCCCTGGCGCAGTGTTGAGCGCTGTTGCCTTAACGTGGGAGGTCACGGGTTCGATTCCCGGCAGGGTCAATTTGGGAATTTGAGAATTTGTAATTTCTGGATTTTCTCTGGTCTGGTCTGACGCAAAGACGTACCGCCAAGCGATTTAGTGTTCCGGTACGATGCCGTGCAGAAACCGATGGAGGCATGGGTTTAGTATCTGCCATTCCCCCAACAGGTTAGCCCGCCACCATCTTAGACTGCATCATCACTTACCATCAGGTGAGATCGCAGTCAAGGGCTAACTTGTAGTGGAATAAAAAAACAGCCAGCGAAAATAAAAACACCCTATTCGGACCAGCAATATTGCGTCACGAGATTCGATAAAAGGAACGAGCAGTAACAGGAAAAAACAATGTAAAACACCCATATCAGTAACCCAATTGATTCTCCTAACTTCCGTCCCGGCTTCATTACATTCGGGTTCCCCGTGTCAGGGAATATTTCCATATTCAGCAAGCTTAGGGGACGACGTAAAAAGCTTAAAGTATTTTCATTTTCAAGCAAACTTTGCTCCTGGTATTGAAATTTTATGAACTTTTTTTTTTGCTTTTTAATAAATTGGTTGCAGATGACTTTGTTTTTGCTGTGTTTTGACTGCATAATGTTTTCAATGAAATATTACTTTGTAAATTGGGGACGCGAAAACACTTTTCTCATATCTATTTAAATAAAAATCAATCGCTGAATGTATGTTAGCGCATCACTTCAGAACGGCGGCATCTATTTCGCTAAATCTTTTTTATTGTGTTTATAGTTGGCAGGATAAGGTTTGAAAAATTGTACAGAAAAGGAAAAAAATGGGTTAAAAATTCTCCATATACAAAAGTAAATGAGACAAGACAGTAGAAAGATCTTCAAATATATTGACAGATTGACGGTCATTTTATTGAGTTTCATATAATAATAAATACCTTCACTTATCCTGGGAAAAAACCCGGTTCCCACGGGACTCGATAGTACCTAAAATCCACGTGGACGGGTGCGGGCATCAGGTAGTTTGAAATAAAATTAACATCGTATTTACCTATCTAGAATGATGCAAAATGACCCCACACGGGATATCAAAGCATTTTGAGGTTGACAGACTATCTCAAGTTAGCCGCTAATCTACTGGGAAGAAGAAGGTGTCTTCGACTCCTCACTTCATTTCATCAATTTTGAGCATCGTGAGTCGTGATTGCTTTGAGAAATTGGTTCAACTTTTTTTCGTTTTGTAATAAATTATGTTTGTATTTATGTAATAAGTTATGTTTAGCATATCTTAATAAATAGTGTGGCGACTGGTGGTGGAAAATTTTGAGTTGCTGGGAGACCATTACGTTGATAGTCACAGACGATCTCAAGCGAGGAAATGGTTTGTAATTTTGGACATCATACTAATATACTACCTACTCATACAATATAAACCTTACAAATAAAACGTCAGGTACATTGGTCCTCAGAAAGCGGACGTCAGAAACAAAAGCAAACATCTTAAATCCCTGCTTCAATTTTCCATAACAACAAATCGAGTTTCCAATACAAAGCTTTCCAAGACGGACAAGCTCAAAATTGGTCAGAACGTTAAGCTTGTTCGTTATAGATTATATTTCTAACAGCTAAGAAAAACGACGAATACTTGAAGATAAACTTTTAATACGAAAAGCGTATTATAAAAGCGTACCATAAAAGAGAATAATACGCTAAATGATGTCTTCAATAGAAGTCCATCTGTTTACTATTTTTTGATCAAATTTGGTAAAGAGATAGGTTGCATCTCAGGGATGGACATAGACTACGTTTATCCCGGTAAATCAAGCAGTTCGTGCAAGATTTTACAAAAACCTAAATTCACGCAGACGAAACTATGGGCATGATAATTAATAATTATCTGTAATCGAAGCAAATAATATTTTTTTTACAAAAGATTACTAGTCATAATATTCTGAAAGCTTTTTTAAATTATCTCCTCCTTTAAAATTTACAAAGCCTTTTTACGGTTTTCCAAGTAAAATGGAGGTTTTAGTAATTGTGAATATTGAGCTGATAAATGATAATTTACGCCACAGTGCTTTCTCCTATTTTGTGAATTTGTATGGTCCAACCAACCCAATGAGACATGAGACAATAAGATGGAGACCAATGTCTCGATTGAAGGTACAAACGTAGCTAAAATATCTTTTTCATCATACCTATTCGAAAAACGCATATTGCCTTCAGAGGATAGCGGGAGCAAGTGTAACTTGTAGGCCCATGGGACTTTTCATTTCTCTCTTCTGATTGGTCCGAAGTCACGTCATCAATTTGTTGATCGAATATACGACTTTGCATTTCTCTGTTCTGATTGGTCCGAAGTCACGTGATCAATTTGTTGATCGGATATACGTCTTTACATTTTATTTAAACTTTAAATATACGTCTAAATAATGTCTATACAACACATACATACATACATAGAAGGTTGATAGGAGTATCTTCTGATTGGTGCTTAAACGTATAGGTAATGTTCATACATAGTAGGTTGATACTCCTAGCTTTTTCTCATACGTAATGATGAAAAATAGTGTGTGTCACTCGGGGCCAAATTTTTTGTTCTCGGGCGGCGTATATTGAATTCCTCGCTACGTTCAGGATTCTACTTTAGAACCCCTCGCTACGCTCGGGATTCTACTATAGAATCCTTCACTTCGCTCTGAATTCAAAATAGCGCCCTCGGGGAACAAAAATTTTCTTTGGCCCCATGTAACACAAATAACTATTAATGAAAACACGCTCAAGAGAATCATAAAATTTGCATAAAACAAAGAAATTAAGATTGTAATAACAGACGTTGGCATATCTCATTTGTGAGTCAGACATTGTTAAAACAATGTTTTGATAGAGGCTGTTGGGATAATATTCAGGCCATTGCCATGGAATTGGCTATTACATAATATGATAAACTAGCAGATGCCCGCGACTTCGTCCGCGTGAAATAAGTTTTTGAAATTCCCACGGGAACTCCTTAATTTTCCAGGTTAATGCCTATGACACTCACAAATAATGTGGCTTTCTATTGGTACCAGAATTTTCAAAATCGGTTCAGTAGATCCAAAGATTACCCCCTACAATCTCACAAACTCACACCTCTTTATAATATTAGTATAGTTAATAGGTAGACCTACCTCTACCTAAAGTCACTTTGTAGTAAAAGGAGCGATTGAAATACTTTTAGCTCGCTAACCTGAAATGGAATTTCATGAGCATTTTTCTTATCCACTATAAGTTAGCCCTTGACTGCGATCTCACCTGATGGTAAGTACCTAATGATGCTTAGATGGTAGCGTCGAGCTAACCTGTTAGGGGTATGGCAGATGAATCCCGCACCCCTAATCGGTTTCTACACGGCATCGTACCGGAACACCAAATCGCTTGGCGGCACGTCTTTGCCGGTAGGGTGGTAACTAGACACGGCCGAAGCCTCCCACCAGGCCAAACCTGAGAAAATTCAGAAATTATAAATTCCCAAATTGACTCTGCCGTAGATCGAACCCGGGACCTCCCACGTTAAGACAACAGCGCTCAACACTGCGCCAGGGAGGTCGTCTAAAATACATGCATGCATACAGTTCGAAGAGTCAGTAGATGTTGGGGTTACAAATTTCTTGAATGGCGACCTCGCAAGGCGCACCAGGGGGTCTACTCTCTTTCTCTCAAACGAAACTTCGCAAACGAACGTAATTAGTCTGTTATTAGACCCACTCAAAATCGTTCAATCCAATCGGTCACGAAAATTTTCTATGGATCCGTACTTCGTCTGCGTGTACGAAAACGAAATAGAGAGGAGCATAGAGATAATATTATGTAGGAGAGGAGTTAACGAAATTTCGTTCGTTTGTTTGCGAAGTTTCGTTTTAGAGAAAGAGAGTAGACCCCCAGCGGCGCAAGGCGCCGCAAGGCGGACGCAGCGCTAGTGAAAGAGAGAGCTACTCGTTTATGAGAGCCCCAGAATACCAAGAAAAGTGTAGTAAAGTAACTTTTCAATAAAAATCTAAAATTAAATTTTATATTTTCTTTTTTACCACTTACTTATTATTGAATCGAAGCAGGCGTTACTTTGCGGAAGTCCATGATAATGAATGAACGAGAAGTTTCATTCGCTATAATCCGCCACAGTAGACAACCACTGCACGACAAGCACTGTACCACATAGATTTGTCTGCTGTGGCGGATTATAGCGAATTAAACTTCTCGTTCATTCATCACTTACTTATTGTAAATAAAATATATTAAAATAAATAAATAAATAAAAATAAATGTTCAAGTATTTAGCTATACTTACACGGAAAAGGAGCACAGAAATCAGAAATTATAACTACAGACTAAATACTTGCTTAGTAAGTATTACTAAAAATACTAAATGTATTTTACAAAATAGTAACTACAAAAAAATAAATTACTCTGTGTAATCGCTAAATAGGCTGCTACCTCAGCATGTTGCTGCAGTATATGATAACTGCATACTATTAATATACTTTTAAATATTGTACATACCTACTTATTCATGGTGTTCCTAAATATCCCATTGGATGACGTACCTAATATGTGTTTTGGAAGCACACAATATTTTGTCAAGATTCTGTTTATTTCTAAGCTCAAATAATTTCGAATACGACAGCTGAACCCCTTGAAGACTGAATAAGGTTCCAACTTTCAGTTCAGCCCATTATAAGTGCTCGAAGCTGGAAGTGATCGAATCCAAGTTTCAAAGTCAATTGACCGGCCCGAGTGGTACAAGACTGAAGAACCCTTACAAAACATTTGAACCGTATCTATGCTGGATCGCTCTGAAAAATCGGTTCACCGCAATGAAAATAAATTTTTCGATGAATAAAGTTGAAACATTTTTATTGCCTTCATAAAGTCTACCGTGTTTTGATTCTCCGGTTTTTATGCAACAATCGTACGAGTAAACCGTTTTTGTAGCTATATTCAAACGCTAACATGCCCCCAATATATTTGCTTAAAAATATTTAGGTATTAGAATCCCCAAATATTTAATCAGGATTTGCTTAAAAGTACTTATTTAATAGAATCGCTAATTTTACCGATTATAAAAGCCGAATTATGTCAATCGGCCGATGTACCTACTTACATTGTGTTTGGACAAAATATAAAAAAAAATGCTAAAGGAGTAAATATTTAAAAATAATGGTAAGTAAAGGATAATTAAACAAAGTGCTTTTGATGGTATTGACTATGATCATTAATTAACCAATGTAGAGGTTGAATAAGACTCGATAATGGTAATAACTACGTTCTAAAAAAATCATGTTTTCCAGTATAGGGTGGTATAGGTAAGTTATAGTGCTCGCTTGAGTCAAACTTGCTTTTAAGTTTTTTTTTATCTCTTTACGACCAAGAGATGATTCTATGGTATTATACAATATTATTATACCTATAATGTAATAACAGACACACACCCATACGATAATATTAAGTATTTTCATATGTGTGGTTTTATAGGTGATTTCGAATGTATGAAACACTAAAATATACCTACCTAGCTTTCTAGATTTCGTAAAAATAGAATGATAGTACCTCTCACGAAGTTTATGTCACATTTCAATTCTGTGTACGTAAATCTTCCAACAATAATAATGTGTTTTATATTTGTACGCAATAAAACACAATTTTATGAAGCTCCTCGATTGCCATAATAAATAATTTAAAATTTTATATCTCCCCGTTTCAATTGATACGGCAGAAAATGCAGTTTATTGAAAAATGGTACCTGGGTACTTTTGTTTTATTGTTCAACCCAGCTCAGCGCACGTTCCCTGTGTTTGTTCAGGGTCTACTAAACAGTTAAAATCTGCGCGATTGTTTTCGAAGATAATAACCGAGATCTATACTTATAATAAAACTGTAACAGGTCCAATTCTGTACATTGAAGATATTTTGAAAATTTTTTTTGGAGGGCACTCATTATACGATACTGAAGCCAAATCTGTAATTTTTTTCATTTTTGTCTGTCTGTCTGTCTGTCTGTCTGTCTGTCTGAATCTTGGCCGCGCATCACGCCGAAACTACTGAATGAATTCAAATGAAACTTGGCACGATTTGATCCCATACTACGAGGTAGGATATAGGATACTTTTTATCCCGAAATTCTACCCCCGAAGGGGTGAAATACGGGTTGAAAGTTTGTATGAAAGTCCTTAATTTCTCAAGTTATAGCCATAAACTTGATATATGAGCTGCGGGTTGAAAATGAAAACATATGTGTTTCACAGTTTGCCAAAATTCCACCCCGAAGGGGTGAAATAGGGGTTGAGAGTTTTAATGAAAGTCCTTAATTTCTCAAGTTAAAGCCATGAAACTTGATATATGAGCTGCGGGTTGAAAATGAAAACATATGTATTTAAAATTTTTTCAAAATTCCACCCCCAAAGGGGTGAAATAGGGGTTGAGAGTTTGTATGAAAATCCTTAATTTCTCAAGTTATAGCAATGAAACAGCATTTGGGCTTTCGTTAAAATATGAAGAAGTAAGTACGTGTTTCACCATTATAGGGGGATTATACCGTGGGATAGTAATATAGGCTACTTTTTATTCTGGAAAGTTAACTGAAAAACTTATTCCACGCGGACGAAGTCGCGGGCATCAGCTATAAAGAATATACATACATACATACATACATAGGCTACTTTTTATCCCGGAAAATTAATGAGTTCCCGCGGGAATCGAAAAAACTTAGTCCACGCGGACGAAGTCGCGGGCATCAGCTAGTTTAAAATAAAAATGTTTTTGTGTGATGAAAAAAGGATTTATTTAGTATCTACTTGATTTTGCTTGCGAATTCGCCGGCGTGGATTTGGGCGTTTTAAAATCATACGGGAACTCTCCGATTTTCCGAGATATATACAGCAGTCATATTATAGGTATGTTTTACCCTGCCAGTTGCCATATTATGTAAAATCTGTTGTTATTCTCTATGTCTCTTCCATCTCGGGACCATGGGGTTCCGGACCTTTGGAAGGCGTACGAGGGGCCGAAACCATTGAATTATATTAAGTACAAGTACATAATACCTCAATGGCCGAAACCAACTCGCAGAGGCTCGTTAGACAATTTTACTCTAAAGGAAACGTGACACCAACCGGCGAATATACCTATTTACTATGCGAGTGCACTACTATTATTACTATTTATTTAAATAAATTAAAACTAAATTAAAAACTAAACATTATAAATATCATCTAAGCCTATTACTTAGTTTCATTTAATTAACTATGATACTTACATTTTTAATTTATAATAGGGTATGTTATAAATCATCCCACTGCTGGGCAAAGGCTTCTACTTCCACTCTTTCTTATTTTGGGCTGTGCGGAACCAGAGAGAGAATAAAAGACGTTAGGCCGAATATATACACGAAACATAAAAGTTTCCGCTCCGGCATTCATAGTTCCTGTTTACTAGACTTCTATTCAAGGTAAGTCTGCAGGTGGCGCGCTGCCAGCAACTTATCCCGCCCATTTCATCTGATGCCTCGACACGGCTTACGTAGCGCCTCTCAGAGTACCTATTGACTTATTTTGAGAATAAGTGCATAGAGATCGTTGTGCATTACTGAGTAAAATCCAACAGTGTTTGTTGGTTGTATGATGCAATCCCTTGACTGCAATCTAACCTGGGGCCATACTGTTAACGCTTAAAGCCATATTGTTTCATTATTGTTAACTTTCGTGTTTTAGAATTATAATATATTTATTTCTCACCTCCGGGCGGAAAGCGTCAATTTTCCTCCCGCTGCGCTAAACGAAAATGCCGCTTTCCGCCTCCGTCGAGGAGAAAAATAGTATACACACCACGGGCAGTAAATAAGAAAGCCTCAGATCACATGTTTATTGACCTCGGCTTCGCCTCGGACAACAATTACATGTGATCTGAGACATTTCTTATTTTACTGCCCTAGATGTGTAATGTACTATTTTAGGAGCGTCAAGGTACGTGACATCAAACTATCATTTTGAGTAATATGCTTTTAGCGTTGGGAGTATGGCCCCTGAGCCTGATATAGTAAGCGATGATGAAGTCTAATATGGTAGCGGGCTAACCTGTTAGGGTTATAGCAGTTATATTAATTCCATACCCACGATTACGTCCGATCCGGACGATCCGTACCGGAACGCAAAATCGTTTGGCGGCACGTCTTTGCCGGTAGGGTGGTAACTAGCCACGGCCGAAGTCTCCCACCAGACCTGACCAGAGAAAATTCAGAAATTTCAAATTCCCGAATTGACCCATTTTTCCCCTTTAGAAGGGGAAAATACTCATGGACATCCGACTCCGAATCGGACAGTGCTGGCCTCCTACCGCCTAAAACCCTCTCCTTTCTCCAAGCATTGGTGTCCCCATCCATCACCACTGCCTCTCGAATTGACCGGAAATCGAACCCGGGAACTCCCACTATAAGAACACTGTGCCAGAGAGGTCGCTACAGCTGTGTATTAACTACTAGCTGATGCCCGCGACTCCGTCCGCGTGGTTTAAGTATTCCCTCGGGAACTCCCTGATTTCCCGGGATAAAAAGTAGCCTATGTCACTCTCCAGGTCCTCAACTATACCCATGCCAAAAATCACGTTAATCCGTTGCTCCGTTGCGGCGTGATTGAAGGACAAACCAACAAACAAACACACTTTCGCATTTATAATATTAATATGATATGATAAACTAGGTGGTACCTTAGGAGTAGGTGACTACGGGCGGGCGCTGCAGTCCAATTTCCCCGGGAAGTGGGAGTGTGCATGACAAGCTCTATTAGCGCCTGCCGCTCGCAGAAGAAGTAATTGAATTTATTTACAACATTAATGGACACGGATAACCGGGTATTGAACGTTGGTTGTAAACATTTTCTAGAAACAACGCCCTTGGAGTCAATTATTGTTTTTTATTACAAGGCGTTTGTATTTTTTGGTATACATTGATACAATAATAATATGGAAGGTAGAGGTGTCGAATCCAAAAATGAACACGCCAATTCAAAGTCAAAATACATACGTAAAGGGTACTCTTTAGGGTACATCTTATACGTAACTCCCTAAAAGTGATGACGCTGTTAAGCTAAAGCGTTGATCCGGAAAGAGGTACGGGTATGGCAGTTACAGAGATCCATTTTCGTAATTGGTTAGTATACGCCGTAACTGACCGGATAAGCCATACCGACACCGGCTGATTGGATGTCGATCTATAGTGCTAATAAGTATGATAGGTGCAAGGAGCTTTGTTCAGTTCATGTAGTTCTCTTATTTGGCGGATATAGGTACCTACTACCTAGTCTATTTTGCTAAAACTTTGGAGCATGTTTAATGTTGGATTGTGTTCGGTAACAGGTCAAAAATAAAACATATGAGGAACTACCTTTTTGATACTTAATCTTACTATAGACGGAACTCTACTGTTGCAGGTTGAATTTGTAGTACCTATTATTTAATTATTATTGATGCAATTTTCCCGTGTTCGATAAGCTGGTAATCTTTGACAAATAAGCTAGTGGTTCGAATAGTCAACTGAATAATTCGACCTTTGAAGAATTTCAGCCCCCCTAGCATGGGCCGAGACAATTTTCTCCCCGAGGAAAGGATAAAATTTTTATTCCTAAATAAATAAATAAAAACGCTAAATAACGGTGTATAAATAGTCCCCCGAGTCCCCGTGAAATGTCAAACGGGGATAAACTTCTCCTCTCCCCTGTTGCCATGCTCTGAGAAGTGGATAAGTTAATTTTATCTCTTGTCAGTGGATAAAATCGGGGGATAAATTTTTTATCTCCGGCCCATGCTAGCCCTGCTGTAATGCACAACTATGCACTTATTCTCAAAACCTTTCTACTGAGAAGAACGTAATGTATCTATAAGCACAGAATAGTTAATAGCTATAAGTACGTAAGTATTAACATAATAATATAATTCTTTTTATTAACTTTTTTGATGACTGTTCAAGACAACACGCCCTTTCACACAAAGGTCGACTGGGAGATAAGTCTTTCAAGCTTCAAATCCGCCTATTGTAAGTAAGTGCAATAAGTTAAAAAAAAAAGAACCAGCAAGAAAATCGGCAGTAGTAACCTTGTATAGAGCATATTATTGTAATACTCATTTCTGATCAGAAAACCAAGGTCTCCGACGATTTAGACAAACATTAAAGCAGAAGAGTAATCAGAACCTCTATATAGGAGTCTGTTCACAAGTCTGTAGCATGCATATGTATGAGATTAGTACATAAAAATAATACGTGTTGTAAACAAGGGGGAGGCCCGTGATTGATGCTTGTTTTGCAACCGTATTTCTCCTTATTTTATTACCGACCTTTTAACTACCAAGTACTTACTTACCTTGTACTTTACTATTTTTGGAAGGAATTCAAACAAGAATTTTACTAACTGTGTGTAGCAATATTAAAGTCGATATTATCCCAAGAAAACCCCTGCCATTACAAATTATTGTAGGTGATTAATGGAAAACGGTCATGGTCTTTCTGTCTCATATTCCTCAGCAATGAGATAAAGCGAGAGAAAGAGAGGACTTTTAAACTTTTTGCGCTTTTTGCGCAACCTTAACCTTATGATAAAATAATGATATGCAAAATATATAATTGATGCCTAAGACATAGACGAGCATAACCTGAAAGCTAAAATGTCAGTTTGACAAAAAAAAAATGTTGCGTTTCAATTATTTTCAAATAAACACGCGTACACTTGTTTGTTTCAAAAATCACAAAAAGCCTAAATCCACGTCTCATTCCGTCCGAAGTGGTGGGAACCAGCTAGCTTTTATGTAGCTTTTTATTAATATTCATGCAATATCAAAATGACGCATACATTAATTTTCATGCTGAGAATAGTTTGTGATTGAATCTCCGTCGCATAATAGCCATTTGCATGTCTTGGGGTCAAAGTTGTACAGAACTTAGATTACATTACGAATCGCAGACGAACCCTCTTGCCGTATTAGTTTCTGATTAAGACGTAATTTACTTATAGTAGTCTCTCTTTGAGTCATCAATTCCGCACTAGATAAGACTAAGGGCTCGTAGTTTCGTAGGGTATTCGTAATTTTAATGTCTTCTTTATTTCCGTGTAGGTACTTGTGTGCAATAAAGATTTATATTACAATAAGTTATAAGAGCTATCTATGATCCTTTTCATCTTTCACGCCTTTTTTGTGTAAATAATCCTTTTCCTACCAGATAAATACGACTTGTTATCATCATTATCATAATCAGACCATTGCTGGCTCAATGCTAATATGCTCCTCTCATAATGAGAAGGGCTTAGAAGGGCTAGGGTTATGATCCACCACGCTGGTTTACTGCAGATTGGCAGCTGCTATCACACACCTTCGAGAGCATTATGGAGAACTCTCAGGCATGCAGGATTTGAGCCAAATGTGACAAGCGATTTTCCATAGCTTTTCCCATGTTTTTCCGAATGCCTTTAAACTACCTAGTAAAAATGTTTCAGAGGATAGCGAAGCTTGGTCTATCAGAAAAAATATTTTGAGATTGACTTTCAATTCGACGAATACATTCCGTTTTATACAGAATTGTGAATTTTATATGCGCTGGGACGAAGATCGACGAGGTTAAAAATCTACGAGTAGACTGGGATCGGCTATACTCAACTTCAACAGCCGATACGCCCATGCAGCCCCCCTACTATGGGCCGAAACAATTTTCTCCCCGAGGAAAGGATACATTTTTTATTCCTAAATAAATAAATAAAAACGCTAAATAACAATGGATAAATAGTCCCCCGAGTCCCCGTGAAATGTCAAACGGGGATAAACTTCTCCTCTCCCCTGTTGCCGTGCTCTGAGAAGTAGATAAGTTAATTTTATCTCTTGTCAGTGGATAAAATCGGGGGATAAAATTTTTATCTCCGGCCCATGCTAGCCCTGCAGGGTGTGTTACTAGGATTGTTACACTGATAAATAAAAATAATAAATCCATTCTTAATGCATAAATCCATACTAATATTATAAATGCGAAAGTGTGTCTGTCTGTCTGTCTGTCTGTCTGTCTGCTACGCTTTCCCGGCCCATCTTTTCAACCGATTTTAATGAAATTTGGTACAGGGGTAGGTAGACTGTGTCCCGGGGAAGGACATAGGCTACTTTTTATCCCGGAAAGCTGAAAAATGCGAAAATTATTCTGATATGGATGACAGAAGTTGTAAGCTTTACACCGATGTTTTAAGCTATTGAAGCTTTCGTTTTTATGTACAATTACATAATCTGTGGTTTTAAATTCAAGTACCCACCTAATTATCATATTGGATAGAAGCAGGCGTTACTTTGCGGAAGTCCATGACAATGAAAAAACTATAGAAGTTTAATTCGCTATAATCCGTATTGCATGTACCTACCTATGTAGCGTGCATTGTAGAGTCAACATCTCCTGAAGATGCTCCGGTATCGGAGTGAAACGTACGTTGAGGGTATTTTGGAAGATTTATGAGGTGTGGAGAATATCGCGGGCTGCAAGTTCAAGATACGCACTGTACCACATAGATTTACCTTCTGTGGCGGATTATAGCGAATTAAACTTCTAGTTTTTTCAAGTGAATCGAAGCAGGCGTTACTTTGCGGAAGTCCATGATAATGAATGAACGAGAAGTTTAATTCGCTATGATCCGCCACAGCAGACCAATCTATGTGGTACAGTGCGTGTCCTTCACCAATAGCATCACCACCCAGCAATTCGCACCGGCACCGCACCACACCACACAAATCCTCCAAATCACTCCCAACGCACGCCTCACTCCGAAACCGGAGCATCCTCAGGAGATGTTGACTCGACAATGCACGATTGTAAACAATCGTGCATTGTCGAGTCAACATCTCCTTAGAGTATTACCAAGTATACTAAGGACACACATCCATAAGCGGGTTGAGTCATTAATGGCACTTACGGCACATGGATTTTGCCCAGTGTAGTTAGTTGGTTAAGTATAGGAAGTTTGCAAGCATGAAACGCAGCTCTGATTGGATGTACGTCGTGATTGAATACGATCCGATATTCCAGCAACTTTGCTTAGCTTAAAATTTTTACAACTGTAGTGGAATTTTGAATCAGTTTAAAAGCGACTTTACTTGCCATTCGAGTCGTATTTTCCTCTTCAATATATTCCAAACAGATTATAATATTTTAAGTCGCTTAAAAAAATAAAGAAAGCTAAAGCATTAAAAATATATTTCCCAATAAGTGTTCCTATTATTATTAATCAGTCCGATCAGGCCGCGGCCTGTGCCGCGGCGTTACTCATTAGTCATTATAGTGCTATACCTAATTGACTGCAGAGAGATAGGTCCAAGATGCAGAGATTTCAAGCATAAGGTCTATACTTAAATTCGTGCATTTTGTAATCCAGTAAAATGCGGAAGGATCTGGTATCCCATCGCATTGATATTTGTAAAGAAACTGTTAGTAAAGGAAAAGAGATGAAAATTGGGACTATTAGCACAGCATAGGTATCTACTATCTACTATTAGTAATATCGAAAATATAAGGACTGCTGTTTGCTGGAAAATTCGATTAAAATCTCTGTGCAGCTGTTTGATATAAATACTTTTTTCGAAATAAAGTTTGTACTAAAGTTAGTCTTCCTACTAAAAGTTTCTTTGGATAAAGATAGAAGACTTTCTTAGCTACAAAGCTAAAGTTAGTCAACGGGAAAGTTACATAAAGGAACAAACAACAAAAAAACATTATTAGAGGAAAAAGTGCGAAGCTTTTGGCTGATAATAATTATTGTAGAGATCGTTCAGAAAATCTTGGTTGAAAAGAACACTTTCAGTATAATATACTACAGATAATAAATACTTAATTAATCAAATGATTTCGCCCACGGTACCGTTAAATAAAAGGCATGTAAAATATTGGCGCTGAATTCAGCTGCGTACAAGAAATTGTGATCTTGATGATTTGTTACATATTTATTGTATGTAACTAATTAGTAGTTACCTACTGATGTCCGCGACACCTTAATCAACGCGGACGAAGTCGCGGGTATCATTAGTTACACTAGGTAGTCATTATATCGGTATTGATGTTAGGTACCTACATACGCCAACGAAATGGGTGGATGCCTGTGGTGTAATCTGTTCACAACAAATAAATAAACCTAAATAGGTATAAACTACGTCATAACCTCAGTAGCTAGCCCTATGTGAGGTTATGACGCTGAGGTCAAATCCAGTTTATCTAAGTGAAAGCCTTCAGCCGTGGCTAACTATTCTGCCTGTGGTGTAATCTGTTCACAACAAATAAATAAACCTAAATATAAACTACTTACGTCATAACCTCAGTAGCTAGCCCTATGTGAGGTTATGACGCTGAGGTCAAATCCAGTTTATCTAAGTGAAAGCCTTCAGCCGTGGCTAACTATTCTGCCTGTGGTGTAATCTGTTCACAACAAATAAATAAACCTAAATATAAACTACTTACGTCATAACCTCAGTAGCTAGCCCTAAGTGAGGTTATGACGCTGAGGTCAAATCCAGTTTATCTAAGTGAAAGCCTTCAGCCGTGGCTAACTATTCTGCCTGTGGTGTAATCTGTTCACAACAAATAAATAAACCTAAATATAAACTACTTACGTCATAACCTCAGTAGCTAGCCCTAAGTGAGGTTATGACGCTGAGGTCAAATCCAGTTTATCTAAGTGAAAGCCTTCAGCCGTGGCTAACTATTCTGCCTGTGGTGTAATCTGTTCACAACAAATAAATAAACCTAAATATAAACTACTTACGTCATAACCTCAGTAGCTAGCCCTAAGTGAGGTTATGACGCTGAGGTCAAATCCAGTTTATCTAAGTGAAAGCCTTCAGCCGTGGCTAACTATTCTGCAGACAACGGAACTGTCAAGCGATTTATCGTTTTGGTAGAGTGCCGTGTAGAAACCAATTAGGGATGTTAGATGACCTACGGGTGACCTGCATTCAGTGGCGTGCATAGTTTTCGTCATGTGTAGTTCCACAGTTTATTTCTTGTTTTGGAAGGAGTTGCGGGAATAGCTTTACTTACGAGTACCCTCAGAGGTCGTATAAATACTGCGATCTAGTCTTCACACGGCAGTTTCCTTTCCTTGTTTTTGAAGTGAAAACTTCTTTAGCCGCGTTGAGCACTTATTGGTAGGGGGTAAACTTGTGGATTAGCGTCACCGACATGTTCGTCGCCGACATGTTCGGGTTGTTACGAAGACAAAAGGTCTTAAATATAAAATAATATACTACATTCGTAATTAAACTTAAATTTTTTTTTTTTTCAAATTTTAATATAAAAATTCTAAGTTATAAGTTTTCACTTCCATCGGCAGTCCCTGTCGCTGCCAATTTTTTTTTTGTCGAATACTAAGGGCCACTTACACAAGAATATTTAAACTGATTTAGTAAAATTTTGCAAAGCTGTCCCTTTTTGGCAAATGCATATTGTAGTTGCCAAAAAGGGACAGCATTAAATATTTAGCTAAATCAATTTAAGAGTCGTTGTGCAAGTGGGCCTTAATGTTAAACTTAAAAATGTAGCATGTTGTAGACTTGCAGTAATGACATTATTCTAAAATGCAAATTAAATGATAACCCTTATGCTAAGATGATGTTACTGCATAATATGGACGTCGTTGCCTTTTAAACTCTGCAGGCGCTACGCTCTATAAACTACTTGAAGTATTTTGCAGCAAAGCTTTTATAAAAGTTGTTTTCACTCTTCTGACGATGCTCTTGTGGTAAGACATATTGTATTGTCATTTTAAAGACTACTTACCGTAATAATATTACATTGGCGGCGACACAAAGGATTCCTTCAAGGTTTTTAGCCTAAATCCACACGAATAAAGCAAGCGTTAGGGATGTTTTATTAAGTTAAGTATAGAGCCGACTCTCATACAAATTCTTCTTCAAAATATTAAGTTACTAGAACCAGCCGTGAAACCTGTAGGTACCTTCTTTGAATTTTAGGATGTCAGACTCAGACATTCTTACAACCGCCGAATTTGAATTTGACTAAGTAACTAAATGGCTCTTATTTTTCTTTTATATTAACATAAAGATTTTTTTAATGTTTTGTGGTTTCAGCACTATTGCATAGGTAGGTAGGTAGGTACCTACTGCATACTTATTAAATACTAGTTGATACATGCTCACGACTTTGTCCGCATTGATTACGTTTTATATTCCCGCGTGACCTCACTTTTCTGGCATAAAAATAGCAGTTAGCTTATGGCCTTCCTCAGGATGCAACTTAGGTATGCCTGCACCTACAAAATTTCATCAAAATTGGTTGAAAAGATGGGCAGTGAAAGCGTAGCAGGCAGACAGACAGTGACACTTTCCCTTTGTTAATTCAGTATGGATACGTGAATATGAGTATCGTATTATTACTTAATTTAAATTTGGGCCACGAAGTCAAACTCTGCCAATAACCATAAACTTCGCACACGCGATATCATAAACCCGAGGCAAACAAACAGTACAGCACATTGAACACGAACTGATAACCTATCGCCCATCAATAATCTAACTTCGTTAACAAGCTACGGCCTCCATTTATCTACAATCCAACAGATTGAGGCTTATGGTGATTACACATATATGGCACAATTAATATAGGGACCCACTAATTTGAGCGTGGATCAAAGTTATGGTTTAACCCCTAAGAAACCGATATATTGAAAGTTTGGTGTTGTAAAATTCTTTTAAAACAGTAACATGACTGTCTGTATGAATAAAACAACACACAGCATAGTATATCTAGGGACCAGTGAATCTAAAGATTTGAAATATGGAGGAAATATTCCTTGATTACCCTTCGGGTGCATTCAGAAATTAGTATTTTGAGAAATACTTAGTTTTTAATAACGCCAATCTACACTGATGCAATCTCGGTAACTTAATAATGGGTAATAAGTATTGTTGTTTAAAAATCCATGTTGTATGAAATATCTTATACATGATACGTCTTTGTATGAATAATCTTACTACAAATTTTCAATTGTCTTGTGCTTATTTTAACTGTTTTAAAGCAAATAGGTACGACAGCCAAACTCAGGAGTGCTATGAATATGAAACATTTGAAAAGCTTTTATGTTGACATTAAAATAGTTAGTAATTACACACTTATGGTCAGTGTAATGTGCTTAAATCTTTACAACAAAATAATGCATACGTAAATATTATTATGGTCTGTGGTTTGGTGATAAATCTGGTTAGCAAAATTGTTTGTGCGATCCACAAAATGAGTATTACGGGCTCTACAAAGAATTGAAAGGGAATATGAAGTGGATAATTTATTGCGAGATTGTCATTTATCTCTTTAGCGGCTTTTTTCGATAAGCTGAATTTATGACCCGTTTTTACGGTTGGGCTTGTATGAACCATATTTTTTGCGGTAAATTATGGAGTAGCCAAGGACGTTGGAATTTGGATTAGAGATACTAGGAGACTATAAGATTTATTATACTTTAAACGTACATCTCGCAGGTTGTTTTCTTTCGGTCAATATTAATGGTTCTAATAAATCTTATTGATCTTTATCAAAACGAAATGTCCGAATGGAATATTGAATAATAGTTAGTTTTAATACTTTTCTGAAAAAAGATAGATATGACCGGTATCTATCTTTTTCAGAAAAGTTTGAAAATCTTTGCAAAACCTTGTTTATGTGTCTCCAATAAACGTATACTTATTATATTAACTAATAAATTATTATTTGCCGTTGTTAGACGTCGATTCAACTTATATTCTTTCTATTTCACTAATCTTGACAGCAAGATAATCACGAAAAATGCTGGCAATAAAATGGCGTTATAAATAAATATGATCTAAGCGTAAAAATTACTTAGAGCACTAATAGGTACTCTCTGTTACACAAAATATTGTTCATGTAACATGGATAATAATAGAAAGGTCATATACATTTGTATTTCAAGTCGTTTGTGACGAGGGTTTTGGATCTTTTTTTTTTATTTTTTTATCCAACGCAAGTTAGCCCTTGACTGTGATCTCACCTGATGGTAAGTGATGATGCAGTCTAAGATGGTAGCGGGCTAACCTGTTAGGGGCATAGCAGTTGTATTAAACCCATACCCCTATTCGGTTTCTACACGGCATCGTACCGGAACGCTAAATCGCTTGGCGGCACGTCTTTGCCGGTAGGTTGGTAACTAGCCACGGCCGAAGCCTCGCACCAGGCCAAAGAAGAGAGTATAATAACTGTCCATCTTAACACTAGCTTAAAAGTAGTTAATGACCTTTTTCCGGAAATTTTTCAGGCGTTCTTGGCGACTGAGATAAAAATATAACCCTAGAGAAATGTTAAATCCTTTTTAATAGAGTAACAAATAATAATAAAATTCATACATATTCCTTTCACATTTTGGTGCACATACCTAAATTAAACTAGTTTTTATTTCACTTCAACCTGCATGGGTTGAACTGAATTAATGGCTGCTAAAAGTTTTTTTTTAATTTCCGTGATGAGGTTGTGAGTCACAAGTCGTCTATAAATAATAATAATATACTTACTATAGGTCTACCAGAATCTGATGGCAAAAAATACACCTAAAAGTACCAGTAGGTATGTGTATACTTTTTGCCATCATATTCTGGTAGACCTATACTTATTAAATGATAATAATTAGTCGACTATAACATAGTCGTCGATGAATATTATGGCTCATAATGGAGAAAACCAGTGTGTTAAAATGTTAAATAATTATAATTTATAATTTAACTCATTTTAGAAGATATTAAAAATATGAGAATAATTTTTATACCTTTAACAGAAATTGCCGGCCACTTCGATTATCATTTAATAAAAATATAAAAACCAAATAGTAAAATTTCTCGCACAGTATTGCTATATTTTTTTATTATTATTATTATTCATTTATTTCAGGCAACAAGGCCCATATTATAAAATACATAAAATACAATAATACTTAAAAATAAAAACAATACAAAATAAAATAAAAATACAAAATACAATACAATCTTAATACTAAGGCAAGGATTGTTTTCTCGCTTCCCTATAGCGACGGTACACTATGCCCTCAGGCCAAAAGTCCGCACTGAGGAACACATTTTTGCACCGAGCTGGAACTGTCAGTACGTAGGAGTTAAAATAGGTCGTCCTACTCGACTTCAGTTCTTCCAGGTTCATCTGCACTTCTTCAGTTGGTCTTCCATCTGCAGATGTACCATAGCGTTCGTCGTACGTATCCGCGATATACTGGATGACGTCCCCCTTAGATGTTTTGGGGCTCACGCGCGAGACGTAAATCTTCACGTTTGGCATCGCCGCTTTCAACGTTGAATCAGCTGTAGGTGCTGTACCACGTTTATTTCGGTTCTGCTTCGGTCTACGCCTTTTCTTTTCGACTAAGGTGAAGCCATCAGCAACACCCTTCTTGTCCTCTAAGATCTGAATAGGCGCAGGACGTGTAGACTTCGGCATGACTTTCCGCTTCCGAGAAACTTCAGCGTAAGTTTTTTGTTGCTGGCATGAAGTAGCAACAGTAGGTGCAGTCACAGGTCGGGCTATTGTTTCCACGCATGTTAACGTTTTATTAGGGCGGTCAATAACCTCAGGCGACTCCACGGACGATACTGTAGCATTTGTGCAGAGTGGCGAAATTGGATCCATACGAGCACCGCCGCGACGCGTATTCACATTTTGTGACGGCGACGGTGTTACATTTTTCTGGTCAGCATCTTTCTTACGAAATTCGGCCAACTCGTTCGAAAGCAATTTAACAGTTTCATCCGACTCTTGCAATTGTTTTCTTATTTCTGTTACATCAGCCCTCAACAATTGTATGTCTTTAAGCAGCCGCGTGACATCCACATGGTCGAAAGTCACAGGCGGCAGCTTGTTGAGATCCTGCGCAACGTAAGTCGGGACGTCATCTGGATCGGTTTGTTTCAGCACCCGGATGATATCCTGGAGGTCTTTTGGGCCGCGTCCATCCTTCTGCCTTGTCGCCAAGCGAATGGTGGTCACGGCGGAGTCGGCCAAAGTCTTCTTGGCTGTCGAAATATCAGCTTCCGTGAAACTCGACGTGCAGATTTGCCCCAGGCTCACCTCATCCATCACGTCGATCTTGTTTTGCACGAAGGCAAGACACTCGTTCACAATTATTGTATCGGAGCGCTTAGATTGCGCCATCATTACATAATATTACTTTATGTTCACAAAATAATCAAAAACTGGGTCGGCATATTGCGTAGTCGCTCGCCACTAGACGACCACACTAGCCAACGGTAGGAACGTGACGTTTTTAATAGGCGCAATAATTTTATAGGGACATTTTAATAACTAGCGGTGGGTTTGTAAAATCTATTATTTCCAAGTAAACTTAGTAAGCAAATCCGAAACATCAAAACTAATTTAGCTTGTGACATTCACATTTTCAATTAATTAAATTAATAATTTTACTTCAAAGCAAAACACTTGGCAGCCATTTTACCTAATCTAAAACGCTTAACGTACCTAATTTGACAGTTGTTTGTTTACGTAATGGAACTTTATACATAGAAATTAAATTTTCGTGACGAAACTAAGTCAGAATACCAATGATGTTATATAATATTATATAGACCTATTTAGTGTAGGTGGTTAGTGGTTACATCCATATAGGTAGCGTGGTTTGATTAGAGATTGAATCTCTTATCATATTGGTATTGATTAATTTTATGATGATGTTCTGAAAAAGCGTGGATTTTGCTAAAGAACCCTGGGTACCTACTGTAAAATATAGGAACTATGTTTTAATTCTTTGGCATAGGTAGGTACGTATAAATATCCTTTAAATATCATGTTAGATATAACTAATATATTTGTTCCATAAATAATGACCAATTTTCAATAATTACAATAATTACTACTACAGACGACATTATTTTTGTATCTAAATAAACAGAACAGTATGATATTTGATTAGTTCCGGAATAATAATAATACGATGATGCAATTTCGGTTAAAATTAGAGCTTTATAGAGATTAATTAATTATCTCTGTAAACTTACCAAAATCTAACATAGGATAGGTATATAGTTAATTATTTTCCGTTGTGACTAATCAATACACAAAATTAATTCAGATAGAGATAAATTTTTTATTGCCACACCTAAAATAGAAATAAATTTTATAATAATTAATTAATCAATTTAGTTTTCTGTGTGACCTGTGAACACTTGTGAACTGTAAATTTTATTCTGTAGCGTAAAAAAGTGCCTACAAAAACTGCTAATAAGCAGAGATTTCTTCCAAACATATCTACCTAATTACTTGGGACTAAGGAATAACGTCCTCCCGACCGAATTTTGCACTGAGAGAGAATCATCTGCGCGGGAGGTATTATTATAGTGCACAAAGTGTGTGCGCGACACAAGTGAACTCTCTACATGATCAGGATGGCAATTCGTCACAACCGGAGAAAGACCAGGCCCAGTTTCTACGGCTTTACGTGCTCTCTGAGGCACAGCAGGGTTGTAACACCGCCAGGTTCCTAATTCCGGAGCTACTAAGAAAAACCTAGAAATAGATAGGTACTTCATTTTGGCTTAATTGGAGAATCAAAACCAGGACCTCTTTTGCTGCAGGCGAACATGCAAACCACTAGACTAGACTCTAGACCAAATATGAGCTAAAGAAGGAGTACTTACCGAACTATTTTCAGCATCTATATTATATCTACCTACGTAATGTTATTTATTACTAATATTATAAATGCGAAAGTTTAAACGGATGGATGTATTGATGCCTGATGGACGGATGTTTGTTACTCAATCAACCGCTGAACGGATCTTAATTAAATTTGGCACAGAGATAGATTATAGTCTGGAATAACACCTACTTTTTATCCCGGAAAATTAAAGAGGTCCCGCGGGAACCATACCTACAACTAATATACACGCGGACGAAGTCGCGGGGATCAGCTAGTAATTAATACCTCTGCAGTAGAGAGTGGTAGATTTCCTCCTAAAACTTTGATTCTAAGATACCTACTCTACCACAAACCGTTAAGTTTAGTATTGGTTTGATGTTAGGCGCGACACAACGTTTAAACTAACAAAATAATATATTATAACCTTGAGTTTCCATTGTGTTAGCCCGTCAATTTCGACGGAAAGCCACATACAGTACGATACTAACGCGTTCGTAATTATTGTACCGATGCCGTATTGATTGATATCTCCAGACACTGGACTTAGATAATAATAAAGTAACTATTTTTTACTACATGCTGGCATAAATTGCCTACCTACATCTGTTATCGGTGATCTAAGCGTCTAGTTCTAGTTATCTAAAGCGTCATCGAAACTTATCAAAATATGATAGTAATAAAAAACGTCGACTGCTTTCAAAGTTCTGCCAATCATTTTATTTTCCATATTAAGTTGATGCTGCTAGCCCACGATGCAAGGGGCATCCCCTTGATTTAATATACGTCCAGCAGCCCTATTCTCTAACTCAGTGGCTATCAAAGAAAGAAAGCCACTGACATATTCTATTTTTTATCCATTGAAGGTTTGCTATGAAAATTTCATTTAATAAAAGTAAAATTTTCATAGCAAACCTTCAATGGATAAAAACATAATAATATTATGTACGTAGCTTTAATTTATGAATGCCACTGAATTAGAGAATAAGGAGGCTGAGGTTGTCCGGTAGAGGTGGCCACAAGCGATAAGTCCTCTTTTGCATACTGTGTAGTTCTACATATACTCAGTTATTAAAATTTATTAATTCTTCGGTAAATCCTATTATTTTTGTAAAATAATGGTTTGAAAGGAAATCAATAAATAGCCACTTACGGTAAAATTGACGGTCCAAGGATAAAACAGGCTACTAGGTCGTTATAATTATTGATTGGAGGTTGTACCAAATTCTCGTGATTTATGCCAAAACATTTGAGTTCATGATACCCGCCAAGTTTGAGATGATCTTCTTCTTCTTGGTCGTATCGCTCTTGTCAGAGCGGCCGTGGTCGTCACTTTGGTGTTGTGGCACGCTTAACTATCCGTCTCCACTCTTCTCTGATAGCAGCCTTGCGAGTGCATTCATGTAAGGGGACGTCCACCGCAGCCCTTCTCGGTCTGTCCACCTCATGGGTGATCTGCCACATGCCCTGGTGCCCTCTACTCTTCCTTGAACAACCAGACGCTCAATGGAGAGGTTATCGTCGCGTCTAATTACGTAACCAAAGAAAGTGAGAATGTGAGCCTGTTGAATGGAAGAGAGACGCTGCTTGATGCCGAGTTCTTCAAGAATGGACTTGTTTGTTCGGAATTTGAGATATCGATAACTACTTCCGATACTATCGATACTACTATCCGAGAATAGAAAAGTCTGGTTTGGTTTGGTTTGGTATAGTGGAAACTCGCTATAATAGATGGGAGGTTGTAGATAGCGCCAAATGCTCATAATTTATGTCAAACATTTGAGTTTGTACCGACCAAGTTTGAGACGCTGGTGACATATTGAATAGAATTACAGAAACTTTGCCAGTAGTTTTCGAGGTCTTGAATATGTTAATGCTTGTATCAACAGTGAAAGTGTTATTGAAGAAACGACTTACACGGCACGCTGACGTTTGTGTTACTTAACCCTTACTTATCATATTATGAGGATCGTCTAGTTGTAAATCTCCATACAAAAAGCGATGACGTTTTTCGTCCCGTAAATGTTGTCCAATTTTCATAATTTTTAGAACTGTTGCAGATACAATGAAGAAATATGCTCGTACGTTTTAATTTTAAAGAAATATTGCTTATGTTAAAAGTTATTAGCGTCTAAATATCCATATTTTTGACCTAAAAACTTCCTCGAGTATTTTAATTTTTTTAAATTTAACTAAACTAAAATACTAAAAAAATAAAACGTACGAGCCTAGATTAAGGTGTACTGAATCTAATGGGACCAGAATTGTCTAATTTCGTAAACGTTTGGGGGGGTAAAAACGTTATCACCCGAAACAATATTTCTAAAATAAAATGTAGGCATAACCTACTGGACTTGCAACTCTCTCTATCGCACGATACGGAGAAGGCAGCGAAGCGTTGTGAAACAGATAGCATTATTGAAAATACCTACTCGCGTCGCGTTTCGTCACTAGACGATCCTCTTAATAATCATAATTATTTCGACCATCTTCTGAACACGGTTTGTCACAGGTTTGGGCCACGTTGGCCAAGTGCCGAATGACAAATAAGGGCGAAAACACACTATGGACAGGACAGGACAATTTTTAGGTCAACGTTCTCGTCCTAAACATTATTATACTCTATCAACTATGCAGGTTTTATTTTTATTATTATTACTTATATTTAGAAGTGCGTGCCCGGGGTTAAAACTTCAGACTTCAAACTCAAATTATTTTTTATGCTATATTATGTATTTCTTGACAGACATGGCACCGGCAGTCATGTCCAGACTTATCAGGCCCAGTTGCATGACAAGTTTGATCTCTACTCGGATTTTTAATTGCGTGGAATTCTGAAGTTTGTGACGTTCAGTTGTCACAAACATTTTTGTATGCCTTTTTTATTTCAAGAATTAGTCCTTTAGTAGAATTAATAACTTTGCTAAGAAAGGATAAAAGATAAAAGAAAGAAACAACAACCAATAATAATAAACTTTATCCATACTTACTAACTTTACAAACTAGATTCCGCGTGGATTAAGGATTTTTGATTCCCACGGGAACTTTTTATTTTTCCGAGATAAGTAGTGCCTATGTAACCTACCCCTATACCAAATTTCATTAAAATCGGTGAAAAGGTGGGCCCTTAAAGCGTAGCAGACAGACAGACAGACAGACAGACAAACTTTTGCATTTATAATATTAACGTATGGAAGTATGGATATGGATGTTGAATGAATGATTTTGAATAACTAAATAATTAGTGTTGGATTTCATAAAAATGCAAGAATGTGTTTGATTATGTTTACCGCTCTTGACGAAATTGAGCACAGGGACTGCTTGCATCGTGGATACGAACACAACATAATAATATATTTGCTACAAGCGAGTTCAATGAATAAAGGGAGATAATTAAAATGCACCTATACAATCAACATAATTTATTTAAAATAAAAAACCAAGAGCTATTTACAATTTATCCGATGATATATGGCTGGGTACACATTAACTTCTACCGCCTCAACGTCTTGCGGCTCTAGCAGCTCTAGAAAGAATCCCAAATTTTTTTACGGCAGGCATTAAGATTTTCAAAATATTATGCTTCCATTCGGACACCTAGTTCGAGCTAGGTCTTGTCAATAGAAATCTGTGCTGCTAAAACGCAGCTGCTTAGCTACTGAATATTTGTAAACAAACGCTCAGGTGACAGCAGTGAGAAGACAATGAGCGACCAGTATAAATGGCAATATACAAAGCCAGTGTAAAGCGTACGTCACACGCGACGATTTCGCTCCTTTTGCTTTCATGCCCGCTTTGGTCTAGTAGTCACGATCTGATTGCATTCCTGTGCATTTCACTTGAAAATGTAACGCTTGTATACATCATTTATACAAGGTTGACGACCTTGATATTATGAAAGTTTTTTTAAATAACAATGCTTTTGTCCGATAGCTATCTTTATAATTTATATAATATCTACATTCTACATTATAATCAAAATGTAACTGCGTTCCATCTTTAGACTATTAATTACTAGCTGATGCCCGCGACTTCGTCCGCGTGGTTTAAGTTTTTTATTATTCCCGAGGGAACTCCTTAATTTTAAGGGATAAAAAGTAGCCATGTCAATCTCCAGCTCCTCAATTAGACCCGTGCCAAAAACCCCGTCGATCCGTTGCTCCGTTGCGGCGTGATTGAAGGACAAAACCAATAAACCAACGAACCAACGAACCAACACACTTTGTAAACACACTTTCGCATTTATAATATTAGTATGAAGTATGATCATCAACCTAAAATAATTGCAGAGAGTGGCCGTTGACTCTACTGGGCGTAAAATTGTGTTAATTTTACGCATGCTATGCTTGCTATGCTAAATTATAGTTTAGAGACATTTAAATACTGATGGATTACAATTTTTCAAATTGCAAAATAGGCTTGCGCTTGACGACAACCTTGCTTAGTGCAAAACTATGATGAGGTCTAGGTTGGAACGCACTTGCCTAAAAGATGCCTATTCAATCTTACCTTGAAGGTATTGATTTAGTAAAACTTACACTTATTATTTTAGTATCAACTCTTACTTATTACTCTATTTTAGACTAAGCCAAATCATAAAAATAAAATCCTCATTTAGTCATCTGAATGAAACTTAATATTTTTGAGCTATCTCGTTTAGATTATCGTTGTGTAACCTTGAAAATTCAATTCATCTAATAAATCATACCAAAATCCCCATAAGACTAGAGCACTACTCAATGTCTTTTGAACACATCACGGTACGGTGACAGGCAAAAACATTTGCGGGTCACCGAGTTTGGGTTCAAACCGAATGTTCACTTTAGTGTCACCATCTCCTACTTCTAGAAAACTATTCCAATCTACCATCCAATAGAAACCGTTTTTCTTTGGCGGTGGCAGTTCTGAGTCGCCAGGTTCAGCAGGTACTGCTCCTCCGAAAGAATCCTCAAGATCTGCAATAGACGCTCCAGTATCGGCATCTGAAGCGACAACGTCTGGTTCAAGGGCCCCTGAGGCTTTTGCATCACTGTCAGTATTCACAGATTCAGTAGTTTTAGTACTTTCACTATCAGGAGCACTAGTTTCATTTGTCTGTCTCTTATTTTGATCCGGATTGGCACTCAAATTAACTTCATCTTCCACTGGGCTTGGACCTTGCGGTAGTGGTATTACTTTAATAGAGTCGTAATCAATAGGCTCATAATTAGGTTTTGGTGAGTCTTGAATAGCTTTGGTTTTTCTTGGTTTTGGCAAATCAAGTGGTAGAACGGTATGTTTGAATTCAGATGATGAAGTGTCTAATTCAAAAGGTATTTCCGGACGCAAGGGCTCGTATAAGAAATTCATTTGAGCAAATTGCTGATCCTTAGTTGACGACTTTTTTAAATCTGACGGTGAAATAAGATCGTACGTAAGTAACAAGTTTTCTGGTAGTTGCACATTTCCGTCTACTATTTTAGCTGGTGGCAAAGGCTTGAATCCATCCAGAGGAAGTAGAAAGTTGTCTTGTCCTGGTTTACCTTTTAACCCATGTGCATCTAAGAAGGCTTGTAATTCAGCTGGGAAATCGAACTTCTGTTTATTGGACCCTTTTCCATGATTTTTCAAAGTTTGGTCAACTTTGGTACCTGATTTTGATGGTTTAACTGGTTTAGGTGTAACCTCTTCCGGTACAACTTGGAGACGAGGAGGTCTCGTATACAATTCTTGAAGTGATGATCCATCACGGGGAGTATAAGGTAAAACAACTGTTAGAGTAGCCCCACTAGATTTAGTTGTAGATTCAACTGTTTTAAAGCCGTTATTTCCATTTACGCTGATGTCAACTGCTTCTGTTAATTTTGATGATGTATTTATTTCATTATCGCTTTCATTTGAATGCGCTAATGTCGTTAATTCGACGAGTTTCTGCCTACTGGTAGTAGTTTTTATTTCATTTGATTTTTGCCTTGACACTGGTTTGGTTTTAGCATCTTCTTCTTTTATATCATTAAGTAAATCTATTATTTCAGCTCTTGTTAATCGGGGTAACAAAGCATTCGCCTTCAATATGTTTTGCACTTGTTGTACTGTTTTTTCGACGTCGACCGCAGCGCTGGTTATTGCTAGCAATACTGCCGCTACACAGCACGAAAACAGCTTCATGGTCTGCAAGAAAGAAATCAATATTAATAAGAATAATTTTTAGTAACTACAAAAAAAAAATGTTACGTCCTAGAGGTAAATATATTGTATGGATTTGTGTTATGTTAATTCACAACAATCTATTTGCCGGAATTGTTTTATATTTTGTTTTGCAATACATATTTGCATTAGATAATGGAAGTTCCCTGTCCATTAGGTAACGAATTATTCCGCCGACTCTTTTTCTATCGTATCGTTTCTTGCGTAACCTTTTCTGAATATTGTGTTAACATTAGGAGAGGAAACGAAAATTTAGATCTAATTTTCTGTGTTTGGAAACAAGTTTTCACTTAATCAGGGTCTTGGCGAGAAAATATTTGATAAAAAATGATGAATGATGATGTTATTCTGATAGAAAAGCAAACCAGTGTATGGGTAGCTATATTTAAAGCTATTTTAAGCAGTAAAGTTCTAGGCTAACAATAAAGAGTTCCCACAGAGAATTACCTAATTAATTGATTACCTTCAAGGCTCTATTATTGTAGGTAAGTAATGGGCTTAGTGATGCGTTTATGATAGAAACGTGAGAATAATTTGTTATTTAGTTTTTTAATGCCTTAAATTTTAAATGCCAATATTTTTATACTAACTAAGTTGATGTGGCAATGGATGTGGAAAATAGTTCGAATAACCCAAAAATTTTGGGGTAACACGGTGTTGAAATTTCCATAGCTTTGGTAAACCCCCTTTAGGTGGACAGACATCCAATGTTGCAGTACAAGTTCTTCCTTCATTTGACGACGACAAAGAATAGGTATTAAGTACCTTACCTTACCTACGACTGGAAAATGCATCGGATGAGGTTTGCAAAATTTTAGACTGGAATTTGTTCAGTAATCGATGAGCTTATCGAGGCTCATTCCAAACACGCTCGCGTGTTCACTTTCAACGCTCAACTATGGAAGTTCATTGAAATTCTGCGTGCAATGATGCAACGAGGTTATTCTCACGTTCCAACCGGCGGCCTTTGACAGCCTATTCATAATTTATTGCGAGATTACCTTTTGACCACGTTATTATTATTTATGAGCAAAATATCCATTGGTTGACCATATTCCAAATTATTAGTGTTGGGGTTTTAATTAGACCGCAGCCACAGTTAAGCTGACTAGAGCTTCCTGGCACATTACTATAATATTATTATGCCAGTCATATTATGATACGTAGCCTTAAGCCTTGTGGTAGAGATTCATCCCAGGCACGCACCTTAAATTCGAGATAATGTGCGTTTTAAGCAAGTAAATATCTCTTGCTTTATCGGTGAAGGAAAATATCGCGAGGAATCCTGATGCCGGAGAACTCTACATGATGTTTATATCAGTTTGCCAAGGGAGCATAGTAGGGAGCAAGTTTGCATAGTAGAAGAAACCTTGCGAATGGAAGGAAGCTATTTCCTGTCGCGCTAGTTTGTGCAGTTTTGTCGCGTTTTGTTTTGTTTTCGCTCGCATGCTACGTTTTTTTCTGAGGTCATCTACAAAATTATACATTAGTGTATAATTTTGCTAATGCATTTGGGTTTATGTACATGTTTGTGGAATCCGAGACATACAGACTGCATTGCTACTCATATACAACATAATTATTATGCGGAGTAATCAGTAGATACTCGTGGATTAATTGACGTTTGTGTGTCTAATGGTGATATTATCTCTAGTGACCTAAAAGCTAATGGCTAACCCGCTGTCTTATGTAAGCGACAGAAGCGACGCGACGCGATGCGACGCCATGGAAAATGACAAACTTGTCTACGCGACAACTTAGGCCACGTGACGGATCAGAGGCCCAATTTTCTAAGCAAATCGGAATCATTTGACAGCTTAAAACGTATTACTCGAACTGTTTAAGGAGTTCATACATGCTTTTTGACGTGCAGGCATCTATGAACTCCTTAAACAGGTCAAATTATACGTTAGACAAACGATTACGATTACGATTTCCTTACACAATTGGGGGGCACACCAGAGAAACTTCTGAAATTATAAATTCGTTAATTGAACCTATTTTAAGTTGAGTTGAGTTATGTTTTCAGTTATGTTTTGAGTTGAGTTGAGTTGATTTTCTCACACAATCAGCAGGGGGGCAGCCACTGTATGACACTGTCGCCACAGTATCGAGTCGTGGTGTTGCGTTTGTCAACGGGTGAGAGGCGAGCGATTCTCATCATCATCAACCCATCGCCACACTACTTACTCAGTAAGAGTTTTCAACGACCTCTCTGGCACAAGGTCTGTGGAAGGTCCCGGGTTCGATCTCCAGTAGAGTCAATTCGGGAATTTATAATTTCCGGATTTTCTCTGGCCTAGTCTGGTGTTTATCCTACCGTAATAAAACGAGCGGCCAAGCGATTTAGCGTTCCGGTACGATACCCGGTAACTAGCCACGGCCGAAGCCTCCCACCAGGCTAGACCAGGGAAAATTCAGAAATTATAAATTTCCTGACCCTGCCGGGGATCGAACCCGGGACCTCCGCACTTTAAGGCAACAGCGCTCAACACTGCGCCACGGAGGTCGTCAAAATTCAATTTATTTTACCCTTGGATGTAGATTAAGATGTAGATTTAGTAAAACGTAAGGTAAGATGAATTTATAAAGACGTATTTAAATGTAATACTGAAGCGGTTTAAGCAGACGTAGGAACCCACCGAATTTTATCCCAAAAAAACTCCTACCAATATAATATGATTAATGGACAGGGGTCATGACCCTTAGTAATTAGGTATACTACGCAGAGAGAGATAATGCTGAGATTTCTTTAATAAAAAAAATGTTAAAATTTTATTTATAAAGAAAATAACATTTTATTAAATAGTGAAATTACGCCTAGTAATTCTACAAAGGAGAAACCATACTAATATTATAAATGCGAAAGTGTGTCTGTCGGTCTGTCTGTCTGCTACGCTTTCACGGCCCATCTGTTCAACCGATTTTGCTGAAATTTGGTATAGGGGTAGGTTATATCCCGGGGAAGGACCTACTTTCTATCCCGGTAAATTAAGGAGTTCCCGCGGGAATCAAAAAACCTTAATCCACGCGGACGAAGTCGCGGGCATCATCTAGTTTTAATTATAAAGAAAATAACATTTTATAAAATAGTGAAATTACGTCTAGTAATTCTTTATCAAAGAAGAAACCATACTAATATTATAAATGCGCAAGTGTGTCTGTCGGTCTGTCTGTCTGCTACGCTTTCACGGCCCATCTGTTCAACCGATTTTGATGAAATTTGGTACAGGGATAGGTTGTATCCTGGGGAAAGACATAGGCCTCTTTTTATCCCGGAAAAATAAAGAGTTCCCGCGGGAATCAAAAACCTTAATCCACGCGGACGAAGGCGCGGGCATCATCTAGTTCAAAATCCATACTAATATTATAAATGCGAAAGTGTGTCTGTCTGTCTGCTACGCTTTCCCGGCCCATCTTTTCAACCGATTTTGCTGAAATTTGTTATAGAGGTAGGTTATATCCGGGAAGATTAAGGAGTTCCCGCGGAAATCAAAAAAACTTATTCCACGCAGACGAAGTCGCGGGAATCATCTAGTATTTAATAATATGTTGCTATAAAACACAATAATATTTCCTAATAATATTTCATTCGATATGCCCAAGCCTTTGATCCTACCCAATACTGAAAAGGGTAGTCTCACCTATTTATAAAGGAACATTTTCACCTGTTTCGCCACTGTATTGCTCTTTCATGAAATATGTTTTATTGAATGTGAAAAATGCTCATTTTTCATTGTATATTTTCGCTATAACTCTTTTGTATGAATACTTTAGGTGCGCGGTTATATAACTCAAAGCTTTTTTTTTCACCATCTACCAACCTACCTAATTTAAAAATCTGGAGTGTCACTTTGTATTTTTTATGATCTTGATAAAACTTTAAATTGAACCATCTAGTGGTTTATCTTATGGAAGAAATTCACAAAGAACATTGCTTTGTTTTTAAGCTTTTTTTGTACTAGATGAAGCCCGCGACTTCGTCAGCGTGGATTGAGGTTTTGTGATTCCCGAGGGAACTCTTTAATTTTCCGGGATAAAAGGTAGCCTAGCTCCTTCCCCTGGTATCACACTATTCCTATTCTTTAGGTATGCTTGTTATGTAGGCACAATTTGGAAATAAATGTTTTTTTTTCTTTTTTTCTTTCTTTCTTTCTTTCTTTCTATACCTACCAAATTGCATTAAAATCGGTTGAACAGATGAGCCGTGAAAACGTAGGAGACAGACAGACACACTTTCGCATTCATAATATTAGTAGGTATGGATTTTCAGTTCACTCTCTGGAACTATAGGCAACCGTGCAAATAACTATGCTTTTCTCTCGGCCTCTTTTGCGGTGTGATTGATGGACAAATCATATCATCTTTATAATATTATACATAAAATTATATATAATCTGGTCTCTTTTACTTTTTCACGGCTCATGAAACTTGGTAACCTAAAAACCTTAAACCATGCGGGCGAAGTAACGGGCATTAACAGTATCTAGTATATTATAAAAAAAGATGCAAAGATTATGTAAAGATTATGTACCTATGAAACGTTAAGATGCCTTTCACTTTCGATGCGTTTTACAAGATTGTCGGTTTGTCAGTTGTTTTTGCTTATTATCACAGATAAAGAACAAGAACCACGTTTAAACACAATCGCTATTGTTTATTGTTAGCCATAAACACGCTAGTTTAGTATTCATTTAGTTAATTATTAAACGTTAGTGTTCTTACATATTTCGTCAAGTTTAGTACAGCTGATAAAAGTTCTGTGGGTTCTTCCTAACTTTTGCTGTCATGTGCAGTTTCCCTTATTTGTCGACTTTCAGGCCAAATATTATAGTCCGTCTGGTTAGACCCTTACTATATTATTAGAAGTAAAAAGTACCCTATACATTTATACCTAATATTATAAGTTTGAAAATTGCGTTCACGTTTAAAATGAATTAATGCGAGCAATTTTAATGCTAATTGTATGCGTATTGAGTTATATAATTCGAACGCATAACATTTCCACTGAATAATAACATATTATTCGCATATTGTAAAAGAGAAATGGAGGCGAATATTGAATTGTATAATTTACCTAATAAAATATAGGTAGTTTATGTTTTAATGATTATTTCCTTATGTGAATTCAATATTTTATAAAAATTTTAATGATGAGATAAAAATAAATGAGGATTTTAAATCTATAAACCTATTTAATGTATATTACACAAAAAAAGATGCTGATTAATCAATGTTGTTCTAAATAATATAATAAGTCTAAAATCATTAAAACATTTTTTAAAACAAGCGTTTATGGCCTGCTATATTGAATTTAGTGTGACATCATTTAATTTTTCGTATTCTTGTCAGCAGACCCTTTTAATTATTGTTAACCATATGGGGGTGGATAAAAATAGGTAGTACAATATCTGAACTCAAACTCATATTTTTTAATTCAAATATACTTATTAAAGGTGCTTTCGAATCTGCTGGATTTTCTCAAATCGCACATTAACTATTTACTATTTTATTACTATATACATATACTACTAGTTTATTTACTTCATCTTATCCGCTACAAAAACCTAAATCTCATTATCATCTCACCTATTTTCAGTCCTATCTGAGCTCAAGTCACCATTCAGAATGAGAAGTTTTTTGAAACGGTTTATTCCATGCTGTACCACGCGGCCCACGTAAGGATTGGCAACCTTCACCAACGCCTTCTCTTTATAACTCTGTGACCAACACGGACGAAATCCCGAGAAAAGGCTAGTAATACCATACCTATAATATTTATAATATATATATATATATATATATATATATATATATATATATATATATATATATATATATATATAATATATGTAATAGTACGATGGTAATACTACAGAATACCTGATAGGTACCTATGTATTACATGTACTATTACCCTTTAGTACGTGTAATACATACTTATTAGGTATCTGTGTCCATATAAATAATATTATGAATGCTGAAGTGTATCTGTCTGCTACGCTTTCACGGCTATTTGAACAGATGTAAGTATTCAACCAATTTTGACTAAATTCGGCACATTGCGCCCCGGAAGGACATAGGCTACTTTATTCCTGGATAAAATATAATGAAACATGGGATTTTTGAAAACCTACGTCTAAGTGGGCAAAGTCGCGGGCTACATCTAGTTTCACATATGCACGGGCCAAGGTAGACTAACGAGCTATCTACGGGCCAAGCGTTGATTGCGGCGCACTTGACCGCCTTACGCCGACGCTGGTGTTGCGAATTTATCTATGAAATTATACCGTGAATTTTCAGTAGGTACAGATTAATCGTGACAATTGGAGCGTAATGTAGAGTGACGTGTTCGATACCATCGAGAATATTGAGAATATTGAGAGAGTATCGCACATTGGTATATAATAATAATATGGACCATATGTAGGTATGGTTAAAGTATTATTATGCAACAAAAATTTGTATCCTTTATCCTCCTCCATGCATCGTCATCCTCACTGCTGAGGGTCGTGATCTTTGCCACGGAGTATCTTTTCTTTTACGATGTTACGCCATCTTGGCCTGTCCGAGGCATTGTGCAGAGCGACTTATACAGGTGTGCCGAGTGTGGTGCTTAATTGGTCGGCCCAAGCAACGCCCAAATAAGCACCACACTCCCAACCCTTTAAACAAAGATCAAAGTTATCTATGAAAATGCAATGAAATTATACCGTGAATTTTCAGTAGGTACAGATTAATCGTGACAATTGGAGCGTAATGTAGAGTGGCGTGTTCGATACCATCGAGAATATTGAGAAAGTATCGCACATTGGTATATAATAATAATAAAATGTACCATATGTAAGTATGGCTAAAGTATTATTATGCAACAAAAACTTGCACCTTTTATACAAAGGTCAAATTTATCTATGAAAAAGCAATGAAATTATACCATGAATTTTCAGTAGGTACAGATGAATCGTGACAATTGGAGCGTAATGTAGAGCGGCGTGCTTGATACCATCGAGAATATTGAGTAGATAATCCACAATAATCCATATACCTACTTATTATCAGTTTGTTTATAATCTATACGGTGGAAAATATTGTATCAATAATAAATTAAGTACTATGTTACCTATTGATGCAATTTTTGGGTACAGTAAGATGTAGCAATTTGTAAAGTTAAGCCAAAAATTCACTCGACCTTTATTCATAATAGGCATGTTAATAAGTAATTAGTTGCTTTATGAAATGAGCTCAAGGTCATGGTTAGTTTAAAAGCGGTTGAAGTAGGTATAACAATACTTATATTTTTTTAATATGATAATTTATTTTTAAACAAATTGAATTTAATACCTACTTACTGATCTTTGGAGCATGATAAAGTAAGGTCGTCTAGGGAAAATCAGTCAAAGGTCAAAGTTGCAGCACTATAAGTTTATCAAAATATCGTACTTACCTATACGAATAAAGTATGACATTTTGCAAATCGATAGGTACTAGTATTATTAAGGCGAATGTGTGGACTAGTTTGTCCGTCTGTTTGTCTATCTGTGTCTGTTTGTCTGTCTGTCTACCTACTACTTTTTCACGGCCCAACCGTTCAACCGATTTTGACCGAGACAACTTGCATCCCGTGGAAAATCAAAACGTTTCCACGCAAATTTAAAATAAGCAAACATAATTATTTAAATAATTAAAAAAACACGACTGCATTAGCATTGTATGGTGATTTAAAAAATGGCACCATTTAGCCGCCATATGGAATTTTTTCCAAAAAATGTAGGTATAGCCAGTGTCATATTATGGATGATATAAGGATTCTAGCTGTAAATCCAATTATCCAAATCTGTTAAAGCGTTTAAAAGTTATGGTGGAATAAAGAAACTCACATACATGAACCCTGAAACATTACACTCCTTTTTTGGACAGTCGTGTAAAAAAGCCAAAAGCTACGCAGACAAACAGCTTGCAGCCGCCATTTCATAGTCCTATACTAAACTGCCGCTGTCCGATTTATTATGGCTGTGTTCCGAAATACACTGTGAGCACTGTAAGGTGTGACGTCACTTTAGTACACTGCGAAGCCGTTCCACTAAGGTTAGGTACACTGGGCACTGCTTAAAACGGAACGCTGTCAGCACTGAGACAAACACTGAGAGCACATTACCTCGAAAACGCCAGTGCTCACAGTACAAAGATGGCGTCGATTAATGACGTCATACATTTCCCTGGGATACTGCAGCAGTTTACTGTCAGTTATAACGGAACGAATTTCTCCACAGTAAAGAGCACTGAACAGTGCTCGCAGTCTATAACGGAACACAGCCAATGTAACTAATCGATTGACACATTGATTATGAAATGATGGTCACGTTTGAGGTTACGCCATCCCACGTAGACGTCTTTGTCAATGGCCAATGGAATGTAAAGTGCTAAATAACTCTGAGTTAAATAAGTGTTTGGTGTCAAAAGATTTTGGTAACATTTTTATGTAATTTAGGATATCATGAGCATTACAAAGATGAGTAGGTATCTAAATGTCAGTGAAATACTAAGGGTGCATTTTTATCGCTAAACAATTTTGTAAAATAATAAAAAGATAGAAGTTGTCCGGCCTTCCTATTCTCAAAACTCAGTGGCTATCAAAAAATGAATGCCACTGGCATACATTATATTTTATCCATTGAAGGTTTGCTAGGAAAGTGTTATTTTTATTTCATAGCAAATCTTCAATGGATTAAAAATATACGTCAGCGGCTTCCATTTTTTGATTGCCACTGAGATAGAGAATAGGGCTGCAGATACGGCCTCCTTTTCGAGTGGTCGAGGGTTCGATCCTGTTATCAATTTTTAAAAAAATAGTTGAAGATTCAGCCATCTAGGTCCATGCAGCCTAGAGGATAGCGTACCTGCGTAGAAGGTGCCTATATAATATTCACTCGACTTTTAAAAGCACCAATATTATAGTGTGCGGGGAAAACGGAAGCCGGAAGGGCATTCGATATTCTAGCAGAGTGTATTATAAACGAGGAAGCGAATCGCTCAGTCCTAAATGCACTAATATGTTATTTACTTAATAATATTCAGTCAGGATTGCTCTGTTTATTTTATCATTATATGTAGTTTTCCCCGTTATCAGTCGAAAGCCGAATGAGTTTTTGGAAGGTTGTTTAAAAGATTACACTTTAGTAGGTGTAAATTAAAAAAACTGATACATTGAAGTGACTGAATAATTGATTTTCTTCAATCGTAGCTAAAAAAACTTTCGATCAAGTCACTTTTCAAACAAAAAGAACGGAGCTACGATGCCACAGACAGATACACAGATACATCAAAATACATAGATAGGTAAACACACGTAAAACTTGTAACGTCGCGTCCGCCTCTGTTTATTTGGAGGGGTTATGTTATTTTGCGATTTTAATATATAGGTAGGTAGAAGTGGCGAAGGGTGGATATTTTAAAACGCTACACATCAAAAGCTACAGGGATGACCCACAATTGAAAATGATGTTTCAGTTTTTAAAATAAAGTCGGTTAGACAACAATCTAAATTAATTAGGCACTTATAGTGTCATTAAACTGATGGACGTTGGGGTCCCAAAGTGCTGGAGTGGCGACCCTGCACTGGAAAGCGCAGCGTTGGCAGACCCTCCCCCTCGGTGGACGGACGACATCAGACGAGTCGCAGGGAGCCGCTGGATCCCGGCGGCGCAAGATCGCGGCGTTTGGAAGTCCATGCAAGAGACCTATGTCTAGCTGTGGACGTCTATCGGTTGACGATGATGATGATGATGAGTGTCATTGCCATAAGGACCTGAATAGCGCCAAACTGTTGAATAGGTACTTAATCCAATAGGTACTATATTATGTAACGCCGTTTTACTTCAGTACCATAATAAACGGCGGCACGAATAAAATTGCCTTACAAAGTAAGTATTTTTGCCTATTTCCGGCTCCAAGACGCAATGACCTTACCTTTGTTATTGAAATCATTTTAATTGGCCCTCTCAGGTAATTACCATAACCTTAATTACGGACCGGCTGAAAAAATAACTAGCTTTTACGTGCTTTTACTGTCAAAGGTTTTGCTTTGATGTTTTATTTTTCGCATCAAAAACCTGACTTTTAGGTGTCTTTTCTTTAAACTTCGTTCTATAACTAGCACGCAACTAGAATTATGTCAAAGTAATTACAATTATTTCATCGAAATTCAATTTCAATCATTTATTTGATAAATAATCTCAATTTGGTTGTCATTTCATCGGAGTAGGTATTTATTTTCGATTATCAATTCACTTTTTAAATATTTTTAACGTAAGTAAGTACAAAAAAAAACAACTAAGTCATGATGGGATATATTCACTGAGAAAAATTTCCTTGTTTACCTTCCGATTTTTACCTTCTAAAACCGATTCCTTCCAAAATTGGGTCTTTTCCTTCCACCGATTACCTTCTGAATCGGGGAACTGCCAAATTCCTACCGATATTTAGAAGGTAATGAATTTTATCCGTCTAATACGGAAGAACATAAAGGAAGGAAATTTGTTGGAAGGAATTAACCAAGAAGGAATTTCCTTCCAGCTAAATATTCCTACTAAATAAGGATGCATTATAATAATAGTGGGAAATAAATTGAAATTACTATTCCATCAAAAAAGAAAGGATTAGAAAGGCTCGCTGGAAGGAACTACCATCCAAATTAGATGGATCACATATGGAGAAAATAACACAAGGAACATCTTTCTAAATTAGATGATAATATCTCTCCAAACAAATTGGAATATTTCGGTATCGGAAGGAAAACGAATAAGTTTTATTAAATAGAAATTGTAACACCGAATGTAGTACCCGACCCGACCACTAGATGTCGCTACGCGTATATTGGCTCACGGTATAGGGTGGCGCCGGTCAAACACATATATATCGCCAAGTCCGCTTGTATCGGTACCTGCATCGTGGCAAATGGTGCTTCCACCTAGTTGGGACGTTCATTGAAAGCGCATAGCAGAGTATAATTCATAGGTGGTATACGGATCCTTGCTGGGACAGGGCGTTTTGAAAGCCTATAATTTTGCAAAAGCCCGCTCCGTATTCGCCATCGCCTTAGGTAGGTAATATGTTGTCTTCTAGGTTTGGAAGGCTATTTATATTTACCGAACAAATATGACCAAGTATGTATTTACCGTCATTTATTTTCCTTCCAAAAATTACCTTCCCTTTTGACTCAGTAGGAATTTCCGACCGAAATTTGGAAGGTACGTATTACCCACCGAAATAGAAGGCAGACATTGTTTGGAAGGAAATTTTGGACGGTAATAATCCTTCCAAGTTGAAAGGTAAATTTCCTACTGAGTCAAAAGGGACGGTAATACCTTCCGTATTTCGGAAGGTCTTTTTTCTCAGTGTTGCAGAAGAGGGCGGCTTGATCGCAGAAAGAAATCCTATGTACGCAACATCCAGGTGTGGTTCAGAACAGAACAGAAGAGTAGCTACGAAGCTGACTGCCAATCTTCGTAAGTCGAAAGGCGTTAGCGGGTAATGTGGTAGTCCCTACAAAAGACCAATGTCCAGCTGTGGACGTGTATCGGTTGATGATGACGAGACAACTATTTATTTTAACCTTGAGCCACCTATATTACGAGTAGGTAAGTAGTAACACGCGGCTACAGTTGTCAGATCGAACAAAAACTAGAACTTTGATATACGTTCGCGGTCTGAAAATGTTTACCAGTTTTCAAAGAACTGCGTGCCTAAGCAAAAATATTATCTAAAGTTTTCAAGCATCAAACTCAACACAGAGTATCTGACTTTTTTAAAGGTAATAAGTGAATAAGTAATCATACTAATATTAATAATCTAATAATATAATAAATGCGAAGGTGTGTTTGTTTGTTGGTTTGTTGGTTTGTCCTTCAATCACGTCGCAAGTCGCAACGGAGCAACGGATCGACGTGAATTTTTGCATGGGTTTTGTTGAGGTCCTGCAGAGTGACATCAAATAAATATTATAAATGCGAAAGTTTGGATGGATGTATGGATGTATGTTTGTTACTCAATCACGCTCCAACGGCTGAACGGATCTGGATGAAATTTGGCACAGAGATAGACTATAGTCTGGAATAGCACATAGGCTACTTTTTATCCCGGAAAATTGAAGAGTTCCCGCGGGAACCGAAAAAACTCAATCCACGCGGACGAAGTCGCATGCATCAGCTAGTAATACATATGTTTAATTCCCGTGGGAATTAAAAAACTTATTCCACGCGGACAAAGTCGCAGGCATCAGCTAGTTGAAGGTAAATTACAGCTGTGAATGAATGTATTAATTAAAATTAATAATAATATGGTGACTCAATATAATGAGTTCCTGTCACACAATCATTAATTAATTGTCTGATGACGTAGCTATTACTTCCGACAAATTGCTATCAATTAATATTATTAAGAGAATCTTAATATCAAATAAATATTATAAATGCGAAAGTTTGGATGGATGTATGGATGTATGGATGTTTGTTACTCAATCACGCTCCAACGGCTGAATGGATCTGGATGAAATTTGGCACAGAGATAGATTATAGTCTGGAATAGCACATAGGCTTTTTATCCCGGAAAATTAAAGAGTTCCCGCGGGAACCACAAAACCTCAATCCACGCGGACGAAGTCGCGGGCATCAGCTAGTAATTATTATTTTCATCTCTGTCATGATCTCTACCTATCAATCTAACATTGTTAGTCATATATTATTTGGGTAACCCAAATCATACTAATATTATAAATGCGAGAGTGTGTTTGTTTGTTGGTTTATTGATTTGTTGGTTTGTCCTTCAATCACGCCGCAACGGATCGACGTTATTTTTGGCATTGATATAGTTGAGGTCCTGGATAGTGACATAGGCTAATTTTTATCCCGAAACTAATATTATAAATGCGAAAGTGTGTTTGTTTGTTGGTTTGTCCTTCAATAACGCCGCAACGGAGCAACGGATCGACGTTATTTTTGGCATTGATATAGGTAGTTGCGGTATTGGATATTGACATAGGCTACTTTTTATCCCGAAAAATTAAGGAATTCCCGCGGGAATCAATAAACTTAAACCACGCGGACGAAGTTGCGGGCATCAGCTAGTACCTACTAAATAATAATGAATGTCTGAATGAATGAGAGCAGATTTTGGGTTGTTCTGTACTCATCCCGTGACGTTTCATCCCATTATATTGTTCATAACTCATTCCAAACTTATGTTATTCGTAAATAGGTACCTACTACCTAGGTACTTATCTCAAAAACAAAAACACTGTATCGTACCGATCCGTTGTTCCGTTACGGCGTGATTGAAAGACAAACCAACAAACCCACAAACCAATAAACCAACAAACAAACACACTTTCACATTTATAATATTAGTATGATAATTATTTATTTCAATGGCATGCCACCTGTCGATAATAGTATTATAAAAAAAAACCGGCCAAGTGCGAGTCGGACTTGCGCACCGAGGGTTCCGTACAAACCTGTAGTAAGTTTTAAATTATTAAAAAAAAACTACTTACTCTTCGTTCAAACCAATTTTCGGTGGAAGTTTGCATGATAATGTACATCATATATTTTTTTTAGTTTTATCATTCTCTTATTTTAGAAGTTACAGGGGGGGGGGGGGCACACATTTTACCACTTTGGAAGTGTCGCTCGTGCAAACTATGCAGTTTACAAAAAAATGATATTAGAAACCTCAATATCATTTTTGAAGACCTATCCACAGATACCCCACACGTATGGGTTTGATGAAAAAAAACTTTTTGAGTTTCAGTTCTAAGTAGGGGGACCCCCAAAATTTATTGTTTTTTTTTTCTAGTTTTGTGTGAAAATCTTAATGCGGTTCACAGAATACATCTACTTACCAAGTTTCAACAGTATAGTTCTTATATTTTCGGAAAAAGTGGCTGTGACATACGGACGGACACACAGACAGACAGACAGACAGACATGACGAATCTATAAGGGTTCCGTTTTTGCCAAATTTGGCTACGGAACCCTAATTATGTGCAAGTGAAAGTGTTTATACCACCGTAATGATTAATGAGACATAATTACGACTCAATTTAATTTGCTCGCTGCCACATAATAATTATCCGACGACGTGTCCATTGATTGCGACTAATTACACTTAAATAGATGGGTATTGTTGTTGATTTATCTTTATTTCAATCGGAGACTGCAATATAAGCGAACGGTGGCCATATTCGATTTAAACTTTACAGGCTTTAAACTTTATAGGAACGTAAAAAAAGCTGAAGTAACTGTTTGTTACAATATGTTTTTAATAAGTAGCATTTGTAAAAAAAGATGTAGGTCAAATTATTTATGTAACTAAATCATGCCCGTGCCTTCGTCGCGTGGATTTGTGTTATTGAAAAATTCCATAGGAACTTCCGATTTTCCGAGATAAAAAGGCCTACGTCCATTGCGGGGCATGGCATTACGTCCATTTTTCCGAGCTGCGAGCTATCTCTGTACGAAATTTCGTCAAAATGAACAGATGGACCGTGAAAACATTACAAACTTACATTTTAGCATTTATACCTAACTAGATGATGCCCGCGACTTCGTCCACGTGGATTAAGTTTTTTCAATTCCCGCAGGAACTCTTTAATTTACCTATGTCCTTCCCCGAGATACAAAATCCCCATATCAAATTTCATCAAAATCGGTTTAACAGATGGGCCGTGAAAGCGTAGCAGACTAATAGACAGACAGACAGACGGACAGATACACTTTCGCATTTATATATTATTATATTAGTATGGATATATTAGTATGGATATTTACATTAAGTAAGTACATGAGTTTTCGAAAATCTTAGAATATATTCTTACTATTACTTAGAATTATATAATATAAATTAACTACTCATTTTATGTACTTACTTACCTACCAGACTGTCTTTACTAAGTACTAAGTGGTGAACACAATATCAAGAATTTAATCTATATTTCAAGGATGTCTAGATGAATTATTTACCAATCGGTTTCATCGGTACAATACGCAATATTGAATAGATTGATCTAATTTCAATACTTATACCTACTTAAAATAATCTACAGTGAGCAAATAAATTACCGTAGAATGAAAAAGCTTCTGGTTTATGAATTACGGGAGTTATAAGTTAATAATCAAGTCAACCCATATACTTTTGCTAACTTAAGCGCAAAAACACATAAGGAGCAAAAAATAATAACGTGTAGCGGCCAAAAAGTCCGCCTAATTCACTTTTACATTGATCCGCACACATTAGTGCGACAAGACAAAACATTTCATTCCGTTTTACAAAGACGGTTTGTCCTGTCTGATCGTTGTGCTGTCATTCCAACCAACAGCTGATCAAAGTCCTTAATACATGTCCCAAAAATTGCATAACCTACCTACGAACTAATCTTTAGTAGTAGCGCGCTCTAGCCACTAGTGGTAATGTGGCGCTAATACTTGCATAGGTTACCATAAAACAACACAACACAAATCCAACCTACCTACTAAAAATCCCTGTTTGTTTACACGCTCTAGCCTCTAGTTTAGTGTTGCTGTGAGACTGACTGCCTAGTTGGTCTAGTGGCTAGCATGTTCGACTGCGGCCGACGAGGTCTCGGGTTCGAGTCCCGGGTCGGGCCATACCAAGTATTGGAAATTATCAGTACTGCCCCGGAGTTAAGAAGTTGGCGGTGTGTCACCCCCGTGCCTCGGAGAGCACGTTAAACCGTCGGTCCTGCCCCTGATCTCTCCCCGGTCGTGTAGGATTTTCCGTCCCATCGGGCTATGAGAGTAAAGGATTAGAGAGTGCACCTGTGTTTGCGCACTAAAATATCTCCTTCGCAGATGGCTAACCTGTCTGGAGATTGGCCGCCATGGCTGAAATTCGGTCGGGAGGACATTAATATACTTACTGGAATGTTACCATAAAACAACACAACACAAATCCAATTATAACAAACAATAACAAAACATCACAACACAAAAGGCGCTATATAAAACACGTATAAAACGATCACATAACCCAACCTACCGTGAAAGTTGCTAAGGCCACCGTACAGTCGGAGACCGCTCGCGTTACTGGTACCACCACCAGGCTACCAGTTACGACATACTGTGAGGTAACAGCGATTACCAAAATATGGCGGTCGTTTGTGACCATCAAAGTAATTCGCATTATGCAGGTTTATTGATTCTGATTTTTAAATTATCTTAACCAGACTTAAGTTAACAAAGAAGTTGACTTTTGAGAATCTTTTGAGCTGTAGTACAGGTTCGGCGCGTGCTAGGCTTTTGGCCGTGGGTACGCATGAGGCCGGCTACTGGCTTCACGCGTACCCTTCGTCAAATACAGGAACATTTCTTGAGCCTGACACGCTCCGAATCGCAACCTGTCTACGGCTTGGGGTTCCGGTCTGCGCTCCTCATAAATGTCCCTGTGGCAGTGATGTCGACAAGCTAGGACATCACGGACTGTCATGCCAAAAAAGTGCAGGCCGCTTCTCGAGACATGCCGCACTTAACGATATCATACGCCGGTCCCTTGCCACCGTCAACGTGCCAAGTCTACTTGAGCCGACTGGTATTGCAAGAGACGATGGCAAGAGACCGGACGGTATGAGTTTGATTCCATGGAAGATGGGCCGGGTGCTGGTATGGGATGCAACCTGTGCAGACACGCTGGCCCCTTCCCATCTACATGGAACCAACAACAGAGCTGGTGCGGCTTGTGAAGCGGCTGAAAAAGCTAAAACATGCAAATACAGGGGTCTAGGCTCCGAATATTATTTTGTCCCATTCGGTGTCGAGACCCTTGGTCCGTGGGGTCCTAGCGCTAAATTGCTTTATAAGGAAATAACAAAAAGGTTAGTCGACATCACAGGAGACCGAAGAGCTGGCAGCTACCTCGGGCAAAGAATTAGTCTAGCTATTCAAAGGGGGAACGCTGCCAGTATCTTCGGAACCTTGCCTAAAGGGACTCCTTTTAATAATATATTTTAGTTATTACATTATATTTTTTAAGGTTATTTAGTTTTAGGTTCATTATTAGTTTCATATTATAAATGAAGAAAGTTAACAAAGTATATAATATGTATGTATAAAAATAAGGTTTTTGAAGTGAAAATTTCTTTAGCCGCGTTTAGCACTTTTTGGTAGGGGGTAAACTTGTGTATTCGCATGACCGACATGTTCGCGAACACCAACATGCTCGCGAACACCGACATGCTGGCGTTGTTACGAAGACAAAAGGTCTTAAATATAAATATTCTACTTTTAAGTTTATATTTTAATTATTAAGTTTAGTTAGTTAGTTTTAAGGTTTGTATTTTAATTATCTTAATTTTAAATATTTTAATTCTTTTTTTTTTTAATTATTTTAAATATTCGTTATCACTTCTATCGGCAATTTTTTTTATCCACTACAAGTTAGCCCTTGACTGCGGTCTTGCCTGGTGATAACTAATGACTGATGATGCAGTCTGAGATAGACAGGTAGCGGGCTAACCTGTTTTTTAATTTTTATATACGTATATAGCGGACAAACGAGCAGGCAGGTCACCTGATGTTAAGTGATTACCGCTGCCCATGAACATTTGCAGCACCAGAGGAACCGCCAAGGTGATGCCGGCTTTATGTTAGGGGTATTGAACTCATACCACTAATCGGTTTCTAGTTTCTACACGGCATTGTACCGGAACGCTAAATCACTTGGCGGTACGTCTTTACCGACAGGGTGGTACACAGTCAATGCTTCCCACCAGACCAGACCACAAAAAAATCTGAAATTATAGATTCGCAAATTTACCCTACCCGTTTCCGAACCCGGGACCTTCTGTTCATAAGACAACAGCGCTCACCACTGCGCCAATGAGGTCGTCAAAATTAATCAAGTCTACTGCTAAAGAAACTAGACATAGTAATATAACCTAAATGTATGAATTACAAATTATTTGATCCCTATTATAATCAAATCTTTGAAGTTATAGGAGATCGTCACCCGCCCTGAGGGGTTGAACTTTTGAGAGCAAATTTCAGCTTTGGGCGACATTACGATGATTGGAACTTGAACGGGCCCATCTTCAAATTTTATGGAAATGACAGTTTCATTGACCGAACAACTCTATTTCCTATCCAATATACATAATTATAGTACGGGCGATAGCCTAGGCTAAGAGTAAATACTTCGGCCTTTTATTTGTTGGGTTCAGTCCCCCGATTGTGTAAGGAAATCGTGATCGTAATCGTTTGTCAAACGGATAATTCCACAGATCGGTTATTAATTCTGTGATCTGTGGATAATTCGAACCGTTTAAGGAGTTCATGCCTGCACGTCAAAAAGCTCCTTAAACAGTTCGAGTAAATATTGGATAGAAACAGGCAACGACTTATTACAAATAGACGCGGCATACGCGAACATCATTGCACTAAAAAACAGCGTAAATATTACGTACCTACGCGGAGAAAGGGAAAGAACATAAAGGTCAACATACGCTATACCTGTTATTAGAAAGAGATGAATGTTGATTCTGAGTTACAATGTTGTTAACTGCAATGGCTGCAAGTGACGGCAAGTGCCTTCCTAAATTCTTGCCAAAATAAAGCGCGGGTAACGTATCTAATGTTTTAAATATCATAGGAAACAGGCGTTACTTTGCGGAAGTCCATGACAGTGAAAAAAACTAGAAGTTTAATTCGCACTATAGTTCGAGTAAGACGTTTTACAGAAAATTGGGTAACATAATATATTTGGATCCCAAATACCATCGAAATAGAATGTAGGTACTAAAACTCTACATCAATGCCAAATGCACAACAAACTGTTACGCGCAACTAACATAGCTATGTGAATTTCATATTTCGAGCAATAAAAATAGTAAACATCAAGTTCATTACCTCAACTGTTGAGCAAAAGGCTGGCTCATTTTTTACGCTAAGGATCAGCCCGGCTGTCCAGCGCGGAAATGCATCAAGCATTCCTGCCACTATTCCAAGCGGTCATGATTTGTTTAGTAAGTAATTAGATTTTAAGCTAAGCTACCTAGCTTTAAGTATTATTTTAAGAAAAAAAAAAAAGTTTGGTGAACGTTATTATTTAAAACTTGTATGCCAGTGAGCTCTACTTATTATTGATCTCAAAGAATGTAGGCGTACGTACCTATCTCAGTCCGTATTTGGCCAACGCGGTGGACTTATAGCCTAACCATAAGCTCCGAGGGGATTAAAAACCCAACGTCACGGAAATCATCTAGTTATACTTGATTTAAATAAATAAAAAACCAGAAGTACAAGCCATCAAGTCTTAATCGAGAACTAATTCCTGTTTAACTTAATTATGCATATGTACCACTTACGCCGAGTGAAAGTCCCAACTCGCAATGTCATTACGCGGATATAACGTAACATTATGTAATTTTTAACCATAACTCGTCCGTCCGTGTGTTGTATAATTTGTGAAGTCAAAGACGCCAATGATAGACCGTAAACGGAAATGTTGGCGTTATAGTTACAATGTTTTTTTTTTCAAACTTACAAAAAAAACTGTATTAACCTGTTTAGTTGTCTATATAAAGCTGAGAGTCTGAATCTTAGATACTGGCAACTCTGGGCTTTACAAAAGCTTAAGGCAAAAAACAAAATAAAATATAACATTTGGAAATAGCCAACCTATTTTTTTTAATTTCCCCATTTTACTCTCAGCTTTCACAGACTCAGAAATTAATTTTCGCCATGTTAGTAAATATCCTACAAGCAGTTTTTCTATTTGTGATTCTATATACGAGTAAGTTAATGGTTATGAACCTTTTACGTAGGTAAGTGCCCACAAGAGCTGGTGTGAAATAAGGAATCAATTCAACGATGCGAACGGGTAGAACATTTTTTATTCATTTTTTAGCACACGAGCATTTTTTCATTATTTAGAGCCCGTGTAGACAGAAAGCGGGCATACTGCGTTCCGCATTCTTTTTAACGTTTGTAACCTAGTGTAGACCCCAGTCTACTCTCTTTCTCGAAAACGAAACTTCGCAAACGAACGTAATTAGTCGGTTATTAGACCCACACAAAACCGTTCAATCCAATCGGTCACGAAAAATTTCTATGGATCCGTACTTCGTCTGCGTGTACGAAAACGAAATAGAGAAGAGCATAGAGATAATATTATGTAGGAGAGGAGTTAACGAAATTTCGTTTGTTTGTTTGCGAAGTTTCGTTTTAGAGAAAGAGAGTAGACCCCCAGATAGCGCTGCGCAGACTGCAGTCAGTCAAACCGCTATAAAGTTACAAACGTTACAAAGAACATGGGACGCAGAACATAACTCAGAACGGCTGAACTCTTTCTGTCAGCGCGGGCTCTAAAGACATTTGCAGTCGTAGGCATATCGTAAGTAGGCACGTGGCTGTCTGAGGCTAAAGGCAAGACTAGACGGAGTGCACGTGGGCTGAATAAATATCACCTGGCAGTAAACTACTAAAACCTTATAACAATAACGCTAGATAGACCAATAGATAAACGCATCTAACTTATGCCACGTTTACATTAGGTCGGTTGGGACTGCATATTTGGATTCGAATTTCGACTGCAGCCGTTTTCCGACACCGACTAAACTGTAATTCGGTTGGCTGCATTCGATCGCGGTTCGTTTGTGGAGACCGGCCTAGTGTAAAAGTTTTTGCGGCTGGCTGTATTCGGTCATAACCGACTTGTGAAACTTGCCGTCAGCTGACGCATTCGGTCACCGCCTTAATGTAAACGAGCCATTATTAGTAGGGATGATTCATTGCAAAATATTTGTTTCTTTGTATTAAAACCTGAGTACACGTAACACAGGTTATCCTAGTACGAGTGCTAAAGCACTCCCTCTGGCGTAAAAGATTTGTAGTTGGCTAATAAAGATATTATTGAAGTGAAAACTTCTTTTTTTAGCACATTTTTGTAGGGGGTAAACTTGTGGATTCGCGTCACCGACATGCTCCGCGTCACCGACATGCTCCGCGTCACCGACATGCGCGCGTTGTTACGAAGTCAAAAGGTCTTAAATACGTATAAATATAATATACTACATTCGTAATTAAACCGCCTTAGTTTTAAGGTTTATATATACTTATATAATATATTATTTTTTAAATATTCGTTTTCACTTCTATCGGCAGTCCCTATGACTGCCGATAGAAGTGAAAACGAATATTTTTTTACTATTTATATTAGGTAAGTACGTACCTACTCTTGAGATTTTCTCTATTGAAGAAAATATAAAATATCTTTTTTTATTTAATCAATATTATATTTAAAGTAATCAATTCAACATTTACATGGGTTCTTAGCATGTCTGGGTCGTTCCTCCCTAGCAATCTTGGGACTATACGTAATTAATTAAAAATATTAATAACCTTATGAAGGCAACTTCTCTTCATAATACTCGAAAACTTTGGTTCTTTGATTTTTTAATAAACTAACGAAACAAAATTTTTATTTTGCTCTGTACACTCTAGACGCTCTTCAACTCCGGTTTTTATGGCAGTAAAATAATATAATAATTAATTAATTTAGTCAAATAATAGTCGAGCGAATAACCTTCCGCCCTGTGCGACAGCGTGGAGTAGATGCTGTCTTTGAGCAGCCAATTTAAATAATATTTATTATTGTATAAAAAAAACTCAGAATTTTAAAAAGTCGTTGGACAATAGTTATTTGTTATACAAGAGTGAAAAGTTGTTTTTTAACCGCGTGCTCAATTTTGATGACCGAGCAAGCGAAGGATTCTAAAATTGAATCACGAGCGGAGCGAGTGATTCAAAAAGTAGAATCCTGAGCGTCAGCGAGGGAATCAAAAGAGCACGAGGTGAAAAATCTTTTCCCTCGAGTGCAACACGTAACTTTTCATCCCACCTCAGCGAGGAAATGACTAAATGCAAAAAAAATCACAAGATTAAATTCAATTCTGTTAATTTATTCGTCACTAGAATCACTCATTTTAGGGTTTTCGCTTATTTTCAATTTTCTTGTTTTTAATCGGTTTTAATTTTAAACAATATGACGTGAAAGAAAATGGTGCGCGCAAAGCAAATTAAAAAAGTACACCAAGAAGGTTATACGAGTGTGAGTTTTTAACAAATTAAAAACGATTGTATGGAAATTCGGCACCATAGAGGTAGAAGTAAATAGGTTTTAATGATGTTTTGAATTCACAAACTTCATAGACGAGTGATATTTACTAACGTGCACACGATGTTCTAGATTCAATTTACTTTATATATCCTCAAGAGGATAATAACGGCTTTTACCTTCAGATATCGAAGAGTAAAAATACTCTTTCCGAGATGGTGGGATGAAAAAGTTGTTTAATAATTTGTGCAGAATTTGCATTTAATAAATTTGGAACTTGGAACTTTGGCGGACAGTAGTACAAGTAAGGGCGAAAACGAGACAGGACAAAACGAATTTCGTCCTGTCACGGTAGTCTGTGCAGCTCGGATGACGCCGAAAAAAAAGCATGTTGTCCCTAACGTACTTGCGTCCTAATATACTGCTTAGCTTTTGATGTAGAGTAATGGCGCGGGAAAATACAGAATTCTTAAATTTTTTCTCCAAATTCGCCATTTTAGGGTTCCGTAGCCAAATTTGGCAAAAACGGAACCCTTATAGATTCATCATGGCTGTCTGTCCGTCCGTCCGTATGTCACAGCCACTTTTTTCCGAAACTATAAGAACTATACTGTTGAAACTTGGTAAGTAGATGTATTCTGTGAACCGCATTAAGAATTCAATTTTTTTTTCATCAAACCCATACGTGTGGGATATCTATGGATAGGTCTTCAAAAATGATATTGAGGTTTCTAATATCATAAAATAAGAGAATGATAAAACTAAAAAAAATATATGATGTACATTACCATGCAAACTTCCACCGAAAATTGGTTTGAACGAGATCTAGTAAGTAGTTTTTTTTTAATAATTAAAACTTAACTTAATAATTTATAACTCGCGCACCGAGGGTTCCGTACAAACCTGTACGGAACCCTCGGTGCGCGAGTCCGACTCGCACTTGGCCGGTTTTTTTACTTAGCTTGAAGAGAAACTTGCCACGTCCTTAACTCAATTTAGTAGAAATAATAAGAAGTAAGTTGTGCTCAACCTGTTTACTCCCTATTTAAGAGAGTTGCTGGCGTGGACAGGGTTAATTAAACACGATCTCCGAGGCCGGTGGGACGATAAGACCGCGTTACGTGACGTGAATAGTTAAGTAATAACTTAATCGATTGCAGTTATGAGATATTATTTGCACCTGTAGAATCATAATATTACGGTATATTTATGTAAAAATCGGCGTGCCCATCGCTATTATACGATACTAAATGATGCCCGCGACTTCGTCCGCGTTGATTAGGTATGGCTTTTGATTTTCGCAGGAGCCTGAGATGAAAACTAGCATAATATGTCCTTCCCCGGGCTAATACCCATCCAAATCGGTTGAAAAGATTGGCCGTTAAACCGTAGCAGACAGACAGACAGACAGACAGACAAACGGACAGATAGACAGACACACACTTATCGATTAAAGTGAAAAAGTGCGTCGAACATTGATGACGTCACTATGTAATATTTCATACAAAATTCCATACTAACACACGTTTTGACGTTTGAAAAAAGTATTGTAGTACCGCGGCTGCAGATTGCTAACCCGAGTCAAATCCAGTCTCTTTTATCTCTCAGTAATTGCACCCACAAATCGACATGAAAAATTGAAAACCATTGTACAGTCGACGTCTAAAGTGCATATAGAATAAGCAAAAATGTTGCTTTGCATGCGGTCGGACACCCACACACTTGCAGTAGTATAATATAAGTCGTTCAGCTTGTAGGTATTGTAATAGCCGAGTAATATCGATAATTTCACACTCCAAGTAAGTGAGCTCAATGGCGAGGCGTGGAACTGCTCAGATTGCGCTACGCAACTGTTGCCGGTTCAAATCTCGACCCGTGTAAGCATTTTTTACTGTTTTTATTTGATGAGTGATATTTTTATACCAGCAATAGCATATGCGGGTAGTTTAAAAAATCACTGAACAGATATGGTCACTGAGTACTGACGGAGACGGAAGATTTGACAATCGTTAGTCGTTATTAGCAAATACTACACAATTATTATAATTTACTAAGTTTTGCTGTTTCTTATCTTCAACAATAATGCAAGCTAATATTTATATGCAGAAGAGGATGCATATTATTAATGAGCTAAATAATATCGGATACAATATTGCTCAAATTTGCAATGGAACTGGTTTCACCGTGAGTATTGTTTTTATTGTTAAAAAATGTGTGTTCATAAACTTAGGATTAGTTGCATATCGTTTTATTAGTAAATATCTATAAAATTTAGACAAGATACTTAGTAGTTTCAAAAGTGTTTATTTTAATCTCGCTTTTTGGTTTTTAGTGGACAACCAAGCGTTGGATGTCGCATCCTGACGAAGAGAGTAATGCTTCACAACGAAGACATAATATTATAGTTGAACAATATGAGTCCAGCTGTTGATGTGCCACAACCAGGCCACAACTATCATTTGTGCATGTTATTTGTTGTCCTGTGCATCGATCACATATAGTGCGTAATTGGTTTAATCAAAACCCAGACAACAGTCATTCCCTGGCCAGTAAGATCACCAAACTTAAATCCTATAGAATATTATGAAGTTTGATGGTGCAAAAGTGGGATATGCGAAATGAAAGGACTGCAGAGGAAACGGAGGCTCACTGTATGGAAGTATGGGAGAATATATTTAGAGGAACGGATAACTGTCCCAATATTACAAACGGATTCACCCGGCGCCGCTTGCTTGCTGTTATTGAAAAAAGTGGAGGTTTTATTGAATAGTAATACTTTTAAAGCTATATATAAAATTTAATTTTTAAGGCTTTAAATATGAAACATAACGTATATTCTTTTCCTAACTTGTATTAATTATTATTAGTATATCTTATCAAAAATAACAGACAAAAAAGCAGCGCCGCCCTTTGGTTACTAGATTTTTAAGGTTAAGCTTCAATTTTCTTTTCTTTATGAAAACGATTACTTAAGCTATAAACCTTAAAAAATGATAGAAAAAGTAGCTGAAGTTATTAATTACTTTTGAGAAAATGTAACATGATAACAATGAAAATAAATTAAAATAAAGTCGATTATCTAATAAAAAGTGTTTCTTCCAATTTATTTTGGTTGTTTTATTACTTATTGACTCATAACACCACTAACATAGCTAACTTAATTGTCCTTAAGTATTATCGTGTAATAATTAATGTTTGCGTTTATAAATAGATTTTATGTCTGTAAATAAAGATACATTATTATAAAGAATAACAAACAGACACAAAACACATAAACAAAACATAAATGTTTGTATCCAAAACAAAATAAAAACTGCTGTAAGAGATTCGAACCTAGGTCATATGATGCATCGTATTCCAACTATATTATCACGACACTGGGAGTGGTTACTGTAAAGCGATGAAATAAACAATCAGAATAGACAAGGTTATTGAATAGGAATGTTTTGAACCTAATGCTAATGCCATAAGGTTGATATTGTTGACAGTTTATAGTAAAATCGTTTGAACCTTATAATGTTGATTTAAGGTTGATAATATTATTGACAGTTTATGTTTATCAGTGTGAGTGACCACGTGAGTGATTCACAGCATTGCTTGCACGCAGTTTTAGCCTTAGAGCTATGTATGCATTTATGCAGCTGACTGTACATAGTTCTTTGTTAGCTAACAAAGAAGAAGCATTTGTCTTAACAGAAAGGCACACAATACATCCGATTATCGTCTAGATCCAGCAATTATGTGATAGAGATTCGTATTCTCCGCGCGTGATCGCGAACTAATAATAGCTGGATGTCTCCTCCGTGGCACGTTTTAATCATCGCAATCGGCTGCCATTACTTCAAGGTCTAACGTGCTGATTGTGGCACAGATATTTGGCTTTATTTTACCCACATCTAGAGTTTTTTCTTTGTACAATTTAAACATTAGTCTTAGCTAGTTCAGTATCGGTTGTTTTCTTTGCTTTATTACTTCCGAACTGAAACTAATTATATTCTTTTTGTTTTAGCTATGTTATAAAAATCATTAATCTAATGAAAATAACAATTTATCCGATTATTATCGACTCGATCCAGCAATTATGTGACATAGATTGGTATATGCTACGCGTGATTGCGATGTAATTATGTTTCCTCCATTACACGTGTTTGATTTTAGCGATATCAGCTACTATTACTTATGATCTAATGTGCCAATTGTGGCACAGGGTTCTGCCTATATTTTACCAACATCTCAAGGTATTCTTTCTCCTTTTATATGCATTTTATTACACATTCTGGAATGAACCGGTTCATTAAGTATAAAAGGTTGATTTCTTTCGATTAAATAAAGAGCTAAGCGTTTTTTTAATTCACAAGGTTCGCTAGCGATTTTTACATATTAAGTTTACATATAAGTTACATAAAGTTACAGACACATGCCAATGCATGTAAAATCATATCAAAGCGAACACTACATGCATATAAGCATCTCACAAATATCATGGTCAAATATAAATACATTTATATAAAAAGTGATAAAAAAAAAGTTCCATGCATTGTAACTAAAACTGGTAATTAGAGAGGCTGGAAAAGCTTTCCACTAATTTATGCCGGCCATTTACTAATCGTGTCCCCTTTAGAGGCGTACCATACGGTCAATTATCGAAATCGGCTTATGGCTCGGCCGTCCCGTCCCACCCGTGACCCGTCGGCAAAGTGTTGCTGTTGCATGAATAATGCTGTTGATAGAGTCGCGACAACAGTTTCGTATTAACATAAATTAAGGCGCTCTCAGTTCACGAGATCAAAATTATTATAGGCGCGCGGGGGTGAAATTGAGCAAGCGCATGTCGCAAAAAATGGAAGAAATAATTTGTAAAAAAATAAATATTTACTTTTCAATACAAATTAATTAATGTGTTTGATTTAGAAATATAAATTTTTTCTTATATTTCTAGAGCAAATAATAAGTTTCAATAAGGAGAAAAATAGCTTTATTAGGTAAACTAACAGGTATGTTTAAAAAACTTCAATGCAGAGATTTTTTATAATTGTGTTTTGAGATGAGTCAAATGCCTGCTTCAAGGTCTTGAAAACAGCAAATTATTTTTACAAGCATACAATATGTCACCGTTTGATGGATACACTGCTTTAAAAACCTCCGTTTTGCTGATTTTACGCTATGACAGAGTCATAAACCGCGTAGGTGCCGAAACATAAACTTTAGTCAGTTTAGTAAACAACACAACAAGTAAACAGGTACTAAAGGTAACCAAGTAGATTCTCGCTGAAACGCAAGGAAAGCTAGACAAAAGTAGCCATAATATTGTCTTGTGCCGCTTGTGTCCAGAAATGATCTTCTGTCCAGAAATGCGATGAATTTGTGCTATATGTTTAATGCCGTCTTACATAAACTACCTACGAGGGAGTGTACGCCATTCACTTTCTGATGCGGGGTTGATTATTATTATGTTAGATTATGCACGGAATTTCACCCGACTGGAACAAATAGTACATATTATAGGATAACGTACACTAGCATTTTCCTGCAATTTCCTGCGTGGATTTAGGTTTTTAAAGATCACCCTTCAAAGAACACCCTTCGATTCCCTCTACTGTCTCTCTATGGGGGTCTATCAAAGCTTTACATTCCGGTCATGTGCCGCAAAAAATCAATAAACTTATACTTGTAGTTACTATTACCTATTCTGTGCTTATATCACAGGCTTATATCCTATTTATTTATTTTTAAATTTTGGAATAATATTTTTACTTCTAACTACTTTTACTAAGTTTTTGGGAGGTTACTTTACTACCATCGTATAGAGCAGTATTATTTTAATATCATTGACGCTTTAGTCTGAGAATTATCACTGGAATAGTTATTCCAATCTCTACTACAACTCCCATTAAATTAAAAGTGAAACAACGAAAACAACCAAACCAGGAGACTACTAAAACTTAATAATATTTTATGACTTAATCTCACCATTATCACTAACTCGTAATTGGTACACGTTCTCTGTATAAGCCATTAGCATTATAATAAGGCTGCCCATACAGAACCCCTACAGAACAAAGAGACAGTTTTGCTGTTTGTAGTACTTTATACATGCATCTGGGTTAGCTGTTTTGATTATGATGACGCGTATTAAGAGTAGGGTGGATATAATATTTTAAGCATACCGTGGATGCCTTAACTGCTTTTAATTCGATAGAATTAGTAGCATATTGAAAGAAGTGACGGACTAAAAGACTTTATGGACCGTATGACCATAATCACACCATAGAAGTTCCTATTATACCATTTAAGAACTCTGATGTTATGTATATTTTATGGAACGAGAAGATGCCTGCGACTTCGTCTGCGGAACTCTTTGACATCTCTCTCTTTGATATATATCTCTCAGGATAAGAAAAGCCTATGTGCTTCCCTGGGATGCAACCTATCTCCACATCTCTGTAAAAAATCCAAATTGGTGGAATTGGCCGTCAAAGAATTTTTTGTACATTAGTATAATATTAAGTAGTATGGTCGACTTAGCTGGGAATCACATAGGTATATCTAAGCTTATACTACCATTGACACTAGGGCAGGCTAAAGAAGTACTATAGTTCAAGAGAAGGTTGCGCAAAAGGTTTAAAACATGACTCTAAATTTATAGGCCGAATCCGTAAGAGGGTCACTAATTAATGGCGCGATTCATCAACTAATCTTCTAAATAGGCTCTATAATCATAAAACGGCATAGCTTTATCGCAATCCTCGAGCAAGTGATGAGCAATTTGCAAGGATTACGGCTAAATTGTCGCGCAAAATTCTTGAGATCTAAACAACGGGATTGCCACTGTGAGATTATGTTTGGATTTGCATTTGCATTGCTCTAACATTTAAAAAACTTGATTTAACTACTTACTAGTTTTTAATTCGAACACCCCTAAAACTAAAATTAATTAATTAATTTTGAATTAATAATTTAAATATGTAATTAATTAATTTTGAATTAATTTTGAAGTATAAAAAAATACTGCCTATTGGCAGGATGGCAGGATTTTTTATACTTCATATATTTTTGTCTGAAACCCTATTTTTATGTTTTACTTTTTGTCGGACGTCTGAATTTTATTTTCGCCAATTTTATCGTCCGGTTATTATATTTCTTCCTAGACCTTCCTGGCGCAGTGGTGGACCCACTGTATACTCACCATAAAATGTTATACTTATTAAAACCCTCGTACACAAGTTCGCACGTAACCATAGCAACACGAAATCGGGAAGCATTTCATCTCGCATGTTATGTTAAGCTAATTTCCAACTCAAGTTGTGGGTGAAACTTTTGCTGAACGCTCTAACATCAGAGGATTTCCTCCGGAGATTCAGATGTTCATAATTATTGTATGCTCGGCCTAAATACTCGTATAACTATCATTTCGAAAATACACGTACCTAATCAACTCGGGTGTAATCTTGGTGTAATATTTCGAAAATTGGTAGGTATTTGGTATGGTATCGGTATGCGATTTCCTAAAATACTATAAAATATATATTTTCTTCCTTTTTAAAATGTTGGTTTTAAGATCTCCAGGGGGACTCTTTTCCCGGGATAAAAACTAGCCTCTGTCACTCTCCAGTCAAATTAACCCATACACAAGATCATGTCTATCCGTAGCTCTGTTGCGGCGTGATTGAAGAACATATTATTATCAACTAACAAACACACTTTCGCAGCAAAATTAGTAGGTATGATGTGCGAGTGGGGCTGGATGTTGAAAATATTTCTAAATTAAAAAAAAGAGCAACTATTGAGTTTCTCGCCGGTTCTTCCCCGTAGAATCTTCTTTCCGAACCGCTGGTAGAGTCTTGACATTTTATAAGGGTCACAAGTTGTCCTACGTGTAAATAAATAAAATTATAAAACATCAATAAAATAACATTTCATTTCATTTCTTCATGGAATTTTATTTTAATTTTAACTCTTATATTACAGCTGACTCCCCTTATTTTGCATTGAAGCCTTTACCGAAAAACATTATGTAGGTATTTAAGGATGATTCATGCTAGGCCGCACAGCTTCACAGCTTCTGTCTGGCTGGCTAATTGAAATAGTTGTGCTTCCAAACAAGCTTTTACGGGCTAAGGGTTCGGACCTTGGTAATGAAAAATATTCTTATTAAGAAAGGTAATTATGGTACTTCAAGACTACTAATGCCTCGGAAAGCAGATTCTAGTGAGAAGATCTGGCCAGTAACTCATTAAGTCATCAGTTGTGAAGCAGCTGAATACAAGGGTGATTGTTTTGATAAAACTGTAGGTATCATTCTAATCGAGCAATGAAAGTACAAAATAATATTATAGATAGGAAATGGAGGTTATAAACAAAGGAACATAATAAGTAATAGTTCATATTACGAAGTTTTAAGTAAGTTATAAATGTTGTACTGTATTTACTGAAAGTCTAAACCTAATAAATTTTAAAGCACTTAGCTAGGAAGAGTTATTACAGTTATAAACAATCTTCTCCGAAATCAAGACCAAGTTTTGTTTAATTACTAATTAATGGAGAAAGGAAAATTCGGTTGAATTATTTATAGTCTGTTTTATTTGCCCACAAAAAATCTATATTTCGTGAAAGCTTTTACTACTTATAGGTTTGTTGTCGCCCTTAGCTGTGTACATTATCTGTGCACGGTAGTTGGCAGAACTGACGTTGGCAGCGCTGTCGTAGCGCGCCAATTCGACTTGCTATGGTGGCAGCGCTGACGCAAGAGGGCGCTCTTGAGTGAAGTGTTTTTAGTGTTAAAAAGTTTAGTGATTCATTCCAACTTCAGCAGAGCTTGTGGTTACACCACAAGATCAAGTGTTCAGTATAAGTATTATTGTATCGCCTTTCAATAATTTGTGTAGATTTAAGTATTTCCAGTTTTGCTCTATTGCTGTTTAATTGTTTATATCGCTAAGTGAATTTCACGTTAAATAACTTAATCACATTACCTGAATAAATTGTAATAAGTAACGGTGGATAAATTAGCAAATGTTATCATTTAATTGAACAATAAATATCTAGGAAATGTTATTATATTATTACGTATTGGAATTAATAAATACGGTATGATTCTAGATTGTGTTTCCTTGTCTGCTTCATCAAATCAACGGGCAGATTACATCAGAAGTGTTCCGGTCCACGCCTATGAAGTCGCATGGTAATCAAAGGATAAACCGTGAGTTTTTAAAACTTTTCTTTCGAATTACAATGTAAGGTAACTAAAGTACTTAATTCTTATTCTCAGTGATATTACTAGTTTACGTATTACTTTTACTTATTACTTTTACTTTTTTTAGTTACTGGTTACATGTACTTATTACATTATTTGTTGAATTTGATCACATTATATTTGAACTACCTTCATTTTTTTATTATTATTTTTTTGTCGTATAATATTACGTAATCAACAAAGGAATGTGGTAAAAGTACGTAGGTACTATGTTTTAAGCGTGTATATTATCAGTGATGTCCGAGCGATTCTTATTCGGTATTTAAAGTGTTAAATCAGTGAGTAATCAGTATATTCTGAGTGAGTCAATGATATTTTCGTAAAGTTTTGTATTCCAAACAAATCAAGCGACCCTTTAGGTTTCTATAATATGTTTTCGACTTAACATGGGTACTTGCGTAGATAAATCATTTCTCCTCGTTAATTGAGAAGTAATCAAATGGGTTGAAAATTACTGAGACTTTAGAAATGTATCGCATCAGCTCTTTTTTTCTAGAACGTTTTGCAAATCATGAAGCATCCTGACTGCATTTTCAAATTACGTGTCGTGCACAGAAACATTGCTGTTAAAAACTTTACTACTGCAGTTCTGCGAAACAATTTTTCTTAAAGGATTTGAAAAGTATACTGATTTTAATAACATTTGCAGGATCTAGTACCTACCTCTTTTTGAAAATATTTTATTTTTTAAGGGCTCTAAATATCATCGATGAAATGTACCGACATAATTGAGTTTGCATTATTATACAATGAAAATCTGACTTATTATCGTACGCCAAATATAGGTTTGCGCCATCATGCAGGATTTATTTTTCCTTTTGCTATGAATAGTGAATTGGGGGTGATTATTTTTTTTAATATAACTTGAGGGTAATACGTTCCCAGTAGATAACAATTGCATTACATTGAGTTAATTATAGTAATTTCCATTTATAAAGGTAGGAGACATTTCAACAGAAAATAACGGTCATTAATTTATAATTTATTGTAGTTATTTATTAAATATTTTAGAAATTGTTAAAGTAAGTATGTTATAGGTTATTACCAGGGTAAAATAAAAAAAAAGTTTAACACGTAATAAACCATCTTTGTAAGCAATAAAATAACTGAGGAAGAATTTAAAAAAAAAATTAATTACAATAGTCGTTACATAAATAAATGAGTCAAAATAGATTTTAACGAATTCACAAAAGACAGTTTTTAAAATGTTGAAAATACTTAGATACGTTATAAGAATTTGACTTGTTGCATACGTTATAAGAGTTTTACTTGTTGAAACATTTGACGCTCTGAGGTAAAATCTTATTTTCTACATGAAATGGAACAGATCAATAAATTAATCACAGTTTACGAGTTTAGCATGCTGTGTATGTTTTTACGGAATTTTGCGATAATCGATTTAGAGGTATTACAAACCAGACTTTGATATATTAACTTGCCGATTCAACAGCACTTGTAAAAGTTTATTGGGATAGAATTTTGAAAAATTATTTTTCTAACCAGCCTATTCTTGACATCCCAGGAAATGTGTATCAGTGATCATACAAAAGCCGGAAGAGAAGCCATAATGTGAGAATAAAATTGGATCTTAGACATTTTAAAACTGAACAACAGAATATGATTCCGTGACCTTTTAGGAGCAATATTTGAATCATGAAAATTATATGCAATCGTATTTATATCATAACGAACTTATGAACGTACGAATTGACTATACACAATGATCGTATTCATATCATAACATACTAGATTTTGATAACGGATTTAAAATTTAAAAAAAAAACGTGTATTGTAGGATAGATTTTTTTTCCCCCCTTTCTTATTGTATACCTACATTTTTAAAAGATACCAATACGTACGTACGGTATTTGTAGTGTACCTGCCTATTCTCAGTTTTCAAGTTAAGATTACAAAAATCGCAAATTTTTCATACTGGACCTTAGTGCGTTCCCATTTGACTATATAATATTTTGTCTGAATTCGTATGATAAACTTTTATTTAATTTATTTACAAGAAATAGTTATCAAAATTATTGTCGAACAGGAGATAAAATATGGCATATCATAAAATTAGATCCCTTGCAATTAAAAATTATTCTTGATTCAAGTTGGTGCTGGCGAATAGTACGATTAACGAAAATTATTAACCTTATCATAGAATATCTAATTTCTAGTAAAAGTTCTGATAAAAGTACATACTAGCTCTGTACATACTGAATATGGAAACAACATTTAGAATGGTGTTTTAATTACTATCAATATTTATCCACGTCATTGGAACATATAGCTTGTGATACAAATAAAAAAAAAAAGAAAAAAAAGTTGTTGCCTATAATGTATATTAATAAAGATATATAGTAGTAATGTATATTAATCAGTCAGTCAATCAATCGTTCATGTGCTTGAAACAGTGTGCAATTATTATGATGACAGTCCAAAAGTAGTCCACACATTTTTTCGTCAATGCTGACGTGCAAATTTTAGAATTATGTAAGTACTTAAGTAATACTTACAATATTAAATATATAGCTCAATACGTATTCAAAATCCTAATTTTTGAAGAAAATAATGAATTTTACTGAATTAAACTCCCGAGATTAAGAAGCATGTTTATTAAAGAAGATAATAGTGGTTCCAAAATATTATACGTAGAAAAATCCCAGGAATACCTCTGTTTGAAAACAGTGACGAAATTTCAAAGATGCCTACCGAGAAAGAAACAGTAAATAGGAAGAATGTGTTTGAAAACAGTGACGAAATTTCAAAGATGACTACGGAGAAAGAATCAGTAAATAGGAAGAATGTGTTTGAAAACAGTGACGAAATTTCAAAGATGCCTACCGAGAAAGAAACAGTAAATAAGAAGAATGCCATAGGTAAAAAAAAACAGGCCTATTTTTCTCAGCAAGTAATAGGGGAAAACACAATTACACTTGATTATTCTACAAAATATAGCAAGAAATGGAAAGATTAATAATTAAAAATAAAATTATGCTGGAATAAAAAGAAAATGCAATTACATAATAATTATGTATAAATTTGATTATTAATTTAATAGTTTGAAAGCAATTTACTATAGCGTTATAAATGAACAAGTTTACCTTTTATATTTTGAGAAATGATAAATTAAAAATTGCAAGAGTGTCGCCTCACTATTGAACATTGTATAATAACGATAAATTTAACCGGAAATCGAATCGTAAATGAAATAAATATCTCAATAATAGGTTAATGTAAAACTTAATTTAGTTTAGTTTTTTCACGTGACTTGTGGTATTTAACGTAAACCCACGTTTACTTTGGAATAATTGTGGTTTTAAAAATTATATACACCACAAAGTTTACAATATATGCATGTACTATAACAGCTAATAGGGTATTTCGTACATCCTGGTGCACAATAAACAGTACATTGAACGAAGCTTACAGTATAAGCATGTACTATAACAGCTAATAGGGTATTTCGTACACCCTGGTGCACTATAAACAGTACATTGTACAAAGTTTACAATTTACCCTATGCGGAGATCCAATGTAAATCTGTAAAAGTGACCACCGCTAGTTAACGATACAGGGTATGTGGCAAAATGAAACAAGTGATAATATCGAAAACATCACTTAGTAACAAATTTATCTTGTAGCAGTCACGATTATGAAACCAAATGACCGAATGTTGTCGTAATTTAGTATTATTATATACCTTACTTTTCTTTTAATTGTCTAATGTTTATTTGCTTCGAACATGAATGTGGTTTAAAGTTGCTTTGGATACCCACAGATAACACTTAGTAATGATGAATAAATGATTGATGACCCTTGTATGTCTGTCTCAGCTGTCATTTTCTATGTGGTTCTCTTATATAGTTCTCATACGACCACCTCCTGTCACCATATCACCTAGACGATATGAAGTTTGAATGTTGGTTCTGAATTCAATGTATACATTCAGAACGAACCTATTGTGAACGAAAATCATAACGTTTTCTTTTGTTCTCAGCATACACATTAGACATGAACGCGATTCGGGCCGAACGCGTCGCAGGAGGGCCGAATGTTGTCGCCCTTAGCTGTGTACATTATCTGTGCACGGTAGTTGGCAGAACTGACGTTGGCAGCGCTGTCGTAGCGCGCCAATTCGACTTGCTATGGTGGCAGCGCTGAAGCAAGAGGGCGCTCTTGAGTGAAGTGTTTTCTTAGTGTTAAAAAGTTTAGTGATTCATTCCAACTTCAGCAGAGCTTGTGGTTACACCACAAGATCAAGTGTTCAGTATAAGTATTATTGTATCGCCTTTCAATAATTTGTGTAGATTTAAGTATTTCCAGTTTTGCTCTATTGCTGTTTAATTGTTTATATCGCTAAGTGAATTTTACGTTAAATAACTTAATCACATTACCTGAATAAATTGTAATAAGTAACGGTGGATAAATTAGCAAATGTTATCATTTAATTGAACAATAAATATCTAGGAAATGTTATTATATTATTACGTATTGGAATTAATAAATACGGTATGATTCTAGATTGTGTTTCCTTGTCTGCTTCATCAAATCAACGGGCTGATTACATACCTCAAGAGGAAAAAGGGTACCCTCGTAGGATCACTTCGTTGTCCGTCTGTCTGTCTGTCTGTATAGTTGAAATTGATATCAAATAGGTTCTTGGGTTACGGTGCCTTGGAGATGTAAAAATATCAAACTTCTTAGTCAAGACAATCAAAAGATGCAGCTGTTTATGCAGCATATTTTGCATAGGTATTTTGACACTCGCCAATAAATCAAAACCTATATATATTATTATACTGTATCAATAGGATACTTCCCGTTGACCTAGAATCATGAAATTTTGCAGCAAGGTCTCACAGCACAAGTATAGGAAAAACATCTAAAAATCGTTAATTAGGGTTCCGTAATCATAGAGTAACAGAATAGGGAATAGTACTTTGATAGAGTGTCGCATTGTTTATCGGGCGCTACCAGTTTAGCGCCATATGTAAGCCAGTTAATTCACAACTAAACTGATTACTTGTTTTTATGACTAATCTCTTTTGTTATATTTTACTAAAATAATTTATATTGTGTGGTGGTACGGAACCCTTTATTCGCGAGTCTGATTCGCACTTGACCGTTTTTTTTATCTTGCTTCTTGTTTACCTATTAGAGTTTCTGAAGACTATTTATTCGACTACTTTCGACTACCTTTTTTTATTATTTTTTTATTCCACTACAAGCTAGCCCTTGACTGCAATCTCACCTGGTGGTAAGTGATGATTGTAACTAACCTGACGGGGTCCCTAAGAATCTATACCTTACTCTACCTATAAAATTCAATATCTCTCTAAAATGGCACGTGAATCATCCAGCAGTAAGACCCTCATAATGTTGCGTCCATAATAAACCAAGATCTTTTAGAGTTTCGGAAGCTTCGAGTTCAACCATCCCAACGACTTGCTTATATACCGATCTATAGTGACGTGTTCAAGTTTTAAATAATTTATAAACGCTTTCAAGTATTGATTTAATGTAAAGTAAATGGTGATTGGTAGCTCCACCCCGCTCACCAATGATAGGCTTCGTCCCTCTCTTGGTATCCCAAGAGGCACTAGTCATCGACTAATGGGTCTCTTAAGTATACCAAAAGGCAGCAGCCTCCCCTCCTTAAACCACTAGGTCACCATTTGGGGAAATAGCGCGGACGTATGAAATTTAGTTAAATACAACGCGGAGACCACCATGGGTAGTAGGACGTCATTTGTACGTTACATAGGTTGTGAGCCAATGTGACGCAGCATAGGTCGTGAATCTATGCATTTACAAGTAACATAGGTTGTGAATCTATGGAACCGTAAATAGTATAGTAGCACAGGTTGTGAATCCATGCAACTATGAGTAAGTGTCGAGGCTGAGTCAGGCGTAGTGCAATACATAGCTAGATATTCGGTATCTCACGTGTGATCCAACCTTCGGTAATAATAAACGGCGTCCTATCAACCATGGTTAGTCGTCGTTCGAATGTAACGATAGTTACGGGTTTACATAATGTAAGCATAAGTAATCGCATGGCAGAGTCAGATATACTGCAGAACATAGTAATGCACATGAAGTACATTGCGCACAGAGAGCAAGCCCTCTGGTTCAACAACAAACCAATCCCATCCAAACGTCCAACTAGGTAGACATCAAGACAGAACCAGCCGTGCTGAGGCATCGCCGAAGCGATATAACGTACATTCCGCAGCCCCAACTCAACCAGCGATGATTATATTATGTAGGAAATATACGTGTAAGTATGTTGTATTAAAATATGTATATAATCCACCATAGGCGGATCAAATATCGTTGGAAGCCTCCAACGACATTATGCGTTCGAACGAGCGACGGACATCGTGACACATACTGCACGCACCATTACACGAACAGCGAATCCACTTTGCTCAGCATCAGCCCGAGAACGACGGTGGACATCGTGACACATACTGCACGCACCATTACACGAACAGCGAATCCACTTTGCTCAGCATCAGCCCGAGAACGACGGTGGACATCGTGACACATACTGCACGCACCATTACACGAACAGCGAATCCACTTTGCTCAGCATCAGCCCGAGAATGACGGTGGACATCGTGACACATACTGCACGCATCAAGCATACACCACAGCATCGCTGTGCACCATCAACATACACAAGCTACCACAGCATACTATCGCATCACCGTCGCTTGTTCGGCGACCAGTCCGTTTGTCGGAAATCTTTCTAGCATAGACCGAGATCGCTCCTCCACTATATAAACTATATTTTATTCTCTAATATTGTTTTAAATATATATATTTTGACTGAGAGGTACGAATCGTCACATGATGCAGTCTAAGATGGTAGCGGGCTAACCAGTTAGGGGTATGGCAGTTATATTAACCCCTTCCCCCAAATCGGTTTCTACACGGCATCGTACCGGAACGCTACATCGCTTGACGTCATAGAAATAGCACTCCTAAATTAGGACTTGATAGTAGAGAGTTTTCAGAAACCCAACTCGTATCTAGTAACCATAATAATTAAAGAAAGTAAATCACAGGAATCACAGATATACACACATAAATAAATAAATCCTTTATTGCGTTACATTGTTGCATTCTTTTAAAACTTATAAAAAGAAAAAAAAACTACGTAAAGGACACAACACAATAGCTCGCAAACTCAGCCTAGTGCTGGGCATTGAATACTAATACCCAGCGCTGATTTTCAGTTTGCTCCTGACATGACAGTTTATAAAAACCGGCCAAGTGCGAGTCGGACTCGCGCACCGAGGGTTCCGTACAAACCTGTAGTAAGTTTTACGATTTATGACGTATTAAAAATAAAAATTACGTTTGTTGTATGGGAGCCCCCCTTTAATATTTACTTTATTGATATTTAATTATTTATTTTGAAAGGTAATATACAAGTTAATATTCTGTGAAAATTTGAACCGTCCGCGTCTACCTGTTACCGTTTTTAATATTGAGCAAAAAAATACGAAAAAAACACGTTTATTGTATGGGGACCCTCCTTAATATATATATTTTTTTAATTTTTAGTATTTGTTGTTATAGAGGCAACGGAAATACATCATTTGTGAAAATTTCAGCTTTCTAGCTATCACGGTTTATGAGATACAGCCTGGAGACAGACAGACAGCGGAGTCTTAGTAATAGGGTCCCGTTTTTACCCTTTGGGTACGGAACCCTAAAAAAGAAAAAAAGACCACACACATTTATGCTATCGTTAGACTTAGCTTGGGAATCCAGAGGGAAGCCTATTCATCGCTTTTTTTTTAATGACACACTGTTTCTTTTTTTTTTAACTATCAAAAAAATTTATTGAAAACAAATTAAATTTATTTTGGAATTTATTTTGCGCTTTAAGTATTTCTTAGCCTGTTGCTCTGTACAGGTAAAATAGCTAAGTCCTAACTTCATTTTAATGGGTAAAATTTTAAAGTGCCCATTGAGATTGCGTTCAAGAACCCAACTCCTTTGGAGCCTTCGTTCAGAACTTTGTAATTTCTATTTGTAATGTAATCTATATAAAATTAAACTTTATTACAATGTTATAAGGGCGCCTGATTGGAGATTTGAAACCGGCTACTTTGACTGTTCGAGTGCTTTTATATTGGGAGATATTTCACTCCAAGTTTAGTGCCTAAGTCCTACTTAAGTAGGCAAGGTTCCTTTGTCGAAACTCTTAAGTAATCTATAGTTTAATACTTAAATATACTTAGTAGTTTTCTATCCACTGACAACCGAGTCCCTGGCCTGTTTTGACGACCCCCTTGACGCAGTGTTGAGCGCTGTTGTCTCACCGTGGGAGGTCCCAGGTTCGATCCCCGGCAGAGTCAATTTGGGAATTTATAATTTCTGAATTTTCTCTGGTCTAGCCTGGTGGGAGGCCTCGGCCGTGGCTAGTTACCACCCTACCGGCAAAGACGTGCCGCCAAGCGATTTAGCGTTCCGGTACGATGCCGTGTAGAAACCGATTAAGGGTATGGGTTTAGTATAACTGCCATACCCCTAACAGGTTAGCCCGCTACCATCTTAGACTGCATCATCACTTACCATCAGGTGCGATCACAGTCAAGGGCTAATTACTTGTCGTTGATAAAAAAAAGAGTCTACTTGATACTCAAAATAGTAGCAACCATAGATTCTCTTTCGATCTTTCTCATGAAAATCTTTCTCAATTTTCATTTACTAATTATTTAATATTTAATTATTTACATAAATATGATTATACTTTAGAATCATTGTCGTATCGCAGGAATGTACGATTTTTAACTTGCCCGAAGTAATAAATAAATAATAATGTTCTCCCGACCGAATTTCGGTCACAGGTTGAATCTCCATAGATATTAGCCACTTGCGCGGAAGATATTAAAGTGCACAAGTGCGCAAATATAGGTGCACTCTCTGTTCTTTCCTTTACTCTCATAGCCCAATGGGACAGAAAATCCGACACGACCGGAGAGAGGCTCGAGGACCGACAGCTTTACGTGCTCTCCCAGGCACGGGGGTGACACACCACCAACTTCCTAACTCCGGGCTAGTCTAGTACTGAGAATTTCTTATCAGAAAAGCCCAATGCGTAATTATGGCCCAACCCAGGACTCGAACCCGGTACCTCGTCAGTCGTAGTTGAACATGCTATGTGCTAACCATTAGATCAACTAGACAGTAACTTGCCCGAAGTGTATCGTACTGTACAAACAGCTTGAACTCTAAGGCCCTGGAGCCATACCTACTGCCAACGCATAAAGCAATACAAGCATATTTGATGTTATGCACCTTGATGTTGCTGACATAAGGATTATAATTTTAAAACACGAAAGTCAACAATAATGAAACAATATGGCTTTAAGCGTTGGTAGTATGGCCCCTGATTTGATGCGATCCTTAGTGAGACAGACAAGCACTTTCCAAACACGCCGACACGTTATGTGTCTTGCAATTGTAATCGGGATGATGTTTACGATCAAACACCTACAGATCAATTGAGATGTAACGTCGATTACTGAATAAATAAATTGCGTAGATTTGTGTAATAATTATCTTGATCAGGAACTCTAGCTACAACAAACATCGAGGATTACGAGATAGACATAACATTGCTTGTCTATCTGTATTCTCTATGATATTTTTCAGAGAATGTGCCTTAAGACTTTTTGATTTGAAATTTCCTTACGCCATGTGTCTACTTACTACCATAGACAATTAGTCAACATGTCTGTCTACTACTTATTTATGTGCTATTTATAGTCAGACAAAGAATTATATCTGACCCGGTGGCAAAAATTGGAACTAATTTTTTATGCTGTTTAGTTTTTGTTTTTAAGTATTTTATCTAAACTATATAATAGGTATTATAAAGAGGAAAGATTTGTTTGTTTGTTTCAAAAACTACTCAACCGATTTTAAAAATTCTTTCACCTATAGAAAGCTAAGAACATTATCAGCGAGTAACTTACTTAAGCTATATTTTATTTTCAAAAAATTAGAGATCCTTGCGAAAATTGCAATTATGTGAACTAAGTTGGGAAAAATCCTCTCTTCTGAGAGCTTACGTGGCGTGCGCTGCGTAAATAGTTAAAGTTACACGAAAACAATGTATGGTGGAATTGTTCCTCTCAAAAAGTTCTAAAAAAAGTCCGCGATAGCATACATCTATCTTTTAAGGTTGACTCACTATAATCATTTTTATAGCTATATTGGGTATAGACTATTAGGATTATTAGTGCTACCCGTGCGAAGCCGGGGCGGATCGCTAGTTTTTCATATATATACTAGCGACGCTGTCACCGGGTCCGATAAGTTTGATTAGGTATAGACTTCTATATCTAATTTATTATAGTGAAGACCCGCATCCGTACCTACGTGGTCGATATCATTCCATTAAACCGTATGAAAGTTTAGTAGTAGGTACATAAAGCGCTTAAAAAATTAATAATGTATGAATTTGTATAATATCTCTATGAGAACTTTATTTAATTCAACTGGGACCGAACCTCAGATACGAGTAGGTATATAGCAAACCAAATAATACCTAAGCGTAAGTCGCTCTGCCTTTTACAAAGTTTTACCTTTTTTCCTATTGGCTTCATTCTGTTTATTAAGTTTTATTTTGAATGATCGTATTTCTCCATTTATACTTGTTCTGCACGTTTAACTAGTTATTTCTCTTCTGTGATAACGTCCAACTTCCTGTTCTGCAGTAATTTGTATTTAACTTGATTCTCTTCGCTAATGTGAATTCTCGACTGCGATCCGTCAAGGCGTTGTTTTGTTCGCGAGATCTCTGAATAATGGGAAAAGTTTCCTTTCTAAATAATATGTCTCGGCAATGTTGCCGGATTTTGCCTTGCTATTTTTTTGCTGAAGGCGCTATTTTATGCTCTGCGAGAAATCCATACTTAATATTATTATAAATGCGAAAGTGTGTCTGTCTGCTACGCTTACAGCTCACCTGTTCAACCGATTTTGATGAAATTTGGCACAGCGATAGGTTGTATCCCGGGGAAGCACACATGCTACTTTTTATCCCGGAAAATTAAGGAGTTCTCGCGGAATTGAAAAACCTTAATCCACGCGGACGAAGTTGCGGGCATCATCTAGTATACATATAATTATATTGCTACTAGATGATACCCGCGACTTCGTCCGTGGGTTTTTTATTCCCATGGGACCTCTTCCCGGGGATGTAACCTCTATACCAAATTTCATCAAAATCGGTTGAACAGATGGGCAATGAAAGCGTACTCGTAGCAGAGACAGACATATTATAATAATATTATTATGGAAGTATGGATTTACGGGCATAGTGCATTCGTGTAAGTTACCCCGCCCACAGCAGACTTAATTTTTCTTTATTTTTTCTGGAATACATGGCACTCGATGTGATCACTCTTAGCTGTTGTCCTACTCGTAGTACAACGATGAAAGCGACCCGACGACGCATAACGCAACGCGATAGATAACTACGACCCACAAAAAATGCCAAACTTATCTAATATATTATATGCAATAACGCAGGCAAATGTTAGATATTTCCGTAACGTATCGCATCAAGTCGCGTTGCCGCGTTGTCGCCCTAGGACAACATGTCACGTTATCTCAAATCGAGTTCAAATTTAATGAAAATTGAAGAAAGTTTTAATATCTCATATGAAAAGATTTACATAAAGTACTTACTTATATAACAAACCTAAGTCTATAAGTCTACCTAAATATGGTCTAAGCATCAAACACAGCAGTTTATTTGTAGCGGAATCTCCTCCGGAATAGTAAAAGCTTAATAAATTATACCTAATAAGTTCCGCATTAGCCTCGTTTACATGCGGGTCAGCGGATCGCTCGCCCCCAACTTTTAATTAACACCGACAAATGAGGATTTAATTAGTCACTAATAATTAAAGTGGCCGGATCTGTGATCGCCGAGTTTATAGCTTTAAAAAGTGCTTACACTCGACCGCAAGAGGCGCAAGTTAAACTTTATTTATATTTTACTAGTGGGCCCGGCAGACTTTGCTCTGTCCTGAACCTCAAACGCAGCGCCCCCTACCGGGTCCAATTGTGAATATAAACCATCCCAGGGTCCAAACAAACACAACAAAAAGAGAATTAGCGAAATTGGTCCAGCCGTTCACGCGTGATGCCGTGACCAAGGGAAATAGGGATTCATTTATATAATTATATAATAATATTGTAGATAGACTAGCTTTTGCCCGTTACTTCATCCACGTGAACTACACAAGTTTCCAACCCCTATTTTATGCCCTTAGGGGTTGAATTTTCAAAAATTCTTTCTGAGTGGATGTGTACGTCATAATAGCTATCAGCAAGCCAAATTTCAGCCCGATTCTTCCAGTGGTTTGAGCAGTGAGTTTTTGAGTGCGTTGATAGATCAGACAGTCAGTCACCTTTTCCTTATAGGTACTTATATATTAATTATTATACTAGCTAACCCGACAGACGTTCCTGTTCCAATTAAGCATAATTAATTAAATTAATTTATTTATTTCACTTTTTACGGAATAAATAAATTAAAGTATAATTAATTCGAGTCAAAAAGCAAATAGAAAAGAGCAATTTCAGATTTTCCCAAATTTTCCGTAAAAAACTTATTCGGACTATCTCATAAACATCGGTTATCCAAATCAGTCCAGCCGTTCTCAAGTTTGGCGCTAATCAACGAACAGCATTTAATTTTCATTTATATAAATAGATAGTTAGAGAGATTTAGTTACCTAAGAAATACTTATTATAAACTAGCTGATGCCCGCGACTTCGTCCGCGTGGATTTAGGTTTTTCGGTTCCCGCGGGAACTCCTTAATTTTCCGGGATAAAAAGTAGCCTATGTGTTATTCCAGACTATAATCTATCTCTGTGCCAAATTTCATCCAGATCGGTTCAGTAGTTACGGCGTGAAAGCGGAACAAACATACAAACAAACTCACTTTCCCATTTATAATATTAGCACAGAATAGGTAATAGTAGTAAATATTAGTAAGGATAACTAGCTGATACTACCGGTTAAAGCAGCATTTGTTGTTAGTGATACCCCCGATGCAGTCGAACTAGCTCGAAAGTCGAAAGTTTCGAAACCCAATTTGGTGAAATGTTTAATTTCAGATTATATTATCAGTGATCAGTTTTACTGAGGTCATCACCATTTTTTCGATGCACCGGATGAGACCGAATCTTGCCTTTGACATCACATACAATTGCGTGTCTCCCAAGGTCCAATAAAACACCCAATTCGGAATAACTTGAACAGCTAAATAAATCCATTCACGGACAATATAATTCTGAGTGACATACAATTACGCTAGGCGGCAGAGCGCGCGCCGCTGAAACTATGGCTGTTGTGATATCGCCGTGTAATTTCAGCAGGGTGAAATGAACTTTAAATTCTTGTTTTTTTTTAAATTGTTAACTAGCGAAACTTTTTTACAGTCTATACTATAGCCAGCTTTGAATTATGGCTGGTTTGTATTGTTTCTTTTTCAAATTACCATAATATTAATATTTTAACGTTTAAACAGCTATCGTGAGTGATATTCATTATATCGGATAAACTAGTCGCCCATTTTCCGACATACGTGAGTTTATCCGGGAGTTAGGTATGTACCTATAGTCATAATATTATTAATATTGCTTCTTTAAATACCGTAAAGTCATTTTGGTTGAAATAATTTTCTATTTTTTTTTCTATTAGCCCGTTACTGCCATCTCATCTGATGGAAAGTGATGATGCAGTCTAAGATGGTAGCGGGCTAACCTGTTAGGGCTGGCAGTTATAATAAACCCATACCCCTAGTCGGTTTCTGCACGGAATCGTACCGGAACGCTAAATCGCTTGGCGGTACGTCTTTGCCGGTAGGGTGGTAACTAGCCACGGCCGAAGCTTCCCACCAAACAAATCATCCAGCCTTTTATGGGACTTTTCTTCTCTTTCTTTATTTACCTTAAGAGTAAAATAGAAATTAGATCTAAGATAAGATTTACTTTAGAGGCACGACATGCAGTTAAACCTCGACTAAAAGTTAAATAGGAATAAGGCCTTGCAATATTGCTGAAACCAGTTTAATTAAGCCCATAGTACTAAGGACTCTTGTATTAAATGAAACCTTCCACAAAGTTATATAAAGTTATAAGCTTCTACTAATGAAGTAATTTCCGTGGTTTTTGATACTCGAAGGTGGACTTAAGCGTTAAACTGGAATCATGCCAGCTGACCAAGAGCAATTTTCCTCCAAATTCACTTTTTAGTCCATTTGTGCATTGCAAGGAAAATGAGAATACGTTTTTGATTATGGCTGCGGGAACGGTAAGGCTCAAGACATATTGGTGCAGAGTCGAAGCGAAGCGTATAATTGTCTGCAAAAAGTCTTTCTAGGAAATAATCAGTCAAGCGCTCTCTGCCTTTTTCTTCTTTTTTTTTTTAGAATAGTCTTGCGCTTGACGACAATCATGCTTATTACAAGACAATAATGAGGTCTCGGTTGGATCGCGCTTGCCTACAAGATGCCTATTTACTCTTGCCTTGAAGGTACTTAATGTCTAATGGCTACTTATATTACATGCCTGGTAAAGCATTCCATCCCACGACCTCAAGTTACATAGACGGGCCCTGTCAAATAAAGAATGTGAACTTATTTTACTAATGCCATCTAGTCTGAAAAGCGGGACAGCGCTATGGCGGGGACAAGGACAGGGCTATACGGTGAGGGGAACGCCCTACAAGTTCAACGCCCAACTTTTTTTTATGAAAGGGCCCAACTAGTACCTACATATTGTTTTATCTATGAGTCTTAATTACTATGAGTCATAGATCGTCAGCCGATAGACGTCCACGTTGGACATAGGTCTCTAGTGCAAGAACACGACCATTGCCACTTCAGCTTCACGACACGTCGAACTATGTCGGTTACTTTACGGATCTCCTCATTTCTGATTAGACCGCATTTCGATCCAATAAAGTTAAATGGCATTTAGATTACTGTATGCATTACCGCATTCCGATCCAATAAACTTTAATACCATTTAGATTAAGGGTTGTAACGGAGGCGTTCTTAGAGGAAGCAGAGGCGGATGCGGAGGTGAAGGGGCTTTGCCTCCGCGGAGGCGGAGGTTATCGGAGGCGGAGGCGGAGGTGGATATCTCCGATCACATCGTCCATTTTCTGTGCTTTAGGATGCGATGAATCCCACATTTGATTTTTTCTTGAGGATTCTTCTAGGGACAGTTGCCTTTTTGGTTGTTGTCATGGTGTAACTGACGTCACCTGTTTCGATTTGTTCCTCTCGCATTGTATTTGTAAGTCAACGTGAATAAAACGTAACTCCGCAAAAAAAACGGCGGAGGCGGATGCGGAAGTGTAGGTACGATTTCTTGCGAAAGTTCCGCACTTACGGAAGCGGAGGCGAGGTTCCGTTACAACCATAATTTAGATTACTGCATGCATTACTGGGGTCAGGGGTACGGAAAATGGCGCGCGTCGCGTAGACGGTTTTAATCCTAAATCGAAAACAAACTCCATCGGCCCGCATCGCCGCAATGTAAAGGCATCATTATCAAAGTCCAGCTGCATAATAATAATATCATAAATTCCAATTATGAAAATGTGTTTCAAATGGCGAAAATGTTATTTTAACATTTTTTAATAATGTACCTAATATATCGAACAGCACTACAAACGGACAGCAACCTATCTATACTAATATTATAAATGCGAAAGTGTATCTGTCTGCCTGTTTTCTGTCTGTGTAGTATACATAATACAGCTTATGTGTGCGTGTGTATGCTACGCTTTCACGGCCCCTCTGTTCAACCGATTTTAATGAAATTTGGTACAAGGATAGGTTGTATACCGGGAAAGGACATAGGCTTTTTATCCCGGAAAATTAAGGAGTTCCTGCGGGTATCAAGAAACTATAAACCACGCGAATGAAGTCGCGGGCATCATCTAGTAAATTATAAAACGATACATTGATGGTTACTCTCAGGTTTCTATGGTCGGGACCAAAGAATCCAATGGCAGGATCATCATCACTTCAACCCATTGCCGGCTCAAAACTGAGCATGAGTCTTTGCTCAGAATGATAAGGGTTTGACGACAGTCCACCACGAGGGCCAAGCGTAGATTGGCCTTAACTTAACACACGTTTGGGAAGATTATGAGAGCCCTCAGGTATGCAGGTTTCCTCAAGAAAACTAACTTTTTTTAAGAAAAGAGCAACTGCTGAGTTTCTTGCCGGCTCTTCTCAGTAGAATCAGCTTGCCGAACCGGTGGTAGAGTCTTAACGTTTCATAAGTGACACAAGTTGTCCTACGTGAAATAAAATAAATCATTTCATCATTCCATTTCAAATCATATCATATAATTTAAATCATTTCACGATGTTTTCCTTAAGATGCGTTTCCTTTTGAAGCGCGTTTTTAAGTTTCAAGTGTTCCTCATTTGATTGAGTTGTCATTATCCTATAGGCCAAATTGTTTATAAAATGTAGTTATACAGCTCCGGCAGCCGGGGTCACAGCTGAAAATCAGCGCCTTGCTTTGTTTGCATTTTTAGAATATGACGCAAGGCAAAACGCTGAGCTGTACACCTTTTCCGGGTGGTGTCACAGACGCACAGACGAAAGTGTTACATTTGTATCTAGTTTTGTCTGTGATACCACTGGTGAATAAACTGTTTTTGCTTTCTTTCTTTCTTTTAACATAACATATTAAACGGCTTATGTATACGGTATTGAAAGATTAAACAGATGTTCCTTATTTGCAAGCTGTAAATCCATAAGCCACAATTCGATTCCCAATAGCACGGAAATAAAGAAGAAAAGGAAAATCAGTTCAATACGAACACACTTTTAATGTCGGATTTACATATTTATGCATGTTTTAAAACGGCTGTCCACCGAACAAGCGGCATGGTTTATTTATCCTGCATTACAGGCTCTGTCACATGGTTGGCGGGATGTTTCACGACCTTAGGACCTCGTCGGGACGGCAGTGCAGCGTGTAAGAGTACGTCACACTTTGGACACACTGCAGGTCCAAAATAAGCTGTGCTGTGCTGTAGTTCAATCTTGCCTGCAATACTCGGCGTGATTTCTTTACCACTTTTCATAAATATAACTGAGGGATTAGGTATCTACATCGGTTCATAGCTTGTATGGTCTGTGACCATACAAGACCATTCATCATCGTCGTAGTTAATCGATAGACGTCTATTGATGGGCATAAATCTCTTGCAGGGATTTTCGCGGTCTAGCGCTGCTTGCATCCAGCAGGTCGATGCGGTTCGCTTGAGATCGTCCGTCCACCTATAGTGAGGGGCTAACATTACTCATATACTTATAACGTCAGGTATAAGAACAGGTACTTGAACCTGCGTAACTTGGCTAATTTATATTTACCAATTTGGTAGTACGTTAATGCGACAAGACTTTGGCGGTGTCTTTCAGGCAACCTTTCGCTTCCCACGCTGTGCATAGCACATGCACAGACAAATCCCATAGTCTTGAGAGTAATTTTTACGTGACCCCATCAGCTATACTTCACATGCTTGTTGTTTTTTAACTAGAAAAAATGTAAACAAGCAGCTTCTCCATGAACAACGAAACGCCTTAGAATTGGCGGAAATGGAGATACGAGTGAAAAACCTAACTCGAGAACGTCACGTCACGCATAACTACTATACTATAGCAAACGCAAAGTAGTCTATAGCAGTGCGGGACGCGTCGCTGTCCCGTCCCGCCAGCTGTGTAGTGATGCCTTTACCTTGCATTACAAAATTTAGCATTTAAAAGCGCAATTTCACCCGATTACTTATTTTGCGTCAACGTTATTATCTCCCTTTGCTTTGACAGGGAAATTTATGTCCGAAAAACGTTATTCATGAGCCTTTCTTTTTGTTTTTCAGCAGTTCGGTGCGGATTTACGAATGGGACTTGGATGAAAAATAACCTGAATAACTACCCAGTAATGCGAATGGATTGCTGAAGTTTTTAAAATAGCTTTTTTTTTCGTCTAACCGTTAATCCCACCATCTTCTTTTTCTATTAATGGACTGGTTTCCGCACTTAAAACATTTAAACCGTCTGCTGAAAAGACAAACAACGTTGGTAGGGAACGACGTTTTGTCCGGTCGCCATCTATACCTTTGACCATCAATAAAAGACAAGTCAGGATTTCGTAACTCTGAACAAAAACGATGCCTCAAAGTATGTATGAATACTGACTTGAAAAACCCCCGTTCTTAGTTCGGAGTTTAAAATATAATGGTAATCGAACTTTACCTGCTATAAAAGGTTGATGCACTAGTTATGATATTTCATGCTAAGACTATCGAGCGACAATTACGTACTGTAAATCTTTCATGTTTAATGCAAAATGGGTACCCACGATGCAGGATTACCTAGTGTGGGTGTTATAGACCTACATGCGTGTGGTGATGGATAGGGTTTTAAGATGCAAACTAACAATATGTAATACACAGACTCGATCATTTATAAAGGAAGAAACACAATAACATATATAAGATATATTAAATTAATTGCAATGTAACAATATAACAACAACTAGATCCATAACCACTCGCGACCAAGGTATAGATAGGTGTACTTTCTAGGACACTTGCTACTCAAGGCAAATCTGAGTATCGAATGGTTAAAGACTTTGAAGTTGCTATAATGTAATATTCTAAAGCAGTATTGTGACGTCACGCCATTAATGGCGGAAAACCACGCGTATCGACTGCTTTGAAGCAGAACAGGTTCAGCGCCATCTATAGTCATCGAGCGGCGCTGTCATCGAGTGGCGCTGTCATTGAGCGGCGCTAACATGGGTACCATTACGAAAAATTTACACTTTTTTTTTGGTGAATAAACATTTTTCATTTTCATGTTTCGTTCATTTTCATTTGTTGTGTGACAGGATGTCAATACATCATTTTTACTGATATTGCAACTTACATAGTTTAAAGTGGAAGAAAAGTGCAAGTCGGTATCTTGAGACAATACTCAAGGCAGAAGTTATATATAAGACTCTTTGTACCCAGCAGTCTCCAAGTTGTTTAAAGTAAAAGCTTACCTATAAAAGGAATAACAAACTTGTAAGAGACTATCTACACGAGGCTATACGAGGCTGCATGGCTCGCATAGCGTGTAGCTTGTAGTGTCAGCACGATGCATTTTTCTTTGACACAATCTATACTAATATTATAAATGCGAAAGTTTGGATGGATGTATGGATGGATGTTGGTTACTTAATCACGCCAGAACGGCTGAACGGATCTGAATGAAAGGCTTAGAGATAGATTATAGTCTGGAATAACACATAGGCTGCTTTTTATCCCGGAAAATTAAAGAGTTCCTGCGGGAATCCAAAAACCTCAATTCGCGCGGTCGAATTCGCGCGCATCAGCTAGTATGTAAATTTTCTTTGACCCATTTGGTTTTACGTTGTTTTATATTTGATGATGGAAGAAACGTGCAGTATACGTACGGCTTATGGGTATTAACTATTAACTACCTACTACGTGTTCAAGTTTTAAATAAAAAAAAGGATTATTCATTTCGTAGAGTGTAGAGCGATCATAAAATTACTTAGTTCTATACGAGCGTTAGCTATTACTAAAGCTACTACGTTTATGACTTCAATTAATCTTAATAATACGCGCTAAATCCTAACTGGAAAAAGGCTACGAGAAATATAAAATATATTTTCTTATAATTTTATAGTGTCCGCGGCGATTATTCAAAAGAGTTTCAAAGAGAGCGACGTCGTCCGGGTCCGCACTTGCGAACTGTCCATGAAACTTGTGAAATGCTGGCTACTTCAACCACAAGGGGCTATTAGGGCTATCAATAGGTTACAAATTACAATACTTTCTCATGAGAGAAAGTTACTGAACGGCACATCAATGTACAGCTTTGAAAACTAGTTCTAGAAACTTGAGGTTTTGCTTGAGGGTTTTCTTTAAAGTAGACTACAAAGGAAAAATTTTAATGCATTTGCAGCAATTTTACTGCAAAAATTATAAGTATTACAAGGTAAATGAGTTAAAATTATAAATTATAGTTTTTAGTGAAAATTATTAGTTAGTTAGTTACAGTTTACTTAACTTATCTAAGTTAAGTAAATTGTAAGTTTATCATAAGTTAGGATTACAAAATGCTTATCAATTGAGTTACTTAATCTTGCTAGATATAAGACTAATGAGTGAACGCAAATTGCGTTGATCATTAAGGCTTGTTCCCGTTCCTCATCATCATCATCGTTGTCACTATAGCCCTTGGAAGGCATGGGCCTGCTCCAGAAGATTCCTTCATCTGTCTCTGTGATTAGAGCTCTTTATTCCTAATCCCCTCTTTTTTAACTCAATTTAACAACCGAAGCAATCTAACCACTCAAATGTATGTAGAAGCATTGGCTGACCAATGCTTCTACATACATTTTAGTGCGATATACATGCGATATAGTATTATTTTTTTCGTAGTCGATGTTCATCCATGCGCTACAGCGCAATAATTATACAAAGACTTAATATTAATTTATACTATCGTACGTGAACATTCAGTTATTTTAGCTCATTAAAGATGCTAGAGGATTCAAAGTTTCGTTTCATATAAAATGTAATGCGCAAAATTAATTTTAGAACTTTCGAATATACGAAGAATTCGAATCTATTTCGAATATACCTATCAGTACGTCATAGAATATGTGTGTAAGATACAGCGGCTCCGATCCAAACTTATTATCTAAGAAATACTTTTAATAGAATTTGAGGTGACATCATAAAACTTTGCCTTTGGTGACAGCCCTATTCTTTCACTTGAAAATCAAATTGCAAAAGAAAGCACAATGGTAATTAAAGTTCTAAGTTTGAGAGAGTTCATTTCCTAGGTGATCTGTACGCGTCTATTGTATTCCCGTGCGCGTAATGAAGGAATGGAAATCTTATCTTACTAATCTTAGTTCTTACTAATATTATAAATGCGAAAGTTTGGATGTATGGATGGATGGATAGATGGATGTTTGTTACTCAATCACGCCAGAACGGCTGAACAGATCTGGATGACATTTGGCACAGAGATAGATTATTGACTGAAATAACACACATAGGCTACTTTTTATCCCTGAAAATAAAAGAGTTCCCGCGGGAACCAAAACACATTAATTCACGCGGATGAAGTCGCGGGCATCAGGCACATTGCACTCGCCTTTTGACCGCTGGAGTCGAAGCACTCTTCAATGAAAAGCTAACATTCCGACCGTTTGACTTTACTTGATCTAGGTCGTTAGCTATGACTTGGATTGATGATAGGGAATGGCTGAGATGTGGATTTGTTGCTAATGAGGTCGAATGTACTGCTTTTATTGGCCTAACACGGTACCCTATTGGAATGTTTAAAGCTACTTCAACTGGAGGCCCAGTGTGAGATTGTTTACGTATTCGATCGTGTTAAAGTGTACTACCATTTGTATTGATGACAGATAGCAGAAGGCGCTTGTTCAACTCCATGGATATCGTAGCTAACTTTAAAGGTCTAAACTCCAAATATAGAGCGACAAATGCGAGGCAGCAACATGCGGCGTTTGCAGAACACAATAACTCTGCCACGTCCTAGTATGGACTTGAGGACTATACTCACGAATACAATAATATGTGCGACAGACGTCGCGTGGCAGCGCAAGGTGGCCGCTCTGTGCTTGGACACACCTTTACGCGATCGAGTAGGTATCTACAAAATCTCCCAACAGGCCCGCAGATCTTGGCGCGCGGTGCTAATTGCTATATTAATTAGTGTTTGCTTGTATTAAGTCTATGCAGCTTTACGTGAAATTATGCACTTTTACTATTAAACCCAGTAATGTAAATATTATGTAGTTAATGCCGACATTAACGATTCAAGAGCTCTAACGGTAACATTTATGCATGAAGATGTGGGTAGACAACAGATTTTATCAATACAAAGATAATGATTAAAATACTTCGGTTGTTTCTGAACAAAAGCCCAATGAAATATCGTCCAGCGAGTAGATAGGTAGAGCAAGATCGATTGCAGCATGCACTTGCCTTGATAGGTCGAGTGGTGTGCATTGGCATACATTTCTAACCTTTGATTTTGCCCGACTTGACCCAATTCACATATTATTCTACTAGCTGATGCCTGCGACTTCGTCCGCGTGGAATAAGTTTTTCGATTCCCACTGGAACTCCTTAATTTTCCGGGATAAAAATCTTATGTCATTCTTCAGGTCCTCAGCTATACTCATGCCAAAAAATCACGTTGATCTGTTTCTCCGTTGCGGCGTGATTGAAGGACAAACCAACAAACCATAATATTAGCATGTTTTGCCAGAACAAGCAGTGGCCCTATTTATCGGTGAAATGATTGGTAGAGTAGGTACAACTATCGCATCACCTCTGGCTATTGGTTTGACCGGGATCCATTGTCGCAGGCTGTGTACCATAATATTGGCCACTTACAACAAAAGGGCACATACTGCCAACGCCTAAAGCCATATTGTTTCATTATTGTTGACTTTCGTGTTTTAGAATTATCATCCTTATTTTAGGAACATCAAGGTACGTGACATCAAACTGTCAATTTGAATAGAATAGAATAGAATAGAAAAATCTTTATTGGCAGCAATAAACATCAGATGCACAAAATAAATCAAAATTAAAAATGAGTTACATACATATTATAAAATGTAAGTTTGTAGAGCAGTGCACCGCTACCAACAGGTGAGTCACTCAGCTTGTGTTGGGGCTCCTGGCCTCTCAGACTTAAAACTGGCGATGCCGCCAGGACTCGCGTCTGAGGTGCCAGGTGTCCCAACGCTGATTTTCAGTGACCGCCTTTCGATGCGAACGCCAATCGTAGGGTAGACTATTATTTACCTGGATAAATAATGGAAATAATAGTCTACCCTACGATTGCACATTCTATATGCTCTATACTTTAAGTCCAGTATAAAATTTTATTATTATCTTCATTTTGCAACATTTTATGAAAAATCATTTTTCAAAAAGTAATTAAAAATATTCTGTCCAGGATTTCTGTTGTCTACCCATTTTTAATTTATTTTCTAATATATGAAATTTATTATAAAATAAATTTGATTCTCTTATCAAACCGGTACGTCTCGATTTAGATTCGGATCTTCTACTATAAGTAATATTGCTTGTAAGTATTGCTGTATAGCCCCTGAAATTGTAGCAAATAGCAATGATTCACGCGGCTTTTCGAAATCAAAGGTTTTGGCACTTTCTGGATTGGAAATGCACCAGCCAATTTAGGAAGATTAGCCATCTGCGAGGGAAATATTATAAAGCGTAAGTATGTGCGCAAACACATGGTGCACTCTCTATTTCCGTACTCTCATAGACCGAAGGGACGGAAAATCCGACACAACAGGAGAAAGATCAAGGACCTATGGTTTTATATGCTCTCTGAGGCACACTGGTTCCGTTGTCATGTTTTTTCGCAAACAGCAAGACCACGGAACCCTAAGTTACGCGTGCTCTGATACGCAATGTACCAAGTTTTAAAAAAACCTGGCTTTGTTTGTTGTGGGCTCTTCTCAGACCAGGGCGCGTTTGGAACCCTCGTCGCTTTAGTTTTATGCTACCGTAATTGATTATCACCATCATGTTTAAATTATAAGTTGTGGACGTCATTAAGAGTACAGTGTACCAAATTTTAATACATAAATATTGAATTGAATTCAATTATTTTCCTTTCTTGATCTCTAGTGAAGTACGAGTCTATAGGTACTATCTTTACTAATATTATAAACGCGAAACTTTGTATGTATGGATGCTTGTTACTCTTTCACGCCAGAACGGCTGAACGGATCTGGAATCTGGATGAAATTTGGCACAAAGATAGATTATAGCCTGGAATAACACATACTACCTACTTTTTATCCCGGAAAATTGAAGAGATCCCGCGGGAACCAAAAAACCTCAATCCACGCGGACGAAGTCGTGGGCATCAGCTAGTCGTATAATATAGAGACATTCTGGTCTAGTTTTAGTAGTAATGGTGAATATTATTGAGCAATGATTTAAGCCACTTAAACTCTAATATCATAATTCGCAGATTAAACCGAACCGATTTTGCCGGTTATTCAGCTGTTTAGTTAAAGTGGTATAAACTATACAGGCTAAGCCAGCGCGCGGGATTAATTTCACATGATTAATTTTGTGCGCAGGTGTTTGCACAGTAATAATATTTTATTAACCATTGATTTAACTTCGACGTTATCGTTTAATTTAATTTCGCGCAAGTCAAGCGGAGTTATCAATATTCAAGAAATAAATATCTATTACCTGCTTAGCATCTATTAAATAGAATATTTTATATTTAATAAATTTAACTTCCATATTAACCCAGCCATGCATTTACATACTAGAATCGGCTAAATTTGTACGGAAACAACCGCAACACTTTAAAAAACTAGAGGACCTACCGCGACGTTACCAATTAAGACCCACGCGGAAGAATAATATGATGATTCCCAGCTCCAGCCTAAGCATCCACAGTACTGGTCCTAACCCGATGTGTGTAAAAATTTATAATAAAATCCCAGATCACATCAAATCCTTGGAGAATAATAACGCATTTGTCAATTCTTTAAAAAAATTCTTGATTGATAAAGTATATTACAAGCTAAATGATTTCCTTGAGGAGAAATAGGGCGGCCGTCTCTCTACTACCACTGATTTTGCTGTGCCCCACCGGGGTTCCAATATTATATATAAGAACTTTCTTGACATTATGTAAATAACTATAAGAATAAAATTATTGTATTGGAATGCAAATAAATGAAATGAAATGAAATGAAATGAAATGAAATGAAATGAAATGAAATGAAATGAAATGAAATGAAATGAAATGATTTATGTCATAGAATACGTATTAATTTGATGTGCATAAGTGCATAGAAAAAAAAATGGCAGTGATAGGGACTGCCGATAGAAGTGAAAACGAATATTTAAAATAATTTATTTAAATTATTTTCATTTTTTTTTGATTTTTTTTTACAATGATTTTTTTTCAAATATTTAAAATATACTTAAACCTTAACACTAGGCATTAAAGTTTAATTAAGAATGTAGTGTAATTATATTTAAGACATTTTGTCTTCGTAACAACGCGAGCATGTCGGTGTTCGCGAACATGTCGGTCACGTGAATCCACAAGTTTACCCCCTACCAAAAAGTGCTCAACGCGGCTAAAGAAGTTTTCACTACAAAATGTGTTATAGTAATTTCAACTTGTTTCAACCATTTTAGTTTCTACTTACATTATTCTTAAAATTCTAGTTGCACTTACAGATAATAAAGTCACCCTATAAACTACTCACTTCGCAGTCAGTAATATCTACCAGTGGAACTTTTTAATACACTGTGAATATGTCATACTTACTTGGACTTCTACTGCAATGCTAACTTCGCCTGGCGAGTCGCCGTAAGAAATGAATAAAATAACTTTTCCGACTACCGATAAGCCGAAGTTTCAGGGGAACTTGTGATTTATTCGAATTTTCTTCGGACATCAGATTTTTATTTTACAGAACTGTGAATGGAATTATGACGTGATCAAGTAAGGACCTGAGTATATGATCTGAATTACACTAAAATCTGCCTATATTATGTCTAATTATGAAGTTTGGAGTCCGTTTGCAACTTTTTAATTATCGTTTAAAATTAAATTCCATCCATACGTACCGTACGTACGTACGTAGGTATGTATGACCAATTTATGTCCAGTACCTACCCAGAGACGCCTCTCTTACTTTCATACTTTAACATTTTTACCACCATAATAATAACAACACACTTGGATAAAAACTAACTTAAGTAATACGGTATACATTTTTAAACAATTTTACATTTAAAACACACTCACGGTTCATAAATTAAACAAATTAGCTTATTTCACTAAACCTATTTTCAACCGACTTCAAAAAAGGAGGAGGTTCTCAACTCGAGTGTATGTTTTTTGTATGTTACGCGATCATTCCGCGCCAATTATGAATCAAATTTGATGATTCTTTTTTTGTTTGGAAGATCATATTTTGGACGTGACTCCATATACATTTTATTGAAATTAATTTATCGCGTTTTGAGAAAATCAACAAAACCCAGAAAATGTTTTTTACTTTTTACTTTAAGTTGGTACTTATAGGTATAGTTTTGAAGTCGGTTTTTATTTTAGATGAAAGCGAATAATTAGTATAATAATATACCTATCTAATTATAGTGGACGCATAGGTACCTAACTACCTACTGGCTGTTGATGACATTATCATGATAGCTCAAAATTTATAACAAGTTGCAAATTTAATCGACAAAGAAGCAATAGCAATCTGTCTACCTCTCAGGAGTCAGGACCAGACTCTTTTGTTGAGATTTTTTAATCACTGAATTACTTTCCTCTTTTAATATAATTAAAATATACGGAAGCAATAATGGGACTTTTATCCTTTGAAGGGACCCGGTCGGAAATTAATTATTAATTTCCCAAGCGTTTAGTAATCTTCTACGGGCTGGCACGATTAATTTTATATGGGATGAGGTGTGGAAGCAGGGATTAATCATATAGTCTCATGATTATAAGAACATAATAGCATGCCATTAAAAAGCATCATACTACTATTATAAATGCGAAAGTGTGTTTGTTTGTTGGTTTGTCTTTCCACGCCACGCCGCAACAGAGCAACGGATCGACGTGATCTTTTGCATGGATATATTTGAACACCTGGAGAGTTAGGCTACTTTTTATCGCGGATAATTAAGGAGTTCTCGTGGGAATCTTATCTCTAAGTATTATTTCACGCGGACAAAGGCGCGGGTATTAGCTGGTTCATTATAATAATGCCCCCTCAAACATTTATAACAGTTGAGTAGGTACCAATTACGCACGCTACTTGAAAGAACTAACAAACGTACGTGGATGATATAATATGCAGTTGTTATTTGTTTCAGCTAGGCAAATCGTGTGATCCGTGAGACGCACTATAAATAAGTCAAACAACTTGGCCCCGTGTCATATCAGGATAATGTATTATCTATGATAACAGGGAGAGACAGCATCAACATTGGGAGCGGCAGTAGAAGTGGTTAACCAGTGAATAGAAATGGTTAACGGCGCATTATGGTAATCCATGAACAAGAAGCTTAATTCGCTATAATCCGCCAAAGCATGTGGTGCAGCGTGTAGCTTACACGTGTAGCTTGTGATATTCATCGCCCAATAAGCCAGCAATTCGCTGCACCGCCACCCACACAAATCTTTCAAATTACTCTCAACGTACGTTTCACTCCGACACCGGAGCATACTCAGGACATGTTGACTCGACAATGCAAGATTGTAAAGTAATTGCTGCAACTTGCAACTATTTTACTTGCCTACTTAAAAAGTTGCTTCAAAAGTCAATGCGACTCCTAATATAATCCAATAGGTCACGACTCCTAATACCAGTTACGCAGTAAACACTACCCCTCAGGGAGTCTGCCCGTCTAGTTCCTGTACTATTCCTCAGAGAATACCAGTCCAACAGATGAACAAGGATCGTGATGACCGTCTTGTCCCGTGACTTGTATACTATTTTGAAAGTTTCAAAACGCTAACTACAAAGTACGGGGTATGGTTAGGGTTGCTACAAAGCTATTAAGTTGGTTCAAATCCGGTATTTGACAACTAGTCAAATAAATGGTTTGGACCTGCCAAAAACTTCTGATAATTTTATATTTGACAATATTTTAAATTATCGAAAAAGTAAAAAAGTGCCACAATCTAGTTTCATAAAAAATCCTATACTAAGCGCACGTTTTGAAGTTTGAAAAAAGTACCTCATTTGACTACTTGTCAAATAACCAGTTGCTTAGAGCGACTTATTATGCTGAAAATGAATTAATATGATGACGAGTATAGGTTTAGGTTAATAAACCACTCAAGAATACAATTCAACTTCCAAATCAAATAATTTATTTACAAAAGCATTTTTTACAGGTCAAGTAATAAACGCAGACAATGCGTTAACAGCTGCTTATTGGGTATTTGACGACTAGTCAAATAAATTATTATTTAGTGATTATTTAGTAGAGGTTCTCCCAAAAGTCGTAATATCATGTCCTCTATTACTTTCATGTTAAATACTCATTTTAAATTATCGATTAAAGTAAGAAAAGTTCGTCGAACTTTAATGTCGTCACAATTCAGTATTTCAAACAAAACCCTATACTAAGCACGCGTTTTGACGTTTGAAAAAAAGATGTTGATTTTACTAGTTGTCAAATACCCAATTCGTTATCAGTCAGTGTAAACTAATCCAAAAATAATCTCGGTAAAAGACTCAATCCCAAGGTAAAGTATTAAGAACCAATGGCAGCCCTACCAGTTAAGGTGAAGAGAACTGTAGGTACTCAAGAAAGCAAAGGGGTAATTAAAGTTTCTGAAAGCTTTGAATTCCCAGTTGATCTGTTCGCTTCGAAATGTACTTTGTATGCTTTTGTGTGAGGTATCTGCAGAGATAATAATGTTCCTTCCGACCGAATTATGGCCACGGCGGTAAATCTCCACAGAGTATAAGTAAAAGGTACCCGGTAAGATTGTCTGCAGCCAACTATGTAAGAGATATCGAAATTCACGTTCATGATGTTGGATGATAGCCTAGTGAGTAGTGACCTAGTGGTTAAGAAGTTTATCGGCCTCCTGTTCGCGTGGTCGGGGGTTCAATCCTCGTGCAGGTACTTATAACTTTTCTGCGTTTTAAACAATGAACATCACTTGCATGCAAACAGTGAAAAGTGCAGTTGCAGTGAAGGAAACATCGTAAGGACATTGAAGAGATTAAAATATATTCAAAGGTGGTGAGCAACTTTTCAGCAATCTATTATTGTACCCAACCGAATCGCTTGAAAAGATGGATCGTGAAAGCGGCCGTGAAACAGACAAACAAACTGTAACTTTCATACTAATATTATAAATGCGAAAGTGTGTCTGTCTGTCTGATACGCTTTCATCTTTTCAACCGATTTTGATGAAATTTTGTACAGAGATAGGTTGTGTAACGGTATGCTACAAAGGCTACTATTCATCCCGGAAAATTACGTACAAAAAACTTAATCCACGCGGACGAAGTCGCGGGCGTCATCTTGTTTATAATAGTTATATAATATTAGTATGGATTTAATGATTCAAGTGAAACTACCAACTAAACTTAAGACAAAACTTAGAGAACTACACGAGTTGAATCATACTAAACCAAGTTCTACAGTATTTTGAATTATGCATTAAAAGCGACTAAATGCCGAATGAATTAAGCCAGTGTAAAGATGGCGCCATATGCCGGCAGGTGGCGAAACGAAATTAAATACATTTACACTGAAACTGTGCTTGTTGTGAATTTAATTGCTATTTATTTACGAGTTTTTACACCTGCCTCTACTTTCGTAATTGGGTATTTGACCACTAGTCAAATCAGCAACATTTTTTCAAACGTCAAAACGCGTGCTTAGTATGGGGTTTTGTTTGAAATATTGAATTCCAGATTTTAAAAACAATACTTAAATAGAAGTAGGTGTAATGTTCGGGTGGTCAGAAGGGGTCTTGAAATTACAACAGCAGCAGCGACGATTACTTAATATTTATTTCACACGAAGTTTATACTACATTTACACTTGTAAAGACTCTTTGATAATATAATAGAGACTAGTTGACACTATACCAAGGACTCGTTGAAGAGAGCTTTTGGTAGGAACTGTTGGTAAGGAACTTTCGGTAGGAACTAACTTACAAATCGGGGTGGAGGACGTTATAACTACAATAACACAAACACATTTAGGAAAGATAAACAAACAATCTCGTGGACTCTACACTCGTTAGTAATTGCTAATTAGTGGTGATTTCTAAAATATGTACTTATCTCTAATTGAAGTACACTCGTTTAAATAATATTATGCTTCAAAAATATACACTCAGCTACGAATTATTATATAAAAATATGAAAATATTACATAGGTATTGAATAGTTACGTCATCAAAGTTCGACCATTGAGTTCGACGCACTTTTTTACTTTAATCGATAGTTTAAAATAGTTATTCAACATAAAACTAACAGGGGACGTGGATATTACGACTTTTGGAAGATCCTCTATTTAATAATCACTAAAAAATAATTTATCTACACTAATGTTATAACATTCTACTTATGTTTCCAATACTTGACTTATAATTACTACTGTTATAGCGCAGATAACAAAACACTCAATTTAAGCAATTTCACATGATGGTATAATATCCACATCGATATCGTAAAATCTCATTATAACATCAATAAAACGCGACCAATTAACCTGGCGAGCCTTATGTCAAAATCCTCATACAAGTTGTATAAAATTTTGATATTAGGCTGGCTTTTGAAAACAGTTGGGTTATACGTGAAAACTTCGTCGAAACTACTAAACTTACATACACAAAACTCTTTGGTAAGATCTTGTGCCAATTAAATAAAAAACGAACAGCGCGCGCTCGCTCCTGATTGGCCCTGCGCGCGCAGCTGCGCTCTCATTGGTTAGATTTTAATGGCGGCAAGTTCACTGTGACAATACACGTACATTTATACACGTGAATTTAATGTTTCGCAATGTGTTTTGTATTGTCAGCTTTTACTCTTGTTGTTTGATAAATTGCATTAGTGAAGATAAAGTAGTGTATGCAACTGCATATAACACGGGTATTAAAACACTCGTTACTATTATGAAACTCGCTGCGCTCGTTTCATAAACTCACACTCGTGTTTTAATACCCTTCATTATATGACAGTTGCATAAACTACTATTATTTGAATAGTTGTCAAATAGGTACCCAATTTTATGCCATTGCACAAGACAATATTATTTTTACGGTTGCAAATGTGTAGCTGTACTCTTACCACAAGATTTGATTACCTTACTAGATAATGCCCGCGACTTCGTCCGCGTGGATAAAATTTTATAATTCCCGCGGGCACTCCTTAATTTTCCCTTATTTTAGCCTTTCCCTGTACCAAATTTCACCATAACAGGTGGACCGTGAAAGCGTAGCATACAGACAGACAGACACACTTTCGCTTTTATGATATTAGTATGGATTATAAAAAAAAACTATTTTATCCATATTTTATCGCTTAATTTAAGAAACCCTTAATGGTAGTCTCGACAGTCACTAATAGATGGCACTACTGGTAGCACACGAAGAAATCAGAAAATTTTTAGGAATTCCCCGAATTGCGCAATACAGGGTGGATAAAACGAACGGGACATTGAGGGAAAATATACATTAAATATATAAAATATCAAATTTCACACAAAGGAACCGTTCTTTTACTTTTTTAATATGAATGTCTGCATTCAAACAAAAATTCAACAAAAAAGCTGACCTGAGGTACCCACTGAAGGTGAGATATATATACCTACATACTTTCGCCTTTTGAATATTAATGGTTTTCGATATAGGTAGACTTCTAAGTTAACTCCGGTATTACGTGCAATTCATACAATTCATAGTCTCGCAGTTCGGAATCAGGTTAACCAATATTCCGCGATACGTTCTCATTACTGCTAATCTGAATAATCTAAATCAATTATTCTAATCAACTATACTCACTCAATTACAGAATAATGTACTTAGTACTTACCTACAAGCGATTCGGCGACATGTAATTGGAAGTGTGTAGAGTTGTAAATTAAATCATAGAAATGGCCGTGTCCACTACTTTTAGAAACGGATACCAAAAAATCATCTATTTATATTACGGTTAACGAACTCCAAGGCGCAGTGGAGACTGGAGAGCAACAGAACCGAGCAGAGAACATTCGGAGATTAGAAATTCCCATATTGACCGACAAAGTCTGAACCCTTACGCAGTCGAAATTCCGCGGGCTCGTACGAAGCGATTTGCTTCCTCGTTTCTAATTCGAACCGCTAGGATATGGAATGCCCTTCCGGCTTCCGTATTCCCCTCCTCTTTTAATATAGGTACCTTCAAATCAAGAGTGAATAGGCATCTTCTAGGCAAGTGCGCTCCACCTTAGGCTGCATCACCACTTGCTAGCAAGTCTGATTGCAGTCAAGCGCTAGCCTATATTATATTTAAAAAAAAAATATATTGACCCTGCCGGGGATCGAACCCGGTACCTCCCGTTGTAAGACCACTGGTCGTTGAAATCTAGGTACAATCTTTAAAATCAGTCGTCCAAATTATGTTTATTATAAATTTAATTTAGAATTAATTCAATCAAAACTCAAAAACTTTTTATTAGAGTGTACAAAGGCAAACAGAAAAGTAAATGTAGGAACGAACAGATCGGTACCTGGACTCAGGAGTTTTAATTACCCCTTTGCTTTCATGGGTACCTACTTTACTACTGGGGCGTTTCTATACCTATCGGCTAAATAGGGTTGTCAATTTCACCTTTTTATAATATTTTACCCTACTACGGCAAAGCCAAAAGAAGGGTTATGATTTAACAGTCCATGTATGTATGTATGTTCCAACTAACTGATGCCTGCGACTTCGTCCGCGCGGATTAAGGTTTTTTGGTTCCCACGGGAATTCTTAATTTTTTTGGGAATAAAAAGTAGCCCTATGTGTTATTTCAGACTATAATCTATCTTTGTGCCAAATTTCATCCGGATCCGTTCAGCTGTTTTGCTGTGATTGAGTAACAAACATTCATCCATCCAAACTTTAGGATTTATAATATTAGCACAGAATAGGTAATAATATTAGTATAGAAGTATATTTAGGTGTTCCACTGTAGCACCCTAAACTACTAAGCCAATTTTGATGAATGAAATGTTAATTAAGATTCGTTATGGGCTACAATATTTTAAAGGTACAAAATCGATATAAATAGATAAATAAATAAATAAAATCTTTATTTGTTGCAAAATAAATAGCACAATTTTTCTTAAATTACCCTAGACCCCCAAACTAGGATAGCCCGTATCTTGGCATAGTATGTTACATCGAAAAAACTGTCTCTGAATTTTTCTTAAATAGGTACTTCAAAAGAATCGTACTTAAATGTCTGCAAGACGATTTTTGTAGTACATTATTGCAGTGTTGAGCGCAGTGGTTTTATAACTGGGCGGTCCTGGGTTTGATTCCCGACAGGCCCAATTGGGGAATCAACAATTTCTTATGTGTACTAAAAGTTTCACGTGATTTTATTCCACGCAATTATATTTTTCATATTATTTGTACAACATGGCGCTCATGACAATAATGATACCGAAATCATTAGTAGTCATAATATAGTGTTATGTTTGTAGAAAAATACACGACATAAAATCCTATATTTATCATTCCAACTATCAAAGGCTACTGATGTACAAATTGCAAGGTAGTTTGAGAAATAAATGTCAGTTAGTTTCCAACGCTTGTTTGATTACGTACCACTGGCGACGAGCGAATAAAATTTAATCGTTTTTAGTTAATATTACGCGTGACGAACGTTAGTTGGTGTTTTAAAAGTTTTTTTTTTAACCGTAGTGTAAAATAAAGTACCGATCTTACGCGATTAAACATGCCGATAGGGAAAATTGAGCCGTTCGATTTGACCTCTAAACAATGGCCGGCGTACGTGCGCCGTGTAAAACAGTTTATCCTACTCAACGAAATTAAGCAAGAACTCCAGGTGCCGATGCTAATTACGGTGGTGGGCGAAGCTACATACTCTTTGATGTGTGACCTTTGTGCACCCGATCATCCAGAGAGTAAGACCTTTGACGCCCTCACCGAGCTAGTCACCAACCATCTGGAGCCGCAACGTTCTGAGATAGCGGAGAGGCACGTTTTTCGGCAAAGGCGACAGCGACCAAGCGAGACCCTTAAGGAATACTTGCAGCACCTAAAACATCTGGCGGTCACATGCAATTTCGGCACGAGATTAGAAGAAAATTTGCGTGACCAATTCGTCTCGGGCCTATCGAGTGACGTTATGAGATCTCGAATTTTCGCCGAGAAAAGTTTAGACTACAAAAAGGCAGTGGAACTAGCTCTGGCTTTGGAAGCGGCGGAGAGACACGCCGTTGTGAGCGGAGGCAGCGTAGCGCCGCCGGCGAGCGAAGACGCGGGCGAGGGCCTGCATGCGGCGCGTAGCCAGCGAGCGCGCGGCCCGCGGCCGGGCAGGAGCGGTGCGGGCGGCCCGGGCGGCGCGAGCGCGCCGGGCGGCGGCGGAAGCAGCGGTGGCGCAGGGAGCGCGGCGAGTGCGCCGTGCTGGCGGTGCGGTCGGCAGCATCGGGGGCGTTGTAGATACGCTCATTTTATCTGTGACGAGTGCCATCAGCGGGGTCACTTAAAGGTTATGTGTAAGAAAGCGAGGGAAAGTGAAGTGAAGTGTCAAAGTTTTATTAGTGAGAGTTCGGATGAGGATTTTTTCAACATTGACATCGTTGCTCAAGGTAACAAGCCTTATTATATTAAAATGAGAGTGGAGGACAGTTTACTAGAACTAGAAATTGATACCGGCAGTCGGATATCGGCTATTAACGAAAATTGTTATGAACAGTTATTTAAGCACAAAGAGATTGTTCAGGATAACCTATTGTTGCGCAGTTATTCGGGGTCACGAATTGCTTCTCTTGGATACATAATAGTTCGGGCCCAACTAAGGTCCGTTAGCGTAGACGATTTAAAGTTATATATTATTCAAGGCGGAAACAGACCGCTACTAGGTCGCGATTGGCTTCGCGCTTTAAAAATAACTCAAATCAATATCAATGAGATAATCGAAGAAGATCAGTTCGTGACCCGTCTGTGTAAGGAGTTTCCAGAAGTATTCAGTGAGCAGCTAGGAACTTGTAATAAAAAGCTACAATTACAGCTCACAGATTCGGACGGGGTGTACGTGCGAGCGCGGCCCGTGCCGCTGGCGCTGCGCGAACGCGTCGAGAGGGAGCTCGCGCGGCTCGAGAGCGACGGTACTATTTATCGCGTAGATCATTCTGATTTCGGTACGCCGATCGTTCCCGTGATCAAGACGAATGGGGATATCCGAATTTGCGGTGATTATAAAATCACTATTAACCCGAAATTGAAACGGGACTATTACCCGCTGCCTCGAATTGACGAGTTGTTTGCAAATTTAAGTAACGGAGAAGAATATAGTAAAATCGATCTCCGCCACGCCTATGAGCAGGTCCTACTCGAAGAGAGCTCTCAAAAGTATACCGCGATCACGACGCATATCGGAACGTTCGTTTACCGCCGTACTCCATACGGCTTATCGTGCGTACCCGAGAAATTTCAAAAGTTAATGGAAGAGACATTGCGCGGGATACCCGGCACTGTAGTTTTTCTCGACGATATATGCGTGACAGGTGAAAATAGACAGGCACATTTAAAGAATCTGCGAGCTGTATTGGAACGTTTACGACAGGCAGGCCTCACAGTTAAATTAAATAAATGTAAATTCTTACAGAAGAATGTTAATTATTTAGGGTTCGTGATTGATAAGGACGGCTTGCATCCCGATCCGCAGAAGTTAGAGGCGATTAACGCAATCCCAATACCCAAAGACATAACGCAACTTAAAAGCTTTTTGGGTCTTCTCAATTACTATGGTAAATTTATCCCAAACTTAAGTACGATTTTGTACCCATTACATGCACTATTAAAGAAAAATTGTCAATGGAATTGGGATTCGCGTTGTGATTCTGCTTTTAACATGGCAAAACGAGCTATACTAGGTAAGCGTGTGTTAGCGCACTACAAGGAAGGGCGGCCGCTCGTGCTGTCGGTGGACAGCAGCGCTTATGGGATCGGGGCCGTGTTGGCACATCGGTACGCGGACGGACAGGAGCGGCCAGTCTGCTGTGTTTCGCGCACGCTTAACGAAGCCGAAAAAAAGTATAGTCAGCTGGATAAGGAGGCCTTGGCTATAGGTATATTTTGGTATAACGAAACACCATCAGTTCTTATTTGGTAGGCATTTCGTGTTAAAAACCGACCATAAACCTTTAACGTTTATTTTCGGTAACAAGAATGGTATTCCACAGACGGCGGCCAGTAGGTTACAGCGGTGGGCCGTGCGACTAGCTGGCTATGATTTTTCAATCGAGTTTGTGCGTTCGGAACACAATGGCCCTGCGGACGCATTGTCGCGTCTACCGATATCGCACGAGCGTCCTGCCGCACGCCCCGACCAACAAATAATTAATAATATAAGTTACATTAATTTATTAGAGGAAACATTACCTGTCAATTTCAAACAGATTGCTAAGGAAACGCAAAAAGATGCTCTGTTATGTAAGATATATAAATATGTAATGTTCGGTTGGCCATCTACCAGTTGTGACGAAGAAAAGTCGTTCTTTGCTCGTAAAAGTGATATATGTTTAGATTTAGGATGCCTAATGTATAAGTATAGGGTGATAATTCCGTCGAGACTAAGGAAAGCGGTGCTGAGAGAACTCCACGAGGGACACTTGGGTATGAACAAAATGAAGAATATTTCGCGGAATTACGTCTATTGGCCAAACATAGACAATGACATCGAAGAGCTTTGTCGCGCATGTCCCGCTTGTGCGCAGGTGCGCGATGCACCCGCGCGCGCGCCTTTACATCCTTGGGAGTTCCCTCAGCATCCGTGGCAGCGCTTACACGCTGATTTCGCAGAATGCTTTGGTAAGCGTTATTTGATCGTAGTAGATGCACACTCGAAGTGGATCGAGGTAGCAGAAATGTCCAGCACCACAGCTAGTGCGACGATCAAAGCATTAAGGTCAATGTTTGCCCGATTTGGGCTCATTTCCCAACTGGTCACTGACAATGGGCCGCCATTTTTATCTGACGAATTTCAGACGTATTGTTTAAAGAATTGTATCAAGCACACGACGTCGGCACCCTATAGGCCCCAAGGAAACGGGGAAGCTGAAAACGCGGTAAAGACCGTAAAAAAGGTTATTAAAAGAGCTAAATTTGAGAACGAGGACATATCGATTGCTTTAAATAGATTTCTTTTTCAATATCGAAATTGTGATCACGCGACCACGGGAATTTCACCAGCAGTCGCGTTGTTAGGACATAGACTCCGGAGTAGGCTTGATGCTTTGCGACCAGAAGTCGCTGCTACGGTTCGCGAGGCACAGGATAAGCAGAGGGCGAGAAGCGGAGGGCGAATTCGTGAGTTTAGGGTCGGTGAAGCTGTGCTAGCGCGCGATTATACCCAAAAGGGGGGAAAATGGTCAGAGGGTTTGATATCGGAGAAAACAGGTCCTGTGTCTTATAAGGTCAACGTCGGTCATGGCATGGAGTGGCGAAGACACCAGGACCAGCTTGCACCGATGAAAACAAATAGATACTCGCTGTCGCGCGCGAGCACATGCCAGCCAGACGAATTGGGGGCTGCTAGCGGTGCCGAGGTCGAGGGCGACACTGAGACACCCGGCGATGATCAACCGTCACCAATAAAAGAATATAGGGAGGTTTCGGATTATGAGGATGCTCAGGAAGCGCCGGATTCGGTACATCCGGCTCCTCCGTCGCCCGGTGCGTCGGCGCGCGCCTTGAGAGCGTATAAACGCTCAAATAAAATATTATATGTTAGGGAGTAAAAATAAGTTATTAAGTCTACAAATAGTACAAAGTATATAAATGGTATTTAAATTTGTCTTCAATGTTTGTGAAGCATTATTGTACTTAAAGGGGAGGTATGCAAGGTAGTTTGAGAAATAAATGTCAGTTAGTTTCCAACGCTTGTTTGATTACGTACACAAATAAATAAAATTTACCATGATATATTTTGATATTGTAGATACCAAAATAGTTTAGCTGTTTGAGGGATCTTGTTGACCAATATGTTTTGAAATTAAGGTGATTATAGTAGGTAATGCTGTTATTTATTCTATCTAGTTATCATCTCTACTTTCTAAACTTCACAAAATAACATAAATTGTGCTGTGATTTCAAAATAACTTTATAAACAAACTAAAACTTATCCACTTTGTCCACTATGTTACTGTTTTTTTAAACACTGTATAACTTTTTGGTACAAAATAAATTAAAAAAAAAAAAAACAAACGTGTATTAATCTTTATGCGTTTCTATCGGTATGTCTGTCGAATATTATAATATCCCTTCCGACTAATCTTTAAGACGGCTGAACCGATTTTTGACGGTGTTTTTGCAGTAGGAAAATATGGAAAGTAGAGGCTACTTAAATCTCCAAAAATAAAGGTTTCATACGAGATTTAATACATCTTTATTAAATTATAAAGTGAAATAGTATGCCTGCAAATTTTTAAAAATAAACTGAATACATAACATAGCCTGCCTACTAGATAATATATTATTTTTACATTTAAATATAAATAGAATTGCTTCCAAAAATTGCTTTGAGGGTTCAGGAGTGAAGGGTTGAGGTCTAAACTAGATAAATCGAGGTCGTAAATTCGTGGAAATTGGTTTTTAGACCCGAATACAATTCGGACAGCCATACAAAGAAAAAAAAACAATCATTTTATTATATTGCCTGTGTCGTTGTATTTTTTAAAAAGAAGCGTTGTTTCGAAATATTTTATAGACTAAAGGATGCCTGCGACATCGTTCGCGTAGATTAAGGCTTTCTTATGAATCCCGTGCGAATTATTTAATTTCGCGGGATAAAAAGTGTCCTGTACCCGTCTCCTGGATGCCAGCTCTTTAACAAAGGACCATGCGTCATATTGGGGTCACTTTTCAACCTTGTCCAACAGTGACCCATGTCATATTATGTAAGCTCTAAATTAAGAAAATGTAGTTTTTTTTTTACAAAAAATCATTAATATTTTAGTTAGGTAATGTATTATGGTACCGAAACATCATTTTCGTGCTGGCTTAGAACTTTCTGTTATGTAATGAAATTAAGCGCTACACCCCAAGAGCTTTTATATACCTACCTACCATGGTCCTTTCGTCTGTGATGTGCCGTAAAAAAGTAAGTTACTGGCTGATAGAAATTTCGTATTTAAAATATTAGAAGTTGGTATGTATTAATGTAATGTAATGTATAACACTCACAAAAACTCTATGAAGTATAGGTTTAAGTTGAATTTGATTGCGGCAACCCTAGCCATGCCAAGTGGACTGTGAAGTTAGCATTTCGAAAGTTTCATGACAGTTCGCAAGTAGCGGGACAAGAAGGCCAGCGCGATCTCCAAAACTTCTGTGAAATACTGTTATATGACAAAGAGTCTGTTCGACAAGATTATATCAGATTAACCCGCTATCTCCGGAATATAAATTACCTACGGAGCACGGCTTCAAGCTTCCCTTGGCTTTCTTTAACGCTTTTTTTATTGGGCAACTTTGAGAACGTGTTTTGGCAATTACCTTTATGTTCAAGCTTTGCATGCTCGAACTGAAAGGCGTACGTTACAAATTCCGATACAATAAAACTACGGAATGGAATAGAGCCATTCCTTTTGATAAAAACTTAAACTCTGCATTTTTTACTTTGCCACAAAGTCAAAATTAGTAAAAAGAAACCAAACAATGCCACGCGCCGCCACTTCTATGTCAAATTTATAAAGCTGAAAACTGCGCTTACTTCGAGTCTACACCGTCTTTATAGGTGTACTTTAGGTTGCACCTAGGTAGGCTTAGGTATACCTACGTGTTAGGAAAATCATGAATCATCAACAGGTACCTAATAAAAAAATACAACAAAATCCTTTAGAAGTTTAGCTTTTTTAACAAAATAAGATAATAACGTTGTTAAATAACTTATTTACAGATACAATATAATATTGATTTTTTATTAATTTCGGCAGTTTCCATATTTTTTGGTGTTTTTTTTATTCGACAATGACACCGCAACCAAGTCACGGATTCATATAATTTCTTTTCGAAGTATTGGCGTTGTAATAAATTAAATTAAATATCACTTGCTTCAAACGGTGAAGGAAAACATCGTGAGGAAACCTGCATGCCCGAGAGGTGTGTGAAGTCAGCCAATCCGCACTTGGCCAGCGTGGTGGACTATGGCCAAACCCTTCTCAATCCGAGAGGAGACTCATGCTTAGTAGTGAGCTGGCAATGGGTTGATAAGAGAGAGAGATTACGTATAGAAGTTCATAATATTATTATACCGTGAATATCATAAACTAGTATAGGTAATACAAGTATCAACTCTACATAGATGCCAAGTTCTCGAACCAAAGTACTCTTGTGAAACTGAATAAATGTAACTTACTAACTTCCGATAGGTCAAAGTTTGTATGAAACTCGATTTATACCTATACTTTATAAACATTTTTTAGTTTTATTACTTTTGTTTTTCGAGTTTCGAACTGTGCAGTTCACTGAGAAGTAGGTACTTACTTCAGAGTAGAATTTTCCGTGTCATTTTTTACTCTAAACGACAATTTAATAAGTCTTACGCTGCGTTTTAAAGTATTCGGAGTGCCTAGTAGGAGATTTTCTTCCCATTCGACTGCGTCAACGTTATAATAACAATACGACTTGTGTGGAATTGTCAAGCGATTGACAGCTGGCGATCATTCAATTCCATATATTATAAATGGTAATTAACGCGATCGAATACGTAACTCCCACTTGGCCTGCTGAAAAGTTAAAGAAGAGAAAAAGAAAAAACCAACTAGGGGAATGGGTTTAAATGTAACTGCCATACCCCTAATAGGTTAGCCGCCAGCTACCATCTTAGACTGTATCATCACTTACCAACAGGTGAGATCTATGAAAATATAAATAGTGAAAACGCAGCTTTCATAGGAATCCACATTACGAAGACCTAAGTCTGGTTTTTTTAGTCGGTCTGCTACGTTTTCACAGCTCATCTGCTCAACCAATTTTCACAACATTTTGTACAGAGATAGGTTTCATCTATGCAGATTATTTCAGTTTTAAAATTCAATTTTCCGGGTTCAAATCCCGGACGAGCCCTCATTTTGTATTTTTTTTTTTGTAATAGAAAGTGTGTTGATTGAAGGAAACTGAAACTATAGGTATTTTCAATCATACTAGGTACCTAATAATATATTATAAATGCAAAAATTTGTTGGTTGGTTTATCTTTCAATCACGCTGCAACAGAGCAATGGATCGACGTGATTTTTTACATGGGTAAGGGGTATAGTTGAGGACCTGGGAGAGTGAGTCTTTTATCATGAAATATTTATTAAGTACCTGTAGGAATTAAAAAAATCTTAATCCACGCGGACGAAGTCGCGGGCATCAGCTAGTTTACTATAGAAATTTCCTTGGTCCGGTTATAAAGGAAATGTAGAAGTAGCTAAATGCATTTGAACCGAAAAATATCCGTTGAAATATCACTGACGTTCCGATAACCCAGAGCTGGAACCGATTGATTCATTGCACTTGCCTTTTGACCGACCGAGTGGAAGTGCAGTTGAATCAAACGCTTGCATTTACCGAACATTGATATTATCAAGCCCTATTCACACTACCCGCGATAATATACAGACAGAAATACAGCCTCACTTATTATAGCTTTTTAACTGCCGTACCCTTTACAGGTTAGCCCGCTACCATCTTAGACTGCATACTCACCTTCCCATCAATTGAGATTGCAGTCAATGGCTAAAACCCAGAGCTGGAACCGATTGATTCATTGCACTTGCCTTTTGACCGACCGAGTGGAAGTGCAGTTGAATCAAACGCTTGCATTTACCGTACATTGATATTATCAAGCCCTATTCACACTACCCGCGATAATATGTAGACAGAAATACAGCCTTAGTACTTACTATAGCTTTTCAACTGCCGTAGTGGGCTACCCTTTACAGGATAGCCCACTGCTTGGACTGCATCATCACCTTAAGGTTGCAGTCAATGGCTCAATTGTAGTAAAATAAAACAAAAAAATAATGTTTAGAGAGGCTAGTATTTGGCTGAAGAAAAAGTCGCTAACTTCAAACAATAAAGCAATAATTATTTTGCACGTTGAAATAACTAAACTGAAAGTTTGAGATTAACTTTATTTCGACTTAATAGCAGGTGCGTATTGATAACGTCTACTTCCAGTCGTCTAAATATATTTTTAAAAAAAGGTCACTGACTGACTGATTTATCAACGCACAGCTCTAAACACTGGACGAATCGGGCTCAAATTTGGCATGCAAATAGCTATTAAAACGTAAGAAAATCCTTCCTTAGTGAGCGCCTACGTCACAAAAGGAACCTACTGTCAAAATTTCAAGTTTCTAGCCACAGCGGTTTAGGATGTGCGTTGATATATAAGTCAGTCAGTCAGGACTTTGAATTTTATATATATAGATAATACTTACTAAGAAAATAATTCGCACGTTACAAAAAACCAAAGACAAAAAATTAATTAAATGAAAGTACTACTAGACGTCGCCTCGCTCCCTCCTGGGATCCAGAGCAAATGAGGGCAGAAAAAAATGCATATCGTTCCGTAGCGGCTGAAGATTATTGCTGCTTTTTATATTAAAAACGTTCCTACAACTTTTATGGAATAAAACAGAGCAATTTACTTGCGTTTTATCTGGTGAAAACTTCCATCTTCCATCTTTGAAATTATTCATCATATCATCACCAAATTCACATCAGTCTAACTTGACTTTATAATTGTAAAAAATCTTTTTTTTATCCTCTCAAATAAGCCCTTGAATGCGATCTCACCTGATGGTAAGTGATGATGCAGTCTGAGATGGTAGCGGGCTAACCTGTTAGGGGCATGGCAGTTATATTAGTTATTAAACCCATACCCCTATTCGGTTGCTACACGGCATCGTACCGGAACGCTAAATCGCTTGGCGGCACGTCTTTGCCGGTAGGGTAGTAACTAGCCACGGCCGAAGTCTCCCACTAGGCCAGACCAGGGAAAATTCAGAATTTATAAATTCCCAAATTCGGTCGTCAAAATCTCTTCTCTCTAAAAATTGATTCAATTAAAATTGCTAAATATTTAATGAAGAGAAACCGGTTTGAATCAATGATATTGATATATATATATGAAATAACTACTTGTAAATCAACTATTTCTGATTTCTCAGACGAAACGTTAGTGCAACATAGAGCTTAGAGCTAAAGAGAAAAATAATAGGAATAGCTCGCATCCCGGTTTCATCCTTGTTTTCTTTTATCAATTTAAACAGTTACGTAATTGTGAGAAAAAGAAATTTCAGCGTTATCGCCCCACGGAGATTAACTGAATTAACGGCGGTTACGTGACCCGGAGATGTAGGCCGCGTTACAGTATTTTACTTGCTCAGCGCCGGGAAGTTATTGTTTGGGAGTGGATAGTATAGTTACTATATAGTTATAACATGAAAGGTCTATAGATAGTTCAATCCACGAAGACGCGCCCCACTATTTATCGCGAGGGGAAACAATGGGGCGCGTCTTCGTGAATTGAACTATCTATATACAACTTTGACAAATACCCACGGAAGAATTATCTACGAACAGAGAAAGAGAGAAATTGATTAAAAACCGGGCCATAAGTATTTGATTACGTTTTGATTGGTCGATTTGTTTGGTAAACATCATATTTTACCATCTTCATATTATGGTCATCATCATAATATCATATCGGACAAAATATTACAAAAATTCATTTACGTTCAAGGCCATTAGCTTATATGCCCTCGCAAATACATCGAGCTAAAACTTTTAATAAGTTTATTATTGACGTGAAAAACCATTACATGTCTCTCTGTAATCATAAATAGCAACATGTTTAATTTTTCCGTCATACTTACTTACTAATATTATTAATGCGAAATTAGTGTGTTTGTTTGTTGGTTTATTGGTTTGTTGGTTTGTCCTTCAATCACGCCGCAACGGAGCAATGGATCGACGTGATTTTTGGCAAGGTTATAGTTGAGGACCTGGAGAGTGACATAGGCGGTAATCAAAAACTTTAACCACGCGGACGAAGTCGCGGACATCAGCTCGTTATTTATATTTGTAGATATTTATTTATGTACTAATTTTATCTTACATTACGCCTTATTTATTTATTTTGTATATATTAGTGTATTAATCGTCGTAAACGGCAAGAAATACTACATGCCAATATAGACTCCCCCACTTTGCTATCTCAGATTAAATTAAACACAAGGCGATTATGCCGTAGATCAAAAACATTTACACTCGAAGTTTGTAGAAATAATACTTCATATTACAATCCTATCATAAGAATGTGTCGATTGTATAATGACTTTGAAAAATTTGATATTGATATTTTTAACTCTAGGTTGTGTTTATTCATAAATAAATTGTGTAAAATAGTTAAGTAGGTATAAATAGTTATGTTCGGTTTACTTATATTAGGTATTCTTAATTGTTTGTTATTTTGTGGTTTTACTATTACCTATTCTGTGGTTTTACTTTGTACGCTTATAGAACCTTATTCATGTAGTGCGACCCTGTAGGATTACAATAAGATTAAAATGTAATTAGTTAAGACTTTAGGTTAGATCAGTATTTACTATTGTAATCTGTTTTGGTTGCCAAATAAATAAAAATAAAATAAAATAAAATTGATACGCTATTATTATTTTTATGCACCACCTCCCAATTCCACTTGTTCATTTTCTCCATATCGATAAGATTGCCTAAAGGAGATCGCTACCATTGAGTTATAATGTATAACTAAGTACATATTACTTCAATGATCGCTACTTAGCGGTAAGACCGCCTTATTGTACCTACGTTTCATGTTTGTTATCTGTTTCTTTTGTGTTTTTGTGGTGTACAATAAAGAATATACATACCTACATACACACATATTTTATGATGATTAAAATGGAAGATAATATTATACGAATAAATTCCAAGAGCGGCGATACTGAAGCAAATGAATAAATTATTACCAGAGCAACTTCACAAAACTTTCTGTATTGCGTTTGTTAGAGATCTGTTTTGCTTAATTAAATTATGATGGCGCTTTATTGCTTTAGACTTTAATAATAGATCGTCAACATTTCCTAGAAACTTCTGAGTTTCACGGTTTCGATAAGTCTGAGTTCAAAATTTTAAAGTTCCCACCAGAACAGGCCAGGGGGTCTACTCTCTTTACCTAAAACGAAACTTCGCAAACGAACGAACGAAATTTCGTTAACTCCTCTCCTGCATAATATTATCTCTATGCTCCTCTCTATTACGTTTTCGTACACGCAGACGAAGTACGGATCCATAGACAATTTTCGTGACCGATTGGATTGAACGATTTTGTGTGGGTCTAATAACCGACTAATTACGTTCGTTTGCGAAGTTTCATTTGAGAGAAAGAGAGTAGACCCCCAGGGCCTTGGCTCTGCCCTGATCGAACCCGGGATCTACTATTTATAGGATCAGAGACCCAATTGTCTATTAAGCAAATCGTAATGATTTGACAGATTTTTTACGATTTCTTTACAAAATCGGGGGAGAGGAGGAAAAACTAAAAAACGCACGCCGAAGTGAATATTCGCTCCTGTTTTCTCCTCGCTGGTTCACACTTAGCACCAAAATTATACATGACAGTAGAATACTCGTAGTTTAGTTTATTGCGCAACTTTCGCGGGCTTTCGTTCTGTCCAGAGGCCCAATTGTCTGAGCAAATCGTAATAATTTGACAACTTAAAACGTATTAAAATCGAACTGTTTATGGAGTTCATACATGCTTTTTAACGTGCAGGTTCATATTTCTGTGAACTCCTTAAACAGGTCCAATTTAACGTTTGACAAACGATTACGATTACGATTTCCTTACACAATCGGGGGGCAGATGCATTGAACTACACGCAGTTTCACTGAAGCTTCGCAATATTATATACCTACCTACGCACTTCTAGTTCCACTAACTTGAAGCAACTTATCTAGCGTTCAGAACTTCGTTAGCTACTTGCGTAGAAGGAACCTGCATAATGAAGTTAAACTTCAATATTCTCACTCCCTAACACTCACTCCAACTCATTGCCGTCTTACTACTGAGCACGAGTCTCCTCTCAAAATGGTTTGGCCACAGTTCACCACGCTTACCAAGTGCAGAATGGCAGACGACTTCGCACACCTTTGAGAAAATTGTGAAGAACTCGCGGAGATCCAGGTTTTTTGTCGATGTTTTCCTTCACCGCTAAAGCAAGTCACAATACTTAATTTCTTGGACCACTTGACACCCACAATCGTTTTAGAAAACCCGATTTTTACATACGAATAGACAATTTATATTCATAATGTCCTCCCAACCGCATTTCGGCCACGGCGGTCAGAGAGAGATGGCTAATCTCCAGAGAGATTAGCCATCTGCGCGGGAGATATTATAGTACACAAGTGTGTGCGCGTACACAGGTGCACTCTCTGTTCCTTTACTCTCATAGCCCGATGGGACGGAAAATCCGATACGACCGGAGAGAGATCAGGCGCAGGACCGACGGCTTGACGTGCTCTCCGATGCACGGGGGTGAAACCGCCAACTTCCTTACTGCGGACTAGTACTGAGAATTTCTTGTTAGAAAAATCCAATACTTGTTATGGCCCGACCCGGGACTCGAACTCGGGACCTCGTCGGCCGCAGTCAAACATGCTAACCACTGGAACAACGAGGCAGTCAAGCTGTAACTTATATTTTTAATAGGTATAGGTAGTGTACACTTAGTAGCATGAGAGTACACTTAATACAAGACTTGTGTACCGAGATTACCGACCCTAAGTTAGCTGTTACGTGATTACCATTATACAATAAACACTTCAAACTTCGAGTGCTCTTGAGTCTTGAACTATGGAGCTCTCACACACGAGATACAGTACGTCGTTTCATCATTGTTGCAGCAATATTGTCTACCTGAATATCGGTCCGCGATACTGAAGGCCTGTCTTCTTCTTTTCTTTGTCAGCCCTTAGTTTTTGTTCTCCTTTCGACATTTATCCATGTTTGGACATATAACTCTTCATGAGCACTCCACTCCTTAAGGAGTGTTCTTAGGGTTGCCAATCACACTCAAGTCCACCCTACGAAAATAACGAAGTGGTCAGAACAGTGGGATGTTTAAATATCACAGTTTTTCTCCGATATGTGGTTTCCATTCTAGGATCTCCACTTTATTTGATAGGTATGCGCTTTACAAAAATCATAACTTTTGGAAATCAGTGATAAGGTCTCAGTTGGAGCGTGCTTACCTGAAATATCTGAGATGGTAAGTGATGATGTAGTCTAAGATGGTAGCGGGCTAACCTGTTAGGGGGGGCCGTTAAACCCTTACCCCTAATGGGTTTCTACACGGCATCGTACCGGAACGCTTAATCGCTTGGCGGCTCGTCTTTGCCGGTATGGTGGTAACTAGCGACGGTTTGAAACCTCCCACTAGACCAGACCAGAGAAAATTCAGAAATTATAAATTCCCAAATTGACCCTGTCGGGGATCGAAACCGGGCCCTCCCACGTTAAGACAACAGCGCTCAACACTGCGCCAAGGAGGTCGTCAAACCTCCACATCAGGGAGGGAGGTGGTTTTCTTTGGAGAAGATGAACTTTGATGTGCGCACGTCTTTACCCGGGCTTTGTTAGACACTTTATACTCTGTGTGGTGCAGAATGCAATTAATCTTTAGTTTTAATTAGCTCTCATACAACTTCAGGCTTACGAGTATATCACCGAGCAAGCTTTTACGGCGAACTATCTTATCTTATCTACCTACTTGCTAGATTTATTATGCAAGTAGAATGGAATAGAAACTTTTTTTATTCAAATAAGCCTTTGTAGATGTTGAAAAATAATTTTTACTCATCTACAAACAGGGTATTCATACTGTGGCGACAGTTGTATCTGGAATTAGTTTTATGACTGGGAAATACGACAAATACTTACTTGAATTGTTTTGAATGACTACTTAAATGCTTGTAATATCAGGCACCTTGTAATATCTTGTCTAATAATAAATGCTATTTCAGTAAAAACTTTCTTCGAGTGCGAATGCGAGTGCGAATCACAAAATAGGTATTATTTAATAAATAAGATTTATTAAAAAAAACCGATAAAGCGATAAAGTCCGGAACTAAGTGATTCGCCAAAGAACTAAAGTGACCGACATAGCTCTAAGGGCCGGCACGCTGAAGTGGCAGTGGGCTGGTCACGTGTGTCGGAGGACCGATGGACGTTGGAGTCGAAAGGTCCTCGAGTGGAGACCGCGTCTTGGTAAGCGGAGCGCAGGGCGCCCCCCAGCAAGGTGGAGCGATGATATCCGGAGGGTGGTTGGCATCGATTGGATGCGAAAAGCCGAGGAAAGAGCACGTTGGCGCTACTTGAAAGAGGCCCATGTCCAACAGTGGATGCACAATGGATGATGATGATGATGATTAAAAAAATATCACGGTTTTTCATAAAATTTTTGACTTTAGCTGTGCGTTTATATGACAAGATCAGTAATATATCAGGCAGGTAATATGTCATTATATTATAGATACTATTTCTTGTAAATATTGAACTTTACCCTGTTCATTCTAAATATTATGATAAAAGCGGATGGAATCACGGTCATTTATTAGTCGATAAATAATTAATTATTCGACCGTGGAAGCTCTATATAATGTTTACCCACAACCGGAATATCCATGTTCAAAGGGAATTCAAAACTAATGGAATGTCATTACACTTCCACGCAGAGTTCCATGCCTAAATTAATCGAGTTAAGTTGAAATTAATAGAACAGAATCGAAATTAATCAAAATGAATCGAACAAATTAGCATATGTATTGAAAGCAACGCAAAAGTATTTTTGGAATCTCTTCTTCTAATTAATGTTTTTGGACGACCTCCGTGGCGCAGTGCCTTAACGTGCGGAGGTCCCGGGCTCGATCCCCGGCAGGGTTTGGAAATAGCGTTCCGGTACGATGTCCACAGTCTAGGTCTAACTTGTAGTGAATAAAAGAAAATGTTTGTGCCAAATGCCAGTTTGTATGTGCGTTGGATTTGCTATCTTCGCTCGGGTATTTTTGCACGACCCCCTGTGGGGGAAGTCCCGGGCTCGATCCTTGTCAGGGTCAATTTCGGAAATTATAATTTCAGAATTTTCTCGTGTGGGAGGCTATGGCTGTGGCCAGTTACCACCCAACCGGCAAAGACATGCCGCCAAGGGATTTGGCGTTTCGGCTCGATGCCGTGCCGTACGACCTTCCACCAGTTTAGGGTAAACGTACGCTATTATTTCCATTGCGGGGTCTTCAATCCTGGACCTTGGGTCCCAAACATATTATATCGTTTCTATTAACTATATGCTCCCATCTCATTGCCCATTTAGAAAATTATCAACTACTACTAGCTAATACCCGCGACCTCGTCCGCGTATAAGGCGATAAAAAGTAGCCGATGTGTTATTCCAGACTATAATCTAACTCTATGCCAAATTTCATCCAGATCCATTCTGCCTTTCTGGCGTGATTGAGTAACAAAAATCCATCCATCCATCCAAACTTTCGCATTTAGTATAGCTCTCGAAATATGTAGAGTATTTCGGCTGTATTCCATTTAATAATAATTTGAATTTACACAGGAAGTAGAATAGGGCTGTGTATAGAATAGTGTAATGACATAGGATTAATTTCAGATTCCCTTTGAGCGTCACTGTTTGTGCGTAAATAACGTAAATAACGGAGAAGGCGCTTTTGTGTGGGCCCAGTGTGTACACGGCTTACTTGTAGTTGATTATAATTACTGTTTCATTAGTTGCTAACATATCATTATGCTTATGACGTCAGTACAAGCTTCTATTTCCTGCAAAAGCAGTGCATTCATAAACGGCATAAAAATAATGTGACAAAAGATGTTTTTCGAAGTAAAAACTTCTTTAGCCGCGTTGAGCACTTTTTGGTAGGAGGTAAACTTGTGGATTCGCGACACCGACACCGTCACCGACATGCTCGTGTTGTTACTAAGACAAAAGGTCTTATATATAAATATACTACATTCGTAATTAAACTTTAATGCCTTAACTAGTTTTAAGGTTTATATATAATATCGAATATTTAAAATAATTAAAAAATATATATTACTAGCTGATGCCCGCGACTTCGTCCGCGTGGATCGAGGTTTTTCGGTTCCCGCGGGAACCCCTTAATTTTCCAGGATAAAAAGTAGCCTATGTGTTATTCCAGACTATAATCTATCTCTGTGCCAAATTTCATCCAGATCCGTTCAGCCGTTGGGGCGTGATTGAGTAACAAACATCCACACATCCATACATCCATACATCCATACATCCATCAAACTTTCGCATTTATAATATTTATTTGATATATTTTTTAATTATTTTAAATATACGTTTTCACTTCTATCGGTAGTCCCTATGACTGCTGTTTTTTTTTAATTTTATTAATCTAGCGGCTGCAATCAGACCTCCTTGCAAGTGGTGCAGCCTACGGTGGAGTGCGCTTGCTAAGAAGATGAACTCTTGGTTTGAAGGTATATAGGTGAGGGAAAAGGGAAGCTGGGAGTGGTTATATATCCTAGCCACAGATCCTAGCGATTCAAATTCAAAAGCAAATCGATTTGTACGTGTCTGTGACAGTTATAATACTCCTCTTTTTGTGTTAGAGATAGGCACGACATTTTATATCATAATATGATATTCAAACTTTGTCGCCGTTTGATCTCGTAGGCACAGCAAGGCACCTATATTTCTGAGTAATCCTATTTCCATGCGTAAACAGAGTTATCGATATATTTGGCCGGAATACAATATCTTTATCTTTAACCTATATGAAAAAAGCGATGTTTTTTTTTTGTTCAGAACATCGATCTCTATGTACTACTTTGAAGGGAGATCAAACAGGTATTTGGGTTATAGTATGGGTTTAATATAAGTACCATGCCCCTAATAAGTTAGCCCGTTACCATCTTAGACTGCATCATCACTTACCATCAGGTGAATCGCAGTCAAGGGCTAACTTGTAGTGGATAAAAAGTATTCCGAACCGCGCGGCGGTAGTCATATTCTGTTGACTAGCTGATACTCCCAACCTGGTCTGCGTTGCCTAAGGTTTTTGAACAATCCTTTGAGAACTTTGTATTTCCCAGGGTATTTATTATCTTAGTTCTTAATTTATTTAATTTTTAATATTTTATAAATTTTACTCGTGTAAAAACGTAATTTTCGCCATCTTATAATATATCTTAAAATATTAATTATAACTGACAACATCTTATAACATAAAATATAAATTATTATAAAATACATATTATGTGAAAGTTTGGATATTAGTAACTTTTTTGTTTGGATTTCACGAATCACGCAGCACGCCACATTGAACTGATTTGGCTGAAATACCGACAAAAAAAACCGGCCAAGTGCGAGTCGGACTCGCGCACCGAGGGTTCCGTACAAACCTGTAGTAAGTTTTACGATTTATGACGTTTTAAAAATAAAAATTACGTTTGTTGTATGGGAGCCCCCCTTTAATATTTACTTTTTATTATTATTATTAAGCCTTTATTTTCCTTATCAGTTATTACATTATTCTTGCAAAATTTCAAATGCTATCATATTATTATCTAGGTATTCTAATTGTTAGTTTGTTAGTATTTTTTTTTTTTTAAATTACGTGTGTGCGTGAATGTTTGTGTGTACGTGTGTGAGTGTGTGTGTATGCGAGAGTGTGAGTGTATGTGTGAGAATGTGTATGTGTGAGAATGTGTGTGTGTGTGTGTGTGTGTGTGTGTGTGTGTGTGTGTGTGTGTGTGTATGTGTGTGTGTGTTTGTAGTAAGAGCTGTTTTGTTTTTTGTTAGTAATTGTTAGTTTTTATATATATAATATGTATATTATGTTTCTTGATTGCTATCTATATTTTTGACAAGGACCCCTCTTTGGGTATAGGCCTCCTCCAGTTCATGCCATTTTTCTCTGTCTTTGGCAATTTCGAGCCAATTCTTCCCTGCTATCTGTGCTATATCGTTTGACCAGCGTGATTTCGGCCTTCCTACTTTTCTCTTGCCTTTTGGACCTGGCCATGTGGTTATTTTAATAGTCCATCGGTCATCTGTTAATCTTGAGACATGTCCTGCCCACTTCCATTTTAATTTGAGAGCGTGTTTTAGAGCGTCCTTTAATTTTGTCTTTTTCCTTATATCCTCACTTTTTATTTTCTGTATTTTACGTAGATTGAGGATACTCCTTTCCATCGCTCTCTGGCAAGTAACAATCTTATTTTTAATATTTTTAGTGTAAACCCATGTTTGACAGGCATAAGTGAGACAAGGAAGTATACATGTGTCCATTACTGTTCTTTTTAGGTTTAGTAGGTATGGCCCTTTCATTATTTCTTTTTGTGCCCAGTATTTGTTCCAGGAAATGTTAATTCTTCTACTAACTTCTTCTTCTGCACTCGTTAGAATATTTACTTTATTGATATTTAATTATTTATTTTGAAAGGTAATATACAAGTTAGTATTCGTTGAAAATTTGAACCGTCTACCTGTTACCGTTTTTAATATTGAGCAAAAAAATACGAAAAAAACACGTTTATTGTATGGAGACCCCCCTTAATATATATATTTTTTTAATTTTTAGTATTTGTTGTTATAGCGGCAACGGAAATACATCATTTGTGAAAATTTCAGCTTTCTAGCTATCACGGTTTATGAGATACAGCCTGGAGACAGACAGACAGACAGACAGACAGACAGACAGACAGCGGAGTCTTAGTAATAGGGTCCCGTTTTTACCCTTTGGGTACGGAACCCTAAAAAAAAAGAAACACAAAAATCGCTACAGTTAGTAGTTGGTACTTACCTATAGTATGCGTGCGAATTGAATGCAGTCGGGGCCTGAGGTAACACATGCATAAGCTCTGCTATCAAACCCCCGCGAAAAATAAATAGAAATTGATTTTTTAAATCTTTCAAGTTTTGATAAGATTCCTAGTCCAAGAGTGAATAATAAAAAATGACCAATAATTTAAACATATCGTGAGCGATTCGAAATTTCTAACTGTGTATTTCAAACGTGAAATACATTCGCAATACCAACCTCTATAACGAGGACCGATAGCTTTCCGGAAACAATTCAAATTTCGAGAATGTTCTACAATAAATCGCGCCCTATCGGTGCTCGGTACGCTTAGTCCCAGTTGCGATCGAACAAATTGGTGTCCAAGTAAAATAACCCTTAATACTATGATTTTAGAGCTCAATTTCGTGTATACATTCACAGCCAGCTCTCCAAACGGAAACGTTTTGAAATAAAAATTGGTTGTACTGAATTTATGACTTTAAATCAAGGGCTTTTGGGTCCATGTTACTTTGAAGCCAATTTGTTCGAATGTTCGAATACGATCAATCGAAATGCAATGTTACAACTGGGACTAAGCGTAAGGGAAGCCACCACGATATATATACGTCTTGATTTCCCCTCTTAAAAGTAACTTCTAAAGGTTCCAACAAAGTTTTATAGGTGATTTTATACCTGTTGGCGAAGAATACCTATTGGTAACACAATGTTACGCCAAACTTTTATTGTGTGGGGTTAAAGTTTTATCATACTAATATTATAAATGCGAAAGTGTCTTTGTTTGTTGGTTTGTTGGTTTGTCCTTCAATCACCACGAAGCCACGGATCAACGTGATTTTTGGTATGGGTATAGTTGAGGACCTGGAGAGTGACTTATGCTACTTTTTATCCCGGAAAATTAGGGAGTTCCCGCGGGAATCAAAAATCTTAAACCACGCGGACGAAGTCGCGGGCATCAACTAGTTCGAAACAAATGACAGACAAGATAACGTTCGAAAAACTACTTGCTACTCTTAAAAATGTAACGGCCCACATTTTATTTTGTTTATAAGTTAAAATGAAATTATGTGTTTTCGCAAACACAATGAAACCTTTCATTTAACGATCTCCCTGGCGTAGTGAACGCTGTCGTACTACCATCACTTAAAGCAGTATTATTGCAAAATTGCAGTTTAATATCACGTACCTTGTCATCCCTAAAATAAGGATAAAAATTCTAAAACTTGAACGTCAACAATATTAAAAAAATACGGCTTGAAGCGATGGCAGTATGCCCCCTGCTCGATTTGCGCTGACACTTAGCGTATTTAAGGTCGTCAATAGAGCAAATTACAGACTCGCTTCAACTTCATAAATCAAATCAATAGCGAAACCAGCGCAGCGTTAAACTGGCCAGGTTGGTTGTGTACTTTGAGCTCCAGCTCTTGACCTATATCGTCTTAAGCGCGCTACTCGTTCGTTAATTCAAGCCTTTTTAATTAATCTCGATTTTACACGGAGATGTTAATAATTGCTCTTCGATTTCGTTTAAATATTGTAATTGCGAGTCAATATTATAATTAATGCGAGTCAATATTATAAACGCGAGTCAATGCTCCATTGCAGCAGAGATTATAGATACTACAAGTACCTATTTATATAATACTAGCTAATGCCAGCGACTTCGTCCGCGTGAATTGAGGTTTTTTAGTTCCCGGGGAAACTCTTTAAATTTCCGGGATAAATCCTTTGTCCTTCCCCGGGATATTATAATCTATATCCATACCAAATTTTATCAAAATCGGTTGAACAGATGGACCGTGAAAGCATAGCAGACAGACAGACAGACAGACGGACAGACAGACACACTTTCGCATTTATAATATTAGTATGGATAATATCTGATTGCGGTGTGATTGACAAACCAACAAAGAAACAAACACAACTTTCACTTCCATATTTATTATAGGTATGGGTTGTGAACCACCAAAATACCTACAGTTTTAATCTTGCTTTAATATAAGTGACATTAAGAACCGCCGAGATAAATACAGTTTTATTATAAGTAAGTGTATACGTGGATAATGATATTAACTTTCGTCGACGGAAAATGATTCAAGGACAGTTTCCCGAAGTTCAAGTTGCTGATGCTATCAAAGATTAACGAAAAAATTGCTAAAAGGAATTAAGGATAAAAGGAAATCTTCATGATTAATTGATGGAGATTGATCAAGGAGAATACTTGGACTTGAACTTTTTTGTGAGTCCTTCACATGCTCTTAGTATTAGTACATATATATCTTGTAATACTTAGTTAATATTTTGTGGTATTAAGTTGTAGTACTTTGGTTACTAGTACTCTGAAAGATGTTAAATAGTTGGAGTGTTCTTGATATTAATTTTTAAGTAGGTAAACTATAGCTGAACCAACTCTGCTTCGCACGGGTGGGCTTACCTTAAATCTATATATTTAAAAATGAATCCCTATTTCCCTTGGTCACGGCATCACGCGTGAACGGCTGGGCCAATTTCGCTAATTCTTTTTTTGTTGTGTTTGTTATTGTAAGGAGAAGGTTCATAAGAAAGAAAAAACTAAGAAAGTTGCGCGGAACATTAGAAAATTTAAGAACTTATTCCACGCGGACGAAGTCGCGGGCATCAGCTAGTATTATAATAATTATGTCCTCCCGAGCGAATTTCGGCCACGGCGGCCAATCTCCAGAGATATTAGCCATCTGCGCGGGAGATATTATAGTGCAGTGTGTGCGCAAACACAGGTGCACACTCTGTTCCTTTACTCTCTTAGCTGTATAGGACGGAAAATCCGACACGACCGGAGATAGATCCGGCGCAAGACCTACAACTGTAAACACCGCCAACTTCCCAACTCTGGGCTAGTAATGCCAACTGCCCAACTGTTCAACGGATTTTAGAGTTTTTATCCCGGAACCTTAAAGAGTTCCCACGGGAGTTCTCAAAATCCTAAATCTATAAGGACCACAGATCAATCTGTGGTAAGGACGAAGTGAATCAACATCGGTCATCATCTGCTATTATAATATTTAAACAGTAATACTCTTGAGGATTTGAAACTGTGATGTGGGTAGGACTATGAATAAGGCAGTTCGGAATAAACGACCGTTGAGTGAACATCGCTTGCGTCTTATTGTACCTTATAAACCCTAAGGACATCACAGTGGCTAACGAGGATTGGTTTTACAGTATAAATATAGTGCGTGCGTGGTTTATTTAGTTTTTTTTTGCACCATGTCGATCGGAAAAGTGAAGGAGTTCGATATGAAAACGGGGGCGTGGTCGTCATATGTCGAGCGGCTCGAGATGTATTTCACGGTCAACAGCGTTAAAAGTGAACTCAAACTGCCCACGTTAATAGCGGTGATGGGGGACGAGGCGTACGAACTTCTGGTTAACTTGTCCAGCCCAAAGAAGCCGTCGGAGTTGAAGTATGAGGACGCGATCGACCTATTACGTCGGCATTTGCAACCGGCGCCGTCGGTTTTGGCGGAAAGGTTCAAATTTAGGCAGAGGAGGCAGGCAGCAGAGGAAAGTATCGCCAGATACGTCGCCGAGTTAAAAAAATTAACGCGCCATTGCAAACTGGGTGATAATCTAAATGAAAACTTGCGGGATCAGTTCGTGTGCGGATTGAGAAGCGATCTTATCCGTCAAAGATTATTCGCGGAAGAGGAAAGTATAAGTTTTGCAAGCGCGGTTAAACTAGCGAATTCGCTGGAGGCTGCGGAGCGGGACGCGGCAGCGGTGGATACGGCGGGGGCGGCGGGAGCTGCGGGCAGCGCGGACGGCGCCGGCCTGCATTCGATGGACGGAACGAACGGGCGGCGATGGCGGGCTGCCACGCGCGGCCGAAGCACGCAGGGCGAGCGCGCGGCGCGGAACGGCGCTGGAGCGCGAGGCGGAGGTGGTGCTAGGCGGACAGCTGAGGGTCGTGCACGGGAAGACAGGTGTAGGGGGTGTGCATCCACTCTCCATGGCTATGAGGAGTGTAGATTCCGGGATTACGTGTGTTCCCGGTGCCGCTCCCGGGGCCATATCCGGCGCGCCTGTGTTAGGAAGACCAATGACGCGAGAGGGTCAGTGCATTACGGCGAGGCCGAGAAGTCGGGGTCGGAAGAGGAGGAAAATTCCGGAGACCACCATAGCGATTTCCATCACCTATGTTTAAACGATTACAAGGCGGTGAGTTTGCCAGTACTTATAGAAAATATCGAAATTAATATGGAAGTCGATACGGGGACTGCGGTTTCGTGTATTAATAGTCGGACATATGAAAAACATTTTAGTCGAATATGTTTAGAACCCACGAGTATAAAGCTTAATTTTTACGATGGGTCAGTGCTTAAGCCATTAGGAGTGATCAAGCCCGTGGTGGGTTACGGAAATATGAGAAAGAGGTTAGAACTATTTGTTATAGAGGGCGGGACAACATCCCTCTTAGGTAGGCAGTGGTTAACGGAGTTAGGAATTAAAATTCCTTTGTTTACTAATTGCCACAAAATTAGCGAAGCCGGCGGAATAAAGGGTTTAGATAATGAGTTAAGAAATTTGGTTAACAGGTATAAGGAACTATTTGATGGCGGTCTGGGTCGGTACACCGGAGGCAAGGCAACCTTGAGAGTACGCGAGGGGGCGACTCCCGTCTTCCACCGGGCTCGCGCCCTGCCATACGCGTTGCGGGAACGCGTAGACGCCGAGCTCGATGCGATGCTTCGGGACGGAGTCATCGAACCTGTGGACTGCTCTGACTGGGCTTCGCCTCTGGTACCGGTAAATAAAGCTGATGGTTCATTGAGAATTTGTGCTGACTATAAGGGTGCCTTCAAATTTGCCGCAAAGCGTAGCGCGGCCGCAGCGCGGCTGCAGCGCTGCGGCCGCGCTCCTGTCGCGAGGTTCGAACATCATAGGGTTGTACCTATATTTATTTTCACGATGGACGCTGACGAAGAAACACTGCTCTGTGTTACTATTAATACGAAACAACGTAAATATAAAGTAGTTGTGTTAATCTTCTAAATATATAAAAGGCAAAGGTGACTGACTGACTGACTGACTGACTGACTGATCTATCAACGCACAGCTCTAACCACTGGTCGGATCGGGTAGAAATTTTGCACTCAGATAGCTATTATAACGTAGGCATCCGCTAAGAAAGGATTTTTGAAAATTCCACCCCTAAGAGGGTGAAATAGGGGTTGAAAGTTTGTATGAAACTCCGTCATTTCTCAAGTTATATCCATGAAACTTTGTTTACAAGCTACGGGTAAAAAATTAAGAAATATGTGTTTCACAGTTTTTGAAATTTCTACCCCCGAAGGAGTGAAATAGGGGATGAAAGTTTGTATGAAAGTCCTTCATTTCTCAAGATATTTCTAAAGTTATATCAACGAAACTTGGTATTTTGGCTTACAGTAATAAATAAAGAAGTATATGTGTCACAGTTTTTCAAAATTCCACCCCCACGGGGTAAAATAGGGGTTGAAAGTTTGTATGAAAGTCCTTCATTTCTCAAGTTATAGCCATGAAACTTAGCATTTGGGCTTTCAGTTAGATATGCAAAAGTACCTACGTGTTTAACCATTTTTGAAAATTCGACCCCCAAAGGGGTGAAATATAGAGTGTGTCCTTCAATCACGCCGTAACAGAGCAACAGATCAACGTGATTGCATGAGTATAGTTGAGGACCTGGAGACTGACAGGCTACTTTTTAAACCAGTAAATTAAGGAGTGCCTGTGGAGAAAAAAACTTAAACCACGCGGACGAAGTCGCGGGAATCAGCTAGTAATACATAATATTATACTTACATGCTTCATTTTTTTCACTTGGAGTCTTGTTTGTGAAATTGTCAATAAATTTAATGCATATTTCTTCCCAAGCCTTCTTCTTTTCGATTTTATTGCTGTACTTGTCGGACTTCGAATCCCATATTGCTGGACGACTCTCAACCTCATCGATAAATTCTTCTACCTGATTTTCGTTCATGTTTAGACTTGAACAAAAATACGTGCGCAGTCCCGTCACTAGTCGATCGATGAACTGATGCGCGGCCGCAGCGCGGGTGCAGCGCTGCAGTCGCGTGTTTTTTATTTATATGGATTTACAAAGCAGCGCGACCGCAGCGCTGCAGCCGCGCTGCAGCCGCGCTGCTTCCGCGCGGCACTTTGCGGCAAATTTGAAGGCGCCCTAAGGCTACCGTTAATCCGGTCTTGTTAGTTGATCGTTACCCCTTACCCAGAATCGACGATTTAATCGTTCGCTTAAGCGGGTCGAATTATTTTTCAAAGATAGACCTCTCACAAGCGTATAACCAGATTGAGCTTGATGATACTAAAAACTTTACCGTGATCAACACTCATAGAGGTTTATACCGGTATAATAGGTTAGTATATGGATTAGCGTCAAGTGCGGGGATTTTTCAACGTATAATGTCCAACCTACTGCGTGATATACCTAATGTAGAAGTATTCCTGGACGATGTAGTAATTGGAGGGAAGAGCAGGCAGGAACACTTGCAGGCGGTGGAGTCAGTCTTTAGTAGGTTACATCGGTACGGATTGAAATTAAAAAGTAAAAAGTGCGTTTTTCTTGTTAGCGAAATAAAATATTTAGGCTATGTGTTAAACAAGGAGGGTATAAAAACGGACCCGGATAAAGTGGAGGCCATCACAAAAATACCTAGGCCCGGCAATGTAACCGAATTGCGTTCATTTCTAGGTTTAATAAACTTTTACGCGAAATTTGTAAAAAATATGAGTGCTAGGTTAGTACCTTTATACGAGTTGTTAAAGAGAGATAAGAAATGGTTTTGGTCGAAAGATTGCGAACGAGCGTTCAAAGAAGTTAAGACCTTATTAACTAGCACGGAGGTGTTAGCGCATTACGATCCTAGCCGGCCGCTTATCGTAACGTGCGACGCGAGTGCGAAAGGGATAGGCGCAGTGCTCTCACAGCCGAGTCGGGAGGGCGACCGCGAGAGGCCTATAGCGTACGCGTCGAGAACACTGAATGAGGCAGAAATAAACTATTCACAGATACATCGGGAAGCACTTGCAATTATATTTTCAGTCAATAAATTTCATCAATACCTATACGGTCGGCATTTTACCTTACGGACCGACCATAAGCCTTTAGTGTCGATATTTGGGCCGCATACGGGTATACCGGCGATGGTAGCTAGCCGTATGCAACGGTGGGCTATTATTTTGTCCGCGTATACTTTTGATATTGAGTACGTGCGTACCGATGAGAACGGAGCGGACGGATTGTCAAGGTTACCGTTGACAAGTAGGCAACTCGCGACGACGCGGCCACTACCGGAGCAAACTTATTTACACTTTATTCAGGAGGCTTTACTATTAGATTACAATGAGATTAAGAAATATACGGCTAGGGATCCGGGGTTATCGAAAGTATTAAGTTACTTACGGGATGGCTGGCCGGAGGAGAATGGTATGGTAAATTTACAACCGTATTTTAATCGCAAAAATGGAGCTATGGAGCTTTTCAGTAGATTTGGGTTAATAAAGCAGGTAGTGACGGACAATGCTAGTTACTTTGCCAGTGTGGAGTTTAGGAACTTTACGCAAAGTCAGGGGATTGAGCATATTTTTACAGCGCCGTACCACCCTGCGTCCAATGGCCTAGCAGAAAACGCGGTAAAAACCTTGAAACGCGTAGTCAAGAAAGCGGTCTTAGGTAAACAAAATGTAGACAGAGCACTCTGGACTTACCTGATGCATTACAGAAATACGGAACATTCCACTACTGGGGAAAGCCCGGCCATGTTGATGTTAGGTAGGCGGCTTCGTACCAAATTAGATATGTTAAAACCAGATAGGGAGAGAAAGGTAGCTAAGGTACAGCATCGGCAAAAAGAGTTAGCGAAAGGAGTGGAAAGGGAGATAAAACCCACGGAAGAGGTCTGGTATAGGCAGTATTTAAAGAGAGAAAAGTGGGTCCCGGGTCAGGTTGTTGAGTCTATGGGTCCAAGCAATTATAAAGTCAGAGGTCAGGATGGGGACTTAGTTCATAGACACATTGATCAACTTAAGAAACGTTCCACGAGATTTTCTCTCGCTTGCCCTACCACAAGCTTAGATCGGGAGTCTGGCACAAATTCTCAATCAGTAGTTTCACCGAGGCAAGTCCGGCCGGAGCAGTCTACGGCAAGTGACGTTGAATTATCGGTTAAGCCGAGCAACTCGGAGGGGGCGGATAATGCCCATACGGACACTCCGGCTTCACCGGAATTTCAGGATGCCTTGGAGGAGACAAGGTCTCCGCCTCAGACCCGCCACATTGCCTCACCGGTTCATCCGGGTACACCAGCTGGGTCTCGCCCAGTGAGGCAGTGTAGAATAAGGAAACCCTATACTAAGTTGTGACCCTTTACTATAGAATAAGGATTTTATTTTTATGGGTTAATAAGCTGTTAATAATATATAAGTTGTTTTGTACATTGATTATTGTAATTGTAAGTATTTATTTAGTGTGGAGGTGTGATGTGGGTAGGACTATGAATAAGGCAGTTCGGAATAAACGACCGTTGAGTGAACATCGCTTGCGTCTTATTGTACCTTATAAACCCTAAGGACATCACAGAAACACAATAACTAGATGAGTAAGCAGGGAATTTTGCGTAAAACCTCTTATTCATGAGTTTTGTATAAACCGTTTTTTTAGTACCACCAAATGGAGTATCGATAGCTCATTCGAATTCAATAATGTATTCGCTTACAAAAGGCTCTTTTAAAATAATATTCGCGTACAGACAACGCCAGTTATTTCGTTGATAAAACTTTGAAATGAAATTTGACTTTCTTCTTCTTATTTGAATGACTATGTTCCTCGGGATAGGGGATAGAAAATTAATCAATTTACTAATCTATCTAATACTAATATTATAAATGCGAAAGTTTGGATGGATTGATGGATGGATGTATGTGTGACTCAATCACGCCTAAACGGCTGAACGGATCTGTATGAAATTTGGCACACAGATAGATTTTAGTCTGGAATACCACATGGGCTACTTTTTATCCCGGAAAATTAAAGAGATCCCGCGGGAACCAAAAAAACCTCACCTCACGCGGGCTAAGCCGCGGGCATCATCTAGTAAAATCACAAAACAACAACCTCGCAATATAATTATAGCTCTCGTAGACTCCAATCAAAAGAATAAATTTTTAAAGAAAAAACAATTGTCAAAATCGGTACAGACTTCACCGAGTTATGGAGTAAAATCGACCAAAACTTAAAATTTAAAATTTGAAAATTTTCCGGATACAGTTATATTATTGTGTAGACTGTAGATCATCATACTAATATTGTAAATTCGCAAGTTTGTGTGCTTATTGGTTGGTCCTTCAATCACACCGCAGCGGAGCAACGCATCACCGCGCCGGAGCAAATGGCATGGGTATGGATGAGTGCCAGAGGCTACTTTTTATGCCGGAAAATTAAGGAGTTTTCGCGGGAATGTAAAAAAAACTTATCCCACGCGGACGAAGTCACGTGGATCAGCTTGTAATAAATAATCAGTAGGTATTATCGGTTTATATTACACTGACTGTACAAACGTTCAAAGGCTATCTAAAACTCGTTGCGTAATGACAGTCCTATTTCCCGGCGAAATTAATCGAGTTGAATCGAAATTAATGGAATCCAATTGGAATGGTCAATTGCTAACGGTGTATTAAAATCAAATTATGAGGTACTGTATTAACATAAAGATTTTGTAAACTCATAATATAATAGACTGATTAATCTATCCAGCCTAAACCGCTGGGGCTAGAAACTTTAAATTTTGACAGTAGGTTTCTTTTGTGACGTAGGCGCTCAATAAGGAAGGATTTTTCAAAATTCCACTCCTAAGGGGGTGAAATAGGGGTTGAAAGTTTGTATGAAAGTCCGTCATTTCTCATATTATATCCATCAAACTTGGTATACAAACTACCGGTAAAAATTAAGAAATAAGTGTTTCACAGTTTTTGAAAATTCCACTCCCAAAAGGGTAAAATAGGAGTTGAAAGTTTGTATGAAAGTCCTTCATTTCTCAAGTTATAGCCATGAAACTTAGCATAGAGAGTTTTTTTTTTTCAATCACGCCGCAACAGAGCAACGGGTCAACGTGATTTTTTGCATGAATATGGTTGGAGAATGACATAGGGTACAGGAATTATACCGGAAAATTAAGGAGCCCCTGTGATGAAAAAAACTTAAACCACGCGGACGAAGTCGCGGGCATCAGCTAGTGTATTAAAAATGCGAAAGTTTGGATGGATGGATGGATGTTTTTTACTCATCACGCCAGAACGGCTGAGCGGATGATGAAATTTGGCACAGAGACAGATTATAGTCTGGAATAACACATAGGTTACTTTTTATCCCTAGTGGACTTGCTTCACCATAGAAGTCATTAATCCGTGGTAGGTATTTAGTAGATATTATGGGAGGTCAGAGAAGCTCGATTACCGTCAGGGTTTGTTTTTTATTAGCTCAGGACTGATCTGGCGTGTCTTCGGCCATGACTAGTTTCCACCCTACACACTTTCTTCTTCTTATATGTCTGTCATGTCTATAATGTCTTTAGAATACCCTGAAATTGTATCATCTCCCCTAACCTAAAACAATGGCAACGTAACAAAATTACTTCATACTCGGATATAAAGACAGATAACCGGTAATAAGGGATGATTGTTCTGAACAAGCCCACCCTTTACCCTTGTATCAGTAAAATTGGGGAAATTATTCTGTAATCGATTCTATTATGCATTACACTTACCAGTAACACATTATTATTACTAACTAGACGATGCCCGCGACTTCGGCCGCGTGGATTGAGGTTTTTGGTTGCCGCGGAAACTTTTTAATTTTCCGGCATAAAATGTAGCCTATGTTTTATATATATATATATATATATATATATATATATATATACACCTGATAGTAAGTGATTACCGCCGCCCATGAACATTTGCAGCACCAGAGGAGCCGCAAATGCGTTGCCGGCTTTTGAGATATTTATTTATCCGCCCTTTGAAGAGCCCCATATTATAATCATGAAGGAACACAGAAGGTGGAAGCTGGTTCCATAATTTTTAGGTTGTTATGTCAGGTTATAAGCTATTTACATGCCATCAGTCAAAACAGTTCAATCGTTGCGGCGTGAAGGAGTAACAAACATTCAAACTTACAAACAGCCAAACTTTCACATTTATTATATTAGGATTTGTTAGCAACAATAACACAAAAGGGTTATTAGTTTAGCTACAAAGCGAATATTGATTTCTACTTCGTGATTCACTAAACAGAATAATATTATCATTTTAATAATAGAGCTTAAACTCATCTAAAACTAGCGCAATGTGAAACGATAATCATATTGTGATATTTTATTAGGACCCAACATGAACGTTGACAGACTCTCTAATAGTTGGAAGGACGACATCAGATTAAGTGGGAAACCCCAGGTTCGATCCCCAGGTTTACTATTTCTATAAAAACGCTATGGAATTTTTTTACTATATTGTTTTTTATTATCCTATCCTATGACCAACTTGAACTTACTCGTACAACAACTTAGCTTAACCAAGCAAATGTCTAATAAAACTATGGCGATTTTCACTATGATGTTTTTAATTATCCTATCCAATGACCAACTTGAATCAACTTAGTTTAACCAAGCATTCATCTGAACGCTGACAAAAGTAGGACAGTACTTTTCCAGCATATAGAGGAAGGCTCTCAACCACTCTCAACGATAATAACCTTTTCTTACAAGGCTTTTAAAAGGATTACGATAATAATTCGTCGGGTTTCAGAATCCGACCCAATTAACAAATACTTCAACAATCCATCGAACTGGGGAATGTTTGAGATATGACTTGAATGCATAACTACTAATTATTTTATTCCGTTGCTACTAATTATACCCGTCTTCTTTGTCGTTATCGTCAACCAGAGATAGTCTAAATAACTGCTGGATGTAGGTCTTTGCATCTGATAATAATCGTTACAAAAACCTAAGAGTTTAAATACTCATAGTCGAGTCGTATGCGGAAGGACATGGGAACCCACCGCATTATTATCCCAAGAAATTTTTTACCATTATTTGATTAATGGAAAGGGGTCATGACCCTCAGTAATGAGGAATACGCCGCAGAGAGAGAGAGAATAGGTCTTTGCATCAGCTTCCATACGCAGATGGCTTATGCCACTTGGATCCAGTGGCTCTATGCAATTCGCATGAAGGTCTAGCCCCATTTGAGATGCGTGGAACGGCACGGCATCGCGCATGCGCGCAGTGAATCTCCGTGCCGCGTCGCTTAAGTGGGCCCAGCTCCATACAACCTCATACAAAGAATACTTGCCGCTACGTGCCGCGCCGTGCCTGTGTAGTCGGGTTAGACCTTTAGATGCAAAGTATTTTATGTTGTTTAATAGTTGTTATAATACGCATTGACTTCATCCGTACAAACTCACATTATATGTACAACAAATAATATTTGCCGTTACGTGCCGCGCCGCTCTGTGCATCTCAAGTGGGGCTAAATCTTAATGGTGAGTCGACGGGCAAGTAAACCGGGTTCATTGTAGAACTTTCCAGGATATTTTCATCCAGCAGTAGGTAGAGGTCTAAATGGGTTAAGATGACGTCGACGGCAACGAATTAAAAATAATCTCCACAATAAAACTACTATAAAACTGCATCTGTAAACTGCCGGTAGTAATAATATTATGAAAGCTTAGAATTAGCTTGACCTAGCTTCGTAGTTTCGTTTTATTTTATCTAACACCTTTAGAGTCTGCGATAAACTCTTCGACCAAAATTTTTTGTGTTGCAAATTTCACAGATAATACAAGAAAAAAAAAAGAATCACTTAGCGTTTCTGCAAAAAGCCAAATATACTTTGGAGAAGCCAAAAAGGCCAATTTTCCTTTTACTTAACACTAAAGCGTCTTCTGGAGAAAACAGAGGTATTTTCACTCGGTGAGGCGTTCCGTAAAAATTAATGAAATCCACACCTCTGGAACCCCCGAGGGCGCATTTGAGAAGCTTCGACCGACCTTATTCCGCGAATAAATAAACGCTACGCCCTTCTTCAGGCTGCTAATTGAAATAAATACGGATATTTTATCCCACGAACGGATTGAGTTTTATTTTGTTTAGGTACTAGCTGATGCCTGCGACTTTTCCGCGTGGAAACGTAGGACGTTTTTTTTTTGGTTCCCTCGGGAACTCTTTTTCTACCATAGAGATATAATATAACTCTATGTTTTCTACTCTATATTCTATCTTTGTGCCAAATTTCATCCAGATCCGTTCAGCCGTTCTGGCGTCATTTAGAAGTATGGATGTTTGTTACTCAATCACGCTAGAACGGCTGAACGAATCTGGATGAAATTTGGCACAGAGATAGATTATAGTCTGGAATAACACATAGGCTACTTGTTAAACCGGAAAATGAAAGAGTTCCCGTGGGAACTAAAGAACCTCAATCCACGCGTACGAAGTCGCGGGCATCAGCTAGTTTATAATATTAGTATAGGTATAGATTTATTAGATAAAGACGCATCACCGTGAAGCTGGAGCTGGAACAATAATTGGAAAAAAAAGGCAAAATCAGTTTAAACGACATCGTAAAAAAAATACGTAGATTATGGGTCTATTTCACTTTCTACTGCAATTCCTATTGACATTTAATTAACGGAGTAGACAATTGAGTAGGTCTACGCACGCCGTTTTTCACGTAATTTACGTGAAAAACGTCATCTAAAATATTAAAAAAGGTATTCCACACCTTTATGTTCCCCAGGAAGTATTTAAAAAACAACATTACCGACCTTATTCTGCATCTTAGACTAAAGAATATATGGATGGTCAACAGCTCCAAAATATGAAGACGGTTGTAAGAAGCTGATTTAAAAATCATGAATTAAATCTGACAGAGTCCTTCGTGTCTCTTCCATTATTCCACTAGCAATTATTTGCGTGACCACTACACTTAAAATACTCATACTACATAAATCGGGAATTAATTCCTAAAGTAGACATGCTGCATACACAAAGCGCACGTTACGTCGACCGGACGCGGCCCGATCGCCATCTATTGTAGTGTTCCTGAGTCGTAATAGAGAGTCATGAAACAGCAGAGTCTTGTAGTCACGTTGACGCATCGTTGCAGTCCCGCCACGCCAGCTGTATGGAGGCAGCTTTAAACTTACTCTCATGACGAGTTGGAAACGTAAATACTTTATTTCATGAAGGTTAATTATACAATTAAGTCCGGACTTCCTAGCTTCGGTTTGGAAAACAGATTTAACTGAGAAGAATAAGCAAGTTTGACGTATAATAACATTAAAAACACCTCTATGGTATTAAGTATCTACTTTTTTGTGTTAGTCTGTGGTCTAAACATTAATTATAAGGAACGCCCAATTCCGACTGCGCCGTTTAGGCTAATTGATATAAATGCGGTATTTTAATCTGTGAATTTATGTTGAATGCCGCTTGCCCTTTATTTTATAAATTTTACTCTTGACCAAATATTTCATTGCACGGTCCGAGCTTAAGGGTGGATTCACACTGACAGATTTTCAATTTCAAAATTCAAATTCTTTACTGTCAAAACGGATGCGGTATTTCATTCAATTTTTCCTCATAATTATCTTTACCGTGATACCTACTTAATTGGCTAAAATGCAAATAACTTTAGTTATTTATAAAAGTTGGTATTTAAATAAATTAAACTATCCACCACCACCACTACAGCCCATTAAATCTCACCTGATGGTAAGTGACGATACAGTCTAAGACGGTAGCGGGCTAACCTGTTCGGGGTATGGCAGTCACAGATGTAGTAAACAGATACCGCGCTCGGAACATGGAAGTGCGGCCAAAATTTATTCGAGTGTGCGTGACTGCACTGTCTGAACACATGCATCAGTGTGCGTGAAATGTTGCCAGATTAATGAAAAAGTGCCAAATTAATGAAAGAAAATCTATTTGTTGGTTCTTTCTTTAGGCCTTCGATTTCAACGACTGATGGTAGGAGAATAGCTTGTATCCTGGAAAAGGAGATGCGCATATTACTGTGGTGGTACGCTGGCTACTTTGGAGCTACGCTGAGTACTTTACCGGTACGACGAATACTTCCAAGATATGCCAGTTAAATTGGTGGTACGTAGACTACTTTAGAGGTAGGCCGACTACTTTAGAGGTACGCCGACTACTTTAGAGGTACGCAGACTACTTTTAAGGTACGCCAGCTACTTTAGCGGTACGCAGACTACTTTGGTGTTACGTAGGCTACTTTTAAGGTACGCCAGCTACTTTAGAGGTACGCAGGCTACTTTGGAGGTACGTAGGCTACTTTGGTGGTACGCAGGCTACTTTTAAGGTACGCCAGCTACTTTAGAGGTACGCCGGCTACTTTAGAGGTACGCAGGCTACTTTTAAGGTACGTAGGCTACTTTTAAGGTACGCCAGCTACTTTCGAGGTACGTAGGCTACTTTGGTGGTACGTAGGCTACTTTTAAAGTACGCCAGCTACTTAAGAGGTACGTACGTACCTCGTACAGCTCTTCGTACCTCGAAAGTAGCTGGAGTACCTTAAAAGTAGCTTACATACCTTAAAAGTAGCCTGCGTACCTCTAAAACAGCCGGCGGACCTCTAAAGTAGCTGGTGTACCTTAAAAGTAGCCTGCGTACCACCAAAGTAGCCTACGTACCTCCAAAGTAGCTGGCGTACTTTAAAAGTACCCTACGTACCACCAAAGTAGCCTGCGTACCTCGAAAGTAGCTGGCGTACCTTAAAAGTAGCCTACGTACCTTAAAAGTAGCCTGCGTACCTCTAAAGTAGCCGGCGTACCTCTAAAGTAGCTGGCGTAACTTAAAAGTAGCCTGCGTACCACCAAAGTAGCCTACGTACCTCCAAAGTAGCTGGCGTACCCTAAAAGTACCCTACGTACCACCAAAGTAGCCTGCGTACCTCGAAAGTAGCTGGCGTACCTTAAAAGTAGCCTACGAACCTTAAAAGTAGCCTGCGTACCTCTAAAGTAGCTGGCGTACCTCTAAAGTAGCTGGCGTACCTTAAAAGTAGCCTGCGTACCACCAAAGTAGCCTACGTACCTCCAAAGTAGCTGGCGTACCTTAAAAGTACCCTACGTACCACCTAAGTAGCCTGCGTACCTCGAAAGTAGCTGGCGTACCTTAAAAGTAGCCTGCGTACTACCAAAGTACCCTACGTACCACCAGAGTAGCCTGCGTACCTCGAAAGTAGCTGGCGTACCTTAAAAGTAGCCTACGTACCACCAAAGTAGCCTGCGTACCATCTGCGTACCAAGCAGCTGGCGTACCTATAAATTAATCGGCGTACTTCGAAATAAGCCGGCAGCGTAGCTGTTTCACAAAAAAAAACTATCTACTAACAGCCCATTTACACCTTTAATTTAAGGGAAAATATTTCAACGTAAATTAGCAACACTGATAGATATCGTTGAGGTTTTGTGTTTCAAGTCATCAGCAATTAATTATCATGGAAAAAAAATCTAACAGAATGAAAATATAAATTTTTGCCTATGAAACGAAACATCATCTTCCTTTTTTAATTTTTGGTAACAATTTTGACAGTGTTTCAAGACACAAGACGGCATTATTTTGAGAAACTTGTCTACACACACGTCACGTCAAAACTTCTCGACGCGTCGCATCCAACTAACTGAGAATTGTATTTGCTTTTCGTTTTGTATTCGCTTTGTTGGCGCGTCTGCCGTGTTCCGAGCGCGGTATCTGGTACTACATCTGTGATGGCAGTTATATTAAACCCATACCTACCCCTAGTCGGTTTCTACACGGCATCGTACCGGAACGCTAAATCGCTTGGTAGTACGTCTTTGCCGGTAGCGTGGTAACTAGCCATGGCCGAAGCCTCCCACCAGACCAGACCAGAGAAAATTTAGAAATTATAAATTCCTAAATTGACCCTGCCGGGCATCGAACCCGGGATCTCCCTCGTTAGGGCAACAGCGCTCAACACTGCGCAAGGGAGATCGTCAAGTCGTTTTTCTAGGTTGCCAAAATTAACGTTTACCATATTACCTGTGGTAAAATGGATCCTTAAGACGATACGGGAGGGCGGTTTCCCCATACAATCGTATTAGTCTGTTTTCTCCGTGCATAATTACAATAGAGAAAATATTTTTGCACCATAAAATCTATATTTGTCCGTTCCATGTCCCTATGTTTTGCTTTTTTCGATAAATCACTAATTTTAAGAATATGAAACCTTCAAAAATTGCAAAAAATGGCCCAGTTTTCGCGTCAGCATCAGATATCCCGCAAATAAATTTGACGAATATAATCAAAAAAAAGAAAAACATACTGACATAGCCGAGTCCTTCTTAAATTATTCTTGAAAAAATAATTAAAATCGGTTCTGCTTTGGAGGAGGAAACAGAAAAATACGAGAGTAAGAATTCGACTGTTTTTCATAGGTATTATCGGTCCAAGCTGCAGTTGTCCCTATCGGGTGTTATGGAATTCTATTCGAGGATCAGCGCGACGGCAATATAATTGTTCAATACCTATTCTTCAAGTTTCCCGTTCATCCCATATCCTCTTAATTGACCCCTTTAGCTTAGCACCGTTTAACACAGATACGTCTTTGTAACGATACCTACAACATCAAGCCGTGTGATGTCGTAGGACACCCTGTGTGCATATAGATAATTTCGTTATTCTATGAAAGAAAAAATTGCAGTCATATAGGGACTGCTGATAGAAGTGAAGACAAATATTAAATTTGTTTTTTAATATATATTTTTTTTAATATATAAACCTTAAAACTAAGGCATTAAAGTTTAAAATACGAATGTAGTATATTTATATTTAAGAAATTTTCTCTTCGTAACAACGCGAGCTCGGTGTTCGCGAGCATGTCGGTGACGGTAACGCGAATCCACAAGTTTACCCCCTACCAAAAAGTACTCAACGCGGCTAAAGAGGTTTTCTCTACAAAAACAACTAATTTGCGGAGTTCGTAAGTCGAACTTGCGACATCTTCCTTGCGACGCAACTCTTTTTCCGCTGAACTACTGAACATTTTGAACTATAAATGTTCAATTAAAACAATAAGCACATATAGGTGCTGTGTCTCTCAGTCTCACCATCTGCAAGTACTAGAGGGAGGAGGCAGAATACAACGCTTTTTTTGTCACGTACGATTCTTCCAGGTCAGTTCCCCGCGTTTTATCGTAGCAAAAAGATGTTCAAAAAATCAAGACTCACAACCTACAAAGGGGTTAACCCGTCCAACATTTGTAACTTCAAGTCAAAGCTTCTCTTATAACTAAAGTCCTTTACACCAGCACGAGCTTTGTCAAACTTGGTTTTCTCGTGTTTGGGCGTAAGTATTGTAATACCGTGGCTTCAAGTTCCCGCGGGGGTTTGTTTTTGCTTAAACATTTTGTCGGATCAGTCTACTTCATGAAACTGATATTGGAATTTGAAAACAATTTTGAAATTGGATTAGTTGACGGAGGGAAATTGAAAAGAAATAAGTTGCTCTAAGTTGCTGGAGTTTGTTTGGGCGTTGGCAAATTATATTACGTTGATGTTTTCCAAGTGTTCATTTTTTGACCAAATCCCTGGTTGATGCAGTTTTATAAGTATTAGAATCTGGGTTCGAAACGAAGTTCGAACAGATAGTAACATATTAAAATCATTGGGTTCGAAAGAAAGCCAGCAAGGAATTATACGTCAACTAGACGATGCCCGCGACTTCGTCCGCGTGAATTAAGTTTTTTGCATTCCCGCGGGAACTCTTTAATTCTCCGAGCCCATGTCCTTCCTCGGGATGCAACCTATTTCTGTACCAATTTTCATCAAAATTAGTTTAACAGATGAGCCGTGAAGGCGTAGCAGACAGACATACACACTTTCGCATAATATGTAATACTAGATGATGCCCGCGACTTTATTATAATCAGACATGCAACTGCTACGCTTTCCCGGCCTATCTTTTCAACCGATTTTGCTGAAATTTGGTACAGAGGTAGGTTATATCCCGGGGAAGGACATACTTTTCATCCCGTAAAATTAAGGAGTTCCCGCGGGAATGAAAAAAAACTTCAACTACGCGGACGAAGTCGCGGGCATTAGCTAGTGTTTAATATTCAAAAATACCGCCGGATTATAGGATCGTACATACATCCTGCTCCTCTTTAAATTATACCCTGTAATTTTTATTTCAGTAATATGTACTCGTATAAAGATTACCTATTCGTATTTATATCCTGTAATTTTTATTTCAGTAATATGTATATAGATTATTCGTATCGATTGCGCTTCCCTGAGTTTGCGAATACCTTAAGCCTGGAATTTACGAAACCTAGCGTCTTGCCTTTTGAATACTAAACAGACGTCTTGAGACCTAAAACTAGATACATAATTTCACAATGCTTTTACAATTTGGGATGTTGCCTATGTCTAAAATAAATTATAACTTAGCGATTATTCAATAGAGGACCTGCCAAAAGACGTAATATCCACGTCCCCTGATAGCATGATAACTATAATTTTAAACTATTGATTTAAGTAAAAAAGTGCGTTGACTTAAATTTGATGACGTCACAAATAGGTATCCTGGATGCAAAGTTCCTTATGTATTACATTGAAATCATCAGCACTAGTGAAAAACAGTTGCTGATTTGACTAGTTGTCAAATCTACCCAATTTCTTTCAAAACTGAATTGTTAGCAATATGTCAGTCAGAGGAAGGTCAGGTGCCAAACGGGTCATACAGTTTTGGATATAACCTTGTAGCCTTGTAGAATGTAGCCTTACTCTCATACATAACCAGTCTGATCCTAGGAAAAAAATGTAATTCCAATATAATATTAAGTACCATTCGTTTACACGTCCCGGACGGGTATGCAATTGCGCGTCGGCGCACGCTGTTTGCACAGCCAAATTTCCGAACAGAGCTAGCCAAACAAGCGCCATTGGCTCGTGCACTGCGCTTGCTCAATGATTTGGTTCGTAAAAATTCAGGGCTAGACATTTTCCACACCCCACTGATCCAGCTCACAAGCATTATAAAATTGTTATTAGAGAAGAGGTAGTTCTAATTTCATTTATATTGTATATTTTTGTTATTATTTGTTCATTAAGGGCTAATTTTTCAATCGTCAGATAAATTTTATCGGAGGAATAAATTTGACGTTTTGGCAGATTTTTAATACAAAACCTGTCAAAACGTCAAATTTATTCCTCCGATAAACTTTATCTGACGATTGAAAAATCAGCCCTTAATCTAAATTTAATTAATAGTATGTTTTTTTATTGTATTGTATTTTTGTGTTTTTCTTGTCTCGTTTTTTTTTTTTTTATGATGTATGTGTAATTTTAATAGTTTATATTAAGTAATATTGTAGCCTGATAAGACGAATTGGGAAACTGTAATATCTTATCGGGTATGTCCTATCAATAAAATAAAAATAAAAATAAATAATAATATATTGTTGCTTCTCGAATAGCGCTAAGTAATGGCAAAGACGCACAGCCAAGCGATGTAGCGTTACGATGCCGTGTAGAAACACATTAGGGGTATATTATGGATCTAATATAACTGCCGTACCCGTAACCAGGTTAGTCCGCTACCATCTTAAACTGCATCATCGCTTTTTAGGCGAGATCGCAGTCAGGAACTTTCAAATAATTTTCTAACTTCGCTTATTATTTCTTTGACAAAATTCGCAGCGTAATTACTTATGCGGAGTTATCCCGCTGTTTCCAAGATGGCGGCGCGCCTTGCATACAACGTTGATAATTTCTCTCCGTCAAGTTCGCCAAATATTCAGGATTTTAGACTTTCTTCAACATTCAACAAGCGGGAGATTAAAGACGCTCAGCGTTTTACATTCTCCGAGGTACACCGATGGAGAATTTGGAATTTAAAACGGGTGGACTGAAAAATAGAAGAAATTCCTGGAACGTTGTTTTTAATTTGATTTCACGTAAAGTAGCTGTTTTATCTTAAATTATTTATCACTAGATGAAGCCCGCGACTTCGTCCGTGTGGATTAAGTTTTTTATTCCCACGGGAACTCCTTAATGGTCCGGGATAAAAAGTATGCCTATGTCTTTCCCCGGGATGAAACCTACATCTATACCGAATTTCATTAAAATCGGTTGAAAGGATGGGCCGTGAAAGGGTAGCAGAAAGACAGACACACTTTCGCATTTATAATATTAAAATGGATTAACTGGCTGATCTTCCTGGCTTTGCTCAGATAGAATTCTTAAAATTCTTTTAGACGAATAGTTAGGTAGGTGAGGGTCTATATTATGAATTTAACCCAAATGAATAATCTTCTTAGGGCATTTGGACAAACCAACACAATTTCGCAATAGGTTATTTGACAACTAGTCAAATCAGCAATTTTTTTAAACGCCAAAACTCGCCCTTAGTATTAAAATATTTGCTTGTGACGTCATCAAAATTCAACGTACTTTGTTACTTTAATAGATATATTTTTAAAATGTAACATAGGACATGGATATGACGTCTTTTGGGAGCTAATCACTAAAAAATTATTTAATGAATGGTCATCGGACAAGAATAATTTTGTAAATGTCGTGTCCCAAAAACTGATCCACGCCTCTGGTGACCAAAGAGCTGGCGCTTATTTAGCCCAACGGCTTAGCCGTGCCATTCAACGAGGTAATAGCGCCAGTGTTTTGGGCACCATGCCCATTAACGATCACTTGGACGGCGTGTATTTTTTGTTAATATGATCAGTAACAGATTTTTCATTTCTCTATTCTAAGTTCTATTAAATTAATAACATCCCAATTATTTAGTGACAAAATAATATAACATTACATGCAGTTCTGAATTTTTATACGAATAATTTTTCATCATATTTCAATTTTCCAGCAACCAACATGAACTATCGAAACAAACTAATTGCATCCCCTAGCGGGTTACAATTCTTAATTACCAGCGCCGGATGCTGACGTTAATCTGCCTATGTGAGCGAAAGTTAACCAGTTAATTAAAACTTTTTGGACCACTTTGCGCCGTGGTTTCATTAGGGGAATACTGATATTTTATGAAATTAGTGAAAATGTTTTTTTTTCAAACCATATTATGGTGATTACCACTGTGTTAAGTAGATGGCGCTTATCGGGTCTATGAAGACTCTAAGTTAACCTCTGAAGTGTGCATCGCGATATCGAAGAACAGCTCAGCTTACAACGGTTGGACCAGAAGGGTCCCCGGGCACAACACAAGGCCGGAGGAAGAAGTTTCTATAATGTTGTAGACGAGCACACAATATGACCTTTTTAAAAAAACTGGTCGTAATGATAAATCACCTTTTCAACGAGGTATCTCACATAGTTACTAGTATCACATAGTCTGTAGTTTTCACATTCAAAAGTAGGTTGTAAATCTTATCAAAATTTTGCATTCGTAGCAAAATAATATGCTGATAAGTACTAGGTACTACACTGATACTTACTATACTGATTTTTACCGCCGTTATGAAATTCGTTCAATGGGATATAACGTCATTTTTAAAAGGTAACTTCATATCCGATGGCCATCTAAATAAATGTATGGCATAACGCATTTATGGAAACGTCGCAACTTGCGGGTTTTCAGAGATATCCAAGTAAAATAGCTTTCTTATTCCGAACCCTCAATCACGATAACGTCCGCGATCCTTCCCGACACACTTCAAAACTCCAGCGAATGATCCCCAATAAATCGACGGCTACTTATCAGGGTAGAGAGGGCGAACGAAACTATAACCACAGTGTAAGGATCTTCGACTCGTTTGTTATAATGTTGAAAAATCCACATCCAATTAAATGAATGAACGAGAAGTTTAATTCGCTATAATCCGCCACAGTAGACAAATCTATGTGGTATAGTGCGTGTCCTTCACCAATAGCATGCGAACACCCACCACCCAGCAATTCGCACCGGCACAGCACCACACCACACAAATCTTCCAAATCACTCTCAACGTACGTTTCACTCCGAAACCGGAGCATCTTCAGGAGATGTTGACTCGACAATGCACGATTGTAAAGTGAGGTTCCGGAGTGAAACGTACGTTGAGAGTGATTTGGAAGATTTGTGTGGTGTGGTGCTGTGCCAGTGCGAATTGTTGGGTGGTGGGTGTTCGCATGCTATTGGTGAAGGACACGCACTGTACCACATAGATTTGTCTGCTGTGGCGGATTATAGCGAATTAAACTTCTCGTTCATTCATTATCATGGACTTCCGCAAAGTAACGCCTGCTTCGATTCCACATCCAATTAATAAAGTTGTAAGGACCACAATACAAAACTCATAATATTTCTATGCTTTGTTGTGAATTGACTCGGAGTGGAGTCGGTGTCGTGTCTGTAAGGTAGGGTTCCGTAAGTAAAGCTATAGGTCCATAGGAAGGCTTATAATAATTATTTATTGTACTTAGCAGGTTCTAACAATATTGCCGATGGTCATCACAATAATTAAAATGTATAGTGGGTTTGGATATCATCCACAAAACGGAAAAAATTATATTCTGTAGTCTACCATTTACAAGAATATACAGCTATAACATTTTACAAGTACCTACTATAATTAAAGTAATTGCGATCTCACCTATACGAAAATTATTTATGTGATGCAGTAACTAGAAAGACTAAGATACGTCATTGGACAATTTCTTAGCACAGTCTGTCTGTCTGTCTGTCTGTCTGTCTGTCTGTCTGCTACGCTTTCCCGGCCCATCTTTTCAACCGATTTGGCTGAAATTTGGTATAGAGGTAGGTTATGTCTCGGGGAAGGACATAGGACATTTTTATCCCGGAAAATTAAGGAGTTCCCGCGGGAATCAAAAAACCCTAATCCACGCGGACGAAGTCGCGGGCATCATCTAGTAAGATAATAATTATAAGCTTAGGTTAAAGAAAAATTACTTATTAGTCAAATAGTTTGGCTAGATTGTAATTAATAATTGAGCACCCTACATTGGTATAGTGCATTCAATATTAGCTGGCGTCTTTCCACTTGAACCTAAACAATAGGGGTAATAAACCAAACACTCATAGAGCCCATTCATTTTTAAAGAAGCCGTTTCGGCCTTATCTATTTTGTTGCAAACCAACCAGTGTTGATACTTTTGAATAATCATAGAATAATTTAAAAAAAATACGTACTTATAGGTATGTTAAATAAAATATAATTAAAAAAGTTATTTATTTATGCTAAAGTAATAAATCAAAACATGTGGTTTTCCGAGGGGAAGTAATTGGTCCATTTGAAATAATTCGCTGTATCGTTCGCACTGATACTTTTGTCAAGCGGGAAGTTTCTTTCAGAGCATCTCACTAATAACTGCAATTAAATTAAAATAAACATTCAAGAGAATTATTTGTGCATCACGACTTAGATGCTTGTTGAACACATTCGGATTATCGTCTTTATTATTTTCACATGGCACAGTGGAAGGTGATTTCACCCAAGGACGAAACATATCGAAAGACGTAATATTTCCACTGAACTAATCTCTTCAAAGTTTAAAAAACAACTGAGTGGTATTTCTATTTATTCATTCAAATTCAAATGTTTTTTCAAAAGGAAGTTAATATAGGGAAAGTATCAAAAACGTTTGAAACACCGTTTGAACGCCGCACGTGTTTTGCAATACAAAGAATTCACCCGCCACGACTTAATCCTATTGTTATTGCTAATGACGGTCTCAAGTGGAAAGACGCCAGCTAATATTGAATGTACTTATACTTAATAATAGAAAAAAAAAATGGTGCAGTCTAAGTAGCCGGCTAACTTGATAAAGTTTATGGAAGTTTAAGGGTTTTCATGCTTCACTGTGATAGAACTGCAATTCCTGAAAGCTGAAAACGCGGCTGTCCTAATTATCATGCAGGTTTTATTAGGGCATGCAAAATGTACAACGCAAAAGCTACGAGGCTTGTTGAGGCTCAAATGTGCAATAAATGTCTCTCACTGAGACGCCATGGCATTAAGCATGTGTTTTAGACGCACGTTGAATTTGTATGCTTTCTACTTACATAAATATTAATATTATAAGTGTTTACAATCATTTATTTCATCCAAATTCAATTATTTCATTAATTAGACTGTAAGCTTCAAGCTGAGGCAGTGCCCTATTCGGCTAGATCACGTAGGATATGCCTCCCTGCCCATAAGTATAGGTGCTACCTAAAGGCTACAAGCTAGCTCTTGACTGCGATCTCACCTGATGGTAAGTGATTATGCAGGCTATGTTAGCGGGCTAACTTGTTAGGGCTACGGCAGTTATGGAATGTTATTATTATATTTTCACCTGAAACAGGAACCTGAGAATTATTATAAACGTAATCCACACAGTAAAGAACCCTCGGAGACGTTTGTAAAGGTCAGTTCGTTCTGGCATGACCGTAAAAACGCGCGGCGCAATATTTACCCATACCCCTATCGGTTTACGGCATCGTACCGGAACGATAAATCGCTTGGCTTTACGTCATTGCTGGTAGGGTGGTAACTAGCCACTGCCAAAGCCTCCCACCAGACCAGACCAGAGAAAATTCCGAAATAATAAATTCCCAAATTGATCCTGCCCGGAATCGAACCGGGACCTCCCACAATAAGACCAAAGACCTCACCACTGCGCCAGGGAGGTTCCCTAGTAGTTTAGGTGGTGTTAACACAGTAGCTATACATAGTCTGTAGGAATGTAAAGTAAATAGGATTTAAGCGTGTAGGAATGTAAAGTAAGTAAATAGGGTTTATACGGACATTTGTCGGTCCATCGATCTCTGTACCGGAGCTGGAACTCCTGTTGCTGTCACACGCCGCCCCGTAAGCGGATTTTGATATATCGCATATTGCTTCCGTGGAAATCTTGTCCGTATAATGCATACAATTTTTGTACACCATTTCTGAATTTCTTAAGGTAAAGATTTCTTATTTTTATGCCGCATCTTACCTCTGTACCAAGTTTCGTCAAAATTGGTTGGAAAGATGGGCCGGGAAAACTTAACAGAAAGACAGACAGACACACTTTCGCATTTATAATATTATGGATATACTATAATATATACTACATTATAAATGTGAAAGTGTGTCTGTCTGTTTGCTTTGCTTTTACGATCCATTTGTTAAACCAATTTTGACGAGATTTGGTACAGAATTAATTTATACTATAAATATTAATTACTTTTTATCCCGGAAAATTCGGGAATCAAAAAAACTTAAACCACGCGAACGACGTCGCGGACATCAGCTAGTCCACAATATTGTTTGTGGCAAACAAAAAATCATTCCCATTCACAAATAAATTACAAGTCAATTAGACTCCGTCCGTTGAAACTTCCTTAGTCATAATAAACCTAATTTTCACCTGAAACAGGAACCTGAGAATTATTATAAACGTAATCCACACAGTAAATAACCCTCGGAGACGTTTGTAAAGGTCAGTTCGTTCTGGCATGACCGTAAAAACGCGCGGCGCTATCGATATATATGTAGAATATAATATGAATCTGCTTTCCGAGCCGGCGCGGTGGTGGAGTCGGAGCATGGCGTAGCATAGGTCTACACCGGTATGTCCTACATGTTATTAATAAAAATAAATAAATAAAATTATATGCAATTAGATTGAGCGCTGTTGTCTTTACGTGCGGAGGTCCCGGGTTCGATCACAGGCAGGGTCAATTTGGGAATTTATAATTTCTGAATTTTCCCTGGTCTGGCCAGGTGGGAGGCTTTGGCCGTGGCTAATTACCACCCTACCGGCAAAAACGTGCCGCCAAGCGATTTAGCGTTCCGGTACGATGCCGTGTAGAAACCAAATAGGGGTATGGGTCTAATATAACTGCCATGCCCCTAACAGGTTAGCCCGCTACCATCTTAGACTGCATCATCACTTACCATCAGGTGAGGTCAAGGGCTAACTTGTAGTGGATAAAAAAAAAGATACACAATAAAAAAAAATTTGATGATTGTAACTTGGTATTCGAGATATTACGATGATGATGATGATTTCCAGTATCAGTTCGATGTCTAATTTAAGCTCTGCGTTTTGATTCTGTCATATGAAATAACCCTTAAATAAATTTTCCAACCGTTTTACGCATTAATTATACGGTTTCTGGCCACGCATTTCAACCTAATTGAATTAAACCCGGCGTCCTCAGGCACGGATGCTGCACGCTTTGAACCCTTTCCTTTTCCTGTTTTCAAAGACGTTCCATTTCAATCTCAGAGATTTCTCATACGTAAGTGCCTTGATTGTAAATTTTTATGTTAACAAGGCTTATTTAAGCCTCAAATAGCTCAAAGGTAGTCTCAAATTCGAAAGGTTATCGATTCAAATCCATACTAATATTATAAATGCGAAAGTGTGTCTGTCTGTCTGTCTGCTACGCTTTCACAGCCCACCTGTTCAACCGACTTTGATGAAAATTGGTATGGGGATAGTTTGATCCTGGGGAAGGACATAGGCTACTTTTTATCCCGGAAAATTCTTTAAGTTCTTAAATTCCCGCGGGAATCAAAAAATCTTAATACACCCGGACGAAGTCGACGGCATCCTCTAGTCGGCAGCTCAGTACGCGCGACTGAAGTTGCCGGCGCACGTGGGTAACCTATTTGCTGTTTCACCTAACATTGTGTGAGAAAGAGACAGACTCAGTGATGAGCAGTATAGCGAGTGCAACCGCGCGCACGGCAGTCCCGGTATAAAGATGATGTTACGCTCACAGATTATACCTATTATAGTTGGACCGATGCGATATCTGATATTATCACTGATGAATTATAATAATTAGGTATAATGATTTATGATAACTAGTGGTTCGCCCCGAACTGAGACCTCGCGGTATCACAGAGCGCCATCTATTGACATCATTGTGAAGTTCTGTTAAAAATATCATCATCATTAAAGATTAAATAATTTCATTTCCTTATAATATTTATCTAATTTTAGTATTTGTTGTTCAAGTACAGGATATAATTCAAATAATTGATCAAGTTTCAGGCTTGAGAGTTCAGAAAATTGAGAGTTCTGAGGTCAACTTTGGACGTTAGAAAATCGCCACTTTGAAAGCCCCCCATTTCGTCAATTTTAGGGGAAAAATTTAAAAAAAAATATTTTTGGTCTCTATTCCTAATTATCTTTAAAATGGTATACCGCAACCCTATGTAACGCTATAAAAAATATTTTACTTCGCATTCGCTTCTATGAGAGCCCCCCTGAAATAAAGATTTTTATAACTTTTTAAGCCATATTCGGCGGGAGGCCATCGGTTTACATATTATTATATTTAAATTTGAAGTAATTACGTTCAGCAATTCAGAAGTTATAAGGCTCTGACAGACGGACGGACGGACGGACGGACAAGTGCCAATTCACCCAAGTAGACTCAGAGACCTTCGCTTCGCTCGGTCAATGATTAGGTACCTACTTATCTTTTATGAAAACTACAAAATGTAACCTACATACCTATTATATTATTACCTACCTACTATTATATACCTCAGCGTGTAAACAACTCGTATAATATTCTTCTTTGTAAATCGATAGACGTCCACTGCTGGACAAAGGTCTTCATGGACTTCCACAGGCCTCGTTCTTGCGCCGCCTGAATCCAGCGCCTCCCTGCGACTCGTTTTATGTCGTCGGTCCACCTAGTGGGGGTCTGCCAACACTGCGCTTCCCGTTTCGGGGTCGCCACTCCAGCACCTTGAGACCCCAACGACCATCAGCTCTTCGAACTATGTGCCATATAGCATGGCATATAGCATGGCATATGGCATGGCATATAGCATGGCATATAGCATGGCATATAGCATAGCATATAGCATAGCATATAGCATAGCATATAGCATAGCATATATCAAAGCATATAGCATAGCATATAGCATAGCATATAGCATAGCATATAGCATAGCATATAGCATAGCATATAGCATAGCATATAGCATAGCATATAGCATTGCATATAGCATAGCATATAGCATAGCATATAGCATTGCATATAGCATAGCATATAGCATAGCATATAGCATAGCATATAGCATAGCATATAGCATAGCATATAGCATAGCATATAGCATAGCATATAGCATAGCATATAGCATAGCATATAGCATAGCATATAGCATAGCATATAGCATAGCATATAGCATAGCATATAGCATAGCATATAGCATAGCATATAGCATAGCATATAGCATAGCATATAGCATAGCATATAGCATAGCATATAGCCACGTCCGTCAAGGTCCGTCCAGGTCCTCAACTAAGTTGAAGTAGCCTATGTCACTCTCCAGGTCCTCAACTAAGTTGAGGACCTGGAGACTTGACTTGACTGCGATTTCAGCTGATCTAACTGTGATCTAGATCAAGATAAACCCTAATAGTGAAACAATCATACAAGTACTAATATTATAAATGCGAAAGTGTGTTTGTTTGTTGGTTTGTCCTTCAATCACGCCGCAACGGAGCAACGGATTGACATGTTTTTTGGCATGGGTATAGTTGAGGACCTGGAGAGTGACATAGGCTACTTTTTATCCCGGAAAATTCCCGTGGGAATTAAAAAAACTTATTCCACGCGGACGAAGTCGCGGGCATCAGCTAGTGTAATAATAAAATAATAACAATATGCAATTGACAACACTTATTCACAATAATAATAATTATAAATATAAACCACACACACGACGTAGGTACATAATTACGAATTACACGAATAACACTCTAATTACGTTGCAATAAGTAGCTCGCAGTATAGCTAGTAGCTACGTAGTATTATGTAGGCTGCGAGCGGCCCTTCCCCCCGCCCGCCCGCCCGCCACCCGGAGGTGTCGAATGTTCGGATGCGAGGCAAGATGGTTTTTACCGAAATCAAGCGCGCGAAAAGGGTTGAACAGTCGTTTGGGAAAAGCGTTTGTTTGTAAAAACTACTAAATGTATGTTTACTAAGTAAAGTTATTTCAAATAATGAATAAATAAACTATGTTTATTGATAAATTGTTTTATAATTTTCACACTCCTAATCTTATTTATTTGCGCCCAAAGTTGTCATCAATTTAGTGTGAAAATTGGAATCTTTCGAGGCTCGTAACTTTAAAATCAATATTTTTTTCAATATTTTATATATCAATAAACCTAGATAATGACGAGACAAATCGAAATAAAACTTAGTTTTGGGCGTACAATATCAAATAATGTAGTAATTACGCTTTTGCGTTTGTATGAAGAAGGTACCGGCCTGAGTCCCCTTAACTAACCATTTGTATTAGGTGCCTTACGATTATAGTTGGAAGAATCTTTAAAAGAAAACTGTACCAAATTGTAGCTGTCTACCGGGCAATCCTAATTTTGTGAGTAAACCTAAAAACAATTATCCCTTCAACTCGAACCATTGTATCTACACAAGACTGTGTTTAAAGTACGAGTATGCAATAAACGTTGAAAATGGCTTACATTTAGAGGCATTGATGAAACAAACAAGCACGGATTTTCATTAAAAATTCTTCAGTTACTTCCCTGATCTTGGATGGAATCTATGAGAGTGCCCTGCAATCATTCTCTTTACGACACATTAGCGACAAAGAAGGTATATTATGTATATCGAGGGCCTAACGACCGTAATAGTTCACACACAATATTGCTGCATTAAGCCGTTTGTATCAGTCGCAAACTAAACTCGGGAGTTGCGGCACATATTATTATGAAAGAAGTTCTACAAGGGCCTTATTATCAATTTTCATACAAAATTTAGTTCTTGTCGTAATTAGTTTTACTAAATAGCAATTTTTGTATAGATTACGAGAAGATCGTCACAATAAAATTATGTACGTACCTAATTAAAAGTTTGACGACCTCCGTGGCGCAGTGTGGAGCGCTGTTGTCTCGTGCGGAGGTCCCGGGCTCGATCCCCGGCAGGGTCAATTTGGGAATTTATAATTTCTCAATTTTCGTTGGTCTGGCCCGGTGGGAGGCTTCGACCGTGGCTAGTTACCACCCTAGCGGCAAAGACGTGCCGCCAAGCGATTTAGCGTTCCGGTACGCTGCTGTGTAGAAACCGAATAGGGGTATGGGTTTAATATAATATTGCCACGCCCCTAACAGGTTAGCCCGCTACCATCTTAGACTGCATTATCACTTACCATTAGGTGAGATCGCAGTCAAGGGCTAACTTGTAGTGGATTAAAAAAAATAAAAATAAGAAGTTAAGTACTTAAAAAACTTAAATAGTCTCTTTGCTGAATATTTTGAATGAGAGTACAAAAAGTCAACCTCATTAGTTCTAGTTTTATTCATATAAAAGTATAGTAGGTACGAATAATATAATATAATGATAGCCTGTAGATAAATTGTATTTTAAAATCATGTATGAGAAATAAACTTATTTTTATATGAGATAAAACAAATTTAAGTCTGTGTAATAAAGCACGGCTGAAAACTTTTACGGAGTTGTGATTAAATTCATCACATTAACGATTCAAACGTCTGATAAATTTTCGTGACTTTCAAGCATAATAAATAATTTCAACAAGTTCGTTTTACTCTTGTCTCAATGACAGGTCCAATGTCCTTGTCTCAATCCAGGGGGCATACTACCATAGCTAAAAGCCGTATTGCTTTAATATTGTTGTCGTTCGTGTTTTAGAATTGTAATCCTTATTTTAGGGACGTCAAGGTACGTGACATAACTTTCACTTTGAAATAATACTGCTTTAAGCTATGGTAGTAACCTCCCGGTTCGCATAAGGTTGCGTAGGGGATGTTTTGCGAACGGGACCTTTTTGTACCTAATGGTGGCCGCACGTTAAATGCGAACGGGACATTATGCGTCCTATAATCTCTTTTGATTGACTTAATATCATTTTTATCATCTATCTATGGCTATCAGATTTGTGTTTGGGCTGAGAAAATTTGACCATATAACTCAATATCGAGTCCAACTCAAATGGCTCACCGTTAAACAACGCCGTAATTTCCATATCCTTTCTCTTCTCTTCTCGATCCTCTTTCTTCCACATACTCCTCCATATCTAAAGATAAGATTTCATTTTCTTCGGTCTAGCCATCTTCTCAACCTTCGTTCAAAGAACGACAACAAATTAGCGATGCCAAGCAGTCGCTCGCAATGCTACGGCGACTCCTTCACTGTCAAAGCTGTGATTCTCTGGAATGCGATACCGCGGGATATTCGGCAGTCTGAGTCGTTGTTAACTTTCAAACGTCGTCTTAAAAATTACTATATATCTAACGCTATAAAATATATTTGTCTAAGTATGTAAAGCTCGTGTAAGTAAGTTTATGATATCATATATTATATTATTTGAGTATATATTATTATGTTTATTTTATTTTTATATGTATATTGTCATATAAGTAAATATAGTATGTACTGTTATGTAAGTTTATTATATTGTAATAGTTAGTTGTAATAGTTAAGTAGTTAACTAGTAGGTTGTTATAATTTTTCTTTTAGAAGTTTACACATGTGCACCGCCCTGTCATCATGCAACCAATCTCCTTTCTAGAAAGGTTGCCTGGAAGAGATCACTCATAGTGATAAGGCCGCCTTTGTGTGTGATTCGTCCGCAACAATAGGAAGATCCTTCCTTCGGCCTGGTGTTGTGCCCGGTGACCCTTCTGGTACAACCGTTGTAGGTTGAACGGTTCATATATAGCAGTATTCTCAGAAAACTATGATATGCCTGCGATGCAGGCTTGTATGTGTCTTATAAGTTTTCAGTCGATTATCTATCCTGTGATGTAGACACAATTAGGCTACGTGTAACAAAATAACGAACGATTTATCGACATCAGTTGTCAGACATCTGTGAGCGCCGCTAGATGACAGCGCCGCTCGATGTTAGTGCCGCTTGATGACTACAGATGGCGCTGAACCTGTGGCGCGGCAAGGCAGTCTATACGCGTGGTTTTCCGCCATTAATGGCGTGACGTCACAATACTGCTTTAGAATTTACATTATAGCAACTTCAAAGTCTTTAACCATTCGATACTCAGAGTTGCCTTGAATAGCAAGTGTTACAGAAAGTAGACCTATCTTTATACCTTGGTCGCGAGTGGTTATGGATCTAGTTGTTGTTATATTGTTACATTGCAATTAATTTAATATATCTTATATGTTATTGTGTTTCTTCCTTAATAAATGGTCGAGTCTGTGTATTACATATTGTTAGTTTGCATCTTAAAACCCTATCCATCACCACACGCATGTAGGTCGATATCATCAGAAGTGTTGAAGAATGAAGACGCCCATAATTGGTTTGGTAATCAAAGGATAAACTGTAAGTTTTTGAACATTTCTTTACAAATTACAAATGTGGGTTAACGACATTAATATAGTTAACAAAAGTAAACGCATTGCACTGCGTCTTGGCAGTAATTTATTTATTTATTTTTCTTTTGAAAGTAGGTAGTTTACGTATGTACTTGTTTATACTCAACGCTCGATGAGTATAATTTCCTTTAATAGAATTCGGTTAATTTATTTTTTTATTATTACCTTCATTTTTCTTTTACATCTTATTACGTATTTAACTAGAACCATAGGGAGAGTAGGTAAGTATATGGTTTCTTAGTGTGTTAATTGTCAGAGATGCCGAGCGGTACTTATTCAAGCTAAAAGTTTTATCTGTTTACTGTGCTTAAAAGTTACCTGAAAATAATTGTTTTTGATTTCAAAGTGACGTTAAAAACAAGCTCAAGTTTACATAGCGCCTTCCATGAATAAATATATTTTATTTTCTATTTCGAGAAGCAACAATAAAGAGTAACGAATTTATTTCAAATTATACCTACAATGTTTAGTTTTATAACTTTAAAATATCGTTTTTCGAACTGAGTTTCCATTAATTATTACGAATCGTGTTGATACTTGAATCGATTCTTCTACATTGTATTAACAATCCACGTGCAAATAATATTTTTTCGGACTACCTACATTTCTAAAATATATAAACGGTGAGTAACGAAGGCACATAATAATTTACGGATTGTATTAGTTGTGGGTTAAAATATTACTTTTGAAATGAAATTAATTTTTCACAAATTAAAGTTACACTTAACGAAATTATTCAACATATCCGAACTGAATCAATACTGAACAAATAATTACATTAACATTAAAGGTCATCAGTTAACTCTAATTTAGTTTACATTTATTGAATTTTCATTCGGAATGTTACTTCCGGTTTATGAACAAATTTGATTCTTTACATTTAACGAATTGAATATACTTACAATTTGGAACGTTACTTCCGGTTCACGAACAATTTTGATTCTTTACATTTAACGAATTGAATATACAATTTGGAATGTTACTTCCGTTTTACGAAAATTTTTAGACATTTTCAATTTGAATATTGAAAAATCAGTTTTTACAGTAATATAACGTTACGATTATTCATTTTACAATAATATCTCGTTACGGTTATTAACGCTTAACGCATTTTGAAACATTTTAATTTAAAACTTGGCAATTGAATTTACACATGAAATTTTAACTGTCTAAATTATTATACTGGACTTTTGAGAAATGAAATATTACGATAAATATACACAAAATATTGTGGCTAAAACGTTCGTAGCATTTTTGGAATCAAACTGTAATAGAGCAAGATCCCAGAGCCGCCAGACCTTACTTATTTTCTGAGAAACAAAATGTGTGTAATATAGTAGCTTTGGTACGTAGATTTAACGTACGCATACTCGCAAATTTGGGGCGACGGCCAATTTATAGTTATAAGGTGCTAAAGGTACGAAAAAACGTTGCTAACTTTACTTATTTTCTGAGTGCTGATTTTTATGTATGTTGTACAGAATATTGTTAATAATTAATAATCAATACTCCCAGACTCATGCCGTGGGCCGTTATTTCTGCCAGACACTTTAAAGGTCGCAAAAAAAAAACTTAACGTTACTTATTTTCTGAGTTTTCATTTTTATACACAATACTCAGGAAACTGTTTCAATACTATTTGCAAGCAGCCAGACTAATCTGATGGGCCAAACATCCGCCAGACTCAATTTGAGATTTCGCTGTGGTCAAATGTTGGCCTTATTTACAAGGTTTTAGGGACCTTTTTCATTGTGTGGAGTAAAGAGAACCATCAATTATTGCAATATGTAAGCCTGTGTACGAAAAGCTTACGAAAATCCACAATAAAGAGGGTGAAATGAGGGTTGGAACCTTACATGAAGGTTCTAAGTTTTTGAAGTTAGGGACTTGGAAATCGGCATTAAGTTTTAAATATAATAACCTGTATAAGCAATTTTCTGAAAATCCACCCCAAAAGGGGTGAAATGGGGATTGGAAGTTTGTATGAAAATCCTATGTTTTTGAAGCTAGAGACATGAAAATCGGCACTTAAGTTTTTAGTTTTAGTTTGAAGTCAAGGACTTCAAAATCGGCATTTAGATTATTCATTTTAAATAATAGTAACCTGTATAAGCAATTTTTCGAAAATTCAGCCCAAAGGGTGTGAAATGGGAGTTAGTAGTTTGTATGAAAGTTCTATGTTTTTGAAATTAGAGACATGAAAATCGGCATTTAACGTATTAAGTAGTTTTAAATAATAAAAACATTCGTAAGCTATAGATAATATATTATAGCCTTTTTAGATATGCCTTTTGCAGCGGGAAAATTTTATAATCTCATAGGAAATCAGAAATTGTACGCGATCGAAGTCGCGGGCGACCACTAGTACTGATAAATATGTTTATCTATGCTCATATCTAAATCCGAAATATTATAAATGCGAAACTGTGTCTGTCTGTCTGTCTGTCTGCTACGCTTTCCCGGACCATCTTTTCAACCGATTTTGCTGAAATTTGGTATAGAGGTAGGTTATATCCCGGGGAAGGACATAGGAGTGACATGAGGAGATTCAGTGAGCTAGACTTAATCAGCTGTGAAGTCCTAGAGCAAAATGTGTTCAATTCAATACAAAAATATATTTGTGAAATCTACAACGTGACCTGAATAATGGACGTATATGCTGCCAGGCTTCAAGTGTTTATAAAGGCTTAAACGGTTTACAACGTAAATGAAAAATTTAATAACAAGAATGTTACTTTTCTTTACATCACCCACGCGGAAGGCTATCCCGAAAAATATCCATATTAGTATCCGCTTTTATTATCTTAATATTTAAGTATATTTCAATGATAATAATGATGAAAATTAAATCTAATAATTAAAATTTTAAGAAAATATTTTATTAAATGATATCAAATAAATCAAATAAATATTATAAATGCGAAAGTTTGGACGTATGGATGTATGTTTGTTACTCAATTATTATTTATTATTTATTTATAGTCTGGAATAGCACATAGGCTACTTTTTATCCCGGAAAATTAAAGAGTTCCCGCGGGAACCGAAAAACCTCAATCCACGCGGACGAAGTCGCGGGCATCAGCTAGTTTTTAATAATCATCACTATCGTTATCGTCGAAGTTTGGTAATTCCTCATCTAGCCAATCCTGTGGGGCTAGCATGCACACAACGAGTAATATTATGTCTACCCGTTTATCTCTATTTGTCTACCGAACCTAACATGGTTACTACTACCTAACTCGTTACGTCAAAAGTAAATATGAAAGTAATATTTATTATCTGTGGTATTTTTCTCTACGAATCTTTACATGCCGAATAATTTTTTCTTGTAATATACCGCATTTTGTGCAACAGCTGGCAACGACAACATCTCTATCTCTCTCTCGTCGCGAGATAATCTCGTTGTGTGCATGTTAAGCACATTGGTGTTGACTATTCAAATCTTTATCGTCGTCAATATCATTGGTAAAATCTTCTTCATTCATTTCGAATAGCTTCAAAATTTATAAAAACAATTTGAAGTGAGAGTAAAATACCTGATTCTACTTCAAGGGATTCTCTTACAAAACCCGGTAATTGGTCCCCATCGAACCAGTTAGTTAAAATGGTAATTGATGTTTTGCAACATCCATCCGTTATTTTCAGGTTTAAAAATTATAAGTTCTGTTAAATAAGCATTACCTATTCCAAAAGCTGCTTATATAATTCGCTGCCGAAACTGCTGCAGAAGCTCACTTTTACACGGTGGTACGTTGCTCTTATCAAAGTTCTTAACATTCTTGCGGCTATAATAATATATAACTTAAGAAGGTTTTTATTATTGAAAATTACTTAATAACTTAAATGCCAATTTCCATGTTTTAAAAAACATAGCACTTTCATGCAAACTACTAACTCCCATTTCACCCCCTTAGGGCTGAATTTTCGAAAAATTGCTTATACAGGTTATATTATTATTTAAAATTAATAATCTAAATGCCGATTTTAAAGTCCTTGACTTCAAAAACTTAGAACCTTCATGTAAGCTTCCAACTTCCATTTCACCCCCTTTGTTGTGGATTTTCGTAAAACTGCTTATACAGGTTTTTATTATTTAAAACTAAAAACTTAAGTGCCGATTTTCATGTCTCTAGCTTCAAAAACATAGGATTTTCATACAAAATTCCAACCCCCATTTCACCCCTTTTGGGGTAGATTTTCAGAAAATTGCTTATACAGGTTATTACTATTTAAAACTAATAACCTTAATGCCGATTTTCAAGTCCCTAACTTCAAAAACTTAGAACCTTCATGTAAGGTTCATACCCTCATTTCACCCTCTTTATTGTGGATTTTCGTAAGCTTTTAGTACACAGGCTTAGATATTGCAATAATTGATGGTTCTCTTTACTCCACACAATAAAAAAGGTCCCTAAAACCTTGTAAATAAGGCCAACATTTTATCACAGCGAAATTTCAAATTGAGTCTGGCGGATGTTTGGCCCATCAGATTAGTCTGGCTGCTTGCAAATAGTATTGAAACAGTTCCCTGAGTATCGTGTATAAAATTGAAGACTCAGAAAATAAGTAAAGTTAAGTTTTTTTTTTGCGACCTTTAAAGTGTCTGGCAGTAATAATGGCCCACGGCATGAGTCTGGGAGTATTGATTATTAATTATTAACAATATTCTGTACAACATACATAAAAATCAGCACTCAGAAAATAAGTAAAGTTAGTAACGTTTTTACGTACCTTTAGCACCTTATAACTATAAATTGGCCGTCGCCCCAAATTTGCGAGTATGCGTACGTTAAATCTACGTACCAAAGCTACTATATTACACACATTTTGTTTCTCAGAAAATAAGTAAGGTCTGGCGGCTCTGGGATCTTGGACCATAAACTGTGTACAGCTTTTCGCGTACCATGTGGTATGTCGTAAACCCACTTTACTTGACAGTTAACTGCTATGTACATTACTAGATTTACACTACAAAGTTACTTAGTAATTTGTATCAAATGGTTTAATGATGTTTGCATGTACCATAAGGTCACGTGGTATGTAGGAAATCCACTTTGCACAATATACGGTACATTTGATAAAATTTACTTTACGAGCAGACACCAATGTTACTTAGCAATTTGTATCAAATGGTTTAATGATGTTTGCATGTACCATAAGGTCACGTGGTATGTAGGAAATCCACTTTGCACAATATACGGTACATTTGATAAAATTTACTTTACGAGTTGATACTTTCGCTTTGCGTATCGGTTGCAATGTGAGGGATGAGTAGTACTTACCCTAAGCGGAGATGAGAGTTTACAAATTACAACCGCTTGTTAACGATACAGGGTATATGGTGTACAAAACTAGTGATACTGTATGTGTACATCACTTGTTATAGAAACCATGATACACAAGTACAACGTGTAAGTGGATTATGCCGGCGATTCATCTTGCACGTATTGCGCATTTGTCACATATGCAAGTCGAGAATGAAGCGAAAGGGATTGACATTACTTAACGAATCATGAATACAATTTTATCATACGTTGGACGGTGAGCAAAACAAAAGGCCGAGTGTGAGCGAAAAATATTAAGTTTCATAGTAAAGTATCTGCGCCTTAACTTGTTTTGTTTAATTTGTCTAATGTATTTGCTTTCGAACATAAGATTTCAATATGGTTTCAATCATTAACATGTTTGACGACCTTTACTGGTCTTCAGATCTCAAGTGGTTTAATCCATATTGTGAATCTTACATTTACGTGGTCACAAGTTAACCGTTTGTCCCGAATTCATTGTACACATTTGGGATGAACGGATGGTAAACAGAAATTGAAACATTTCGTTTTTTGTTCTCAGCAAATACACCAGACATGAACGCGTTCGGGACGCACGCGTGGTCTGATGGCCGAGTGTGAGCGCCGCTAGATGACAGCGCCGCTCGATGTTAGTGCCGCTTGATGACTACAGATGGCGCTGAACCTGTGGCGCGGCAAGGCAGTCTATACGCGTGGTTTTCCGCCATTAATGGCGTGACGTCACAATACTGCTTTAGAATTTACATTATAGCAACTTCAAAGTCTTTAACCATTCGATACTCAGAGTTGCCTTGAGTAGCAAGTGTTACAGAAAGTAGACCTATCTTTATACCTTGGTCGCGAGTGGTTATGGATCTAGTTGTTGTTATATTGTTACATTGCAATTAATTTAATATATCTTATATGTTATTGTGTTTCTTCCTTAATAAATGGTCGAGTCTGTGTATTACATATTGTTAGTTTGCATCTTAAAACCCTATCCATCACCACACGCATGTAGGTCGATATCACATCGAACAACAAATCATTCACTAAAATTAAAACCGATCCACGAAATAGCAAACAAGAATAAATCACAAATTTCTAAAACATACCTACCCCTCAAACCATAATAATTTATACGCCTGTACTAAAAAGCCGAGAGCCTGGCGGAAGTTAATAAATATGAGGAGGTGCTGAATAAAGTCCGGAAAGTGGTCGACATTGCCAGTTTATCGGACTAGCTGACCCGTTGTCCTACTATGATTGACTCGACTCGATACGACGCGACGCGACAGTATCACACAGAAGCTGACCTACGTTGGCCTACGTTGTCGCGCTAACAAGTTTGTCATTTTCTATGGCGTAGTATCGCCACAGAATAGGTAATAGTTGGTAACGCATCGCATTGCCTCCGTCGCTCACCTTACAACGGGTCACTTTTATTGTGTCGCCGTCGTCAATTGTATAAGATGTCCACTGCAGGATCTAGGTCTCTTGTATGGACTTCCATACGCCATGTTCTTGAACCGCCTGAACCCAGTGACTCCCAGCGATCCGGTTGATGTCATTTTTATTTACCCTATAGTTTAATGATAAAAGCAATAGCTTTATTATTATAAAAAGAGCGGCATCTTTGATGAATAAAGTACGCGAAAGTTCCAACAGTATTTTGAGAACACCAGTGTTCTCAGAATACTGTTGGAAGTTCCTTCATTAATGGGAAAACTTTTTTATGAGCACTGCGGTGCGTTTGCTTGTGAACTCCCAAGTGTCCAAGGCGGTATATAAGTAATTAAGTGTAAAATTGATTTTTAAGGTCTATTATTTTACTTAGAATTTCTATGGATTTATATGGATTTATATCTGAAATAAAAGTTTATTTATTATTATCTCTTTCATATAGGTTGCCTGGAAGAGATCAATCGTAGTGATAAGGCCGCTTTTACACCGTAACAAGTTGTAAATTTTGTCACCTCTGCTCTGTTATTTGTTTGTGTGTAATAAAGTGTTTTTACTTACCTTACTTACTTACTTATTATGTATTATTATCATAATTTACATTAGTCGGCAATTCTGCCTAGACCTAGGCGGCAGGCATCGTCAAGATGTTCCGTTGTTTCCGAAAAGTTGCTGTAAATGTGGTAAAAGGTTATTTATTCCACATCATTTTTTTGTTAGAGGTTTTCCTACTAACAGCAGTTGAATAAGGCATCCAAAAATGGCAGTTCTCTTTAATTATTTAACTAGTAGGTCTTTATTGCCCATTAGGAAACGAAGCGGAACATCTTACCAACTGTCAGCATTGATCAAAGACTTTCTCTAACATTCCACACGCTCTCAGGCCGTAAAATAAACCGTGCTATCATACTATTTCCGTTACACAGGGCCCGCTATATTTTATCCCCTTAATATCATAAATAACGCTCCTGTTATGATGTTTACGCAAAATGTGACCCGATTCAATCGGCGATATCGATTGGAGGTTTTACGACGGGCAAGACCGGCTATTCTAGTAAATAATAATGAAAACCAGTCATTCCTATACGGTATCGGTAGGGCGTAAATAACACCTTTATATAAGTACTAGCTGGTGCCCGTGACTTCTTCCGCGTGGTTTAATTTTTTTTGATTCCCTCGCGAACTCCTTAATTTTCCGGGATAAAAAGTAGCCTATATGTCACTGTTCAGATCCTCAACTATACCTATGCCATAAGTCACGTTGATCCGTTGCTCCGTTGTGGAGTGATTGAAGGACAAACCAACAAACCAACGTACCAATAAACCAACAAACAAACACACTTTCGCATTTATAATATTAGTATGATTAGGTATTTTTTATACACTAGAATCAAATAAATATTATAAATGCGAAAGTTTGGATGGATGTATGGATGTATGGATGTATGGATGTATGGATGTATCGATGTTTGTTACTCAGTCACGCTCCAACGGCTGAACGGATCTGGATGAAATTTGGCACATAGATAGATTATAGTCCGGAATAGCACATAGTTAACCCGGAAAATTAAAGAGTTCCCGCGGGAACTGAAAAACCTCAATCCACGCGGACGAAGTCGCAGGCATCAGCTAGTATATACATAAATAATACTTGCTCTTGTTATGGTATAAATAGGCAAAATGTTATTCGATTCAATACTGACACCGATAGAAGATTTTACTATGGTAGAGACGGTAACGAGGTCGGGTATTCTAGTAAATAATAACGTAAACTAGCGATTCCTATACGCTGTCAGTTTTGCTGGAAGAATTTTTATAAAATGCTTTGAAAATCAGCTTTCTGTGCTATTTTTGCTAGGATAACAAAAGATAAAACTACATAAATATATTTTCCATACTTAATCCATCCTAATTACCTTAATTATGATAGTGCCTGTCTGGTTCATGTCTAACAGGAGGTATGTTTCTATACAGAAAAGCTTTTCTTGCATCTAAAATAAGGGCACTTGTTACCTCGAAATAATGTTTTTTAAAAAAATGCAACAAAAAAGAAAAAAAATACCATAGTTAACCTAATAGACCTAAGTTAATTTAAGACTACCGGGCGACAAGTTTTATTTACTGTAAAATCATGTTTAATGTGAAATACAGCCATGAAATACATGAATATCCACGATACAGGATTACCTAGTGTGGGTCCCAATGGACATTAGAAAAAGTGGACAAAGTTATTTTAAGGTAAATAAACATTTTTCATTTTCATTTACTTTTTGATGCAGTAGTGGCCGTTGTGATTCGATACCCGGAATTCAGAATTTCAAAATTTTTTCCACACATCCAATCCTTGATTGATGAACTTGGGGGAAAAACTGTAGGTTTGTAGACATATTTTATACTAGCTGATGCCCGCGACTTCGTCCGCGTGGATTGAGGTTTTTTGGTTCCCGCAAGAACTCTTTAATTTTCCGGGATAGAAAGTAGCCTATGTGCTATTCCAGACTATAATCTATCTCTGTGCCAAATTTCATCCAGATCCGTTCATCCGTTGGAGCGTGATTGAGTAACAAACATACATCCAAACTTTCGCATTTATAATATTTATTTTTATTATTATATACCTACTTTCATATTCCATTACGTATTTCAGCATCTCTACATAGAGATGCGCAAGTACACAAGATGAAAGAAAACACTCTCTTATGATTTCATCACACCTCCGCGTAATGGTTGGCTGCATTGCTAACACGTATGATGGGGCACGGTAGGAAAATTGCTGTGTAAAACATTCTATGAAACCTATGTCAAAGGAATGTAAGCTTATGGCATACCAAGAGAGAGAACTGTAAAGAAGCGCTTCAGCAGAATTTGTGCACGCATTTTGCGGTGCGCCGTTATTCAGTCAGTATTTTCGGGGTAAATTATAGTTTTTTTATTGCTAAACAGTACTTTTTTTTATCCAATACAAATTTGCCCTTGACTGCGATCTCACCTAATGTTAAATGAAGATGCAGTCTAAGATGGTAGCGGGCTAACCTGTTAGTGGCATAGCAGTTATATTTAACCCAAACCCCTATTCGGTTTCTACACGGCATCGTGCCGGAACGCTAAATCGCTTGGCGGCACGTCTTTGCCGGTAGGGTGGTAATTAGCCACGGCCGAAGCCGTGGCCACCCAGGCCAGACCGGGGAAAATTCAGATATTATAAATTCCCAAATTGACCCTGCCGGGGATCGGACAAGGGACCTCCACACGTTAAGACAACTGCAGCGCTACACACTGCGCCACGGGGGTCGTCAAAGTAGTAGTATTAGTAGTAAAAAAAAACAGTTAACAAAGAAAAAGCGTTACTTCCGCTCCGTGTTAAAATTAGCTGCTAATCTGGTTATACAGTGTGATTCTCCTCAAAATGCACTTATCAAACTGGGTGAAACTATAATTCCCATGAACAGAAAAAAATGCAAATATTATAAGTGAAGTGAATATCACACTGTATGGATTTCAGTTAAACGATTAGGCTGTTTGTCTACTGCAACCGACAACGACCAGCGTCGGTCTCAAAGGTTTAGACTTGAGGACGTTTGTCGGCACCAGTTAATTGTCCACCTGACCGATAGCGGGAGAGCGAAATATCGAATAAACCATACCAGTAGTCGTGGAAAAATACAGACCCGTTTTCTCTTGCGAGCATAGTGGTCATCCTCAAAGTACGTCACACTAATTTCGTGATTTTTAACCCCTCCCTCGCCCTTGTCACAGTTGGTCACATCTGTAAGACCCCCCCTCCCTAGTGTGACGTCACATATCTTGCAATTTTACTTCTAGGAACATCTGGAAAACTCGCCAACAAAACTGTTTAAACCTTACAGATACAGATACAGTTGGACATATTTTTAAGATTTTCGTTAATAGTTCGGCATTTTATTGGGATGTATAAGATTTTGAAATGTGACGTCACGAAGCTTAGAACTCCTCCCACCCCTTGTCATACAGTGTCACACTTCGTCGACCCCCTCCATCCCCCTTAACGTGTGACGTACTTTATGGATGATCCCATATCGGCCCGACCACATAACAAGGAATCTGCTTACAAAAAGTTGGCCCGATCTAGCGGAACCACTTACATAGCCAAAATATCGGCATAGTAGTTTGTCGGGTGTCGGGGGTCATGTGGACAGACTACACACTATTTAAATGCATGGGACACCGTATTGGACTGATGACGTACGTGTTGGTTAGTCGTTATCGGTTACGGTGGACAAACGGCCTAACCAGTGGCGTGCAGGTCATAAGGGGATAATATGAGCACTGCTTACTTAGATTAAACGGCTCAATGCTCTTTTTTCATTAAGAAAAGCGCCGTTAGTTTCCTTCATATCTAATGGGCTTAACTTATGTAAAAACCGTGGTGAAAGGTCATATTTTGACAAATATACTTTTTTTTTTTATCCACTACAAGTTAGCCCTTGACTACGATCTCACCTGATGTTAAGTGAAGATGCAGTTTAAGATGGTAGCGGGCTAACCTGTTAGGGGCATGGCAGTTATATTTAACCCAAACCCCTATACGGTTTCTACACGACGTTGTGCCGGAACGCTAAATCGCTTGGCGGCACGTCTTTGGCGGTAGGGTGGTAACTAGCCACGGCCGAAGCCTCCCACCAAGCCAGACCAGGGAAAATTCAGAAATTATAAATTCCCAAATTGACCCTTCCAGGGATCGAACCCGGGACCTCCGCACGTTAAGGCAACACGCTACACACTGCGCCACGGAGGTCGTCAGAAATATAGGATACTTACGTAGTTGCCATACCAAATATGGTAGGGTAGGGAAAGTTTCTTGGCAATATTCTTTAAAAAGCCATCTTTATGCTGTTTCTGCGAACACAATGGTCTGTCTTCCCCGGTTCTCTTTAGTAATTTTTTCCCCCGACTTTTCTATTAAAGGTTGTCTTTTCTTTGCGGAAGTGGAAAACGATGCGACTCGGTTTGATTGTGATAGTCTTTTTTGTGAAGAAAATCGTATTTTAAACAGTCGCTGCATGAAATTAGCAACGAAGGCATTTATTTCTGTAATAATATATTTGCGTTTAAATTTCGTTTAAAGCAGTATTATTTCAAAATGACGGTTTTATGTTACGAACCTTGACGTCCCTAAAATAAGGATTATAATTCAAAAACACGAACGTCGACAATATTAAAACTATATGGCTTTAAGCGATGGTAGGCAGTATGCCCCCTGAAATGCCTTTATATATTCATCAGCCATTATGGTTTAAGAGCCGGATATACTACGACCTTCACCGATCTGTTAACCAGATGAAACATACTTTTTCTTTTTATTTAATAATTAATAGATTAATAAGTCTAAAATAGCTTGCCTATCAAAATCCTGACCAGGCTATTTTTAAATTAATTAACCACTGTTAACAAACAGATCGGTGAAGGTCGTGGTATATCCGGTCTCGGACAAAGATGTGTGGCAGATGATATTGTCCAAAATTTACGCTGGCCTGTGCATATTGCAGCTGACTCCACACACATTTGAGAACATTATTAAGAACTTTCAGGTATACAGGTTTCCTCCGTAACTCCGAAAAGTCATAGGAGGCGTTCCCGGGATAGAATCTCCGACCACCCGAATTAGAAGCTGGGCGTCCACGTACAGGACTCTCACTGTTTTGTACCCTAGCGATTCCACCACTCAGGCATTTAAATTCATATGATTGATTCATATGAATTTAAATGCTTGAGAATTGCTAATGCTATTATAAACGCCAGGATAAATAAAGCTTGTCGTGTCACGTATGCATACTTAGAAGCGGTTGGATAGACACACAATAAAAGTATAGCCCCACTACAGAAGGACGGCGCGCGCAGCAAGTTGCGGCAAGTATTTATACAATAATGTCGCAGTACATCTCCATGCCGCGTCGCTTAGGTGGACCAGCTCCATAGAAACTCATACAAAGAATATTTGCCGCTACGTGCCGCGCCGCGCCTGTGTAGTGGGACTAGAATTTACGGATGCCTTCCATCAGAGATGTTCCAAGTTGTAAACCTACGGATGTGTATCAATCCCACTCATAGGAGCATTTTTAACATCTAGGGATCTAAGCTATGAAAAACAAGCACCTTTCAGGGTTTCCTTTTTCCATTTCGGTAAGGGACCCTAAACAAGGTTTATACGTAAACAAATTCAACAAGCATCCACCTTCATATTCTAATTAAGTTCTTTAATATTACCATTACTCTTAAATTCCAAACTTTAAAACAAAGGAGCAGGAACGCAATTACTTGCTTATGAAAATGAACAAAGCATTTTGCGAAGTAATGCAGGCACTGCAGGGAGCACATGTTTAAAATTAGTTCCTGTTTCTCGATACGAAGGTGACTTTATTTTTAATAATTTTTAATACAAGCTTCATCCCTTGACTTCGTTTGTGTGGATTTGAGTTTTGAAACTTCCGTTGGAATACTTAAATTAGGCCGCACTGCGAAAAATATTCGCGCGAATTTTTTTTCGCAATGCTGCAACACTAGAAATCATATGATTGTTGCATCCACGCACCACGACTTATCATAATGAACAGCTGGGCTGAGAAATCAATGTACCTATATTGAGAGAAAAAGTTGTTGTTACAAAACAGAAATGAAAGGGAATATTATGAGCGAATATTTTCGTTGCTAGCCACAAAAACCCGAAATGGCGGAAAACCGCGGTACGGCCAACAATTTCATAAAGCAATATCGTTACTTATAGTTAATAACTGTTTCATAAACATCCGAAACGAACCGACGCGTATACTTCAGCAGCTAGTAGGCTTAGTATGAGTTGGTATCTCGATTACGTTGAAAGATTTCGAGGAACAAAATACTATAGGTACCTCATGAGAAAGTAAAATGGATCGGCTACTTATTTAATGAATCGGGTTCGTCCATCCAGCCAGAGTTAAAAGTGGAAATGTGTAGGTATACCTATGCCTGGTGGGAGGTTCGGCCGTGGCTAGTTACCACCCTACCGATAAAGACGTGCCGCCAAGCGATGTAGCGTTACGGTACGATGCCGAGTAGAAACCGAATAGGGGTATGGGTTTAATATAACTGCCATGCCCCTAACAGGTTAGCCGCTACCATCTTAGACTGTATCATCACTTACCATCAGGTGAGATCGCAGTCAAGGACTAACTTGTAGTGGATAAAAAAAAAAGTTTATAGTAACTTTTTAAGATCAATTCGGTAGTGTGAACTAATCCATCTCCAAGTGTTAAAGATATGCCGCTAACAGAAGCTGTTGGGGGATGACAAGAGCATAATACAATACAAGATGAGCCTATCATGATCGAATAAGAAGAAGAAGAAATTAACGTTACGAAAAATCATCATCATCATCAACGTGAGTAATGCTAGACATGTTTCCCTAATGAGCGTCTCCACACCCAGTCCCTAGCCTTTCACATCCACACACTTTTCTCTTCATTCTATTATAATTGGTAAATTTTTTTGTAGGGCGTCCGAGACTATACCAGTTGTAACCGTGTACGCAGTATATAATGTATTAGGACCTTTTGACTACCTTGGCTCTCATTCGGATCCCTCGAAATAGGAATAAAGGAATTTCAAACCAAGGTCCATGACTTGTACCTTGAATTGTTACGACACTCGTCAGTCTAAAAAAGTTTTCGAGGCGTAAGATTACACTAAGGAAACAGTTAAAAAAGCGGTGTGCCCCCAGAAATATGATATTGGCAAACTTCGGGTTTAATAACACGCGTAATATGCTAAGTTTTATTAGGTACTTGGTTACTTTATTGCGACGATTTCTTGAAAGATGACGGTCAAATTATACATGTTACTCTTTTATTTCTGGAAGATTAGAGGTTGGCACAGGATTGCAACAGAGGTATCGCTTAATAAACCTGAACCATAAATGTTAGCGGTTCCGGGTTTTAGTTCTATTGCAAATTCTAGTGCGAATTGCAATTTCTTCTAGTGCAAATTTTGCTAGAACAAACTCAAAACAACCAAGAATGTAATGTAAAATGCATGTTTTAAGTAAAGACCATAAAACATGCCTCTAATAAACTCCCGTTTGATGCGAAATGACTTGCTCGCCGATCCCAACATATTATTATGAGGCGTACAATACTAATCATACAGACATCGACACATTTCCATTCTAATTGCGCTGGTTAGACATGTGTTTTACCTATTACCGAAAACACTCTGGCTTTCTATTGGGCTTTACTGCAAAATTTATGAGGTGTGTAGATTCGCCTATGTTTACATGTGATGAATGATGAAATTTGGCACAGAGATAGATTATAGTCTGGAATAGGAGATTTTATCACATAGGCTACTTTTTATCCCGGAAAATTAAAGAGTTCCTGCGGGAACCAAAAAACCTCAATCCACGCAGACGAAGTCGCGGGCTTCAGCTAGTTGGTAAATAATTGTTTAGTAAATCCGTAAGTAATTTCACTTTCATCACCAGGGTACCTGATACTTCAATCACCCACCACCACCACCACTACAGCCCATCAACGTCCCACTGCTGGGCACAGGCCTGCACTCTCATAGGAGAGAGGGACTTCAATCACCTATTTTTAAGATATTTTTTTTCTAGCACATGCAAATCTTGGAACCAACTCCCTTTGGAGGTGTTCCAACTTCAACTTGAGGTTATTCAAGTACTGGATACCAACAACAAGTTGTATAGAATCGGGCATGCATTAACGATTCGTCTGGTGCTGCAAATGTTAATGAGCGGTAGTTATCACATTTAATATCAGCTGTAATCAGCTGTGATCTTTCAATGTACGAGGTCGGATCAGTAATTCAGCTCCTCTAGCCAAGTTGAAGTAACATACGTTTCGTGTCTATTTTCTTTCTATAATAATTATTGATAACGCTTAAAACTATGGGAATGTCCATGCATTACAAATTCGTTGTTGCTATGTCACGTGGTCGAAGAAAAATCGTAGCCAAGTTTACAAGTTAACAGTTCGTTAGGGGGGCAGGTTATTTATAAAGCCGAATACTTTAAAGAAAATTGTTACGTTGGTAAGCTGAAATATTGTACTATCTCGGAATTAATCATCTTCATTTTAACATTCGCAATTGAAAAATATTTTTATGAATATTCCGATGAGCTGTTTTAAATGGATCTCATTGGACGTCTGAAACAAGGGAAACTTGAAATTAAATTATGAAAGCGAACAAAGCGTTTTACAAAATTAATACTGCAATAAGTAGAGTAGTGAATGAATGTAAGGCTGAACGCAGACGTAGGCATTTTTTCTAGACCGTTTTTTTCTGATCATCTTTTTTTTCTACGAGTGGGAATTCTTCATATGATACCTGACTTCTTGGGGTGAGAGCCAGATTATGTGAGATTTTTACTCACTAAACCCCCCTCGGTGGCCATCCTACGTGCCAATAATATATTTATAGACCGAGCGAAGCGAAGGTCTCTGAGTCTACTCGAGTGAATTTTCTGAAAGGCTGAGACTGAAACTTGATCAATTATTTGAATTTTATCCTGTACTTGAACGAAAAATACTATAATTAGATAAATAACTATAAGGAAACGAAATTATTTAATTTTTAATGAGCCTCAGAATTTTTAACAGAACTTCACAATGATGTCAATAGATGGCGTTCTGTAAAAGTTTATTCGTTTGTGCTTACAAATAATATATTATTACAATATTATATTATAGTTAAAACTATCTTAAATGGATACCGCGAGGTCTCAGTTCGGGGCGAACCACTAGCTTATTACGTGTCGGGAAGCTCCGAGATCTCATAAATGAACGCAATCGGAGCTTCCCTTGCGCGACACTACTTGGGCTCGTCCCTATGAACGCGATCCTTTGCGGTCACTTCACGCGCTTTGCCTTTACGCACGGCTGCTTGTGCTACAACAAACGGCTGACTTCCCAGGGCCCTAAACATGGTATAGTAAACGACTGGAGCCCTACTCCAGATTGGTCATAGGCCTGGAGTCCCTTCGCCTGGGACTAGTGAACGGACGGATGAATGGGAAAATTTAATGGGGCCTACCTAGTCCAAAGGTTGGCCATTGCCATTCAGCGTGGTAATGCTACGAGTTTGATAGTTACCTTTTGCTCAGCGGCAATCAGGCGTTGTCTAAATGAGTTTTTTTTCTCGACAGTATAATTATATTTAATATATTAGTATATAATTGGCCTAAAAGTATAGGTAAGTCACAAGCTGACTTCATCCGCGTGGATTGACGTTTTTGGGTGCCCGCGGGAATTCTTTAATTGTCGGTTGCCTGCAATGGGGCGACTATAATCACACGTGATTCTGAATAATAATTAAAACGTTTCAAAAGCTTTTTTGCACATATTTTATAATGACAAATATAGTATTATTATAACACCACAAAGGAACAACATAACAAAAGTTTTTGAAAGCAATCTGAATTGTGGTTATATGGTGTCCTTTTCAGGGTTCCGTAGTCAACAAGGAACCCTTATACTTATAGTTTCGCTATGTCTCTCCGTCTGTCTGTCAGCGAATTAGTTCAGAGGCGCTTAGTAATAGAAAGCTGTTAATTGGCATACCTAAGTATACATATTAATCACGCCGACAAAGTGATAAAACAAATTTTAGGGTACTTTCCCTACACGTAATGTGGGGATGTTAGGACGTTCAAAAATATTGTGGATGTGGGATACCCATTTTTTGATTACATTTTCGATTCTCCACTACAGATGCGCGGTGCAGCGCGGCACGTAGCGGCAGCCGGCAAGTATTCTTTTTATGAGGTTGTATGGAGCTGGGTTCACTTAAGCAACACGGCACGGAGTTGCACTGCGCAACGCGGCCCCGTACAAACTCGTACAAATAATATTTGCCGCTATGTCACAGAATAGGTCACGGAATAGTACGTTGTATACCTACGTGCCGTGCCGTTCATCTCAAGTGGGGCTAGACCTTAAAAACGCAATTTTTTGTTATAGTCAAGTGTTTCCCCCTCTGCTAGCTAAACGGTTGTTTTAGGATATATAAAAAATTAATGGCAGTAGTATATTTAACGAAGTTCAAAGGAAAAGTATCACAGTTAACCAGGCTTTGCAAGTTAACGAGTAATAGTCGACCAACTTATCAAATGGTCGCCTAATCTAACGGGCAACTACAGATCCCTACACTGCACGTGGCCGGTTTTTAGTATTTTATAATTAGGGATTCCAATCCCTTACATACATATTTTAATTAAACTTTTCCTTACACTAATAAATTGGGGTTTTAATATAGTTGTAGACAACCCTTTTCAAATACTTAGGATATTGGAAAAGGGTTGTATAAAACTGAGAAGGGATGAAGAGGCTGGCGGAGTTTCATTTTATTTATTAAAATAAGTACGTAAATAGGCCCTCATAATATGAGAGGATGTTTAATGTTTTAGTGCAAATTCTCTCAAAGTTTTGCCTCTAAATTGTGAAGTTAGTTTCACACTTCTGTTAAACATTTTCTAGAACTTTGAATGTTGAAAATTAAACCTAGATATCTATGTATTCCTTTTATTCAAAGTGATATTATTTGAAATTGAAACACAGATTCTCCTCGCCTCGTTGGTCTAGTGGTTAGCATGTTCGACTGTGGCCGGCGGGGTCCCGGGTTCGAATCCTGGGTCGGGCCATAATAATTTGTGAGCGCCGCTCGATGACAGCGCCGCCCGATGTTAGTGCCGCTTGATGACTACAGATGGCGCTGAACCAACCAACCAACGCTGAACTATACGCGTGGTTTTCCGCCATTAATGACGTGACGTCACAATACTGCTTTAGAATTTACATTATAGCAACTTCAAAGTCTTTAACCATTCGATACTCAGATTTGCCTTGAGTAGCAAGTGTTCCAGAAAGTAGACCTATCTCTATACCTTGGTCGCGAGTGGTTATGGATCTAGTTGTTGTTATATTGTTACATTGCAATTAATTTAATATATCTTATATGTTATTGTGTTTCTTCCTTAATAAATGGTCGAGTCTGTGTATTACATATTGTTAGTTTGCATCTTTTAAAACCCTATCCATCACCACACGCATGTAGGTCTTTAACAAATTAAGTATTGGGTTTGTCCGACTAGAAATTCTTCAGAATAGGTATCAGCCCAGAGATAGGAAGTTGGCGGTGTTCAACCCCCGTGCCTCGGAAAGCACGTTATTATCACTAACATGATAATAGTCGTTAAAGCCCGCCAACCCGCATTGAAGCAGCGTGGTGGGTCTAATCCTTCTCTCCTATGAGAGTGGAGCCCTGTGCCCAGCTGTGGGAAGTTAATGGGCTGTAATGGAAACACAGATTCACATGTGTTTTATTCGAATAATCTTTTACAAGAGCTTTTACATAGTCGAATGTATTCAACTATGGTTTACAATACCACTGGTTCGCAATACCATTCTTAGCCAGAAGAGCCGGCGAAGAACTTGGTGGTTACATACACTCGTAATAGTTATTTGTTATACAAGAGTGAAAAGTTGTTTTTTAAACGCGTGCTCAATTTTGATGACCGAGCAAGCGAAGGATTCTAAAATTGACGACACGAGCGCAGCGAGTGATTCAAAAATTAGAATCCTGAGCGTCAGCGAGGGAATCAAAAGAGCACGAGGTGAAAAATCTTTTCACTCGAGTGCAACACGTAACGTTTCATCCCACCTCAGCGAGGAAATGACTAAATGCAAAAAAAATCACAAGATAATTTTATTTCAGAACGGTTGTATGGAAATTCGGCACCATAGAGGTAGAAGTAAATAGGTTTTAATGATGTTTTGAATTCACAAACTTCATAGACGAGTGATATTTACTAACGTGCACACGATGTTCTAAATTCAATTTACTTTATCCTTAAGAGGATAATAACGGCTTTTGCATTCAGATATCGAAGAGTAAAAATACTCTTTCCGAGATGGTGGGATGAAAAAGCTATTTTTTTAAATAAATAAATGTAAAAAGCTAATAATAGCTTTTAAGAGTATTGTTTCCGCGCGATTGGCACCAATTGTTCGCGCTGTTTCAGCTGCTAACAACTCAACCACTCACTCATGCGGCATACATCCTAACCTAAATGTGATTTAATTAGCGCGGAATTTGACGCGAGAGCGGATGAAATTTGTATAATGAGGGGAGGTATTTCGAATTACGCGCAGAATAGCGTGCCTTAGTAAAGTCTCCTTGTATAACATAATATTAAGAAGGTATTTGTTATGAATTTGACTGTTGATTGCCAAAAATTGGCCCCGGTTTTTCTACCAGGTTATTTATACTAAGGTTCTAAACCTCATTTTTACAGTCTCATTAGTCTTGATTGGCTGACTTTATGGTTGCTTGCTGCGAAAAATTTTGCATATTAAAAAATTACTTCCAATTTTGGCAACCGGGCCAGATAAAATTACATTTATCAAGAAGTTAAAAAGATTTTTACTGTCTAAACAGATTGAGTTTGAAAATATTGCGGCCGATATATCAGTGATTTAATATTATGTATAATATGTTATACAATTATGTTTGTATTTTTACTTGTATGTATGTTTTTATACAGATATTTACTTATTATGTATTACTTCTTACTAACTCTACTATAGCGAATATTATATACGTAACATAATTATTGTTATTATGATTATTTTCTGAAATGACTGCTTACTTACTGCTTCCTTTCAACTTTTCTTTTCCAACTTTTGGTTTTGTTATTGTTGTAACTGTGACGTCACCCGGGGTCACAGCTGAAAATCAGCGCCTTGCTTTGTATGCATTTTAGCATATGACGCAAGACAAAATGCTGAGCTGTACACCCTTTCTGGGTGGTGTCACAGACTAAAGTGTTACATTTGTATCTAGTTTTGTCTGTAACACCACTGTTGAATAAACTGTTTTTCTTTCTTTCTTTCTTTCTTTTATAAGTATGACGCACTGTATGAATACGTACGCGTTATTGTATGCACATACACTCACCGGCACGGAAACTTGGCCGCCTTGTCTTTTTGATACATAATATGACATAACTAATAAGGCCCCTGGACCGTTAAACGATAGGTAAAATATATGTCTACGATATAATGTTACGAATTGGGCCGACATAAAACCGTATCCATACTAATATTATAAATGCCAAAGTGTGTCTGTATGTCTGTCTGCTACGCTTTAACGGACCCTCATTTCCACCGATTTTGATGAAATTTGGTACATATATGGGTTTAATGTGGGTGAAATGAAGAGATCCGTATGAGAACCAGGGTCACTGACATAGCCCAAACCATTAGGAAGCTGAAGTGGCAGTGGGCAGGCCATGCCTGTCGAAGGAGCGATGGCCGCTGGAACCGGAAAGTTTTAGATTGGAGACCGCGTACAAGTAAGCGAGTGTGGGGCGCCCCCCAGCACGATAGACGACACTAAGAGGGTGGCCGGAAGTGGCTGGATGAGGAAGGATGAGGACCGGGTGTGGTGACGTTCTTTGGGAAAGGCCTATGTTCAGCAGTGGACGTCCTGTTAGTCCCAAGCACTCGGTAGTTATAAAGAAAACAGTGCGAGTACTTGATCTGTGGTTTATTCGTCGGAATAAACTTAGTTTATAAACAATTAATTAATGTTAACTATACTCAAATCACTTGACGCGACTTGCGTGGACCTCAAAAAGGTCTTTCGGCGATACTTTTGTTCAAGGGCCTTAGCTTTTATTGCTAGTCCAATCCGGCAGGCCGAAACCAGGTCCGTAGGTGGGCAGCAATTAGGCTAATTACCAGAACGACTTAAGATTTTAAATTAATGATCTGGTTTTATAGGCATATTATATATTGCTAATTAATACTTTATTGTGTTGCGTCGATGTCGAATAGTGGGTCAAAATTATACAGGAATGGTCAGCAATATACGCCTTAGTAGCTAGGGATGTAACAGTCCGCAGGCTGAGATGATTAGATGATGGATTCAATCTCGGGGAAGGACATAGGCCTTTTTAACCCGGAAAATTAAGGAGTTCCCGCGGGAATCAAAAAATCTTAATAGAAGCGAACGAAGTCACGGGCATCATCTAGTTTGAAATATTTAGGTTACATAAGGGTTACTCTGAGGTTCGCACGAGGCGTACGCAATGCTAATTAAACCTCATTCTGATGCACGTCGCAGGAACGAATCGCTCGCAGTCGCCGAACCGAAACGCGACACAAACAATGCGGCGAGTCACTCGCAAACTAATTAAAACATTCCGTTTTGCTGCCATGCTGATATGAACGTTTTATGAAATGTTTAGCGGTTCTCGTCATGTGTCAATATTTGGATGATTTTCAAATTTAAATCATTTTGGAGTGAAACTTCTTTAGAATCGTTGTGATTTGAAAAATCGATGAAACGAAAAAGCGACACCATAAAGAAACAAACATATTCATAAATAGGACTAGCTGATGCCCGCGACTTCGTCCGCGTGGATATACCAAGTTTCATCGAAAAACCTTGAGAAATTACGGACTTTTATACAAACTTTCAACCTCTATTTCACCCCTTTGGGGGTGGAATTTTGAAAAATTGTGAAACACGTATGTTTTCATTTCTAATCCGCTGCTCATATACCAAGTTTCATGGATATAACTTGAGAAATGAAGGACTTTCAACCCCTATTTCAACCCTTTGAGGGTGAAATTTTGAAAAACTGTGAAACACGTATGTCTTCATTTTTAACCTGCAGCTCATATACCAAGTTTCATGGCTATAACTTGAGAAATGACGGACTTTCATACAAACTTTCACCCCCTATTTCACCCCCTTAGGGGTAGAATTTTGAAAAACTGTGACACACGTACTTCTTTATTTTTTACCGTAAGCCAAAATAAAAAGTTTCGTTAATATAACTTGTAAAACATCTTGAGAAACGAAGGACTTTCATACCAACTTTCATCCCCTATTTCACCCTTTTGGGGGTCGAATTTTCAAAAACTGTGAAACATATATGTCTCCATTTGCAACCCGCAGCTCATATATCAAGTTTCATGGCTATAACTTGAGAAATTAAGGACTTTCATACAAACTTTCAACCCCTATTTCACCCCTTCGGGGGTAGAATTTCGGGATAAAAAGTATCCTATGTCCTACCTCGTAGTATAGGCTCAACTCGTGCCAAGTTTCGTTTGAATTCATTCAGTAGTTTCGGCGTGATGCGCGGCCAAGATACAGACAGACAGACAGACAGACAGACAGACAGACAGACAGACAGACAGACAAAAATGAAAAAAATTACAGATTTGGCTTCAGTATCGAATAATGAGTGCCCTCCAAAAAAATTTTCAAAATATCTTCAATGTACAGAATAGGGTATTTGACTGCTTTTAGAAAATAGTCGCATATTGTTAATAATGCTTTATTATAGCTAACAATATATTTACTTCGTCTTAATTTTCAGTATTTTATATAGAAATCTCAAAAATAAATTCAAAAAATTAAATTGCCGCGTAAACGCTCTCTTTGACAACATTTGGGTGACATGACATCTATGACGTAACTATATAGTAAAAACGTAAACAAAGTGTGTGATATTTCAGTTTCCCTTGATAAAAACTTTGTTTTAGAGATTGTTTTTATAAAACTATGGTTTACCAATGATGTGTGGTGTGCATACTACTGCAATGTACAAACAAGTCTACAAAAACTCCAGAGTAAACTGTTTAGAAGTGTTCCAAAGAAAGCCAAGTTACGGAAGAAGTGGTCGCAACTTGCTCGAAGAGACCCCATGGTCACTGAGGGTCACTTTAAGTGTTTATTTTTGCGGGGATCGCTTTGATGTGAGTTTTACACTATCTATCTAACAAACTATTACTAAATATAATTATATAATGGTCTAAAAATGTGTAAATACTTCACCTGTTCTGTTTGAGGTTAGACATGTCCGTTTGTATTAGCTGGTTTGTAGTATGTTTATTATGTATTTACAAACACATTAATAAGTAATAACTAATTTAGAAATTCTAGCCAATTTATGTAATTCAATAATTTCAGTAGATCATTACCTACTTGGAACTTTGAAGTGGAATTTGCAATCAAAAACTTATTATGGTATACTTATTACAGTTGGAGAAAATTCTAACCTACAACCAATACAAAATGGGCTTCAGTAAAAGACTTCACATCGTAGATGGAGTTAAAGGTTAGACCTTATACAAGAATGTATGGAAGAAGCTTATATGAAAATATTACGTCGATGACAATGATATAGAAGAAGCTGTTACTTCAGAGTCCATAGGTATGCACCTAAAATAAAATTTCTGGCAAATTGGTCTAAAATCTTTGTATGTTATGATGAACAAAAATTTGCTTAATTCAAAAACTTTGTTTCAAGAAATCCATACTAATCGGTATTATAAAAGCTAAATTCTGTCGGTCTGTCTGCTATCTCTTCACAGCTCACACATCTGTTTAACCAATTTGATGAAATTTGGTACACAGATAGCTTGCATCCCGGGAAGGACATAGGGTACTTATTGTTCCCGATAATCACAGGGTTCTCAGATTTTGATTTGATTTTTTGACTTAATCAGTATGGATTTAGGTTTTTTTTTGTAATTCCAGAAAATCCTTTCTTCACCGAGAGAGAACCTACATACAAAATTCCAAGTTTGTAGACATTGATGTATAATTTTAGTATGTTTGTAGATCCACCAGGTGGCTGTGCAATTTGCATTGATTGTCAGTAAGTTAAGGTACTGGTTCTGTAGGTATAGAAAATAATTTTAATGAATATTTTGTCTTTTCAGGAACCACAAACACATCACAATAAAGGAATAAACACTCAACCAATCGCAACTGCTGATAAATCTGTCCAAATAGATTATTTAAAGATGCGTCACAGAAACAAGGCAGTACAGACTATGAATGTGACAAAAGATATACTCGGTATGAATGGTATTCCAAACCAAGGGTAGATTAACTTGACAATTCAAAAGCGCTTGTAAAAGTTTATTTGAAAAAATACATTTGAGTTCGAGTGAGTTTGATAAATAAAACAATGAAATAGAAATATGATTTTTATTATACCTATCCCACATATTACATAATTTAAGAAGAAACTGATAGGAGTTCATTACTGCTAAAAGATGATGTTGAAGGATGTTGAGTGTGTTTTTTAGATAATTGCTCCACTGTAATAAATTTCATGGTAGTGCCTACTCTGGATAAAGTAATTTTTTTTCCGTAGCACTCAAGAGAGGTACCTACATGAAGGTTGTTCACTACGCTGGTGAGTCCACATCAAAAAGGCCACAGCATGCTTGCAGCCTCCAGTGGATGCAGCACAAACATAGCACTCACAACTTATAAATTGAGTTTTGTCTTCATCTACTATCATAGTTACAGAATATGATTTTGCTCTCACTTTGTGCTTGGGACATATCTTGCATTTGAGTGTACAAATGACAGATTCGCGATGTAGCTGGACATAACCAACAGCGATAAGACTCTCGAAGCTCTATAAAGAAAGAAACCAAAACTTAATATCACGATCTATGTTAGTAAATAATATAACCTAGTAAGTACTTAATTCTGCGAATGTTAGGTTTTATTCTTGGACGAAAAGGTATTAATACAATAAATTGCTTTGTTTAAGAAATATATACCTAGTATACTTACAAGGCAGTTTTCACATTTTTTAGTTCTGCAGCATAGAAATCAGGGTTATTTTTGAAAAATTACCAATTATAAATGCATCATCTTTTGAGAGGTTTCCACTATCTGCTTTTAAATAATTGGGTTCCTAAACTATTAATTAGGAAAAGTATGGTTGGTAATGACTAATTGAAACAATAAAAAGCACAGAAACATAAAGAAAAACGGAAAAACACTCGTAATTGTTCGAATTTACTACACCACAGTTAGATTTTACTAGATAGTTACGTCACTAACGATTCAACCAATCATAGAGCGTTTACGATCACGTGAACATAGATCGAAAATTAATTAATTTATTTCATGTTTTATAGAAAAACAATATATTATTTTTTCGTTCGGTCAAATGGAATATTACTTAAAAATAATAATCTATTAGGATGGCAACAGCAGAAACGATATTTTTAATACAGTCAAATACCCTATTGGACCTGTTACAGTTTTATTATAAGTATAGAAGATTTGTGAATGATTAATTAAAAATTTAGGGGAGAATGAGACAGAATACAAGTTATATTTATGTCATTCTTTCGGTACTTTTCTGAAGTTTCACTTCTGCCTTGTGTGAATTGCACACACACACTTTTTTATTGAAGTTGACTTTGACATGTGCTTTTGAATAGTCGAGTGAATCTACCACTGGTTCGGAATGCGTTCCTATCGAGAAGAACCAGCGAGAAACTCGGTGGTTGATCTTTTGAAAAAAAAAATTTACAAAATTCAAAATACAAATGTTTTTTGTTCAAATAAACTGTTACAAGTACTTTTGAATCGACGACACTTTTACAATAATTACATCCACGTGTAGCCTGTCTTTTGAAGCGAGTCAAAGCGAGTTAAGGCGTGTCCAAACTTTCGGCGCGGCTGCCACGCGCCTAATGCCGCCTTATGCCTGTAGTTGGACGTCTGCCCCGCTTATTAATATATTCGTGTGTTAATACGAGTATTTATCAAGTCCTTAGAAGCGCGCGGCAGAATAATTGTGTCTCCCAAACGCCGCGTCATGTTCCGCGCACTTGCCGCTCTTATATTTGGACACACCTTAAGAAGTCTTTCTAACAGCTTTATAGTGCTCCGAACAAAACAGTGTTTCTTTTTTAATCTTAAACATTTACCTGGTTAAAAGTTCTAGAATTTGAGCCAATTAAATGGAACAAACCAAGAATAGAACTACATATTTGCCATTCGGATCGTCATTTATCGATAGATTTACGATGCAATAAATTTTCTTTATTGCATGCTACTATAAAGTTATTATTGAGTATGTGATATGGGTATACTAGAGCTCGTTTGTCCCAAACACTGTATTAATGTGCCCACGTAAAGAAGTTGCACTTCTCATTCTAAAATGGTATCGAGCAATATACATGCTTTGTTTCACTTTAAATTAAATATAAATGTAAGGAATCTTTTTAAAGATTTAAAAATGTATTTGTATATTTTTAAACCGAATTATTTGAAAATGTCTTTATATTTTTACTAATAACTAGATGATGCCCGCGACTTCGTCCGCGTGGATTAAGATTTTTAAATTCCCGCGGGAACTCTTTAATTTTCCGGGTAACAACCTACCCCTGTACCAAATTTCATCAAAATCGGTTGAAAAGATGAACCGTGAAAGCATAGCAGACAGACAGACGGACACACTTTCGCATTTATAATATTAGTATGGATAACTACGGCTTGTAGATGATGAGTAGAACGGGGGTAAAATGGAACATGTTTTGACAAAATATACCTAATGTCGATTACTTGCTTGGCATTTTGATAATACAGTCGACTCTCGTTCATTCGAAACCGAGGGACTCTTAAAATATTACGAACTAGCTGATGCCCGCGACTTCGTCCGCGTGGATTGAGGTTTTTCGGTTCCCGCGGGAACCCTTTAATTTTCCGGGATAAAAAGTAGCCTATGTGCTATTCCAGACTATAATCTATCTCTGTGCCAAATTTCATCCAGATCCGTTCATCCGTTGGAGCGTGATTGAGTAACAAACATACATCCATACATCCAAACATTCGCATTTATAATATTTATTTGATTATCGAGTGTTTGAAATATCAAATGGTTCGAAATTTTTGAGAGAAAATAAATAAAACTTCGAATTATTAAGTGTTGATCAATTATTATTTAATAACTGCTATTCTTATATCAATGACAAAAGTTTAGAGGTACATTCGTGTACATATTCATAATGTGAATTAATTAATCTTTCCAAAAGAACTGCTATACGCTGAACTTGTCTCAAAATGTAGGTACTTACAATCTTTCTGTCTCTTTCTCTCTGCAACTTTGAATTGTCGAGTGTTTGACGTCGATGAGTTCGAAGGCGCCAGCGGAGAGTGAATTGCTCATACAAACGTAATACCAAAATAATTTGTAATTCGAGCATATTTCCTCCATATTATGCGATTATTAAGATTGAACTTGTATTTATCTAGGTCCCTGGATAATTATTTTTTTTAAATACTTTCCCAAAATTAAATGTAAGCACATTGCGTTTTGCATGTTTTTACGACATAAACGACATGTTTTCTCCTTATTTGTTTCATATTAAAACCAACGATATATCACGTACTAATTGATCAGGAACATAGCCTATATTGTCAAGTTACAGAATAACAACACGAAGTTAAAAACACAACAATTTTTCATTCATCATTTTTGGTATTCACGGAACAAAACTAAATGTATAACAATTTCTGTACGCTTATATTGCTATCGCGCTTGCACGCGATCATGTGTCATCAGCTAAATAGGGATAGCAATATACCGGCAAATTTATATTTGCGGTTCGAGTAGAAGTTGCGAGCGGTGTTCGCCGGCCTCTTAACGCGTCGTTTTGTTACGTAGATTATTCGTATGATTTTTTCGTTCGAATTACCAAGTGCATAAAAATGTATTGATTTAGTTCGAAATACAAAGAGATTTTGTAGGGAACTCGTGATAACTTTGAATTATAGAGAGGTTCGAATTATCGCAGGTTTGAATTAACGAGAGTCGACTGTAGTTAAGTCCTAATAATATTTATACATTGACTAGTTTATCGAAAATTATAACTCAAGAATCTCACTAGCTTCAATAAAGTGCCAATAGACTTAATTTCGTTGCTCGACTACTTGCATTATTTTGACACCAAATCTCTTTAGAAAGTTGCTGTTTTCTTTAAAAACGAACGTAAAAAGTTATTTTGTCTAGTGTCTAGCCACGCTGTTGGTTTAAACTAAAGTGTGAAACTTTTTCGCTCTTATTTTAATCCTTTAAGTGTTGCACTTTACAAATTGTTTACTTGTTCTATGCAAATTAGCCCGATGGAGATTTCACTTAGTATTTACTAGTAACCGAATTTAAAGCAAGTGCTTTTTCACTTCACTGGGACAGAAAAAATCTTTGTATGGAAAGCCTTTATGTCTGTAAAATACTTCATTTACTTTTATCAGGATAAGGTTGCCAGAAATAGCACTAAGGAATTACTTCAACCTTTTCCATTAATTCTCTCAATCTTGTAAAGAGGTTATTAGGTATTATCAATTAGGTTATAGGTCAATTGACCTCAATATAATATTATAGGGTTTTAGCTTGTAAACACCGTTTTGCCACGGTATCCAACGGCAATTGTTATTTTTTCCTTTAAATTCAACTATCGATATATTTTTATATTTATTCCAATCCAATGGTGGGGCAAGCCGTTGGGGCCATGGGTGAAATCGTACAAAATAGAAATGCCTAGTAGCAAACAGTGTAATTAAGTCCTAATTAAGTTTGTCCGCGTACAAAATTTTATTTTATTTTTTCATTATTCCATTACAAGTTATCCATTGATTGCAATCTCACCTGATGGTAAGTCTAATGCAGTCTAAGATTATCACTTCTTAATAATAATTCTATCGTATCGTGGGCTTTATATAAAGAAAGTAGGTATAATTTAGAACATTTCAGCGGAATCCCTTTTTTTTATCCGCTATAAGTTAGCCCTTGACTGCGATCTCACCTGATGTTAAGCGATAATGCAGTCTAAGATGGTAGCGGGCTAACCTGAAGGGTATGGCAGTTATATGAAACCCATACCCCTATTCGGTTTCTACACGGCATCATACCGGAACGCTAACTCGCTTTTCGGCACGTCTTTGCCGGTAGGGTGGTAACTAGCCACGGCCGAAGCCTCCCACCAGGCCAGACCAGGGAAAATTTCGAAATTATAAATTGCCAAATTGACCTAGCCGGGGATCGAACCCGGGACCTCCGCACGCACCAGCGATGAACACTGCGCCACAGAGGTCTTTAAAAGGTCTTTCTGTGGTTAAAACAATGCTACTATTATGTCCTATTAGGTATTTCATTTCTCTAACATGCTCGTATGCGGGAGCTGGTGGTGCTAGATATTTTATACAAACTGACTTCAGAGCGTATAATCAAAGAGCGAGTACTTTGTTGCAAGATGGTGCCAATGTGCATAACGCTCTTCAAATACAGCCCTAGGGCCATGGCTGTTGCAAGGAAGCGAGAATTATGACTGTTATTTAGTTTATTTTTGTCTGCAATTAAACACACCCGTAAAGCTAAGAAACCCCGATTTAGCGTTATTTATCACGGAAACAAACACACACACACACACTCGAAGAACATACGTTACTCAATCACGCCGCAAAAAAAACAACTAATTAATAAAGGCTTTCGTACAATTCAGTTATATACAATTTCCATTACATTTTTTTTAAAAACATCATATTCCACAGCACGAAGTCGCGAGCATCATCTAGTCTGTCCATAAAATATTTGGCAACGGCTTCGTCCGCGTGAATTGAGGTTTTTTGTTCCCGCGGCAACTCTTTAATTTTCTAGAGTACAATCTATCTCTGTGCCCATACAGATCCGTTCCGACATTAAATTCCGTGATTGAGTAACAAACATTCATCCATCCATACCGTCGGTTGTAGGACCGATGGCCGCTGGAGTCGTAAGGTCCTAGAGTGGAGACCGCGTCTCGGCACACGGAGCGTGGGGCGCCCCCCGGCTAGGTCGAGTGACGACATCCGGAGAGTGGCTGGCATCAAATGAATGCTAACAGCCAAGGATAGGCAACGATGGCGCAATCTTAAAGAGGCCTATGTCCAACAGTGGATGCATATTGGCTGATGATGATGATGATGATGATCCATCCATTCAAGCTTTCGCATTTATAATATTACTATAGAATGAATGAACTAGAAGTTTAATTCGCTATAATCCGCACCAGCACACACAGCTGTGGCGGATTAAAGCGAATTAAACTTCTAGTTCATTCATTATCATGGACTTCCGCAAAGTAACGCCTGCTTCGTTTCAATATTAGTATTGAAGTAAAGATACTTCAGTTCTTCCATTTCGCCAGGCATGGAGAATGCGATACGTTTCGAGAGGGATAATGAGATGAAATGATTTATTTATTTCACGTAGGACAAGTTGTTATTGTTGTTTTCTGATTTGTAACGTGTTTCTTTGTATATCTGTGGTGTACAATAAAGTATATACATACATACATACATGCTTGTGTCACTTATGAAACGTTAAGACTCTACCGAAGGTTCGGAAATCTGTTTCTACTGAGAAGAGCCGGCGAGAAACTCAGTATACAGATATACTACAAAGTCGTGGCCCCACGATAACGGCTCTGTATAGTTTGTCCACGGTGCCTTGTTGCGGCTGCTACGACCCTGTTAAAGTTCTGGCAGCTTGTTGCAATAAATACTGAGCATAGTTGTCTTGCAAGTGCTAGCCGTAACGTTTACTTTAGATTTAGAGGTCGCTTGACAGTTTGGAATGCAATGAGACCATTGATGTAGAATTTTAGTACCTACCTATTGAGACTTAAAAGCTCTCCAGTTTGATTGTATGATGGTGGGATAACATTGGATTAATATGATGTTGTATTTAGTTATAAATAATTTTTCGTAAATTGTCCCTTTAAAGATTACGTTATGAAATGCCCGTCTGGCTGTCTAGCTGTCTAACTGGGTGCTACGCTTTCACGGCGCATCTGATCAACCAATTTTGACGCGATAGATTGCATCCCGGGAAACGAAATTGGTTTTTTATTCCGGTAAATTATATAGTTCTCATGGGATTTTTATCAAAAAATTAAAAACCACGACGACGAAATCGCGGTCATACTCTAGTTTTGCATAATTATTCCTTTCTGGAAATTTACAGGGGTTAATCGTGAAGATTGCTGTGTTTTGAAAAATGTACTTGTACATTTTAAACCATAGATGGATATGATTAAAACCAGTTCTAAACATTAGCTCACATTAGCTTTAGCATTAGTTACTTGTTCAATCGAATAAGGAAGTGTGGAAGTATACGTGACGTATATGATCAGTGTAAAATTGATGCCGTTGATGAGGCATTTTTAAAGAATTTTAATTAAAAATTTCTCTGCTGAAGCCACAGATTTAAACATAATGCTTCTATAAAACCATAGATTAAAATTATGTTGATAATTATACGTCATAATGAAGCCTTCAAAATGTTGTTACGATGACATTAATGATATATTATTTTTTTAGTTATGTACTTGGTTTTGGGAACTTTTTGTGAAAACTTAAAATTAGGTAAAATGTATTTCATGCGACGGCAGTAAATATGATAGTTTGCGCTGATTTGAGACCTTTGGATCAAGATGAATTGGCATTCAGAAGGAAAGCTCTGAGAGATGCTGTTCTTTGTATAGGATGGCTAAAATTAGTAAGTACATACTTGTAACAGCAGAATAGAATACTTAAAATTGTTAAAATAATTGTATCATCTCAGCCCATACCTGGTCTATCACTGAAAACGAATCTCCTCTTGAAATTAGAAAGGTAGGCCCTCACGGATGCCCTCACGTTAGTAAGAGGGGGTTTCAGATTACCGGTTTTTGGCGCGTATAACATTAACAGCGTTCAGTGCGGACTTTTGGCCTAAAGGCATAGGGTGCGTTCCGAAATACACTGAGAGCACTGGAAGTCCCCAGTAAAGAGCACTGCCAGTGCTCGCAGTGCTTATAACGGAACACACACATAGTGTACCGTAGCGATAGGGAAGCTAGAAAAAATTCTCTACCGCAGTATTAAGTCTTTGTTCTATTTCTGTTATATTGTATTTACCTATTTATAGTATTTTATTTTGTAACTTATCTTACTTCTATTTTAAACTATAATATTAATCATGTTTTGTTTTGAGATGAATAATTATAATAAAATAGATGATGCCCGCGACTTAATCCGCGTGGATGTCTTTTTTATTCCTGCACGGACTCATTAATTTTCCGGGATGAAAATATAGCCTATGGTCTTCCCCGGGATACAATCTTCCTCTGTACCGAATTTCATCAAAATCGGTTGAACAAATGGGCCGTGAAAGCGTAGATGACAGAAAGACACACTTTCGCATTTATAATATTACTAGCTGATGCCCGCGACTTCGTCCGCGTGGATTGAGGTTTTTCGGTGCCCGCGGAAACTCTTTAATTTTCCGGGATAAAAAGTAGCCTATGTGCTATTCCAGACTATAATCTATCTCTGTGCCAAATTTCATCCAGATCCGTTCATCCGTTGGAGCGTGATTGATTATTAATAATATTTATTTGATTAAGTAAGGATTTGAGGAACTCTCGGGCATGCAAGTTTCCTTGCGTTGTTTACTTTCACCTTAAATCAAGCGATATAAACAAAATTGGTTCGAACTCATTTAACTGAAAGAGAGGTGTGTTTTATCTTTCAGATATCAGTTATATGCTACATAGCACTGTACTTCTTCGTACTCAGCAACAGCAAAGGGACACACATGTCAAAAGTAATTCAGTACTTGGTTTTGGCGATCGTCCCCATCATCATTCTTAATGGATTGTTTCTATTCTTGGGAGCATTGGAAGTAAGGTTTGATTATCATACTTTAATATTATAAATGCGAAAGTGTGTTTGTTTCTTGGTTTGTCCTTCAATCACGCTGCAACAATCTCTGTACTAAAATGATAACATTAAAAATATTTCTGACCCTTTCATAATACTTCCTGCGGAAAGGGATTAAGCTAGATTTAAAGCTGCCTTTTCAGTTTAGAAATTATATCTTAGTAAAACATAGATTTTTTAACGTATTTGTTAGACCATAAACCCAGGTTGGATCAGCAAGCCTGACATCAAAATAAAGACATTTCATTTCATTTCTTTCATACAACAGTGAGAGAACGGCAAGAATTTTATTTCACATTTTCCGATACTTTTCACAGGGCCGGATCTGGGCACTCCAGGTGGGTCTTTGGCTCTGCCTTGCAATAGCGGCTTATGAAACTGCAGTGGGTGTCCTGGGCGGGATATATTTCATCCGCACCGGACATTTGACAATGCACTTTCTGCTCGCCGTTATATTCGGCATTATGGCGATATCAGTTATCAGTAAGTCGCAGTATAGAATTTCACATTTTCATTCGAAAACCGAGCTACATTTATAAAATCCGCAATCCGCATCGTTTTGTCCCAGATGCTCTTATGACTTGGATGAAATAAACACGGGATATGAAACGTGAGAAAATGCATGAAATCACGTTCGACGAACTTTTGTGGGACGAGGGGAGAGTGCCTTGTCATTTTCTGCCCAATTATTTGACATTAGTGCATGAAAAAGTCGACCACTATGACAACACAACATATTATAATTATTGGCGAAACTGCCCAGATCCCGGCTAGAGGGTAAGGCGAATGTAGCCGATATCACGCGTCCCGTGGTTAATTCGTCCAAGTCTTATGAGTGGAACGTGCCGGGGATTCGATTCCCGGCAGGGTCATTTGAGAATGTATGATTTTTTAAATAATGTCTCCAGTGTGTTCTGGGTGATTCTGCATTGAAACTCGTAACCTAATTTTTTCTTAGATGGATAATCTGGGAGAGGTGTAAGGTGGAAACCAATGTAGAAAATCTGTTTCTAAAGGTGTAAGCTTAGCATGAAAATGTTCAAAAATATTTTCCTTTCTTTTTCAGCCGTAGTATGCCACGATGTGCTATTAATACACGCTTACATAAAGCTTCTTAGATCCTCTGCTGTAACTTAATATGACTGTAAAATAATAATTCCATTATTTTATTATATTCTTTAGTTTTATTTAACTCATCTTAAGGGTGCGTTTCCACCGGAGATGTTCTACGTTGCTAAGCTACGGATTTTTTTTATCATATTTATGGGGTTTACGTCACGTAGTGATCATGTCACCCCTGTGAAATCTGAAAACCTCACAAATCATGGCGCACTCTGCGTCTTAAACCTATTAATACTAGTTTACACAGCATTCTTGACTTTTCAGATGTCGGAGAGGCAAGAATGCAGCTTGATTTTCATGGCTTACAGTCCGTCAAACTTATCTGGCCCGATGGCCAAAATTGGAACTAATTTTTATGACTTTGTTTTTTTTTTAAATTTTATTTTGCATATCTACTAGCGACGCTGCCACCGGGTCATAAGTTTGTGGGTCTATACACCACTGTTGATGGTGGGTTTGACACACATCCGTACCATAGCAATGTAGCACATCTCTTGTGGAAAGGCACCTTAACTCCTATTAATATTACAGTATCAGTATACCGATTTTGATAATGAACTTTTGAACTGGAAAGCCTTTTTTAGACTCACTCAATTCAGTATTTTTCGTAACCTGAATTACTTTATAATAGTGAAGTGAATCTTACAACTGTAAATAATTATAACTCAGTTAAGTATTTGCTTTTGATATTGATGGTATTGTTGGTGGTAATTAGCCACGGCCGAAGCCTCCCACCAGGCCAGGCCAGAGAAAATTGAGAAATTATAAATTCCAAAAATAAATTGACCCTGTCGGGGATCGAACCCAGGGCCTCAGCTTATAAGACCACAGCGCTCACCACTGCGTCAGAGAGGTCTGGAGGAGATGCTACCACCTCCCATAATCCCCTAATCTTTTTCTCCTCGGCGTTTTACTTGAAGGCTGGATTGCTTGGTAGCATGAGTTTATCGGAGCTTGATATATCAATATGTTTAAAAATGTTTTCTTTCCTTTCAGCTGTAGTATGCCACGATGTACGATTAATACACGCGTATATAAAACTTCTTAGAACCTCTGCTGTAACGTAAGACTGTAAAATGATAATGTCATTATTTTGTTACATTGTTAGTTTTATTTAACCGATACCCCTAAGAATAACTTTATTACAGCTGAAATTATAATAGACTGACTAGAAAATTCAATCTATAAAACAAAACGCATAAACTGATAGGTACATAATCTAAAAAAACCGGCCAAGTGCGAGTCGGACTCGCGCACCGAGGGTTCCGTACAAACCTGTAGTAAGTTTTACGATTTATGACGTATTAAAAACAAGACGAAATGAACCGCAAAACTAACTTTGTTTGTAGAGGTTTATTGTTAATATCAAAAAATTACGTTTGTTGTATGGGAGCCCCCCTTTAATATTTACTTTATTGATATTTAATTATTTATTTTGAAAGGTAATATACAAGTTAATATTCTGGGAAAATTTGAACCGTCTACCTGTTACCGTTTTTAATATTGAGCAAAAAAATACGAAAAAAACACGTTTATTGTATGAGGACCCCCCTTAATATATATATATTTTTAATTTTTAGTATTTGTTGTTATAGCGGCAACGGAAATACATCATTTGTGAAAATTTCAGCTTTCTAGCTATCACGGTTTATGAGATACAGCCTGGAGACAGACAGACAGACAGACAGACAGACAGACAGACAGACAGACAGACAGACAGACAGACAGACAGACAGACAGACAGACAGACAGACAGACAGACAGACAGACAGACAGACAGACAGACAGACAGCGAAGTCTTAGTAATAGGGTCCCGTTTTTACCCTTTGGGTACGGAACCCTAAAAACACACAAATAAATAAGATTGGTGATGTGATGTAAAAAATAATAATTAGATCAGACTTTATCATCAATGTAATGAGAAAAATATAATATCTTAAACTAATAAAAACAGTCTTATTTAATGCCATGGTTAAAACCTCACGACAGCATTCTAAAGCTATTCACAATTATAATGAAATAGCCCCAAAGTAAGGAATAAAATATAGTCAACAAAATTAAAACCACTATTGAACCATGAGGTTGATACCAGAAACAGCTGTTTGCACACAGACAGTATAAACATAAACATAAATTAATCAAACAGTTCAGGCACAAATGTGCTAAAGCACACCAAAGATATATCTGTATTAACAATTCAAGACCCCTTAAAACACCTAGTAGAAGCACTAAACTTGCCACAAACAGCAATGCGATTATCAGAAATACCGATCCAAAATACACAAGCTCATCAAATTTCTTCTCATACAAAGTTTTCCAATCCGAATAATTTATGATGAAAGATAAGAATAAAACAAATCCAACGAAACCATATGCGATTCCAATCACTGCGATAAAAATTGATCCTTGTTTTAATTCTATGCATAAAAATTCGTCTAAAGTAGGGGCATCGTCCCACACCAACATCGTTTGTCTTATTTAGTCAGTGAAATTGGTTGATACAAAATTATTGCAAATATTTTAAATATTAATTCAGTATTAGTTGAATTAGATAAACAGAATTATATATTTTAAACTATAATATTATTCATGTTTTGCTCGTTGACATGTTTAGGTTTCAGTGTCAAAATTGACTGATCATCATATTAGACTAAGGCTGTGTTCCGAAATACACTGCGAGCACTGTAAGGTGTGACGTCACTTTAGTACACTGCGAAGCCGTTCCTTTATAGTTAGGTATACTGGGTACTGCTTAAAACGGAACGCAGTCAGCACTGAGACAAACACTGAGAGCAACTTTCCTCGAAAACGCCAGTGCTCACAGTACGAAGATGGCGTCGATCAATGACGTCATTTAATTCCCTAGGATACTGCAGCAGTTTACTGTCAGTTTTAACGGAACGAATTTCTCCACAGGAGAAATTCGTTCCGTATATGATATCCGGATATTCTATCCAATATGTTTTTATGGTTTATTTTTCTATGAGTTAATCAATGGAGGATCTACTACATACATAATTCAAATAATTACTACTATGATCTAATCCATTTTCAAATACCATGGAAGTATGCTAAAAACAACTATTTTTACTTTAACTATTCGCTCAGGGTTGGAATATTTTGGCCTGCCTACCGCCATCTTTATTTTTTTCAAAACCTGTATTAATCAATAGCTTGCATACAAGCAAGTATTATTTAAGAGAGAAAATCTTCTAAAGCGTCAGGTTTAACTGTTTAACTAACTACAGGTTTTATGAGTGGCCGTTATTTCGAAAGAAAAATACTCCTTTCTATGCTACGTCAGAATGTCATCTCAGTGTCCGATATCCGAGGTATCGAAACGTATCGAAAGCATATCGAGCGCCGTTTCGTCTTGTAGGTATCTATTGTATTCAGCTGTGGTTCTACTTAAATCAGCCTAACAGGAAAAGTGAGTTGTAATATGGCAGAATACTGGAAAAGAAAATTTAATTAGAAACAACGTTAGAAGCTTACTAGGGGAAAACGTTGTCGAGGGAACCAGAAATTAAGTTACATGGATCATGCTAAGATAGAGATTAATGTTTCAAAGTAAATTATAAGGCATAGGACAGAATACACTGGAAAAACGACTTTGAAAAAAGTATAGATACGATGCTAAGAACCTTGTACCTCCTAGTGCTCTTTAAACCGTTCCATCTTATACTTAAATCTTTTTTACAAGTATTTTTAACGCTCACTCAACAAAAAATATGTGCAAAGGATCGCAAGGACTTTTTCTTTTTCAAGAACTAAATATTTTTATTCTGCATAAAAGAAAAGCCACGCGAAGTCAAGTCAAGAGAAATATTTTATTCTTTCTAGCAATGCATAAAATATTTTTCACACCACTTGCTTCAATCAGGATTCTAGATGCAACACCCTGGCTACATTCGGGAGTTACTATAGAATCCTCCGTTACGCTTGGGATTTATCCCGGCGCCAGTAACGTAAGTCATTGCATTACCCCTGTGTTGAATAACTCGGACCTATCTAATCTACTATTAAATCGGACCTCAACCATTTAACAACATATTCAGTGTCATGAGTCCCCTTTCCATCGACCATCAATCATAATAATCGTAGGGGTTTTCTTGGGATAGTAACACAATTCAATAATCACATCAGAGCCATACGTTTTATTTGGTCATTTTTTTTGTTTTTATTGCGAGATAGGCTTGCGCTTAACGACAATCATGCTTAGTGCAAAGCAGAGTAGAGGCCTAGGTTGAAACGCGCTTGCCTAGAAGATGCATATTCACTCTTGCCTTGAAGGGAATTTGTATCGACTTCCAGCTCCTCTAGCCAAGTTACAAACGTGTCATGTATATTCTCTTTCTATAATCGTTAACGCTTTAGCGAAAGCGATTAAAAACGGTAACCATAGAGTATTCACTTAATTTTTCCTCAAAATTAAACTAACCGAATAAAATCCCAACAGTTGTCGCTTCAAAACCTTGCCAGTGTGAAGCCAGCGTCAAGTTTGAAGTCGAATATAATTACGTAATGCGTTGGTGCAATTTGTGCAAGTGTACTCACCATGTACTCGCGGTGATAAAAGACAGGGTTGTATTGTTACAACCGCGCGGCGCCAGTAGAATGGGTGATGATAATTGAAATCTCATTTGGCCTTTACTTTTTTATTTCTCTTTGCTCAGGTTCTTGTTTATAACTCTACTGGATGATGCCCGCGACTGCGTCCGCGTGGATTACAGTTTTAAATAAAAAATATCAAAATAAAACCATTTTATTGCAGTTCGAGGACCCTTCGGAAACACGTTTAAGTACAGTCAAAAACAATGATGTATATTTAGATTTAAATTAAATTTTAAAATGATTGAAAAATGGATGAATGAAGTTTAAAATTATTGTTAAATTTTAAGTTGTCATTAGATTTGCATGAGTTTACAAGATTTAAAATTGATGGAACACTTAAAATAATTGGAGAACACAACAGAAAACTCATAACTTAACCTTATATAGATTCTAATTTACCAATATGAGATCTATTTGCAATTTATAAATTAGTTTCTTTTCCAGCTTAAACTAGATTAAAAAATGCATTTCAACTTGAAGCAAAGTGAAATCCGGAGTGTAAAAGTGTTTTTACTGAAAAATACTTAGCTCTGCAAAACCAATAAGAGGCAAGGTATATTAAGTTAGGTGTTTAATAAGTAGGTGCACCTATATTTTCATTCTTACTATCGGGACAGTAAATTGATTAGAAACTACATCCATAGGAAGGCATGGGTATGAATTGTTCCACCGCCTGATTATGTAACTGTTATATTTATAAATCTCATTAAGTAATTTCCGATATTTGTGAGATGGTGATAATAAAAAATAAAAAAACCCGGCTGAGTTTGTTGTGGGCTCTTCTCAGACCAGGGCGCGTTTGGAACCATCGTAGCTTTAGATTTAAGATACCGTAGTTAATTATCACCATCACGTCTTATACTTTGTAAGCATGACGTTCAGAAGGTGTACTTTGTAGGTACCTATTTTGAATAAATATGTTTTGAGTTTGAGTTTGAAAGAAACTACTTAGACTACTTTATGCCAAAAAGTGGTACTACAGTACCACTCATTAATAATAACTAGCTGATGCCCGCGACTTCGTCCGTGTGGATTGAGGTTTTTCGATTCCCGCGGGAACTCTTTAATTTTCCGGGATAAAAAGTAGCCTATGTGCTATTCCAGACTATAATCTATATGTCTGTGCCAAATTTCATCCAGATCCGTTCAGCCGTTGGAGCGTGATTGAGTAACAAACATCCATACATCCATACATCCACACATCCATACATCCATACATCCATACATCCATACATTATTAGATTAGTAAACTCATTTCTATTGAGATACATCTCAATAGAAATGAGTTATCCAAAATTAAGGTTTTGTAAATTTTGTTTTATCATCACGTACCTATACCTGTCAAAGAAAAAAAGGGCCATGTGCGAGTTCCAACTCTCACACGAAGGGTTCCGTACCATCGTACAGGATTTTACATCAATGTATCGCTCTTCTTCGTCTTTTCTGGGTTTTTGGTTTTCAGTTACACCAAAACAGTACAATGCACTTCGCCAGTGTCTAGTACCTTGAGGGAGGCTTATGTATGGTTATTACTTTCGTAAAAGAAACAAAAGAGCCGCCCAAAAATCACGTTTCTTGTACGTCCACGTGGCAGATCACCCATGAGGTGGACAGGCCACGTGAAGGCTGCGGTGGACGTCCCCTTACACGAATGCACTCGCAAGGCTGCCAGAGAAGAGTGGAGACGGATAGTTAGGCGTGCCACAATACCAAAATGACGACCACGGCCGCTCTGACAAGAGCGATACGACGAAGAAGACGAATCGGGACAGTCCCAACTAAATCATGGAGTGTGTTAGTTCAATTAATAAGTCTTGGGACTAGAGTCCAATCGGCAAGGATTTGCATAGTGCAAGCGAGTTGCGAACAGACCAATAGGTATTTAAACTTTTGCTTCTGCTGGCGTTTGGAATTGCTTTTACTCGACTGGTCAGTTTGATTTGTTACCGAAGTCGCATCTCACGAACGCGAAATCACTGCTTCCTATAATTATTGTGAAATTTTTATAAAAGGTGTTATTTACTGCATAATTTGCTGTTTTTCCCGTAGTGCGTTTTTGCCTTTACGATTTTATTTTTTCAACTTCATCTATGCAAAAAAATCATGTCGATCCGTTGCGGCGTAATTGATGGACAAACCAACAAACAAACACATTTTCGCATTTATAATACTAGTGGTTCGACCCGAACTGCGACCTCGCGGTATCCATATACTTGTACAGAGCGCCATCTATTGACATAATTGTAAAGTTCTGTTAATAATACTGAAGCACATTAAAAATTAAATAATTTCGTTTCCTTTTAATATTTATCTAATTTTCGTATTTGTTGTTCATGTACAGGATATAATTCAAATAATTGATAAGTTTCAGGCTCAGCCTTTCAGAAAATTGAGAGTTCTGAGGTCAACTTTGGACGTTAGAAAATTGCCACTTTGAAAAACTAAAAAAAATATTTTCGGACTCTATTACTAATTATCTTTAAAATGATATACCCAACCCTATGTAGCGCTATAAAAAATATTTTACTTCGCATGCGCTTCTATGAGAGCCCCCATGAAATAAAGATTTTTATAACTTTTTAAGCCATATTCGGCGGGAGGCCATCGGTTTACATATTATATTTAAATTTGAAGTAATTACGTTTAGTAATTCAGAAGTTATAAGGCTCTGACAGACGGACGGACGGACGGACGGACGGACAAGTGCAAATTCACAAAATGGATAGTAGGCTATTGTGTTATTGACGAGCGAAAGCGTGTCTGTCTGTCTGTCTGCTACGCTTTCACAACTCATCTGTTTAACCGATTTTGATGAAATTTGGTAAAGGGATAGGTTGTTTCCCGAGAAAGGACGTATGTAGTCTACTTTTTTGTCCCGGAAAACTAAAAACTTCCCGCGGGAATCAAAAAATCTATATCCACGCGAACAAAATCGCGGGCATCATCTAGTTTTCAAATAAAAGAAATGGGAGATATTCATTGAAAAAAAAAACGTGTCAATACACGAGTGAAATCTTCGACTTTCTCGTGATATTCGCTTTCTTTCCAGTTTATCAAAAATAATCAAAGATACGCCGATGAAGAGGATCTTAACGGAACTTTCGCTATCACAAGGAAACTTCAAATATCCGAGAGTTATTGGAATAACGAATTTCAAGACTCCTTCTACTCTGTTGAGATAAGAAGAAGTTTAATACCATTCTATATTTTCATCTTGAGTTATAATCAAGTTTTCTCGACTTTTACTCCTGACTTGTTTACCTTATAAGGTTTTTTGTACAGTTCACTAACCAAATATCGGGTTTTGTATAAAATTTGATGGCCCGCTTTGCCACAGTAAGGCGAAAACACACTATTGACGGGAAACAAAAAAACGTCGGTATTGTATTGGAAACATGTTTTGCCCGGTAGCGGTAGTCTGTGCAGCTCCATAATATGAAATGTGTGCGCACGAAATAGGTAAGTTTTGAGTTTTTCTGTCCAGAAAGACCAGAAAAACACAAAGAAAGTGCCCGGAGTTCAACGTCAGTCAACGGTTTGTCTTGTCGCACTAGTGTGCGCACTTCATATATCTAATAGTGTTTTGTCTGCCAAACTATATTTTGTCCGCCGTTCTATATTTTGTCCATAGTGTGGTTTCGCCCTTAGCCAGGTACTAGTTATTATTCTGTGGCCAGGTGCTTCCTTGGCAGTAATGAAAAAAATTAACACAGAGTTTATCAACGTACTACTCAAGTTACTGGAACTAAAGCCCATATTAATAAAATGATAATTTCAGCTAAAACATCTATGATCTATTACCGGCCCTTACCATAGATGGATTGATGGGTGGATTGACGGTCAATCTACTCTATAGTATGCCCAAGAATGATAACAATAGCTTCTAAGTTATAAAACCACATGTTCTCTGTACGCCAAGTACAAGCTTTTAGTTTGCAAAGTCGATTGATTGTATTGAGCGTTCGATCATATTAGCGTCAAAGTAAAATTACCCTTAATTGTATTGATTTAGAGCTCAATTTCGTGTATGCATTCACAGACAGCTCTCCAAATGATACGTTTTGGAATTAAAATAGGTTGTACTGAAATTGTGACTTTAAATTAAGAGCATTTTAGGTCCATTTTATTTTGACGCTTATGACGTGAACGAACGATCGAACTCAGGCTAAGCGTATGTGGTGTCAATATATCGAGTAAGATATTACTTATAGAGAATAGAGATATCTTGCCAAAAGCCATCGGCCCTATATCAGGGAGACGGTATTTTAAGAGCGGGTGTCTTAAAAGCTTCCCTCGAGTTTACGAGTCAAAAGCCATCAAGTTTCATTAGCTGGAAACCTATGGCTTTACGTTAGTGCATCGGGCATATTGGCCTCGTTCCATGTATTCTGTGCGGGCGATGTAAAAAATTCCACGTACCGTGTCCGTAGTAAGTTGTTGTTTGTGGACTTTATCCGCCGTTGGTTTTATGTCATAGTTTCATTTTATATTTACGGATGAATCTGGAAAGCTGCATGCCCGAGAGTTCGTTCTAATGTCTAGTGGTTAGCATGTTCAACTGCGGCCGACGACGTCCCGGGTTCGAGTCCCGGGTCGGGCCATAACAAGTATTGGGTTTTCTGAGAATAAATTCTTAGTATTAAGAATTTATTGCCCGGAGTTAGGAAGTTGGCAGTATTTCTGTAGTATAATCAAATAAATATTATAAATGCGAAAGTTTGGATGGATGTATGGATGTATGGATGTTTGTTACTCAATCACGCCCCAACGGCTGAACGGATCTGGATGAAATTTGGCACAGAGATAGATTATAGTCTGGAATAACATATAGGCTACTTTTTATCCTGGAAAATTAAAGAGTTCCCGCGGGAACCGAAAAACCTCGATCCACGCGGACGAAGTCGCGGGCATCAGCTAGTATAATATAATTTGCACACCATGGCAGTTTGTGGCTCGAAACTTGATTGTAACAACTATTTAAATACTGACCAAGTACCTATATCAGTTAGTATTCTGTGCTAATATCCATACTTCCATATACTATAATATTATACCTGCAAAAGTGTTTCTGTCTGTCTGTCTCTCTGCTACCCTTGTAGGTCCTACCTGTTCAACCTGACTAATTTTGGCGTCCATTAACTTTACATACACGATGATGCACTTACACCGTTTATCTTATATCGTCTTTTTAAATCCCGTTTTTTCTAAATCCTGTCTGTAGAGTTGAACATCAGGTTACTTAAAGAGAACCTTATTACAAAATCTTAAGTTTCTTTATGCAGCGATTTTTGTACGTCGATTTGGCGGACAGTCAGTTTCTCTTTTGATTAGACAATAAAATAGCTTAATAATTAATAGAGATTAAAAAATTAAATAGCTTTACATCCATTAAAGCCTGGAAGTTACATTAATTAAATAATTATTTTCAATGAAAAAGTTTTAATAGACAACATCTCATTAGCATTTATTCCAAGAGAAAGCCTGAAGTTTGTTCTTTGATTTCAATCTAAAATTTTGGATGTCCCGTGAATACTTTGTAATTGTTGTTAAATTCTTTGCTTTTATTATTGAGTTCCTAACTAGCAATAAAGTTAGTTAATAAATAACAAATTAGTTGAGTTTCTAGATCAGTTTTCGACTATCTTCGACATCGACTTCTATTAATTCAAAGTGATTAAAGACTCGATCAAAAGGTTAGATTATACTAGCCTGACCTATCCCTAATTCGCTCAGGTGATTCCTTTGTAATGTTACTTTCATTACGTGACTTACAAGTTTCAGTGGTTTATTGAGCTGTAGGTTGATAGGTCACTGAGTTTCTATAGATATAAATAGTAGATCTAGTACAACAGGTATTAAGTAAAATATGATATAGGATAGAAGCAGGCGTTACTTCGCGGAAGTCCATGATAATGAAGGCTAAGATGTAAAGTGACTTTACAATTGTGCATTGTCGAGTCAACATCTCCTGAAGATCCTGAAGATTTACGACCTCCGTAGCGCACTGTTGAGCGCTGCTGCCTTAACGTGGGGAGGTCCCGGGTTCGATCCCCGGCAGGGTTTGGAAATTTATAATTTCTGAATTTATCCTGGTCTGGCCTGGTGGGAGGCTTCGGCCGTGGCTAGTTACCACCCTACCGGCAAAGACGTGCCGCCAAGCGATTTAACGTTCCGGTACGATGCCGTGTAGAAACCGAATAGGGGTATGGGTTTAATAATATAATTGCCATGCCCCTAACAGGTTAGCCCGCTGCCATCTTAGACTGCATTAACACTTACCATCAGGTGAGATCGCATTCAAGGGCTTACTTGTAGTGGATAAAAAAAATGAGTGAAAGGTACTATGTTGAGAATAATTTGGAAGATTTGTGTTGTGTGATGAATATCGCAAGCTACAAGTGCAAGGTACACACTGTACCACATAGATTTACCTACTGTGGCGGATTATAGGGAATTAAACTTTTAGTTCCTTCATTAGATGTGATAATCGCACGCATGTATGCATTATGCTTTTCTTGTGGGATCCATTAACCGGTAATAATCCAGTTTGTTTTTATCAGTGAGCGCCCACCATAACCGATGTTCCACCACCTCACCTTTCGATACACTTAGAGCGATTCCAGATTATCCGATCCAATAAAGGATTCGATACCGATATCGTAACAAGTAAAATATATTAGTTGAATCATCCTCCGATATCGGAGCGGGCAATTTGAAAGACAGGTATATAATGCATACATTTTATTTGCCCGATATCGGACGCTGAAAACGCTTTATAGGCCATTTGCACCACATTAATTGACGACCTAAAATGTCACTTTGGGTTGAAGTGAATCATTTAAAAAATAATTGGAATCCATACTTCCATACTTAATATTATAAATGCGATAATGTGTCTGTCTGTCTATATGTCTGCTACGCTTTCACGGCTCATCTGATTAACCGATCTTGATGAAATTTGGTACAGGGATAAGTTGTATCCCGGGGAAAGACATAGGCTAACTTTTATCCCGGAAAAATAAGCAGTTTCTACGGGAATCAAAAATATTTAATCCAAGCGGATGAAGTAGCATCATCTAGTGCAGAATAAATGAAAAGAGTATGAATAAATGAACCATAACGATAACTTTATATGGTGCCACTGATCCCTACTTGTACGCGATCTCGACATTTTTAACCAACAACGGCCTTCGTATATCTACCACTATCTACTATCTACGTTCAACAAGACACGAACATTAATTATCCTTTGAGTTGCTGTTATTTCTTCATTTTGGAACGTTCCAGCAAATTCCTGAGAATGATTAGCTTTTAACAAATTTAATATTGTATCAAAATTTCATGTCAGGGTCGATTGCAATTAGGAGTCCTTGAATTTCAAATTTCATCTCAAAAGACGAATCATCTCAACCTGTGCGAGATTGGTCCGCGCTGTTTTATTGCGGATCTCTGAGAAAATTAATTAAGTTTCAACATTCTCTTTGTGGGATACAGAGGAAAATTTATTTAACGTTTTATAATACGCACCATTTCATTCGTCCTGGCATATTATTTTCACGAGAGTGTTTTTCACCTAATGTAATATTAATTTTTTTGTTTTGTTTTTTTGGTATACAGTCGTCATCTCAACGTATAGAGTAAAACTACATACTATTTATAATTAAAAAAAGTCAGAACAAACGCTCGCGTCGTATGGGAAACACGTTCCGTCGTGTCGCGCAGGCCTGCGTAGGGACCATGCTACCAACGCTTAAAGCAATACTAAAGCAATATTACTCTAAATTACAGTTTGACGTCACGTATATCTTGACGTTCCTACAATAATGATTATAATTCTAAAACACGGAAGTCAACAATAATGAAACAATATTGCTTTAAACGTTGGCAGTATGGCCCCTGGTCCGTATAGCGTTTGACTTGACTTTTGTAGCTATACAAACTATTACATACTAGTCCAGCTGAGGGCGACCATACCTTTAGACATTGAATTCATTCATTCATCAATGAAGACACATTTGGCCTCCAACATCTATCTCCACAGAACACGGTCTTGAGAAGCTCGTATCCAGCAACTTTCAACAGTTTGCTTGAGATCGTTCATCAACCTAGTGAATCGAAAGGATCACAATGTGTTTAATATAACTGCCATGCCCCTAACACTTAGACTGCATCTTCATAATTTTTTTTTTTTAAATTATATCCCACTACAAGTTAGCCCTTGACTGCGATCTCACCTGCCCCCCAGTCATGTAAGAATAGCCGATGAAATCGTTAAAGTTCTGCGGCAAAGTAAATAAACCATAACAGCATAAAGTTAGAGCTCAATTTCGTGTACACATTCTTATACGTTTAGGTATGTACGATACTCTAACGTATAAGAATGGATACACGAAATTGAGCTCTAATTCAATGCAGTTAGGGTTTATATTACTTTGACGCTGAACCTTTACCATTTGATGGACAATACTTACATAATCGGGGGGCTGATGTGATGATGCAGTTTAAAATGGTAGCGGGTTAACCTGTAACATTAAACCCATACCCCAAGTCGGTTTCTACACGGCATCGTACCGGAACGCTTAATCGCTTGGCGATACGTCTTTGCCGGTAAGGTGGTAACTAGCCACGGTCGAAGCCCCCCACCAGACCAGACCAGAGAAAATTCAGAAATTATAAATTCCCAAATTGACCCTGCCGGGGATCGAAACCGGGACCTCCCACATTAAAGCAACAGCGCTCAACACTGCGCCAAGGAGGTCGTCAAACCAACCAAGAATGGCTTCACATTCTTTGGCATCTTCAGAACTCAACGCCTCGGTTCTTCTAGCTATGCGTTCCGTCTCCCGTCTATTGGCAGTTCAACTTCGCGAGTCATCGAGCTATGTTACTCTGTAACCTAATTCTCTGTTTTTGTAATAAAACCTACAAACATTCTGTCGATGAATGGGACGAATGAATTGGTACATCGCAGTTCAAAGGGAACATTTGATTGGAATCGCTTTGTATCATTGAAACCTATAGCCTCGGTCCTATCTGACACTATTTGATTTCATTAATTTTGTAATTTTGGCTTAGCGCGGGTTGACCTAGTTGTGGTGTAATCAAAAGCTGTGATAGCTCAAAATTCTGGTTCACTAATTGTCTCACCCATCAACGCTAGAAACCCTTTGACCTAGAAAGTTGAAATTTTCCACAGTGGGTCCTTTGTAATTTAGACAATAGAATTAGAATAAGAACGGTTTTTTATCACAACGGGCATAAAAAATGCGCAGCCACAGACGATCGCTACTTATAATATTTAAAACGTATCATTTTTGAGTATATGTATTTTGAGTTTATTACTTTACTAGCTGACTATCCGCGACTACGTCCGCATGGTTTAAGTTTTTTTATTTCCCGTGGGAATTTTTTAATTTTCCGGAATAAAAAGTAGCCTATGTCACTCTTCAGGTACTCAACTATACCCATGCCAAAAATCACGTCGATCTGTTGCTCCGTTGCGGTGTGATTGAAGGACAAACCAACAAACAAACACACTTTTGCATTTATAATATTGTATGATTTAGTAGGAGTAGGGGTATGGGCTTAATAACTTTAACTGAAATACGCCTAGCCCTGTCGGGCAAGGTTAACCCGCTATTGTCTGAGACTACATCATCACTCACCACCAGGTGCAATCGCACTCAAGGGCTTATAGAATGAGTATTTGAATAAAGGCCGGTTTCTCAGAGTTAAGAATTTTGATATTTTGATAGATGTTGTAAGTTGTGTTGTAAGTCTATGAATTATTTTTAAATTCTTCGGTCAAGGTTCTCTTGGCTCTAAAAACAAAGCATCCTAATAGATCCTTAGTAACGGAATAAAACCCTAATAAATTTTCCGTTCATTCAACCAACACAATCGCATACCTAGCCTTTTTTCTAAAATATTGTTATAGTGGTATTTATTTACTAAGTGTAATTTTAAGCAAAACTCCAAAAAAGTACACTCATTCGGCAGTAAAACAAGCCTAAAATAACTCTGGTGCATTATTCGGATTGCGCCGTAAAATAAACAACACTATATTTATGTTTTCTGTATTTCACAGAGCTACTGAAAAAATAAACGCGTTTTAATATTCTCATTTTTTCTTACTCTACGTGGATAAAGATGGCAGAAATAAAATATATTTTTTTTGAATATAAATAGCGAGCAAACGAGCAGTTTGGACCTGGGGCCTAACAATCAAATAATCAAATCTTTCCTCTTTATAATATTAGTTTAGATAAAGGAGTTAATATGTCGCTGCCCATAAACTTTTTCCCTTGCACTCATCTATTCATCTTATTTATGAATGATCAATCCCTGCGTTATTAACCCTGACTTGAAACCCCGAATGTTTTTTTCTTTTACGAAAGTGTAAAATGTTTACAAACAAGCATCAAAAATAGCCTCCGCATACAACCAATTTTTTGCAATCTAATTCCCGGAAGGGTAAAAGGTTTTTGTGGAAGCCCTCAAACCATGCCAGGGAATGCAGAAGCCTTTTTTGTATCTTTTTGCTCCTTTTTCCGTTTTCACCAACTCTAACTAACAACACTGGCTGGTGAGATAGAAAAGAGGAATTGATTTAAAAAACTAAATGAAAGTTACTGTAAAAAATGCATTAATTATTCCAGTAAATAGAATTCTTGTCACGAGCAGTAACATTAAAAAAAGAAACAAGAAAGCCATTAGGGTACGTGCAGACCAGAACATAATATTTTGTAATTTTTTTCCACTATCCGAATCCTATTAGCTAATGGAAGAGGGCTTCAAGCTTCCAACAACTAGAGAATTTTTCTGCAAAATCGTCCGCTTCCATTTACTTAGGTAATTTCAAGTTCCCTTCATCATTTCTACCCTACTTACGGCTAACTACTGAGCACAAGTCTCCTCTCAAAATTAGAAGGATTTAGCCATAGCCCACCACGCTGACTAAATGCAAATTGGCAATTTTGAGACGATTATGGAGAAATTTTGGGCATGCAGCCTCATTATATTGTTTTCCTTCACCGTTATAGCGAGTGTTAGGTAATTTCTTTAAAAGCACATTACACTAAAAAGTTAAATGTGCATGCCCGGTGATCTAACCCCCTACCAATCAATAAGTAAAAACGGAATAAGGCGAGAATTTCAAAAAAAATCCACCGGAGAGAAGTTGCGGGCGGTCGCTAGCTGAATAATTTGAGTATTGGAAAATTATGCAAAAATACGCAATTACAATATTAATACAGTGATACAAATATTTCACTCTAGTGTGTACCAAGCTTATCAATTTAGATCTAGAGGGAGGAGAAATAAGCCTGTCATTACCAGAGCTAGTGATTTCATGGTATCCTCCGTAATGAACCAATAATATGCATATATTTATCATATGAATGTACAAATATTATTTTTGTCTCATTACTCTACGAATATTTTTCGTATTATTATGAAATTGATATTTATCCGACTTCCAAAAATAGGTAACCCTATTGAGATTTCTGACAAAAGCAGAGCAGAAGCACTCTTGAAATGCTGCTTTCGCTTAGAGAGAGTAAGAGAGTATAGAGGGCACCTATGCTAAAGTACTTCGACTTTAGCATTCTATAAACCTTGGTGTGACTCGGTTTCGGTTCAGTAGTCCTACAATGTAGGATCAGCTTAACCGGACTGCGATACCCGGCAGAAATTATAAAGCCGGGTAATACCTTGGGAGAGACATAAATATTGTATTCTTTAGTCCTTGTATGACAGTTGTATTGTGTGTAATTGTTCTTTGCTTTTGGCTTAATCCGCCATTGTTCTGGGTTTTTTATTTTGTGTTTATTCTTTTTTGTACGATATATTTTTCAGGGCATTTTAATAAAACATTTTTATGTATCGCGATAAATAAAGCGATAAATTCAAATTGTGTCATGTATGTAAATTGTGTCACCCTTTCGGTTACCCATCTAAAGGGTTTTCGATAGGGTTTTTGAAAGGGTTTGGTAAAATCTACTGCATGTAGTATGACGTATGTTATAAGAAAACAGAAGGTAACGTTAATTTATGGTATATAACACTTAGGAGTTGTTATCATAATATACAAAAATATATTAAAATATTGTAGCATTTTCTATTTTTACATATTATTTATGAATCAATTTTTGGATGTAGTCTAGATATCTTATAATAAAACAGAAATTTTGATAATATTACAACGCTATTTAATAACCATGTTGGTAACCACATTTTTATTCATATGCTTTTTGGCCGCCTACGCTTTTTTACAATATGTACTTTTTTTTCTTTATCCAAGCATATAATTTTTTTTATTCTTTATCCAAGCATATAATTCAATATTACTGCTTTGTGTCAAGCCTATTTTATCAAAAAGCCGGCCCTAATGTATTAAATGGCTTGGCCCTTTATATCCTCTGATCTAAGCTAGGTACCCTAATAAACTAAACGTAAAACGAGTATAAGATTTATCCAGTCTACAATATCCATCTGTAAATAAGACCTTACTTAGGAGCGTCATAACTTTGTATTCTTTAGCCTAGTGTGGCTTTAATTATTGTACTGTAGAAAATCACCTTGTTTTTAAGCTGATATTGAGTTTCAGTCTTTTCATTTGGTTGAAGCGTTTTTACAGTATGTTGTTAAAAGCAGTGTATTTGTAGCGCGCTTCATCCAATTAAATTTTTTTTTGTATGAGAATATTAACCAATCATACTCAAAGGTCTTTGGGCCAGTGTTACTTTGAATCTACGTATTTACGAAATTCTGGCAAACCAAAGACACGTACATACTATAGTATTTAGGTACTCATTTTTATGTGTATATACTCGTACATTTTTATTAGGAGTTATTCTTCAAAATTAAAATTTAATAATCAAACTTCTTTTGTATGAGGTGCGAAGGAATACCTCAGTTTTTTCAGTCTTTAGGCACAGAATGTAGTATGATCTTTAGGTAGGAACGCACCAGTGCTGGTCAAAATATAACAGTAACGTAGGTACTCATTACCAAATTATGATTCGGCATTGTAAGTGAATATGTGGATTTATAGAAGTAAATTAGCGTTTAGCTTTATATGGTAAAACATTCAAGCAGCTACTTATTTGACCTGCGCGCCGGTCATGTCAGCGCCATGCATCTCAACCCTATTAGATCAAGATCCCGCGACGATCAGACCTTCGTTATTTTATTAAAGCTGAAAGTTTTTCTATGTATGTCTCTAAGGCTTCAGACACGAAACTAGCGACGGCCGAGCGAGGGCGACAGCGGGGCGATGGAATCCGAGAGCTGGCGACGAATTTCGGGAAGGTCCTTTAGGCAAGCTGAAATTATGGAAAAATATAATTTCGTTCATTGGCGAATCCAGTTCTGCCAGTCTGGTAGAGCGTTTGCGGTTATTTCGCTACTGGGCAGCATATAACATATTTTGAAAAAAAAACGGAAAAAGCACTTTTTTGGCAACATGATTTTTTTATCTTTAAATTTTATACTTATAGAATTCGAAAAAATTAATCCCAGACGTTTTTGTCGTTTATAAAGTATTACCAGACCTCTTACAAATTGTTCCCCCCCGACTATGAAGTTTGGATCGCGGTTCCTTTGGAAGGTATCAGGTAGAAAAGGTGGCACCTCAGATTCGTTAAAGTATGCTCCATTTTTTTATATTTTTCTTTGGAATAATTTTAGAAACCACGTTGTCCATTGTCAGGCACTTAGTAAGAGTGCAACCCCCAGACACTCTTATATTATAAAACAACAGGGTGTCTGACAGGGGGTTGCAATCATACTAAGTGCAGTCTGACAATGGACAACGTGGTTTCTAATACCTTCCAAAGCAACCGCGATCCAAACTTCATAGTCGGGGATCGTTTATAGCTCTATTAGAGACATACATAGAAAAACGTTCAGCTTTAATAAAATAACGAAGGTCTGATTGTCGCGGGATCTTGGAGCAATAAGTTGGTATAGGCAGAGTTATTGGTACGTATTTCATGTAGTTTTATAACAAAACGCTACTGGCCAGTTAGTCAGAAAAGCATTTTTTACGTATAGATTTTCCATGTTTTAGTACTAAGTAATAAAACAAGGCAAACGTACCTGGAGGGTATATTTTTTGCTCCGCAGTTGACGATCGACGTGAATGGGGGAATGTGTCCCACTTTTCAGTGAAATTGCAAGTCCGGTAGTTCTGTATTTGTTACTACAAAGCCTTTTGTTCATCTCTACGAGGAATCAATAATATCTATAGGTTGATTCAGCTATGAAAATGGCATGGCAACAAAGTGGTTGTAAAATATTTTGCGTCGTTGCCACCGTTGTTGAATATCCATATTAAAATTTTTGTGGCCTTTTAATGTTCACTGAAATGAATTGCTGGCTTATTGGGCGGCGCATATCGCACGCTATACAAGGATTGGTCTGTTTTGGCGGATTATAGCGAATTAAGCTTCTTGTTTCTTGATAAACGCATTTCCCAGTATCGCAGTGCGTGCGCGGACCTGAAATAGAGCCTTCGTCCGCAAAACAAAACTTACTTCCATCCAAAAAAAGATCTGATTTACTCTCAAGTAGTAAACTAGTTTATACTAGTATTATACTAATAACTGCCTCGTTGGTCTAACTCTAGTGGTTATCATGTTCGACTGCGGCTGACGAGGTCCCGGACTCGAATCCCGGGTCGGGCCATAATTAAGTGTTGGTGTTTTATTAGAAATTCTCAGTACTAGCTCGGAGTGAGGAAGTTGGCGGTGTTTCACCCCCGTGCCTCGGAGAGCACGTTAAGCCGTCGGTCCCGGTTATTATCACTAACATGATAATAGTCGTTAAAGCCCGCCAACCCGCATTGGAGCAGCGTGGTGGGACTAGGCTCTAATTCCCCTCTCTCCTATGAGGGTGGAGGCCTGTGCCCAGCAGTGGGACGTTAATGGGCTGTAGTGGTAGTAAACTAGTACTAAAGAAAAGAAGTAAACTTCAGGTATACCTGATACGTACACACCTTCTCATGTCACTACCCATAGGTATAAGATAATGCAACAACATATTTGCACTAAAATCCACGGGATTTAAACAAGTGACATAATTAAAAAAAAAAACGATAGCCCAGCCATACAGACATTTTTTCAAAAAAATTATAGCCAGCGGGATGATGTGAGGATTCTAACGATACGCCATAGATCCAAATCTGTTCAGGCATTTAGAAGTTATGGTGAAATAAATAAACTCACATTTATACTTCGTGGACTCATATTATTCATACTTACATGGACCTTGAAATTATTACACTCCTTTTTTTGGGCAGTCGTGTAAAAACTTCGAAGTCGGGGCGTCAGCTAGTCATACCAATATTACAAATGCGAAAGTGTGTTTGTTTCTCGGTTTGTCCTTCAATCACGCTGCATTTGGATGGGTATAGTCGAGGACCTATAGAGAGTGACATAGGCGACATAAGGAGTTCCTTAATCTTTCGGGATAAAAAGTAAATTGAAAGGAATGTGAATTGGAAAAACTTATTCCACGCGGACGAAGTCGCGGGCATCAGCTAGTAGAGTTATACTTGTATAGAAGAATGCTCACATAACAAAAGTTGCTCCGAACGTCAATAACAGCGAACGCGAGCGCCTCGGCAGAGTTCCTCCATGAATATTTCATGATATTGCATTGACTTCCAGTTAACGTGGTCTTCGGTACACTCCCGCAACATTAGTGTAACTGGTTCCGCACATTTCCAATTACACTTAAAGGAGCTTGTTTGATGTGAAATACGATGACGTGAACTCTGTTTCAAACCGTGGGGTCTACCGTGTTAAAAGGCCGATGCAATTTTTTAAGCGAAGCGTCTTAGTGCGAATAGCATACCGAACCCGCAAGTATAGATTCACTTGCCGATTTAAAAGTTTATTTGAATTAAAAACTTTTTTTAAATTTAATTTGAATACACTTTATTAAATTAGGCGCGCAATCTAAGTAGCAATCTAGTAGATACTTTGAAGAGGGACAATACAACATATTGTCCCTCTTCAAAGAAAGCATTTAAAAAGTACAGAAAAAAAGTGCGCAAGGGCAGTCTTATCTCTTAAACTGACAACCTCCAGACAACCCATCTAAAGCTAGCTATAAATATTTGTTTTGACTCTACCATCGGTTTGGAAAGAAGTTTCTACTGATACGAGCCGGCAAGAAGCTCAGCAGTTGCTCTTTTTAAGAAGCAAGACATTACAATAAGTAGGTAAATTTATTATACAGTAGTGTAAGTTATTAAACTATCCTTTTTATAGGGTTCCGTACCCAAAGGGTAAAAACGGGACCCTATTACTAAGACTCCGCTGTCTGTCTGTCTGTCTGTCTGTCTGTCTGTCTGTCTGTCTGTCTGTCTGTCTGTCTGTCTGTCTGTCTCCAGGCTGTATCTCATAAACCGTGATAGCTAGAAAGCTGAAATTTTCACAAATGATGTATTTCCGTTGCCGCTATAACAACAAATACTAAAAATTAAAAAAATATATATATTAAGGGGGGTCCCCATACAATAAACGTGTTTTTTTCGTATTTTTTTGCTCAATATTAAAAACGGTAACAGGAAGACGGTTCAAATTTTCACAGAATATTAACTTGTATATTACCTTTCAAAATAAATAATTAAATATCAATAAAGTAAATATTAAAGGGGGGCTCCCATACAAAAAGCGTAATTTTTATTTTTAATACGTCATAAATCGTAAAACTTACTACAGGTTTGTACGGAACCCTCGGTGCGCGAGTCCGACTCGCACTTGGCCGGTTTTTTGTTTTTTTTTCTTTATTTGTTTAGGGGCTTTTATAATAATATACTATCCTGTGGGGCGCTGTACGCAAAGTCGATTGCTTCTGATTTTGTCACTAAGAAATTCTTCAATTGTATAGCCTCGACTCAACAAGACTTTACGTGACGTAAAGATGTACGTAAGAGGTATCTATAATATTATAGTTGTGACTAGGAAGAAAATGTGTCCCTGCCACGTCTCCACTTGAAGTGACTTATAGTAACAGCTTATGGTACGAGTACCTATAGGCTTAAAGATATAGAACTCGTAACATAATTCTTACAACTAATTTCATCAGTGCTGAACCCTAAGCGCAGTTCTCAAGTATCGTTAGAGGGGTATCACTAAATTGGCTATTTATACACCACCCTTTCACCTTACGCCCCGGGATCAGGTGAAAAGGTTATACGTACCCCAATTAATTTTACATCTTCTATCTATACTTAAACACAAAATGTTGGCTGACTGATATTTAAACATATGTACACAACACACCAAATTTTGAAAAGTTCAGATATTTGAAATTATTCATGTTAATGAAATTAGTCTACCTATTCTAATATTATAAATGCGAAAGTTTGGATGGATGGATGGGTGGATGTTTGTATGGATGGATGTTTTTTACTCAATCACGCCGGAACGGCTGGACCGATCTGGATGAAAAATGAAGGCTACTTTTTAAGTTTTTAACCCGGAAAATTAAAGAGTTCCCGCGGGAACCAAAAATCCTCAATCCACACGGACGAAGTCGCGGGCATCAGCTAGTTTTTTAAGTTACTGTAAAGCTTTATTTTGTGTTTGTTTAGATCAAATTTAGCAACACAATTTTTTTATTTCAATTAGCATGCACTGCATGAGTGGAGCCAAGTTGCTTTTTGATAACACCTTAAAATCAGCTTTAATTAGTCCAACACGTCATGGTTGAAAACAGCAAAGACAAGACCACTTGGAGTCCGCGCCTCTATGAAAATAAAAATAAAAGGTAAGTTTTAAGTATGTATTACTAGCTGATGCCCGCGACTTCGTCCGCGTGGTTTAAGTTTTTTTGATTCCCGCGGGAACTCCTTAATTTTCCGGGATAAAAAGTAGCCTATGTCACTCTCCAGGTAGGTACTCAAATATACCCATGCCAAAAATCACGTCGATCCGTTGCTGCGTTACGGCGTGATTGAAGGACAAACCAACAAACAAACACACTTTCGCATTTATAATATTAGTATGATGAAGTATGATGAAGAAGAAATAAAAAACGCAGCGTCTCATGCGGTCTATAGAGATATAGACCGTGTGTGTTGCGTTGAAGTATTTTATTTTTGCTCATCGAACATATTCAGCGCAGCCTTTTAGTAGTATACTTTCTAACGTATTTGATCCTCCGTTAGGATAAAATGTTTCATCTTCAACAAAAATTGTGGGTTGGAATGAAAAATTGCTATGGAATTTGTTACAGGCATTATTATCATGGACTTCTGAAGAGGTTTTTTTTATCAAAGAAAGGTTTCGTATTATGCGTGTTTCGTATACTTTATGAGGAAATATTTTGCTGTTATGAGAACGAGCACTTATTTCATATTGTTCGGCAAATTTTTGCCGCTGCTTTTGGATGTTACATGAGTTATTTTTATGTTTTATCTGCTATATACTAGAACTAGTAAATAAATGGTATTTTTTCTTTCTTTCTTTTCTTCTTTCTTCTTTCTATACAATTTTTAAATTCAAATTTTTGAAATTCAAAAGATCAAATTTTACAATTCAATCTCATGCATTCAAAAAACTCTTGCGACCCACTCTTGAACTCACTACATCAACACACACCTCACCATCTCAAAAATATCGTTTGTTAATTAAAATAAAAATTATAACAATAATTATTACATTAAATTATTAGTCGCTGGAACAATCCATACTCATTCTCTTTTATTATTTAAATATCCATTTACACTGTAATAGGATTTTTTAATTAGTTTACGTTTTACAAAGAACTTTGAACTTATTGAGACTCAATATGAACTGAGCGAAAAAATTACTGAGTTGTATTGGTGTTCAATATTTTACCCGTTCAATAAAAAAAACAAAGATAATCTCGTTAAAATCGACGTTACAAACGAGGCCCATTTAATCTACCAGACCGTACAGCGGGTGAAAACAAAAATGAAACTTGAAACATTTTGACATAAAATCGTATAATGTGTCGTATCGTATATTGGCCTCGCGGGTGTAATGGCTGAATAATCACAATATATCCATACTTCCATATACTAATATTATAAATGCGAAAGTGTGCCTGGCTGTCTGTCCGTCTGTCTGTCTGCTACGCTTTAACGGCCCATCTTTTCAACCGATTTTGATGAAATTTGGTAGAAGGGTAGGTTACATCCCGGGGAAGGACATATGCTACTTTTTATCCCGGAAAATTAAGGAGTTCCCGCGGGAATCAAAAAACTTAATCCCCGCGGACGAAGTCGCGGACATCATCTAAACTTATAACAACAAGGTCTAGCCGTGTTACAATAAAACCTTTTTTATTTTTATTAGATTTTCCCTTGACCACAATTATGGTGATTGAAAATTAATGCCTTTTTATTAAACGACTCAAATAGGAAAAGTATATAATATGCACGTTTGCATGTTATTAGCTTAGTATGCACGTACTAAAGCTAATGTCTTGGAAATCAATAGACCGGACATAATGATTGTTTCACTATTATTAGTAATCTACGGTCCATCTATCTATCTAAATTTTCGCATTTATAAGTATAGAAGTATACATACCAGAAATACTTCTATAATAAAATGTTGCATACATTAGATCGACAAGAAAAGTCACTTAAATCATAAAATATACATAAAATGCCCTCCGCGTACAAAATGTGTCTCGTATTTCCGCAGAAAACAAATGCATAACCGGCTCTCTGAGGAGTTCACGCAAATTGTTTAAGAGGACGTGCTATTTGTACAACTCTCTAGACATCCCTCAGACGTGCCCTGAGTGTCTTCACTTGAAAAATAAAAATTTCACATTATTCTAACTCTCTTTCATTTTTAATTTTTGAAGCGAAGCCTATTAGGAGACGTTTGAGATGGGACCGGGAACTCCTTTATTTTCCGCGATAAAAAGTAGCATATGTCACTCTCCAGGTCCTCAACTATATACCTATGCCAAAAAACACGTCGATCCGTTGCCCCGTTGCGGCGTGATTGAAGGACAAACCAACAAACCAATAAACCAACAAACCAACAAACAAACACACTTTCGCATTTATAATACCTATTAGTATGATGAGTATTTTAATTTTTTTTTGAATTGAAAACTGCTTTAGCCGCTTTGAGCACTTTTTGGTAGGGGGTAAACTTGTGGATTCGCGTCACCGACGCCGTCACCTACTTACTCCATCACCGAAACCTCGCTGCCCCATGCTCGCGTTGTTACGAAGACAAAAGGTGTTAAATATAAAAATTATCTGTCAATAAGATTATAGACAAGTTAGGCCAGTTAGAAGGTTCTATTAGCATTACACGCCAATGCCAAACGTAATTAAAACGTAATTAATATAAAGATCAAACCCAATTTCATGAAATAGCATCTTATTTTGTGCTGTTCCACTAATCTTCTAATATGTGAATGTTTAGAAAAGATAATAATATAATAGTGGCCTTAACAGCCTTGGTTCCCTCTATAACAAAAAATGCTTACTTCAGATTTATTTTTATTTTTTATTTTTATTCTTCTTTATTCAATATAAAAGTGGAACTGTTACAATTTTAAATACTTTTAAAAGCCTCCGCATAAACCGCGCAGGGTTTTTGCGCAGAGAATATTATGTTATTAATAGTTATACATTCCAAAAATAATATAATATTATGATTTTTCTCAAGGAACTCACAATAAATTAAAGGATTTTGTAAACCTGGATGCAACGTATCGAACGCGTTCATAAAATGAGGAGTACCTACATACCCTGTACCTTTATGGCCTCTTTGGAACTTAAATGGTGGCATTACTGCCTAAACAATGATAGAAATTCATCTCAAGACTTATATTGTACACTGAGTCTTATAATTTCTAATAAAATTATTTGTTATAGGTGCAGTTTAGCGTACCTATGTAGTTATTGTTCGGTTTTTTAAGTTTACCTGGTGATGAGTTTGTAAGCATATAAACAGACTAAAAGGTTGTCCTTAAAGGAAATATTATATAAATTAAGGCCAAACATCCCAAAGTATCTACACAGGATTCTCAGATAGTGTTATACAACACATCGCTCAATGCTCTGATACAGAGATAATTATCTTTACTTACAAAAGAATTTCAGAAAAGTTTTATTCTGTTAGTCTTATGTACAGTAATATTAATACCTATCGAAATATTAAAACGGAAACAGTATTTTATACCTCGATATCATTAAATCATCGGCAGTCTGTAGGTACCAGTCAACATGATACAGTTCAACCATAGTATAAATAGTAATGTAAAATATATAATAGCAACAGCTTAAAAACATCATCTGCCAAATTAGTTCAAAGACCAAACAAAGACAAACCATCAGCCTAGGTGCTGCCACAGCCCACATAGCGGCGTGGATGTGTCTAGTTCGGCGCGTGCCAACGACACGTCGCCACTCGCCACCAACACGGTACACGAGCTGTGCGTCTTGCAGCTCGCTTGACGTCATCAAGAAGACCGTTGGTTGGTCACAATCGTCACGGACGCTGGCTAAATTTTATAACCTTCCTAAGCGAGCGAGGAACGATTGTTTTGCTTAACCAGAGTTTAATGAAAATTATCCAAATTATACTTGATTTTCATTACATCCATATAGTATACTTATTATTATAAATAATAATTATCAAAATGATTGTAGTTTTCAATGATGGTTAACAAATAAATAATAATTTGTTTACTAACCCAAGTAACGAAATGATTCCTACTTTTATATTAGAATACTAAGTAATTGTACTATTCAATTCATTTCCCTAATTACAAATTTTCATCTCTGAACATCTACCTTTGTGGTTTATATCTGAAGAATGAAACGTACGAAATATAATTGATGATTAAACGAACTTACCTGTAAGTGAAGTTCTATCCCAATTATATGAGTACGTTTCATTCGAAGATATTATAAGGTCCCACCCATCCCATAGCCCATATCATTACGAAAATTTGGTAATAGGTACCGACTCTAAAGAATGAGGAATGGCGGCGTGCGGGGCCCGGAGTACACGAATACTGGGGAATTTTTTAATCTACCGACATTAAAATAAGTGCGGAAAGCTGCAGATCGATAAATCGACTACCTTTGTGGTTTATATCTTCGAATGAAACGTACTCATATAATTGGGATAGAACTTCACTTACAGGTAAGTTCGTTTAATCATCAATTATTGGGCCTAAGTCATGCCTATTCATTTCAGTTCATTATAATTATTTATTATCTAGACTGTCTAGACTGTCACTAGACAATCGTGCATTGTAAAGTCGACATCTCCTGAAGATGCTCCGGTGTCGGAGCGAAACGTGCGTTGAGAGTAGTTTAAAAGTCTTGTGTGGTGGTGCATGTGAGTGGTGGTGGCATTGCTTGCTTGGGAACTTGGCTTTCTTGCTTGGTTGGGAAGGTAAGCGGTGCTTCGCTTGTAACTGCATATTTGACCATACAGACTTTTTCTGTAGGCGGATTATAGCAAAATAATTGTAAATTTTTCTTGTTTAATTCTTTAGTTTTAAGGTTTATATTTTTAATATTTTAAATATTCGTTTTAACTTCTATCGGCATTTGTTTTTACTATACTTTGCTTAAGAAGTGTTTTGTACTCATAAAAGTGTCCATCGTAACATTTTGACGACCTCTGTGGCGCAGTGTTGAGCGCTGTTGCCTTAACCTGCGGAGGTCCCGGGTTCGATCCCCGGCAGGGTTTGGAAATTTATAATTTCTGGATTTTCCCTGGTCTGGCCTGGTGGGAGGCTTCGGCCGTGGCTAGTTACCACCCTACCGGCAAAGACGTGCCGCCAAGCGATTTAGCGTTCCGGTACGATGCCGTGTAGAAACCGAATAGGGGTATGGGTTCAATTAACTGCCATGCCTCAACAGGTTAGCCCGCTACCATCTTTGACTGCATCATCACTTACCATCAGGTGAGATCGCAATCAAGGGCTAACTTGTAGTGGATTAAAAAAAAAAATTACCTTCCAAAAAACAAAATAGCAGTGACTCTTATACCTATGTGATAAAAACTATTCGCAATAGCATTCAGTACTGATATACCTAATATAACAAAGTGTCCACCGGCCGGTGTCCGTGTACCTACCTTAGATAGGTACAGTTTAAGTCTGCGAGTGCTTTTGATGCGAAGGAATGCGGAGGTTGTCCAGTCATCGTTTTATGTAGATATCTCTGTATCACACAACCCTTATAACGGGCGACTGTACATTATTAGGATAATAGTCGACCCAGTGTAACTTATGGTGTGGTCTTTACGTTACAAGAAGCTTCGATTGTGTATCCTTTGTTTGTGTGTCTTCTGTTGGGCGTGTCCCTCAAGATTTTATTTTATTCAGAACAAGTTAGCTCAACTTCGATCTTTTCTGCAGGTTGTAGGTTATGCTGCTAAATACCACGGAACAGAATAAACTGAAATGTATGACAGTTAAAATGAATCCATATTTCATCTATCAATTTTGGGATTGTAAATCGCTTCGCGGCCTATTTTATCTGTAAGGGTAACTAGGTATGGAAAAGTCACCAGACCACAGAATTTTTTTAAATTCATGCCTCCAGTCAGGAATCGAACCTTATACTCGTGCTTCCTTATTACAAGAATATAGCGCTCACTGTGACATGTCGTAAAGAATTTCTTCACTAGGAAAAATAAAAATTTCATAATATATTTCTTGCTCCCTCATGTTTAATTCCGTCACGGTGCTTGCGAGAGAAACAGAGAAAAAACTGTTTTGCATTTTTCATATTTAATTAGATCTTACTTGTTAGTACACCCATGTGGATGGCCATTTACTGAAAGACGGCGCTTGCATTTTGATGCAGTTAGCTTGTTCTATGCTAAGTTACGCGTTAGGGCCATACTGCTAACGCTGTTTCATTATTGTTGACTTTTGTGTTTTAGAACTATAACCCTTATTTTAGGAACGTCAAGGTACGTGACACCAAACTGATATTTTGAGTAGTATTGCTTAAGTAATGCTTTTAGCGTTGGCAGCATGGCCCCTGTTCTATAAGACATGAGGTCCGCTTTGCTATACGTACATAATAATAATATGATTTCGCTAGTCGCTATCCGTTCTTCAATAGACTCAGTCTGGAATAACACAAAGGCTACTTCTTATCCTGGAAAATCAAAGAGTTTCCGCGGGAACCAAAAAACATCAATCCGCGCAGACAAAGTAGCGGGCATCAGCTAGTCTGCCTATATTTTAGTCCGGGTCTGACATCACTGCACTTGGGTCCCCTAAATCTGCCGGTTCTTAAGACTACGTGCCTCGCCTATTGCCTTTTTAGCTTCGCAACTTGAATAAATAAATAATTATAATGAACTGAAATGAATAGGCATGACTTAGGCCCAATAATTGATGATTAAACGAACTTACCTGTAAGTGAAGTTCTATCCCAATTATATGAGTACGTTTCATTCGAAGATATAAACCACAAAGGTAGTCGATTTATCGATCTGCAGCTTTCCGCACTTATTTTAATGTCGGTAGATTAAAAAATTCCCCAGTATTCGTGTACTCCGGGCCCCGCACGCCGCCATTCCTCATTCTTTAGAGTCGGTACCTATTACCAAATTTTCGTAATGATATGGGCTATGGGATGGGTGGGACCTTATAATATCTTCGAATGAAACGTACTCATATAATTGGGATAGAACTTCACTTACAGGTAAGTTCGTTTAATCATCAATTATATTTCGTACGTTTCATTCTTCAGATATAAACCACAAAGGTAGATGTTCAGAGATGAAAATTTGTAATTAGGGAAATGAATTGAATAGTACAATTACTTAGTATTCTAATATAAAAGTAGGAATCATTTCGTTACTTGGGTTAGTAAACAAATTATTATTTATTTGTTAACCATCATTGAAAACTACAATCATTTTGATAATTATTATTTATAATAATAAGTATACTATATGGATGTAATGAAAATCAAGTATAATTTGGATAATTTTCATTAAACTCTGGTTAAGCAAAACAATCGTTCCTCGCTCGCTTAGGAAGGTTATAAAATTTAGCCAGCGTCCGTGACGATTGTGACCAACCAACGGTCTTCTTGATGACGTCAAGCGAGCTGCAAGACGCACAGCTCGTGTACCGTGTTGGTGGCGAGTGGCGACGTGTCGTTGGCACGTGCCGAACTAGACACATCCACGCCGCTATGTGGGCTGTGGCAGCACCTAGGCTGATGGTTTGTCTTTGTTTGGTCTTTGAACTAATTTGGCAGATGATGTTTTTAAGCTGTTGCTATTATATATTTTACATTACTATTTATACTATGGTTGAACTGTATCATGTTGACTGGTACCTACAGACTGCCGATGATTTAATGATATCGAGGTATAAAATACTGTTTCCGTTTTAATATTTCGATAGGTATTAATATTACTGTACATAAGACTAACAGAATAAAACTTTTCTGAAATTCTTTTGTAAGTAAAGATAATTATCTCTGTATCAGAGCATTGAGCGATGTGTTGTATAACACTATCTGAGAATCCTGTGTAGATACTTTGGGATGTTTGGCCTTAATTTATATAATATTTCCTTTAAGGACAACCTTTTAGTCTGTTTATATGCTTACAAACTCATCACCAGGTAAACTTAAAAAACCGAACAATAACTACATAGGTACGCTAAACTGCACCTATAACAAATAATTTTATTAGAAATTATAAGACTCAGTGTACAATATAAGTCTTGAGATGAATTTCTATCATTGTTTAGGCAGTAATGCCACCATTTAAGTTCCAAAGAGGCCATAAAGGTACAGGGTATGTAGGTACTCCTCATTTTATGAACGCGTTCGATACGTTGCATCCAGGTTTACAAAATCCTTTAATTTATTGTGAGTTCCTTGAGAAAAATCATAATATTATATTATTTTTGGAATGTATAACTATTAATAACATAATATTCTCTGCGCAAAAACCCTGCGCGGTTTATGCGGAGGCTTTTAAAAGTATTTAAAATTGTAACAGTTCCACTTTTATATTGAATAAAGAAGAATAAAAATAAAAAATAAAAATAAATCTGAAGTAAGCATTTTTTGTTATAGAGGGAACCAAGGCTGTTAAGGCCACTATTATATTATTATCTTTTCTAAACATTCACATATTAGAAGATTAGTGGAACAGCACAAAATAAGATGCTATTTCATGAAATTGGGTTTGATCTTTATATTAATTACGTTTTAATTACGTTTGGCATTGGCGTGTAATGCTAATAGAACCTTCTAACTGGCCTAACTTGTCTATAATCTTATTGACAGATAATTTAATATTATTTATCAGACTATTTTATTTCTACATCTTTGTTAAATTTCTCATTCTTCATCAGCTTCTTAAATTTCTTTACTTTTAATATAAGAAGCAGTGAACCATAATATTACATTTTACAACCATTGCCGAATTTCTGACGTCAAATCATTGGGTAGTGAATGCCACCCATTCGATTTATCTATCTTACCTAAGCTTAATTCTTCTTAGTATTAATAATTATTACTTTAATAATAACCAGTATTAAAGATGTATATGATTATAAAATATAGATGTAGGTACCTATATGATGAAATATTTTATATGCATACTTATATATAAAATACCACCATCAGGTCTAAGTAGTTAGTATGAAATTAAAACTCAGTAATTAATTTCATTTTACAGTTATTCATTTATCACAAAATGTACCCGAGCCAGACACAGGCGTCTGTAAAAAGCTCTAGTTGAAACTTATTAGTTTATTACTTAGTGACCAACCTTCAAGATCCGATAAAATTAAAAATGAAAGCCGAAATTTAGCTCCATATGATTTATACTTATATGTATCTTGAATGCTTAGGTAGGTATGCTATTGGTAGGTATTTCTGACCATCGAAATATTTGATTTTGGTATAAACTCAATGGTACAAGTCCAACCTTCCAACTTCGTAACTATTTTTAAAATTGTAATATATTTTTTTTTCATGAAGCAAGGATGAACACATAATATATTCACAGTAAGTTGCTCTGAGAAAAAGATGGTACCGCCGTGTCGATATAGTTTTAATTTGCTCGACTAGGCGCCGGCACCCACGTGGGATTCACGCTAGTGCTATAGTAATAATAATAATGTAAAACTTGAACCTGGGTTGTTGCAAAGATAGTAGAAAGTTATTTTCAAAATTTATTACAATACTGCAACAGTTTGACGTAAATATTCGCGGTTACGTTACGTAAACCTTCAGTACAAAGTACAACCATTAAGAAAAATATCGTTGTATGCACAACGATAAATATAAGATAATATATTATATTATATATTAACATAAGTAGATACCTATGTTATAATTTTTGTGAAAGTTCTCGGTGCCCATAATAAGCCGTAAAGGCATTGGTATAAATTCATTAAATTAAATTTTCACCATAAGTAAGTATCTAATTACTATTTCGTAATTTTCTTTGAGATGGGTTGATCGGTATCAATAAATAAATTAGACTTTTTCAAATATAGCGTAGACATAAAACCGCTATAAAGTATTGATTTGCAAGCTGTCATATAATTCTTAACACTTATAATGATTTTGAGTAACGAATTTATTTAATGATTGCAATTAATGCAAATTTAAAATAAATCTTTGAGTCATCATTAGATTTTGATTCTTAGATTGATTAGAATATTCTAAAAATCATTTGATCTAGCCGTGGCTCAAACTCACAAATCGAGTTAAATATAATATTAAATGCTCGATGTTAATGTAAGATGTATTGACGGTAGGTACATAAAGTTGATAACTTTAAATGGTATCGCCTCATGGTGATTAGGATTTATAAATCCAATCCGAGACTTCTTATCTAGCGGACACTCAGCCCAAGATTTTTTGCTTTATTAAAATATTGTATACGACCAGCATTTAGATTGTAGGTACCTTAATCTCTCGCTGTGTGTATGCAAGATACTTGCTCTGGCCGGAGGTCGCGTGGTCGTCGCCGCTGGCTGCCGATGTACGCCGTCGCTGCTCGCGGATGTCCTCTTCGCCCCTCCCTGCTCCCCGAGGCGAGACGAGGAGGGCCTGTCTCGTTTCCCGAATATAATATTATATTCCGCGTTGTCGATGTAGCAGCTATGGGAAGGTCGCCCTAGGACGGGATTTCCGATTTGCAATCCGTGACGGTCAATAGTCTTAGAAGCTTTTATAGTATTTGAGAGTTTTTCTCCGAAAACCGTCTCTTCTCTTTCGAGATCTTTTAGCAGTGGTATAAACGATTCACTAAGACCGGGAGCTAGGAGTTTTATGCTCACATGATTTTCAGTGTAATGTAGGAACCAGTCCGGATCCTACAGGGATTATAAAGTATCTTGGTAGTCTGAACTTTGTCATATCCCAAGGAGGCAGGGTTTTGTTGATGGTAGTTATTCCAAGACCTATAGTTGGTTTTGTTTTAACTGTATGTTTTAGCCAATTGATCCAACGTTGTCGTAAGGTTTGGCGAATATCATCGCCGCCAACCGTCACCCAGCGCTGAAAGTCCTGGACGTCATCACGAAATTTGTAAAACCCTGTGTGGTTTCGTCGTCTAAAATGATAATTTTAACGTTTCTAATCCAACAAACTTTAACGTTTTGTTTTGAACCCTCGTGTTAACCCGCAGTTAACCTCCAGGCTATTTTGAACATCATGCTATACCTTCGTGATATCCTCAACGTGATACCCTCCAGGCTAGCTTAGAGATGCTATTGATTCTCATATGTATCCTTTAAAAGTTGATATAAGTATAAAGAAGTACCCGCAGTCAACCTCCAGACTTATTTCAAGCATCATGCTATACCTTCGAGATACCCTCGACGTAATACCCTGCAGGCTAGCTTAGAGATGCCATTGATTCACATATTTATCCTTTTTAAAAGTTGATATATAAAAGAGTACCCGTTCAAGTCCATTTCTAGGTTATTTGATTGAATTCCGTACACAAATAAAATATATTTATGTAAACTTACCCTGAGTTTCTTCCGATTCCTTCGAAGATGAATATGTTTTAACTTTTCTTTTCCTACTTTACCGAACTTTCCTACCGAACCAGTGGTAGATTCACTTAATGATTCAAAAACACTTGTAAAAGTTTATTTGAATAAAAACATTTGAATTTTACTTTAAGCGATACGTTTAGGTATACTTAATAAGTAATTCCAATTGAATTTCTTTAAATATTGATAAGTGAGTGCTCGTTGCTGCGCACAATAAAAGAATGAGGAATGGCGGCGTGCGGGGCCCGGAGTACACGAATACTGGGGAATTTTTTAATCTACCGACATTAAAATAAGTGCGGAAAGCTGCAGATCGATAAATCGACTACCTTTGTGGTTTATATCTGAAGAATGAAACGTACGAAATATAATTATTGTAATAAGCAACTCGTGATAATTTGACAGTTTAAAACGTATTACTCGAACTGTTGAAGGAGTTCATACATGCTTTTTGACGTGCAGGCATCTATGAACTCCTTAAACAGGTCGTATTTTGCGTTCTATACCACGCTTGAAAGGTCGTTCTATATAAAAACCTTAATTTGCTTTAATATAATATTATATTACAAAGCTTGGATGAAAAAGGCCTTTGAGCTAAAACCGTTGTCGTTTTTTAATCACAGCTGAATTTGATAATATCCCATTAATCCGCTTTCAGGTTATTAACTCCTAAATTGCCTTAGACGCCGACGTAAGCAGAGACAATGAGAATTTAAGCGACCACTCATCTTTGTAATAACTCAGCCGGTGGGCGAAATACAGCGATTAAAAGTGTAAGCTATTTTGATTAAATTGCTAAGGCGATGGCTCCAGTTGAAGGAACTATTTAGTAATATTCGGTTTGGATTTTATATTACTTTTTAAGTAAATCTTCTGTAGTAACTTACCATCGCTTATAGCAGCATTAATTTAATGTTTTTGGAGCTCTTGTTTCAGAATTATTATAATCCTTATTTTAGGGACTTTAGTACTTTACACTAAATCCATACTAATATTGCCTAAGTAGACATGGATAGTATTAGCACAGAATAGGTATGGTATTAGTAACTATCCATAATAATACATAAATGCCTAAGTGTGTCTGTCTGTCTATCTATCTGACTGTGTGTCTGCTACGCTTTAACAGTCCATCTTTTCAACCGATTTCGATGAAATTTGGCATAGAGATACCTAGGTTGCAACTTGCTTCCCGGGGAAGGGCATAGGCAATTTTTCAGGCTAGGAATAAAAAAAACTCAATCAACGCGGACGAGGTTGCGGGCATCATCTAGTACCTACATAATAATAATTTCAGAGCAATCTAATTTATTTCTTTCTCCTGAGGAAGTTAATTGTTTTAGTTTTTCTCTTATAATTTCTCATTATTTATGCACTGGAAGGCGTTTCATAATGAAGATAGTGTTATCCTGCCTGCGTTATTCTTAGAAAGCCGGCATTTTTAGGGTTCCGTACCCAAAGGGTAAAAACGGGACCCTATTACTAAGACTCCGCTGTCTGTCTGTCTGTCTGTCTGTCTGTCTGTCTGTCTGTCTGTCTGTCTGTCTGTCTCCAGGCTGTATCTCATAAACCGTGATAGCTAGAAAGCTGAAATTTTCACAAATGATGTATTTCCGTTGCCGCTATAACAACAAATACTAAAAATTAAAAAAATATATATATTAAGGGGGGTCCCCATACAATAAACGTGTTTTTTTCGTATTTTTTTGCTCAATATTAAAAACGGTAACAGGTAGACGGTTCAAATTTTCACAGAATATTAACTTGTATATTACCTTTCAAAATAAATAATTAAATATCAATAAAGTAAATATTAAAGGGGGGCTCCCATACAACAAACGTAATTTTTAAGCAATTTTTTTTAATAATTTAAAACTTACTACAGGTTTGTACGGAACCCTCGGTGCGCGAGTCCGACTCGCACTTGGCCGGTTTTTAATGGCTTTAGACAACGTTTTCTATGTTTAAGAATTTAAAAATAACTAAGTATTATTTTGTTTAAGGATATGTAAACTTATAATCATTAACTGCAAATTACTTTATAATTTATATAAACATAATTAAAGATCTTGTAACCACAGCAGTGGTGAAAAATTACATATTATAGGGATTAATTGTTCGATTCCATTTTGGGTTTATGTAAGTACTCAAGATTTTGTTTTTGCTATTCCGGCAGATACTTGTTTTGTTCATAGAACAGTAAGGTCCTATGTATCTTAACAGTAAGGCTTAGAATAACTACATATAGAAGGTATGTTTCCAAACAACGCCTTCTCAAAACGCAAGCTACAAATTCGCTATCTGTGCTGTGTTTACTTGCCTTGTTACGCACACAGACACAAACATAATGTTGCCAGTTTAAATGTTTTCCCCCTAAAAGTTGGGTAAGTAATTGGTTAGTTTGTTTGTAGCATTGTAGATTCTAAAACTAAGTTAATCAGCTTTTTTCGGACTTGACGATGCCATTTATGGCACCAATTGAACGGCTTACATTTCGCGAGCGTACTTGGTTTCTATAGGTAGTTATTCTAAGCAGTAAGGTCCTTATCTAGGTCCTATGTTTTTGATTGTATTCATTTAAAATATTAATAATAAAGTATATATACCGTATTTCAGATAACTCTGTGCAGCCACGGCGGCCAATCCCCAAAGAGATTAGCGATCTCCTCGGGAGATTAAAAATAATAGGTAAGTATATAGAAAAACCCTATACCTATGATTTTTTCGAGCCGGAAATAGAGCCGTAATCTCCAATCTAACATGCTAACCACTAGATCAACGAGGCAGTCTATAGTGTAAACTTATCACGGGAGGTAATGGCCAAACGCCATAAAATTTATATCAATGCTTTGATAAAAGATCAATTTACGACGCACGTATAGTACTTAAAAGTACTAAATGTATACGTAAGTACTTGCTTTCTCTAATATGATATTTTATATGGAAGTGACTCGATGACGCCTGCGACTTCGATCGTGTACTTTTTTTTTTTTATTCCACTACAAGTTTGCCCTTGACTGCGATCTCATCTGAGATCAGTACTGTTGAGTTTTTGCGGGAACTCTTGATTTTTCCTGAACACAAACAATCTATATCCTTGCCCGGGATGCAAAATATCTCTGTACCAAATTTCGTCAAAATCAGGTGCTCAGGTGACCGTGAAAAAGTACCATACAGACATGGACTGACAGACAGACAGACACACTTTGAAATATAAGTATGGATTTCTAACGTAAATGTAAATAATTCAATAGTAACAGTATTTAGTGAACCAAATAATTAATAAACAAAATTATTCGTTACACATACTATCAATGTTCACAAACCGTATCTGAGAATCTCTTGATCACGAATTTGTGACGATTTCACTCATCGTCACGCCTCCAAGATCAACAATTGAACTAAAACTACACTACAGATATATTTTTAGAAAAACACGTTTTTAAATTTATTTTTATGTTCTTTGAAATAGGATTAAAATTGTTATAATGGAATGATAGCGCTCAAGCGTCATCTCGAGCTCCTCCGGCGAAAACATAAGGATAGTAGTATAAGGTGTCCGAAATTCCCGCCTCTTATGAAAACCAGGTTTCGTCGTTTCGCGGTAGTCTGCGCAGCTCTATATTAATTGCGAGCACTTCTTTGTTTTTGTCCGCCAGATCAGTGTGGTTTTATCCTAAGCCGTCAATTATTGCGCCTTGACTCTACTCGCGGCGTACGGTCTGCACTGACCCTAATGCATACATCCATTGATAAAATTGGTAACATAGCACCAATAAATTATTATCAATCAGTTAACAATCAATGTGTCTATTTGCGTCCACTGCCGGTCGTTGACCTTACCGAAAGCGCATCGCTACTTACTACTATCATAATATTAATACGATTGCAAACGCGAAACTATGTCTGTCTGTGACATTTTCACGGCCTAACTTCTGAACTTGCCAATTCCACACAGTCAGAATTAACGCTCTATGCGTGACTGATTCGATCTTTGATAACAATCGACTTTCTTTATTGAAGAAGTTTTAATCGATTTGACACATTGATATTGGTTTATCTTTGCTCAACATTTTGTTATTGTTTTATAAACATACCCATAGTAGTAGTTTAAATAACAAGCCCACTAAACAAGCCAATAATAGTACATTGTTCACCGAGGGGAGAAAGTGACCGATTACTATCGAGGGTGTAGTTTGAGGCCCGAGGCGTAGCCGAAGGGCCGCAATACACGCGAGGTAGGAATCGTACTTTCTACCGAGTGATACATAGTGCTTTATACTACACCTGCGAGGAAAATAAGCGATAATTAGTGATTAAACGAACTTACAAAGGTTTAAAATAATAAATAAAATAAATATTTTTTATTTCAGGCAATTATACAAACCCATATTCAAAATACAGAAACATAAAAAAAAAAAACAAAAAAAAAACAAAAAAAAAAACAAAAAAAAACAAAAAAAAATAACAAAAAAAATAAAAAAGAAAGAAAAAAAAAAAGAAAAAAAAAAGAAAAAAAAAAAGGTTTAGGTTAATAGTTAATTAATATATATATAGCTGCTCGTGCTGATTGACTGATTGATCACCTCTCCTGTAAAATTTTGTATGAACATTTTTTTTTTCACTCATCGTTTCGTATAGAAGACAAAAATTCATCCGGAGGAAAAATACGGAGAGAGCTGATGATTGAGGATTTCGAAGACGGATGAAGAGCACCAGCCAGGGTATCGAAGATAGGTGGGGGGTGCTCGACCAAATGTCACTCGAAACTTCATCCGATTGACAGTGAGCTGAAAAAAAATTCAAAATGGCGGATTTAAGATGGCCGCCATACAAATTTCGTCGGTGTCTATCTCGGAGAGTATAAAAGATGGAAGAGTGGCTTCTTGGCAAAAGATGATCAGGACATGAGGGTCTACCTGATGAACAGGAAAAAAATTCAAGATGGCGGAATTTTTTTTCCATAGAAAAGGGTATTGAAGATAGGTGGGGGGTGCTCGAACAAATGTCACTAGAAACTTCATCCAATTGACAGTGAGCTGAAAAAAATTTTCAAAAATGGCGGATTTAAGATGGCGGCCATACAAATTTCATCGGTGTCTATCTCGGAGAGTATAAAAGATGGAAGAGTGGTTTCTTGGCAAAAGATGATCGGAACATGAAGGTCTACTTGATGAACAGGAAAAAAATTCAAGATGGCGGAATTTATTTTTCCATAGAAAATTTAGGTATCGCGAATATTGAAGAGGCTACAAGTGTACGGATCCTTTTAAAAATATGTTTTTATGGAAGAATTCTCATTTTGACGAATGGTACGGAGAAAAAAATATGGAGAGAGATGATAATCGAAGGTTCGGATGATAAGTGAGGAGCACGGTCAGGGTATTAAAGACAGATAGGGGCTGCTCAAACAAAAAATACTTGAAACTTCATACAATTGGCAGTGAGCTGAAAAAAAAAAACCAAAATGGTGGATTCAAGATGCCGGCTATCTCAGACAGTATTAATAAAAGATGGAAGAGTGGTTTGTTCATGGCGGAATTTATGTTCCATAGAAAATGTATGGCGAATATTGAAGAGGCTACAAGTGTAGAACTATGCAAGACTACGGTTCCTTTTCAAGATTTGTTTTTATGGAAGAATTCTCATTTTGACGAATCGTTCGGAGAAAAAAATATGGAGAGAGATGATGATCGAAGGTTCGGATGATGGGTGAGGAGCACGGTCAGGGTATTAAAGACAGGTACCTACCTACTTAGGGGCTGCTCAAACAAAAAGGGAGGGGCGGGGGGTTGGTGGTCTTTGTTTTATGTTTTTCCTTTATGAGAATTTTCTTTTACGTCGGACGCTTGGCGTTCTGGCGCTTCCACTGTGCTCACTAGCATAGCAGTGTGTTGTTCAGATCAGAACACGTAGACAGTAAACCAGCTGCCCGATTATGTAAGAATTGTCGATCAAATCGTAAAAGTTCGGCGTCAAAGTAAAATAAACCATAACAGCATTGAATTAGAGCTCAATTTCGTGTTTCGAAATTGAGCTCTAATTTAATGCTGTTATGGTTTATTTTACTTTGACGCCGAACTTTTACGATTTGATCGGCCATTCTTACATAATCGGGGGGCAGGATAGTAGGACAGCGAGTAAGTAGACAGTGGACCACGCGGCCCACTACGCGGTCCGCTGCAGCGGGCCGCGCAACCACGCGCCATACTAGTTAATATATATATAGCTGCTCGTGCTGACTGACTCATTGATCACCTCTCCTGTAAAATTTTGTATGAACATTTTTTTTTTCACTCATTGTTTCGTACAGAAGACAAAAATTCATTAAGAGGAAAAATACAGAGAGAGCTGATGATTGAGGATTTCGAAGACGGATGAAGAGCACCAGCCAGGGTATCGAAGATAGGTGGGGGGTGCTCGACCAAATGTCACTCGAAACTTCATCCAATTGACAGTGAGTGAAAAAAAAATTCAAAATGGCGGATTTAAGATGGCCGCCATACAAATTTTGTCGGTGTCTATCTCGGAGAGTATCAGAGATGGAAGAGTGGTTTCTTGGCAAAGAATGATCAGGACATGAAGGTCTACTTGATGAACAGGAAAAAAATTCAAGATGGCGGAATTTATTTTTCCATAGAAAAGGGTATTGAAGATAGGTGGGGGGTGCTCGACCAAATGTCACTCGAAACTTCATTTAATTGAAAGTGAGCTGAAAAAATTTTCAAAATGGCGGATTTAAGATGGCCGGCATACAAATTTCGTCGGTGTCTATCACGGAGAGTATAAAAGATGGAAGAGTGGTTTCTTGGCAAAAGATGATCGGGACATGAAGGTCTACTTGATGAACAGGAAAAAATTCAAGATGGCGGAATTTATTTTTCCATAGAAAATGTATGGCGAATATTGAAGAGGCTACAAGTGTAGAACTATGCAAGACTACGGTTCCTTTTCAAGATTTGTTTTTATGGAAGAAATCTCATTTTGACGAATGTTCGGAGAAAAAAATATGGAGAGAGATGATGATCGAAGGTTCGGATGATGGGTGAGGAGCACGGTCAGGGTATTAAAGACAGGTACCTACTTAGGGGCTGCTCAAACAAAAAGGGAGGGGCGGGGGGTTGGTGGTCTTTGTTTTATGTTTTTCCTTTATGAGAATTTTCTTTTACGTCGGACGCTTGGCGTGCTGGCGCTTCCACTGTGCTCACTAGCATAGCAGTGTGTTGTTCAGATCAGAACACGTAGACAGTAAACCAGCTGCCCGATTATGTAAGAATTGTCGATGAAATCGTAAAAGTTCGGCGTCAAAGTAAAATAAACCATAACAGCATTGAATTAGAGCTCAATTTCGTGTTTCGAAATTGAGCTCTAATTTAATGCTGTTGTGGTTTATTTTACTTTGACGCCGAACTTTGACGATTTGATCGGCCATTCTTACATAATCGGGGGGCAGGATAGTAGGACAGCGAGTAAGTAGACAGTGGACCACGCGGTCCACTACGCGGTCCGCTGCAGCGGGCCGCGCAACCACGCGCCATACTAGTAATAGTTAATAGTCCTTAATTAGGTTAGGCTAGCTAGCTTTAATTTCTAATGTATTGTTTTCAAAAATTTTAAAAAAAATTTAAAAAAAAAAAAATGACGTTCTATCATAACTATATGAGTCGCTTCATTCGAAGCTTCACTATCACAACTAGACTACATTTTGAGGATTATTTCATAGTCCTTAATTAGGTTAGGCTAGCTAGCTTTAATTTCTAATGTATTGTTTTCAAAAATTTTAAAAAAAAATTAAAAAAAAAAAAAATGACGTTCTATCATAACTATATGAGTCGCTTCATTCGAAGCTTCACTATCACAACTAGACTACATTTTGAGGATTATTTCAATATAGATTTCGATATCGACAATCGACATCGATATCGACAATCGACATCGATACCGACAATCGACATCGATACCGACAATCGACATCGATATCGATATCGACTATCAATATCGGATATCGATATCGACTATCGATATCGATAATCGACGTCGATGTCGACAATCGACATTCACCATATTATTTGACTTTTCTATGTCAAATATGGTGAAGCTGCTTCTAATATTATAATATTTCCTTAAGGCAAGACATCCAAATTCTCAACGTCCATACCATATTTACTTAAAATTAAAAAACAACAGCGCGTTAGAAATGGATTTTCATACAGTTTTCTCCCCGCTTAGCACGTTAGAAATGAAATTTCATACATCTTTTCCTCCCGCTTAATTGGTTTGTAGCAATGACGTACTTTCTACCTCGTTTTGACAAAAGCAAGAGGGTACTTTCCGAGCGGGTGTAGTATAAAAAACATTTCCGTATTCGAATATTTTGAGCTACAAATAAACGGAATATGTGTGTAAAACACGTTTTCTTGAGCAAACAATTATGTGACAATTATATCATCACGCCTCAGTTTAACATCATTGCCTAACCTTGTTATAATAATATATTGTCTAAATAGTTTTGTCTGTTTTTGTTTTTGCTTGCTTGCTGAGCGCGAAATGATAACTAATTTAAGTTAAACTAAGCTTTATTCCCTTTGACATATGGTTGTGATTGATAAAATCTTTTGGTTTGCAAGATTATAATAATTACTTTTGTTAAAACATACAACATGACGATTGACGACCATGTTTCTAGTCAGTGGCTAATAGTAATAATAGTAATAGTAGAAATAACACTTTAGTCTCACCAACCTAACTGGCCCGGTAGCCAAAATTGGTACAAATTTTTATGACTGTTTATTTAGTTTTCTGTTCATTGTAGTTCTGTTTTTTTAGTTTTTACCTAAAAAAACAGAACCACCACCCTCCACCATGCTGGTCAAGTGCAGATTGACAGACTTCACACACATCCGACAGCATGTTAGAATTCTCAGGCATGCTGCTTCCTCACGATGTTTACCTTCACCGTTTGGAGCAAGTGATATTTAATGTCCTCCCGACCGAACGCCACGGCGGCCAATCTCCGGAGAGATTAGCCATCTGCGCGGGAGATATTATAGTGCACAAGTGTGTGCGCAAACACAGGTGCACTCTCTGTTCCTTTCCTTATAGCCCGATGGGACGGAAAATCCGACACGACCGGTGAGAGATCAGGCGCAGGACCGACGGCTTAACGTGCTCTCCGAGGTCTAGTTCTGCCTCTAGAACTGCCTCGTTGGTCTAGTGGTTAGCATGTTCGACTGCGGCCGACGAGGTCCCGGGTTCGAGTCCCGGGTCGGGTCACAACAAGTACTGGGTTTTTCTAACAAGAAATTCTCAGTACTACCCCGCAGTTAGGAAGTTGGCGATGTTTCACCCCCGTGCCTCGGTAATATTTAATTTCTAAAACGCACATAACTCCCAAAAGTTAAAAGTACGTATCCGGGGATCAAACTCACGACCCCGTATAAAATGTCTGATTTTTTAACCAATAGGCCATCATCGTTTTTAGATTGGTGAGCGAATCCGGGATAAATCGCTTGTTACTACGATGTATCAAAACTCAAGTGCAAGGGCATTATACGCTAAACGGACGATAATTGGTTGTCCCCGCGGACTGATTGCCCGCGAATATGCCTCTCTTGCTCGTGTGACATAGGGTGAGACAAGGACAATCATGTTACAGTTGATATGCTAAATCGGTCATTGTTATATAAATTATCTGGGTAAGGTCCGTTTTTGAAGTTGTTAGTATAATTTACTATGGCCAATTTCTATCTATTATGTACTAGCTGATGCCCGCGACTTCGTCCGCGTGGATTGAGGTTTTTCGGTTCCCGCGGGAACTCTTTAATTTTCCGGGATAAAAAGTAGCCTATGTGCTATTCCAGACTATAATCTATCTCTGTGCCAAATTTCATCCAGATCCGTTCATCCGTTGGAGCGTGATTGAGTAACAAACATACATCCATACATCCATCCATCCAAACTTTCGCATTTATAATATTTATTTGATTATTACGACTGCCCAAAAAGGAGTGTAATTTTTTCGGGGTTCATGTATGATGTGTGTGAGTTTCTTTATTCCACCATAACTTCTGAATTCTTGAACAGTTTTGCATATATGGGGTATCGTTAGAATCGTTACATCATCCCGAGTGTCACTGGCTATAAATTTTTTGGTAGAAATTCAATATGGCGGCTGTAAGACGCCTTTTTTAAAACGGCACCATACAATGCTAAATCGTGTTTTTTAATTATGGTACTCGTACATTACAGTGGATCATTTACTCCAAAACAATCCTTCTGGGATTGTTGTAAGCTCTTCTCAGACTCGGGCACGTTTGGAACCCTCAATGCCTATTCACTCTTGATTTAAAGATGCATAATATGAGAAATGAACGTCAACGACATAGGGGTGGAAACCCTAGATTAGATTTTAATTAAATAGCTGATACACAGAGAGACAGAAAGCATGACGGGTTTCCTTGTCCTTGTAGATGAAACTCCTATAAAAATATACCATACCTAACAACAATATTTTGACATACTCTTATCGAATATCATAACAAATATGATAAAAATGTGTAACTTTAAGATTCTATTTACGCACCTATCAGTTAACCTCAGATAACGATTTGATGTTATTTTCCTCGAGATATTTATTTCAAAAATAGTTTTGCACTCGTTGTGATAGACTCGCTGGTTATTTACGTGTTTTTTTTTAAACCAAGAAATAGAGAAAGCTTAAAAACTAGATATAACTAGAAAGACCAAGTTTCTAAATTGTAATGTTTCAAAGTATTTTGCGATTTTCCTTTTAAAGAGATTTTTATACAGTATTATATGAGCCGGGCATTAAAAGCACGCTCTTTCGCTGATCATCCGTTTTCAACAATAATAAATCAAAGTGGATAAAATTGAAGATGTCTTCCAAGTTAACTGATGCAGTTGGCTGTTTAATGTCTGTGGAGGAACAACAACAGAGTGGCCATGCTTTGAGGCAACCTGTAAGTTTTATTACTTACACTGTAACTGGATGATTTCTATACTATTTATCTATTCTATACTGTATATCTATTTATCTATTTTTATTGGAGGAAGCTTTACTATAGGTAAAATAAATAAGCCCAAAATAATTATTTTGTGTAAATATAGATAAGTTTTAATGAATTTCACTTGTTGACCCGTCAAGTGAAGATACTGCTGACGGGTGAGCCAAATAAAGTAATAATATATTTGTATAGTCAGAACTTACTTATGTATGAAAACATTTTAGTTTGGATCGGCATAATATCGGATGCCAGTTAACAACGATGCGGCTGCTTGTCGTTAGATAGATAGATAAATTCCTTATTGCCACACATAACTTAGAAATAACTTAATTATAAACAAAAAAAACCGGCCAAGTGCGAGTCGGACTCGCGCACCGAGGGTTCCGTACAAACCTGTAGTAAGTTTTACGATTTATGACGTATTAAAAATAAAAATTACGTTTGTTGTATGGGAGCCCCCCTTTAATATTTACTTTATTGATATTTAATTATTTATTTTGAAAGGTAATAATAATAATACTTTTTAATATTGAGCAAAAAAATACGAAAAAAACACGTTTATTGTATGAGGACCCCCCTTAAAATATATATTTTTTTAATTTTTAGTATTTGTTGTTATAGCGGCAACGGAAATACATCATTTGTGAAAATTTCAGCTTTCTAGCTATCACGGTTTATGAGATACAGCCTGGAGACAGACAGACAGACAGACAGCGGAGTCTTAGTAATAGGGTCCCGTTTTTACCCTTTGGGTACGGAACCCTAAAAAACGGAAAACAACGCGTGCGCAAGGGCGGTCTTATCACTAAAAGTGATCTCCTCCAGACAACCCATTACTTAAGGAACTTTAAAAAGGAGCGGGAAAGTGCAACGTGTTTCAAGTCGATGTTAGGTTTTTAAGTTTATACTTATAATACTAGACTAGATTAGATCATGCCCGCGACTTCGTCCGTGTGTAATAAGTATTTCATTTCCTCGGGAACTCCTTCATTTTTCGGGATAGAAAGCCTCAGATAGCAGACAGACAGACACACTTGCGCATTTATAATATTAGTATGGAAGCATGGATTTATAATATAAGTGTACCATTTCTCGTTTTTTTATTAAGGTTTATTTAGAACAATTTTGATTATCAACCATTGTCACGCTATTAGTAACAGAAAAGTAAAGTAGGCAACAAAAATATATCAAAATATTGTACAACATTCTTTGCAAATAAATGTTTTTTTAATTATTTATACGGCTGCCACATACCCGTAATAATTATTATGCCTACCCAAACTGCTTCACGCTAAAATTGGGTATTATTATTATTATTACTCTTTATTTGTACACCACAACACAAAAATATAAAAAACACAACACAGAAAACACTAAGAAAGAAGTAGAATACAAAAAGGCGGCCTTATCGCTTAGTAACGATCTCTGCCAGGCAACCTTTGGATTAGAAGTTAAGGGTTTAACTTGCGGGTGGTGTATACATACTAATACTTAAACAGTGACACAAAATATAATATAACGCTTATAATAAATATATGACAATAAACTAATATATATTATTATGTATTTAATAAACTAATATAATATATTACTTATACTATTAATAAAAAATTAAAACTAGTCGTCTGTATTAAGGTGATAAATAGAAATTCTTGACAGATTTTTTCTGTAGGTTTCTTATGATTTTTTAGGAATGTTTAGGACTTGTTATCTTTGCTCGCTGCTGCAAACCATACTTGTCAAACCAGTAATACTTATAATTACTTAGTATTCTGACCTTAGGGTGTGTCTAGACATCTATTGAAATGACTGATTTTGAAAATAACTGTGGCATAAAATATACTGATGGACGTGTGCGAACTATGACGGCAAAACGTTCTCAGTTGATATTCGAGTGTGGCGAGTGTGCTCGCTGAAGTTATTTAAACATAACTGTGGATTAAAAGGTAGCTTACTTTTTTTATTACTATTAGTTTTTTAACACATGGTCTCGTTGAACACCCTGTAAGAACATTTTTTTTATCCACTACAAGTTAGCCCTTGACTGCGATCTCACCTGATGGTAAGTGATGATGCAGTCTAAGATGGTAGCGGGCTAACCTGTTAGGGGCATGGCAGTTATATTAAACCCATACCCTTATTCGGTTTCTACACGGCATCGTACCGGAACGCTAAATCGCTTGGCGGCACGTCTTGGTCGGTGTTTTGGTAACTAGCCACGGCCGAAGCCTCCCACCAGGCCAGATCAGGGAAAATTCAGAAATTATAAATTCTGAAATTGATCCTGCCGGGGATCAAAACCGGGACCTCCGCACGTCAAGACAACAGCGCTCAACACTGCGCCACTGAGGTCGTCAGTAACATGAGTCACTTACTTTATTTTTTGTAATTTATAGTGTTTCTCACACTAGGGAAGTTGCTAAATTATTCTTAAATGCATATAAAAATTGCGGAACCGGCAGGATTTCAACCTGCGTCTCTCTGGGAATCGCACCCGGAATACCTTTGACCGCTAGGCCACACACATATGAGTTACTTTCGCTATTCTATTTAAATAAATTTGTGAATTACGACAATGAGATTGGAACCTGCGACGTCTTGCTCGCAGCTGACTTCCGATAGAGCTATGGAGAGCTATGGAGAGCTATTTGGAAGATTTTAAAATATTCAACGGGTACGCTGTCGCTCTCCTCTCTCTATCTGTACTTGAGGGATAGAGACAGTTTAACGCTTATTTGTCGTGTACGATTTTCCTAGGCCCGTTCGATCCTGCTAAAAAGAACTACGTTCCAAAATAAACTAATATAATAGGTACAGCTGTTTTGCCGAGGTCTTTTTTTTCTTTTTTTTATTGCGAGATAGGCTTACGCTTGACGACAATCATACTTAATACAAAGCAATGACGAGGTTTAGGTTAATAAAAAAAAAAAGCTATAAAGTTTATAAAGCGCGCTGGCCTAGAACATATAGCCTATTCACTCTTGCCTTGTATGTCTCGTACATAATAGAATAACTATTGCTGTTACTTATTTTTCACTGAAAAATAGACAAGACTGAAGATTTAAAGAGGGTAGCGGAAAGAGCCTCGATGGAGAAAGCTTAATGTTTATTTCTCTTTAGTTTATTTTCAACACTAGAAAATATACCCAAGCTAATATTTAATATTTTATAATCAATAAAAACAATCAATTTTATCGAAAACGGTCAAGGGCATGTCAACGACAAAAAACCATCAGCTCACGTGTAAGCCTTACGTAACAAGACCCTAAAAACGATGAAAAAAGCTTGCTCCGATCTAATTCCGTGGTAGAAGCGGATAAATTGGCAGAACCTATGATTGATGAATTACATAAGGAGTGAAAGTGGCCTGTCACTTTTCAGACATCTGCTACTTTATTTTCCATCCAATATCTCTATTTTTTGGGATGACATCTCGTAACTACTTACTCATATACACTTATTATGATTTTGGCCGTTATTTATTGCTTTTGATTGAAAGCTGAAAGGAAGACTGGAAGATACCCACGATTTTGTGTGCGTAAATTAATGTTTTAAAAAAATTCTCTTAAATTCTTAAACTCTTTAATTTTCCGTCTGGTCTGGCCGGGGCTAGAGTTATCACCCTACCGGCAAAGACGTGCTGCCAAGCGATTTAGCGTTCCGGTACGATGCCGTGTAGAACCCGATTAGGGGTATGGGTTTAATATGACTGTCATGCCCCTAACAGGTTAGCCCGCTACCATCTTAGACTGCATCATCACTTACCATCAGGTGAGATTGCAGTCAAAAGCTAACTTGTAGTGGATATAAAATAATGTTAAAAAGATCCAAACAATAATATTTTGGTTACATCAAGGAGTTGCGTTGATATAATTTTGTATGTAATTGTCGTAACATTTGCTACAATGGCAATGTTTTGTGAAACATTCAAAGGCTGGCCATTATCATAACGGTTCTACGAAGTTGTTTGATACTAATTGTACTTCATAACAGTAACTTGATGAATTCGTACGAAAATAATAGGTACATAATAATTAATATACTGCGTTCTTAATAACTAAGTATTCATAATCCATTCAATAATCGAGCCCAAATCCTAGTTTTCTTGCTATTCAGGATTCTCTAATAGCATGTATGTATATTAAAAGCTTATTATAAGTCCGACAAACTTATCTGACAGCGTCGCTTGTATCTATGAAAAATAAAATAAAAACAAAACCGTATTATTTTAATCTTGTTGACGTTCGTGTTTTAGAATTATAATCCTTATTTTAGGGACGTCAAGGTACGAGACACTGTCATTTTTAAGTAATACTGCTTTAATATGCGATGGTTGTAACCCCCCTGTTGTACAGTCGGGAATTATGGGTGTTGTCGTCACATTTGTATTTTTAACTAGTACCAAAATTCTACATCAATGATGACAACCCACAAAGCAACCCACACTCAGAGCTTTGAAATTCTAATAGTATACTTAATCGTTTCCTAAAAGGATAAATCTTAAGCATATAGAGCACGTAACGAAATAAACTTGGATTTCGAAAAATCCATTCGCTTTTTTTGTAACATTGGACATTTAAACATTTTTTTTTTGTAAAAAAGCGAATGGATTTTTTAAGTCACAAGCTCTTCAAATGTTTACTTGCAAATGTTCGAGCGCCCGGAGAATCTGAATATTTCACCCTCGCGTGCATTCGATTGCATAATGGCAGACCAATTTCTACGTTGAATTAATTATACAAAAGCGAAAACTTCGGTAGGTTTACCGAATTACGTGGAATATAAAATGTTGTCTGGTATTTTAAGAATTCAAGGCGTTCGGTGAGCAAAAATTACTCGAAGCTGAATAATACGAGTAGAAAATAGAGTAGTGGCCACATTGGCCATTGTACTTCGTAGGCTAGCATAGACCTGTAAAATAACTCGTTTACTTTTTAAAATTCCATAAACGTTCATACGTTTCATACGTGGATTTAAATCTCGTAGGAAATCTTTGCTTTATCGTGATACGAAGCAGCCTAGATTTCATAGAATTATTATTGTAACCACTGTCTATATTTAGTGTAGATAGTAGGAGACTACTTGGATGAATATGATACAACCTGAAAAGTCATACTAGGATTCTAGTCTCTATCTAGGTATATTAGTCCATGGATGATAAATAAAGTGTGTGTTCCGTTGTTCCGTTATAAGCACTGCGAGCACTGGCAGTGCTCTTTACTGGGGACTTTCAGTGCTCTCAGTGTATTTCGGAACGCACCCAAAGATTCGTCTTTAGGCGTGACATTTGTTTGACAATAATCATATTATTCTTGTCAATTTCTGAGTATTTGTCAAGAATGGCTCAAGAAATAACTGAATTTCTACAATGAGTTTCGGACTATGTTCAGTTGTAATATTTTTCAGCGAATAATGTACTGTACAAGAATCAGTTAATGTGTAAACCAAATTCACATCAATACGTTTTTTTTAATTTATTGCAAATTTTATTATTCAATAAACCATGGGGTCATCGATCAGCCACTATTTTGGTCACAAGAAGGAGGTGAGACTAAAATTAGTGGATTAGCAGTTAAAATGTAGTTTTCGGAACCAAACTAAAGGCCCAATTGACGAAGAAAATCGTAATCATTTGAGAGTTCAAAACGTATTACTCGAACTGTTTAAGGAGTTCAGTCATACTGTTTGACATGCAGGCATCTATGACCTCCGTAAACAGTTCGAATTATACGTTTGACAACGAATACGATTACCATTTTCCTACACAATCGTGGAGCCGAACAGAAAGAAAATATGTTTAAACATCTTTGCCGGCGAAAACGATGCCCCTGATTTCCTTACGTCACCTATCAGGGTTTTGGAGGTGTAGGGCGTAGTCTAGTCCAACCGACCTACGACGTCAACGTCATTCTAAGCCGAGGTCCGAGCAGGCCTGGCTCACTTGTCACGTGACCTGAGATATTTAACTACTGCTGCGTGGACGCTCGACGGCACTCGTATCAGTCGAGTGTTGCGCGCGGACCGTAGTTATACGTTTGACTTTTACTCAAGTTCTCGTTATGGATAAACAAAGAAAGATCAGTAAACGATATCGTATCACATTAGGTCGTTTAAACTCTAATTATTAAGACCTAACTTATCGCTCTTTGCACTTCCTAAGGACCCTGAAAGGTAAGTTTGTATTATTTGTCTATCTAGGTACATAGTACATACGTACCTACTTAGAGTTCTAAACAAAACTAATATTAATACATAATGTGGGTAGTTTTATTTTTATATCCACACAAGATACAGTTTTAAACAAAAGTAAATATAAACCATAGGTAGTATCCAATATTATAGTGATAGCCTAATGGGTAGACTTCAGCCTCCAAGTCTGGGGTTCGATCCTGGGAACGCACCTCCAACTTAATTAATTAAAATATATCATTTACGGTGAACAAAAATCGTGTGTAAAGCTGAAAACATGCCTGAAGTTCTATAATCATTATAAAAAACTCTAATATGTCTGCCAACAAGAAATTGGCCAGTGTGGAGGAATATATGGCTTAAACCCTTCTCATTCTGAGAAGAGCCTCGTGAGTCGTGCTTAGTAGTGGGACTGGTGGGCCGCCGATGAGTCGATGATGATTAATCCATAATGTGGGTATATTATTTTGTCTCGTAAACTCTGGCATGGGCCCCCTTCCACCCCATATAAGTGTAAAATATTCATTGATATTTCACTACTTGTGGAATATATAACGACTTTTTTTTATCCACTACAAGTTAGCCCTTGACTGCAATCTCACCTGATGGTAAGTGATGATGCAGTGTAAGATGGTAGCGGGCTAACCAGTTAGGGGCATGGCAGCATGTTAAACCCATATCCCTATTTGGTTTCTACAAAATCTATGAATAATAATAATATATCTTTTATCTATTTTTAAAGTAATTGTCGTCATCATTGCAACCGATTACCGACCCATAGTAATGATACCGATAGTAAGAATTTAGAAGTAGTCAACCCTAAGGCTACACGCGCCGCGTCTGAAGGGATAAGAGTTACGCGATAGAAAGAGATATATAGAGGTAGGTATTTAATTATTTTCACTCGCAGCGCTGTGCGAGCTGAATTGCACTTTATTACGACGTAACCTGAGTCGCTGATGGTTAAAAGGTCTTCGCGGAGTAACTCTTCTGTTACTACTATTACCTATTCTGTGGTCCGAGCCTCAAATGAAGCGCCCCTAGGAAGATGTTCTCTGGGATGTCTTTGAACGCTAGGGCTTATATGTACCTTACCCTTTAAAGAATAATAGTCATGCCAAACACGATTAACATTTTGCCCTCAAACTTACGTGCGATACGTGACACAAAGCGTTTAGCGTTCCGATGTTGTGTTAAAACTGATTGGAGGTATTAATTAGTATTATTTATGGAAAGGTATTCTATGGTTAAGTTTTCTATCTCGCGTCGTCGACCGCAGTACTAGTTCTTTAAAGCGGGTAGGCATAATGTAACCCTGTATCAAATTTAATCAAAATTGGTTGAAAAGATGGGAAATGCTAGGGTTAGCAGACAGACAAGATCGTCGGCATCTTCAATTTAGTGTGGAGTTTTTGCTTAGTTTTCGTGCATTTTTATGAGTGTGAGATGTGCAGTATCATTTTAACTAATAAACTGATTAAACTTACGAGCCGCAAACCGCGAAAGAAATGGGTATGAAATCCTAGATACAGTTAACTAGTTAGGATTCAGACCCAACCACCCACGCAAATGGCCAAATTATTACTTAGTAAGTTTTTTAGTAAGTAAGTATAATGTAGATTATATTTGTGTGATTAAACGTAAGCTTTTCTTTTGAAAAATAAATTGAAATTGAAATATCACTGGCAGGTTAGCCCGTTACCATCTAAGACTGCATCACTTCCTAGATGAGATTGCAGTTAAGGTCTATCTTGTACTAGAATAAAAAATATCACTCGTGACAACATTTTTGTTTGATGTTATCTCCTTTACATAATTAAATCTCCGAATGTTTTTATGAAATAAAGGCACGTCGATGAATTCCCGCTAGCGTTGGAACCTCGCAAGATGAAATCCGTTGGGGGCTGAAGATCAAAGGTTTTCCAAATTGAATTTTTGTGTTTGTTTGTAACTTTTTTTCGCTTTGAGACCAGCAAGTGCGTGTATTGTGATTGTAATCCCCTTAAAAACAGATTGTTTATCAAAATAAACACAAAGATACAGAAAGCACATGTAATTTTATGAGGTCTGTTAAATTCTTTCATCATATAGGCATAAATGAATGATAATTTGGGAATTTACATTCTTGAATTTAAGACAAGTAAAATATTACATTGCTTGCTCTTCTGTGAAATATTGCTATTTTGACGAAATTGAAATATTTGTTGGGCTAAGCGCAAGATTTTTTATTGTAAAAATTTATCATGAAATGAAAAGGAGTATAAAACCGGGGCAACATGAGCAATGAAATGGGCATTCAGAAATCCGTAAAAAATATTGTAAAAGTAAAAGTGTGTCCGTCAGTCTGTCTGTTAGTTGTAACTCTCTGTGTTATCTTTACTAGTGTTTAACCAAATTTGACGAAACGTTTTTTTATTTTTTACGCCACTACAAATTTATAGTCCTTGACTGCAATCTCACCTAAATATGGTAATGATGATGCAGTCTAAGATGGTAGCTGACAACCTGTGGGTCATGTGACAGTCATATATTAATCGGTTTCTACATGTCATCGTACCGGAACGCTAAATCGCTTAGCGGTTCGTCTTTGCGGGTGGTAACTAGCCACGGCCGAAGCCTTTCCACCGGGTCAGACCAGGGAAACTTCATGCGGACAAAATTACGCACATCATTTTAAACAGTATACACCCTATGTTTTTAGTCTAATTCTAATTAAATCTAAGAAAATCACCGACTCATGTGCGGGCCAATAAAGATCCATTAGGAAAAAAAAAATAATTTAAATTACATAGAACGGTAAATTGAATAGTTTGTAATATGAAAACGTTTTCGAAGAAAGTAAGCTATCTTACTAACCCTAGCTATAGTATTTGGGAGCACGTATAAAGTAGATATCAAACGTGGCCTAATTTCTACGCCATTTTGGATGAACTAAACTGCTCGCAAAGGATTTCTTCGCTAATTACAGTCCTCGGGTGCTAGCCAAAAGAATATCGATAAAGGTAGCGAATATTCGAGAATCTGCGTCTTTATTTTTATTAAATTGATATTTTGCAAGACTTCTGTGGTAATACAGATCTTCTGTACTTTTTTTTCTAATTGTTTCAAATTTTTGTACTGAATTTGAACAGTTTGTTTTTGAACTAACTTTGAAGTAAAGAAGTACATTTTCCGTGAAAGCATAGTAGAAAGACAGACTGGCACACTTTCGCATTTATTATATAAGTGTGGACTCAATCTTTGTTATTTATTTATTTTCGCATAAACATAGATATACCTACTTAGAACTAAAGATGGAAAAAACTGCGTTAGTATAAAACTGTGTTCTCTTAAAACTGTGTTCTGTGTTATCTTTGTTCTATGGGTACATTTGCGTTTTCTTTATTCTTTCTACTATATTGTGCGAAAACAATAGTCGTCAGGGCCTCAGCTAACACCGCCGGATATGTCGTTGAGTCCTGTGATTAATCGACGAAAGTTAGGAGCTAATTTTTTGTGCCCATCTCTAGTATATTTGTATGTCATAAAAAGACCTTCAACAAAAATTATAGTATTGGCATTTTTGGTTTATTTTTCACGAATCATTGGTACCTACCTGATCTTGCTTTCACGTTTAATCTATATTATTATTTGCACCTTTAAATGATTAGTTACGAAATCTTTTACACTATCATAGCTACTGGTATGTGCCACGAAGATTATCATGTCACTTTTGATCGTAAACTTCTTTCTTTTTCTTCGATCTTTAAAATCGTTTTTTAATAAGTACTATAAAATTAAAAACATGGTGTTGCGAAATACTAAGAGTTCTCCGTAATATTCTCTAAGGTACGTAAAGGATCCCAATCCGCACTTAACCAGCGTGGTGAACTATAGCCTAAGCCCTTTTAATTCTGGAGGAAGACCTTTGTTCAGAAGTGGGCCAGCGCGGCCAATGGCCATGGGGTTTATAATGATCGTTATAATCATTATAACAATCATTATTATATCATCCATACTAATGTTATAAATGCGAAAATGTGTCTGTCTGTCCGTCTGTCTGCTACGCTTTCACGGCCCATCTGCTCAACCAATTTTGATGAAATTTGGTACAGGGGTAGGTTGTATGCCGGGGAACGACATATGCTACTTTTTATCCCGGAAAATTAAAGAGTTTCCGCGGGAATCAAAAAATCTTAATCCACGCGGACGAAGTCGCGGGCATCATCTAGTTAGTTATAATCATTATAATAATCATTTTTATAATGATTATAAGATATGTTAGTGGTATTCATGATATCAATCATATTAATGTGACGTTTTTGTTTTCAGCCTGAAAGAATGAACAAGTTCCACAACCTGAGGTATCTACCGTTGATGGTGTTTCAGCTCATACTGATGGCGTTGTTCTTTGTCTTTGTGAGGTACGAAGGAGAGAAACATCATGATCTTAGAGGTAAGCGACTTTGAGCCTGGACTACTGACTTACGTCAACGATGATTACCCAGCCCTATCAAATCAAATCAAATTATAATAAATTGATAAAATTATTTATTGTTGCTACCAGGCTACGCGTCCCTCTTGCGTTAGTACAAGGTTTTTTCATCTCACTTAGATACTTCACAGATAATTATTAATGCTTAAATTTTAGGGAATTATTAAGGTCAATAATCTGTACTAATATTATAAATGCATTGGATGGATGGATGGATGGATGTATGGATGAATGGATGGATGAATGGATGGTTGTTACTCAATCACGCCAGAACGGGTTAACGGATCTGGATGAAATTTGGCACATAGATAGATTATACTCTGGAATACTTATAATACTGGAAAATTACTTATAATACTGGTTACTTTTAATACCGGAAAAATAAAGAGTTCCCGCTGGAACCAAAAAACTTCAATCCCGGCGGACGAAGTTGCGGGCATCAGCTAGTAATTATTATGACAGTTATCACGTAACTACAATAACTCTCACCTAACGGGGTTGTCTTTGGACTTTTTATCAAATAGTTTTACTACCATTTTACCCTCACGTTATTGATGGTCGAATTTTATCAATGTTGGTGAGATGTGTAAACCCATACTAAACCTACTGAACTACTTTGTCAACAATTGTGACCATGTCAATTAGCCTGTACCAATTTTTAAATTAACGCACACAAATAACACAATTAATCTTAATATACACACATTTGTACTTAATTGAACATCGTATTACGTAAGACGATATCCATCCATCCATCTATTCAGTAGAGATATTATGATATGCAACTAACTATTAACCTGCCATTAATTTATATAGAAATCCTTTATTAATCCTGTTATTATGTGGAATGCAAGGCGCCAATTAGACTTTAAAGGCTGAATCAAACCGAACTTGCTAGCAAGTTGTTAGCAATTTATGTAACGTAGTTCATAAGGATCGTTATGCGATACCTTATTTCAATTATTAACCTAATTGAAATGTTTTATTCAAAGAGATAGAAGTCTTTCAACTCTGACGACCTCCGTGGCGCAGTGTTGAGCGCTGTTGCATTAACGTGCGGTATCATTATTGTATCGGGTTCGATCCCCGGCAGGGTTGGGAAATTTATAATTTCTGAACTTTCCCTGGTCTGGCCTGGTGGGAGGCTTCGGCCGTGGCTAGTTATCACCCTACCGGCAAAGACGTGCCGCCAAGCGATTTAGCGTTCCGGTACGATGCCGTGTAGAAACCGAATAGGGGTATGGGTTTAATTAACTGCCATGCCTCTATCAGGTTAGCCCGCTACCATCTTAGACTGCATCATCATTTACCATCAGGTGAGATCGCAGTCAAGGGCTAACTTGATGTGGATAAAAAATAAAAAAATAAACTTATTTGGCCCGGTGGCCAAAATTGGAACTAATTTTTATGTTTAGTTTTTGTTTATTTTTCATAGATGCCAGCGACACTGTCACCAGGTCGGAATAGGTAATAATACGTTGTCTTAGGGTCCGCTCATACAGGGTAAAGCGGAGAAAAGACGAGCTTATTCATAACAATTTGAACTCAGCTTTATGTAGTCTGACATACGGTTGAAATTTTTATATTAAAAAAAAACACAAAAAGGACTTTGACCAATTCGGTTTTTAGGAATCTTGTAAGAACCGTAATTATAAGTATTAGTAATTACTAGATGATGCCCGCGACTTCGTCCGCGTGGATTAAGGTTTTTGATTCCCGCAGGAACTCTTTAATTTTCCGGGATAAAAAGTAGCCGGATGTAGCCTACCCCTATACCAAATTTCACCAAAATCCGTTGAAAAGATGGGCCGTTACAACGTAGCAGACAGACAGATAGACAGACAGACACACTTTCGCTTTTATAATATTAGTATGGATTATCTTTTGCGGAAGAATAAGCTTAGTAATAGAATAATAAGCATCGAATTGATCCTCCATTTTTGAAATCGCTTACCTATAAATACGAGTAGGAACACGTTTGTGCACCAACAACTTCAAAAAAACAGTCGATACTTTTTTACAGGCACTCATACATTCCTATACGAATTTTATTTTTATTTTAAACTTGTCCCGTTGCAACTTTTGAAAGCCCCGCTTGCAATCACGTAACAACGCATAAAAAGCCTTCAGTCTTTTCAAAAAGCCATTCAAAACATGCCTACTATTCATACTATTCAAAAATATAAAGACCACCATTTAGAAGTAGACCCGTAATAAAACATCAACCTAAGAGCCTGAAACTTACCAGGAATTGTATGATACTTTTTACATATTTAAAACAACAAGCTTTTGTCTGTGTCCTTTTCGTTATTGTGTACTTATGCGTTTGCTCATCATTTATGGGATTGTGTTGAAACAATATACTGCATATATTAGGACTTGCAGGTAGGTTTCATTCATATGAGTTAGTACCATTTAGATAATAATTAGGAGGAGCATATCAGGAAGTGGCTGGATGAGGAAGGCTGAAGGCTGAGGACATTAGCTATGATGACGGTCACTAGGTAATACCTGTACACCAAACTGCATGCATTATCACGAAGTCATCCGCAAAGATTTGGTTTTAAAGATCCTGTTGGAGAATCCTAGTGAGTATAGTGACCCTTGGCAGTCATTGGAGTGGTTGTAAGCGAAGAAGAATAGAATCACGTGGGAACTCTTTTTGAGGGACGAGTGGCCTAGCTGTGACAACGCATATCAGTCGATTGCGATTCTTAAGCAACGTTGACCTAAATCTGTAACTGGATGGGTGACCGAATTTGGACGTTCAAATTTAGCCTTTTCGTTTCCTCCGTGTCTCGGAGAGCACGTTAAGCCGTCGGTCCTGGTTATTATCACTGACATCTGATAATAATCGTTACAAAAACCTTAAGAGTTTAAATACTCTTAGTCGAGTCGTATGCGGAAGGACTTGGCAACCCAACGCATTATTATCCCAAGAAAACTCCTACCATTAGGTAATTGATGGAAACAGGTCATGACCCTCAGTAATGAGGAAAACGACGCAGAGAGAGGGGGGGGGGACTCTTTAATTTTCCTATAGCTTATTTTTATTCAACAGTGGGGCTGATAATATTATGATGAAGATCATGATGGTTTTATAATTAAAATTTTGTAAAATAATTTTGAAATAACAGGTAAGAGTGGATACATTATACAACAGTAGGACTGACCTGCTGTATGAATAAATTCTACAAAAATATTTTATCAGGAATTTCTGAGAATGGATAAATTAATAATTAATGCGAGTATGTTGGAAGCATATTTTTTTATAAAAGCATGCATATTATTAAAATAATAAGTAACACTTTGAAAGAAATTATTAAAATAATATGATGTTATGCGTAAAATAATATTGTACATAAATCCATGTGAATAATGGGGAAATTATTCAGTAGAGACCCGATACCACTTTGTCACTGATACCCTTCAAAGGCAGGCTTTGTGGAACAATTGTCCCTTACTATCGTTATACTCGTATCCAGGGAGTTGCGATACACTAGAGGCGACTGTGTCCAGCAAAACTGCCTCACAATGAGCGTTCGTCTGCAGCACTGCCTCAGAAGAAATTTCCAAAAATCTAGTCTAATTCCTTTTCTTTCTACATTATAAAAGGAACCTCTGTGCAAAATTTCAGATTTCTAGCTCCAAGGGTTTGCGTTGGGCGTTGATGCGTCAGTCGGTAAAATAGTCACTCTTTATTGCATGAGATAGGCTTGACGACAATCATTCCTCATGGATAGTGTTAATATTGCGGTGGTTTAGAGAGAAGACAAAGAGCACCGAAACAGCGTTCCATGCCACAGTTTGGATTTGAAACGTTACACAAAAGTAGATTGGATGTCAAACATGTCTTAATGATATCAAAATGTACGTTTTTTCTGCCGTTCTGCTGTAGAGCCACTAAAACCTAAAACCAGGAAGAACTACTCATTGTTTTTATCGATTTTACTCTTTCGGTTAACAATATGGCTTTGTAACTATCATTATAAGACAATCCAAATATGTATTGTATGTATATACTTATAAATATTATTTTCCATAAATTGATTTATTATTTCAAATTGCGTGTTTGTATTGGTGAGTGTTAAAGGCGCGTTTTGAATGGCTGATGTGCTTCTCTATGGTCTGTATAACTCTTTGTCCGTTTCTATCTGGCCCACGCAAGGTAATACCATCAAGGTAACGGTATTAAAACCGGGTGAATGGATGATAGAAAGCGGAATTACATTTGGAAATGGAGCAATTATTCTTATTATCACATACATATAAAACCATTAATATTTTCCCTTTTTTAAGCACTTTTTAAATACGAAAAATTTATTAAATAGTTGTAGTGGGCCAGCGATGGAATTATGATGATTAACGTGTCTAAGTTAGAAGGCATCTGTTAAGTAGTTTGTTATATACACCCTGACGCAAACAGAGGGATATTCTAGGTTTGACGATTGTATGTGGCAGTGGCATCGTACTTTCCAAACCGATTTAACCGATTTAATTTAACAGAAAAAAGGTGATCCAGTTTGTTTTTAGCTATGATTCAATAAAGGTTTTGTTAATGCGATAGATATTTTGTATGAAATTGCGCTTTGAAAAGAGTTCTTAATACAAATACATATTTTAATTATCATTTACATGACACCTCAAGCCATTTCTAGAGTAAGATGGTTTTGACACACGAACAGATGGACAAAAAATTATCATCCTTTTAGTGATCTGTTTTTTCCATTCTAGGTAGGAAACCGTGAAAACTAACATATATTTCTAAAACCATAACCAGTCCACAGTAGAGTGATAAAAGTAATCGGCAGTGGGTACTATATTGCTATGCTACGATTTTCTATGCGACGCCATTTTCCTCTCCATTACACCCCCGAGGCCTATTAGCAGATTTTGTGCGATTTCGTGAGCAATTTTTCATTTAAATTTTTTTCGTTTTCGTTTGTGTGGCCTAATTACGGCATCGGATATTGACGTTGACTCTAGTCAGTTACTGGTTGGGCGAATACACTGAGTAGGGAAATATTTCTGTTATCTATGGGCGAATAGATTTCGATTTGTTCTTAATTTTTACTTCAAACCTCGGAAAGTATGTTATTAAATTATTGTGTTGCTAGATCATGCCCACGTCTTCGCAATTATGGGGCTAGCTCACTGTTCAAGGTAAGCGACGAAAGCGACGCGACGCGTTACGACACCTTAGAAATTGACAATATTATTTACGCGACAATATACGTAATACACGTGATGGGTCAGCTACTGTTTGATACTGTAACTTACTACTATTACCTATTCTGTGCTGTAACGTCGCGTAGTATCGAATCAGCAGGGCGGTTATGCAGAACCTGCATCAATCATTGTTACTGTCTCAGTTGCTTTGATTGGCTGAATTTATCGTCTTTTTGCTGCGTCAATGGATTTTGGCGAATAGTGGAAGAATGTTAACCAATCAGAGGTGATTGCGATCGTTACACTGTAGCTGTAATTTTTAGCCAATCGCTCTACTGGTTGTCGCGTTTGTCAATAATTGTCGTTCGCCCGTTGTCCTAGGTGAGCGACTGAAGTGACGCCCTGCGACGCGACGCGATACGACGCCATATGGTCTAAGATCCGAATCTAAATCGAGACCTACCGGTTTGATAAGAGAATTAAATTTATTTTATAATAAATTTCATATATTAGAAAATAAATTAAAAATGGGTAGACAACAGAAATCCTGGACAGGGTAGACTCGTAGAATCGTAGGGTAGACTATTATTTACCTGGATAAATAATGGAAATAATAGTCTACCCTATTATTTACCTGGATAAATAATGGAAATAATAGTCTACCCTACGATTGCACATTCTATATGCTCTATACTTTAAGTCCAGTATAAAATTTTATTATTATCTTCATTTTGCAACATTTTATGAAAAATCATTTTTCAAAAAGTAATTAAAAATATTCTGTCCAGGATTTCTGTTGTCTACCCATTTTTAATTTATTTTCTAATATATGAAATTTATTATAAAATAAATTTGATTCTCTTATCAAACCGGTAGGTTTCGATTTAGATTCGGATCTTCTACTAATAGAAATTAACAGACGCGGCAACGTATAACACGTAAAGTATTTGATACTGTCGCGTCGCATCGCATCACGTCGCTTTACCACGTTTGTCGCTCATTTAGGACAAAGGGCCACGTAAGACAATGCTTTAGATTGGAGCTCGTTTCCCTAGAAGATGCGTATTCACTCTTGTATACGGCTTTATGGAGGCCCACTCCCACCAGTGAAAAGAGTCTCAAACCTTCGCAATGAGGACTTCAATAATTTAGAGAGGCAAACACCCCCGAGGCCTATTCACGGATATTGTGCGGTTTCATGAGCAATTTTTCATTGAACATTTTTGTTTTCGCAATTGTTATGTAGGGTCGTGTGGATTATGGACATCGTTTGTTACATCTATTCGGTATTCATTGAGTTTTTTTTGTGAGCAAATTGAGTTTAGCAGACTGATTTTTTTTTTGTTCATATTTAATCGTTTCGCAACATCCTTGTTACTTTTACGCCTATCGATACGATTGCAAAAAGTCGCTTCAAAAGTGAATATAAAATTGCCTGTTATTTAGTGAGTTGTACGCTTTTTTAGCTTCACAAGTGAAACTTGGTCTAGCGACTAACTAGAAAGGTGGTCCTCAAGGATTTCCGGGTCGGGCAAATTATCGTTACGTATTGCGTTTTTTTCAAGCTCAAGAATTTCTTTGTACTAGCCTGTAGTAAGGAAGATATCGGTGAATCACGAAGGCCACTTCAATCTTGCGTCTGATGTATCTCCGTTGCCGTTAGATTGCCGTCCCATATTACGGATAGGAGAACTCCTACACGACGTGTTTTTGCGCAAACACTTGTGCACTTAATTATTATAATAATAATAGGTTTACTCATTCTCATAATATCTAGAGATGAGATTGAGTATGAAGAAGTTCTCTCTCTTTCACTTATTTTACTTACCTTTAATTTAACTATTGTTGCAGGTTTTGAAGGCACCCATGTAATGATCTTCGTCGGCTTCGGATTCCTGATGACGTTTCTCAAGAAGTACGCCTACAGTGCCTTGGGTTTCAACTGGTTCCTTGCAGCCGTGGTGATACAGTGGGCGTTCCTGTGTCAAAACTTCTACCATATGAAGGACATGAAGATTTATGCTACCAAAGAGACTTTACTGGGTAAGATTGTGTCTTGTGACATTATGAGTTTAAGCCTTTAAGCGAGTTGTTTTTAGTTCCAAATCGGAATAGTTATTTTTTTTACACGTCGCAATCGCATAACGCAATAACGTGAACTTGTGTAATAAAAAAAATTGGCAGTCATAAGGACTGCCGATAGAAGTGAAACAAATATTTAAAAAATATATATATATAAACCTTATGTCTTCGTAACAATGCGAGCATGTCGGTGACGGTGTCGGTGACGCGAATCCACAAGTTTACCCCCTACCAAAAAGTGCTCAACGCGGCTAAAGAAGTTTTCACTTCAAAAGACGTATTCCTTTACCGTTTAAACTTTTGAAAAAAGTGACATATAGTATAGTATTTAGTACTATTACCTATTCTGTGGTATTATCTTAAAACGAACATAACTCCGAAAAGTTAGAAGTGCGTGCTCGGGAATTGAACCCGTATAGCAGGTCGGGTGTCTAAACAACTAGTCTATTTGGGGAACACAATATACCCGCAGACAAAACTCCGAAGATAATCTCCGCTTGCGAAATTCCACTAAATTGGTCCCTAGTTTAAAAAAAACCGATTCTGATGCAATGTGTCCACTGACTATAAAACTTGCAGCAATCAGCTATTATTTTTATGTCAATGTCAGCTTCTGTAAGTTTTGAAAATAGCTTCCACAATTTCTTGCGCGTATTCTTACGCTACACTATGCTGATTAGCTTTTGTGTTATTTATGATTCTCAAGTAACTTGACAATGCAATTTTCTGCAAGTTTTATTGCCAGTGGTAACCCTTTAGTGCCATAATATTTTTGATCGTAAAATGATTTACCTCACATTTCTGTTCAACAGGCTTTGCTTCTATATTGATCTATATTTTCGCTATATCGTGTACAATTTTGTATTAAAGCAACATCATTATGCCCACAAAGGTCTGAACATCCGTTCCCATCTTATCTCTCTATCAAACGTAAGCGTATGTAAACAACGTATTCTTTCATCGGAACGAGCTGTGTGATACAGCATTGTTTAAAACACTACACAAAGAAAGTTAAAAAGGAATTTCATTCTATTCAAAAGCGAGTGTAAATACTAGCTACAAATTTTAGGTTTCCGAAGTGTTTAAAGGCTTGGGCACACTATAAGCGTAACGGTAGCTGCATGTCTAGACATTTTACGCCCCACGTGTCATCATCATACGCCTGATTGATTTAGAAATACTGGGTTATCAGTGTGCGTGTTGATAGGCCTCGGCCAGAAAGCGACAACAACGACGACGAGACTCTGCGACAAGGCAGAGTCAAACACACTTTTGTGGGCTGAGTGATATACTGGAAGGCTATCGAGCGTTGTTACAAGTTAAAAAAAACACTCGTGGTGACGAACTAAGACGAAAAATATCGATTGCAGACCGTCCAGTATTTCAGTCCCTACAGTTCGGCCGTAAGCCTGTAATTGATCTTTACTTGAAGGTTATTATCATCTTCCGCCCTTATCATCGTAAGTGAGTGGCCTATGTACAACTGAGTCAGCAGACTTAGGTACCCAATAAGACCAATGAATGTAACAAAATGTAAGTGGGAGCCTTTACAGCTTTTAATGTTATTATGATCCATGTTTGAGACATCGCCACCGCCCGTCATTATCGTCACACTTTTTGTTTGACCAAGCCTTAATTTCCTTTTTCCGCTGTCCGCGTTTTTTGTTAAATTAGAAGGAACAAATGTTTATTCTTCGCTATGTTTTATACAATCCCCAGCTTAAGATAGTTCTCAGTTCGGTCTGGCGTTTAAGGCAGAAATTGTTTCTAGTAAATCTAGTCCTTATTTATGTAGTGCTTTAACTGAGATTTCAATTTGGATAATTGTGAGTGTAATTTAAGCACTGTTATACTTTTCTTAATTTAAAGCGATTAGAATTATTTTTAAATAATATAATTTATAGGACTTGCCCATAATTAAATTGCCAAAACCAATTAAAAAGTACAAAATATTTCTATCATTCAACCCCACAAGTCGACATCCTGCATATAAATGGGGTTTTGGACTTTCGGTGAAAAATCAAAAAATAAGAATGCTTATAAAGATTTTTGGATATTCCATCTCCTCACCGATTTTCAAAAATGTTCACGCTAAAAAAGTTTTACTAGGCAATGGCGTCCACTGGGTTTGTAGCAAGGGTGGCAATAGTTATTATTAATACCTATTTACTGAATTGATGTATTTCCACTTGGGTGAGCACAACTTTGATACTTCTATGAAGTGCACGTCACTTAATATAATAATATTAGGTACAGGAAATGGAGAATTTTTGGAAACCAATTAACCCAAATACCTACTTGCCATTAAATAAAACATTAATTTTATATTTAATGCATGTTACTGAAATTTCATTTATTATTTTGGTACTTAACGGCTAAATGGAAAGGTTCGGTAATGGAAAAGTTTTAATGTTAACAAAGTTAGTTAAATCAATATCTACAGGATAAAGGCACTTACGATCCCGGACTTACGGCTTTAGCACGGCGCAGATGATGCTTCCGATTATAACACTTCCTCTTGGATTAATTTATTTTTTTTTTTTTTTTTTTTTAATTTATTTTGTACCAAAAGTTATACAATACGTAGAAAACAGAAACATAGTGGACAAGGAAACACTTATCTCTATAAGAGATCTCTACCAGTGACCCTTGGCAGTGAGAAAGGTTGTGCAGGAAGAATGGGTACAACAAGATATGAGATGGAATGAAACGAGATATAAACTATATCATAAACTTACACGAATATACATACTAATGACATAAATATATACATAAATATATAAATACATACCAACATACATACATATATATATATATATAATACATACCAATATACATACCAACATATATTACTTAATGATTTAACAGATACATATTATTAATTTATAATTATGATAGAGTAGATAAATAGTGCTGTTTCAGTCGAAGTTTAAAGGTGTGAATAGATGGGTTATTCATAAAAATGCTATCAGGTAGTGAGTTCCATAGGCGCGTCGCAGCTACCGTAAAAGATTTACCATAATAAATAGTGTTGTAAGCTGGCACTGCAAGTGATTTTAACTTGACACACGAACGCACTGGCATCACACGAGGTGAGGCCTCACGAAAACGCTCACGTAGGTATGAGGGGGAAGATGCGTTTAAAATCCTAAAAAGTAACGTGAGAATATGAATATTCCGGCGAAGTCGGATAGGAAGCCACTTTAACTTATTTCGAAATTGAGATACATGATCGAATTTGCGCAATCCGTAAATAAAACGAATGCACAAGTTCTGAAGGCGATCTAGTTTGTCGAGCAGCTCTTCAGTCGCATCTAAATAGCAGACGTCGGCGTAGTCTAGAAGTGGAAGCAGAAGGGATTGTGCAAGTAAGATTTTAGTTTTCAGAGGAAGGAAATTCTGCAAGCGTTTCAAAGAGTGAATAGAGTAGTGCATGCGCCTACTCACATTGTTAATGTGATTAGACCAAGTTAAATTACCATCGAGTATCACCCCAAGGTTTTTTGCTTTTTCTGTAAGTTGTACCGGAACGCCATCGTAGGCTATGATTGGAAGATTTTTAAAATCCACTCGACTTCGCAATTGCTTGCTCCCTATTATCATAGCCTGCGATTTGGTAGGATTTACAAGAAGACCATGTTCATCAGCCCAGTCCTTTATTTTAGCTAGATCCGTGTTAATGTCATCAACTGCGGAAGAAAGGTCAGTGACAGCAGCATGCCTATAAATCTGCAAATCATCTGCATAGAGATGGTAGTGAGAAGAAATAATTTTTGTGATTTCGTTTATAAAAACAGAGAAGAGCAGAGGTGACAATACGCCGCCTTGAGGTACACCGGCAGAAATATCAGCCCAGTCAGAGTAAACTCCATCTGCACAGATTCTCTGGCGGCGACCGAGAAGGTAGGACTTAAACCATTCAATTACGGCCGGTGATAGATTGAGTGAACAGAGAATGCAGAGTAACACGTCAAAGTCAACCGAGTTAAACGCATTGCTAAAGTCTAGAAGAACAAGCACTGTTAGTTTTTTACTGTCCATAGCATAGCGAATATCTTCAGTGACCTTGAGTAAAGCTGTGGAAGTGCTGTGTAAGGGACGGAAACCAGATTGATATGGACTTAAAAGGTTATGTTGAAAAAGGAAAAAGGAAAGTTGTTTAAAGACAACATTCTCTAAAATTTTAGAAATAATGGGGAGGATTGAGATAGGACGATAGTGAGAGAGTGAAGAAGGATTGGATATTTTGGGCAAAGGTAAAACGTGGGCTAGCTTCCAAACCGAAGGAAAAGATTTTGATGAAAGAGAAAAGTTGAGGATATGGGTAATGATAGGTGATACTACATCGATGATAAGAATAAGCATATCACGGCTTATGTCGTCATTACCAACAGCTTTCGATGAAATATTGTGTATTGATTTTTTAACCTCACCAACCGTAATTTCCTGGAAGTTAAAGGGGTCGCAATTGGGTTTGGCAACACTGGCCAACTTTTGAAGCGTTTGAAGTTTATTCCTATCAGAAATTTTTACCGGGGGACTAGAAAAATGCTGATTTAGAGAGTTTAAGTCAACTGAGGGCTTGAAAACTTCAGAACATTTTCCCACCCCTAGGGACTTGAAAAACCTCCAAGACTGTGAGGAAGAAAAATTATTTACACAAGAGAAAATATGGCGACGTTTAGCATCCCTACACATTCTATTGCAGAGATTACGCAGTTTTTTATAGGCAGCTACATTGTCATCGCTAGGGCACTTTTTACAGAGACTCTTGGCTTTATTACGTTTAGCCATAAGTCTTTTTATTGTAGGAGTAAGCCAAGGGGCTGGTAGGTGTTTGACCCTTATAGACCTAACAGGAGCGTGTGAGTCAAATAGTCTTATAAGAGTCAAATTTAAAAAACTGACCTTGTCGTCAACAGTGGATGCGCAATACAGAGGAGACCAGTCTATTTTAGATGCATCATCATTCAAAGAGTCGGTGTCTATCCTTTTATAATTACGGCGCAGAATAACCTTGCTCTTACGTTTAGGGACAGATAGACTGTAACTTAGAAAAATTAGGTCATGGTAAGAGAAGGGGGCGGTTAGTTGACCATGAATGAGTACTTTATCAGGATCGGAAACAATTATGACATCCAAGAGAGAGGGGTTGGAATTCGGAGGAAAGTGGGTCGCGTTAAGAGGAAGAATTTTAAGATTTACAGATGAAACAAGGGAATTTAATTGTTTTGACCTATGGTCATTTTTCAATAAGCATGTATTTAGGTCACCCATAATGATGATGTGTTCATAGGATGGTGATAGATTACTGAGGAGGGTGTCAAAATCATTAAAGTAATTAACGTTAACAGAAGGACTATAGACAACACCGAGGAGAAGTTTTTTATGGTTAAAGCCGATTTCTAAAAATAGGTATTCAAAATTGCCAGAGTAGACATTTGGACTCTGATTTAATATGTTAAATTGTATGTCATCCTTAAGATATAGGCAGACACCACCACCTCGTTTACAAGTTCGATCATTACGAATTAATGTATATCCCGGTAAGGAATAGAGGTTAGAAGGAAGGGATGGTTTCAGCCAAGTTAATTATTATGGATTATAAGGTTGTTGAAAAATCCCGTAGGAGCTCTTTGGTTTTTCAGGATTCAACCTATACCACCAAACCAATATATGTACCCGCCAAATTCGGTTAGAGATGTGGGCCGTGAAAGCCTAGCAGACAGACAAACTGACAGCCGGCCCAACATACTAAGTTTGGCATTTATAAAATTAGTATGAACTAGCTGATGCCCGCGACTACGTCCGCGTTGTAGTTTTTTTGATTCCTGCGGGAAATGCCTAATTTTCCGGGTTAAAAAGTAGCCTATGTCACTCTCCAGGTCCTCAGCTATATCCATGTCAAAAATTACGTTGATCCGTTGTTCCGTTGCGGCGTGATTGAAGGACAAACCAATAAACAAACACACTTTCGCATTTATAACATTAGTATAATATGATATGGCTTTATTATAACTGCCATTGGGAATTGGTTTTTATACCGCATCATACCGTAAATTAAAGCCGCATGGCGGGCGGTACGACTTTGCCGGTAGGATTCTGTGTGTTGAGTGGTAACTTAGTCACCGCTGCATCAGGGAAGAGGTGAAAATTTTAACTAAAAGAGAGACATTTGGTCTGAGGAACCATGGTTCAAATAAAGAGAAAATAAAAATCTCTAACACCAATTCAAGGTGGTATTTATTATGAAAGTCAAATTAGTATGTTTAAGTGATGTTGCAACGAATCATCTCTGCCTTGCATCGTTGCCTTTGTTATAAAAGAAAGAGCAAGAATGGACAGGATTTTTAAAACTGTCTGACAAAACTGATACAAAAGCAGCGAGTCAAATCTTTCTTTTATTTGCCGCTTGGCATCCGCTCTTGATTAGGATACGTCCGCTTGTATATTTTTTGCAACTTCAGCACTAGTAAAGCTGCAAGGGGCCTCAGACTTTGTCAGCAAAACTGTGGTATTTCAAAATGTAATTGAAAGCATGCCATGTCCAATTTATGTTAGTGTTTTTTCAGTAGTTCATTTTAAACTTGTTAATAGTCAAATAATGACTTTTCTACAGAATTTCGACAGATTTATTTTTCTAATAAAATATAATGTCATTAGAGTATATTATATAATATAATTGGTGCAAAGCTCAGTTTAAGCTTTTGTGTTAATTAGCTTAATACTACAAGAAAGCGTCAGCGTTTTAACGGGCCTGTCACAATTAAACGCTGATCCTTTCTTGCTACAGATATTTTATCGCAATTATAATAGTTTTAACTAACAATGTCAAGAACCCAGCTTGCTAAACTCATAATTAATAACTGAGTGACTAGCAAGTAAATTATTATACCTAATTAATAATTGTTTTGCAAGTTTAACATTAATTCCAAAATGAAGTTTAATAATAAGATACAAACTATTGTAGATAGAAATTAGTATAAGGTCACCTTTTTACTGTCTAAGCATAGTCTAAGTATTATTATTGTCCTCATATAAGTGAACTTTTGTTCTTCCTTGAGAAATAAATATCTTTAAACCTAAGTGATCTTCAAGTTTTCGCATTGAAGGAGCATCGTCTTATAATGGGTGTGTTCCGAAATACACAGCGAGCACTGTTCAGTGCTCTTACTGTGGAGAAATTCGTTCCGTTATGGACTGACAGTACACTGCCGCAGTATCCTAGGGAAATATATGACGTCATTAATCGACGCCATCTTTGTACTGTGAGCACTGGCGTTTTCGAGGTAAGGTGCTCTCAGTGCTGACTGCGTTCCGTTTTAAGCAGTACCCAGTATACCGAACTATAAAGGAACGGCTTCGCAGTGTACTAAATTGACGTCACACCTTACAGTGCTCGCAGTGTATTTCGGAACATACCCAATAATAATATGTTTTACGCTGAGGCAACGCATGGTCACGTGGCCTTGTCATGATAAATGACAGCATGAACTATACTACTCCTCATGATCATGATGAAGATTGCGCTTGATGGCAATCATTATTGGGATGTTGCTTACGTCAAAAATAAATACATTTTAGTGATTATTAAATAGAGGATCTTCCAAATGACATATTATCCACGTCCCTGGTATAGTTTCATGTTGATAACCATTTTAAACTATCGATTAAGGTAAAAAAGTGCGTCGAATTTTGATGAATTTACACTTTATTACAAGTAATTTTATAAAGAAATACCGTTGGCGTTTGAAAAAAAAAGTTGCTGATTTGACTAGTTTTCAAATGTCACAAATCATTTGTAACACACACCAGCCATCATCATTTGTAGCCACAGACCAGAGAAAATTCAGAAATCCGAATTTCCCAAATTGACCCTGTTGGGGAACGAACTCGGGACCTCTCACTTGTAAACGCTATCCATTGTACTAGAGAGGTCGTAAGAGGAAGAAGCCTATTCGCTTTGAGAATATTTACCTACTTAAGCAATACCTAATACCTATACACGACGGGAAACACGAACACCGGAAGGGCATCCGTATTTCCTTGTAGCTAATTAACTGTCTATTGGATAGAAGCAGGCGTTACTTTGCAGAAGTCCATGACATTGAAAAAACTAGAAGTTTAATTCGCTATAATCCGCCACAGAAGGTAAAAATATGTGGTACAGTGCGTATCTTGAACTTGCAGCCCGCGATATTCTCCACACCACATACATCTTCCAAAATACCCTCAACGTACGTTTCACTCCGACACCGGAGCATCTTCAGGAGATGTTGACTCTACAATGCACGATTGTGAAGTCACTAGTTCTAGTTTTTTCAATTAATTGTCTATTTAATTAACAAGTTGTATAACTTAACAGAGGCGGACGTAATGGCGGCGACGGTGCTTATAACATTCGGCGCGTTGCTGGGCCTCGCGAGCGACTTACAGTTGCTTTTCATCGCAGTCATCGAAGTTGCTGTGGCGTGCGCGAACTTCTACCTTGTCGCGGATATATTTAAGGTATAATTTAATTAAGCGTAATGTTCAGAGCGCCATCACATTAGCGTTTTTCCAGCGTTAGCGCTCGTCGAACTCAAGCGTAAAGCCGCGACGATTGCGATTTGCGCTAGTGTCGCTTAAGCACAACGTCATATTTATACAATCGCGAACGCATCACTTTTGCTTACTTCTTTGTTTATCATTCGGTGTGTTGCTGGGACTTGCGAGCGAAGTGACAGTTGCTTATGTACACTTATTTCTTGCCTATCCTACTCGTATGTTTGACATGTTCTATTTATTCTTGTCGTATTTCTGTTTGGTATCAAATAATAGGCCAGTTGTGTGTAAATTTTGTATGGATTTTGAATTCTTTTCTTCATAGTACCTAATTGTAAGTAATTTTATCCAGTGAATTTTAATAATTTTGGTAATAAATAAAATAAATAAATAAATGATCTTTATTTCGAGCAACTGGGGCTCAACTTGTTAGTATTACAAATTACTTAAAAACTAATGTTAACATTAGTTTTTAAGTAGTAACTCAAAAGACAAATTATCAAAATAGTTATAAATTATTATAGCACATTTATCATAATAATTGTGGCCTCACCAACAACTGATTAAGGTGTTCAAGCATCGGTGAGTCCATCTTCCTCGCAAACATGTTCAGGATCCTTAAGGTCCTCCGTAACATAGTTGCCCAAGTATTGAAATATCTCTTGTTCACATCCCAAGGCAGCAGACGTGGGCGGCTCCATAGGAATCCATGCCTTCGGCGCGTACTTTGGCTTGGGCGCCAGTTTCGCGTTGAAGCCGCACCACAAGAAAACAACCGCTGCCAACCCACCGCCCTCCACAGCACCCACTGTTGACTTGAGTGGACCGACTTATGTGTCTGATGTTACTGCTATGATAGGTACTGTAACTCTAAGAACCGCAACAAACGACATGAGTACATGTGTGTTTTTTTTTTATTGCGTGATAGACTTGCGCGCTGCGACAATCATGCTTAGTGCAATTTATTTGCTCTCGCTCCGTGCTGGATTGTCGTTTGCCCGACATTCCCGATTGCCGGAGATCACCTTTGTTTAGTCCGAGACGCGCCTCAACTAGATCATATAGGTATACTGTTATACTTATTTTTTTTTTGATATTAGTATTGATTAAGTCACATTACTGACCCCTGCCATTTTCCCCAAAGAATCGCAAATAGCCAGCGGATCTGTTCTACCTTTCTGACTATCGAAGGCCGTGTAAATGCGGTGACATTTAATTTGGTTGGTTGACTGCGATCTCACCTGATGGTAAGTGATGATACAGTCTAAGATGGTAGCGGACTAACCTGTTAGGGGCATGGCAGTTATATTAAACCCATACCCCTAATCGGTTTCTACACGACATCGTACTGGAACGCTAAATCGCTTGGCGGCACGTCTTTGCCGGTAGGGTGGTAACTAGCCACGGCTCAGACCAAGAAAAATTCATATTTTATAATTTCCCAAATTGACCCTGTCGGGCATCGAATCCGACACCTCCGCACGTTGAGACAACAGCGCTCAACACTGCGACAGGGAGGTCGTCGATAATAGTGCTTATTATCTTCTTCTTCTATAAATTTACACGTGTGCACCACCATCCAGTCACCATGCAACCTATCTTATTCATATTAGTCGCCTGGAAGGAATCTCTCGTAGTGATAAGGCTATCTTTGCACCGTAACAAGTTGTAAATTTAATTTATGTTATAGTTAGTTTATTATTTAGATTCTAGTTTATAAATACAATATTGTTTATTTTTAGCCTGATTAATATTAAATAATTAATAGGCAAGCGTGCTCAACCAGCTCCAATACCATTTTCCATCAAGACTTATTTTTTTTAAATCACCTTTCATAAAAACAAGGGTTGGTATTGGGGTCCATCACACTGGACAAGTACATTGACTTCACCTTCAGACATGTAGGTTTCTCACGATTTTTTTCTTCAACGTTATAGCAAATGATATTTTGATTGCTTATAATTAACTAAAAAAATGTTTTTTTTTCCAGGTTCACTTTTCCTATGGATCTATTGGCCGTCTTTCAACTCCGCGCTCACAACTACCAACAGCGAATACCAAAGAGCAGTTATTAACACTTACTTATCGTTAGCTTCAGCTACTGTGAGTACTTTATTATCGAAATTAATAGAAAATTGCTTCTTTGTGAATGTGATTTCTGATAATATTTTTAATGATATTTTTATAGAAACACTAGCCTGCGACTTCGTCCGCGTGGATTGAGGTTTTTTTAGTTTCCTCGGGAACGCTTTAATTTTCCGGGATAAAAATTTATGTGTTAATCCAGACTATAATTATTTATCTAAGTGCCAAGTTTCATCCAGATCCATTTAGCCGTTCTGGCGTGATTGAGTAACAAAAATCCATCTAACCATCCATCCAAACTTTCGCATTTATAATATTAGTATAGAAGTACCTATAGATTAATATTTTCTTAAAATTATTAATTTTTTTATCCACTTACAAGTTAGCCCTTGACTGCGATCTCACCTGATGGTAAGTGATGATGCGCAGTCTAAGATGGTAGCGGGTTAACCTGTTAGGGGCATGGCAGTTATATAAACCCATACCCCCAATCGGTATCTACACGGCATCGCACCGGAACGCTAAATCGCATGGCGGCACGTCTTTGCCGGTAGGGTGGTAACTAGCCAAACTTAATTAATTATTATTAATATAATATAATTAATAAATAATTAATTAGCCAAATTTAATAAGGTATAATTTATCACATCTCTAGGTAACAACATTCGTAATGTCGGCACTCGTCAGCCATAACCACGGCAAGTTAGACATGGTGCACATACAAAATTCGACCTTAGCGGGTGGCGTGGCTGTCGGCTCTGTGTGTAACATGCATATAATGGCCGGCGGAGCGATCGCTATCGGAATCGGTGCTGGAATCATGAGTGTACTGGGATATCGATATTTAACTGTAAGTAAAGTTAATGAATGAACGAGAATTTTAATTCGCTACAATCCGCCACAGCAGACAAATCTATGTGGTACAGTGCGTGTCCTTCACCAATAGCATGCGAACACCCACCACCCAGCAATTCGCACCGGCACCGCACCACACCACACAAATCTTCCAAATCACTCTCAACGTACGTTTTACTCCGAAACCGGAGCATCTTCAGGAGATGTTGACTCGACAATGCACGATTGTAAAGTGCAATCTATTACGATCTACGATTTGACTTTACAATCGTGCATTGTCGAGTCAAGTATGTAAGTAAAGTTGTTAAATTATACTTAGTAGTAAACTATAGGTATTTGCCTCGTTGGTCCAGTGGTGAGTATAATTATATTATGTTCGACTTGTAACTAACCTGACGGGATCCCTAAGAATCTAAACCTTATCTTATAGGTAGACTATAAAATTCAATATTTCTTTAAAATGGATATTTTGTTTTTGTTTTGTTTACTGAGTTAGATACTGTGCGTTGTAGTTAATAGTCCAGTCAAATAAGATCTGAAATCAAAATTTTGGCACAACTTTGCATTTTTGATATAATGTAGTTTTAATGATACAAAAACAATGTGTAAGGTTTTCGTGTCCCCGGCAAGGGTTGAAAAAAAAGTCAAAAGAGTTTTTTCGCAAACTCGAAAACGGTAAAAATTAGACAAAAAAGTTCTAGTAACAATATGTAGAACTTAAAATAGATTAGACTTTTTTCCTCCGGTCAAAATTGACTGAGTTAGCGAGGTTTTTAAGTTTATGGGTGCTCCATAATACTCCATATACTATATAAGCGTTGTACATAAAGCAATTGTAGTCGGTTTTGTGGACTAAATATTAAAAAAAAAAAATGGCTCGTGAATCATCTTGCAGTAAGACCCTCATTACATTGTTGTGTCCATAATAAAGTTTCGGAAGCTTCGAGCTCAATCAACCCAACAACTTGCTTATAATATACCGATTTAGATGTAATTCAGTTTACATAAGACTGGTAAACGTGTTCAAGTTATAAACAAATATCTCAAAAGCCGGCAACGCACTGGCGGTACCTCTGGTGCTGCAAATGTTCATGGGCGGCGGTAATCACTTAACATCAGGTGACCCGCCTGCTCGTTTGCTCGCTATTTTATGTATCCATACTATCCATACTAATGTTATAAATGTGAAAGTGTCTTTTTTTTATATTCATTATAGGCTTACGCTTGACCACATCACACCTGATGGGAAGTGATGATGCGGCCTAAGATGGGACTCGCTTGCCTAGAAGATGCCTATTCACTCTTGATTTAAAGATACCCAGATTGTAATTGGTGGGAAACACAGCTTTAGGTAGAGTGTTCCAGACCCTAGTCATAGACGTAGAGTTCCATGCGAATGAGGAATGAAGACGCAAAGCGTTTCATTCGTGTGGATGGAACGTCGACGACATAGGGAGGCGTCTTGCGGTGCGATGATAGAAGGTCTGTCTGCTACGCTTTCACGGCCCATCTGTTCAACTGATTTGGATGAAATTTGGTACAGGTATAGGTTGTATCCTGGGGAAGGACATAGGCTACTTTTTATCCCGGAAAATTCAAGAGTTCTTGGGGGAATCAAAAAATATTAATCCACGCGGACATCATCTAGTAATATAAAAATTAAAAATAGCTTTTTTTACAGCCTTTGCTTACAAAGTGCGGCATTCGGGACACCTGTGGCGTCAACAACCTCCATGGTATGCCCGGCATCTATTCAGGCTTGCTCAGCGTCGCGTTCGCCGCTGTCGCTACGCAGGATGTCTACGGCGACGATTTGACTGCAGTCTTTGGGGCTATGGGCGGTGAAGTAAGTGATTTCGCTGTCCTTATTGTGGATAGGGATAAGTGGCCTACTTGCGAAAACGCTTTTCAGTCGATTCTGATTAAACCGCGGGCAAGAGCTAGTATTTACTAGTCTTGCCATAAAACCAACGGCTATTGAATTTTTTTTTGTGAGATAGGCTTGCGCTTGACTTAGTGCAAAGCAATGATGAGGTCTAGGTTGGAGCCCAGAAGATGCTGATTAAAAACAAGTGGGGCCATACTGCCAACGCTTAAAGCAATATTACTCAAAATGAAACTATGATGTCACGTACCTTGACGTTCCTAAAATAAGGGTTATTATCGTAAAACACGAAAGTCAACAATAATGAAACAATATGGCTTTAATCGTTGGTAGTATGGCCCCTGTATCGCTATACAAGGGACGAGTGGCCTAGTGAGGGACAAGAGTTGTGAGGGACGAGTGGATAAGTTGTGAGGGACAAGTGGCCTAGTTGTGAGGGACGAGTGGCCTAGTTGTGAGGGACGAGTGGCCTAGTTGTGAGGGACAAGTGGCCTAGTTGTGAGGGACGAGTGGCCTAGTTGTGAGGGGCAAGTGGCCTAGTTGTGAGGGACGAGTGGCCTAGTTGTGAGGGACAAGCGGCCTAGTTGTGAGGGGCAAGTGGCCTTACCTAGTTGTTAGGGACGAGTGGCCTAGTTGTGAGGGACAAGTGGCCTAGTTGTGAGGGACGAGTGGCCTAGTTGTGAGGGACGAGTGGCCTAGTTGTAAGGGACGAGTGGCCTAGTTATAACAACGCATATCAGTCGATTGCGATTGTTAGGCAACGTTGACCCAAGTCGTCAGATAATAATGATGATTATATTATGTTTTTCCAGGAAGGGACCGGCAGAACAGCAGCGAAACAGGCTCTCAATCAGCTCTACGCTACCCTTGTGACTATTGTCATATCACTAGCCGCTGGAGCGCTTACTGGTTAGCTAAATCTTTTTTATTTTATTCAGTTACTAAACGATGACCGCGACTTCGTCCACGTGGATTGAGGTTTTTTGTTCCCGCGGGAATTCTTTAATTTTCCGGGATAAAAGTAGCCTATGTCCTTCCCCAGGATGTAACCTACCACTATACTGAATTTCATCCAAATCACTTTCACATTTATAATATTAGTTTGGATTAGTATGGATATGGATAGTATGGATTAGTAATCAACAGCGTTGATGACCTCCCTGGCGCCGTGTTAAGCGCTGCAGAGGCCCCGGGTTCGATCCCTGGCAGGGTCAATTTGGGGATTTATAATTTCTGAATTTTCCCTGGTTTGGCCTAGTGGGAGGCTTCGGTCGTGGCTATTTACCCTTCCGGCAAAGACGTGCCGCCAAGCGATTTAGCGTTCCAGTACGATGCCGAGTAGAAACCGATTAGGAGTATGGGCTAAATATAACTGCCATGCCCCTAACAGGTCAGTCCGCTACCATCTTAGACTGCATCATCACTTACCATCAAGTGAGATCGCAGTCAAGGGCTAACTTATAGTGGATACAAAAAAACTACAGTTCGCGCGCAAGTTGAATGCAGAGTAAATGTATGTGTCACTATACATCTACTCTGCATTCAACTCGCACGCGAACTATAGTTAAGTAAGTACTTACTTTTTAGCAAAAAATAATTTTGTATGCTTAATAATAATATTGTTAAGTATCTCATTATTTAAATGTTTAGGTATTATTACTGCATCATGGGAAAACATTGAATATACATAAATTTACTTTGAATCAGTAATTTATTTTACTCACACACGATTTGTAGCATAAACATTTGCCTGTCGAGTTGCTACTCGTATTTTACCGGTGACGTAGACAACCGATGAATAAAAAAAATATTTAATTATAATTATTTTAATACTTACTTACTTACTGTTTTTATAATTTTAAATCCACATGAACATTATGTCAACCCTAAAATAATATTAGATGCGATGCAGTTCTTTCTCTATTTAAACGCTATTTTTGTAGCAAATAATGCTTAAAAAAATTGGAATAAGGGTAAGGCGTAAACAGATATAGTAGACTGGACTCGAGTCTTTTAAGTTGATGTTGATATTGATATTGCGTAATATTACTTAATTATGTTGAAAATAATAAAAAAATAATTTTAGTTGTTATCAATTAAATCTGATTTATTATGGATAAAAGGTAACAAGAGTAAATAGTAATGCGGGACCTAATAATTTGGCTTCAAATTGAGACACCTATCAGTTACCTATAAGTCGCTGGCAAAAACAGTCGTCTACGTTAAGCAGTAACCTCTCTATATCAAATTTATTGACTTCCATAATAACATATAGGTAATGAGAGGTTACAAAGTCTGTATATTCAATTTGCGTACAAACATGATTACGTAAAAAAACATGACAACTTTTTAAATGAACATAAAAAAAATCTTGATTAAACTCTGCTCTCAGATCTATGTATCTACTTGGAAGAGTTCAAAATATTCAACTAGTACATTTCTACTAGAGGGAGATGGATAGAATAGTAGCTGAATGCTTTTTTGCCACGTTGGATTTTTACAAGCCATGTCGCCGCATTTAATAATCCCAATAATATAACTATGGTTTAATAACACGGGATGTGTCACAAGAAACTATTTAAATAAAAGATTCGATTTGTGCTTATAATTTTTTATTTATTTATTTCAAATTCAACTTCAAAAGTTTTTTATTCTAAATAGACTTTTTACAAGTGCTTATGAATAGTCAAATGAATCTATTTATTTTATTACTTGCACAAACAAATACAAAAATCATGTTTCTCGCCAAACTACAACTAGATAGATAGATAGATGATTTATTTGTTCACGAAAATAATTCACAATTTGTGCTTACAGAAGTAATTCAATTATTGTTAATTAATTATTACCCATTACAATCATTCGTGAACAAAAAAATAAATAACTAAAATAATAAAGACCTAACCTTGTAATAAACAGGTTAGAACAGATAATTTTTATTTATAGACAGAACATCGGAAAGGTCTGCAAAAGAATGCTCTTTTATCTAACTCCGTTTTGTAACCTTTGTATCAATTTGCTGTTTACACTGGGCGAGGTTTGGGGAAATCGAAACAAAAGCCTTTGGCGCTACACCCATTTATCTTACTCCCTTTTATTATTTAGCAGTTAAGTCAAGTCACTCTTAAAAGAATGTAATAAAAATAATAAGTGGGACGATTAATCACTTGTTGTTTGTGACCGGCAATCTTTCTTGTTTTTTGCTGAAAAAAAATGAAATTTTTCACGGGAGAACATTTAAAAAGTTGTTTATTTCGACTCGGCTTCGTAGCCACGTAGAGGGTCGTAGAGAGAATGCTACGTATGTACTTATATAATAACTAGATGATGCCCTCGACTTCGTCCACGAAGATTACGTTTTTTAATTTCCTTAATTTTCCGGGATAAAAAGTAGCCTACTTCCTTCCCCGGGAAACAGCCAGATCGCTATACCAAATATCATCAAAATCGTTTGAAAAGATGGGCCGTCAAAGCGTAGCAGATAGACAAACAGACAGACAGACACACTTTCGCAGTTATAATATTAGTATGGATTTATTTTAACATTTTTCTGTATCAAAAACAAGCTTATTATTGGATTCACGACCGCCAGTAAATAAATAGATACAATGCGGATTTTACTTGAGGCTTACTTTGCAATCGCTTATCCTGAAATGTCAACATTTTGACTTAATATTTACCATCAGGTGAGATCGCAGTCAAGGGCTAACTTATAGTGGAATAAAATAAATAAATACTAACTTTAGTAAACTCACGGTCAGTACTTCAGAAAAGATGCCCGGAAAAACATTTTCTGGCTCAAGAGTTTGCTGTATGACCTTTGTATAACAGTTTCCTTAGCACAAGTTTACACATTTCGACAACGTTATTTACCTTCGGACATCGAAACACAATGACGTTACAGGATATAATATTATCTAATACTTGTTTTTAAAATCACTATTGAACACTACCGATATTATTTTTCATAGCAGTGTATCTACAACAAGTGCTTGCTATGTACTAAGTCGAAACATAAATCAAAGGAATTCATGTTAATTTGGGTTAACAGACCTAAAATAACATGACTTAAAACTCTTATGATGCGGCTTCCGTCCATACGTCTTTCTGTCCGTTTGTCCGCCTGTCTGTCCGTCATCACAGCTGCTTATTTTATTGACTAATAACGCTGTGAAACGACTACTTAAATAGAATTTTCAAACTGACGTTATAGTGTTTCCTTACTCTCAATCTATTACGATAATCGAGATGTGAAAACTCATGCTAAGCGTAGGTAGTAGGTACCTATATAGCTGGATAGTACGATTCCGAGTGAAATCTCAGATCCAATAGCGGAACGGTCGTCCGCGCTGCTCTCGAGTCTATCGCGTCAATAGTTTTAAGATAACTCACTTGATCGACTCTTAAACGATTTACCGACAAACAGAAAAGAGATATGTTCGATACATTTTACCGGTCCAAACCTTGTTTGCTAGGACACACTTTTAATGACAGCTTCTTTGTTATGTGAAAACTTGTTTACTTATGTTAAATGTTAATAAAATAAATGGATAATTCGCGTCTTAACATGAAAACCTCCCTCGTCGACAATTTTCTTGGTGCAGTATTGTGTTGCACAAAAAAACCATCGATTGGGTATTTAATAACTAGTCAAATCAGTATTTTTTTTCAAAAACGCGCGCTTATTATGGGCTTTTGTATGAAATACTGAATTGTGACGTCATCATTGTTCGACACACTTTTTTACTTTAATCGATAGTTTACATTAGTTTTAAAGTCAAAGTTTTATGTTGAATGGTTATTCAACATAAAACTGACAGGGAACGTAGATATTAGGTACGTCTTTTGGGAGATCCTCTATTTAGTAATCGCTAAAAAGTAATTTATTGACCGAGCGAAGCGAAGTGAATTGAGTGAATCTACTTGAGTGAATTGGCACTTATCCGTCCGTCCGTCCATCCGTCTGTCCGTCCGTCTGTCAGAGCCTTATGACTTCTGAATTACTGAACGTAATTACTTCAAATTTAAATATAATATGTAAACCGATGACCTCCCGCCGAATATGGTTTAAAAAGTTATAAAAATCTTTAGTTCAGGGGGGCTTTCATAGAAGCGAATGCGAAGTAAAATATTTTTATAGCGTTACATATTAGGGTTGCGGTATATCATTTTAAAGATAATTAGGAATAGAGTCCAAAAATATTTTTTTTTAAATTTTTCTCCTAAATTTGACGAAATGGGGGGCTTTCAAAGTGGAGATTTTCTAACGCCCAAAGTTGACCTCAGAACTCTCAATTTTCTGAAAGGCTGAGCCTGAAACTTGATCAATTATTTGAATTATATCCTGTACTTGAACAACAAATACTAAAATTAGATAAATATAATAAGGAAACGAAATTATTTAATTTTTAATGTGCTTCAGTACTTTTAACAGAACTTCACAATGATGTCAATAGATGGCGGTCTGTGATACCGCGAGGTCTGTTCGGGGCGAACCACTAGTTTGACTAGTTCTCAAATATCCAATTATTATGATAAAGACGATTGATGGAAAATTTACCTAGTTTTACTATCGCGAGGTACTCATCTCGAATTTCACTCGAATAATAGTATTGTTTTTTTCGTTTCAGGTTTATTCGCTAAGCTGCCGTGTTTCTCGCCGCTCAAAGACAGGGATCACTATAACGATGACGTCAATTGGGAGCTGCCTGAGTGACACCACTTCATATAACAAGAACATATTATACATGAACACTGATTAAATGTTTTTTTATACATTGCTCGTCTTTTGCTCTTCTGTATTCTATACATACTTACCTACTAATAATACAAATGCGAAAGTTTGGATGGATTGATGTTTGTACACCAGAACGGCTGAATGGATCTGGATAAAATTTGGCACAGAGATTTATAGTCTGGAATAACACATATGCTACTTTTTATCCCGCAAAATTAAAGAGTTTCCACTGTATCCAAAAAACCTGAATCCACGTGGACGAAGTCACGGCCATCAGCTAGTATTTATCTATTTAAATACACAATAGGTGTATAATATAGCCTAGTGGCTAAACTTTTACGAGTGCTTTTGAATCGTCGAGTGAAACTACCGCTGGTTCGGTATGCCGTCCCTACTGAGAGGAGCCAGCAAGAAAGAATCCGTGAGCTAACTGTGATGCAGCGGGACCAACCAATAGGTAAACGATTAGTCTTTGGTTAATTATTTTTCTCGTTACTTTTCAAACAATATCTGGAGGCATACTACCATCGCTTAAGTCCGTATTGGTTTAATATTGTTGACTTTCGTGTTTTAGAATTATAATCCTTATTTTAGGAACGTCAAGGTACGTGACATAAAACTGTTATTTAGAAGTAATACTGCTTTATGCGATGGTAGTAACCCCCCAGAGCTGATTCTGGTTTGTAGCCTGGAACGTGCTAGCAAGAAGACATTGTATAAGATGGCATGACATGAATATATTGGTACTTGAGCAAAAAGCCCGTCGCTGTTATGGCACGTTATTATCAACAAAGTTGCTTCGAAAAAGCTTTTTGCATTTTGATGCCATACTTAGTAGGTAGCTATATTATATACCTAGGACATAACGTTGACATAGCTACTTGCGTGAATTAACTGGTATCCTTACTTTACAGGCACTTTTATTTACAACTATTGTAACAATATAATAAGTACCTACTTATCTTGTTTTTTTTTTAATTTATTTTCCGTACCAAAATGGTAAATACAACATACAAACAACAACAATATAGGGTACAACATAGAATATATAAATAATAAATGCGAAAGTTTGGATGGATGGATGGATGTATGGATGTATGTTTGTTACTCAATCACGCTCCAACGGATGAACGGATCTGGATGAAATTTGGCACAGAGATAGATTATAGTCTGGAATATAATCTATATCTCACATAGGCTTCTTTTTATCCCGGAAAATTAAACAGTTCCCGCGGGAACCGAAAAACCTCAATCCACGCGGACGAAGTCGCGGGCATCAGCTAGTACATAAATACATACAAACTCTAAAAAAGGAGCCCTTCTGGCATAACTATGTCCATCCATCCGTTTGTTTTTTACTCTTTGATATTATTGTAACATCTAATGGATTGATTTGAAATTCGGAATAATTTTAAATGTATTCCATAATGCGAATGGATATTTTTTTTGTTATTAATAGGTAATGTAATATTTGGTAATGAGGTCAGCCATTCCAGCATACAATTTGAGGTCCTAACGTTTTCGGTTTTCGAACTAATATGATTTGATCAATTATAGAGAAAATCCGAACATTTCTTTCTATTGTCCGTTGCGGCCATGTCTCGAATTCGTATGTCATCACTGGTAACAAGCACTGTTGGTCTTTGAACCGTTATCCTAGAGCGATGAAAGCGACGCGACGCAACGCATTCTAATACGACTCTATAGAAAATCGACCTACGCGACAACTAGCCACGTGAGGGGTCTGCTACGATTTGATACTGTCGCGTCGCGTCGTTTGGAGTCGCTCCGTTGCTTTTGTCGCTATCACAGGACAATGCCTAAGGAATTTCGGACAAAATTGGGTATTTGACAGCTAGTCAAATTAGCAACTTTTTTTTCAAACGTCAAAACGTGTGCTTAGTGTGCGATTTTGTATGAAATATTGCATAGTGAACTCATCAAAAATCGATGCACTTTTTTACTTTAATCGATAGTTTAAAATAGTTATTCAACATAAAACTAACAGAGGATATGGATATATTACGACTTTTGGGAGATCCTCTATTTAATAATCACAAAAAAATAATTGATTTGAATAGTTGTCAAATACTCAATTCCTAGCATAAAATAACCTGTTATAAAAATTAAAACAATAGCGTGTGAAAAGGCTCGTTCTACCACTATCGGAGCACTAAACGGCAGACCGCGTTAACTGGTAGTCAATACAATATCATGAAATATTCATGGTGGAATGTTTCCGAGCGCTTGCGATCGCTTTTATTGGTATTTAGGACAACTTTTTTAATGTCTCGCCTTCCTTTTATATTTTCTACTGCCATTTTAGGGTTCCGTAGCCAAATTTGGCAAAAACGGAACCCTTATAGATTCGTCATGTCTGTCTGTCTGTCTGTCTGTCCGTCCGTATGTCACAGCCACTTTTTTCCGAAACTATAAAAACTAGACTGTTGAAACTTGGTAAGTAGATGTATTCTGTGAACCGCATTAAGATTTTCACACAAAAATAGAAAAAAAAAACAATAAATTTTGGGGGTCCCCATACTTAGAACTGAAACTCAAAATTTTTTTTTTCATCAAACCCATACGTGTGGGGTATCTATAGATAGGTCTTCAAAAATGATATTGAGGTTTCTAATATAATTTTTTTCTAAACTGAATAGTTTGCGCGAGACACACTTCCAAAGTGGTAAAATGTGTCCCCCCCCCCGTCCCCCCCCCCCCCCCGTAACTTCTAAAATAAGGGAATGATAAAACTAAAAAAAATATATGATGTACACCATGCAAACTTCCACCGAAAATTGGTTTGAACGAGATCTAGTAAGTAGTTTTTTTTAATAATTTAAAACTTACTACAGGTTTGTACGGAACCCTCGGTGCGCGAGTCCGACTCGCACTTGGCCGGTTTTTAAAATTCTATTTGCACTTTTCTGATCATTTCCATAGTTGGCTGAGGCTGTATCTACTATTAGAAATGCGAAAGTTTGGATGGATGGACGGATGGATGTTTGTTACGCCAGAACGGCTGAACGGATCCGGATGAAATTTGGCACAGATAAAGATAATATGTAGTCTGTAATAAGATATAGGCTACTTTTTATTCCGGAAAATTAAAGAATTCCCGCAGGAACCAAAAAATCTCAATCCACGCGGACGAAGACGCGGGCATAAGCTAGTTTCGACTAAAGTGGAGCAAAATACAAAAATATTTTATTCAACTCTGTGAGACGAGAAAATAGATCCATAAGTGATCTAGAATCTTCGCCCCACGACCCCAGGGTTTCAAATTATTTATTGTTTTATTTTTTTTGACAGGCTACGAAAAATTTATCGATTTGCATATTTTTGTCTATTATTGAAAATGTCTTTTGCCTATTTTGTAAGAATAGATACCTATGCGTTCATTTTCAGCGTATCCATGTATGCAGACATAATAATATTATTATGTGATCTCACCCATACTTAGACGCACAGAAACAACAGCAGCTCTCTCTATACTTCGGGTTTCTATATAATATTTAAAATATTTTCCTGCCCGACTTTCGGCCATGTAGGCCAATCTCCACAGAGGTTAGCCTTCTTCGAGGAAGATTATATAGTGCAAAAGGGCCTTTTGGCTGCCTCAATAAAGACATTTATTTATTTATTATTATAACCAATGGAAAGCTTAACGTTAGATTCGGTAGGTATTAAATCGGATGAAATGAATGATCGAAAACCAGATAGCCTCGAGTCAGGAAGGATCGCATTAATCCGGAAACATTTTGTATTAGCGTCATGAATATTACTTACAATGGCCAAATGGAATTTTACTAAGGTTTCCAATTATTTTTTTTTGTTAAAGATCCAGCGACATATTATTTTGTATTATCATCTTCTGTTCAATCTTCTTCCGCTTTTCTGCAGTCGAAGCCGTTTGTATATTTTAAATTACCTACTGGACTAGTATAGCAAGATTATGAGTTCAAAGAAAATGCATTAAAATACCTGTTTATCCGTGCACCCTCTGTATAATTGTTGGAAATAAAATTAAAATTGTCAATTAAAAGAATTGAACTTTTTCAGATGATGTATTAGAAGATTAGTGTTGTGTTGTGTGGGTGGTGGTGCGTACCTACCTAAAGTTTGATAATGCGTAGGTATGTATTTTAATAGGTACTTACCTACTCTTTTTGGAATTTTATAGGTACAAAGAGAGCTCCCTAGAGAAAATAGTAAGTTCCGACTCCTATCTGATTGATCGATGAGTTTCCACCTTTCAATTCAACTTATTTTTTCAAACATGATATTAAGTATTATTATCTTACTTTTTCATTTTCTATAATAATTTTTGTGGCAGTTGCATTCATATAATTTTTATTTTCTGCATTTAAACTTATAGTTACCATAAAACCGTTCTTTTACATCCTCCGTGAAATGAAATAAAAATATGTACACAGTATAAAATAAATCCTTTAATGGCTCACTTCTCTTATTCATAAAACCTTGCGTGCACCGAACGAACAATTCAATGGAGCCTTGTAGGGAAGCGCCCGAAAACATCCGCTGAAAGACGAAACAAATAATAAATTAAGCGCCTAAGTGGCTGCGATTATCCACTTGTACCTTACGCGATCCAACCGCACCCACCAAAATACACCCTAACATGCTTTCGATATGGTTGAAATTACAGCGTTTAGTTTGGATTAAAAGGACTACATCCATTAGCTATCCTCTTAAACTTAGCCAGATCCTTTATCCCCATAATACTGAAAGCACTATACGCCATCGAAACTGCGTGTCTTAAAATAAAATGGAAAATTCTCGTCCGGCCACATCTTATCTAGCAAGCTCATGCAATATTTATGCGTGGGGAACACTGAATGTCGATTACCGGCAAAGAGCGCAAAAAAGCATTGATATAAATCTGCTAAGGATTCCCAATGACCAACCTAACTCAGATCTTTAATATAGAAAGAAAGAAAGAAAATACATTTATTCAACAATAGTGTTACAGACAAACATTTAACACAGTTGTAGGCATAAGAGTAATATGTTTGTCTGTGACACCACCACGAATGGGTGTACAGCTCAGCCGTATGCCCACCATCATACCTACAAATGTATGCATAATGCCGGACGCTGATTTTCAGCTGTGACCACCAAATAGAACAGTTGTATTGAGGCCGCCATCTTTTATCGAGGCCATTATAAAGTCAAGTGCATATTAATTAAGCTATGCCGTATATTAAAAGCTCTATACTCTAAAATGTAATCGCGCGCGCGTTATTGTATGTATATATATATATATATATAGATATAGATATATATGTTTTTATATATCGTAGAATTTGTCAAATTGCCGATCTTGTAGACTTGTATGAGCTATCAACGCACGCAACGCTTAAAAGGAACGCTTACAGGACGCAAGAAACGCTTTTCGAGGCATCTCCTGTGGATTTTGGGGACGTGTCTAAGGTTCTGGATATCTTAAGTTTTTATATCAAAGAATGAAAGCGATAGGCGTCGAGTATCTTGAAGGTACGTAGGCGTGTAATCCGATTATTGCTTTACGTCTTGAAGGGGATTTTCACTGAATCCTTTTTTAGCGATAAATCTCTGAATTTTATTAAGATTAAAACTGCCTTCGTAATGAAGGAATAAATTGAGATATAAAAGGTTTACGTATTGAATACATAAGTTTATTTCGTCTCAGCTTAAAACTTAGCATGGCTAATCTCTAGATCCATTAAGACCGATTAAGATACCTTTGACCTTAATAAAGATCATATTTTAATTCAGAACATATAATTTTTTTTTTAAATCTTTTCTAATATAATCAATGGAATAGTTCTCGTGGGCATCACCTAGTAAATAAAGAAACAGCGGCTAGAAAACATAGATAGAGCTTCAGACGACTTCACGACGAAGCTGTATGAGGCTGCTCCAATCTGAAACAGCTTTACTATGGCCTCATCCGAAATCTTTGTCTTGTGATGCTGTTTTCTGGTATTAAACTAGTTGCCTGTACCCTTACTCTGAGATTGATCGAATTTAAAATACGGTCTCACTAAGTGAGGTGAATCACATTTGAGTCAAACTAAAATGGACCCAAAAACTCTTGATTTAAAGCCACAAATTCAGTGCAACCGATTCAAATTTCGAAACGTATCGTTTGGAGCGCTAGCTGTGAATGCATACACGAAATTGAGCTCTAAATTAATAAGATTAAGATTCATTTTAGTTTGATGCATATGTAATTCACCTCACTTAGTGAGACCGTATTTTAAATTCGATCAATCTCAGAGTAAGGGTACTGTTAGTATTTTATTGTATTAGGTCTGGTTGAGTGAGGATTGGCCCTGTAGAGTTGTTTTTATGACACTACTAGTTAGCCCTTCTGCAATCTAAACTGATGGTAAGTGATGATGCACTTATATGGTATTAAAGATATTAAAATACTAAGATGGTAACGGGCTTAACTGCAATAATTAGGGGTAAAGCAGTTATATATAAAACCCATACACCTACTACCTAGTCAGTGTCTACACGGCATCGTACCGGAACTCTAAATCGCTTTTTGGTACGTCTTCTGCCGATAGAGTGGTGGGTAGCCAAGGCCGAAGCCTCCCACCAGACCAGACCGGAGAAAATTAAGAAATCATAAATTCCCAAATTGACTCTGCCGGGAATCGAACCTGGGACATCCCACTGTCAGACCACAGCGGTCATCAGTGCACCAGGGAGGTCGTCAAAAATGTAATGGTTAGGTTGGGTGAGGTTTTGCCCTGTAGATATTTTATATCTGCAATTATAGATAAAAGTTCTGACTCGTCAACGCCCAGCCCAAACCCTTGTACCAAGAAGGCTGAAATTTTGCGTAAGTAGGTGATACCTTAGTAAATATGTATGCCATATCTTACTTAGATAATAAATGTGAAAATTTGGATGTTTGAAATTTTTGATGTTTATAAACTCTTTCACGCCGCAACGATTGAACCGATTTGGGCTGAAATTTGAAATGGAGATAGCTTATTAAAAAGCCTGAATTAACACAGGCTACATTTTATACCGGAAAATGAAAGAGTTCTCCGCGGGAACCAAAACACTTTACACGGACTAAGTCGCAGGCATTAACTAGTGTACTCTAGTTTGATAGTCAATTTATATAGTATTTTACGAACTGCCTCGTTGGTCTAGTGGTTAGCATGTTCGACTGCGGCCGGCGAGGTCCCGGGTTCGAGTCCCGGGTCGGGTCAATACAAGTACTAGGTTTTTCTGACAAGAAATTCTCAGTACTAGCCCGGAGTTAGGAAGTTGGCGGTGTTTCACCCCCGTGCCTCGGAGAGCACGTTAAGCCGTCGGTCCTGCGCCTGATCTCTCTCCTATCGTGTCGGATTTTCCGTCCCATCTGGCTATGAGAGTAAAGGAACAGAGAGTGCACCTGTGTTTGCGCACACACTTGTGCACTATAGTACCTCCCGCGCGGATGACTAATCTCACTGGAGATTGGCCGCCGTGGCCGAAATTCGGTCGGGAGGATATTATTATTATTAGGGTTCCGTACCAAAATGGTAAAAATAAAACCCTTATGGTGCGACTTTCTCCGTCCGTCTGTCCGTCCGTCACAGTCGATTATTTCAGTAACTATTAAAGCTATCGACATGAAATTTGGAATAGTTGTGTATAATAGTGGCCCAACATCATTAAAATAAAAACAAATCGAAAATTATTTTTAGTTTAATTTAAAAAAGGGGGAATATCGGGGGTTTGAAATTTCAAAGTATGATAACTATACTGAGTGGGATATCATATTATGAAAGGGCTATACTTCTACATTCTAAAGCAGATTTTTATTTATTTTTATGCATAATAGTTTTTGATTTATCGGGCAAGATGTCGAAAAAAATACCGTTCCCCCCCCCCCTTATCTCCGAAGTTTACCAATTGAAAAATATGAAATAATTATGGTCAATAGAAGCTTATGTATATTTTACAGGAAAAATAAAACCAACGCTCTAACTAGCATAGTTTTTTTGATATTAACAATAAACCTCTACAAACAAAGTTAGTTTTGCGGTTCATTTCGTCTTGTTTTTAATACGTCATAAATCGTAAAACTTACTACTGTACCCTTACTCTGAGATTGATCGAATTTAAAATACGGTCTCACTAAGTGAGGTGAATTACATATGCATCAAACTAAAATGAATCTTAATATTATTAATTTAGAGCTCAATTTCGTGTATGCATTCACAGCTAGCGCTCCAAACGATACGTTTCGAAATTTGAATCGGTTGCACTGAATTTGTGGCTTTAAATCAAGAGTTTTTGGGTCCATTTTAGTTTGACTCAAATGTAATTCACCTCACTTAGTGAGACCGTATTTTAAATTCGATCAATCTCAGAGTAAGGGTACAGGTTTGTACGGAACCCTCGGTGCGCGAGTCCGACTCGCACTTGGCCGGTTTATTATTATATAGTATACCTACGAGTACGTAGTACGAATTATATCTTAGTAATATTGTAGGATAGAGTTTATAGCCGGATTAGATACTCGTAAAACATAATAAGTTATCATAATATTACGATGATGTAGCCGCCTAGGTTTATGCGGGTTACGTTAACGCTAAACTATCCAACTACAGTAAACTTAACGCGCCATAACACCTAGCGTTTCTCGGAGGTGAGGACGCAACTACTATAATGGGATCCCTTAAATAAGGACCGATGTTATCCCTGCTGAGAGGTAATAAATTAACATTAGAGTCCCTCTCATATTATCAATGGCTCTAGAGGCCTGAATTTAACCCTATTTTGAGTACTATGTAAAAGCAATTATTTGGATTGAATGGATTTTAGATTTTGAATGAATGAATGAATGAAAAAACTTTATTGCACACCAAATAGTTACATGACCAAATAACAAAATATATAATATCTAAAACTAACATGGTAGTATGCAAAGGCGGCCTTATTGCTGCAAGCAATCTCTACCAGGCAACCCTTGGCTAGAGAGGAAAAATAAAGATAACAGGATAGTACAATTTTTTACAATTTTGTACAATTTACAACTCTATCTACGCTCATATCTTATAATTCTTATTATGAAATAAAAAAATAGTGCCGTAATGACATTGATTATTCACGCACATCTATAATTTAAAAAAAACACTGGAAAATATGAACTTAAGTGAAAAATAAAACTGTCTTTTGTCAGATGTAGTATTCTGAAACAGCATCGAAACGCAAGCAACAATATCAAGAAAAGCTGACGACAAAATATTATGTATGTTACCTACTATTATTTTATAGATTAGATTTTAACATGATTTTAAGATATGAGTTCAGTATACGAAACTACATAACTAGGTATTAAAACATTCTCTGGCCTGGTCTGGTGGGAGGCTTTGGCCGTGGCTAGTTGCCACCCAACCGGCAAACATATGTCGCCAAGCGATATAGCGTTCCGGAAACTGATTAGAGGTTTTATATTACTACTGCCATACTCCTAGCGGGTTAGTATAGACTGCATCGTCACTTTCCACCAGGTGAAATCGCACTTGTAGTGGAATCCATACTTCCATACTAATATTATAAATGCGAAAGTGTGTCTGTCTATTTGTCTGCTACGCTTTACGGCTTTACGGCCCAAATACTCAACCGATTTTGATGAAATTTGGTACAGAGATAGTTTACATCCCGGGAAAGGCTACTTTTTATCCCGAAAAATTTAAGAGTTCCCGCGGGAGTAAAAAAAACAATCCACGCGGACGAAGTCGCAGGCATCATCTATTAAAAAAAACTCCCATCACAGTAAAATTTGACTATGTTTTTAAACTACCTAATGTTCGAAACCATATCTAAATCGGAGAGTGGCTGTGTTTGAAACAAAAACGTGAAAAGGCAGCTTTGAATGTCGCTTTCCATATTGCGGATTTCAGTTTTTAGGTTTTTATAAACCGACTGTCAAACCCTCTCTGAAACTGAAGTTGGATTGAAATCGAAAACATCCCGAATAGGTACGTGTAGGAAAATGGGGCATGAATATGAAAATGTCAACACTGAATTCGGGTATACGGTAATTTCTGAATTTTCCCTGATTTGGCCTGGTGGGAGGCTTCGGCCGTGGCTAGTTACCACCCTACCGGCAAAGACGTGCCGCAAAGCGATTTAGCATTCCGGTACGATGCCGTGTAGAAACCGATTAGGGGTACGGGTTAAATATAACCACATACCTATAACTGCCATGTTCCTAACAGGTTAGCTCGCTACCATTTTTGAGCGCATCATCACTTACCATCAGATCAGATCGCAGTCAAGGGCTAACTTGTAGTTGATAAAAAAACACGGTTGGTCCTTGAACATAGGCCTTCCAGTCTGTTCCAATAAAGATGAGCTATTTTTTCAATTTCAAATCAAAAATTTCAATTCAAAAACGTCTGATCACGTCATCTTAAATACCAGTTGAACAATTATGATGGGGATAATCTAGAAACTTGTTGGCTTTCAATACTCCCACCACTATTGGTCATCAGACCGTGGTTGAGATTTAAAAAAAAAACTTTGATTTTTTGACATATTAATAATGCCTCCGATTCGTAAACTAAAGCCACAAAAACCCCTCGGACGCCCTTGATGTCAGAGGCCTACCTTCGTTTAAAGCAATATTATTTTAATATTGTTGACGCTCTTGGTTCTGAATTATAATCCTTATTTTAGGGACGTCAAGTTAAGTCATATTATATAACTGACCAAATGCCTTACTACCTTCGCTTAAAGCAATATTATATTAATATTGTTGTCGCTCTAGTTTCTGAATTATAATCCTTATTTTAGGGTCGTCATTTTAAAATGTCATTTTAAAATAATAGTGCTTTAAATGTTGTTAGTGTGGCCCCAGTACAGGGCCAATCGTGAGTTACTGCGCCACCTTAAGCGTGTGAAACAAATGACACCATTTTATCTCGTTGACCCAAATCGTTAACGAGCTCTTGGTGCCTATGTGATGTGTCATCAATCATGTTTTTATCCAATTCCAGACGTTATTACTCATTATACTCAGCCCTACATACCTACTATCGACATCATTTGAGGATTCAGCCTCCTTTTGTAACATGGGAAGAACCAAATATCGAAAACTGCGTTACTTTGGACCCGAAGGCCTATTGACGGAGGATCTCAAGTCGTTTTTGTTTGAAACACTTTTATCTCATTGCGTTAGTCAAGGGTTAATAGGTATTTATTGACTGACTAGCTTTTGTCCGCGCTTTGCTCACGTTAAGTTGGATTTTAATTCAAATTTCGAACCCCCATTTTACTCCTTTAGTGGTTGAATTAAAAAAATCCTTTCTTAACGGATAAAAGCTATCTCAATTCCGGAAGAGTTTATCCGTCAGGTGGTTTGAGCAGTGCGTTTATTATATCAGTCAGACAGTTACCTTTTCCTTAATTAAGATTATTTTTATTTAAACACATAACACACTGACTAAATTCTGCTGTGAGTAACAGCGATTCATTTTACGAGCGAACAAACTCTAAATTGCGACTCTCAGTTGAAAATTTTTCACAAACGCGTCTTTTTTTTCTTTACACCTTCTAAGCACGACAACGAGTGTGATAAAAAAGCAGGAAGCTCGTAGTTTTTAATCTGTATCACAACGTCACGGCTTTTGCAAGTTACAAAGGATTATGAAATGAAAAAAAAAGTGACAAAGCGGTGTAGCTACGACACGGATATGACAAGTGTAGTCAAATTTTATGTCACTTCTCACTCATAATCATAGAATAAGAAATATATACAGAACTCGGACTAAAATAAAAATTTAGTTAAGTACATTCTACTCATAACAATATTTTTGGTTATTAGCATCACGTTGAGTGTGAATGAAGTGAAACATCGCTGTTTGTGTTTTCTATACTATTATAATAATATTATAAATGCGAAAGTTTGGATGGATGGATGGATGGCTGAACAAATCTGGATGATATTTGGCATAGGCAACTTTTTATCTATCCCGTAAAATCCAAGAGTTATCAGGAGATTTTATTTTATTTCCAGTAGTTGCAGTACGCGAGTATCCTCTAGGTAGTCACTTCAATTATTGCCGGCTCCTTACTGAGCACGAGTCTCTTCTCCGAATGAGAAGGGTTTGACCATAATCTTCCACGCTGGCCAAATGTGGATTGACACACCTTTGAGAACATTATGAAGAACTCTCGGGTATGCAAGTTACTTACTTCGCGATTTTTTGCTTCACCGTTAAAGCGAGCGATGATATTGTAACTCTGAAAAGTTAGAGTTGCGTGCCTGGGGATCGAACCCACGACCGTCCCAATAAGAAGCCAACTATTAACCACTAGGCTAACCAGCTGGATATAATCCTCTAGAAGCTTAGTAAAATGTATAGTAGGTACATTAAATTTAACAATATCACCTAATAATAATAAATGATAATATTAGGTTTATTCACGGTTTATTCTGATATTTTAGTAGAAAATACACAAGTCCCAGGCGACGTCGGAATATAAAAGTTTTCTTTATCGTCAGCTGTTATAACACTATGACAATATTTATGCCGAGGTGTGAGAAACAAAGAAATACTGTCTGCATATTGTTGGTACAAGCTAGACTCTCTTGTGTGGCAAAATTGATACTTTACTGAATACCTTACTGTATTTTGTTTACGATACGAAACATACGGATAATGGATGTTTTATACTAAGAATAATATATTAAAAGTGAGGATACGTTTACAAAATGAAAAGATTTATTTTTCGTCGTTCATAAAATTAATGTTTTTTTAACTGAAAATAAATACTAACGTAATACACAGCTTCTTATTCTGAGGGCTTCAAACGTCGTTATTGAACATTGCCATATCGGAAACTTACTTAAAAAAATATTATGTAAAGGAGACGGTCCAGATTTGTATGGAGCGTCGGTCCGGTCCTTTTACAAGTAGAGAAATGAAAGAAAAAAAATACTAAACCAGTTTTGGTCGTTCAAATCTACGAATTCATCGTAATTTCAGTGGTGTAATTATTTAATCTTTCTACGATAAGCAACACTAAACAGGAGCGGGTAACAATAGCGGATTCATATTTTTTGACGTTTTCTGTCAAGTGTCAACACAACACCGGAAAAACCGTAGGGAAAAACACGTTATTTTGACAGTGACTGTCAGAAATGACATTTGATACATTTCGCACCTACTGCCATCTTTATAGCTAAAGGTTGCCATCTTGGAAACGTATCGAAAACTTGAAATACATTTTATTTTATTTCTCGTTATTTACTTTATTATTCTAAATTATTATATTTTTAATACAATCTATGTATTTTCCTCTATTCATGGCAGAGTGTACAAAGAGTACACCGAAGGTGAACCTTCTCCTTTCTACAATTCTGTTTATGATTCTATCAAATATATTTAAAAGAATTCCTTAGTAAGTACTCGTGTACCGAATATCCTTGCTAATTTAACTACATAATAATATTATCTTATCATTACAAATAGCTTTCGTCCAAGGGTGCTAACCATTAGATTACGACAATAGAAACCATAGTGGTAAGTACTGGTAGATTCTTACGACTTTGGCACAAGTTGTCCTACTTGAAATAAATCATTTCATTTTCATTTTCGTACTAATATTATAAATGCGAAAGTATGTCTGGCTGACTGTCTGCTACGCGTTCCGACCCATCTTTTCGACCAATTTTGCTGAGGTATAGGTAAGTTATGTCCCGGAGAAGGAAATAGATTAGTAGTAGTTTTTAATCTGGAAAATTAAGGGGTTCCCGCGGTAAACAAAAGAAACCTTGATCCACGCGGACGAAATTGCGGGCACCATATAGTATATTATAGTTTGTATTGCAATATTATTATTTTATAATATGCACAATTTAAAATTTTTTTTAAAAAGTATTCACTCTATTGCTCGCTCATATTTTTTATTCCAAACCACATCAGAACAACACGCAGACGAGAAGTGCATTCGAGTTGGAATTTTGAAAATCGGTTAGTAAATTTTTTCATAAATTTTTGTATTCATTTTCAATGCTCCGATTCTTGCGGGGACTGCGAAATCTGCGAATTCTTATATTACAGGTCCCTTGATTTGGTTATTTTTTATTTTTTTACCGTGATGCAGGCCATTGTATTACTTATTCTATTTAATTCCACTGACTATCCATTACGGCAGTTACAGCTGAACCGGAAGCTGTAAACCTCAGTGACAGACGGACGGACATACATAAAACGGAGACATTGTGATACATATAGCAACATTTTTCTATTTATGAAAAGATCAACTGCTGAGTTTCGTGCCGGCTCTTCTCAGTACAATTAGTTTTCCGAACCGGTGGAAGAGTCTTGAGTCTTATCGTATCATAAGTGACACAAGCTGTCCTACGTGAAATAAATAAATAAATCATTTCTATAATCAAATCATTTCATTTCATTAGGTTTCCGTTTGGGACCCTTTCGATACGGAACCCTAAATATGAATTGGTATCAATCATTTGTTCCATTTTCGGCGACCGGCAACAGCTGTTGGTACATTTATTTCACAATATTTCAACTTTTTTTCCATTTTTGTCGATAGCGTCAATATAAATGCAATTTGAATTCTATTGTTTTGTAAAAGTGATATAATTATAGACGACGTCGTGGGCATCATCTAATCAAATAAATATTATAAATGCGAAAGTTTGGATGGATGTATGGATGTATGGATGTATGGATGTTTGTTACTCAATCACGCCCCAACAGCTGAACGGATCTGGATGAAATTTGGCACAGAGATAGATTATAGTCTGGAATAACACATAGGCTACTTTTTATCCCGGAAAATAAAGAGTTCCCGCGGGAACCGTAAAACCTCAATCCACGCGGACGAAGTCGCGGGCATCATCTAGTAGTAGAATAAAGTATTGCTGCTGTTCACACAAGTCTATGTTATAGAGCTTCTGAACTAATCTCTGGACATATAGGTAGCTGTTATACTGAAGAAAATAGTGTACTCTATAATATTAACTGCGGAAATAAATTGAATCTTACTCGTTTTCTACGTTAAAATCGAAATTCCATGCAGAATTACTCAAAGATTTTATCTATAGTCACAATGCTGAAGGTCATGACCCTTTTCTTTATCAAAATATTAAGGAGTAGGTATGTTAGTTTTTAAGTAGGTTATGTTTAAAATAATTTGTATAATTTTTAATTTGAATATTTCTGAAAAATAAATTTATTTATTTATTTATCATCAAATCGTCGTTGTTTTCAACCGGTAGAGAAAGGTGTCTTGTATGGACTTCCACTCGCCCGGCGATCTGCTCTCACTTGACGTCATTTGTCCATCCTAGTGGTGGATCGAATTGCTGCAAGATCCCCATTAGGTGCGCTGCGATGTATGATGTGAAATCGGGAAAATGGGACCCCAAAGTCTATCGTATTATGCTTCCTGCATCAGCTTTACTACCCTTTGAGCTATGTCGGTTGCTCTAGTTCTTCTACAGATACATTTCTGATTCGAACACGACCAAATTATTTAGACATAACTCTCTCTATCGTCTTTCATATACCTTATTATGGGTTAATGATGCGGCGATGAGCGATGATCAATTTATTTATGAAAGAAAATAAAATGAGCTCTGACAAGCATGGTATGTCTAGGGTCCACTGCCACTTCAGCTTACTATTGTTTGGGCTTTTTTGGTGATCTAGTGAATCTTTTAATTTCCAATCTCATCCCTCTGGAAAACTTTCAACATAGGCCGCATAGCACTGGGTTCTGGATGAGGTAACTTGTAGCTCCGTTCACCAACGTTTCAACGCTATATTACGTGAAAATTACGAAGGATACAAGTCACGTGAAAAATTTTCTTTCTTGAAAAACTTGTACAGGAACAGAAAACTCAATATTCCAAAAGCTACCCAGCTTACCCGAATCATTATGTTTTATTCCTCATCGAAATTGTTTCTACCTGGTGGAATAATTTTTTACCACTTCTATACCTATTGCGGATTCCGAGTGACATGTAAATTCAACGGTAGCTACGAGGCAGTGAGAGAGTTTCCTTTCAGTCGCTCGCAAACTTTCCGTTATTTGCTTGACGTAACGTATCGTATAATAATGTAAATATCGCTACTCGTTTACTCACTTGTATTTTATGAAACAGAGTTCATATTCATTAAAATATTCAATATTATTGTATATTGATGTTTGAAACTGTTTAATTAATAGGTAAATGGTGTGTTATTAATATTCAAATACCATAATAATATTATTATTTCGCTCCTTTGAACTGTTATTTAGTTACTTACTTATTGCACTTACTTAGAACAAAATAGTGGAACTTTTTAAGTTAAGTTACCTTTTTTTTCCACTACAAGTTAGCCCTTGACTGCGATATTACCTGATGGTAAGTGATGATGCAGTCTAAGATGGTAGTGGGCTAACCTGTTAGGGGAATGGCAGTTATATTAAACCCATACCCCTATTCGGTTTCTACACGGCATCGTACCGGAACGCTAAATCGCTTGGCGGCACGTCTTTGCCGGTGTCCTTAAGACCTAAAGTGTCAGAATGATACAGAAGTAGATGGAAACAGCGCAGATTAGACAGGAATCCCACCTGGATCATGATCTTCCGTAATAAAGGAACGGTCAGGGTTAGAGAGCGTGACATCACAAATTTCTTTAACGGTGAAGTAAAAACAGTGTGAGGGATGCATGCCTTTGAGTTCTCTATTTAATGTTCTCAAGGGTCCACCAATTCGACTTGGCAAGATTAGTGGTCTAAGCTCTTCTAAGTCCCCTGTCAGAATTATTATAGGTAATTTAATAAAGTTTTTTATTATATGCTAGTTAAGTTTCATGTTATATGCTATCTAGTTTTAGGTTCGTCATTTTCTAGAGTCATATCGTGACGCGTTGCGTTGCGTTTCATATTTAGGACAACTGACATTGTCGCATGTTATTACCGCACCATAAAACAGCGTAAACTAAAAGAAAACACAATCTATTTAACACTATATAGTTGAGGAAGGTACATAAAAACAAACGAACGTTATATACTGTGTATTATGAGTTCGTACGTAAATAAAAATAATGTAGAGTCGGATCTGAACGTTATTGTGGTAAAAAGTAATTTAGTTAGAGCTCTCGTACGTTCAACACAATACGTCTTTTGAAGAGAACCAGCGAACTACTACATTTAATTTAATGTACGAGAAAATTTTATATACCTATTTCACATTACTTTTCGTGTTTTATGCTGATGATATATTATTATAGTAGCGCACATTTTAGTTGAATTATCTTAGTGGTTTTATTTTGACCTAGCTTATGCTAATTATAAACCTAGTATCCAAGGTTTGGGCAACGGAATGCTTCGAGTATTTCTTTTTTTGATATAAACTAATGTATTTTATTATTATACTAGCTGATGCCCGCGACTTCGTCCGCGTGGATTGATGTTTTTCGATTCCCGCGGGAACTCTTTAATTTTCCGGGATAAAAAGTAGCCTATGTGCTATTCCAGACTATAATCTATCTCTGTGCCAAATTTCATCCAGATCCGTTCAGCCGTTGGAGCGTGATTGAGTAACAAACATCCATACATCCATACATCCACACATCCATACATCCATCCAAACTTTCGCATTTATAATATTAGTATAGATTATTATGACAGACTAGCTGATGCCCGCGACTTCGTCCGCGTGGAATAAGTTTTTTTTAATTCCCACGGGAACTCCTCAATTTTCCGGGATAAAAAGAAGCCTATGTCACTCTCTGTCCACTATCTAGTACCTACTGTCAAATATATCCATGCATAAAATCACGTCGATCCGTTGCTTATTTTTCAGCGTGATTAAAGGGCAAACCAACAAACAAACACACTTTCGCATTTATAATATTAGTATGATTTAATGTTGATTCTAGCTATCAAGCTCAAGTTATAATTATATTATTATTGATATTAGTTAAATCAGTTTTCACTCTAACTTTGCAGTTGCCTTGGCATCCAATTGGCACCCACGTTAAACCCAAATTAACAGATCGATAAATAGATAGATTCAGGCTTTGATAATAATATATTCAGCATCAACAGAGTTCATTTGGGACCACAAAACAAACATTGCTTCAGCCACTAATTGCTTTCAACGTGTGTTTATTCTCATATCAAAGTTTTAGTTGTAATTTATTTAGTAGGCAAGTTGTGTTGTGTATTTTACAGTCACAATGAAATTAGCTTTATTATTATATTGATTAATAAATTAATTTATAATTAAATTGAATTGTGAATTTGCGCGAAATAAAATTACGAAAATAAGTTGAGAAAAAATCCATGTTAATAATCAATTGATTTACATAAATAACAACAGTAGAAGTGAAATATTATATTGAAGCCATGTTTTTTAACAAATGTTCTGCTGGAGAAGGCCAAAAACATAATGGTCATTGGTCATGATGGAAAGTGTAGTGACAGGACACAGATTCAAAACTATCTATGAACGACTAGGAGACAAATTGGAACTGATTCGGTTTGATCCATTTATCCAGCGTGAAGGCATATACAAATTTCATAGTTAAGATTGACGTGACCCGGCGTCATATTTGGGGTGGCAGGCAGCAGGGGGCTCGTTTTCCCGGGCCTTTCGACTTCAAAACTTTTCAGTTTCTTATTTTTAAGTTTTTTTTTTTTTCTTTTGTGTGTATTTTATCATTAACTTTTAATTTTTTATTGCTTTTTGTAATTTATTAAGCTGTTTTCTTGTCGCCAATTCAATGAGTGCTTCAGTTGGTAACCTTGGGAATAATTCATCACTGGAAAGCCAACTGCTCTGTAAGTACTGTTCCCAACCTAAGTATTTCAAAAATAAAACAGGCCTTAACATACACATTGGAAAAATTCACAAAATTGTTTCGGTAAACCAGCAGTCACAAATTACTCAAATTCAAAATTCTGGACCAATTAATACCTCAAATATTTCATCAACTGAATTTTGGCAACATCTTAGCTTTTTGAAAAACAATGTACCTATTATTAAACGTATTCCTAGAGGTTCACGTTTAATTGTAGCAAACACTTTAAAGAAAACGATTAATGATGTAGTTACTCAAAATACTACTCAAAGTTGGGAACATTTACTAACTTTTGCTTACAGAGTTTTAAATGTAGACAAAAGCGAGAGCTGCTCCCTTACTCAAAAAATAAAAAATAATTGCGGTAAATGTTATGACCAAAATTCTGGTTACAACAATAATATTCCAGAAGTAAATAATAAAATCAACAAAAGATTTGACTCTGTATTATATATTGAAAATAAAATTAGTGATGGCGATTATAAGGGTGCAGCTCGGCTTTTATTTTCAAGTGATGTGTTGGCCCCTGAAACAGAAGAGACCTTAGAGGCTCTTCGTTCAAAACATCCGGAGCCTATTTCTCCTGTTCTATCAGATCTGAATATCGCAGACACAACTTCGCTTCTGGCTAAGGCGGAGGATGTTCGTGCTGCTGTATTGTCTTTCAGAAGTGGTTCTGCTGGCGGTATAGATGCTATATCGCCACAGCATTTTAAAGATTTAATTGGTATAAACGGTGATATTGGTAAAGAACTTTTAAAATCAATCACAAATTTAGTTAACTTAATGTTATCGGGCGCCGTACCTAAAGAAATAACACCAATTTTGTATGGCGCAAATCTTTGCGCTCTTGCCAAAAAAGATGGTGGTGTACGACCAATTGCTGTGGGTTCCACTATAAGACGCATTGTTTCCAAAATCTGCTGCAGGAACATTGCGCCATCTATGTCAGAATTTTTTCAACCTATACAGCTAGGCTTCGGATGTAAGGGTGGTTGTGAAGCTGCAGTTCACGCTGCTCGTACTTTTCTATTAAACTCAGGCGAGGAGGTATTGCTGAAAGTTGATGTTAAAAATGCATTTAACTCAATTGATCGTAACATCCTCCTCTCTGAGGTTAAAAACAAAATTCCAAAAGTTTTCCCTTACCTTTGGCAATGTTACGCGGAACCTTCCAAATTATTGTATAAATCCAATTTTCTAAGCTCTGCTGTAGGTTGCCAACAGGGGGATCCACTGGGACCTGCCATGTTCAGTTTGGCTATTCACCCAATTATTTCGGAATTGAATTCTAAATTTAACATTTGGTATCTAGATGATGGAACTTTAGGAGGTGAAGCTTCATCTGTTTTAGGCGATCTTACGGTTTTAATTGAACAATTTAAATCTGTTGGTTTGGAATTGAATTTTGGCAAGTGTGAGCTCTATATTCCAAATTCAATAGAAACCCAAAAAAGACAAATAATTACTGAAAAATTTAATAATTTGGCACCAGGAATCAAAGTTTTAAGTGAAGACTCGCTTCGCCTTCTTGGGGCTCCCGTCTTAGTTGATTCTATTCCGCTTTTTATCAATGACCAAATTACTAAATTTGATCAATGTTCGGAACGCCTCTTCCAAATTAATTCACACATGGCCCTTTTTATTATAAAATACTGTCTTTACGTTCCAAAATTTACCTATTTTCTTCGATGCTCACCACTTTGGAAATTCCTTCCCTTATTGAATGATTTAGATAAGAAAATTCAAAACACTCTATCCAAAATTCTAAATTGTCCTTTAGATGGGACGTCATGGACACAAGCTTCTCTCCCAGTTCGGTACGGTGGTTTAGGCATTCGTAAAATTAGCAGTGTATCATTACCAGCATTTCTATCTTCTGCTTATAGTACGTTTAAGCTCTTTGGCAATATTATAAACCAATCATTAGGTTCCATTGAGCTGTCGTATTTGGCAGAAGCTAGAGTTGCTTTCAATGTGGCATGTCCTAGTAAGGAACCAGTATCTTTGTTTTCTCAAAGACAATGGGACGACGCACTATGTTCGGATGTTTTGCAGGAGCTTATAAATTCATCACCTACTGCAAGCGACCGTGCTCGCCTTCTTGCGGTGTCTACGAGGGAATCAAGTTACTGGCTTCAAGCTCTCCCGTCTAAGCATTTAGGCACTTTGTTGGACCACCTCACTCTGACGATTGCGGTTGGTCTTCGACTTGGCGCCAAGTTACAGCAGCCACATCTTTGCCACTGTGGTGTGGCAGTGGACGCGTATGGCCATCACGGGCTTTCTTGTATTAGAAGTGCCGGTCGTCATTCGCGTCATGCTTCCCTGAATGACATCATTCGTAGGTCTCTTGCCACCGCTAAAGTGCCTGCAGTTTTAGAGCCTAATGGCTTGGCGCGCTGTGATGGTAAGAGACCTGACGGGATGACTCTTGTTCCGTGGAAGCAAGGAAGGTCGCTTGTTTGGGATGCCACATGTGTGGATACGCTGGCGTTGTCCCACTTGCAGGCGACCTCCATGACGGCGGGGGCGGCAGCGACTAATGCAGAAAGAGCCAAGAGGCGCAAGTATGAAATTATAGAAAATAATTTCATTTTTGTGCCTTTTGGTGTTGAAACCCTGGGGTCGTGGGGCGAAGATGCTAGATCCTTTTTTAAGGATCTATCTTCTCGTCTCACAGAGTCCACAGGTGATCAGAGGGCTGGCAGTTACCTCGGCCAACATATAAGTTTGGCTATTCAGCGAGGTAACGCAGCCAGCGTTCTGGGCACATTGCCTCATTACAGCGGCATAGATGATATTTTTAATGTTTAGTTTTTAATTTAGATTTAATTTAGTTTTTAATAGTATTATATTATATATCAATATATTATGATTACTTAATAAATACGTTAGTTATACATTATTATATAATATTAAATAGTTTAATTAATATAATATTATGTAGTCCCATTGTAGTCCTATATAAAAATACTAGCTGATGCCTGCGACTTCATTCGCGTGGTTTAAGAGGATCGTCTAGTGACGAAACGCGACGCGAGTAGGTATTTTCAATAATGCTATCTGTTTCACAACGCTTCGCTGCCTTCTCCGTATCGTGCGATAGAGAGAGTTGCAAGTCCAGTAGGCATATGCCTGCATTTTATTCTTGAAATATTGTTTCGGGTGATAACGTTTTCATCCCCCCAAACGTGTACGAAATTGTACAATTTTGGTCTCATTAGATTCAGTACACCTTAACTTCGGCTCGTACGTTTAATTTTTTTAGTATTTTAGTTTATTAAAATTTAAAAAAATTAAAATACTCGAGGAAGTTTTTAGGTCAAAAATACGGATATTTAGACGCTAATAACTTTTAACATAAGGTATATTTCTATAAATTAAAACGTACGGGCATAGTTCTTCATTGTATCTGCAACAATTCTAAAAAATATGAAAATTGGACAACATTTACGGGAAGAAAAACTTTATCGCTTTTTGTATGAAAATTTACAACAAGACGATCCTCTTAAGTTTTTGGTTCCCGCGGGAACTCCTTAATTTTCCGAGATAAAAAGTAGCCTATGTCACTATCCAGGTCTTCAACTATACCCATGCCAAAAATCACGTCGATCCGTTGCTCCGTTGCGGCGTGATTGAAGGACAAACCAACAAACCAATAAACAAACTAACACACTTTCGCATTTATAATATTAGTATGATTACTTTGTTTTTGTAGCTAAGTGGAACTATTTACAATCCTCAATTTAACCGTAAGGTAAGGTTAGGCTCTTAAAATATGGGTACTATGTAGTACAGTCCAAGGATAATTTATTTTTTAACAGTCATCGGACGGAGACGTCTGGATAGAAATAAACTGTTGGGTGAAAGGGGCGAGACTCTTCAAGACGTATCCAGGATGTGAGCCGTCCTTAAGGAAAGCTCTCACTCAACGTATGAGATTGGAGCGTGCAAGGGTTAGGTAGGTGGTTAGTGATAAATATTCGATTCCCAGAATGACGCGGGTTCGAACCTTGCCAATCCGCCATTTTTATTTATATGTATTTAAGATTTATGAATGTTTGACTTAATTCTCCACCAGCTTTGTGTATTTGGTTTACCACCCTTTTGGCATCGGCCAACGGTACAGCAAAAAAAATCCAAGTTTTTGAATAATTTGAAGATCCAAAATAAAATCCAAATCAATCCAATATTATACCACCCACATGGGTGAAAACAGTTAGGTTTTGTCAATTGATTAATCTATAAGGTTACACAGAAATCTGATATCAAGCCATTGAACAGTTAAATACACATTCAACTGTGATGATAGGCAGCTTAGCTTCAAAAAGAAATCGGGAAAATCCCCAGTTTTTTGCTTTGGGAAAACATAAATGTCCCCGTTTATTTCAAAGGAAATGTAACGTGAGACGAAACGTGTGTACATACATTTATTAGCTACAAAATATTTTCTTTACGCGACTACGAAATTTAGGTAACCTTGTTAACTATGTAGCTGGTATCTGGCAAGTTTTTGAACGTCGAACTAAATTTATTAACCACGATATTTTAGAACATTGTGTTGGGGTATTAACGCCTTTTATATACGTTATAACCCTTCCCCATAAATGAAAATAATATCCTTTGAAGAGTTATTTTGAGATCGGTTTAACACTTTGGACTATTACCTATTCTGTGGTTTAACATACGTGCCGACTCACAAAGCTTCAATAGATCAATGGTTACGTGGTGTAGATTTATTTGTAAGTATAGGTATTCCATTGAATGTTATAAGCCCTTGACTGCGATCTTACCTGATGTTAAGTGATGATGGAGCCTAAGTTGGTACCGGGCTAACCTGTTAAGAGTAGGTACAATCTACGAACAAACAATTTGCTTTACATCCCGAACCCGAGCCCGCCCTGTTATACCGTAAAAATATAACCCTTGACACTTTACAAAGTTGGCAACTTTTGTAAAATCAAACACTAAGTAAGTAAGTGTGGATTTTAATCTCCTCACAAATATTATGCTCTCCTAACAAACGAGTGGCTAAATTAATAAACTTCAGAGTTCACGCCAAGCGCCTGGCGACGTCTTAAGTGCCGCTACTTTTAATCCCGGGGGATAAATTCACACTCGTAAAAGATATTTGCGGTAAAATTTGTCTCTGTCTTCTTGGTGGACAACAAAAACTTTAAGTCTTTTGTTTCAAGTAACTGTTGTGTTGGTTGATTTATTGTTTGACCGGCATGGAATGATTAAAAAACATTATTGAATTTGAAAAAAACTGACTAAAGAGAATCTCAGCCGGGGACATACAATATTACCTATAAATCGCGTCTCGTAAGTTGACCCAAAATGGCGGTCGTCTGCGCAGGTACATTGTACTACCGGGCCGAGCGGAGAATGCGCGGGGAGCGAGGGGTATGATAACGCGCGGCCTCTCCCGGCGCACCTCATACCGCACTTCGTTTGACACCCGAAATGTGTCTCTGCGCATAGTTCAACTTACGCGGCGGCTATTATACTAACTGCAGTTGATTAATTATTATTGAACATGTCTCCGACGCGACGTTTAGAAAATATCACAACATGTTTTTAGGGCCGCCCGCCACAACTAGTTGCTACTGATTACTGGGATCACTATAGGTATATTATGTGATTTTGTAAATTAGTCAATATATTTTTGAATTTTTGAATTTGAAAGAGCGAAGGCACTAGAGACGGTCCAGCCCGTTCGAGTCAGAGGGTTTAGACATTTTGTCTGTCCTATCGCGGTAGTGAGTTACGTTCAACTTTTAAGTGCGGAAACCTACTCAGAAGGAAGAGAAGCGAATTGAACGGACTTTTTTGTGCATAGTGTTTTCGCGCTATACGAAAGTCATAAACCTAGCTTTGGAGAACACATGTTCTCAGACACAAACTTCGTATGTAACCTTTAACTAATTCCGTAGTAGGTACCAGCAGATCCTCTTAATAGTGAACTTCTACAAGTCATCCAACTCTCAAGATCCAGGGCCCTAATAAGATCCGGAAACGCACATACCGTTTCGCGATAAAATCAGTACGCTTATGCTGAGTCTGAATTCGATTGATCGTATAAGAATTCGATGACATTAGCATCAAAATAAAATGAACTTTAAATGCATTAATTTAGAGCTCAATTTCTTGTATGCATCGCCCCAAACGATACGTTGGGACGTATCGTAAAATTAAATCGGTTGTACTGAATTTGTAACTTTAAATTAATCAAATTAAGGGTCATTTTACTTTGATGCTAATGTCATCGAATTCTTATACGTTCTGTCGACATTCAAACTCTGCTTATGCGTACAGTACAAAACTGGGGCGTCTCGATGTCTCATTCGATTTAGAATTACGATATACAATTTCGAAACTCGCATTGAAGTGTCCGTAATCGGGTTCCTTGAATCTCATTTGCTCACTTTTCTGGGTCTTCATTACTTTGAATTCATCTCTATTGAGTTCGGGGAAATGCTGATATACTATGTACATATATTCAATGATTCAGTAGCACGAGAAGAATTTGTTTGACTTTCGAATTGGCGTTTCATTTTGCAGTTTAGAATTAACATTTTTCTTTAGAAAACACAATATTAAAAACCTACTAGTCGTCGTCGTCGTTGTCTCAACCGATGGACGTCCACAGCTGAACGAAGGTCTCCTGCATCGATCTCCACTGAAGACGGTCTTGTACCGCTAGCTTCCAGCGGTTTTCAGCTACTCGCTTGAGATCATCCGTCCATAAAGTGGGGGGTCGTTCACTGCGAGGCCGTCATTTTAGGACCCCAACACCTATCGGTTCTTTGATTGATGTACTCCGCTTTGGCACTTTGAATTACCTATTCAATCCTCTTTGAATCTTTTCGAGGGTAGACCAATTTTTTCCAACACTCACTTTTTACGTATATATGTTACTGTAGAAGCCCGAACCACGGTAAATCCTAAGATTTTCCGGTAAAACCTAAGATTTACCAACCCTTATTGGTAAAAGTCCGAATAGTTCTGTGATTATCGTTCATTTCGATCTTTTACCACCATTCAGTTGGCAAATCTAAGGAATTACCTCTAGGCACGGTATATGTTGAAAGCAAGTCATAACGTGGAGACTGATAAATGATTAATAACTACTTTCATCATACTAATAGACTTCACCCTCTCCCTCTCACCCCCTCCAAGGCCCGGTCGACGGAGCTCCACTTCGAGGGGCTCCGTGTTCTGGGTGGTATAAAAAGGAATTAACCACCAAGAGGATGGCGGGGTCTTTCAGACCCCGCCATCCTCTTCGTCACCTAAATTATCCGAGTTGGAGTGCCCTCAGTCCCGAGCTCGCTTCGCTCGCTCTTGCAGACACAGTCGCGGGCATCAGCTAGTATAATATATAAAAATATGTAAGTAAAGTTAGGACTGATGAAATAATAATGATGATGGGTTAATTGAAATAAATTATTAATAATTAATTATTCATTGTTTTATTTCGAAAACCAACTTTTACAGCCGTCACTGGTAAACCTAGCATGTACTAAACTCTGATGGTAAAAGCCCGAAAAAATTGGCTCTTTTTTGTAAATCCTTACATTTACTAACTCATGTCGGTAAATCCTAAGATTTACCGGTAAAACCTAAGATTAACCAACAAACGGGCTTTTACAGTACCTAACATATATACGTTATATCTATGTAAGTTACAGTTAAGCTGAATAAATATTTTCATTTCAAACGTCTAACAAACGATAGTTTGGCAAAAACCAACTAGGTTATTATTTGTCAGTATGTATGTTTTTGTATGTTTTTCTTCTTTTCTGTTTTAGTTTAAAGTATTTTCATAAGTTTATGTTCTTTTAGCGGTTATACCCAACTATTTCTTTTGTAAAATTGTCTAAAAATATGTGCAAAATTATTCTTTGGAAACTGTTTTGGTTTAAGTGCTATTATTTCTGTATCTCCTATTGTATGTTTTATAACTGTATGTTTCCATAATAAAATAAAAAATAAAAAATAAAAAAAATAAAAAAAAATTTCATTTTCATTTTTATATTCAGGCGGAAGAAAAAATTATATAACAGCTGTACTTAATTTTTACTGTACAGATCATCTAAAATGGCTATGGCATACAGACCAACTGGACCAAAAATTATTACATAGGAATGAAAATAAAATTAATTTTATTCCGGTTTTAAATAAAATGTATAGATTATACGAAAAATACATAGGAATGGCCCAAGTAAATTTTATTCCGGTGTGTAATAAAATTTAGAAATTTTCTAAATACTTGAGATGGGTAGATACTTTCGGCCACTTATTCCCGTATATTTATCGAAGGATTAACCTACTATCCGAAGGGTCTATACTATCTGGTCACGGCATACTTACCCAAGGGTCGGAATTGATGACCCATGCATAAAGGTCGCAGACATCTAACTTTAGATTCGATATGCGAGACTAGAGTAGTAGCATTTTATTTAACTTTAGACCAGGTACTCGTAAGTGGATGGAATTTTGTACATTGGTTCCGTAAAACTGTAGCCATTGCCAGAGTGAAGAAAAACATTGCGAGGAACCCTGCATGCCTGAGAGTTTTCCAATATATTTTAAGTTGTATGAAGGATGATCACAAATAAATTATTTCTTACTGATTATTAAATAGAGGGTCTTCCAAAAGACCTAAAATAAACATCCTCGGTTAGTTTGAAGTTTGTTATCCATTGTAAAAAAAAGTGCGTTGAAATTTGACGTCACAACTATATTGTATTTCAAACAAACTTCCATATTATTAGAAGCGCGTTTTTAAGTTTCCTATAGAATTATTGCTGATTTGCATGACATTTCATCATCATTATTCTGCTAAGCCACATTTGACCAGCGTGATTGATTACATCCCTTCTCATTCTGAGTCTTGAGAGTAGACCCCTGCTCAGTAGTGGGTCAGCATTGGGTTAGATAATGATAATTCCATAAAAAGTGCAATAATCATTCATTATTACAATCTCAATGTCACTATTGGCTGAATTTTATGGAATTGATCTCAGGCGCTTGACAATTCCATACAAATCGTAAGGAAGAAAATCTCCCACTAGGTACTCTATTCTGTCGAATATCTCAGTACAGAGGGCTAAGTGGGAGTTTTTATATGTATTCAATTGCGAGAATGTTCTTTGGGAAGAAAATCTCCCACTATAATATAAGAACACAGTTCAAAACGTTGTTCTATCAAATAAACATGTCAGCAAGAAATACAGCCGTTACAGCGGTTGATCTCTATTCAGAACGCATAGATATCATAAAGAAGAAACTTTATTTATGCGACGGAGTTTTCACTCAGTGTTTCTTTCGGTAGTTGATTCATTACAATGGCGCTAAGTGGTCGGATCGTTCATTGTCTTTGCCAAAGTGGGCGTTGGAGCTCGTAATTTCATATCTTAAGAATTGAAAAGCTTAAAACACTCAGTAATACGAAATATCCCGAAATTGCTTTAAGTGTTAGCAGTATATATATATAGTAGTAGTAGTATAGCAGTTATATGTCATATGGTATATTATTATGGGGTAATGCTGCTGATATTAATTCTGTTTTTGTGCTGCAGAAGAGGGCTGTTCGAGCCATATATAATATGGGACCAAGAGAGTCACTAAGAGATAAATTTAAAGAAATCAAAATTATGACAGTGCACAACCAATATATATTTGAAAATTTAGTATACGTGCATAAACACATTGATAAATTCAAGAAGAAAAGTGATTGTCATAATGTAAATACTAGAAATAAAAATAAACTTGTAATACCTGCTTCTAGGCTTAGTAAAATTAGCAATTCATTTGTTGGAACCAGTGTCCGCTTCTACAATAAGCTCCCAGAAGACATGTTAAAGATGTCTCTGAACAAGTTCAAAGTTAATGTAAAACGTAAACTCATTGAAAAATCTTATTACCATGTAAAGGATTACCTAAACGACAAGGAAGCCTGGCAATGATTTGCTCAAATGGCTCTGATAGTTCCTTAGTTATGATTTGTGAGATGGTGATAATAAAAAAATAAAAAAAACCCGGCTGAGTTTGTTGTGGGCTCTTCTCAGACCAGGGCGCGTTTGGAACCCTCGTAGCTTTAGTTTTAAGATACCGTAACTGATTATCACCATCATGTTTTTTATGTAAGTAATTTTTTACGTCAATAAGTGTACAGTGTACCTATATTGAATAAATGAATTGAATCTTGAATCTTGAATCTTGAATCTATAGCCCTAAATTCAGCAGAAATCATATGAGGCGCGATGTACAGGCTTAGTGCGACGCAAAATGAACCGGGCAAGATACGCTAAGTGTATGTCAGCGCTAGTTTTTATTTCGATTATATCTATCCAATATAACCCAATTTATTTTGAAAGTATATACATATACCTAGTTAAATTAATAATTTTAATTAATGTAATTAATGTAATAATTAGTGTAATTTTGTGTTATATGTACTTAGGTACACTATATTAACACTCTAGGTGAGTTCGCAGTCTAGCTAGATTGTAGTGGAAAAAATTACTAGGTACTGAGTTTCGTGCCGGTTCTTCTGAGTAAAATTTTTTTTCCGAACCGGTGGAAGAGTCACGACATTCATAAGTGGCACAAGTTGCCCTATGTGAAATAAATGATTTCATTTCATTTCACTATTGTTCGGAGATCGGAATTTCCTTCTTTCCGTAAGGAACCATCAAGAAAATCAGCGGTGGTCGTTTTCAAAATGATAAAAAGCTAAGTATACAGTGAACAGCTGTAAATTATTATGAAATTTAGCTTTAACGGCCACTTGAGCTGAAACAATGACTCGACGAACGCCTTTGTTGTAAGCTCGACTAGCGTAGCGAGAAACAACGTAGATGAGAACATTCCAGTAGAAATTTGGAGTAATTTTGCTAAATATTTTGATATTATAGACGTTATGCTAATTGAAATAAGGAACACTCAGGGGCCATACTGCCAAAGCAATACTTAAGCAATATTACTCAAAATGACAGTTTGATGGCACGCACCTTGATGTTCCTAAAATAAGGATTATAATTCTAAAACACGAAAGTTTACAATAATGAAACAATATGGCTTTAAGCCTGTCAAGAAGTATGGCTCCTGTTTCGTTTGGTGGTGCGTATTACTTGTTTATCCATGCGTCACGGCGAGTGGTTGGCGGGTGGATTGACGACCTCCGTGGCGCAGTGTGTAGCGCCGTTGTCATAACGTGTGAAGGTCCCGGGTTAGATCCCCGGCAGGGTCAATTTGGGAATTTATATTTTCTGAATTTTCCCTGGTCCTGGTGGAATGCATTGGGTGAGCATTCAAGGGATAGCTTGTCATCGAAAAAGTTAGCATACCTACACGGAAATGATACTAGAATGTATCAATATTAGATGCACTTAATCCGTTCGTTTCCCAGAGCTTCACAAGCAATGGAAAACATTTGCACAGCGTTATATTTGTGAAAATACCGCAAGCAAATGTTTGTAAAATAAAATATATCATTTCACATGTAAAATAAAGTAAATTTTGAATGATTTCTTCTTCTTCAAATAGTAACATATAAAACTCAATCTGCGTTTGTTTGTGTAAGGGTGTTTAACTTAAATGGTTCAGTCTGTAGGATACACGAGTAAAACGCAAATGGGTTCAATTCCACAAGTCTGTCGAAAGTTGAATATTCAGGTTAATGTGAGTCCCTACGAAAAATATGTAAAAATATAGGCCAATTTCCTTCCTTCCTTTCTATCCTATTTAAATTACAGAGAATTACGTTGATCGTAAATTGTAAATTGGTCAGTTGAAAACATTTGTCAAAGAAAAAATACTAAATAATAAATATCATATTTTATGTCTCTGCACCATATTTACTACAGATTTAGATAAAATTACGTGACAGCAAAATTTATCGTCTATAAATTCCTAACAATAAGCTTGTATACTTTACTTTCAGGTGTTTTTCCTGCAGTAGTTTTCATAGTAAATATCTGGATATAATTCTGCCGAAACTAGCTCAATCATATAATATCACTAGCTGATGCCCGCGACTTCGTCCGCGTGGATTGCGGTTTTTCGGTTCCCGCGGGAACTCTTTAATTTTTCGGGATAAAAAGTAGCCTATGTGCTATCTATCTCTGTGCCAAATTTCATCCAGATCCGTTGAGCTGTTGGAGCGTGATTGAGTAACAAACATCCATCCATACATCCATCCAAACTTTCGCATTTATAATATTTATTTGATTCATGATTTACGAAAATCAATGAAGCAAAACCAATCGTTAAAAATGGTACTGTAAAAAAATAAAAATAAAAAACTAAATATAGCGAAATGGCAAAAGCTTTCGAATTTTATAATACCATATCTTTGGGATGGACACCCGGCAAATTCGATACAGGTGATTATGATAAACTCTGTCATAAAAGCCGATTCAGTAACTACACCGCCCTTACCATAAACGAAGGTCTCTGAAGAGGTCCGTATAAATCGTCGACTCAGATGGGATCAGCCCCAATCAAATCAAATACCTTTAATCCGTCAACCCGCCGAGCTCAATTCAGGGTGATCTTTGCGCAGGGTAGTTTTAACACGGTTGCAGAACTAGCAAAACCCGATTTTAAATATTTTCATAATAAAATGAATGTATATACCGGCACTGACAGCTAAGCATTCTCTCAAGAAATGCTATCAAAAAAAGGAAAAAAAGAGAGATATAAAAGGATGAGAAGCAAAAAGGCTGGATCATCATAGTTAATCGACTGATATCAACTTGGCTTAAGGCCGAATATTAGTATACTTGACTTCATAGAATTCACTGCTAAATATTTATATTGCATAGTGAAGTAACTAAACAAGTTACCTTTCTTTCTTCCGCGAACTCCGACAAAGTAACGTCTCTTTTAAAAACCTGTTACAGTTTTTACAAAGTAAGTCAGAAACTTTGTGGAAGTAGAATAAAGATTTGTGAATTCACTTTGTAATTTACTCTCGTGTTATAAATTGTGACACCTTTGGAATTTTAGTTCGTATAATAAAAGTCGCTAGATTATCTCTTGGTCTTCTCTTTTTGCGCTTATTCTAGAAGTTTCCGTCTGTTGTGTGTGACCGTTATAGATGCAGCTTCCGGAAGAGCTAACAGAATACGAAAAAAAATAGAATTTAAATTTTTTATGTTGGAATAGACAAGATTGTAGTAATAATATTGATTGTAGGTACTAATACTATACGGATACAGGAACACCGAAAAAATGGATTCGCAAAATTCACGGCAGCGCCGAGTTTCAAATTTTCATAAGTTCTCACACATTAATGTTTTTTACTACTATTGCAGTATAAAATTAAAAAGTATTGCTGCATTCAGTAAGTAATTCACTCTAGAAAAAAAGAAAGATAAATAGTTTATTCACGATAGTGAAATGTGACACCCTTCTGGATCTGACTACAAAGATACATTAAAGCATGGATTCTATAACTATTGGTTACTAGGAATCTAGTCCGTTAGAAGATAATACCTTTCAGAGGTTCTTTTTAAATATACTCGTATAGACAATAGTTAAATGTAAAGACATGGCTACAATGACACGATGGAATGTAACTTATGAAAGAACTAGCTGATGCTACTACTATTACCTATTCTGTGCTGATGCCCGCGATTGAGGCTTTTCAGTTCCCTCGGGAAGTGTTTAATTTTCCAGGATAAAAAATAGTCTATGTGTTATTCCTGACTATAATCTATCTCTGTGCCAAATTTCATCCAGATCCGTTTACTCGTACCTACTTATTGTCATGATTGAGTAATAAAAATCCATTCCATCCATTCAAACTGTTGCATTTATATTTGTATTTTTTTTTTACCCACTGCATCATCACTTACCATCAGGTGAGATCGCAGTCAAGGGCTAACTTGTAGAGGCGTAAAAAAACATACACATACATATTTTCATTTCATTAGTATTTTTAGAACTCACAGACCTTTGGAAATGCCATTTGCATATCAAATAGATTTGGTACCCCGTCGCTACCATCTTAGTTAACTTGAAACATTTCCCGGAGCTAAAGCAAAGTTTTTACGGCGCCCAGGGGAGGGACTTTAACACCGTTTTAATTAGCCCACTTTATTTCCTACTCTGCGCTACTGTTTGGAGGATCCCTTCGTTCATATCGTAAAAGGGAAGTTAGGAATGGTATAGTTTAGAGCATCGTTGCCTAACTTTTAGTACCGAAAAGTAAAATAAAGCGTTTCGTTTACTTTTTTTATTCATTTACTAGCTGACCCGGCGAACTTCGTACCGCCTAACACAGTCAATGAATGTCGTGTTACAGATTAGCTGCACTTATTTTATGAAAGTAATACAATGAATACAAAATAAATTTTAAGTTCAGTTCCTTATTAAGATAATAACACAAAAAGAAATAAAAAAGTACAAACATTAAGTATATCAACCGCGTGTCAGCAAGACATGATTGAATTAAACTATGTACATATTGTGCAGCATGGGATGCACTCGGTTTAATTCTCTTCGTTAAAGCACCTTGTGATAATATACGACTAATATAAAGTTTAAGTCATACACATTTTTTTTCTTAGCCGGCAAAATTGCTCGCGCACTTAACCATTTGTTATTTTTGTGGTTAGCAATGATGTTCGGAAATACTTTGCTGATGAGCTTGTCTTTCGATGAGACGAAATTGCAAAAATTCGGTGGAAATGAAATCAATCCGCTCGATTCGCCGACAGGAACACGGCCATTACCGATAGTCAGCAATTGCTTGGAGAAATCTTCAGCAGATGGGTCGTTCAACAATGCAACTCTCATGTTTGCTGCCAGTTGAAGTTTCTTCACATAGCACCACAGATTTGATGATTTGAGGCAAGCGTTTATTTCATCGGCAGCAGTCGATCTTGGAATGACTGGCGTGTTTGTGCGCCATTGTGCATTCGTCCCAGATGATGATTTTTGCGGCTACTAAACTTTTGCCATCGCAGAGTGTTTTGCAATGTTACATGTCGGTTGTTCAGTAGTTTGAAGATTTAATGGTAATTTTAACGCTGAATGAGCCGTACGGCATCCTTCTAACAACGTGGCCGCTATTCCAGAAGAAGCAACTGCTACCGCAATTTCGGATCTTGCACGAACAGTGGCCAAAATCAATGACATGAGGAATGACTTTCCAGTTCCACCAGGGGCATCCATGAAAAATAAGCCACCATTTCCATCATCAATTGCATTAATTAATGTATCATAGACTTCTTCCTGTTTTGTGTTTAACAGGGTACATTCGTTTGAACTGATTGGTCTAATTCATATCGATTATATTCACGTTCATTAAATTCTCTATTAAATGCGTCATTCACTCCGCGATCTGGCGCTGGCATTCCTAACTTGACTAACAAACTGCTGCACATGAGGTAACACATATCTTCGATCAAGAGCAAAGCCTGGTTATGCATCTCCTCATTCGCCTCAAGATCAGGATTTCTTGAACTGACACGAATTTGATGTAAACTGTCTTCTGCCATGTTATCTTTGTATTTGTTCCACAGGTCACGTGGATTAGAGGGGAAACATGTAGAAATGATGATAGCAAATAATGTGCGTATCTGACTTGGAGATGCAGGAATAATTGCTTCAGCGATTTTCGTGTCCCAATGAGTATCGTTTTCAACCAAATTGAGCTCTTGACATGCTGCACGAAATGTTGGGCACACTCATGGACCTATGGCACACTATACCATTAACAGTTCGTAACTTGATTTAAATGATTTTGGCCCACGAACATTTACCAGCAACAACCGCAAATAGAAACATTCATCATTCTTTGGATGAACTGTGTAAATACGACCATGAGCATCAGTAGAACGCATATCCGAATGATTAGGAGCCTTGCCTCCGACGTGGAAATTTCTTCGATGAAGCGTTCCAAGTGTAGTAACATGGCATCTCCGAGTAAAGCAGCGTTCGTGCGAACGGATTGCTTCGGCAAGTCGTAAAGAAACTGGAGGGAATTTGCTCGAGCACATAGTCGATCGCTTGTTGGATGTGCTCGAAAAGTCGATCCGTTTCGGTGTTACCGCTACCATGAAATATAAACATTCGACAACCAACTGACAATCAGATTTTTTTTTGCATTCCAACAAAACAGATGTTGTGAGGGTGAAATAGCACAATAAAGACTTATTTATTTGCATTCCAAACAATGACAACCATCAAATTATGTCAATACAATAACAATCATCAAAATATTAAAATTTAAATAGGCGATAATCCGGATAATCCGAGTAATGTGGATATATGTTGTCGATTCAAAACCCTTAATTTAATACGTGCTTCAATTCGAGTGGTGGTGGACCCAAGTCTACCGTACCGACGAAGGGACGAACGTCAAATGTTTGACAGGAAAGTAGGTAGAACAGTTTATATGGGAAAATGAAATTGTTGTTTTTTACTATCTTTCTCGCAAGTTTTCCATATTTTCTCAACGTTTAAACCTTCCCTGGACCACGACAAACATTTCAAAACCAAAATCAGCTAAATCGGCCCGGCCGTTCTCGAGTTTTAGCCAGACAAACGAACAGCAATTGATTTTTATATATATATATATATATAGATAATATATATATTGTAAAAGAAAAGGTGACAGACTGACTGACTGATCTTTCAACGCACAGCTCAAACCAATGGATGAATCAGGCTGAAACAGCACTAGCAGGTAGGTATAACAAAATATAAAAGAAAAAAAACTAAGTAACATAATGTTATTTTATGTTTTATAAAAATCACCAGCTTTTTTTACTTCATACATAGACTTACAATATATTTTTTTATATTATAATACAAGGAATTCTTATTTCTTAAGGAAAGATTTAACAAAATTCCCAAGAGAGCGAAGCTGCGGATCGCTAGTCGTGGATAGTTACAATAATCTTATGGATCACGCAAGAATGCAGTAAAGCTATAAGCTAAGTGCTAATCAGTCAAAAAGAATAAAAATACTAAGTATTTTCCTTCCTTACTTTTATTTATGAACGTGGATATTTTCCAACTTTCCACTTACGTAAGAAATATTATGAGAGACCCAAATTTTATACGACCAATCCATCATACTCTTCAGTCGTGGGTATTCACAAAAAAATTGGATGGCTCCTAAATTATTATAGATTATTTGTCATTTCCATAAACGTTTTAGGTTTCATTTTGTATCAAATCCAAGAGATCAAGTTTATTATTTTTTTATTATTTTTTCCGTATTTATTTTCCATATTTATTTTGAGACTGTTTTTTAGAATATAAATTTTGTGTTGGTAAAATGACGTGTCTTTTAATTGGCAATAGAAGGGCAGACCGTGCTTTAAGATATTCTCGATGGGAGTAGTTTTTTTTTCTTTTAGGTTTTTCCATTGAACGCCCATAGTATCTTTATACATGTTACCAAAATCTTTGTTTCTCGTTATTGAGTCACATGAACAAAATCGCAAGATTTAGGTCTCAAGGATTGTGTAAAGCCTGAATCCAATCCAAACTACATGCCTCTTTTAAAGCTACCGCTCAATACGGTTCACATCTTCTTCATCCATCTGATTCCAACTACCTTCTTCAGGTCATCAATCATTAAAAAAATACAAGAAGTAAGTACTAACAGAAAAGTCTAAAAAAAGCTATAATGTGAATGTTTTTAACTCAAACTCAATCTCAAAGTATATTTATTCAAAATTGGTACCTACACAGTAAACCTTCAGGGGCCCTACTGCCAACGCTTAAAGCCATATTGTTTCATTATTGTTGACTTTCGTGTTAGAGAATAAGTTCCTGTTTCACAATCGTCAAAATCGTCAACCTTAACTGACAAATTTTGTAATTTTTACAGAATTCCCCATGGAAGAAGGAATTACGACTGCCGGAATTCCCATACAACATCAGCTATCAAGACATGAAATTTATTCGTCTTAAGGTTTACTTGGCGAATGTGAAACAGGCCCTTATAATCCTTATTGTAGGAACGTCAAGGTACGTGACAGCATAGACTGTCATTTTAAGTAATAATGCTAAAGCTTTGGCAGTATGCCCCCAGAACGTTTCGTTTACAAAGTATAAGACGTGATGGCTACGATGATGGAAAACTAAAGCTACGAGGTTTCCAAACGCGGCCTGATCTGAGAAGAGCCCACAACACTCAGCCGGGATTTTTTTTATTACAAAATTTTCACAAAATAGGCATATTTTAAACATGCTGGCTTTTAGTACTTAGAAGATAATATTAATATCGAGCGTGCGTATCAAGCGTGGTTACGTTTTAATGTAAAACAGAATAGGACCCTTTCTGAACCATTCGGCAGTCTCATCAAATTACGCCTTTGTGAGATTACTCCCAATAAAGTCAGAGGGTTGACGGATTAGACATATTTGATTTGATTGGAGATAATCCTACCCTGATCACCGATTTGTTAATACTTACCTTTCTTTCAGGGCTTTCCTTTAATATAAGAAATGAATTATCGATTTTCTCTTTGGTACGTCACCGATTTACGATAGCTTTTTCTTGCGACTCACATATTATTATGTAACCATGATGGGTTACATGGGTTACATTATACATGTAATATTGTTTGTGTCTCATAGACTTACTATTCTTAGTTTATGATATGTCTAATTATACCTTTGATTGGCGCAAACGCAAACCAACCTTGATACAATTTGGGATGTTCTAATAAAAAAAAACAAAGAGGTGCCATTCTGACCGGACTGCACCAGAATGAGGGTAATGTAATAAACTTTAAACCTGGCGCTTCGGTTGCAATGATACATAGAAGCCAAACATACGTAAATAGGAACGATCGAGTATCATACTAATATTATAAATGCGAAAGTGTGTTTGTTTGTTGGTTTGTTGGTTTGTCCTTCAATCACGCCGCAACGGAGTAACGGATCGACGTGATTTTTGGTATGGGTATAGTTGAGGACCTGGAGAGTGACATAAGCTACTTTTTTCCCCGAAAATTAAGGAGTTCCCGCGGGAATAAAAAATTTTAACCAACCGGAGAAAGTCGCGGGCATCAGCTAGTAGAATATAAATAGAAAGAAATATTTTTTTTAGATAATATTTCAGGGCACATACTCGTACCTACGCTTAACAGATTTTGGACACATTCTGGAGACGGGCTTTGGGCTATTCTGGGCTTTATTTATCTGGAAAATCATAAAGTTCAAACGTGATATAAAAGGTTAGATCCATGGCGACAAAGTCACGGGCATATTGGAATCATAAATATCACAATCCACTAATTTAAATCGAAATAATACGACAAAAACTTTTTATAAAATATGTGGGAACATTTTAACACCAGATCTACATTTCACAATGTCTCTAGGATGTAAGCTATCCAAACGGAAAAATTGTTCCTATTTTTCTCGTAATTCCACCCACATCGCTCCATTTCTGATACGCCTCCAGACATGTCGATATGTTAGCAATCTATGAATGCAAATTCAAAGGATATTTCACGAAGAACGATAAAGAAATATTTTGTGCAGTTGCTCACCCTCTTTACTTGGTAAAAAGGCAGTGTACTTATAATAATAATAATGGTATAATTATATGAGAAATAGTGACATCGTTATCGACGACGTCGTCAATTATTAGACATTTACTGTTGGACCGAGCCCCCCGATTATGTAAGGAAATCGTAATTGTAATCGTAATTATTGACAAAATAATTAAATTAATTAATTTAAAATTAGCCTGGTCAGGATTTTGATAGGCAAGATACTTTAGGCGTATTTATCTATTAACAGATCGGTGAAGGTCGTGGTGTATCCGGCTCTTAGACCATTCCACATGTAGCGATCTTGCGCCGCCTGAGTTCAGCGACTCCCTGCGACTTTCCTTATTTTTATTTCACTACAAGTTAGCCCATGAATGCGATCTCTACTGATGGTAAGTGATGATGCAGTCTAAGATGGTAGCGGGCTAACCTGTTAAGGGTATGGCTATTAAACCCATACTCCTAGTCGGTTTCTACACGGCATTGTACGCTAAATTGCTTGGCGGTGGACCAGACCAGAGAAAATTCAGAAATTATAAATTCCCAAATTGACCCTGTCGGGAGTCGAACCTGCGTCCTTCCACGTTAAGACAGCAGCGCACAAGACTGCGACAGGGAGGTCAACAAAACCCTCATGACTCGCTTGATGTCATTGGTCTACCTATAATAGTTAGAGTCTGCCAACGCTGTTTTGTCAAATTTTTGGCAAAAGAGCCGTCACGGTTTTTGTCAAAGGTACAGATAGACGGACACTTTAACCTTTTAATATTAGCACGGACAGTACTTAAGGATATTTTTATTGTTACAAGAGTTATCTATCGTCGTCGTCAAGTTTATAGCATGTTTTTATTTTTACTTTACAGATCCTTGTCGCTATCTATAGTCTAGTTTTCTATTTGTAAAGACTGCAGCACAGTCTTCGCCTCACTAGTTAGTGTACTTACCTATAGATAGATGGCCTTTCATCTATGAACAAGTGCTCTAACTATCTAATGGACTATCAATAGCTTCAAAGTTTTTACGTCAAGCACAAAACACTTAGAAACGTAATTTTTTTTCACAAAGATTTTTCAACTAATGATGGTAATATCAAATATGAAAATGATTTGAAATTATTAAAAGTCGATACTGCTTCGAGTTTGGTATTTTTAGCAAATAACTTGAGAATGGTTGAAGATGGAAATTTCTCATCTGAAAAGTTAATTCATTATATTTTGTCTGGTATAAAAAAAAGATTTTTTTCACGAACACCAGTTTTTGAATTGTTTAAAGCGGAAAAAGTACAAAATTAAGAATTTTCGTGTATATAACCAGACATCATTTTTGCATTACAGTCTATTTTATAAGCAGATTTTAATTAACTCATAGCTAATTATCGAAAATTGCTTCAAATCTAACCAAACAATGCAAGCAAATTTAATACTTATATTATTTGTAGTCTGTTTCATCATAAAATAAAAAGGTACAGAGAATGAAATAGATATAGAAAGTTATTACTTTCTTTATTAGAAGGCCCTCTAACTATATTACAAGTATAAGTAGTAGCATAAGAAATACACTCATATTAATTTATGGTACACTCTCTGAGAGCCCGTAGAAATATTTGTAATGGTTTTAGATAAAAGCTCAAAGTTTGATACTTATAATATAATTATATAGAACTTTATTTTGAGTAACAAAGACTCGCATTTATACTAAACTAACTATAATAACTAGATTAGACTAAAATTATAATATGAACTAGGCGAATAACTAAATAAAACAACTAATAACTTAATAACTACATGGTTTCTAGACCAGCTGAAACCCTGCCTGATGAGATGATGTGATGATGATAATATTATGCTTCTAATTACCACCTCACTACCAAAGCCGTGCTGTCAACGAAAGAACCTCTTCAAAACTTTCAACGGTTTTCTGACTATACCTATTATTGTCATAAAGAAAGAGCACCTACGGTGGCCTGGAATAGATCGCTTCTCAGAAATAAAGTTACCTTAGCCTTACTTTTACCTACTTTCTTACGTAATTTGTGAAGTTTCTCGTATCTTCCTTTCGCTTATTTTCTTAATGTTGCTTTCATGTTATGTAAGTATAATATCTTGATTTATAACTCATGAAGTAACTAACAAAATAATAATAAAAATAAAAGAGAAAGGTCCAGACTCACACTCTCGGTATCTCTTTTGCTATTCCACTACGATCTCACCTGATAGTAAGTGATGCTGCAGTCTAAGATGGTAGCGGGCTAACCTTAGGTTAGGGTTACGGCAGTTATATTATTTAAACCCATACCCCTAATCGGTTTCTACACGGCATTGAACATTAACGCTATATTGCTTGGCGGTACGTCTTTGCCGTTAGGATGGTAACTAGCCACGGCCGAAGCCTCCCACCAGACCAGACCAGATAAAATTCAGAAATTATAAATTGCCCTTTGGTTCCAATGTAGGCATCATCCTGTGGAAGGATATGGAATTCATTGGAATTCATATACTGGCAAAAAAAATGATTATGATTATGATTATGATGATTGATTTTCCGAGATAAAAAGAAGCCTAGTTCCCCAATACAAACTTTCTATGTACCAAACTTTAACTCCGTTGAATAATCTGAGTCCCGAAAACGTACTAGATGGAAAAACAGACACTACATACAAACCAATACTAAATTAGGCTAAAATATGCTATATTGTTATAACAACAAAAAACTTAATCCACGCGAACGAACTCGCGGGCATCATCTAGTTAATAATTATTATGGATTACATATTATTATAGGAATCGATTTTACTTTTCCATTACTTAGTTACCCAACTTAAAATAATTCCTAAAGTTTTGCCTAAACCCAAAGTTTTTACGACTCCCAAGGGCTAATATAAACTTCAGCTCCGTTTTAATTAGTTAGCCCTATATTCTCTTTGGAAGTTACAGCTTGAACATAGGGTCGTTCTTCTTCAAATCCTAACAGGGTACAAATAAAATAGTTTTAACTGAAGGTTTACTATCTGGAGATATGAATTAAAAGTACGTATATTTACCAAAAACTTAGGTATTGGTTTTATACCTACCTACTAGGATTTCATTATTATGCCCTGAAAATCAATTTAGGTTGAGCGCAAAATCCTTATCCTCTCTAAAATGTTTTATTCAAATACACTTTTACAAGTGCGTTTGAATAATGAAATCTGCTAATGAGATGCTCTGAGTATTATGAAAGGTTTAGAAATATTTTTAATGCTGTCATTTTAGTTTAGTATAAAGATTGTGCACTACAGAATCACCTCGATTATATATATTTAATTGTTACAATATTTAAGTAAATTTTAAGAATCTTCTTTAATTTGTTTTCTTTCGTAAACCGAATACACACTAATTTAATATTATAGACAGGACAAATATATGAAAAAGACCGCATCGGAGGGTCCTGTAGTGCTCTTATCATCGACCATACAGCCTATGTATGGTCGATGGCTCGTAATGTTCATACAATGAGTTACGCGGACTTTCCACCGTTAGTTTTTTCTCCCTTAGTGTGTTTTCTCGCTTAGTCAAAACATTTGAATACTGAAAATCATTCTACAAATCCAAAACAATTTGGCACTCTATCTTTAGATCGTGGAATGTGATATTCCGAAGCTTAATATTTGAGAGTTTGAGAACGGAATTCGTACGCTGCAGACGTAACAATTTAATTTAACATTACCGGGCCTGCCGAATTATAGGCCTCGCTCACCGAGGTGCAAATACGAGTTTCCACTCTAGGTCACGAATCAATAGTCCAAGAGCCGTTTAAGATTTTTACAGGCTGGCTAGGCCCGCCGAGCTAAGTCGGATCGAATCGCAACAGTTCGCTTCTTATATTATGAAACTGCGTCGATAAGCGGCATGCCAAAGTGCGCCGAGTGTAAGCAACAAATAAAAATATGCGACTCGATTCGATTCGACGCAAATTGGCAGTATAGTACGCTTTGTCTAAGTTTTTACGTTGCAAATTTGATTGATCGTGATCGTTAAATTAAGTACAACAATTTTAATATCGAAATGTTTCCGTTTGGAGCGCTAGCTGCAAATGCATTCACGAAATCAGGTCTAAATCCATACATTTAAGGTTCATTATATTTTGAAGTGTATGTGATCGAATGCACGACCGGAACGGTATATCAATTCATTTAGTGCTGTCAATTCAATTTTAGATTAGAGATTATGTAACGCAGAATTAGCCACAATTTTCACTTAACAGAGAAGCTGACTGACATTATAATTATGTAATATCAACGCACAGCTCAAACTGTTTTATCTTCACTTGACGATTCAAAAGTTCTTGCGATAACATATATTTTCACTCACCTAATGAAAATTTCCAACGAGCTCTTAGCGTATCCGAGCCACGAAATAAGCAATTTCACCGTACTCATTTGCAAAAAAATCACGGCCATTCTCGCTCAAATTACGAGTACTTACCTACTACGAGTAGGCACGTAATGTTTGCAAAGGTCACATTTTTAACGTTTAATTAGGATTTTAATTGAAATTTTACAAAAGGGATTGAATGTTTAATATTAATTATAGTTTAGCTGTGTTTTTACTGATGGCAATTTTCAAAGATTTTTAAGGTTAAAATGTACTAGAATAGCATATTTTTCACGCACTTGACTGTACAGTACCCTCCAATAAAGTACCTACGCCCCCCTTCTTTTGTAGCCAAGCGCTAGTCTATAAATTTAAAAAAAAACCTCCCTGGCGCAGTGGTCTTACTTTGGGGTTCTGGGTTCGATTCCTGGCAGGGTGAATTTGGGAATTTAAATTTCTGAATTTTCTCTGGTCTGTTCTAGTGGCGGCTTCGGCCGGAGCTAGTTACCGGCAAAGACGTACCGCCAAGCAATTTAGCGTTCCGCTACGCTTCCGTGTTGAAACTGATACTAACGGGGCATGGGTTTAATATAACTGACATATCCCTACCAGGTTAGCCCGCTACCATCTTAGACTGCATCTATGTCTGTACCAAATTTCATCAAAATCGGTTGCCAAAGCGTTGCCGTGAAAGCGTAAAAAACTTACATTCGCTTCCATAGTAATACTATAAATGCGAAAGTGTGTCTGCCTGTCTATTTGCTACGCTTTCCTGGCCCATCTGTTCAACCGATTTTGTTTGAAATATTATACAAAGGTAGGTTGCATCCCGGGGAAGTTTAACAGTTTTATCCCAGAAAATTACATAAAAAGTTGCAGCGAATCAAAAAAACCCAATCCACGCAGACGAAGTCAAGGGCATCATCTATTTTATAATATTAGATCGGATACTAAAATGTACGCTATACCGATTATTCTACAAAAAGCTTCTGTCAATTTGCATGAAAATCTCTAACTTTTATTGGCGCTAAAACCGATTTGCAGTTTTAATGGGATTTACGATGACGTATTGCGCCACATACGCGGGGGATTGGTCAGTCAGTTTTATATGCCAATTTGTTAGAGTCTGCTTTATAAGATCCATTGATTTGTGGATACACGATTGTTTTTATTTGATGAATGGTCAGCATTTGATTATATGACCTTTTTTTTTTTTATCCACTACAAGATAGCCCTTGACTGCGATCGTGACTAGACTGCAGTCTAAGATGGTAGCGAGCCAATCTGTTAGGGGCTTGGCTATAATTAACCCATACATACCCCTTATCGGTTTCTACGACATCGTACCGGTATGCAAAATCGCTTGGCGGCACATCTTTGCCAGTAGGGTGGTAACTTGCCACGGCTGCAGCCTCCCACCAGGGCAGACCAGAGAAAATTCAGAAATTATAAATTCCCGAATTGACCCTGCCCAGGACCAGGGAGGTCCATCTCGGCAAATGGTAATGTACCTATTCGAGAAGGACAACAACGTGATCCTTTAAGGGTTCCATTTTTTTGCATTATCACTTACCATGTGGTGAGATCGCAGTCGAAAGCTTTTTGTACTGGAGTTTAAAAAAATTAACGTTGAACAAATTCTATCAACACACACGGAATATTTCTCATGAGTGGAACGTCGAAACCAAAACTAGTTTTAGATAAAATCTGTTCGTAACTTCATTGTAAAATCAAAACCCGCCCTCATGTAAGGTCGCGCCCTCCATTATCATTACTAACTTAGTTTCCACCCCTTATTTAGTCCCTTAATTTTCTGTATTAAATAGGGACCTTCGGATATGGGTTTGTTTGAATAAATACTCACTCAATTGAAGAGTTTTAGAATGGATATTAGATCTCTAAATATATCATATTACTAGCTGATGCCTGCGACTTCGTCCGCGTGGATTGAGGTTTTTTGGTTCCCGCGGGAAGTTTAATTATCTGGGATAAAAAGTAGCCTATGTGTTATTCCAGACTATAATCTATCTCTGTGCCAAATTTCATCCAGATCCGGTGTGATTAAGTAACAAACATCTATCCATCCAAACTTCGCATTTATAATAATGGTATAGATTTTTCAGCCTTTATTTTACTTTTAAAATTAACTTGAATAGTGCCCTAGCTTAATAAATATTTTCGTGCAAATATTGTTTTTATTTTTTATTAGCTTACAGGTTACTGGTCGCTGAAGACCCTGGACGCCTATTTGCTCTTGCCTTGAAGGTAAATAGTTTCCATCAAGCTAGCAAAATGAGTATAACTGCAAATAAATTGATCAGAGTGACACATCCAGTGTATAGCAGGCGCTGTTGTCGAGGCTTATTTTTTACCCAGTAAAAGACTCGTAAGTAATCGTAGTTCAAAGTAGTAGTAGTAAAATATTGTTTATCGTCTAAAGGATGGGTTTTTAGACCATTGGTTTGCGAAGCCGTTTATATAAAACAAATCCTCGGCTGTTCAGGTAATCCTGACTCGACTGGCAAAGAGGTAGGAACCGAAGTAAAAATAACATCTGCTATTGAATTATTTATTTAGGTCCGGTGTAAGACCCGTAAGGAAATTTATCTTGCATCGGAAGGTTTAAATTTCCCCAATTATAATGCCAATTTGTAAAGTAAGTTCTATTGGTACAAAGGCTTTGGGCATTTTTTCAAAGGCAGTATTTTGTACGGCTTTTGTATTTTTTATGGAGAAGTTTTCGATAACTTTTTGTTTTGTTTAACTCTGAACTGTTTTCGTGGATTTTTCTGATCCCACGATGATGAAGGCATGTATTAAATTATAGATTTGTTAAATTGGGCCAAACAGCCTTATCCAAGGCTGAGGGAGAGGTCCTAGTATTTTTCAAAACTTATGGGCTAAGAGACGTTCATGGTACGGGAGATCCCGGGTTCAATTCCAAGCAGGTTTTAATTTGGAAATTCCTTAGTTGGCCAGCCTATAGAAGGATCTACATTCTTTCCTCAGCAAGTTACCGCTTTTCCAACTGAGTAGTACAGTGTACAAGCAGTTTAACGTTCCAGTATGATACGTCTTAGAAACCCCAAACCACATAGAGGTAGGTATCCATAAACTTAAATTATTTCGAATTGCCAAAATTGTTGAAAAGATCAATTTCTTGATGGTTTTTGGTTTTTGGTAGAAAAGTTATTCTGAACCGTGGTAGATTCATTTGGCTATTCAAAAGTCAAAGTCAAGTTATTTTTATTTTCATTAAGTTCCTATTATATTTACCACAAAGATAAGGCATTATCATTTTCTTTGCTTCACTTACCATCTTCATTTCCGGCGTAACTTTACCTTCGCTAGTAGAGCATAAATATTTCACCAACACTACCTTTATAGAAAACACACAGGAGTTTACCCGGTGTATATTATCTGACGTAACATCGCTTGCTCGAACCTGCTTGAACACGTTTCTATAAAGGAGATTATAGATACAATAAGCAAAAATTGCAGATATCTACAGCCTTTTCTACATCAGTGGTTGCATTGTGATGTATGTTTTCATAATTTTTTTGTACTATGTATAATAATATTCACTTAAGTATGTCTACTACCATTTTTGCGACCCATTGGTTCTACCTATTTTGGTATAGAGATAGCTTGCATCCCAGGGAACGACAATACTACTTTTCGGGGAACTTTTACCCCGAAAAGTCATAGAGTTCTTAGGAGAGTCTTGTTCATCTTTATCTTGTTCAACTTACGACAATAGGAACGTGTTCTGAGAATTTGCTAGAACTTATATTATCACATTCCCTGTAGGCAGGAAACAATGGTACTATTGATTTTGGTACTCAGGGGACGAAATAAATAAAACAGTCAGTTGTCCTATATAATATTTTAATACGTATGTAAACAATCATTTTGAATGAAATAAAATTTATCTATAGTAAAATCCCATCGACTTATTTTCATAGCTATATTTACAAAATACATTAAATTTATCTTCAATATCAAAACAAAATATTTACATAATTTTATTTTGTATTTTAATAATATTATTAGCAACAATAAAATTTATAAGGCTGGCCGCTCATTAGCCAATTTTAAATAAGTGAACAACTAGCTGGTCGCAGTAAGTGCGTAATTGCGTTCGCTGCGTGGTTATTGGTTGTGGTAGATTGAGAATGTATAACTACTGCAGCAGCATTTTTTTTAAATGTTAACTAAACATAACTTGACATCAATTTGAGCAATTACATTAGATAATCGAACAAACGACCGTCAGTTTAATATTATAATGAACTAATTAACCAAGCGGTACACATTGCTTGGGGTGGTATGATAGGTTATTTCATCGATTGATAAGTAGCTCAAAATACTGTTGCCCTACCAGCCAAAGTGCGGCCAGCCTAAGATTTAAGAGTTTTTTCTTTCAGAAATATCAAAACCAACATTTAAATTAATATATTATTTTATACAATTACTTACACTTATATCACATTTCTTTACAAAACCCTTAATTATATTTACACTAATAATACATACCTCATAATTTTTTTGTCATTTTAATTAGTTAAGGTATAGTAAATTACGGTTATTATTGAAATGAAATTAATTGCTCCTAGTAAATTCTTCGATACATCTATTTGGTTTGAAATTGGTACTTAATTTTATTCTATTGCAAAAATGGTTTAATATAATAATTAGCAATATTACATAATAGTTACATAACATTATTTAATTGAAATATAATATTTTTATTAAAATATTTATTACCATGCATTAACATAATAATATTGTGTTCAATAACTAACTGCGTTTTAACAATAAAATAATAAATCAAAATTATTACAAAAAGAGAGCAGAAAATTGTTATTTAAATAAAAAATAGAGTACTACTTTGAACTGATTACCAAATCAGCATTAAATATAACAACAATACAAAAACTAAATGATATTTATCTAAAGATACCGCAGCTGACGGGTATATAAGATTTCTATAATCTTTGGCCTCATTTTGAGATGGATACGTGTATGTACGATCTGTAACGCTTTTCACTTCCGCTGGACAAGGAAGCAACTCTACTGGTATTTGTAACAACGCTCTTTCATTATCAGCCCTCACTTTCTTCGGTTCATCAAGGTAAATATCATCAGCATCATCACCTAACTCATCAGGCCCATCTAGATCGTTCCTTATCTTTTCTGTCTCTTCTAAATTATTACTTGGACTCATTCTTTCATAATAAGTAAGATGAGAACTTAAAGCTGGATCAGAGTTAAATTTGCAAATGAAGTTTTCTAAAGAAGTCCTCACTTTGATACTCTTCGCTTCATGCCGGAGTTTGTGCATCCATGCCAAATGGCAATCGCAGTCGAATTCGTTTCCTGCAACAATTGTGCCTTAATTAATCTTTAATTGAACTAATGAAGTCTCGCGTCGGATACCAAGTCTAATTGACTTTTATATTTAAATTAAGACCTATTCAGTTCGGATTTTAGAAATGGGAAAGTCTTTTGAATAAATAGTTGTAAGTGATATTAAGTTTATCGCATTGAATTAATTTCTCTAATTACAATGAGAGAGAATTTTACACAGCTAATTTAATAAAGCATCTCGTTTGCATTAAGCCACCTGTATTTTTAATGAGAGTTTAAAGAGTATTTTTATAAAGTAATTTGAGTAAATATGAGATTAATCCATTGTAAAACAGAATATTATGACGTATACAAAAATTATTTCCGACACTAATAACATTAAAATAATGAATTATATTAGAACTAGCTGATGCCCCGCGACTTCGTCCGCGTGGATTGAGGTTTTTCGGTTCCCGCGGGAACTCTTTAATTTTCCGGGATACAAAGTAGCCTATGTGCTATTCCAGACTATACTCTATCTCTGTGCCAAATTTCATCCAGATCCGTTCAGCCGTTGGAGCGTGATTGAGTAACAAACATCCATGCATCCATACATCCATCCAAACTCTCGCATTTATAATATTTATTTGATTATAATATCACGTTTTCTAAATCGGTGAAGACGTTAATCATCGAGAGAATACAGCCTGATTGAAATGGCAATTCCTGTCTGGTGTACCTACTTTGCGATATTAAAATTTCCTTATGAACCAAGGGTTTATATTAATTAAAAAACATAAAATTAAACATACCTTCCAAATAAATGAAGCTTTTCTGCATCTTCAGGTTGTCGTAAATTGGCCGTAGGTTTTCCATTGTAAACCTTTTTAACTTGTTATGCCTTAAATCTAAGGCTGACAATCCTCGAACACCTTCAAATAGCCCATCCGTTAACGTAACCAACTTGTTATGACTTAAGCTCAATTTTTTCAACTGTGATAACCCATCGAAAGTCCTCTGAGCTAATATATAAATCTCGTTATAGTCTAATAACAACTCCTGAAGGTTCCATAGCTCGATAAATGTAAACGAATTCAGCACAGTTATTTTATTTCTCCTTATGTCTAGACGTTTTAAATTTGCGAGTCCATCGAAACACTCTTTCTTCAAATCACTTATATTATTCCTATCAAGTTCAAGTTCTAATAAATTAATTAGGTGCCGAAAAGCACCGTCTTCTATGACACTTATATTATTACTAGTTAAAAATAGTTTTTGTAAGGCCGGTAGTTCATAAAAGGTGTCCGTTTCGAGTTTCTTCAATTTGTTCTCATCCAGCGTTAGAATTGTTAGATTAGGTAGATTATAAAAAGCATTTTTACTCAGGACAACTATTTGGTTTTTCGTCAATGTCATCTCTTGTATGGAGGTTAAGTTGACGAACGTGTTGCTCTCAATCTTAAGTATCGAGCTGTGCTTTATGCTAAAGTGCTTCAATTTGCGTAAGTATCTTAAAACCTTCGTTGGCACGAAGCTTAATCCTCCGTCCGCTCTAACGTTGAAAGCCAACGTTTCTATATTTGTCTGCGAAGTGAAACTGGGCCATAAAGGATCTGTCTTGTCTATACCGCCGTTGAATACCCAGCATTCTGTTTTAATTGCCTCGTTTATTTCAGGGCTGTTTTCGCAGTAGCAGTGCACTTTGGAGTCTCGATCGCTTATGTCGCAAATGTTTGTGGTTGCCTGTATAATTTTCTCTTTTTGCTTCCTCCTATTTGCGTGTAAGGAGTCTATTGCGAACAGCAACAGTAGCAAGGCAGCGGGTATCTTTTTAGCCCGCATACCTTCTACCTGTAACAAGAAATATGCATTTAAGAAATTTGTACATGGTTAGTAGGTTTAACTAAACACAATAAAGGGCTGAAAGAAATGTTACACGTCCAATTATTATCGAAAAGTTATCCAGTATAACAACTTCAATTTGAAGTTAAACTGAATCTACAAATCTATACTAATATTATAAATTCGAAAGTATGGATGGATGGATGGATGTTTGTTACTCAATCAAGTCAGAACAGCTGAACAGATCTTTATGAAATTTGCCACAGAGATAGATTATAGTCTGGAATAACACAGCCTTCATTTTATCCTGGAACATTAAAGAGTTCCAGCGGCAACCAAAGAACTTCAATCCACGCGGAAGCAGTCGCGGGCATCAGCTAGTATCGCTATATGTAGGTCACTACAGTTCACACTCGGACCCAAAATTACGTATAATAAATTTCATTTGGCAACAAAAATATGCGAACCCAGTCGTGACCAAGTCGTAAGCCCAAGGACCAGCCGAGAATAATAAACAGGGCTTTCAGAGGAATAAAGTACGCTTAATTGAAGATTTTTAACGGAATCTAATTAATGCTTTTAATTGAAACACCTTAAAAACAATAAAAATTCCCTGTGTAAAACAGTTTTTTTTATTTCATGGCTGTTAATTACCTTTTAAACTCGGGTCTGTAATGGTAATGAATATTCAGGGATGTAAAGAGAACATTGGTTAATAAACATTTAAAAAAAGTATATCGGTTTCAATACTAGGTAAGTATACTAAAAATGTATTTTTTCTTTAGTCTTATCTTTTCTCCCAAAATTAAAACAATCCATAACCGTAAAATAACTCAATTAAGTCTGTTTAAATTAAAGAGACAGAGTTCTTTCTATTGAAATATATTATTTATGTACTTAGTGATAAAATTATAGTGTACTTTTATCATTTCATCTTTGCCGCACACAAAAGGATATAATATTTTTTAAAGAAAAGAAGATGATATAACTTTCTATTTGTAAAAAAATAATTTTACTCAATCTCATTTCAATAACGCCTGTGTCAATTTAAGACACAAAGTTTTAAATGTTAAACTTCCCTTATTTACCGAGATAATATTATGTAGGTAGACTATGTGACGGTAGAATGGACCCTAGACTGATTTACCTAACTATAATAGTCCATAACGATTCGGTCATACAAACGAAAGTAACAAAAAGTTACATTTTACTTATTAATTATTGTTTTATGTCTTACCTATATTAACACGGTGCACAGTAAAACCGACTGTGGTTTTTGTGGCACTGTATGTAACACAATTTTATGTCACAAAAAACAGTCATAAAAAAGCGGAAATCATGATTTCACTTTTTTAATATCTCGAGAAATAAGAACCAAATTAAAAAGAGTAAAGAGAATCCATCAATCAAGAACAAAAGTGGAAATCATGATACCCCTTTTCGCGTGCCTCGAAATCAAAAGGCTACTTGTACACTCGTAAATTTCACTCAAAACCTCAAACTGCTGATTGGCAGTTCTCTTATGCACCCCTCTTTTGATTGTTCCCCTCAACTTGGGTAGTTTCAGAGTTAATTAACGGGCCATTTCAAAGTTAAATAGTTGGTTGATGTGCAAATTTACTCGATTTTGTATAATTAATTGAGTTGGACAAAACTGTGTCGTTAGTAGGATTCAAACTTTGTGCATTAGCGAGATTAGTACTGAGAGGGTCCAGTGTTAGAGCGATGAAGTACTCTAGCCACTGCAAGTGAAGCTAAGCTGATAATATCATTGCATATTTCTGCTAGTACCTTATGAACTTTTATTGAGGACCCATTTTTGTTGGTCCGATAGGTAACGAATCCAGGTTGCGGGAAATTCACCTACAAATGTTATTGAATAATTTTTGCACTATTAAAATCAGCCAGTATGTCATTACCAATCACGTGCAGTGGGCCTCACAAACTGTTTTTTATCCGGGTGGGACAGAATTTATAAGGCTACGTGGACTTGCGACTGAGCTTTACGACTCCGATTACTGTCTTATCCATCCTGTTTAGTTATTAGTTATTTTTTCCACTAGTTCTAACAAATTCGTCGTCGTTAAACTACATAAAACTATCGCGCGATTATCAAAACTAGAACATCTGAGAAATTAAACAATTTTTCGCAGACCCAGTTAGTGCTCGGTCTACGCATTTTAACAAATCATCGACCAAGTTATCAACCAAATATTACAAGCATTAGCGTTGCACGCTATTTTCATCTGATTAGCTATAGCTAAGCATAAGCGTTGGATTTAGTGCATAACCTTCTTGACAAAATATAATTATAATATAAGTTAGTTTAATAAAGAGTAATTTACTTCATTTCCAATCTAATTAGTATAATTTTCTGAGCTTTATGTACCTAGTTTATTTGAGATAATATGTTTTTAATCTTCAACTAGAGGATGTCTTTGACTTCGCCCATATGATTAGGCTATAGCCATAATTGAAGGTGCGTTTTATCAGGATAAAAAGTAGCCAATGTCACTCTCCAGTCCATTAACTACATATCTCTATGCAAAAAACACGTCAATCCGTTTCTCCGTTGCAGCGTGATTGGAGGACAACCGATAGCCAAACACACTTTCGCATTTATAATATAGTGATCTAAGAAAGAGCTACTTTGATATATACCTTATCCTAAGACTTTGGATATACATATATTTAAACAGAGTCAAGCGCCGAATCAAATTACATAATCGGCTAAACGTCCACATTACCGTCAAGTTGTGCTTAGATCGTAAAATCCGATGGTATTAGAGCTACCTAACCCGTTCCTGTAAAATGCAGACCATGGGGCGTAATGCGACACCACTATGGTTCTGCTAGTGCGTATAGATTGTATCCCGGGACAGGACATAGGCTACTTTTTATCCCGGAAAAAAATTCCCGCTGGAATTTAAAAATTAAACCACGCGGACGAAGTCGCGGGCATCAGCAAGTAATTATTTACTTAATTAAAATTAAATTTAATTAAAGGAAATGTTTTATTTTATGATGGACCACTTGTGTCACTTCAGGACTCTACTACCGGTTTGAGTCCTGAAATAACATGACAGAGTGAAACAAGGTCTTAAATTTAAAGATCGGTAAATAAGTAATTTGTACCCATAATTCTACAAACTGTTCCGAAATAATGAACGAGATTACTTAAAATTAAAATTTAAATTCTAAAATATAAAATTGTTACACATCTTCATTCATGGGCGTCAACATTTCAGCAAAGGCCGTGTTCAAAATAATCAAACTAGTCCGACGTGTCCTAATACCGGCCATTGGGACCGGAACGTCGCATTGCGTCTGCGAGCCCGCAGCCACTATGAACGGGTTAGGTCACCCTAATATCATCCGATTTTACGACCGAAGCACAACCTGACGGTAATGTGAACTTTTAGCCGGCTGTGGATTTAGCGCACCTAGCATTACTGACAATTTTGATTAAATAATATTATATAAGGTAGTAAATTTTCGATGGTAGTTATTTTGTCCGTTTTGGCCTCCCTGGCGTAGAAATGGGCTTTAAACTCTCACAACGAGTAATAATATGTGTTGTGTGTACCTATATAATCCATACTAATATTATAAATGCGAAAGTGTGTCTGTCTGTCTGACTGCTACGCTTTCATGGTCCATCCGTTCAACCAATTTTGATGAAATTTAGTGTAGGAATAGGTTGTATCAGTTGTGTGAAGTTGTGGGCATCATCTTGTATAATAATATACATCTTGTGTTCTGAAATTTTACTATGCCAAAAATATTCCTAGGGTCCCATGATTGTTGTGTTATAAAATCGTAATCATTTGATTGATGTTTTTCGATATTATGTAAGCTAAAAAAAATTGTCTTTTACAAATCACAATGGATTTACCAGAGCTACGGCTGGTTACCAATTTTAAAAATATTTACGTATTCGTATTTATTTATTAACATCTACACCGTTCTCGTACATGTGACATGAAAAAAATAAGAATATTTTTTTATGTCACACATGAATTGACTCGAACACGTATTTTGTCAGTACGTGTATTGACATTGCAAAATAAAATAAAAAAAGATAAACAATTTAATATTCGCACGATAAAAAAAAACGTCAAAAAAAATTCGCGTTTGTGCGTTTCACGTTATTTCAAATATTTTCACATTCAATTTGTTATTCAAGCGTGCATTTATAACGTGGAATGTAAATGTCCAGAAAAACAAACAAATCGGACGTACCTACTCGTTGACAACATTGACAATTGGTTCGGAAAACACGTCGGCCAAAGGTCATTTGTGCCGATCGCTGAGCTGAAGGGTTGGACTGCGGAAAAATATTTTAGGAATACACTAGATATTAAAATATTTTCATACTAGATGATGCGCGCGACTTCGTTCGCGTGGACTAAGTTTTTGATTCCCGCGGGAACTCCTTAATTTTCCGGGATAAAAAGTAGCCTATGTCCTTCCCCGGGATGTAACCTAACCCTATACCAAATTTCAACAAAATCGTTTAAAAAGATGGGCCGTTCAAGCGTAGCAGACAGACAGACATACACACTTTCGCATTTATAATATTAGTATGGAAGTATGGATTTTTTTAATTGATAAGAAATTTTTTTTAGACCAAGCAGCGCTACCTGGTGCATCCAACAGGGCATTCTTCTAATGGGCGACCCAAGTATGCTATTTTTACAACACGATCCTTTCTATCTAAAGAACAATCTTAGCTCAGAATAATTTCAATCAGATAAAATTGTAATGGTGGGAAATGCGGGCAAACACATGCGCACATTATCGTTCACGTGAATTTAGTTTTTTAAAATTCCAGTGAGAACTTTTTCCGGTACGTATAAAGTATCATACTTAATACCCGTACACAGAATGCAAGGTACCTATCTCTGTGCCAAATTCGTCGTCAAGATAATTATATTGTACCTATTACCAGATAAGTCCACATAAAAATTCCTTACAATGTTAAATTTTTCAATACTGTCCAAGAGTACAGATGCATAACGAAAGTATCTCTTCCGAGATGGTTTTATGGGTTATAAAGTCCCATTCACGAGGCCAGACGAGCAATAAAACGAATTACAGATTGCCGGTTGAACAAAGTATATCAAAAATACAGTAAATTCAATACAAAAGTTATGCAAAATTCAGTTTAAATCGACAAACTTTTTAAAACTAAACCAATGCTGGATGTATTAATATATATATAGCTGCTCGTGCTGACTGACATATTGATCACCTCTCCTGTAAAATTTTGTATGAAAACTTTTTTTTTCACTCATCGTTTCGTATAGAAGACAAAAATTCATGGGGAGGAAAAATACGAAGAGAGCTGATGATTGAGGATTTCGAAGACGGATGAAGAGCACCAGCCAGGGTATCGAAGATAGGTGGGGGGTGCTCGACCAAATGTCACTCGAAACTTCATCCAATTGACAGTGAGCTGAAAAAAAATTCAAAATGGCGGATTTAAGATGGCCGCCATACAAATTTCGTCGGTGTCTATCTCGGAGAGTATAAAAGATGGAAGAGTGGTTTCTTGGCAAAAGATGATCAGGACATGAGGGTCTACTTGATGAACAGGAAAACAATTCAAGATGGCGGAAATTATTTTTTCATAGTTAATGTATGGCGAATATTGAAGAGGCTACAAGTGTAGAACTATGCAAGACTACGGTTTCTTTTCAAGATTTGTTTTTATGGAAGAATTCTCATTTTGACGAGTGGTTCGGAGAAAAAATATGGAGAGAGATGATGATCGAAGGTTCAGATGATGGGTGAGGAGCACGGTCAGGGTATTAAAGATAGGTACCTACTTAGGGGCTGCTCAAACAAAAAGGGAGGGGCGGGGGGTTGGTGGTCTTTGTTTTATGTTTTTCCTTTATGAGAATTTTCTTTTACGTCTGACGCTTGGCGTGCTGGCGCTTCCACTGTGTTCACTAGCATAGCAGTGTGTTGTTCAGATCAGAACACGTAGACAGTAAACCAGCTGCCCGATTATGTAAGAATTGTCGATCAAATCGTAAAAGTTCGGCGTCAAAGTAAAATAAACCATAACAGCATTGAATTAGAGCTCAATTTCGTGTTTCGAAATTGAGCTCTAATTTAATGCTGTCATGGTTTATTTTACTTTGACGCCGAACTTTGACGATTTGATCGGCCATTCTTACATAATCGCGGGACAGCGAGTAAGTAGACAGTGGACCACGCGGTCCACTACGCGGTCCGCTGTAGCGGGCCGCGCAACCACGCGCCATACTAGTTTATATATATATAGCTGCTCGTGCTGATTCACTCATTGATCACCTCTCCTGTAAAATTTTGTATGGACATTTTTTTTTTCACTCATCGTTTCGTATAGAAGACAAAAATTCATTCAGAGGCAAAATACGGAGAGAGCTGATGATTGAGGATTTCGAAGACGGATGAAGAGCACCTGCCAGGATATCGAAGATAGGTGGGGGGTGCTCGACCAAATGTCACTCGAAACTTCATCCGATTGACAGTGAGCTGAAAAAAATTCAAAATGGCGGATTTAAGATGGCCGCCATACAAATTTCATCGGTGTCTATCTCGGAGAGTATAAAAGATGGAAGAGTGGTTTCTTGGCAAAAGATGATCAGGACATGAAGGTCTACTTGATGAATTGGAAAAAAATTAAAGATGGCGGAATTTATTTTTCCATAGAAAAGGGTATTGAAGATAGGTGGGGGGTGCTCGACCAAATGTCACTCGAAACTTCATCCAATTGAAAGTGAGCTGAAAAAATTTTCAAAATGGCGGATTTAAGATGGCCGCCATACAAATTTCGTCGGTGTCTATCTCGGAGAGTATAAAAGATGGAAGAGTGGTTTCTTGGCAAAAGATGATCGGGACATGAAGGTCTACTTGATGAACAGGAAAAAAAATTCAAGATGGCGGAATTTATGTTTCCATAGAAAAGTGTAGAACTATGCAAGACTACGGTTCCTTTTCAAGATTTGTTTTTATGGAAGAATTCTCATTTTGACGAATGGTTCGGAGAAAAAATATGGAGAGAGATGATGATCGAAGGTTCGAATGATGGGTGAGGAGCACACTTAGGGTATTAAAGATAGGTACCTACTTAGGGGCTGCTCAAACAAAAAGGGAGGGGCGGGGGGTTGGTGGTCTTTGTTTTATGTTTTTCCTTTATGAGAATTTTCTTTTACGTCGGACGCTTGGCGTGCTGGCGCTTCCACTGTGCTCACTAGCATAGCAGTGTGTTGTTCAGATCAGAACACGTAGACAGTAAAACAGCTGCCCGATTATGTAAGAATTGTCGATCAAATCGTAAAAGTTCGGCGTCAAAGTAAAATAAACCATAACAGCATTGAATTAGAGCTCAATTTCGTGTTTCGAAATTGAGCTCTAATTTAATGCTGTTATGGTTTATTTTACTTTGACGCCGAACTTTGACGATTTGATCGGCCATTCTTACACAATCGGGGGGCAGGATAGTAGGACAGCGAGTAAGTAGACAGTGGACCACGCGGTCCACTACGCGGTCCGCTGTAGCGGGCCGCGCAACCACGCGCCATACTAGTTTATATATATATAGCTGCTCGTGCTGATTCACTGATTGATCACCTCTCCTGTAAAATTTTGTATGAACATTTTTTTTTTCACTCATCGTTTCGTATAGAAGACAAAAATTCATTAAGAGGAAAAATACAGAGAGAGCTGATGATTGAGGATTTCGAAGACGGATGAAGAGCACCAGCCAGGGTATCGAAGATAGGTGGGGGGTGCTCGACCAAATGTCACTCGAAACTTCATCCAATTGACAGTGAGCTGAAAAAAATTTCAAAATGGCGGATTTAAGATGGCCGCCATACAAATTTCGACGGTGTCTATCTCGGAGAGTATAAAAGATGGACGAGTGGTTTCTTGGCAAAAGATGATCAGGACATGAGGGTCTACTTGATGAATACGAAAAAAATTCAAGATGGCGGAATTTATTTTTCCATAGAAGAGGGTATTGAAGATAGGTTTTGGGTGCTCGAACAAATGTTACTCGAAACTTCATCCAATTGACAGTGAGCTGAAAAAAAAATTCAAAATGGCGGGTTTAAGATGGCCGCCATACAAATTTCGTCGGTGTCTATCTCGGAGAGTATAAAAGATGGAAGAGTGGTTTCTTGGCAAAAGATGATCAGAACATGAAGGTCTACTTGATGAACAGGAAAAAAATTCAAGATGGCGGAATTTATTTTCCATAGAAAATGTATGGCCAATATTGAAGAGGCTTAAAGTGTAGAACTATGCAAGACTACGGTTCCTTTTCAAGATTTGTTTTTATGGAAGAAATCTCATTTTGACGAATGGTTCGGAGAAAAAAATATGGAGAGAGATGATGATCGAAGGTTCGGATGATGGGTGAGGAGCACGGTCAGGGTATTAAAGACAGGTACCTACTTAGGGGCTGCTCAAACAAAAAGGGAGGGGCGGGGGGTTGGTGGTCTTTGTTTTATGTTTTTCCTTTATGAGAATTTTCTTTTACGTCGGACGCTTGGCATTCTGGCGCTTCCACTGTGCTCACTAGCATAGCAGTGTGTTGTTCAGATCAGAACACGTAGACAGTAAACCAGCTGCCCGATTATGTAAGAATTGTCGATGAAATCGTAAAAGTTCGGCGTCAAAGTAAAATAAACCATAACAGCACTGAATTAGAGCTCAATTTCGTGTTTCGAAATTGAGCTCTAATTTAATGCTGTTGTGGTTTATTTTACTTTGACGCCGAACTTTGACGATTTGATCGGCCATTCTTACATAATCGGGGGGCAGGATAGTAGGACAGCGAGTAAGTAGACAGTGGACCACGCGGTCCACTACGCGGTCCGCTGGAGCGGGCCGCGCAACCACGCGCCATACTAGTTGCTCTATAAAACCGAAACTTATGTCATAAATGTTAGCTAGTGACATTTCGAAACTTGTTATTAATACGCTGCGTTTTTTTTCGAATGCCACTTTTAAAAATTTGATATTTTCTGAGAATGTCACATAGCGTAAATCATGGCTAATTGACCAGACCACGTTCTGGAAATTGTTCCTGAGGCCTTCAGGTCCAGCTGGAATCCCCAGCTTTCTAAAGTGCTGGAATTCTTTTAAACTGACTTTTAATTCCAAAGTGTTATTTTATTTTCTTTTATTTTGATAACATACCCGAAGATACCTTATCGTCTCTCCGGGCTAAAGAATTAGAGTAACAATAAATAAAAAACTTAATATACCTACTTGCTTACACTTGACAAAAATACACAAAAAACACATAATTTGGTACACAGATCACAAAAACAATGTCATTTCAATAAGACTACACTATAATTAATATAAAACACAAACAATAAATTAACTAAAATAATAATAATATTATGGTTATAAAGAATTCTCTTGAATATTTTATGTTTGGGTCTTATTAACACGTAGCAATTTTCTCGTAGTATAGTTTGGTAGTTTAGAAGTAATAAAGTTTAATACCATTTTTATTTCATGGGCAGTAAACGACGCGAGGCTTATGTAATGTATGCGGTAGGTATGCCAATAGAAGTGTCCCATTTTTAAATGCTTTATTATTTTTAACAATTTCAGCCTTTTGTGTCATTAGATGTGCCCTCCCGGCCGTTTTATAAACGGGAGGGCTTAGTTTCGATCCCTGGCAGGGCCAATTTGGGAATGAATGAATGAATAAAATATTCTTTATTGTACTCCAAAAGATAAAATAAATAATCAGAAACTATAAAACTAAAAATACAAGTCGGTAGAATTGGCGGCCTTATCGCTTTGAAGCGATCTCTGCCGGGCAATTAAGTCACATAGGAATTAAAACTAGCGAGAAAGGGTTAAGGGTGTACATAAAGTAAAAAAAAATATCTTATCTTACTAATTTTATAAATGTGAAAGTGTGAATGTTTGTTTTGGATGTTTGTTACCCCTTCACGCCACAACGACTTCGCAATGAACATACGAGTAGCTTATACACTGAATTAACACATAGGCTAGATCCCGGAAAAATAAAAGTTCCCGTGGAAATCCAAAAGCGTTCATCCATGCGGACGAAGTCACAGGCGTTATTTAGTTCATAATAATTTATTTTCTCTGGTCCGGTCCGGTGGGATGATAAGGTATGTATCAAACGAAGGTTTTTGTTTTTCGTGCCTTTAAATTCCTCACTACACTCAGGATTCTAACTTAGAATCGTGATTCTATTATAGAATCTTTCTTTTTTAGGGTTCCGTAGCCAAATTTGGCAAAAACGGAACCCTTATAGATTCGTCATGTCTGTCTGTCTGTCTGTCTGTCTGTCTGTCTGTCCGTCCGTATGTCACAGCCACTTTTTTCCGAAACTATAAGAACTATACTGTTGAAACTTGGTAAGTAGATGTATTCTGTGAACCGCATTAAGATTTTTACACAAAAATAGAAAAAAAACAATAAATTTTGGGGGTCCCCATACTTAGAACTGAAACTCAAAAATTTTTTTTTTTATCAAACCCATACGTGTGGGGTGGGGTATCTATGGATAGGTCTTCAAAAATGATATTGAAGTTTCTAATATCATTTTTTTATAAACTGAATAGTTTGCGCGAGAGACACTTCCAAAGTGGTAAAATGTTGGTCCCCCCCCCGTAACTTCTAAAGTAAGAGAATAATAAAACTAAAAAAAATATATGATGTACATTACCATGCAAACTTCCACCGAAAATTGGTTTGAACGAGATCTAGTAGGTAGTTTTTTTTTAATAATTTAAAACTTACTACAGGTTTGTACGGAATCCTCGGTGCGCGAGTCCGACTCGCACTTGGCCCGTTTTTTTATCCACTACAAGTTAGCCTTGACTACGATCTCACCTAATTAATAATAAGGTAATTGATGATGTAGTCTAAGTTGATAGTAGGCTAACCTGTTAGGGGCATGGCAAAATTAAACCCTTTTCGGTTTCTACACGGCATCGTACCGGAATGCTAAATCGCTTAGCGGCACGTGTTTGCCGGTAGGGTGGTAACTAGCCACTGCCGAAGCCTCCAACCAGGCAAAAACTCAAACTATTACTATCCATCAATGTTCTGGGAAACGAGTTAAAAATTATTAATTTAAACATTAAACTATACAGCGTGTTCCCTATTATTTTACGTATTGAAAAAGCCATCGGAAAAAGCTTTTCAATTCTAAATCCAGTTATCAAGTATTTCTTTCGGATTTTGCCGCGTATTGATTTACAGCAACTACGCTAGTGCAATACTAATCCGTCTACTAGCATCATCGCGATCGATTTTAGTATCAAATCGCTCAAATGGAAGAGAAAACTATTTTTTGAGCTTTTGCAACTTAAGTATTGGATTATTATTTTATAGATTTTGAACAAATAATAATAAAAGATGAGTATGTAACAATAAAGTGGATTTTTCTGACCAAAAATTCTCAGTACTAGCCGGGAGTTAGGAAGTTGGCGGTGTTTCACACCCTCGGAGAGCACTTTAAGCCGTCGCGTCGGTCCCGGTTATTATCACTAACATGATAAAAGCCCGCCAACCCGCATTGGAGCAGCGTGGCGTGTCTAAGCTCTAAATCCCACTCTCCTATGAGAGTGGAGGCCTGTGCCCAGCAGTGGGACGTTAATGGGCTGTATTGGTGGTGGTGGATACAATAAAACATGGCTTTATAAAAGCCTGCCTACTTACTACTCCTGCACTTACAACTCCACAGGTAAAGTTTGCGGTTTTCTATAAAACGATCTGGTTACAATATCCATACTAATCCATACTAGCCATACTAATATTATAAATGCTAAAGTGTGTCTGTCTGTCTGCTACGCTTTCACGGCTCATCCGTTCAACCGATGTTGATGAAATTTGGTACAAGGATAGTTCATATCCCGGGAAAGGACATAGGCTACATTTTATCCAGAAAAATTCAAGAGTTCCCGCGGGAATAAAAAAATTCGCGGTCATCATCCAGTAAACAATATAATGTTATCCCTTTTTATTCACCGGGGTTATGGGACATTTACTTGGGCCAACATTTACCTGGGCCGTAAGCAACCGTGACATAGTAGTACATAATATATTATTACAGAAGAGCAAATCATTCAATTCAATAATCGATTTTGAATGTATCGATATTGTATGTGAATGTGCAATAAATCGTAAACAGCGATGAAAAATCCTGCGGGAATCAATAATAATATCTAGTAAAGTAGTAGTATTCATAGACAAGAGAAAAATTTAAAAGTAGAAGTTTAATTCGATATAATCCGCCACAGTAGGTAAATCTATGTGGTACAGTATGTGTCTTGCACTTAAGCTTGCGATATTATTCACCACAAGACACAAATATTTCAAATTACTCTCAACGTACGTTTCACTCCGACACCGCAGCATCTTCAGGAGATGTTGACTCGACGATGCACGATTGTAAAGCGGACTTTACTGAGGCGCATTATAGCAAATTAAACTTCTAGTTTTTCATTTAAATATCATGGATTTCCGCAAAGTAACGCCTGCTTTATCCAATAAATAGAGACAAGTCGATATTTTGTAATGTTAGTGACTTATGACGCTACATAGTACATTTGCACCCGTGCGAACTCGGGGCGGGTCACTAGTATTGTACATTACCTGGTAGAGTAGTCTGGGTAGGGTATGGCCATAGTCCGCCACGCTGGTCAAGTCCAGATTGGCAGACTTAAACACACCTTTAAGAACATTATGAAGAACTCTCGGGTCATGCAGGTTTCCTCACGATGATTTCCTCCGCCGTTAGAGCAAGTGATATTAAATTTCTTTAAACGCACATAACTTCGAAAAGTTAGAGGGATGCCCAGGGATCGTCCCTGACTACCCGGATAGGAAGCTGAGCATCTAAACCACTAGGCTATACCTAATGGTTTTTTGAAGTGAAAACTTCTTTAGCCGCGTTGAGCACTTTTTGGTATGGGGTGAACTTGTGGATTCGCGTCACCGTCACCGACATGCTCGCGTTGTTACGAAGACAAAAGGTCTTAAATATAAATATACTACATTTGTAATTAAACTTTAATGCCTTAGTTTTAAGGTTTGTATTTTAATTATTTTAAATATAAAAATATTAAAAAAAAAAAAAAAATATTTTTTTTTTCGTTTTCATTTCTATCGGCATTCCCTATGACTTTGATTTTTTAAAAATAAGTTAGGTATACGCATAAATTTAATAAGGGTAGGTACCTAAAATGATACATTATCCCTGACCGTGTCAATGTGAAAGAGCCCTTATGTCCTTGGGCAAGATTTACGTGTTTGTTTTACAACAATAAACAATCTTGTCGGTGGAAGTTGTTATATTAGAAGCCGAGGATGGGTGAAATTTATGTTGTTTTTTAAAGGGTTAAGCCTTGGAACAACATTTTAATTTAATGAAATCTTGGTGATTTATGAAAATGATTTTAATTGGGTGCACAGTACGTAATTGGTATACCTTATTTATTATGCGTACACAAACGTTAGGGTGAAAACACACTACGGACAAAATTTACGCATCATAATATGAGAAACACGTTTCGTTCTGTCGCTATAGCCTGTGTAGTTCATGGAATTTTTGTCAGGAGTGCGATTTCGCACTTTTACCCTCAAGTACAACTTTTTTTTTTAATTTATTGACCAGTGCTTGGCTGCAATCAGACTTGCTGGAAGTAGTGATGCAGTCTAAGGTGGAGTGCGCTTGCCTAGAAGATGCATATTATTCACCCTTGATTTTGATTTGATTTGACCTTTTTTAGGGTTCCGTACCCAAAGGGTAAAAACGGGACCCTATTACTAAGACTCCGCTGTCTGTCTGTCTGTCTGTCTGTCTCCAGGCTGTATCTCATAAACCGCGATAGCTAGAAAGCTGAAATTTTCACAAATGATGTATTTCCGTTGCCGCTATAACAACAAATACTAAAAATTAAAAAAATATATATATTAAGGGGGGTCCCCATACAATAAACGTGTTTTTTTCGTATTTTTTTGCTCAATATTAAAAACGGCAACAGGTAGACGGTTCAAATTTTCACAGAATATTAACTTGTATATTACCTTTCAAAATAAATAATTAAATATCAATAAAGTAAATATTAAAGGGGGGCTCCCATACAACAAACGTAATTTTTTGATATTAACAATAAACCTCTACAAACAAAGTTTTGCGGTTCATTTCGTCTTGTTTTTGATACGTCATAAATCGTAAAACTTACTACAGGTTTGTACGGAACCCTCGGTGCGCGAGTCCGACTCGCACTTGGCCGGTTTTTTTTTCAAATCGTCATCACACGCGAACAGACTGTACGATATTATTAATATATATATAGCTGCTCGTGCTGATTGACTGATTGATCACCTCTCCTGTAAAATTTTGTATGAACATTTTTTTTTTCACTCATCGTTTCGTATAGAAGACGAAAATTCATCCGGAGGAAAAATACGGAGAGAGCTGATGATTGAGGATTTCGAAGACGGATGAAGAGCACCAGCCAGGGTATCGAAGATAGGTGGGAGGTGCTCGACCAAATGTCACTCGAAACTTCATCCAATTGACAGTGAGCTGAAAAAAAATTCAAAATGGCGGATTTAAGATGGCCGCCATACAAATTTCTTCGGTGTCTATCTCGGAGAGTATAAAAGATGGAAGAGTGGTTTCTTGGCAAAAGATGATCAGGACATGAGGGTCTACTTGATGAACAGGAAAAAAATTCAAGATGGCGGAATTTATTTTTCCATAGAAAAGGGTATTGAAGATAGGTGGGGGGGTGCTCGACCAAATGTCACTCGAAACTTCATCCAATTGATAGTGAGCTGAAAAAAAATTTCAAAATGGCGGATTTAAGATGGCCGCCATACAAATTTCGTCGGTGTCTATCTCGGAGAGTATAAAAGATGGAAGAGTAGTTTCTTGGCAAAAGATGATCAGAACATGAAGGTCTACTTGATGAACAGGAAAAAAATTCAAGATGGCGGAATTTATTTTTCCGTATAAAATGTATGGCGAATATTGAAGAGGCTACAAGTGAAGAACTATGCAAGAATACGGTTCCTTTTCAAGATTTGTTTTTATGGAAGAAATCTCATTTTGACGAATGGTTCGGAGAAAAAAATATGGAGAGTGATGATGATCGAAGGTTCGGAGGATGGGTGAGGAGCACGGTCAGGGTATTAAAGATAGGTACCCTACTTAGGGGCTGCTCAAACAAAAAGGGAGGGGCGGGGGGTTGGTGGTCTTTGTTTTATGTTTTTCCTTTATGAGAATTTTCTTTTACGTCGGACGCTTGGCGTGCTGGCGCTTCCACTGTGCTCAGTAGCATAGCAGTGTGTTGTTCAGATCAGAACACGTAGACAGTAAATCAGCTGCCCGATTATGTAAGAATGGTCGATCAAATCATCAAAGTTCGGCGTCAAAGTAAAATAAACCATAACAGCATTGAATTAGAGCTCAATTTCGTGTTTCGAAATTGAGCTCTAATTTAATGCTGTTATGGTTTATTTTACTTTGACGCCGAACTTTGGCGATTTGATCGGCCATTCTTACATAATCGGGGGGCAGGATAGTAGGACAGCGAGTAAGTAGACAGTGGACCACGCGGTCCACTACGCGGTCCGCTGTAGCGGGCCGCGCACCCACGCGCCATACTAGTTAATATATATATAGCTGCTCGTGCTGATTGACTGATTGATCACCTCTCCTGTAAAATTTTGTATGAAAACTTTTTTTTTCACTCATCGTTTCGTATAGAAGACAAAAATTCATGGGGAGGAAAAATACGAAGAGAGCTGATGATTGAGGATTTCGAAGACGGATGAAGAGCACCAGCCAGGGTATCGAAGATAGGTGGGGGGTGCTCGACCAAATGTCACTCGAAACTTCATCCAATTGGCGGTAGTTGAAAAAAAAATTCAAAATGGCGGATTTAAGATGGCCGCCATACAAATTTCGTCGGTGTCTATCTCGGAGAGTATAAAAGATGGAAGAGCGGTTTCTTGGCAAAAGATGATCAGGACATGAAGGTCTACCTGATGAACAGGAAAAAATTCAAGATGGCGGAATTTATTTTTCCATAGAAAATGTATGGCGAATATTGAAGAGGCTACAAGTGTACGGTCCCTTTTAAAAATTTGTTTTATGGAAGAATTCTCATTTTGACGAATGGTAAGGAGAAAAAAATATGGAGAGAGATGATAATCGAAGGTTCGGATGATAAGTGAGGAGCACGGTCAGGGTATTAAAGATAGGTAGGGGCTGCTCAAACAAAAAATACTCGAAACTTCATACAATTGGCAGTGAGCTGAAAAAAAAAACCAAAATGGCGGATTCAAGATGGCGGCTATCTCAGACAGTATTAATAAAAGATGGAAGAGTGGTTTGTGGGTAGAAAATTATCAGGGCCTGAAAGTCTACTTGATGAGCAGAAAAAATTAAGATGGCAGAATCTACGAACATTGAAGACAGTAGAAGAAGTTAGGAAATATGCATGAGTTTGATATTTTTTTGCAAGATTTGTTCTTTATGGAAGAATTATTGTCGGTCGGCCATTAGGAAAGCCAAGCAAATTTCAAAATGGCCGCTTTACGTATTTCGTCGGTGTCTATCTCGGAGAGTATAAAAGATGGGAGGGTGGTTTCTTGGCAAAAGATGATCAGAACAGGTCTACTTGATGAACCGGAAAAAAAATCAAGATGGCGGAATTTATTTTCCATAGAAAATGTATGGCGAATATTGAAGAGGCTACAAGTGTAGAACTATGCAAGACTACGGTTCCTTTTCAAGATTTGTTTTTATGGAAGAAATCTCATTTTGACGAATGGTTCGGAGAAAAAAATATGGAGAGAGATGATGATCGAAGGTTCGGATGATGGGTAAGGAGCACGGTCAGGGTATTAAAGATAGGTACCTACTTAGGGGCTGCTCAAACAAAAAGGGAGGGGCGGGGGGTTGGTGGTCTTTGTTTTATGTTTTTCCTTTATGAGAATTTTCTTTTAAGAATGGCCGATCAAATCGTCAAAGTTCGGCGTCAAAGTAAAATAAACCATAACAGCATTGAATTAGAGCTCAATTTCGTTTTTCGAAAGTGAGCTCTAATTTAATGCTGTTATGGTTTATTTTACTTTGACGACGAACTTTTACGATTTGATCGGTCATTCTTACATAATCGGGGGGCAGGATAGTAGGACAGCGAGTAAGTAGGCAGTGGACCACGCGGTCCACTACGCGGTCCGCTGTAGCGGGCCGCGCAACCACGCGCCATACTAGTTAATATATATATAGCTGCTCGTGCTGACTGACTCATTGATCACCTCTCCTGTAAAATTTTGTATGAACATTTTTTTTTTCACTCATCGTTTCGTATAGAAGACAAAAATTCATTAAGAGGAAAAATACAGAGAGAGCTGATGATTGAGGATTTCGAAGACGGATGAAGAGCACCAGCCAGGGTATCGAAGATAGGTGGGGGGTGCTCGACCAAATGTCACTCGAAACTTCATCCGATTGACAGTGAGCTGAAAAAAAATTCAAAATGGCGGATTTAAGATGGCCGCCATACAAATTTCGTCGGTGTTTATCTCGGAGAGTATAAAAGATGGAAGAGTGGTTTCTTGGCAAAAGATGATCAGGACATGAAGGTCTACTTGATGAACAGGAAAAAAATTCAAGATGGCGGAATTTATTTTTCCATAGAAAAGGGTATTGAAGATAGGTGCTCGACCAAATGTCACTCGAAACTTCATCCAATTGACAGTGAGCTAAAAAAAAAATTCAAAATGGCGGATTTAAGATGGCCGCCATACAAATTTCGTCGGTGTCTATCTCGGAGAGTATAAAAGATGGAAGAGTGGTTTCTTGGCAAAAGATGATCAGAACATGAAGGTCTACTTGATGAACAGGAAAAAAATTCAAGATGGCGGAATTTATTTTCCATAGAAAATGTATGGCGAATATTGAAGAGGCTACAAGTGTAGAACTATGCAAGACTACGGTTCCTTTTCAAGATTTGTTTTTATGGAAGAAATCTCATTTTGACGAATGGTTCGGAGAAAAAAATATGGAGAGAGATGATGATCGAAGGTTCGGATGATGGGTGAGGAGCACGGTCAGGGTATTAAAGACAGGTACCTACTTAGGGGCTGCTCAAACAAAAAGGGAGGGGCGGGGGGTTGGTGGTCTTTGTTTTATGTTTTTCCTTTATGAGAATTTTCTTTTACGTCGGGCGCTTGGCGTGCTGGCGCTACCACTGTGCTCACTACCATAGCAGTGTGTTGTTCGGATCAGAACACGTAGACAGTAAACCAGCTGCCCGATTAATTAGAGCTCAATTTCGAAACACGAAATTGAGCTCTAATTCAATGCCGTTATGGTTTATTTTACTTTGACGCCGAACTTTTACGATTTCATCGGCCATTCTTACATAATCGGGGGGCAGGATAGTAGGACAGCGAGTAAGTAGACAGTGGACCACGCGGTCCACTACGCGGTCCGCTGTAGCGGGCCGCGCAACCACGCGCCATACTAGTTAATATATATATGGCTGCTCGTGCTGACTGACTGACTCATTGATCACCTCTCCTGTAAAATTTTGTATGAAAATATTTTTTTTCACTCATCGTTTCGTATAGAAGACAAAAATTCATTCGGAGGAAAAATACGAAGAGAGCTGATGATTGAGGATTTCGAAGACGGATGAAGAGCACCAGCCAGGGTATCGAAGATAGGTGGGGGGTGCTCGACCAAATGTCATTCGAAACCTCATCCAATTGGCGGTAGTTGAAAAAAAAATTCAAAATGGCGGATTTAAGATGGCCGCCATACAAATTTCTTCGGTGTCTATCTCGGAGAGTATAAAAGATGGAAGAGTGGTTTCTTGGCAAAAGATGATCAGGACATGAGGGTCTACTTGATGAACAGGAAAAAAATTCAAGATGGCGGAATTTATTTTTCCATAGAAAATGTATGGCGAATATTAAAGAGGCTACAAGTGTAGAACTATGCAAGACTTTGATGCGGTTCCTTTTCAAAAATTGTTTTTAAAGAAGAAATTATATGGGGAGCGATGATGATCGAGGTTTTGAACGATGGGTGAGGAGCACGGCCAGGGTATTAAAGATAGGTGGGGGCTCCTCAAACAAAAAATACTCGAAACTTCATTCAATTGGCAGTGAGCTGAAAAAAAACCCAAAATGGCGGATTCAAGATGGCGGCTATCTCAGACAGTATTTCAAACATGGAATAGTGGTTTTTGGGTAGAAAATTATCAGGGCCTGAAAGTCTACTTTATGAGCAGTAAAAATTAAGATGGCAGAATCTACGAACATTGAAGAGAGTAGAAGAAGTTAAGAAATATGCATGATTTTGATATGGTTTTTTTTACAAGATTTGTTCTTTTTGGAAGAATTATTGTCTGTTTGCCATTAGGAAAGCCAAGTTGCCGAAGTCAGTTCAGAAAACGTAGACAGTAAACCAGCCCCCGATTATGTAAGAATTGCCGATAAAATCGTAAAAGTTCGGCGTCAAAGTAAAGTAAGCCATAACAGCATTGAATTAGGTGGGGGGTGCTCGACCAAATGTCACTCGAAACTTCATCCGATTGACAGTGAGCTGAAAAAAATTTCAAAATGGCGGATTTAAGATGGCCGCCATACAAATTTCGACGGTGTCTATCTCGGAGAGTATAAAAGATGGAAGAGTGGTTTCGTGGCAAAAGATGATCAGGACATGAGGGTCTACTTGATGAACAGGAAAAAAATTCAAGATGGCGGAATTTATTTTCCATAGAAAATGTATGGCGAATATTGAAGAGGCTACAAGTGTAGAACTATGCAAGACTACGGTTCCTTTTCAAGATTTGTTTTTATGGAAGAAATCTCATTTTGACGAATGGTTCGGAGAAAAAAATATGGAGAGAGATGATGACCGAAGGTTCGGATGATGGGTGAGGAGCACGGTCAGGGTATTAAAGACAGGTACCTACCTACTTAGGGGCTGCTCAAACAAAAAGGGAGGGGCGGGGGGTTGGTGGTCTTTGTTTTACGTTTTTCCTTTATGAGAATTTTCTTTTACGTCGGACGCTTGGCGTTCTGGCGCTTCCACTGTGCTCACTAGCATAGCAGTGTGTTGTTCAGATCAGAACACGTAGACAGTAAACCAACTGCCCGATTATGTAAGAATTGTCGATCAAATCGTAAAAGTTCGGCGTCAAAGTAAAATAAACCATAATAGCAGTGAATTAGAGCTCAATTTCGTGTTTCGAAATTGAGCTCTAATTTAATGCTGTTGTGGTTTATTTTACTTTGACGCCGAACTTTGACGATTTGATCGGCCATTCTTACATAATCGGGGGGCAGGATAGTAGGACAGCGAATGTAGACAGTGGACCACGCGGTCCACTACGCGGTCCGCTGCAGCGGGCCGCGCAACCACGCGCCATACTAGTTATATTATAAGGGTAACTTGTTTTATTACGGAATCCAACATTACTCATGATATCCAAGTATTCAACCAAGCGACACTCGAGCGCCATATCGATATCCCCATTGTTGATAGAGTTTGATTGAAAAATACTCATAAACCGAGAAATTCTATACGCACACACAAGAATAATGCGAGCAGAATCGCAAGGAATGTCAACAATGGTCGGCGTTCGGGATGATCCCTTTGTGATGTGGTTTCCGTAGCCATTATTATTATTAGTGGAGCGTAATATTTGATCTCGGGCGAAAGTGGGTCGAATATTGCGGTTAAGGGTGCGTTTCCACCAGATTTGTGCAGGGAAAATGAGCTGATACGTGAAACTAAATTATAATGCCTTTTAAGAGCACCTCTGGTTAGTATGGTACTTTTAGCACAGCCTAAGGGGAATCTTTTCTTGTTTGTCCGATTAAAATTTTATGACTTCTCATCAACATCAACTAACATCGTGCATTTCGATGCGCAGAATACAATATTAGGTATTACCGGGATGGTTCAGTTGACTGCGCGACTAGTCGACCTACACTCGCGGCTATCTTCCGAGACGTTGCCGAGACGTCATAGAGTTTGAATCGGACTGTATAGTCCCACAAACTTATCTGACTTGGTGACAGCGTCGCTAGTTTATCTAAAAAATAAAATTAAAACAAAAACTTAACAGGCATAAAAATTAGTTCCAATGTTGGCCACCGGGCCAGATACATAAGTTTGTGGGACAAAATCAACATCCAACAGAGACGTCCGGCCGTGGTCTAGACAGAGCAACGTTGCGAGGTGACAGGGAGACTGGGGAGTGTATCTCCAAGCTTTGTTTATTGCAAAATAGGCTTATGCTTGACGTCAATAATGCTTAGTGCTAAGCGATGACGAGGTCTAGGTTGAAACGCGCTTGCCAAGAAAATGCCTATTCACTCTTGCCTTGAAGGTACTAGCTGCCACAATGTTGAGTCATTCTTGCCCAAAATTACTTAGTATATAACTTGGAGGTGTATACGAAAGTTTAAGTATGGAACCTGGTCTGCAGTCTGATATTTATAGTACCTACGCTGTACTGTGTTGTATTATTATATTTACCTTCTCATGACCTAAAATCTATCCCTCATGTAAAATATTCTGGCTCTCACCATGCACTCTGTACTCGTTTTCTATAGTATTCGTTGACTAAGCTTTTGTTTCCCTGGATAAGAATCCTAAACCAAAAATTTCTGCTTTAAACGTTTACCAGCCAAAAAGCGCGTTCAAGCGTCGAACGAAATAAAAGCAAACAATATTTATTTCCACTCATGTTTCAAAGCAAATCCCCTGTACATAAGGACGAGAATCGTATGCAAATAGTCATGTAGGTTCCAATGGAGCGAGGAGGGAACTACTTTAAAATCCTTCGCCGGGTTGTGAACGGATATTTTTATTCCAAGCACGTACGCCCTGTTGAGACAGACATTAGCTAAATCGCTGGTGAAATTACGGCGTAAACGTATTTCTTAGCATTCGTGATGCTGTACAGTCAACAAAAACTCTCATGTGTTTCATTGGAATCGAATTTCTGCAAATACATAAAATTGTCTTATACCAAAAATGTCTGCTGGGAATGTGAATTAAGCAACAAAGTGCGTAGAAACTTCTGAACTTTTCAGAAGCAACAATCAGATTTACCTAATATGAGTTGATAGAGGATATAATCTATACTAATATTATGAATGCGAAAGTGTGTCTGTCTGTCTGTCTACTGCGCTTCTTTTCAACCCATCCCGGAAAAGGACATGGGCTTATTTTTATTCCGGAAAATATTAAGGAGTTCGCGATAAAAAACGACGAGTCATCTAGTAATATTTTAAATTCTCTCACCAGTTTAGTTTTTTAAGATCGTAGTTTTGCGTTTCCAAATAAAATGTAGTTTTGAGGTGGTAGATTAATGTAGGTATGTAAATAACGATTAAAAAATTTTCTTAGTTACGGAACCCTCAATGGGTGAGTTTGATTCGAACTTGGCCGGTTTTCAGTGGACTGTGGAAAATAATGAATGCTAAGGGATATATTTACTCTGTAATTTAGCAGCGATTTAACTAATGCTTGTCTCAACAACGCGTACGTGCCCGGAATAAAAACGCAGGTCTCAACTAGAAGGCGAAATTGAAAATAGTTTTAATGTTCTATTGAAACTAGTATGATGTTTAAAAACAAGTGATAATCTATTAGAGATTGGAAGTTAAACCGACTTCACCACTCACTTTCACAGTCCATAATTATTATCTTGAAAACTACTGAACTGATTTTGATGAAACTTGTACTGTTCCCTGAGTTGATCTTAATGTAAGGCAATAAAAAAAGAATGGTCACAATCTGATTAATAGTTTCGTGAAATCCGTGGACAATCATACATGACATACAAACATACATACATAAAGACATGCATACATAGGTACGTCATATACGTCATATACGTCACATATATCAAATTATGATCATGATGAATACAAAAGTTTAAACTTTGAGGACCTCCTTGAGTGGTAAGCGCTGTGGTCTTACAAGTGGTTCTGGTGGGTATCTACTTCATATGGTGTACCTACTCAGCGGCGTGCATGTCATAGACGCAGCAAAGCACTGCTTACCCTAGTTGAAATAGCTCAATGCTTATTTTTCTCTATGACCTGGCAGTAATCTAGTGCCTACTAACAAATACCTACCCAGGCGTCAAATCCTGTGCACGCCACTGGGTGTACCCTATGAAAATAAAAATGAAAATGCTTGGTTGCTTATTCTACCAGGTGATACCAAAGGGAAGGACTACAAATCTATGAGGGATTTTTCAATTATTTTTGTTTATGGATTTTGCCATTTTAAGGGCTAACTTGCATATTAGAAAAACCCCACCCTTAGTAATGAGGGCAAGAAATTATTATATATCGCTGATATCGCTATTTCGGCGCATAATATATTCTCAGGCAATAAAAAGCCGGGAAAAAACAGCCAAGAAACATTCGCTCAAAATTTAATCACATAGTAAACAAGTAAATGTTTTCTGAATAATCACAATGTTTCACAAACCGTCTTAATATTACACGATAACAAAGTGCGAGTCAATAAAACATTATTGTTGAGTAAATAATAATAAAGAACGTTTGCTAATTTGAAAGTTCAGAACAAAACGCCCGGAGCCTTATAATATTAGCAAACATTGTGTATAATATTAGCAAGCAAAATTCCTCATAAGAATCCCTCTGTAAGAACTCGAAACTCGTACTTTGTCGTCTATTGACTCTTATAACGTACGCCATTAAAGCGAAAATTGCAGGAGAAATGTGTCTATTGTGCCATACGACGCATGTTAAGCATGTGGGAAATAGAGTGTTCTGAAGAGCCCTTTAGAATACACTGGACTTATTAATAGAATTTCAACGTTGCCTCTAAAGAAATGAGGTTCAAAATTGAACGTAGTGAAGCAGTTCCTGCATAAAAGTACTTTTACAGTCGTGGAAAAGTAATTCCTCAGAGAATGTTGCGAGTATAATAATTTTAAGGTACTCCTTGCGTTAATGACTTGCGAAAAAGTTTTTAATGGCACGTCAACACGTGGAAATTAAGTACAGAGTTAGGAGGGGCTATGTAAATTGTTTACAGGAGATGATTGAAAAGTTTTCTTTTTCTTCGTGTCAAAATAGGAATACCGTATGTACCGTATGTTTTCTGGAATGGGATGATAAACTTGAGCGGTGCATGCGTCCTTAGAACAGCTACTGTGACGCTTACCTTTAAAGAGGAGAGGAGCAGATATACATTTTAATAATAACATAAACTCAGCTTTATGGACAACAACCTATGAACTTAATTGGCTTAATGGCTAAAAAAGACGGAAGAGACTCAAAAGACGGGTTTAATTTACTCCGTTATTATAATATTATGGGCCGCAACAAATTGAATATCTGTAAGTAAAATTAGGTATAAAGAGAATCACTAAAATTAAGTTAATTCAATACTAAAGGTCATAGAGGTACTATTATACTATTGCAAGTCACGTAAACGACACCTGTATATTTACCACAGATATTTACAAACTTTAAATTGTTTATAGCTTAGTAACAAGTAGGTATGTAAATAAACTAAGTTAAAAGATCGTTAAAGCAATTGAATATCACTTGACACGAATTTTCGTACTGAATAACTTACAATTTACATAGTTACTGAATATTAAAATATGTTATGTAGTATTAGTTTGTAAATTTTGAATAGTCTATTTTAGATCTTGCAACATCCCGTTCCTTCTCCTTACTCCTCTCGCCAAAAGTTGTATAATTGTCTGTGAGAGATCGCTCTAAGACCTAAGTGATAAGACCGCCTTTGCATGCAAAGCTTTAGCTATGTTTATTTCTTGTAACCCATTTCCTGTTTTTGTGTGCATTAAAGACGTATTAATCATACTAATATTATAAATGCCAAAGTGTGTTTGTTTGTTGGTTTGTCCTTCATTCACGCCGCAGCGGAGCAACGGTTCGACGAGATTTTTGGCATGTGTATAGTTGAGGACCTGGAAAGTGACATAGCTGCTTTTTGTCCTGGAAAATTAAGGAGTTCCCGGGTGGTAAAAATCTTTTACCTATCAGCTAGTGAATAAATAAATAGTTTTCTAGATAGAGTTGAAAAAATTGCTTTCACATAAAGGTTTTACAATTTTTAGCCAATTCTGAAAGCCTTCCATTCAGGGTATTTTCGGTTCTTTTCTATTTTCCTTTTGTTGCAGCTTTTAACTGTTGTAGACCATTCAAAGCACATTGTAAATACTTATATCCATTTTGAGAATATCGTTCCTGTATTTAATGTGGGCATGTAACATACAACTTTAGTTAATTACTTTTAAATTATTTTAGCGGTTTTTTTTTTATGTTATTGGATGGCTATTTATTGACGTCGTAAGACAAGGAACTCTAATAGTTTTGTTCAACCATCTGGACATAATTATTATACTTACGTTAAATAAAACTGTACGCTACACAGAATCTTTTAAATTTTTAGTTTTGAAAACAAGTTGATAGCAGACCAAAACATATTTTGTTTAATTTCAGTCGGGAAAACCTCGTGTAATGAGTATTTTAAAATCAAAGTGAGGATTATAAAAAAGTTTTTGGTAAAACTACCATTTACCCGTTGTCCTACGTGATAAAGGTGGTAATGCAACGCGACGCGACAGGAACCAATGGTAGCGTTGCGTGGCGTTGCATCGCTTTCGTCGCTTACCTAAACGGGTTACAAGATACCTTCAAAGTTTTTAGCAACTAGCATTTGACCTATCGATTTTCCAGTGAAGTTGACTGCAATATTTTAATATTTTTTTATGTTGTATGTACTGTGAGAAACGGATAGCTTGCCGTATTGCGCTGATTGGTTTTCATGAAACCAATCAGAAAAATATTTGAATAGTTACCTGCTCTACCCCATCATTCATTTCGAATGATGAAATTGACTGATGTTGAATTAACGAAGTGGAAGGCGGAAGCCTCCTAATATTATATCTATGGTAAGTTATGTAAATAATAATATTATGTTTTTTTTTTTAATATTACAGCAGCGCTTTAAACTTTAAAGCCTGAAATTGCGTTGCGGCACACCAGAAAATTCCGAAAACAATAAACTAAGAACATTATGATTGCCTGAATAAAAATGTAAACGCAGAAATATTTTTTTCATCCCATGTATTCGAAAAGGACGACTTGGTTCGCCTTTATGTGCGCCCAAAGGTGGTGTTTTCTATAAGAAACTTTTAGCGGGCAGGAATGAGTTTTTAATCCTCTTTATACTCGTAAGTGCGCCGCAATTATCTTTGCCGCGCACTTATTGAATTTGGAACATCTTAGTGTTCAGCGCCAACGCAAATTGACGACCTCCGTGGCGCAGTGTTGAGCGCTGCTGTCTTAACGTGCGGAGGTGCGGAGGTTCAGGGTTCGATCCCCGGCAGGGTCAATTTAGGAATTTATATTTTTCTGAATTTTAACTAACGAAAGGGCTAAGTATATGGATATATATATTAAAAAAAAAAAAAAAAAAAAAAAAAAAAAAAAAAAAAAAAAAAAAAAAAAAAAAAAAAAAAAAAAAAAATTATAATTAAATAAATATTATTATAAAGGCGAAAGTTTGGATGGATGTGTGGATGTATGGTGGTATGGATGAGTGTTACTCAATTACGCCCGAACGGCTGAACGGATCTGGATAAAATTTGGAAATAGCATAGTCTGGAAATAGCACATATGCTTTTTATCCCGGGAAATTAAAGAGTTCCCGGGGGAACCAAATTTTCTCATACAGGGTGATGAAAAGTAGAGTGTATCATTCGGGCGCAAATATATTTTTGGCTCGGGCGACGTACTTTGAATCCCTCGCTTCGTTCAGGATTCTACTAAAGAATCCCTCGCTACGCTCAGGATTCTACTCTAGAATCCCTCACTTCGTTCTGGATTCAAAAAAGCGCCCTCGCCGTAAAAATATTATTTTGCTCCCTTATAATACAATCTACTATTCCATGCCATGAAATACGTAGCATCAGTGACAATGGTCATTTCGGCAAACGGCTTCTGACTTTCCCACTAAAAAGGGAGAATTCATGGTTAGCCTTTTTGCAGATAATTCAAACACGTTTATTTATAAAAAAAAAGAAACAGAGTAGGTAGCATCGATGATTTTTAACGACTTTCCCATCTTTGGTCTTTTAAGATCTAGCCCCACTTGAGATACACGGAGCGCAGTGGCACGTAGCAGTAAATATTATTTGTATGAATTTTTATGGGGCTGCGTCACGCAGTGCGTCTTGCCGCGTCGCTTAGTAGGCCCAGCTCCATACAAAGTTCAAACTCAAACAAAGAATATTTGCCGCTACGTGCCGCGCCGCGCCGCTCCGTGCATCTGTAATGGGGCTAGAACTTAGAGTGGATGGTTCCCGTGTTAGACTGCTGGCAGGGGCATACAATTTCTAATATTTCTCTGTTAGTCTAAGACTAAAGACTTAATTCGTGGCTCTGCCGGTATGCATTGAGTCTTAGAGTCGCATTAGCCATATTATTTCTGTCGTGTTTAGTCCATTTGTGTAGCGTTGCCTTTAATATTTTTACGCAGCTTTCCTTTTCCGCGAGAAATATCCCAATATAACATAAAACGCATTAAAGTAGCGGAATAGATTTTCTCTACATGTTTTCGATAAAGCTGTGTAAGAACTGAATTCGTATGCAAATGCCCATGTAGGTTTCAATGGAGCGAGTGGGGACTACTCTGAAGTGTTGCGGGTGCGACTGAGTATTTTTATTTTATTCTGAACACGTACGCATTGGTGAGGGGGATTAGTTAAATCGCTGGTAAATCGTCCGTAAAATTATCCATACTAATTCCATACTTTAATCTATACTATACTATCAAATAATCAATCAAATAATCGAATAAATTGGCACAGAGATAGATTATAGCCTGGAATAGCACATAGGCTAATTTTTATCCCGGGAAATTAAGGAGTTCCCGCGGGAACCAAAAACCTCAAGCCACGCGGACGAAGTCACGGGTATCAGTTAGTATTATAAATGCGAAAGTGTGTCTGCCTGTATATTTGCCAGTCTGTCTGCTACGCTTTAACGGCCCATCTTTTTAACCGATTTTGATGAAATTTCGTAATTTCGTTTATACATCCCGTAGGTTACATCCCGTAGGAATACTTTTAACGGATGCATTTACTTAAAATGGTAATGGTCGAATCCTGTAACAATATCTGATAAGAAAATAGTACTGCCGTAAATTGAAGATGACTGATCCACATTTGTTATTAGTAGACTAACACCCAGCTTAACAAAACCTACTGTAATCTTATAAACTCTAACAATAACTGAAACTACTCTAACAATTTCTTGAAAATAAAGGGCAAAAAAAGGGGAAAAAAGAGCAGTTTTATCATGTAGTTGCTTGTTATTTTATTAAACTAATTAAACTCTTTAAAAACAATAATTATCATCAACTATCATACCAGAACCAATTGCGGTATGATTACTTCCATAAAACTAATGAGTATTACAGGAATTACATAATAAACATTTTAAGACTTTAAAGGCAATAGAAGTTTCTCATAAAACGTTACCGAGAAATGCGAAACGTTAGTGAGAAAGGTGGTTATGGTCCTCTGGGCCCAACAAATGAGCTCCCTTCCAAACTAAAGGCCCTGAATGTGAGTAAGCTTTTTGCAGGGCACTTAAAACATGGTTAATATTTTCGAGAAGTTTTAGAAGAGAGAGGCAAGGAATTTTCAAGAAGGGTATAATGTAAAGAGGCTGATGAAATATCTAACATTTCACTAATGATCCAAGCACTTTAGACGCAATTAGCCCAATAAACAGCTGCTCGTCTGATGTTTAACTTGTAAAAGATATCCCTAACATAATTTTAGAAAAATAAATATAAACTATCTCTGGCAGTAAATTTCCAACTGGTCTTATTCAAAGTACACCTGCGAATTCCCACAGTTTAGCAAAATATATATTTCATTAAAAATTATAATATACCGATTTGTGAGAAAACAACGTGAAAATTTCATCTCAATCGTTGACGGCTAATCCAATCCATCAATCTAGATCGCGATCATTGATTTTGATCTAAAAGTTGTCATAAAATAATTGTAATAACTTTAATGAATCAATTAATCATTTAATTTTTGCATTTAACAATTTATCATAGACGTAATGTAGAGGTTCAAATTTTTTCTGTATTTTAATATATTGGATAATATGCAGTATTAACACATGATCGAAGCTAAAATAAATTGTATGAATTGCATCAACTAAAAGAAACATTTTTCCGATGTTGATAATGTAAAAAAGCCGAATATACAGCCCTCAATATATTTTTATTACTTTTTCAATTTGAACATAACTAAGTGAATAATAAGGTACAAAATCCTTTGACAATGCTGCTGTAAGGACTAAAGAGTTGCGCTTGTAATATGGAAACCCATGAGAATGGTGCGAGTATAATAATTTTAATGTGCACCCTGTTTACGCTAACGACATGCGAAAAAGTTTCTAATGACACTTTGCTGTGTGGAATTAAGTACTGAGTTTAGAATTGGGTCGGGGACACGCTTTATTTTTGTTTATTGTTTTTTTAGTTCACGACCTCTCACGATTTAAAATGATAAAGCACAAACTGCAATTGGGTATTTGACTACTAGTGAAATAAATTATTTTTTTGTGATTATTAAGTAAAGGATCTCCCAAAAGTCACCATATCCACATCCCCTGCTAGTTTTATTTTGAATAACCATTTTAAACTATCGATTAAAGTAAAAAATTGTGTCGAACTTTGATGACGTCACAACTTAAAATTTCATTCAAAATCCATATTAAGCTCGCGTTTTGACGTTTGAAAAAAGTTGCTGATTTGACTAGTTGTCAAATAACCAATTGTAACTCTATATGTTTAGCACATAGACATAGAATTTTTTCGCTAATGGTTTAGCATGCATTATGATTGCTTGGTCAGTTTAGACCTAAGCCAAGATCATAATATTAGTTTATAATATGAGGATCATATTAAAGTTTGCGATAGGTACAGGTACCTATATTATACTAGATGATGCCCGCGACTTCTTTCGCGAACATTATATTTTTTAATTACCGGGGGAGCTCCTTAATTTTCCGGGCTAAAAAGTATGTCCTTCCCCGGGTTGTAACCTTTCTCTATACCAAATTTCATCCAAATCGGTTGAAAAGATGGGCGGTTAAAGCGTAGCAGACAGACAGACACAAAGACAGACAGACAGACACACTTTCGCATTTATAATGTTAGTATGGATCGTGTAAGTGCAAATGATGTTTTGGTTAGTCAACTCTAATCTTGAATTAGCCTGAAAAAGTACAGATAAGAATTTTATTTAGTATATTCTGTTATTAATTCTAAACAATGCTTTCTCTAGGTAATTAAAGATTTGAGTTGACTAAGTACTAAAAAATTGCACGCACCAGGCAAGCTTTAAAGAAAGAATTATTCTTTTAATAAAAAAGAACAAAATATTAATAAAGGGTTATGAGATCGACCGTCCGAGATACAAAACGCTTAGAATAGACATTGTAGTCAAAATATAACGGGCTAAGAAAGGCAGACAATGTACGGAAAACGAATTAAAATAGAACGGGAATACCCCAAACGGAGGCTTACATTTACGGTCGAATACGCCCCAGATGCTCCGTAACAGTTAAAAGATGCTGCAACAATGGCTGTGAACAGAAAAGAGCTGAAAATATACGCGAAGCAAAAATCTTGTGCTATTGACGAACAATGATGAAAGAGCTTGGCAACTCAGGAAATTTAAGAATTAGCTGTAGTCTTTTACTCGAACAAAGGAGTATTTAGGGCAAAATAATAAAAAAATATATATTAGACAATAGCACAGCTCTGCGAGGTTGTAAGAACAAGGGTTGTTTACGACCCTGAAGAAATAACTTGTAATATTACCGCCACAGTAAAGTGCGGGTTTGTAATAACTTTCTCACACACTGAGGGTAAAATAACATAGCTAAAGTAAAAGAAAAAAATACTAGCATGGCACCCCTTTTGAGGCTTTTCAAGATCTAGCAATGGAATTTTTACCGTGGAAGCAACAAACCTAAATAATATAACAAATAATATAATAATATAACAAACGGAAGGAGTGTAAAATATGCTAATACGCTTCGCAAAACTTGATGACTCATAATAATATCATTGAAAAGCTCAAACTAATATTATAAACTAGACTAACAAGGATGCGCGCGACTTCGTTCACGTTGATTAGGTTTTTATTGCCACGGGAACTTAATTTTCCAGGATAAAAAGCCTATGTCCTTCTCCGGGTCAAAACCTATCTACTTATACAAAATTTCATGAAAATCGATTGAAAAGATGGCCGTTAAAGCGTAGCAGACAGACAGACGGACGGACTGACAGACACACTTTTGCATTTATAATATTAGTATGTGAAAGTTTGTAAGTTTGAGTGTAGTTATTGTTACTAGTTCACGGCGCAAAAACTGAACCGATTTGGCTGAAGTTTAAAATAGATATAGCCCGAATTAACAGGCTACATTTTAAATTAAAAAATTTTTTAGGTAATAGTCTGGCGAGTACCAAAAACCTCAATTCGCCCTAACAAAGTCGCGGGCATCATCTAGTAAAAATAATATACTAGCTGATGCACGCGACTACGTACGCGCGGATTGATGTTTTTTGGTTCTCGCGGGAATTCCTTAGTTTTCCGGGATAAAAAGTAGCCTATGTATTATTTCAGGCTATAATCTATCTCTGTGCCAAATTTCATCCAGATCCGTTCAGCCGTTTGGGCGTGATTGAGGAACAAACATCCATCCATACATTCATACATCCATATTGTAGTCCCACACACAACAGAAATTCTGACCCAGCGAGCTGATCAGCTAACTGTGCATAAGCGGGCTGGGCAAACGAAGTGCTTTCTGTGCTTTGTGCAAAACACTGAAAACGAGTACATTATGGTAAGACTAGCAAACGCTCGCAGCTTCGCTCCCCTTGAAATTTCGAAAACTTGGAAATCTGGCCTCATTTATTCTTATCTATCTACATTTTAAAGAAAACCGTTGGGTAAAAACGGAACGAGACTATTTTCTGTGGAAATCCTCTCAAGAATTATATTTAGCAGAGTTTTATCGTCTATCGATTCAAACGACGACCTACATCCATGAAAAGAATATACCCAGAAATTTGCATCTTTGCAGAAATTTCAGAGATTTTTTGCAGATATTTCAGAAATTCATAACTTGAACATGATTTAAACTACTGGAACACTGATCTGTGAGAAACAGAGCATTCGATATCTGGCATATCGCATTATTTCTTTCTTTATTTTCTCACTGTACGTGACAAATTTCATATTCTGCTGAAGATATCTACCTTTTTTATTTGTTGTTGAGTAGTAAAATTAAGGGATTAAAAATCATCAACATAAAATCCTACTAATAAAATTGTTCTGCAAACCGTTCTTTTTTTTTATTTCACTGCAAGTTAGCCCTGGCATCGTACCGGAACGCTAAATAACTTGGCGGTACGTCTTTGCCGGTAAGGTGGTAACTAGCCATGGCTGAAGCCTCCCACCAGACCAAACTAGAGAAAATTCAGAAATTATAAATACCCAAATTGACCATGCCGGGAATCGAACCCGGGACCTCCAACCTGAAGGCAACAGCACTCAACACTGCGCCAGGGAGGTCGTTCTCTTTAACTTCTACGTGAGGAGATATTTTTGGCTCATTAAGTCTTTACACGCTTCATTGCGTAGTAGCAGATTGTTACCTTATTAGCAGGCCACTATGTTTGGTCAAGCTAACCATGCTTTATTAGTTCATTATACATTCTCATTTTTACGATATTACCTATTACGTATATAATATCGTAAAAATCTAACTTTAGTTATGTAACTTTCGAGGTCAAAATTAATTTTTATATCAAACACAATTTATTCTAATAAAACTAGTATTCGTGTTCAAACTCAATAAAAATTTGGTAAGTATTAATCATCTACTGATAACTATGATTGGCTAGCTAGCCCCTAAAATCGAGATTTTCCTAGTGTAGGACCCATTGTGTAACAGTTTTCTATATAGGTACCTAAAAGGAGAAACTAACTGACTGACACTTGGACGACCAATCACTTTATCAACGTAGGTACTGCTCCATCTTCTAGGTCAATAAATTTAAGATTTTTAATGAGCGTTCTGTCTATATGAAAAATTGATCGCAGTCAAGGGCTAACTTGTAGTGGATAAAAAAAAAAAATCCACAGTGGATTTTTGGGTCCAACCCAATCAAAGCTGCAATGTTAGTTTAGTTTATTTTATTTCGTAAGTTAATCGTGACCAATATAGAGAAGAAAATACAAATAACAAGACCCCAAAGGATTACCATAATTACCTTAATTCAACTTTAATCGCCTGGATCGTAACTCACTTAATGATAAGCATCTACCATTTGGAACCATTGGGAAATAAAGTCTATAAATTAGGATGTTCATTTGCTGAAGGTTAACCTGGAACCCATTTTAAGATCGATTTCACTGATAGTGTCAACCGTGTAGATATTGCTTTTTGAGCATATTTACTTTGTCGGACGTGGAAAAACATTCGTTGGTTGTTAATATAAATGACTGGCTGATGCCCGCGGCTAAGTCCGCGTGGTTTAAGGTTTTTTTGATTCCCGCGGATACTCCTTAATTTTCCGGGATAAAAAGTAACCTATGTCACTTTCCAGGTCCTCAACTATACCCATGCCAAAAATCACGTCGATCCGTTGCTCCATTGCAGCGTGATTGAAGGACAAACCAATAAACCAACAAACTAATCAAAAAACAAACACACTTTCACATTTATAATATTAGTATGATTTATAATTATTTTAATCGATTACTACTTCGACACTTGCAGGAATGCTGTTACTTATGTATCTACACTTTAATCATCAGAAAACACGTACTGTACTATATGGTACGATGGTCCTTTGAACCGGATCCCGAAAGCGAATGTCTGGTACTGTAATGAATATTTCTGAAGGTTGAAGCTACGATCCGGGACCTTAAGACTCGCCTATTACTAGATCCCATAAGGATAAAGAACAACAGTAATTGTCTGTGGATATCTAAAATTGAACCTTATACTCTGTGCATGTTACCAACACTTTTGGATGTTGATAACTGGATGATGCCCGCGACTTTGTCCGCATGGATAACGTTTTTTCAATACCCGCGGGAACTCCTTAATTGTCCGGGATAAAAAGTAGCCTATGTCCTTCCCCGGGATACAAACTATCCCTGTACCAAATTTTATCAAAATCGGTTGAACAGGTGAGAAAGCGTAGAAGATAGACAGACAGACAGACATACAGACAGATGGACAGAAAGACACACTTTCGCATTTTTAATATTAGTATGTATAATCTCAGCACATCGCTGACTTATTACGGAGGTCACTAGTTTCTTCTCATAATGAGAAGGTTTTAGGCCATAGTTCACCGCGCTGGTCGAGTGTCGTCTCCAGACTGCACACACCTTTCAGAACATAATGTACTTAGATTACTCTTAGGCAACTATTTATTTCTTCTTAGGTTTTCTCACTACTGTTACATTATTTACTGTTAAGCCAAGTAGACAAAATACGTAAGTGGTGCTCGTATACAAAAAGGTCTAGGAATGTTTGTTGCAAAGTGTTAGAAATGTTATACGACGCAAAAACAGAAATATACAAACACTAGATGATGCCCGCGACTTCGTCCGCGTGGATTAAGGTTTTTTAATTCCCGCGGGAACTCTTTAATTTTCCGGGATAAAAGTATTCCCGGCCTATGTCCTTCCCCGGGATGTAACCAACCACTATACCGAATTTCATCAAAATCGGTTGAACAGATGGGCCGTGAAAGCGTAGCAGACAGACAGACAGGCAGACAGACAGACAGATAGACAGACAGGCACACTTTCGCATTTATAATATTAGTATGGATTTATTCAATTTCAATGAACCAACACCGAATTCAGTAATATCGTTCACGAAAAGAAATTTAGGCACCCACAATCCATTTCGTACTGAGTAGGATCGTAATTTCGACACTAAAGGTAAGACCCACATTAATCAGAACCGGGTACAAAGCACAGTTTCCAAAGCACCCTTCATTATTCAAAACCCACATCTCAAATCCACTGTACACATTTCGCCGTGAAATCACCTAAAATCGCCACGTATTATTAGCAGCCCTTCCGTTAGGCCCGTCGAATTGAATACTTAAACCCTTGAAGGGATCCAAATTTACAGGTTTCAACCTGTAAATTTGGGTTACTTAATGTTTGCGTACTCCGGCCGGCTCTTCTCAGTACAATTGCTTACGAAGCGGGTGGTTTTGACTGTCATGTCATTAGTTGGTATGAAATCTACAGTACGCGCGCGAGTTGAATGCAGAGTAAATGTATGTCTCACCATACATTTGCTCTGCATTCAACTCGTGCGCGCACTATAAGTATATAATAATAATAATATATAATAATAAAGCCTTTATTACTGAAGATACAATAGGTACTTATGAACTATTTTACGTACAATAACTTAATTTAATTGTTAACTTATCCTACTTATTTTACTAATTACTCTATTTATTCATTTTACATTTCATTTACAATTTCTTTTTTTTTTTTTTTTTTTCAGTACGCCCTTTGGACGAAGGCCTCCTCCCAGTCGTTTTAACTCTGCGAACTTCACATAGACCTAGGATATTCCATTTTATTTTTTGTAGACTCGTAGAGCTTGTTCTAGTTCCAATAACCGATCATCATTTCCTAATGTCCTTACGTTCATACTCAAGATATGGAACTCCCTGTCCTTTTTTTGATCTTTGTTCCTTATTGTTATTTTTAATTGAATTTTCTATTCGAACGACTGGTGGGTCGTGGTCTGGCTCTCCCGCGGTGACCAACCGTATTGGGAGACTGTTTTTGAAAATGTTTTTTTTTATCGTTGTTAGATTTATTTTGTGTTGAGTCGGTAGAAGAGCTATTTATATGCTGAAGGGGCCTGGCTAATTGTTAATCGTCGGATTTCTCGTATAATGTGGCAGGATTAGATGTTTTTTGTACTACTTCATCACTACCTTTTTGTAAAAAGCTATTCATCGAACTTTGCCCGTTACTCGGGGTAGGTATATGTCTTATGTTTATTCTTCTTTGCCGTATGGTAATGGGATAAATGTTGACTTCGCTGTACATTCGTGTTGCTAAATTGATTTGGAGGGGTAGACTCTAACTCTCTTTTCCGAGAGTTTTGGGCGTTTGTACTTTCCGTTCGAGTTTTATTTGGTTCGTGCACTATTAACCTATCTTGACGCAGATATGCGATTTTTCCTTCATTTCGTGCTTGTTGTAATTGGTCTTGAAGCTGTTTTCTTTTTTCCAATACTTGTTGTGGGTAGTCTTCCTTCAGGTAAATAGATTTATTTTTAAGTAATTGCTTATTTTTAAGAATAGCTACCTTTTTCCCAAAGGTAGTAAGGGTCACCACAATAGGTCTTATTTTATTTTCTGTTTTCCTCCCCATTCGCTTTGTTATTTCTATTTCATTTCTATTGCAATCCACTTTCATTTCCATTTTTACTATGTTTATTATTTTACTTTCTAATTCTTCGTAAGAGTTTTCCCCTTCTTCAACCCCAAAAAATATTAAATTTCTACATCTTATCTGTTTTTCTAATGTAAGAATCCGCTCGTTTTGCTCGCTATCGTTTTTCTTTATTAGTTCTATCTGCGATTGAATATCTTAGAATTTTTTATCTATATTTTCATTTATATTTTTTGTAATTCGCTCTTCCACAATTCTGAGTGAATCCTCCGAATCTTTTTTGATATCGAACCTGAGTTCGCGTAACAGTTGCTCTAAGTTCGACATTTTGCTCTACTAGTAATGGGTTAAAACTTTTTAAAGGTTTTTTTTTTTGTTTGTTTTTTGTCTCTAATCTCTTGAAATAATTATCTTAATCCATCCAAGTTACAACTCTGAAAAATATTGCTCGGTGCCAGGATCCGATCCTGCGGCCCGATCGACAATCCAAGGCCTTGGGCTATAGTTTCAGTTGAGGTGGATGCCGAAAATTGTCACCGTATTTATCGATTTTACAGGTTTCACTAGGTCAAATTTAGTAGTTAGACCTGCCCAATTAAAAGCTAAAGTAGCACTGATGAAACATGTAATGCCATCTATCGGTATTTCGTTGTGTTACTAGGTTCGTAGAATGGTCTTACTTCGAAGTTTCACTACTCGCTGGCAGGTGGCGATATTTTTTCCAATAACCGTTAACTCAAACTAATAAGTTTGCAATTTATATTTCTTTATTTTTAAGTTTCAAAAGAATCTAACTGAATTGCACTATTTCTTCTTTGATAAAAAACTATGGGAAAAGGCCACTTTACTCACTTATGCCTTGCAAACCTGGTTTTAGCACTTCTTTTTGTATTTGTTGTGACTCCATGTATTTCCAGATTTATTAGTCTTTCAGCACTGGTTATGCAGAGATAACATTTCCACACAGTTTTCACGCACTTAGACACAGTTTGCACTACTTTTTATACGTTTATTGTAAGGTTTACTAATTTTAATAAATTTTTAATACGGAGCTCAATGTTTACACCTTCAGCGACCTCTGCCGACTCCTAGCACTATAAGTATACATCCATACTAATATTATAAATGCGAAAGTGTGTCTGTCTGTCTGCTACGCTTTCATGGCCCATCTGTTCAACCGATTTTGATGAAATTTGCTATAGGGATAGTTTGTATCCCGGGGAAGGACATAGGGTACTTTTTATCCCGGATAATTAAAGAGTTCCCGCGGGAATAAAAAACTATAATCCACCGCTTGTCGCGGACATCTTCTAGTATTATATATAAGTATGTCAGTTTGTCTGTCTGTTCGTTATCCACGCTATGGCTGCTAACAATGCTCATCAAATTGCGTTAAAACTTTGTAGGTACAGTTGTTATTGGCACTTGCGTGAAGGTTTCTGTTTTTTTTTTGTTTTTACAACAAAATAGGTATTTCAAAACACACCTCTCAAGCATGCCTAGGCTTAGAAACTCGAGGCAGTAATTAAGACGAATATCAGAATAATATGAGCCAAAATTAAATCACTGAAAATTCTCTTGAAAAGAACCCTCACAGAATTGGCAAAACAATGAAAGGGCTGAGAAATTTTGTAGATTAGCCGTCGTCCTTCCCTCAAACAAAGAAATATCAACGAGGAATAATAAAATATCATTATACAACAGGGACCACTCAGAGAGGTTGGCGTAAGGGCGATTATCCACAAATCACCGTACGACACGACTTTTAACGTAACGACGTTAAGCGCCCATACACGCGTAATGAGTGTGAGGAAATAGAGAGTATATCGTGATAACACGCACAAAAAACTACGTAGCTGCAAGCTAGTAGAATACTTAAAAACTATAGTCTAATAACAAATTTATCTATCTATCTATCAAATTAAAAGTGCTACAAAAACGACTACAAATGTACAATTGGTACTACATACAATTCTCATATCTATCCAATAAAATTAATTATTATACTGCTAATAGGTACTATATTATCTACTACTATATCCCTCATTATAATAATAATAAATTATGTATGTTAACTACATAAATAATTAATATAGAAATATGTATATACCTATATGTAGATATACAAGTATAAATTAATAATTAAACGCAATATATATTACATAATATATAACTTATTAAGCATAATATATTAAAGAAAAGAGTACTCTGCCACATGATCTTGAAATTCCACTTGTTTTTCCAGAAGGAATTTTTTTTATTTGAATTTGAACGAAACTTTGCTTTCATGCACTCACTTTGCTTTGCTTTCACTTTGCATGTCTTGTGCATTACTATAGTGTAGCTAAACCTACCTCCGGTGTAATTGGCTAATCTTCCGTGTGATTATGTGTCATTGCCAACATTCAGTCAAAAGAACATCATATCATACTAATATTATAAATGCGAAAGTGTGTTTGTTTGTTGGTTTGTTGGTTTATTGGTTTGTTGGTTTATTGGTTTGTTGGTTTGTCCTTCAATCACGCCGCAACGGAGCAACGGATCGACGTGATTTTTGGCATGGGTATAGTTGAGGACCTGGAGAGTGACATAGGCTACTTTTTATCCCGGAAAATTAAGGAGTTCCCGCGGGAATCAAAAAAACTTAAACCAAGCGGATGAAGTCACGGGCATCAGCTTGTAATTAATAATTTCATATCATCGCAACCAAAAAAAAAAAACAAGAGGAAATTATCGTGATTAACGTGTCGTGCATTCGCCCGTGTAAGGACGCCCTAACAATAAGTAGGCTTTGTTCACGAGCTTAGAGGAATAAATCGCAATAATACCGCCTGGGCAAGGCGTAGGCTGAAACAACTTACACACACAAACACACGCTGTTGTCGAACAAACAACAAGTGGAGACTTGTTAGAGATTTGTTCCAATTTAGGTTAGTTTTGTGACTTAGGGTGTGTCCACACCTGATATTTTCAACGATCACGAGCCTCTTTCAGCGTGCACTGCGTATTGCCATCAACTTTTATTCATAAGACGATAATGCCCGCAACTTCGTCGCGTGGATTAAGTGGTTTTTTTTTAACCACGACAAGTTAGCCCTTGACTGCGATCTCACCTGATGGTAAGTGATGATGCAGTCTAAGATGGTAGCGGGCTAACCTGTTAGGGGCATGGTAGTTGTACCATGCCCCTAACAGGTTAGCCCGAATAGGGGTATGGGTTTAATACAAATATTAAACCCATACCCCTATTCGGTTTCTACACGGCATCGTACCGGAACGCTAAATCGCTTGGCGGCACGTCTGTGCCGGTAGGGTGGTAACTAGCCACGGCCGAAGCCTCCCACCATGCCAGACCCGGGAAAATTCAGAAATTATAAATTCCCAAATTGACCCTGCGGGGGTTCGAACCCGGGACCTCCGCACGTTAAGTCAACAGCGCTACATACTGCGCCGCGGAGGTCGTCAACACCGGGAGGAGGAGGTTCTTTTAATTGCCGCGGGGACTCCCTAATTTTTCGGGATAAAAAGTGGCCTATATGTCCTTCCCCGGGATAAAACCTATCTCTGTACCAAATTCAATCGGTTGTAAAGTTGAGCTGTTAAAGCATAGCAGACAGACAGACACACACACTTTTGAATTTTTAATAATATTCGTGCATTTAAAAAAAATCTTGAGTTGATCCGATTAATATTCACGCTTGTAATAAAATATCACTCATTTTAGTGCAAAGCTAATCAGAGTGGAAAAGTACTCGATTAAACATAATGTTATGTAAGAACTACCAGATAAAGGGGAATAAAATAATCGATAGATGAACCAATTTGATTAAAAAGAAAGGTAAAACAAACAAAGGATTGGCCGAATTGCCTAAATGGCGTTTGAATCATAAATTCATGAAGCGATAAGGATCGGCAATTTAGAAACCTTTAAGAAATAAAGCCCAAAGGTTATTAAAGTTCATTTCAAATGATGACCTCGACAGATAATTTTGTGTTTTCCATTGATAATATTTAACAAGCCCTTAGAGCTAAACCACACTATGGACAAAATAAAATTTACTGACGGACAAAGGTGTGTGTGTTGTGTGCAATTCACACACGGCAGAAGTGAAACTTCAGAAAAGTAGAATACAAGAGAATGAGTTAAATATAACTTGTATTCTAACTCATTCTCTCGCAGGCTAAATCCTAATTATGAGTATATTTGTCTCATTTTGGTGTCGCTTTTTCGTTTCATCGAATTTTCAAATTACAACGATTCTAAAGAATTTTCACTTCAAAAATCCGTGATATTATAGGTGTCTACTAGACCTAGGCGGTGCAAGACCGCGGCCTGTGGAAATCCCTACCCACCGGGTTGGTGGGTAGGGATTTCCAATCCATGAAAAACTCAGGGACTGTGGGTTGTTAGAATTTTTATTTTTATTTTTTTTGTACCAAAAAGTTATAAAATACGTAGAAAAACAGAAAAATAGTGGACAAGGAAGCACTTATCTCTACAAGAGATCTCTACCATTGGCAGTAGGAAAGGTCGTAAACGAAATATCTGTCAGTTAGTCAGTCAGTAAACAATTAGAAGAAACGTTTTTGTTATCAGAAGTCTTTAGCTGGTAGGAGTCTGGCTAAGAGTATTTACCCCTCCTACCGACAAAACCGTTATTTATTATTTAATCTGTGGCTACGCTACGGTTTCAAACTAATACGTATTTACTTACTTTATGAAAATTAGGGCAACACTAATATTTATTCGCTAGAGTTCCGACTGAAATACATACTTTACAGCGATTCTAGAATTTGTAAGTAAATGTTTACGTAAACGTCTAGAAGCATGGCTAAAGCTGAATGCACATTGCTGGCATGCGATATAATATAAGCCCACTATCGTGTTTATGAAAATACAAAAGTGAGATAACCTTTGCTTTATCATAAAGATGATAATTTGAAACTTTGTATGAAACTGATGAATTTAAAGTCTCACCAAAGTCAGGAAAAGTAATGCTTTCTCAGTAAAATGAAGGTGATTATCTCCATAATTACTTTAACTTTTTTAATTTTCACCTACGGCTTCGTCCGCTGATATTAGGTCTCTTTTTAAAATCTTTATAAATAAGTCATAATAAATCTCTTTATCTACTTTATGGTAATTTAGTCCGTTTTTCGAATTTCAAAACAAGACATATTCTTACTTTAAGAGGCACCTGTGTGGAAATAAACAAGTTGAGTGAGTATTGTGTACGATAAATATAAATTCATACTATTAGTATAAATGCGAAGTGTGTTTGTCTGTCTGCTACACTTCACGGGCGTTCTTTTCTACGGACTTGACGAAATTTGGTATGGAGATAGGAAGGATGGGGAAGGACATAGACGAAGTCGCGGGCTTAATCTAGTTTACCATAATACAACTACCTAACTGTCGCTGGCGCGTGTCTAATGGAAATTCTCATGGAATACTGAACATAACCGTTTGGACAACAGAGCCTGAAATAATATTATTTGTTTTTATTCCTGTTAAGGGAATATCTTTATGCTTGGTTTGTCTAACTGTTATTTTTGTACTTGTGCCGCCGTGCTTAACTTAGCTCCGAAACATTTTATGGTGGAGTATTATAGTTACATTTAAAGGTCATACAAAAATAAAATAACATTGTTTTACTTCGTCTATATTGTCTTTCTCATTTAAAGGCCACGTGAGTTTTGTTCCTTCAAATGACAGTAGGTATTGGTTAAGGGAAAGTTTACGCTTCCGTACATCTCACTGTATAAAATAATTCCAGTTTTTAAGCCATGTTAACTGTGTCCCTCAACCATAATCATTAATAATACTATATTAATATTCGGTGACGTCATAACAATCGTCAAGAAGGTGACAAAATCATATAATGACAGTTCAAATAAAATGAAAACTTAACCCATCGCTCTATAATTGTCAGCACTATCACAATTCACGTTTATTTGGAGGATTATTAAGACAAAAATGGATATTTTAAAAAAATGCTGGTTAATTTAAGCAAATAAATTAATACAAGGAGTCCTGAAATACTGATTCTTTCCATATTATTAAAACGTAGAATCCTGGTCTTAAGTTCCTATTTGGTATCCGGGGAGGATATTGAGAAATTCCTGCTAGATACCTAGTGACATTGAAGAGGAAATAGATTTGTGTCTCCGCTCTCTTATATCCGGAAATATTTTAACGGAAATTCAGGTATCCGAAAAAGTACGGACAGTTTTTGGCAAAATAATTTCCGGAGACTATAGATAGGGCGTTATTAATCACACTGATATTTTTGATATTATGAATAAGGAAAAAGGTTTCGCTTTGAAAGCTTTTGGAGTTGAATATTAGGATAAACATATCTCTATAGTGATTATAAAAATTAAAAACACAGAACTTATACCGAATTATGTTATTGTTTGATATAACATAACTGATAATGTTTAATGGCATAAATAGTTTATATTTAAGTTTGGTGAGTATTTGTAAGGTTATGCCTTTTTATCATTGGAAAAATGCTTTTTCATATTTAACCTGCATTGAAATGCGAGTTTCAATGCCTGTTAAGCCACCCGAAACTAGTCAATTTCAGACGAATACGTCATTCAGCGGCTAAAATAGTTTTCGATCGATTCTAACCGTTTCCTGCCCTAGGGCAGAAAACGATGTTTTTCTACCCGGTAAATGACGTAGCAGTCCTCTTTTCAATCCGAGTATCTTTTGTTAATTTCAAACCTCAATAATTGTCATTTCAACCATCAACTAAAATATTTGTAAACTGTTCCTAGCAACTAAAATAAATAAGAAGTACAATTTTAATAAAACTCGCACTTTCAATGCAGGTTATATGAAAAATATTATAGTGTGTGCCGCGGGATTTGTCTTGTTTCACCCACACAATATACCTACTTTTACGCATTCCGCACTAAGCGCTTGTCGTAAATTATCTTTACATCTCTCATATTCGGTAAGTAGGTCCTTATTACCCCCAAATGGAGCTTGTAGGTGACCAATTAGCGCTCTGGGGTAATAATGTAGCTAGAAAAGCCCTAGGGCGGTAAGTAATTAAAAAAAGTATGATGGTTAGATGTACGCGAACTTTTTGAAAGAGTGAAGAGTTTTTTTTTAATTACTTACCGCCCTAGGGCTTTTCTAGCTACATTATTACCCTAGAGCGCTAATTGGTCACCTACAAGCTCCATTTGGGGGTAATAAGGACCTACTTTACCTCACAATCGAGATGTAAAGCAGAGTAGTTAGCTCGGGTGTAAGCATCAATTGCACCCTCGAACTATAGGCGCCCTCCCTGCGCTCGTGCGCCTAAATATCTCGGGCTGCAATTGATGCCTTACAACCCTTGGCTACTAATCTACTATTAACTGAAGGACAATAATATCTTTATCAAGATTGATATAAATCAATCAATTCGCGTGGAATGTTAACGCCTTTCCAGAAGTAGGTATTAATTTCGTATGGGAAAGACGTCTCTTTCTGTCACTCTAATGTGTGCAGCTCCATATCAAAATGCGCTTCGACTTTATGTCAGCCAAACAAAAAGTAGGCGCATGCACTTTTTTAACCGACTTCCAAAAAAGGAGGAGGTTCTCAATTCGGCGCGTATGTTATGTATGTCGGTGCATATCTCCGTGGTTTCTAAACCGATTTGAATTTTTTTTTTCTTTCAGTGGTTAGAGGAAGCTCCCGAGGTGGTCCCATAAAAAATTCTAACTCCAAATCCTCAATCCTCTGTAGGTGTACCGTACTACATGAAATCCTCAAAACTAGGGAGTTAGGATATTTTGACGGTGAATTCATATAATAGGTATCAAGTCACGTGTATACGATTCAACTCTGAGTCCCAACTCTTCAACCCTGATGCTGCAGGGTACAGAACTCCTTAAAAATAGCGATTTAGGATTTTTTTATGGTGAATTCGTATTGTAGGTGTCAAGCAACGGCTTCTTACTTAAACCCAAGTCCCAACTCCTCAACTCTGATGCTGCAGGGTACTGCACTCCTAAGCCGTGGGGATTTAGAGTACACTAAAAAGTTAAAAATAAAAATTCTTTCCAAAAAACCGACTTCCAAAGCCACAGTAAAAATAATTTAGATTTCTACACACTATGTTGAAGTCGGGCGAGCCTGACGCGTCAACTTTGCCCATCTTTGTAATACCCGCCCGACTTCAACATAGTGTGCAGAAATCTAAATTATTTTTTACTTTACAGTGGCTTTGGAAGTTGGTTTTTTGGAAAGAATTTTTATCGTCCATATAGTATACATATATCGTTGGCGAAAACCATAAGTATAGCGAATCGAATGAGATACATAGAATTGGTCGAATCGATCACTAGCGAAATAATCACTCTAACAATATGTAAATGCAAGATCTAAGTTGCAATTAGATTAGAAGTTAATGACCCGCAAAACGTTTGGTCGCTAACAATAAGATAATCACGACTCAATGCATTATCAGCGCTGGCGAAATTTTACACGAAATGCTAGAGTTCGAGCAATTTTACCAAGTGAAGCGAAAATTCGGGGAGTCGTTAGTAATATTGTCACACGGCCGGTCAGTCTACTTCTGCAGATGCAGTTACATAAAAGTTATCGCGTTTTACAGTTTACTAATACGATTTACGGAATTTCCTGGTCCAAAGGTTGCTCATTGCCATTCGGCGTGGTAATGCTGCGAGCTTGATGGGTACCTTTGGCCCAGGGGCTACCAGAGGGCTTTGTGAATAAGCTTTTTTTTGTAAGTCATGTTAACTATTTAAAAAATTTAGTTTTAATTTCGATTTCAGTTTATAAAGTTAATTTTCTTATTCAGATTTTAGTAGATGTATTGACGTCCAAAAAGTGTACAAAATATTTGGATTGATTGATTGAATAACAATTAAATACACAAATCCACCATCATTATTGAAGGCACCATTAAAGAAGTCCAAGGAATCGGAAAAATAGTTCAACGGATTTTGTTATTTCTTGAATAGGATTTTTTTCAAATCCACTACAAGTTAGCCATTGATTGCGATCTCACTTGGTGGTAAGTGATAATGCAGTCTAAGACAATAACGGGCTAACCTGTTTTTTTTATTTTTTATTCACTACAAGTTAGCCCTTGACTGCGATCTTAGGCACCTTAGATCTTAGGATCTTGCCTTGATATTATCTTGTTAGGCACTTACATTAAACCCATCCCCTAATTATTGGTTTCTATTTTCTACATTCGATGCCGAATCGGGACGAAATCGCTTGCCGGTAAGGTGGTAACTAACCTACTTGATAATAATACTGACAGCATACTGATATAATACTGATGCATAAATAGCCTCAGCGAACAAGCTAGTGATTTAATAAAACAATGCTAGAACATAGGTAGCTTCCAAATTTTAAGATCCAGTTCCGATAACCAGTGAAATACGCAGTTCCACGAGAAATTTTCGTACACCAATTAAAATTTTACCATTCACCAAACAACTGGAGTCGTGTACGTGAACAAAGGGCATCATATCGGTGTTATAATAACTTTGGCACGTGAGTCAGAAATTTCCACATATTCCGGATATCGCACGAAATATGCGAGATATGAAGATAATGCCAGCAATAGATCGTTAGATCTGCTTAAAAGGGACGTGTTTAATTCACCACAGTTATAAAAAGTTTTAAAATCCTTTAACCCGACTATGGAAATTATATTGGAAAATCACTTGGTCTATTTTAAAATTGTATCTACTCGTATATTCATATTTTCATTTGATACCCACTCGATTCATTAGCAAAAAAATTTAGAGACATCCACTTTTTGGATGTAATATCCGTTATATGGATTTTTTATTACTTATGTATAAAATACTAGCTGATGCCCGTGACTTCGTCCGCGTGGTTTAAGTTTTTTTTAATTCTCGCGGAAACTCCTTAATTTTCCGGGATAAACAGTACCCTATGTCACTCTACAAGTCCTCAACTATACCTACTCATGCCAAAAATCACGTCAATCCGTTGCTCCGTTGCGGCGTGATTGAAGGACAAACCAACAAACCAACAAACCAATAAACCAACAAACCTATAAACCAACAAACAAACATACTTTCGCATTTATAATATTAGTATGATATGATAACCTAAGTATATTACCCGGACCATAATAACGAATCGACTTACTTTGGTCCGCGCTCTTTTCGTCGCGGTCGCGTTTTGATAACTTTTTGATAATATGGTATAAGTAATATAATATAATACTGAAATTCTCTTTTTATTTTTAACTGACCTATGTTAAAACTATCCACACTCATATATCCATAATCGAATGGGTGTCAAATGAAAATATGAATATACTAGATACAATTTTAAAATAGATACTCATATTATACATGCGAAAATGTATATTTATGTCTGCAACACTTTAAAAAGTCTGTCTTCTCAACAGATTTTGACAAAATTGGGTACAGAGATAGGTTGCATCCTGCGGAAGCATAAGCGATTGTTTATCCCGGGAAATTAAAGGTTAAGCATGGATTTTTCAAAAGGTTCTATCCACAAACGAATATAATTTTACTATATTGTTTAGTTCAATGAAGCGAAAACTTTATCAGGCGCAGTTTAAAAATTAAAACCATAAAGACGCAAACAAATATCAGAATATAAAACAATTTGAGCCAACTTAAGCAATAATAATACAGGGGTTGCGTTCAAAACCCAATACTCAATTTGTTTATTACATGTAGGACATACAGGTGTATGTTATGTTACGTCATATTTTGACTCTACCACCGGTTCGGAAAGAAATTTCTAACGAGAAGAGCCGGCAAGAAACTCAGCAGTAATTGCTTATTTTAAAAAGCAAGACATTACAATAAATATTAAATACGTAGGTACCTATATGTACTCGTAATATACAGTAGTGTTAGGTTTTTTTTATTTGACTGCAAGTTAGCCCTTGTCTGCGATTTCACCTAATGGTAAGTGGCTAACCCAAGTGGTAAGTTGTCTAAGATGGTAACGGTTAGGGGTATGGCAGTTGTATTAAACCCAAACCCGTGGTCGGTTTCTACGTGGCGGTACGTCTTTGCTGGTAGGGTGGTAACTAGCCACGGCCGAAGCCTCTCACCAAACCAGCCCCCCAATCATGTAAGAATGTTCGATAAAACGTTTAAAATTTTTGTCAAAGTAAAATAAACCATAAATGCATTGAATTAGAGCTCAATTTCGTCTGCCCATTCTTATACCTACGTTTAGGTATGTACGATACCCTAAACGTATAAGAATAGGCAGACGAAATTATGCTCTAATTCAATGCAGTTATGTTTTATTTTACTTTGACAAAAATCTTAAACAATTGATCGGACATTCTTACATGCCTGGGGCTCAGACCAGAGAAAATTCCGAAATTATAAATTCCCAAATTCGAATTCAGGAAATCGAAAGTTATACTATCCTGTTATTTTAAGCCCCATGAAAAAAACACCTTTCCACTCTCTCGAATTTTCACAATTTCCGACGCTTTCCCTGTCAACTTCAGTTTAGGCAAATATAATTTAGCGATGCCTTTAAAAAATATTACTTATTTGGATATTCCCTAACAAGAAATGCTTTTAGAGCAACTGCTTTTAACGGCATGATATTAATGAAAATGTTAATGTGACAGGCGAGATGTGTAGGTACTTGAATATACAATTTTGTACTTAGCTTTTTGACTTGCAAAGAGGAAATAACTTGGAGATGGTTGGCTTCAAGTCAAGGATCCAACGTGTATTTAGTTCTTTGATACTACAAAGAGCTTATTAGCTTTTCCTTTTTGATTAAGGATTGTGCTGCAAGTGCTTGAGATGAGGCAAAGTTCCGTAGTAGCTAGTCACAAAAAATATTGGCTGTCATTAGTTAAAATTTTTGGTCATTTATACAGATAATTTTTTTATACAACAAAAAAAAATGCGCAAGGGCGGTCTTTTCACTGAAAGTGATCTCCAACAGACAGTCCGTTTCTTATGGAACTCTAAGAAGGAGCGGGATTGTGCATGGATAGTTTTTTTTCTAAAAACTGACTGAGAAACCAAGTATTTGGCGAGAGGTAAATTGATTTAGATATTATCCGGACGTAAACAGACTGGAAGAAATTATTAGTGTTCCTTGCTATAAACGGAAACATAAAACACATCGACACGTTCAAGGCAAGTAGGTATACCTCTTATAGTCTAAACAATTTGCTCTTACCAAAAAGGGATCCAATAATTTTATCAAGATAACAATGTTACGTTATATGAAATTCCTAGAGACGGGTAGGTTTTACTAAAGTTATGTCAAGGACACTCGGCAGTAGAATTCTTTGATATTTTTCCTAAATATACCTAACCCTAATATAGCAACGCATTATTTTTACCCGACTGCGGAACGCACAGGGTTATGTGTTCATCAGTCTAATTATGTATATTTCCTTTGTGTCGCACTACAGACAAAACGGCTGAACCGATTTTGATGATACTTGCACCACTAGATTTGTCTTAATTTTCCGAGTGTCATAACGGAAGCCGAATTTGAGAAAATACAAAATGGCGCCCACTAGAAGCCATATTGTAACAAATTTAAAAATGAAAGTCAATAAACTATGGCAAGTGGGGTATCGATGAATAGGTCTTGTAAAATCAGAGTTAGGTTCCCTAGACCATTTTTTCATTTTAACGATCATTTAGGATTTACGAGGTTTCAAAGGTTCATTTTTAGTGTATTCCTTTGTGTCGCACTACAGACAAAACGGCTGAACCGATTTTGATGATATTTGCACCACTAGATTTGTCTTAATTTTCCGAGTGTCATAACGGAAGCCGAATTTGAGAAAAAACAAAATGGCGCCCACTAGAAGCCATATTGTAACAAATTTAAAAATGAAAGTCAATAAACTATGGCAAGTGGGGTATCGATGAATAGGTCTTGTAAAATCAGAGTTAGGTTCCCTAGACCATTTTTTCATTTTAACGATCATTTAGGATTTACGAGGTTTCAAAGGTTCATTTTTAGTGTATTCCTTTGTGTCGCACTACAGACAAAACGGCTGAACCGATTTTGATGATACTTGCACCACTAGATTTGTCTTAATTTTCCGAGTGTCATAACGGAAGCCGAATTTGAGAAAATACAAAATGGCGCCCACTAGAAGCCATATTGTAACAAATTTAAAAATGAAAGTCAATAAACTATGGCAAGTGGGGTATCGATGAATAGGTCTTGTAAAATCAGAGTTAGGTTCCCTAGACCATTTTTTCATTTTAACGATCATTTAGGATTTACGAGGTTTCAAAGGTTCATTTTTAGTGTATTCCTTTGTGTCGCACTACAGACAAAACGGCTGAACCGATTTTGATGATACTTGCACCACTAGATTTGTCTTAATTTTCCGAGTGTCATAACGGAAGCCGAATTTGAGAAAAAACAAAATGGCGCCCACTAGAAGCCATATTGTAACAAATTTAAAAATGAAAGTCAATAAACTATGGCAAGTGGGGTATCGATGAATAGGTCTTGTAAAATCAGAGTTAGGTTTCTTTGAACATTTTTTCATTTTAATGATCATTCAGGATTTACGAGGTTTCAAAGGTTGTAATCCTTTGTATCGCACTACAGAAAAAACGGCTGAACCGATTTTGATAGTACTTACACCACTAGATTTGTTTTAATCTTCCGAGTGTCACTATGGAGGCCGAATTTGAGAAAAACAAAATGGCGTCCACTAGAAGCCAATTAATAAATGAAAGTCGATAGGCTATAGGCAAGTGGGGTATCGTTAGATAGGTCTTTTAAAATCACACCTAGGTTCCTTAAACCATTTTTCCGTTTAAATGATAATTTAGGATTTACGAGGTTTCAAAGGAAATGTTTAAAGTTCCTACATAAATCATCTATCTATCAAACTAGGTATGATACCTATTATAAAGAGAAAAGATTTGGATTATCTCAAAAACTACTCAACCGATTTTAAAAATTATATCACTTATAGAAAGCTACATTATTAACATGTAAAATAGGCCATATTTCATTTTTAAAAAAATAAGAGATCCCTACGAAAATTGCAATAATGTGAATTCAGTCGGAAAGAATCGTCTCATCTGAGAGCTTCGTTGCGTGCGCTGAGTAAATAGTTAAAGTTACACGAAAATAATGTATGGTGGAATAGTTTCTCTTAAAAAGTTCTATAAAAAAGTCCGCGATAGCATATATATCTAACTTTTAAGGCTGACTAACAATAAACATTTTTATGATTTTCAAACTTGGTTTAAAAACTATGCTTTACTTGTGAAGGTGTTTTTACCGACATAGTATTAATCCTTATCAAAATAAATATGTTCGTCATCTTCAGTATTTAATTAAGATAAAAATTGCTCTGTACACCATTTAATTTAGATGAATATTTTATGAGATATCATAGAAATGATATTTACTCCTTCAATCGATCAGTCAAAAAATCAATAAATTCATCAATGCCACATGCAGCGCATATTCGACTTACATAACTTACGACTAAAATTTTTAATGTCTATTAAAATATTGGTTCCGACTTTGCTACGTACTAAATAGTCTAAATACGTACAAATTGTGTTTTTGAAAATACTTTTTTTGCATTGTTCACGGGCATTTTCGTAAGTGGCCGACGTTCATTGGCTTACGAAAGCGATTGGACGCGGTAAATGCCGAGGTCTCGTGACGACACGTCGCTGCGAATTGCGATAGGACTCTCGAAAATTAATTCACTCTCTCTGTCGAAAAAATAGCAGATTCACGAACTTTACCAAACCAAATTTATATTAGCATTATAATATATTATGCAAATTTGATGATGGTTATAGTGATCACCATGGTAGTCATTACGAATAAATGAATCCGCTGCTTATTCACATGCTCTAAAATGCTACCACAAAATCTATAATAGTACCTTTGGTACAACTTCGGGCAGAAAAAACGTCGCCTGTTTACAATAAATACTGAACTAAAAAGTTTGAAATAAAAAAGTAATTTAATAAAACAAAAAACCCGACTGCTTGGATACCAAAAAGTATAAAACAAGACATGTATTGAAGTATTTCATTATTATCAATTTACATCGTATAATAATATTAATAAAATTTATCAAGGCGCAGTCGCACGTCCAATAGCTAACATTTACCTTAACGTGCGACTGCGCCTTGATAAATTTTATTAATATTATTATACGATGTAAATTGATAATAATGAAATACTTCAATACATGTCTTGTTTTATACTTTTTGGTATCCAAGCAGTCGGGTTTTTTGTTTTATTAAATTACTTTTTTTTGCTTTTTTATTTTCCCGCGAGGATTCTTGCGGTTTTAAACAAGTGTAATGAAAAGGAATGATAACTATGTATAGTGTTACAGTAAGTTGAAGTTAGAACCAGCAAAAATTTACGGAGTAGACTGGAGTTGAGTTTTTTTTAATAAAAAGCTAAGCTCAGTTTCCTTACTCGTGTAAGCATTTCCAACACTTGTGAGTTATTTGAGTTTCAATTCAAGCAATTTCATATCACTAGACTTTGTTTAAGCTCTTCTAATTCTGAGACGAGACATTAAGTGAAATAAAATAAAATAAAAAATAAAAATATTTTATTTCAGACATTTGTCCATATACAATTTTCATTTTTACAATGAGCACAATAGTGAAAAACATTATAAATTAATAAAATAATTGAGAATAATGGTTAGCTGTTAGGTATCGCACAATAATAATTATTATGATTTTTTTAACAAGCTTAAAGTAAGGCTCAAAGTTAAGGTACCCCACTTATGGTGCACTTAGCGGCGCGGCACGTAGCGGCAAAGATTTTATTTGTATGAGATTGCACGTAACGCGCGTCACGCAGTACATCTCCGTGCCGCGTCGCTTAAGTGGTCTCAGCTCCATACAACCTCATATAAAGAATACTTGCCGCTATGTGAAGTGCTGCCCGCGCCTCTGTAGTGGGGCTAGATCTTTATGATAAACTAAAGTAAACCTTAACGCAAAGATACAAATTATTTCACAACAAATTATGTCACTTGCTTCGCTTCAAATGAGTTTGAAAATGACCTACAACAGTTTTTGATCTTAACAGTACGTGGAAACTTTGCCGGCTAGATATTGTTCTCAAAGATAACTTACATCACAAGGTCAGGTTACGGCATGAACAAGGGACAAATTAGTACGCTACACTACACTTTTGTTAAGTCACGATCTTAATAATAATACAGTTATCTGAAAGTTAGCTAAAGTTACTGGTAAGTACATTTGTACAGAGGTTTCAATATTACATACTTTATTACTTCATCCATCATAAACAGCCTACTGCTGAGCATGAGTATCTTATCATACTGAATAGGTAGGCCATAGTCCACCACACTGGCTTCGACGCTTAGACGTTTCACCCGTTGTCCTAGGTGAGCGACAGAAGCGACGCCACGCGACGCGACGCGATGCGACGCCATAGAAAATGACGTTACGTCTACGTTGTCGCGTAGATCCGTTCCGTATGGCGTTGAATCGCGTCGCGTCTCGTGGCGTCGCATCTGTCGCTCACCTAGGACAACGGTCCACATGAACGCGGGTGAAATGTCGAAGTGTGTGTCGCTCTAAGGCGTCAGGCATGAAACTAGCGACGGCCGAGCGCGCGACGGCGACAGCGGGGCGATGTCCGAGAGCTCGCGACGAATTTCGGGAAGGTCCTTTAGTAAATATAATAAAATATAATTTCGTCAATTGGCGAATCCAGTCCTGCCAGTCTGGTAGAGCGTTTGCGGTTATTTTGCTACTGCGCAGCATATAACCTTTGACAAAAAATTCAAAAAAAAGAAGTTTTTTGCCAATTTGTTTCTTTTATCTTTAAATTTAGTACTTAAAGAATTTGAAAAAAAAACCCAGATGTTTTTGTTGGTTATAAAGTATTACCAGACCTCATCAAAATTCTTCCCGAAATTCATCGCCAGCTCTCCGACTTATCGCATCGTCCCGCTGTCGCCGTCGCTCCCCCGTCGCTAATTTCGTGCCCGTACACAATCCATTCAGGTGAATTCACAGTTAAGAGCTTGTACGTAAATTAACTCGCTGATGGTTTCCTATCTGGAAATAATTGAAAGGTATATTAAATTTAAATCGAGATGCCAACCGTAATTTTGTTTCATTTCGTTTTATTTCGTTTCATTTGTTTTTGTTTTTGTTTCATCTGATTACGTTTCAGTTCGTTTCATTTAATTGTACTTATGCGTATCAATCATTATACCTGCAAATTATGGTACCAGCTTCCATCTTCTGTGTTCTCTCATGATTATAATGGGGCTCTTCCAAGGGCGGAAAAACAAATAACTCAAAAGCCAGCAACGCATTGGCTTGGTTCCTCTGGTGCTGCAAATGTTAATTGGCGGCGGTAATCACTAAACATCAGGTGACCCGCCTGCTCGTTTGCTCGATATATACATAAAAAATATATATTAGTGATATAAGTAATGTAGTGAATGGTTTCCAATCTGTGAGAGTGGAATTTCCAAGAAACCCTCCTTATTGCCTAAATACACGCAGACGAAGTCACTGGCCTGATCTTTTGTCTTAATTATTTTAAAGGTTCTTTAAATAATTCCCGTTTTGAAACAACCACGTTGCAACTTATACCGTCTTTCTGCTAGGTATACTATTTACAGCTCTATTATCTTTATTCTCTACAAATTCCCCTTTGTCCCCACACGATGCACAATGCGAAATAATTGAAAGATTCTATAAAACCCACGTATGTGGCCGCTTTTCTTTTATTGTGTCGCTATTTACTCCTTAATGATCACAATTGTTCCACATTGAATGGAGAATTAAAAAAAACTAATGATAATAATTCCAAGCGCACATCTCAAACAATGGCAGTCGCTGTACGTGATATTGACGGCCCGATATTTTTAAGGCTTGCGTATACTGTAGAGAGGAAATAAGGCGACGAGTATTGATAATAATCTGAGCTTAAAAATAAAATATGTTACAGTTATACTATAACGTGACTTCATACCTACTAGTAATATATAAATACTCGTAGGTGGTACTCATACTTGTAGTAATTTTAGATCAGTCATTGAAATCATAGAAATTCTAACTTTATTTTTATGATATCGATTTATTTTTGTGCAAAATATTTGTATCTGTATATTGTATTGGTTACATACAAAATGATATAAACAATAAAATTATTTCAAATATTATATATTACTATAATTATAAAATTGAATTTCGCTGAAGTTTTCAAACAATGCAAAGCAAAACCAAAACTTGGATCGTTGAAACTTCTCAAAATACTACAGGACTAGGAACTATGCATAAATTATTATATAACACGACACCAATAATATGCACAGCGCCTAAGAATAATTCATTATCCAACGGGAAGACAAAGGGGCTTTTAATATTATTGAAAACTTGCAGTAAGAAAACTTTGTATTATGCGATAGAATATTTGCATACATTTACAGAATATTATTCTTGTGCCAGACAGTAATGTATTGGGGATATCTTGAAAACAATATAACACATGAAAATTATATTTGTACCTGTGGGTATATAACCAGCAAGCCATGGGGTGTCGTTAGTTACCTCGAAGAAAAAAGTCACATTCGCTAGACTATTGAAAAAAAAAAACAAAAAAAAAAACAATTAATAATGTGAATTTCGTGAGTACATTCGAACCTAGGGCATTTTCTTTACGAAGCGGCTCTTTTCCCGCTGAGGTACATGGAAGTGTTCAAAGAGTTTAAAACTAACTATAGTAATTACATATAGGTACTTGTAGGCAGAATGTAATATAGACCATTGCCTCATAGGCTCAAACATTAAAAATAAAATTAACGCCTTTAGCTGCCGCCTGTGGCGCTACTCTCTCGCCATCTTCGTGACCGTGCAAATGTCTTCAAAATATGTCCTCCGTCTTGTGATACTATTGCAATTTGTAATATTAACTATAAACTAAGTAAGTATATTAATTGGAACCCTCGTAGCTTTAGTTTTAAGATACCGTAGTTAATTATCGCCATTACGTCTTATACTTTGTAAGCATGACGTACCTATTTTGAATAAATATGTTTTGAGTTGAGTTGAGTTGAGTAAACACAGTTTTATATTTTGGTCGGGACTTTTATTTCTTCAGTACTCTGTCATTCTCCTTTAGAGGGAGAAACACCTTTGGTGACCTCCCTGGCGCAATGGTAAGCGCTTTTGTCTTAGAGTGGGAGGACCCGGAGCTTATCCCCGTCAGGATCAATTTAGGAATTTATAATTACTGAATTTTCTCTGATCTGGGGGGAGGCTTCGGCCATGGCTAGTGGCAACCCTACCGGCAAAAACGTACTGGGGCGACACTGCCAACGCTTAAAGCCATATCATTTAATTATTGTTGACTTTCGTGTTTTAGAATTATAATCCTTATTTTAGGAACGTCACCGTACGTGACTTCAAACTGTCATTTTGAGTAATATTGCTTAAATATTGCTTTAAGCATTGGCATTAAGGCTCCTGCTACGCGATTTAGCGAAAAAAAGACAGAGTATATGTGCGATCCAGGCCAAATCTCTGCGTTTTATCCTGCCAAAACCAACTATGATCTATTAATAATATAATTCATTGTACGCATACATACGAGATGAAAATGTGATGCGATAAGATACATTTTGGTACTCTAATATTCCTTTTAATAACTGAAGTATGAAGACTTCGTAAATATTTGATATAATTTCGTCTCATAAGAAACAAGAAATATCCTGCCATACCTAAACATACATAAGACATAGTTTTTAATAACTGTGCTTATTATTTTGGTATTCTTATTAGTTCTTATCTTTACTTTTACAAAATTATGACCGTAATAATAATACTTGTATGATAGTATTCAAAATCTGAAATTGACTTAAGTACCTTCAAAGCAAGAGTGGATAAGCATCTTCTAGGCAAGCGTGCTCCAACCTCCTCATCATTGCTTTGTATTAAGCATGATTGTCGTCAAGCGCAAGCCTATCTCGCAATAAATGTAAAATAACTGTAAAGTAAATGTATTAAAAAACTTATATAATCATGTGTACTTAATTGTAATATTCTTGGTATTCATTGTGACTATATTGCAAAATTGTTAACACTACATAATTATAATATTTGTATTGTATGCCTTAGTATTAATTATTATATGATAAAAATGCTGTTTTAGTGTTGTAATTCTAACTTTGTTTTCTGTTCTGCTCAATCTGTAAACTTAAATGTGACTTATCTCTACTTTAGAAACTTTTCGGCACTGTTTGTCTACTATTTCTTTATCCTGTAACCATATAATTATTTCTGTAAGTAATGACTGTTTGTTGCCAAAATAAAAAAATAAAAAAATAAAAAAAATAAAAAAATATATTTATGTAAGTACTTAGTTTGGACTGTGAATATTGAATTCTTACAACAACAAATAACTAGAATCACAGAAATAAAATACTATGCTTATGGCTTAAATAATATGGATATAAAGACTATTTTACTGTTGGCAATACTATATAAGTACAAGTGCAAATGATAACAATTTTGTATCAAACAAAACATCTAAACAATGCAAAAAATAATATAGGCGCGTTGATAACAACGCCATGACGAACGGATATTTTATGTTCGCTGAAATTAACCAATTGCTATTAAGAGAAGGAAAGAATAATTGTCTTTTATAATTTTTCTTGGTGTAATAATATGTTATATTATGTCTTTCATGTTATATGTCAGCACATGTTATACGAGTATGTTATTGTAGTATGTATGTGTTATATGTCAGCACTAGGCTGAGTTTGCGACCTATTGTATTGTTGCTAGTCCGTTTCGTAGTTTTTTTTTAATTTAATTTCTTTTTAAGTCTGCAACAATGTAACGCAATAAAGGATTTATTTATTATTTAATTATTTATTTATTATCTTATTTATTTAGGAACTAGACGATGCCCGCAACTTCGTCAGCGTAGATTGAGGTTTTCCGGGATAAAAATTAGCCTATGTGTTATTCCAGTCTATAATCATCTCTGTGAAAAATTTCATCCAGATCCATTCATCCATACATCCACACTTTCGCATTTATAATATTATTCTTAATTATTAAATTATAGTGAGAGATATAGATGTGCTTAAATTTTATACAGGTGGAAAGATATTATTCTATGTTAAGAGTTTATGTCCATAACTCACCTAATTTCATCCTCATTAACCTCAATAAATTAACCGTTAATTGCTTGTATAAGCAATTTGCAATTATGTTTGCAATAACCAGGGTAAGAAGTTCCATTAACAGTATCACGATCGCTAACAGGTCTATTGCGGGCATAAATCGTGAGGCCGAGACTGCAATAGGACATCAATAGGTCGTTAGGGCATTGCGACATTCAAATACAAATTGCCATATAAATGTTTACGGTGAGTATTAATGTCTTCATCAATTTAATTAATTACTTCTGTTTTAATATACCTATAGCTGTTCAGTTTGCATTAAAGCTATCTTTTTTTCTACTCATGTATTATTTTAAACTCAACTTAGTTTTATATTAAACTAGAAGATGCAGCGGGAATTCTTTAATTAACCGGGATAAAAAGCCTGTGTCCTTTCCCGGGATCCTATCTCCATACCAAATTTCATCAAAATCGGTTGAAAAGATGAGCCGTTAAAGCAGACAGGCAGACACACTTTCGGATTTTGTAATACTAGATGATGCCCGCGACTTCGTCCGCGTGAATTAAGTTTTTTCATTCCCGCGGGAACTCTTTATTTTCCAGGTTAAAAAGTACCCAGAGATACAACCTATGCCTGTACCAAATATCATCAAAATTGGTTAAGCAGATGGGCCGTGAAAGCGTACCAGACAGACAAACAGACACACTTTCGCATTCATAATATTAGTATGGATTAGTATGGTTTGCATCGTAATGTTTATTCGCCACTTGGCTACTATACAGCTTTATCAGCAAGACATTTTTTAACCGACTTCAAAAAAAGGAGGAGGTTCTCAATTCGACTGTATTTTTTTTTTATTTACGTCGAATAGATCATATTATTCCGATATTTTTATGTCATAAAAATACGTCTTCGTATAAAATAGAGAATGTCAGTTTTGCTCTTATTTCTTTTGTCATCGCCAAGGTTAAAATTAAAACGCTTTTAATAACTCTTTGGAAATTATCAAGAGCATTAAATATAGAACAAAAGAAGTCTTTGATTGAGGAATAATAATCATCTTGGTTTTGTTTCACAATTATAACAATACCGAGTGAGATTAATAAGAAAGTACAACGTGCTTTATAGAGAAGCTGAAACTGGAATTTTATAGAAAAAAGTTGTCTTTTATAGAGACTGCAATTCTCGTATTGTCTACTCTACAGTAAAGTTCATGCCGACATTGACCTGTTTTTTTGTGTTTTACTGCGACGTTGCAATTTTTGTAAAACAAGTAACGAAGGTAATATATTTCAGACGTTTGCAACTTTTGACTACTATTTTCATATAAATTTCTATGTAAAATCTTAACGGGCTTCTAGTTTGCTTCAGTTAAAGCAACGTCAAGAACAATTATGATGTTTTAGTAAGGCAGTCAATTTACTCACAAAGTTACGGTTTACCTTAAAATATGTTTTTTTTTTAAATAATAATTATAATTTATTAAAGTCATATATTAAAACTAAAATAAACAAGTATTAGGCTATACATTAATATACTAAAATCTAAATATTAAACTAACTATAAAATAAATTTAAAATAAATCCTTATATATACCTACAGCAAACAGAAAAAAACCGTAATTAAAAAGACCACCCCTGGTAGCCCCTGGGCCAAAGGTACCCATCAAGCTTGCAAATATATTATTTTTATAAAACCGAAAATTAAAGTCATATACGACTAACGGAGGATTTACAATTTTGTATAAAAATTTAAAAAATAATATGTAAAAAAATAGTAGTCTTAAATATCTACCTCCGCTAGTTGCTAGATTGTAAGGACAGATGCAACCGGCTACAATATTTTATTCTCATAGCACTGGCATAATAGCCTTGCTAAATTACAGAGTAGCTTAGTAGTAATTAACTTGAGAAATAAAAGAAAGTAAAAAGTATGACCTTTATAAAATAACCGGTAATGTTTTGTGTAATTTGTGTGAGTTCTATTTATTATACGACTGCCTGAAAAAAGGAAGTATATTATTGTTTTCTGAAAAAAGGAGTATATTGTTTTCAGGGTTCATGTATGCATGAATATATGTATGTGAGTTTGTATATTCCACCATAACTTCTATACGCCTGAACGGATTTTGATGAATGAGGTATCATTAGAATCCTTAGCTTATTCCGGGTGACATAGGCTAGTAAAATTTTAAAAAAATGATAGGGTGACCATGGTCCCGCATCAAAGATTAAAGTTGAATTATTTTTTTCCAAAATGAGATTTACTATATTGGCATCATCAAGAAAATGATTAGTAGATTCCAAAAATATATAAGACTATATCTCAATATCCAGTGATTCAGAAAGAAATATCATTTAACTATGCAGTCGTATTTTTTAGTTATTTGAGTTATATTCACTTGTATAGCTGCTCTTTATTGAGTGAATTTGGGAAAATTGGTAATCACTCCAACAATATCGTATTAAGTTATAATAAAAAAAAATCCGAATAAAATAATTTATTATTTAAAAAAATCTTCAGATCAAATATCTTCCTAATCAACTTGGAAATACTAATTGATGGCCACTTTCTTAAAAATATTGATGAATAACAATGCGTGAAATCCATAGATGAAGCCATTATTGTAAAGATACACAATTTATTACTTCAAACCAATATCATGTTTGGAAATTTGTGATGTATCTCTTATTATCGTAAAAATTATAATTATTAAAGATGTCAAAATGTAACAATACCAAGTGTAAACAAATCGTATTTACTCTTTATTTACATTTTTGTAATTCAATTTTAAAGTTATTAGGATTTATTAGGTTTGTTTTGAATTTTATGAGATCTTATTATCTTGTAAATTAAAACTTTTTGTTTAATTATTTCAAAACTTAATCGAGGCCTGCTCGTAATTGCTCTTATTCGAGACTCAAACTTGATCAAGAATATTTAATGACTGAGTTTGGGCGCTCAAGTGCGTTCCTCGTAAACTGAAATGAAATATAGAAGCAAAGATCTAATATTTTAGGGCAAGACATAAAAGGTAAATATGAATACATTTCCTGGATACTTTAAGGATCTAACTTTACATTTTTTATATCTTCACTGCTAGATAGTATAGTTCTAGCTGGAAAATGAATTGATGTTGACTTTAACAATACTAGTACAGACTACTGGCTCCTAGTAGATAAAAGAAAACTAGATAGAGCGTGCCATTAAAACAATTGAAGTAACGGACGCTCATTTAGCTTTACTTTTTGGGATAAATTACAGACTAAAAAATTAACATACTGATAATATACATTTGAGAGCTATGAACTGTTACCAATCCAACAACTTACTTAATTACTGCCAATCCGCAAACCTATCCTAGGACATCATTCAGGAAAACCAAAGAGTTCCCACGGTTTTTAAATCCACATGAACGGATGTGCAGGCTTCATCTGGTATAATATAAAATTCGATATAATACAGTAGTATGAATTTAAGAATCAGAAAGTTACGTAAAATCAAAACATCATTTTTAATTATTCTTAATACAAGAACAACCCATTTCCAACTAAATTTAACAAATAATTCGATACAATAAACGGAAGTAGATAAGATAAAGCGAAGTCAATTTCGAGCACTCTACACCGAGGCTGCTACAAACTGATAGGCCATTTACAAAACAATGTAAAATCGAGCTCAAAATAATTAATGATTTCGATAAGAGAGACAAAATTTTGAGAAATAATAGAGAAACGTTCATCGCTAGGCAATTATGGAAATGATGCTGAGATAATTAAATTTTACAATAATTTTGCAAAGCCTTGTTTAGTGACACCCTAAACTCAAATGTAATTATTTATAATCAAATATTATATTAATAAAAGGTTTAGAGAAATGTGAGGATATTCGTAAAATACCATTGTACAAGCACAGAATAGGTAATAGTGTACAAGTGTCTAAGCACTACGAGACAAACTACTAGACTTTATCTAGTTTTTAAGGAGAATATGAGTTGCACATGTTTGATGAAATAACAATAAATAAATAAATAGAAATAGAAAATTTTTGACCATTAATGAACAACTCCAGATTGTAAATTAGAAAATCTTCAAAATGAATATTAGATTTAATATTTGAATTATTACGAATATAAATCACACATTAAAACCAAATGACAAAATTGGCAGTCATAGGGACTGCCGATAGAAGTAAAAACGAATATTTAAAAGAATAAAAAAAGAAAGAATATATAAACCTTAAAACTAAGGCAATAAAGTTTAATTACGAATGTAGTATATTTATATTTTGTTTTCTTCTTTTGTCTTCGTAACAACGCGAGCATGTCGGTGTTCGCGAGCATGTCGCTGTTCACGAGCATGTCGGAGCGAGGTGTCGGTGACGCGAATCCACAAGTTTACCCCCTACCAAAAAGTGCTCAACGCGGCTAAAGAAGTTTTCACTTCAAAATTGTACATTGCCGCCCAGGCCGGAAATAAAGCTATTCACGGATGAGTTATATTGGAAGGACGAGGCGAAGTTGAGGACTCCCTAAGTTATTCCAATAGGACGGGGCGGCATCCGAGGGCTTTTTAAGGGGTTAAAGTAGGGGTTGGAAGTTTTTTATGAAAGTCCTTTGTTTTTGAAAGACATAAATATTGACATAGCTATTAGTTTTAAATAATAATATTTTATATACAAAAAATATAACTATAAGTCGAATATTGCGTAGCCAGAAAAAAATATTAAGCAAATTGTTTTGCTGTAATTTTCCGCCTTGTTTTCAACTTCAATTTCGGATAATTTCAATCGTATCAAAGGTTTTTGTCTGATTTGCTTACAAGCAAAAAATATACAGAAAAAAAATTAAGACCCATAGAAGTAGGAATTTACACGTGCCCCATAACATGGGTTCATAGACGTAGAAAAATAATGACATGGGTTAAGATTTCTTTTTTAAAAATTTTAATTTGTTTTTAATCCAAATATTCAAAAGCGTAAAAAAATTGCCTAATTTTGATCTGAGTACTTTAAATGGCCAATATTTTTGATACGAAGTTGGCCATATAATTTCACATTATTATGATTTTTTGAGATTAATTTTTACAGTGCGTCTAAACTAAAACATAGGAGGACCGTATTTGTTTTCTATAAAGTTTAAATGTATTCCGGGTAAAACCTTTATCAAATGCCAGTTTATACATGACAGACCCTAAAAGCTTTCCATTTCAACTTCGCATATTTACTTTGCCGCTACATTAATCGTAACAAATTGTGTTTGAGCAGAACATGACAAAGATACTGGATTGTTTGGTAACTTATATAAGTTATTATGTTACGGGGTCCTGGGGGTTACCATCAACGCTTAAACAATGTTATATAAATTTTGTTGATGTTTTTGTTAAAGAAATATAATCCTTATTTTAGGGACACCAAGGTACGTCACATAAATCTGACATTTCAAAATAATACTCCTTTAAGCGATGGTAGTATGCCACCTGGCGAAGGGCTCATTCGCGCGGTAAAAGCCACTGTTATTTTATATTACTTTTATTTCTTTCTGGATGATGCCCACTTTATTTCTTTCTAGGTAAAGGTTTGTTATAAAATCCCTCGGAACTCTTTGACTGTCCGGGATAAAAAGTAGCTTGTGCCTCCGGGATGACTGATACAAGACCAGAGAAAATAAAGAAATTTTTAATTCCCAAATTGACCCTACCGGAAATCGAACCTAGGACCTCCCACTGTAAGACCAAAGCGCTCTACACTGCGCCAGGAACTGCTTGTCGTAAATACAACTAGTGGTTTTTTTGTCTCCCAGCTCATTATCCCTTTTGATAGTTAATTACTAATAAACGTTTTTAGGTTCCCGCGGGAACTCTTTAATTTTCCGGGATAAAAAGTAGTCTATGTGTTATTCCAGACTATAATAATACGTCATGTCTGTGCCAAATTTCATCCCGATCCGTTCAGTCGTTATGGCGTGATTGAGTAACAAACATCCATCCAATCTTTCGCATTTCTAATATTAGTATAGAGTAATAGATAGTAACATTTAGATATACCTATTTTATCTATGTACAATAGCATTTGCTCCAAGTTCGTACACGCTAAACCGGTTAATATTTTGATTAGAACATATTATAACTAAGTGGTAATTAATCATAAGACAAATTTGTGATAACCCATTTACTCGCAGTGGGGAAACTTCATTCATCTATCAATTTGGGAGTATAATATTGAGTTAGCGAACTATTCGGAGAATATGTCAATGTATTCTGTGTCTACCACGTCAATAACGCTCTCAATATAATGGAAATTATGAAATGGCAAATTTAGTACTGTTGAGACGTCCATTAGACAATATCGCTGGTGATAAGTGCCGTTGTCTTACAACTGGGAGGTTTGGTCAGGCCTGGCTCACTTGTCACGTGACCTGAGATATTTAACTACTGCTGCGTGGACGCTCGACGGCACTCGTATCAGTCGAGTGTTGCGCGCGGACCGTAGTTATACGTTTGACTTTTACTCAAGTTCTCGTTATGGATAAACAAAGAAAGATCAGTAAACGATATCGTATCACATTAGGTCGTTTAAACTCTAATTATTAAGACCTAACTTATCGCTCTTTGCACTTCCTAAGGACCCTGAAAGGTAAGTTTGTATTATTTGCCTATCTAGGTACATAGTACATACGTACCTACTTAGAGTTCTAAACAAAACTAATATTAATACATAATGTGGGTAGTTTTATTTTTATATCCACACAAGATACAGTTTTAAACAAAAGTAAATATAAACCATAGGTAGTATCCAATATTATAGTGATAGCCTAATGGGTAGACTTCAGCCTCCAAGTCTGGGGTTCGATCCTGGGAACGCACCTCCAACTTAATTAATTAAAATATATCATTTACGGTGAACAAAAATCGTGTGTAAAGCTGAAAACATGCCTGAAGTTCTATAATCATTATAAAAAACTCTAATATGTCTGCCAACAAGAAATTGGCCAGTGTGGAGGAATATATGGCTTAAACCCTTCTCATTCTGAGAAGAGCCTCGTGAGTCGTGCTTAGTAGTGGGACTAGTGGGCCGCCGATGAGTCGATGATGATAATCCATAATGTGGGTATATTATTTTGTCTCGTAAACTCTGGCATGGGCCCCCTTCCACCCCATATAAGTGTAAAATATTCATTGATATTTCACTACTTGTGGAATATATAACGACTTTTTTTATCCACTACAAGTTAGCCCTTGACTGCAATCTCACCTGATGGTAAGTGATGATGCAGTCTAAGATGGTAGCGGGCTAACCAGTTAGGGGCATGGCAGCATGTTAAACCCATATCAGTATTTGGTTTCTACAAAATCTATGAATAATAATAATATATCTTTTATCTATTTTTAAAGTAATTGTCGTCATCATTGCAACCGATTACCGACCCATAGTAATGATACCGATAGTAAGAATTTAGAAGTAGTCAACCCTAAGGCTACACGCGCCGCGTCTGAAGGGATAAGAGTTACGCGATAGAAAGAGATATATAGAGGTAGGTATTTAATTATTTTCACTCGCAGCGCTGTGCGAGCTGAATTGCACTTTATTACGACGTAACCTGAGTCGCTGATGGTTAAAAGGTCTTCGCGGAGTAACTCTTCTGTTACTACTATTACCTATTCTGTGGTTTGGTGTTCGATCCCTAGGATGTTTAATTTTGGTTTTTCTAGCTAGCTTTAAGTTCTGTTGTATTGTTATCAATAAATATTGTAGTATATTAAAAACAATACAACAGTGTATTGTTCTTCAATAAAAAATTTGGAATTTATAAAGTAAAAGTAAAGTAAAATATACTTTATTGTACACCAATAAAATAAATACAAACACAAAAACAATCTTATTGGATATGGCACAACAGGCGGCCTTATCGCTTAAATAGCGATCTCTGCTTCCAGGCAACCTTAGGGTAGAGGAAACTTAAAAGAAAGCGGGAGGGGTGTACAGACATGAATAAATAAATATTATAAATACATAAAAACACAGAAATGTATAATGTAATAATATGTAGGATAAATACACAGTAATACACAGTAGTACACAGTAATCCATACTAATATTATAAATGCGAAAGTGTGTATGTCTGTCTGTCTGTCTGTCTGTCTGTCTGTCTGTCTGTCTGTCTGTCTGTCTGCTACGCTTTCACGGCCCAACCACTCAACGGATTTTGATGAAATTTGGTACAGGGATAGGCTATATCCCGGGGAAGGACATTATGCTACTTTTTATCCCGGAAAATTAAGGAGTTCCCGCGGGAACAAAAAAACCTCAATCCACGCGGACAAAGTCGCGGGCATCAGCTCATACATTTTATTCAATGGCCACAGCGATCCAAAGGCTTATAAAGTGCCGAAGGTATATCGACTGCCGATGCCATGATTAAAGCCCCAGTGGATTCCACATTAGTAAAGCTTACGCGATAATTCACGAAATAGCCGGTGTGTATCACGGGATTTATGAATGACCCACGGAAGCAGAGTAGATCAATAGCCGACGATGCGTACAAATTTTTCGGATGATTCATTCATTTTTAGGGTTTCGTACTAAAAATTTCGAACACATTCTTCTTCTTCTTCTTTTCTTATTCACCTTGTAGTTAGTCTGCCTGTCGCTAAAAAGATTAAGAAACAACAGTAACAGTAGCTGGAATGTTACCTACATTTTACATAATTTATGCGTATTATAAGGGCGAAAACGCACTACTGACCGCAATAAATTGTCCGCGCGAAACGTCCATGTCGACATTTATATGGAGCTGTAAAGACTAGTGCGACAGGACCAAACTTGTATTCTCTCCGATGTGGACGTTTTTTCCTGTCCGGTCCTAATGTGGTTATGACAACCACTGGGTTATAAGCGATATAGCGCCAGCTATTATCTGTCATCAAGACAATTATAATTCTATACAAATCGTCGTCCAACTTTAACGCGATCGAGTAGGTTCTTACTAGATGTCTCTGAAACTGGGAATATAGCCGTCATCCCTGTATCAGTACTACTTAAAAATATTTCATTTCCAAGTTATGGCAGACACTAAATTGCACGGCCCGAGGCGTCCAGCTGCTAAAAGTTAGCAAATTGTTTACTAGAATTATTGAAGCGAAACGTTCGCCCGCTGCCCGCAATCCTTGAACAATATGTTCGCCAGAAACTATAATACGCTTTGGCTATTATTCGCAGCTTTTGATTTTTACTGGCGGTATTTTTCGACTTTTTAAACGTGGATTTGATTTACAGAAGCCTCTTATTGCGAGATAATTTGCCTGCTTGTAGAAAATTAAAAAACCGGCCAAGTGCGAGTCGGACTCGCGCACCGAGGGTTCCGTACAAACCTGTAGTAAGTTTTACGATTTATGACGTATTAAAAATAAAAATTACGTTTGTTGTATGGGAGCCCCCCTTTAATATTTACTTTATTGATATTTAATTATTTATTTTGAAAGGTAATACACAAGTTAATATTCTGTGAAAATTTGAACCGTCTACCTGTTACCATTTTTAATATTGAGCAAAAAAATACGAAAAAACCGGCCAAGTGCGAGTCGGACTCGCGCACCGAGGGTTCCGTACAAAACTGTAGTAAGTTTTACGATTTATGACGTATTAAAAATAAAAATTACGTTTGTTGTATGGGAGCCCCCCTTTAATATTTACTTTATTGATATTTAATTATTTATTTTGAAAGGTAATATACAAGTTAATATTCTGTGAAAATTTGAACCGTCTACCTGTTACCGTTTTTAATATTGAGCAAAAAAATACGAAAAAAACACGTTTATTGTATGGGGACCCCCCTTAATATATATATTTTTTTAATTTTTAGTATTTGTTGTTATAGCGGCAACGGAAATACATCATTTGTGAAAATTTCAGCTTTCTAGCTATCACGGTTTATGAGATACAGCCTGGAGACAGACAGACAGACAGACAGGCAGACAGACAGACAGACAGACAGACAGACAGACAGACAGACAGACAGACAGACAGACAGACAGACAGACAGACAGACAGACAGACAGACAGACAGACAGACAGCGGAGTCTTAGTAATAGGGTCCCGTTTTTACCCTTTGGGTACGGAACCCTAAAAAACACGTTTATTGTATGGGGACCCCCCTTAATATATATATTTTTTTAATTTTTAGTATTTGTTGTTATAGCGGCAACGGAAATACATCATTTGTGAAAATTTCAGCTTTCTAGCTATCACGGTTTATGAGATACAGCCTGGAGACAGACAGACAGACAGACAGACAGACAGACAGACAGCGGAGTCTTAGTAATAGGGTCCCGTTTTTACCCTTTGGGTACGGAACCCTAAAAAGATGTCGGTCTTCTCAAGATGAATTACATTTTAGTTCTCATGCATGAGTGACTTTCAGAGATTTAAACAAAAAAATATTAGGTAGTGATGATGGTAGTGATGTTTTATGTAACCAAGATTTTATTTTATGTGAAAGGTCACTGTTATATTAAGTACATGCTTCCATTTTGGGCAGTCGAGGCATACAGAAAGAATATACTGCAGACAATATAATACGAGTATTATGCCCATAGATCCTACCTAGTTAAATTAATCCACAGTGAAATAATCCATAGAAAGCATCGACTATTATTTTAACAGATACTTTGATGTAAAATTATTTATCCAATTAAATGTACTTTTACATTTAGTTGTCTGCCTTTAATTTCGCCTATAATAGGAAAGTTTACTTTGCATTAATTCAATTACAAATAATTCATTTTTATCTATTCACATTCTTTCTTTTTTTTATTTTACTTTTTATCAATAAACTTACCGATTTGTCTATAATAATCTTATAAAACAGAACAAAAAAGCTCCAGAATGTTCGTGCCTCAAAACCGATGACCCGTTATTTTCAGGCTCAAAAATGAAATACGTACTACATATGTAATTTCTGATTTCTAAGGTGGGTCTAATCTTCATATTACACCAAAATGTCATATATTTAGTACGAGAATTAATAAATAATATACACAAATAAATACGATTGTGAGAACTTCTAATACGGAGAACCTTTTCGGTGATTTATTGAGGAATATTTCAGAAGCACCGTACCATTACAGAGCGAATTCTGGCGATTAAGTCGGAGAGGAGAGAAATTTTATCTTTAATAAAAAAGGCTTACCTTCTGGTAATAAATTATTCCAGAGGCTTTTATTCATTCTACCGATACATGTATGATGGTTTACCTATTTTACTGATGTAAAATAGGTAAACCATCAGGCAGGTGAAAGTTACGTTAACTTGGGTTGATTTTGACGAAATTTGGCAAAGGAATACGAGTTGCTTGCTCCCTGGTACTTTCGATGTAACTAGGTATATATGGGCTACTATTTAGTCAGTAAAAATTTAGTAAAAACATTTTCCAATTCACGTAAAAAATACAAAACAGTTAATGCATACTGTCTTTTAATATTACTTCTAAATTAGTATGTCTACTATCGGTCAGGGCATAAACACACTACGGACAGGGCTTACTTTTGTCATAAAACATACACGCCAAACGCCGGCTTGTATGGGAAACACGTTTCGTCCTGTTGCGGTAGTCTGCGCAAGTCCATAAAATGCATGCGCGGAGTTTTTGCCGCCAGATTTATTTTCCCATATTATGTTTTCAAGGGCTAACTGCTAAGCCAACTTTGAAGAAATTCATTAAAATTGTCACCCGAGGATATCTAGTTTTTCTGGAAAAATTTAGGTACCTTTAAGGCAAGAGTGTATAGGAATCTTCTAGGCACGCACGTTCCAACCTAGTACCTAACCATTATAACCAGTAATCTAGAACCTAATCATTGCTTTGCACTAAGCATGATTATCGTCAAGCGCAAGCCTATCTCGCAATAGAAAAAAAACAACAGGATAAAAACATATTTTAATCATCAGTCCTTTGAGAACAAAAGTTAATGCATTATAAAATTTATAAAACAAGAGTTCTCTAATACATTACTCCTCTTGACCTATTTCTTTTGCTAATGGCGGTACTGAAGCACCAGGCTAAATTACTTTCGAGAAAAGCAGGTTACTTATTGGGAATGTGCTCGCAGACTTTAGTGTTATATTAATCTTCTTTTGTCCCACTTTTCATTGTGGCAGGTTGAAAATGATTGTAATACCAATGACTTTAACATCCATTGCTCTAATATATCGCAGCCAGAATGAAATTATTAATGTCTGTGCCGCATTGGTTCATCAGTCAATCTTTTGTTTTATACGCTATATGATTAAATAACTGATTTAATAGACTTAACACGAAAATACACAACAGGTTTTAAAAGATTGATTTTTTTAATCCACTACCTATAAGTTAACCCTTGACTGCGATCACACCTGATGGTAAGTGATTATTCGTGTTCTTTGAGATCTACCAATTCGCAATTAGCTAGCGTGGTAGTCTATGTCCATTCTTAAGTTCTGAGAAGAGAAGTCCCAATAGTGGAATAACGATGGGTTGACATTATGTTAAGTTAAATTATGTAGATACTCACCTAAGCTGCAAAGATTCATTTATGGGAAGCATTTACCTTTATTTTAATTTTATTTATTAGGACAGCCAACAGTCGATACAACAAATGCACTGTTAATATTAATCAAACTCATACAAGTATATGTTAAATGTGCAACCTATTATAGGCATAAATAGGAATAACTAGTTACTGTTATAATGTATTGAACCACCTACTCCAGTTTTTATTTACCTTTCAGCCGCCTTCTCGAGTTCAGAACTTTCTCCCCTCCCCCATTACCCTAGTGTGTTAAAACTTGTTTCATTTAAGCAACACAGTTGTTGACTTATGAGTTGTAGCGGTCCGAATACAAATAGCATTGAATCAAGTGAACTAAAACTGCTCGCACATATCGGAACACCTTACGTATTGTACGCGTCGATGCGTTGAGTGTTTTGCATTTGCAAATAATGACAATTTTAACTATTAAACTATCGTGAGTGATAATGTTAAGAGAGAGAGATAAGTTTAAACTATGTATGGATAAACTAGTTGCGAATCCCTCGGCAAAAAAGTGAGTTTATCCGTACATAGTGTATTTGTTTAAAAATAATGACTAGACGGTTACACTAAACAAACTTTAAGAAAAAGAAAGTTGTTTTGCATCCGAACCGTTGTCAAAGCGAGACGATCCACGCCATAGATAATACCTATACACGCCATGTCGTGTAAGATACAGTTGAGGCGTTATTAATATTATAATAGAACGTGATAACTTGGCTATCGAAATTTAGTTCTGATAACAATATGATTTCATACGACTTCAAATAAGGTAAGTTTTTTTAACACACTCGGCTCAGCTCACCGCATTGTTTGTGCGGCTGGCGTGCCATTGTGCGGGATAAAAGTAGCACATAGGCTACTATCTACAGAGATGTCTGTGCCAAATTTCATCCAAACTCGTTCAGCCGCTTGTAACAAACATCAAGTTGTTTGGTAAATAAATATTTTTAGTTTTTTTTTCATCCATCCCTCCATCCAACATTCGCATGTATAATATTAGTATGAGTATAGATAATTCTATAAATATTATTTAAATACTTCTATATCTAACTGAGTAATGTGGCCCTGCAAGATATGCGATCAAAGATGTAGAGGTCAGAATACAAATAGCGATATATCAAGCAAAGTTACACGCTGGTCCCCGACAATTTTTGTTTTCTAATCAATTTGTTCGTATGACACTCACCAGTCATCTCCGAACAAACATAATAGTAAGGATTTATTGGGAGGATCTTGTTTTTGATTAATAACTTTCGTAGCATATTGGATAGTGGTACTCCATCTTCTATCTACTTCTATGTTATGATTTATAAATGATTTATATTTGTTGTGTTTGCCAAAGAGCCATGGAACGCAGCATTCTAGGTTTAAAACTAGCAGATCGTATAAGAAACTCGAACATACGATCCAAAACGCTAGTAGCCGACGTTGGCCTTGCAGCAGCTTCTCTTAAGTGGGACTGGGCCGGTCATGTGAGCCGTATGCCAGATGACTTGTGGGCTAAATCGGCTTCCTTCTGGACCCCCCAAAATCATCAACGCCAGCGTGGTAGGCCGAGGCTACGATGGCGCGATGAATTGGACAAATTCTTGGTTGAGTGGCCCATCGAAGCACAACATAGGGAGATGTGGAAACATCGGAGGGAGGCCTTCGCCCAGTCGTGGGACAGTACTGGCTAGATTAGATTAGATTAGATAAGATATTTGTCGTATATGTCATGTATAAAGTGTGTGTTTATCGAGGCTTCGGCCGTGGCTATAGTTACCACCCTACCGGCAAAGAAGTACCGCCAAGCGATTTAGCGTTCCGGTACGATGCAGTGTAGAAACCGACTAGGGGTATGGGTTTAATATAACTGGCATGCCTCTAACAAGTTAGCCCGCTGCCATCTTAGACTGCATCATCATACCATCAGGTGAGATCGCAGTCAAGGGCTAACGTGTAGTGGAATAAAAAAAAAAACATTTTCATTATCATTTACAAAAATATGTTTGGGACCGCATAGCTAAGTTTGTAAACGACTGCTGAATTGTATAAAACTGTGCTAGTAAGAATAACCTATTATTTTACCTTTTTTTCTGGACATTTACACAAACTTCTATCTATTCGAACGATGCAAAAGTTCGAATAAGTATTCAAATGAAGCCCCACCCACTTTAAAATTTAACATCCATAATTCAACCCCTCTTGCTAGAAAATGAAAAAAAAAATGTTATCATGCGCAATAAAAATGAGTAAAAGATATGTAAAATATTCCTAATTTCAAATTGATTGCATATTAAGTATAGCTGCTAATATTAAGTAGCTGCTAAAGACAGACTAATTTATAATACGCAAATGACCTTGTTTTTTAGCAATACTATATTCAGACAACATAGAAACAAAACATAAAAATATCTTCAAACGCATCCGTAGATAATAAAACCATCCTTGAATTACCATCGTAATATAAATAGGCCTTGGAAGTTGGAATATGCCTTACCTGGAACAAAAAACGGTAATATGTTACACAAATACGAATAACATACAAGGAAAACTCCCCAAAAGAAGTATATAAGTAAACAAAGCAATATGCCTATGAAAATTGAGTTACTTTTGTTTTCGACAATTTCCATATCAAAGTTAAGCTAGGGCTTGTTCACACATCCCATAAAATGATTTCAGAGTAAATGGAAACTTCAGTCATATATTATTCTTATACTAGCTAGAATTTATTTTCAAATTTTTAAGAAAACAAACGAAATGAATAGTGATTTTTTTTTAATTCCTATAGACTATGTGTGTAGTTAAAATTAAAGACTAGTTACAGCAAAGTAAAAATCCATTATGCAACATTTCAACGCAAACAGCAAAATGGTCCGACCATCGAAATTTTACGCCACGGTACATAGAGTAGAATGAGTGGTTAAGTACATTTCACAAGAGAACTTTTCTCACATCTATTTAAAATGAAAATTCTTGCATACTTTCAATTGAATGGATGTTCTTCATACATTGGAATTTTAAAGAACTCTCTAATGTAGAATAGGCATAAACCAGAGAAATCAAAATAATATTTAAATAGAGGTGGTAATATGAGCTTGTCACAACGCAGATGTGTAGCGCAATTTGAGTGATATTTACTACTATCACCTATTCTGTGGTGATACTGTAAAATCTATCGTACGAGTATTTGCGTTTAGTTGGCGATGCAGTTGATTATTATTGTCTGCTTTCGAATAAAATTGCGTCTCTTTGAATTGATATCATCGTCCACCGATTGACGTACACTGCTGGACATACTCGTAGAAGTTTCTTGTACCTACAGGACTTTAAAATGCTGTGGTTTTTATGCTGAATGAATCCAGCGCCTCCCTGCGACCCCAAATCTATACTAATATTATAAATGCGAAAGTTTGAATAAATGGATGGATGGATGGATGGATGTTTGTTACTCAATCACGCCCCAACGGCTGAACGGATCTGGATGAAATTTGGCACAGAAATAGATTATAGTCTGGAAAAACATATAGGCTAATTTTTATCCCGGCAAATCAAAGAGTTCTCGTGGGAACCAAAAAACCTCAATTCACGCGGACGAAGTCGCGGGCATTAGCTAGTACTTAATATAGCTGTCATTTCTATTACCATATTTATAATTCTGTGGTACAAACATTGCATGCATTCTGGAATGCGGTTTAACGTATTCTGTATTTCAAAGAATCTTACTAGGCTAAGCTTTTAAACGCTGCAAAGGATGAAATGTCTTTTCTTTATAATCATTCTTCTATTTGACTGAATCCGAAACGAGATTTTAGTATTTCCTTAGAATATTAGTTTAAAATTCTTACTCGAGAATGTTTGGTATTTCAGAAAGCTTTTAATGAAAACGTAGTTAGGTGCTGCATACCGAATACCTACATAATAGGATGAATATAATCTTTATTTCGCTATGAAAGTTCTTTAACTTTTACTTATCGGATTCTCGTAATTCTGATTTCTTTTAGGTAATGTTTGTTTTTTAAATTATCTTTTATTCAATTCCATGTAAGCCCTTGACTGCGAATCGGGTCACAGTCGGATATGGCGGTTTATAATAAACTACATGCCCAGGACTCTGTCCACTTCAATTTTGATTATTGAAAAATTCCGCGGGAAATCCACGATTTGCTAAAATAAAAACTAGCCTATATCCTTACCCCGGGTGCCATATACCTCTATAACTACAAACTTTAGTCAAAATCGGTTCAACTTTTGTTTAAATCTTTTATTTAAAGGCTTATGAACTTTTTAAAGTTTTACCTGGCATTAGGATCGTAAAAAAAAAACAAATCGGTTTAGAAACCTCTGAGAAATCGGAATACCATAGGTACATTAAAAAAAAGATACGCGCCGAATTGAGAACCGAAATAAGAATTTAGACCATGTCTCCATTAAGCCAGAGAAGGTCAGGTTATTGTCAATGGTGAAAATTGCACTTTCCACGCACGTTCTATATTCCATTAATCTTTATGGATAGTGTCTATACCAAGGGGTATTTAAAACCAAAACCACGTAGTTCTCGTCACTGTTACCGCAATGCGACACTATACGGGTACACTTTGTATGTTTTGACGTGTATCACTTAACCATTCCAAATACGCGTGTCGGTCTCAAAGGCTGATGATTTCGCAGATAAATGATTTTTCGGTAGATTTATGTTTCCTCGTTGCGATGCTTTTTACATATGTACTTGACTATTATACTACTACTTCTACGAGTATTACTATTATTGTACCATTTGGAACTCTCAATTAAACTTTCACGTGTAAAAAGTTACAACGTGTAGAAGTCTCGCGAGAGATTTGATCTAATTAGTTAATTATTATCACACTTGACTAAGTCTAAGGGCAATTCATTATTGATCAGTCTGTATCGGTTTGTCATTCGTTAGGAAACATAAATCTGATACATGTTAGAGTTTGTTGTTTTTTTTTTCTACATCGTCAGTATTCTGTGGTATCGTACCGGAACGCTAAATTGCTTAGCGTCACATCTTTGCCAGTACTAGACTGGTAAGTGGTAACTAGTTACGGCCGAAGCATAAAAAATTTAAATTTTATTTATAATTTTTATATGCCAGGAAAGATATCAAAGTCAAAGTCAAGGGTAATCAAAATAGGTTTTGTCCCGAGGAAGGTCAAAAGCTAAGTTCATCCCGGAAAATTAAAATTCACGTGGGAATCAAAAACTTTAATCTATGCGAACGAAGTCGCGGGCATAATCTAGTAGTAATAAAGTTCTGAAAAGTTTGCCCGTGTGAATTCTATAGTACTTAGTAGCCTTAACAGAGTTGGATAGATCCGTATAAGCCTTTGTCCAAAATTTTACCCGAATTTCCTCCAGCTTTACCTAGTTATCAGAGTTAAAACGGTATTTCCACGTATTTTGCGAGATATGCCTTGTAATCTGTTTTAGATAGTTCTACACTGGATTCTGCTAAGTTTTATTACGTTGCAAAGGTATCGTTTTAGACGGCAATTATTTTCGTGCGGAATGGTTTGACAAAATTAATGCTTATTAATAACTAGCTGATGCCCGTGGCTTTGTCCGCGTGGTTTAAGTTTTTTTTATTCCCCCGGGAACTCCTTAATTTTCCGGGATAAAAAGTAGCCTATATCAATCTCCAGGTCCTCAACTATACCTATGCCAAAAATCACGTCGATCCGTTGCTCCGTTGCGGCGTGATTGAAGGACAAACCAACAAACAAACACACTTTCGCATTTATGATATTAAAGTATGGTATTAATTATTGTAGTATGATACCATGCTACGTAATTATTTTATTTCAATACTAGATGTCTGCGCTCAGTTGGGTGGATGTACAGCTTTAAGTGATATTTTTTTTGTAACTATGTATTAAAAACTACTTGTTGTTTCGCTATTATTACACAGATCACGAATTTTTTTATTTTTTTTGCACCAAAAAGTTATAAAATTTATCTCTAGTAGAGATCTTTTCCCCTTGTTACGGCTTGATCAGTTCCACAAGTCAAATGCGTACGTGGACGTACCGCCAAGCGATATAGCGTTCCGGTACGATGCCGTGTAGAAACCGATTGGGGGTAGGTATGGGAACGTAATAATACGACTGCCATACCCCCATCAGGTTAGCCCGCTATACCATCTTAGACTGCATTATTGCTTTAATTTGCTCTAACAGCAATTAATAAATGAAGATATAATTTATTCAATATTCATGTTTGTAAATGAGTAATTTTGTGTAATAATAACTAAGTAATTTAACTTAATTTCATAATATTATATTTTGTTGTTTGAGAAATGTATAAATTAACTTGGATTTGACTAGGTATATTACCAAACTGTGTTTATTTGTAAAAGGTTATTTTGTGAACCCTTAGAATTTGTTAAATGTTATTAAATTGTACTGTACTTCCTATGAATGTGGCATTGAATAACTATTTTTGTATAGATCTGTTTTTTTAAAAATAGATATTAATTAAAATTGTATTAATTTGGTTTAATTATTGTTGTCAGTTGTGCATGTTGGGATAACCTATAATAGGTTGAGCATTTATCATGTACTAGATGATTCCCGCGACTTCGTCCGCGTGGATTAAGGTTTTTTGATTCCCGCGGGAACGCCTTAATTTTCAGGGATAAAAAGTAGCCTATGTCCTTCTCCAGGATATAACCTACCTCTATACCAAATTTCAGCAAAATCGGTTGAAAAGATGGGCCGGGAAGTATGGAAGTATGGATATAGATATGGAAGTATGGATATGGATAGTATGGATTTGTATGCGTCTTATATTTAAGTATAAATGTATCTAGTGTATCAACTGTTGGCTGTCCAAATATTTTATAATATTAGTATGGAAGTATGGATATGGATAGTATGGATATGGATAGTATGGATTTGTATGCGTCTTATATTTAAGTATAAATGTATCTAGTGTATCAACTGTTGGCTGTCCAAATAAATAAATAAATAAATAAATAAATAAATAAAATTATTACTTTCCACCAGTTGAGATCGCAGTCAAGGGCTTACTTGTATTACTACAAGGGCGTATAGGGATTTTTAAACTTCAGTTTACGTGGATGATTTCGTGGACATCATCAAGTTTAATGTATAAATTAAGAACTTTTAACTATAATTATTGAGAACGAGCGAATATAGCGTGCATAAGCTTGAAAGCTATTAAATCGCTCTAGAATTCCAATAATTCAACCAGTATTACACATCAGAGAGGTAAAGTGACGTCGTGCTAAATTACGGTCACACGAACAAATGGACCTGAATCTTTCAACCCTTATTTCCTATAAGATAAGTATGAGAATCCCGTAGCCAGTTTCCGGTCTGAGTTTAGTCCGTTGGATGGATCGAATTCTTAGGACTACGAGGCAAGCATAATTTACACAAAGGAAATAATGACAGTCTTAATAAATGTATTTGTGTCGAACTGAATTATCTAGTATCTACTTAACGAAGTTTCAGGAAAGTTTAATTAATAAGTTTGGTTAAGTTTGGCGGATAGCTGCTGTTAAGTAATGTATAATAGATTTCTTGAAACTTGATGGCTGATGGCTTAACTTTGGTGGTTCGATAATAACTACCACGTTAAGTTTAAGAATCGTAAATTGGATTAACATTTTACGATTAAAAAAACTAAGTTTCTGTGAAACTACATAATAAATAACATGATTTTCCGGGATAAAAAGCAGCCTATGTCCTTTCCCGGGAAGTAATCTATCTCGATAGCAAATTTTGGCAAAATGGTTGAACAGAAGGGCCATTAAAGCGCAACAGACAGACAGACATATAAACACTTTCACATATTACTCGCTAATGTTGATGCTGTTAAAGACTTTTTTAATTACTCGATAGGTACTCAATTCGTTTATTTCATAAAGGACATAGCTACAGATGCCACAATACTTGGTCATATTTTGACTCTACCACTAGGAATTAATGGCACTCATTCTCGCGGGAACTCTTAATTTTCCGGGATAATTAATATAATAAGGTAATATACTAGTGTAGTGTATGTCTTTCCTGGAGCAAACCCTATGTCTGTACAAAGTTTCACCAAATTTAGTTGAAAAATGGACCGTCAAACTACACTGCGTCTCGAACAGAAAAACTAAAATTCGCATCCATATAAATATTATAAATGCGAAAGTTTGGATGGATGGATGTATGTATGGATGTATGTTTGTTACTCAATCACGCTCCAACGGATGAACGGATCTGGATGAAATTTGGCACAGAGATAGATTATAGTCTGGAATAGCACATAGGCTACTTTTTATCCCGGAAAATTAAAGAGTTCCCGCGGGAACCGAAAAACCTCAATCCACGCGGACGAAGTCGCGGGCATCAGCTAGTTTATAATACTTACTAGATAAGACATCTAGCCAAGTTCAAGCTAGCAGAACTGGCGAGTGCACCGTGTGTATAATATACAAATATCATCATGCTAAGTAAATCCTCCGTGGCGCAGTGTAAAGCGCTGTTGTCTTAACGGGCGGAGGTCCCGGGTTCGATCCCCGGCAGGGTCAATTTGGGAATTTATAATTTCTGAATTTTCCCTGGTCTGGCCTGGTGGGAGGCTTCGGCCGTGGCTAGTTACCACCCTACCGGCAAAGACGTGCCGCCAAGCGACTTAGCATTCCGGTACGATGCCCTGTATAAACCGAATAGAGGTATGCGTTTAATATAACTGCCATGCCCACAACCATCCAACCCGCTAACTACAGGTTAGCCCGCAACCATCTTAGACTGCATCATCACTTACCATCAGGTGAGATCGCAGTCAAGGGGTAACTTGTAATGGATAAAAAAAAAGAAAAAGTAATATTATAAATGCGAAAGTGTGTTTGTTTGTTAGTTTGTCCTTCAATCACGCCGCAACAGAGCAACGGATTGACGTATTTGCATGGGTTTTTGCATGGGTATAGAGAGTAACATGCTACTTTTATGTAAATATGGAGTAAGTACCCCGAGTACTCCATATTTTTCTGAGTAGGTACTGTAGTCGTGGGAATTAAATCAAACTTATTCCACGCGGACGTAGTCGCATACATCAGCTAGTGGATACATTTTCTTGTAGACCTCATGCGATGGGAATTTCAAACGAGGAAAGCATCCATCACACGTGTTAATGTCGCTAAAAGTACTCTGAAAACGTCGCCGACCAATGCAGTACCGCATTGCGACCGGGATATATGGTCCGCGCATAAAACACTGTTTTTGGGTACGAAGTAACACGTTATATGTATGCAAATACCTGTGCATTGTACGTAGGTATAGCTGTTTTTACATTAATCTACGACTTTATTTGTTGCCTGTTTTTCTAAACTCCAAACTTCAATCTTTTTTATTCAAATAAACTTTGTACAAGTGCTTTTGAATCTTTGAGTCAGTCTACCGCTGAAGAGAGAAGAGCCAGAAAAAACAAATGGTTGGTCTTTTCAATCAAAAATTACAGTATTTATAAGGATACCTACAAGTATGACAAGTAACTCGCAACATTACCACAAGTTGCACTCGAACTACCTACATAGTTCAATTTTTATTTAATACGCTAAGTCTCGTTATAATTGTTTTAGGCTAGTTTTAACTAATTGCCATTCATTATCGTATGTATGTTTAATTGTATATTAACTTCTTTCTTTAATTCGTCTCTAACTACCTACTTATATTGTAGTTATTGTAAGTATACGTGTTTATAAGTAGGGGAATGTGCAGTACCCAGACAAGCCGACGAGGCTTAAGGGTACGAAGTTATCATATTGTATTTGCATAGTTTATAAAATGATGAATTAAATTAAAAAAAAAAAAAAAAAAAAAAGTAACTGTAGTCCCAAGCACAGCTGGAGCGAGTCAAATCAAAGTTTGGATAATGGTATTTGACCAGCTATTACGGTTTTAGAAGCAATCATTTTGTTACAAGATAGGCTTGCGTTTGATGACAATCACGAGTGGAGGTTAAAGCAATGATGAGGACTGGGTTGTAGTGTGTTTGCCTTGAAGACACTAATTAATCATCATCATCAACCCATCCCAGATTGGCAGACTTCAAACATTTTTGAAAACACCTATAGGGAAATCTCAGGAATGCAGGTTGCCTTACGAATTTTTCCATTACCGTTGTATCTTGCAAGTGATATTTAATTTCTTGCAACGATATCTATTACACTATTTTATCAGTGATCTGATTTAATTATCTACATCAGGTTATAAAAAGTGGTCCTTTTTCAATCTGATCTGATGATACTAATTCACCATAAAATAAATTTATGATACGTATTCAGTAGATAACAATATACAAGTAGAGATCGTTGATAAGCTAAAGTTATCGAACGGTTCAATACAATACACTATTTAGGAAAAAGTCCATTAACTCTGATACAAACGAAATTGCGTTCTTCGACTTAAAATGGAGACGATATTAGGAACCTATTAGGAAATGCGCCAATGCTCACGAACAGAGATTTTAGAGACAATTTGTTGACCTACTAGCAATTTCGTGCTTTGGATCAAGAAGAACTAAAAAAAACAATACACAGACTAAAGATTAACTTTATTCAAATTAAAACTATGAAATACATTAAAATCTAAATTAAAAACAAACAATTAAAAATATCATCTAAGCCGCTGCAATGAGGCAACGCGACGTGCCCAGAACGCTGGCTCCGTTACCCCGCTGAATAGCCAAACTTATATGTTAAAAGAGGTAACTGCCAGCCCTCCGATCACCTGTGGACTCTGTGAGACGATAAAATAGATCCTTAAAAAATGATCTAGCATCTTCGCCTAACGACCCCAGGGTTTCAACACCAAAAGGCTAAAAAATTAAATGATTTTGTATAATTTCATACTTGCGCCTCTTGGCTCTTTCTGCATTAGTGGCGACGACGACCTCCGAGGCGCAGTGTTGAGCGCTGTTGTCTCAACGTGCGGAGGTCAAGGGTTTGATCACCGGCAGGGTCAAATTGGAGCAGGAATTTTCCCTGGTGGGAGGCTTCGGCCGTGGCTAGCCACCCTACCGGCAAAGACGTGCCTCCAAGGGGTATGCGTTTAATATAACTGCCATGCCCCTAACAGGTAAACCCGCTACCATCTTAGACTGCATCGTCACTTACCATCGGGTGAGATAGCAGTCAAGGGCTTACTTGTAGTGGATAAAAAAATACTGTGGCCACCGGCCCTGCCGCCTAAAGATATATAATATAGGATGTGATATTATATTTTGCCTTCTCTAATAGTACTACTACTACAGGAAAATACGGGTAATAGTAGTAGTAAAAAAAAATATTCAGGCGAAGTCTGGGCGGGACAGCTATTACCAAAATCTCATTTATAGGCACACAATCTATTTCTATTCGGGTGAGTTTTAATCAAAATAACAATGAATAGAAATTACTTTTTTTTCACTCAAAATAACAATAACATCGAGCAACGCGCCATAAAAATTGGAATGGCAAAAACGTTCCAATTTTACAGAGAATAGTTTAAAAAATTACGAAAAAAGTATTTGTAAAGAAAGGGAATGATTTTTTTATATACAATATAAACGTTTTTTTATTCAAGTAGATTTTTTACAAGTGCTTTTGAATAGTCCAATGAATCTATCACTGGTTCGGAATGCCGTTCCTGCCGAGAAGAACCAGCAAGAAACACGGTTGTTGCTCTTTTGAAAAAAAATGTATTTATTACTACTTAGCGTAACTTTACTTGGCGTATCTAATATTATAATGTTTTTGTCGACCTACCCACTTATTGAGATTAGTTTATATTTTATAAAAATAGTACAAGTATATTAATTTATTGTGTGTAGGTATAGTTACTTGTTGTTTGTTTATTACTAGAGTTTAATATAATAGGTACTGATTGTCGACGGTGGCGGCGACGCATGGTGTGCGGTAAAACTTGCAAAGTTTATGATCACACCATTTTATTTGTAACACTATTATTGTAATATTGTAATGTATCAAATAAATATTATAAATGCGAAAGTTTGGATGGATGTATGGATGTTTGTTACTCAATCACGCTCCAACGGCTGAACGGATCTGGATGAAATTTGGCACAGAGATAGATTATAGTCTGGAATAGCACATAGGCTACTTTGTATCCCGGAAAATTAAAGAGTTCCCGCGGGAACCGAAAAACCTCAATCCACGCGGACGAAGTCGCGGGCATCAGCTAATTAATAATAAAAAATAAAAATAAAATAAATTTTCAAACATTAATGAGAAGATATTACATTAGTTATCGCAGTCTTAAATCCTATAGTCCAATGAGTTATAAGGTTCACGTAAGTATGTTATAAGTAGCTTTAAGAAAACGCTAAAAAGTTTGAGAAACCTGCATGCCTGAGAGTTCTCTTATAATGAGCTTATAGGTGTGTCAAGTCTGGCAAGCTACACATGGCCAATGTGGTGGATTATGGCTTAAACCTTTTTCATTCTCCAGTGCGCCATTGGTATGGCGTGAATTGAGATGACTTTTAATTAAACTTACATAAATCTGATTTAACTCAAAAACACAATATCTTCCAATAACCAGCCACGGAGTCTTGAATTGGAAAAAAACTACTGCCCCACTTTTTACACGAATTAATTAAAATTTGCTCTCAGAGAAATTGTTGAGCCAAAAATATTAAACGGAGCGCTCAAGCAGATTGGATGCTTTATTTGATTTCTATATTATTGACCGAGCGAAGCGAAGGTCTCTCAGTCTACTTGAGTGAATTGGCACTTGTCCGTCCGTCCGTCCGTCCGTCTGTCTGTCAGAGCCTTACAACTTCTGAATTACTGAACGTAATTACTTCAAATTTAAATATAATATGTAAACCAATGGCCTCCCGCCGAATATGGCCTAAAAAGTTAAGAAAAACTATATTTCAGGGGGGCTCTCATACAAGCGAATGCGAAGTAAAATATTTTTTATAGCGTTACATATGATTGCGGTATATCATTTTAAAGATAATTAGGAATAGAGTCCAAAAATATTTTTTTTAAAATTTTTCCCCTAAAATTGACGAAATGGGGGGCTTTCAAAGTAGCGATTTTCTAATGTCCAAAGTTGTCCTCAGAACTCTCAATTTTCTGAAAGGCTGAGCCTGAAACTTGAATTATTTGAATTATATCCTGTACTTGAACAACAAATACTAAAATTAGATAAATATAATAAGGGAAACGAAATTATTGTATTTTTAATGATGATGATATTTTTAACAGAACTTCACACTGATGTCAGTAGATGGCGCTCTGTGAAACCGCGAGGTCTCAGTTCGGGGCGAACCACTAGTAATAATTTGTTTCTATCCTGACTTAATAATATAAATGCCAATGTGAGTTTGTTTGTTTGTTTGTTTGTTTGTTACCTATGCTTTCAGAAGTGTTGTGCACAGGGTTTGATGCCAGCGTATGCATTACGTAGATGGTAAATAGCAGATAATAATGAAATATTAGTATTGAGCTATACAAACGTTAGGGTAAGCCGTGCTTTTATGCCTCTATGAGCTGCACGCTACTGGCTTTCAGGGCCCATCTTTGCAAACGATTCTGATGAAATGTGTAACCTATGTAGCTGTACCCGGGGAAAAGAAAATTAAGGATTACCAGCGGGTATTAAAAAAAACTTAAATTGCGCGGACGAATTTCTATTTCATCAGCTAGTTTTAATATAAAAAAAGAAATATCTTGACTCACTGACCCCAAATCAATACTCATTAACCCAGACCTAGAAAACTGAAATATTGCACAGAGGCTATCAATATAATGTGTAGATAAGGAATGAGGTGTATTTTCCGAAATACCCAAGGGAGCGTAGCCGCGAGCTATCGCTAGTGAGTGATAGTAATTAAACGTAAGGTTACTGGACTTTTAAATGATTGATCGGGTCCAATAGATGATTGATCATCAAACAATGATTTATCATGAGTATCACCTGTATATATATACCTAGTTGTCATTTAGGCATCATATCGAGGTGTACGGGAGCAGGTGATATGGCTCGACCGTAACAATAGGATGATCATCCTCCGAGCGGGTGTTGTGCTCGGGGACCACTGGTCCGACCGTTCATCTTTGGAGGTCGTATATATAGCGTAATTCTTAGAAAACTTCGTAAGCGTGAGTTGGGCTGTTCGTGTTCGCGTCCATCGTACTAGTAATGCCATCTATTGGATTATGTGCGGACTGCGAAGACCGCCACAGAGGATATAATCTCTCAGTCACATCTGTTTGACGCAAAGCAGATGAGACCAAACTGATAGAAAAATATTATATAACGCCCAAAAGTACTCGTATCTCCTTAATTGTCTTTGAAGTTGACAGTTTTTTTTTCTATTGTATGGTTATGGTTATATTTTAGTCGTTCATTTTAATGACGGAGAAAATTGTACGGCATATGAGTACATAATGGGCGATTATGTGCCACAGTTTAACAAGCATATTATACAGTTCTAAAACGACAATGTAGTGTTAAGTCACTGAATAAGGCCTGTGACGAAAAGTAGCAGGGATGTATCTAAGTTAAGGTTGTACTGCTCCCTCCTGTTATAGGTAGAGACAAAAATACTCGCCACATTGCTTTTCTTTGTACCACCAAATCTCCTTGCGGTTGCAAATAACAGCATATCTAGACTAATATTATGAATGCAAAAGTAGCTGTCTGTCTATCTGTCTGTTTGCTACGCTTTAACAGCCCATCTTTTCAAACGATCTTGATGAAATTTGGTACACAGATAGGTTGTATCCCGGGAAAGGACTTAAGCTATACTCTTTATCCCGGAAAATTAAAGAGTTCCCGCGGGATTTAAAAAAAACTTAATCCACGTGGACAAAGTCGCGGACATCGTCTAGTGTGTCATTAAAGCTAATCCTGTTTCCTAAAAATTTTTATGGTCAAAGTTAAAAATCTCTAACGTTGGTTATTATAAAAGTAAGCAAAAAAAATTTTTTTGGTGGTATATTTTAGTTTAAAGGTAATTTAGTGTCTGATATAAAAATGGCGTAAGGCCCATAGTAGAGACATTGCGTCCCGGCCAACTCCGCCCCTTTTCACGCCTTTTAAACCTTTGCTAATACCGTTTCCGAACCGTATAATTGCTAAGCTGTGTCGTAATGGGCTATTACGGAGAACTCTCGTTCATGAGGGAGGGAAACAAATTATAAATAATAGGAAAAATAGCCATAAAGGGCACTATTTTATGGGATATTTCGTGTAAGATTAGGTTTATTGTCCGTGTATAATGCGCGTAAGCAGTTTTATTGAATTGCTGTAAGTTTTAATATTACTATGCTAAGATATATCTATCTATCTATACTTATAATAAAACTGTAACAGGTCCAATTCTGTACATCGAAGATATTTTGAATTTTTTTTTTGGAGGGCAGTCGTTATTCGATACTGAAGCCAAATCTGTAATTTTTTTTAATTTTTGTCTGTCTGTCTGTCTGTCTGTCTGTATCTTGGCCGCGCATCACGCCGAAACTACTGAATGAATTCAAACGAAATTTGGCAGGATTTGAGCCCACACTACGAGGTAGGACATAGGATACTTTTCATCCCGAAATTCTACCCCCGAAGGGGTGAAATAGGGGTTGAAAGTTTGTATGAAAGTCCTTAATTTCTCAAGTTATAGCCATGAAACTTGATATATGAGCTGCGGGTTGAAAATGAAAACATATGTGTTTCACAGTTTTTCAAAACTCCACCCCCGAAGGGGTGAAATGGGCGTATTTTTATAAAAGTGTACATGGGTTTTTTGCCCTGTCCACCAACTTTCGGATTTTTTTTCTCACATTTAGATTATGCTGATCCGAACATATTTTATGTTTTTAGGTCGCTTATTAATCCAGTCATATTTTCGTCTACAATAAACATATTGATTCATATAGATTTAGTAAATTACAGCATTATTAACAAAAATAAATGTGTGATTTTGCCATGTCCCCACCTGATTCTATAACTTTCGACTTGAGATAGCAAAGCCGCCATAATAGATAGATCATTGATTCACCCTTATTTAGATAGCTTATTTTATGTACTTTTGATTTGTTTATTGAATGAATTTATTTACTTAACCAGATGATTTTAATTATTTTTTTAATGAAAGTCTCAAATTTGGCTCTATGTGGAATTTCCATTGACGAGCGCTTTTTTGCTCAGAAATTATAAAATTACTACTATTGCAGGAGATTTTATTGGTTGCTTTCAACATTACTAAATACTGTAAGACTGCTACAATGTTATTGAAATAATCAGTCTTCCTGCAATCGGCGTCTAAGTAGTCAATTTTGAGTGAGTGCTCATAACTCATCCATTGAGTAGGAACGGTTTTTGAAGGTAAATACAGAATTAATATTTTTCATACATCATTTTAACTTAGCTTACTTCATATTTTACTAGAATGTAGTATTGTTTTCTAGTAAAGTTCGAAAATTCTTGAAATACATTGCAACAAAATATTGCTGGCGTGAATTCGTTACGGTCCTTTGAGTTACTCTTTCGAAATTGTCAGTCAATGGAACAAATTGTTAATCAATGCATTTCTAAAGGTTTGTACACGGTTAAGCTTTTTTCGGTCCCGAGTTTTGCATTGAAAACGAGTATGTTATATATTAAATTATTCAGGTGTAACAATGGCGTTGAAATCTGCCGAAATAGCATGGCGGCATAGAGAGAAATTAAAGAGGGATTCTTAAAAGTTCAAACAATATAAAAAAATAACACTTGGACCTCGTAAAATCTAAAACAAGAAAAATATCTGAAGTGTGAAAAAATATCAAAAGGGAGAAACGGAGAAGACAAAATGCTAAAAATATTGTTACTTATAATCGTTCATATAACGTGATTTAACATACTATAAATTGGTTGAAAGTTTCACTTATATTTTTTAGATGACATTTTACATAATTTAAGTATAAAAAAGAAAGAATAAAGAGTTTAAAATACTCAAAAGTACCTACTACGACTAATATAGTTTTATGGTAAGAAAGTGCAATAATTCTTAACAATGTGATCAGTGCCCTTACTTTTCCCTTGAGTAATTGTCAAGGTTCCACTGACAAATTGTCCTCTCAAAAAATATTACATAAATGCCTATAATATTGGCCATTTATCATTATTATAAGTTATTTTTGTGCTATATTTAAAAAGATATGTTTTATCGGAAATTGCAAAAACAAAAACAAAAAGCATTGTCTATTTCAGAAGTTATATAGAAAAATATGACAGAAATTTGCCATTACGATAGTCAAAAGAACTAAAATTATCAAATTTTGATAGTGTTTCTGTTAAGTTATGTTTGGAGTCCCATTTTTCTGTTTGGTATGTTTGGTAAGACTAATTAAAACTTCTTTTATCTTATCTAAAATGTTTTTTTTAAGTGAATAATGTGAGATAAAGTTCTGTTTCTCAATGGAAAAAATTCTTCGTCAGTTCATTTTAAAATGGTTATTTTTACTATAATTAAATATAATATTTACAATCAGTGCTATTTCTCATAAAGATAAATAACTAGGAAACACAAATCTATCAATAAAATAACAAAATAAGGTAAAAAAAATAAAACATCGATTTTATTTCATGTACACTTTTAAAAAAATACGCCCAAATAGGGGTTGAGAGTTTGTATGAAAATCCTTAATTTCACAAGTTATAGCCATGAAACTTGATATATGAGTTGCGGGTTGAAAATGAAAACATATGTGTTTCACAGTTCTTCAAAATTCCACCCCCGAAGGGTTGAAATAGGGGTTGAGAGTTTTATGAAAATCCTTAATTTCTCAAGTTATAGCCATGAAACTTGATATATGAGCTGCGGGTTGAAAATGAAAACATAATATGTGTTTCACAGTTTTTCAAAATTCCACCCCCGAAGGGGTGAAATAGGGGTTGAAATCTATATGTAAATCGAACTTAACGTGAGCGAAGCTGCGGGCAAAAGCTAGTTTAAGAAATATGTGTACCTATGGAATTGCAAGTAATAAAGAGATGGAAATTGAGAATTGGGATGATGATGAGATGATGATCAAAAATAAATTATTTCTAATAGATTATTAAATAGAACGTCTTCCAAAAGACCTAAAAATCACATCCTCGGTTAGTTTTAAGTTTGATAACCATTTTAAAATATAGATTAAAGAAACAAAGTGCGTTGAAATTTTGTGACGTCACAACTATGAATTTCATACAACTTCCATACTGGAAGTTCGTTTTTAAGTTTGATAAAGAGTAATGTTGCTGATTTGATTGAGTTGTCATCGTCCCTATATTTTAATACACCATGAGGAGCCACTAGTGCTTCTATAATTACTTTATGTGTCGTATACGTTATGTCTATAGCCTATAATGTTTTATGATTTACCCACTCCCCGTCCTTGGGACTCGCTATTATAATGATAAAAGCAAAACCGTGTATATGGAGCATTACATAATAATTGTTTTAATAGACATTAGTTGGAAAATGATGAGCTTTATAACTTTATTATAGGACTAGCGATCCGCCCCGGCTTCGCACGGGTAGCACTAATAATCCTAATCTATATAATATTAAACTATCCTATCTCTCAAGTTAGATCGAACTGCACATGGTGTGCGAATTTTATTATAATCGGTTAAGTGGTTTAGAAGTCCATTGAGGACAAACATTGTGACACGAGATTTATATATATTAAGACTAGCGATCCGCCCCGGCTTCGCACGGGTAGCACTAATAATCCTAATCTATATAATATAAACTATCCTATCTCTCAAGTTAGATCGAACTGCACATGGTGTGCGAATTTTATTATAATCGGTTAAGTGGTTTAGAAGTCCATTGAGGACAAACATTGTGACACGAGATTTATATATATATAGATTTTATTACGACTAGTTAAAGCATCCATGCTATGCATGAGTTTCCATTAAAAATTAGGAGATATTTTTTTACCCAATAGGGATGAAGGGATGATGCCTATGTGAAAAATAAATTATTTCTTACTGATTTTTAAATACAGGGTCTTCCAAACGACCTAAAATTCACTTACTCTGTTAGTTTTAAGTTTGTTAACCCTTAATCAAATAAATATTATAAATGCGAAAGTTTGGATGGATGTATGGATGTATGGATGTATGGATGTATGGATGTTTGTTACTCCATCACGCCCCAATGGCTGAACGGATCTGGATGAAATTTGGCACAGATATAGATTATAGTCTGGAATAGCACATAGGCTACTTTTTATCCCGGAAAATTAAAGAGTTCCCGCGGGAACCAAAAAACCTCAATCCACGCGGACGAAGTCGCGGGCATTAGCTAGTTTAAACTATAAAGAAAAATGCGTTGAAATTTGATCACGTCACTACTTCGGGCTACTAAGATGCTCCTTAAAATTTAGGGATAGGGAATTTAGGGAATCAGTGAAAACTTTCGTAAGTATTGCTAGAGGAGGTAATAGTACATTACACATCTAGGGCAGTAAAATAAGAAATGTCTCAGATCACATGTAATTGTTGTCCGAGGCGTAGCCGAGGTCAATAAACATGTGATCTGAGGCTTTCTTATTTACTGCCCGTGGTGTGTATACTATTTTTCTCCTCGACGGAGGCGGAAAGCGGCATTTTCGTTTAGCGCAGCGGGAGGAAAATTGACGCTTTCCGCCCGGAGGTGAGAAAACTAATTTTTTTTAAATAACGTTTATTAGGTTAGGTCCGCGACTTCGTCCGCGTGGTTTTGGTTTTTTTTGGTTCCCGCGGGAACTCCGTAATTTTCCGGGATAAAAAGTAGCTTATGTCACTCTCCAGGTCCTCAACTATACCCATGCCAAAAATCACGACGATCCGTTGCTCCGTTGCAACGTGATTGAAGGATAAACCAACAAACCAATAAACAAACAAACCAACAAACAAACACACTTTCGCATTTATAATATTAGTATGATTAACGACGAAGTTTTGTTAGCTTATTTTTTAAATTGCTGTGTCGACAAACAGCCAAAAATACGGATAGACGATTGCAAGAATTATTATTTAAATAAGGTTTCTTTATTTAGAACATTTAACCCCCATATTTAGATAGGGGACCCCGAGATACAGGTTTTTTCAAACATACTTCAGGGTTCCCGACAAAATTGTAAAACGACGAATATTTTTACCAATAAATTTCATTTCATTTCATAAATTTCATTTCATTTCATTTCATTTAAAATATCGAAGTTCTAAATTGACGTGCAAAGAAGGAAAAGACAATTATGTATTCATGCTTAGTCCAGTAATCCTTTTACACAAGTTTTAAAAGTCCATTAAAAGTATGCTCCTCAAAAAAAGCTTATTATACCTACTGTTGAATATTATATTTTAGACGATAAAAGTCCAGCTATGCTTGAGACTGTAGTTAGGTATTTGTTTCCTTATAGACTGTGCTTCGATTGAAAAGAGCAACCACCGAGTTTCTTGCTGGCCCTTCTCGATAGGAATGGTATTCCGAACCAGCGATAGATTCACTCGAAGCTGCAAAAGCACTTGTATAAAAACATTGAAGTTTGAAGTTTAATAATTACCTACAGTCTAAAGTACCACAAGACTTATGTACCAAACAAAGCCTAGCCTAAACATTTACTTAGCCGTGCATCAAAATGAAACTTGAAGTCCCCCGTGAAACCATAAACAAACAAAACAAAACTGAAAACTCTGAGCTAAAAATACACCGTTTTATGTCACTGCTAGCGTAAATATCACACTACTGCGGAAATTAGACACTAAATCATTCTGAGTAGTCTCTTCTTCTATGATAATGTAATGCCCCCATAAGTTTTAAGTAACCTTTGCAAACTGGAATACACAAAACTAGCTGCTTTTCGCGGCTTTCTTCATCTATGCCTTTACTGTACACTTATTGACGTCCGAAACTTATAAAACGTAATGGTGATAATCAATTACGGTATCTTAAAACTACAGCTACGAGGGTTCCAAACGCGCCCTGGTCTGAAGTAGAGCCCACAACAAACTCAGACGGGAGTTTTATTTGTTATCACCATCTCACAAGTTACTTATAGTTAAAATGAGATGGATTTATGTGTGTGATATAATTCCGTCTCGTTTTAAATATCTTAGTGTGAACCAAGTCAAAGCATAAACTTAGTAGGATTTAGTATCGTCAAAGTACGTAGATCCTTGGGACGCAAACTATTTTTAGACAACATTTTTTAAATTGATTTAACGGATGTGCCGTGTACAGACAGACACACATATAGACAGACGTAATCACTAGTTATAAATAAGTAGTAGTTGGAAATATACCACATCTTTTTTCGATCTAACTTAAAACATTTTTGCTACTTTTATTTTTCAAACAAAATTAAAGTTTCTACATCGAAAATGTAATCAAACTTTCTGATACAATTTGGTTCATTCAGGCATGTTAAAAACACATTTTATTTTTGTGTTTTTTATTTTGGGTATTGAGTAAGTATTGGGTTTTTCTGATTAGAAATTCTCAGTAGGCCGGAGTTAGGAAGTTGGCGGTGTTTCACCCCCGTGCCTCGGAGAGCACGCTAAGCCGTCGGTCATAGTCGTCAAAGCCCGCCAACCCGCATTGGAGCAGCGTGATGTCTAAGCTCTAATTCCCTCTCTCCTATGAGAGTGGAGGCCTGTGCTCAGCAGTGGGACGTTAATGGGATGTAGTGTTGGTGGTGGTTTTTTATTTTATTAATAAGTATCGACATTGGACAGAAAATGTTATTTAGAAATTTGCTGCACAATAAACCTGTATCAATATTGCAAATTAAAGCTTAATATTTTGTTACAAAAGTTTCCTGCACTACAATGTTTACTTAAGGATATTATTCTCTTTTGTAAATCATAAAATACAGATCCAGCAAGTTTCATCTGATTAATAATAATTAAGCTGTTTATGTTTATTTCTACTAATAAATAAAACGATTTAACTATAATTTTGTCTTACTTTTCAAATACGAATTAGAATTTTCTGCACGGAAAGAATTGTGTTAAGGCGCCAGCGGAGGGCTAATTGCTCATACAAACGTAATACCAAAATAATTAGTAATTCGAGCATATTTCCTCCATATTATGCGATTATTAAGATTGAACTTGTATTTATCTAGGTCCCTGGATAATTATTTTTCCAAAATACTTTCCCAAAATTAAATGTAAGCACATTGCGTTTTGCATGTTTTTGCGACATAAACGACATGTTTTCTCCTTATTTGTTTCATATTAAAACCAACGATATCTCACGTACTAATTGATCAGGAACATAGCCTATATTGTCAAGTTACAGAATAACAACACGAAGTTAAAAACACAACAATTTTTCATTCATCATTTTTGGTATTCACGGAACAAGACTAAATGTATAACAAATTCTGTACGCTCATATTGCTATCGCGCTTGCACGCGATCATGTGTCTTCAGCCAAATAGGGATAGCAATATACCGGCAAATTTATATTTGCGGTTCGAGTAGAAGTTGCGACTGGCGGTCGCCGGTCCCTTAAATAAAAATACACCTGTAAGCTTTCTAATTTCCAATATCAATAAAACTAACAGAGGTTGTAGGTGCATTTTTATTGAGTCTGTAACTTTTTCACGGCTAAATTTGGTACACCAAATAGGACATAGCTAACATATTTAAAAAAAACAAGGATTTTAAAAATCTAAGTCCACGTAAATATAGTGACGGGCGTCTCCGATATTTTGACTTGGTCCCAACTGCGCCGCTGCGTCTGCCCCGCTAGAAAATAGTGCCATCTGCCCCGCTAACCTCAGCGTAGTCGCTTAACGGGGCAGATGAAACTTTTTCACACAGATCAAGTGTCATTTGCCCCGCTACGTTAACGGAAACTTACGAAAATCTTGGTTTTGTTTTTTTACCTTTAAATGAAAAAGTTTGTATTTTATAATCAGCTTTTATTTTGGGGACAAAAATAATATTTAGAAAAAGAGTTTGGCTAAAAATCAACACTATAAAACATTATAAAGTTATTTACTACTACTAATTATATACTTCAGACTTCTAAAATGAAGTGTCTTACACATACTATCCACTGTTAGGGATCCGTAGCCAAATTTGGCAAAAACGGAACCCTTATAGATTCGTCATGTCTGTCTGTCCGTCCGTCCGTATGTCACAGCCACTTTTTTTAATATTGTTGACGTCCGTGAAGAATTAGCATCCTTATTTTAAGGACGTCAAGGTACGTGACATAAAACTGTCATTTTGAAATAATACTGCTTTGAGCGATGGCAGTAAGCCCCCAGGTAAGTAAAAGCTCAAATCAAACAGTAAAAGGAGTAAAACCCCAAAACGCGACCAACTCTCGCCATAATAATTTGATGTCCCCTGTACGTTATGTCCCAGCATAAATTTTATGAAGTACCCATCCCTGTCCTTGGTATAGTTATTTTATTATACTCGTACCAAAATTCCCTGTATTTGGAGCTTAAGTCTGTATAATAAAATTGCTTTAGGATATTATTTTCTTAGAATAAACCTAATTTATTCGGGTTTACGGTGGAAGATTTTAATTAAATTAGCTTTTGCCTACGGCTTCGCCTGCACGAAATTCGGATCAACGTTTTTTTCCGTCCCGGTGGAACTTTTAGAGCTTTTTGGTAAAACATGGCACCATTCTAATTACTATGTCATTTGATTTGATCAAAATCATGCAGGTAACTATATCAAATCAAATCAAATCTGTTTTATTCAAATTAACTTTTACAAGTGCTTTTGATCGTCAATAAGAATCTACCACTAGTTCGGAATGTCATTCCTACCGAGAATAAGCGACATACAGAAAATAACTACACGATACAGCTGACGTATAGGTACCTTCGACTTCCATGATCAACGTCGCCCTTAATAATAGTGATTTAATGTAACAGTTAAATTTTTTCCATTATGATTTTTTTAAAAAAGGAGTTTTTTGAATATCAATATTTCCTAAAAAGTATGTCAAAACCTTGCGGTTTAAGTTTAATATTTTTATCTAAAATACATTAGGTATCTTTGCACTATATTTCTACACAATTCAATATTATCATATAGTCATTAGGCTTAGACGAGTGTGATAATAACAGTTATTAAATTCGTTAGTAATTTGCTTATTGGATTAATTCTCTCGAGTAGCATCTACACGTCGCGCTGTAACAATTTCTCGTGCAAGTTTAATTGCCGCTTTCAGAGTTATATTTTAATCACTAGCAGATGCCCGCGACTTCGTCTGCGTGGAATAAGTTTTTTGACTCCCGCGGGAACTCTTTAATTTTCCGGGATAAAAAGCCTATGTCCTTCCCCGGGATATAACCTACCTCTATACCAAATTTCAGCAAAATCGGTTGAAAAGATGGGCCGGGAAAGCGTAGCAGACAGACAGACAGACAGACAGACAGACAGACACACTTTCGCATTTATAATATTAGTATGGATTACAAACTCCTTTGTTTTTATAAAATAGCTATACTAAGGACTTCCTTAAGTGAATTAATTAAGCAACTCTGCGGCAGTAAATGAGAGTAGGTACAAAAATAATATTTAAAAGTATGTACTTTGCCATTGCATAAATTAAAAGACTGTTATACAGCATAATATTTTGTTTAGCGGAGGTTATACATATAGATGAATTTCTTATTGACAAAGTTGCTTTAAAGAAGAAATTGGCTTCGCATTTTGCTCACAAGTCAGTGTATTTCCTATTACGTTACGTAACTGAGTATATGTACATACTAAAACATTCTTTTTCCTTTAAAAAAACTTGCTTTCTTGCCTTCTTCCCAGTAGAATCAATTTTCCGAACGGGTGGTAGAGTTCTGGCATATCAGTGATTTTAGTTGACCTACGTAAAATTTACTAAAATTTAAATAAATACCTATTTCTGGAAAGACGTATATAATATATAAACCTACAGGTAGGAAGGCGCTCGGCTAGAAGATGCCTACTCACTCTTGAAATTGTATAAGTGGTGAGAAAAACGGGTTAAACTTATTTATTTCCGCTCAACCGTTGTACACGCAATATTAACTTTGTACAAAGGAGTAAACTTTTGAAGTGTCTTAATTAACAAGGCTCTCAACTCTATTTAGTTATTTGTTTATCTTTCCATTACGCCTCAACGGTTTCGTTGACTTTCGTAATTGTTTTTTGCTTGATGAAGTTAATTTGGGAAGTCCAGATTTACATTTAAATGGGATTGTTTGTGAAGTCCGCTCGAATCGTCTTGATACTTTTTCCGGAGGCACTTAAAAGTGAGAGGAGTAAATTAAATGACTGTTGCGATACTTGAATCCTTTCGTATCTTTCGGGCGTTAGACAAAACTGCGTAAAAAGGAGTAAGTAGCAAGAAATGTTTTTGCTCAATGGTTTTGTAAATCTATTCCTTACCGTATTCGTAAGTATTTTGTTTTTTATACGCTACTAAAAGTGCCCAACAAGTAAACACTAAACATCAAACTTTTTGTTTATTATTGGTTAACTTGAGTAACCAGACGCGGTAGGTAAATCTTAAAAAAAATAGGAAACTTATTGGTGTCCACACTAAGTTTCCAACTTTTTTATATATAAATTTCTGTATATACATATACCCGGTATGTGTAGCAATGCTACTGACGTGTCATTTCTGTACGCACATTGATGGTGCTAAGTCAGAAACCTTTCCGGAAGTCCTTACAACAGCTGTACAAACTTTAAACTCAATTAAATGAATGATGCGCGAATTCATAGGTAGGTAATGAATGAACGAAGACCTTTTAATTGGAGGAAGTCTTGTTTAATATATTAATATAGAGTCTGAAACATAATAATATACTTACTTAAATAATATCCATAGACTTTTAAATATATGGAATATCTTGTGTATCTTGTACCAAATAAACGAAGGAAAAAACTAACAGGAAAAAACGCGCGCAAATCTATAAACAAAACTACTAAACCCAAATAAACAAATAGGATTACATAATACCTATATTATTTGGAGGTATCATTTCCATATTATTACGAGTGTATCGGATAAGCAGGCTATTCACGAGCGACAATCGTATACGAGATCCGCAGGGAAAATAAATGGACTACACATATACTGTATGTGCTACATTATGTTTGTGATCTCGCTTTTACGGTATGGGAATTCTTACAATACTTTTCATACGGTGGCAGTGTTATAAACGACTAGATTATTATTGCCAAGATGGACAGCGAAAGCGTAACAAACTGACATTCACATTTATCTATAACTAGTGGGCCAGCCCCCCTAGCATGGGCCGAGACAATTTTCTCCCCGAGGAAAGGATAAAAATTTTATTCCTAAATAAATAAATAAAAATGCTAATTAACGGTGAATAAATAGTCCCCCGAGTCAACGTGAAATGTCAAATGGGGATAAACTTCTCCTCTCCCCTGTTGCCGTACTCTGAGAAGTGAATGAGTTAATTTTATCTCTTGTCAGTGGATAAAATCGGGGGATAAAATTTTTATCTTCGGCCCATGCTAGGGGGGCTGGCAGACGTTGTCCTGCCTTGAAGCTAGAACTCGATTGCAGCGCTCCCTATCGGGTCCAATTGTGAATATAAACCATCCCGGGACCCACACAAACATACTCAAAAAATTCCATCTAAATCGGTCAAGCCGTTACTGAGTTTTAGCGAGACTAACGAACAGCAATTTATTTTTATATATAAAGAGAAGAAGAATAAGAATATTATAAATGCGAAAACTTGGATGGATGGATGTTTGGTACTCAATCATGCCAGAACGGCAAAACGGATCTGGATAAAATTTGGCACAGAGATAGATTATATTATACTCTGGAATAGCACATAGGCTACTTTTTATCCCGGAAAATTAAGGAGTTTCCGCGGGAACCGAAAAACCTCAATAGACGCGGATGCAGTCGCGGGCATTAGCCAATAATAATATAATAAGTACACTAGATGATGCGTGGACTAAGGTTTTTGTTATTCCCGCGGGAACTCTTTAATTTTCCCACATAAAAAGTATGCCCTTGTCCTTCCCCGAAGTCGCGGGCATCATCTAGTACCTAAATCAAATAAATATTATAAATGCGAAAGTTTGGATGGATGTATGGATGTATGGATGTTTGTTACTCAATCACGCCCCAACGGCTGAACGGATCTGGATGAAATTTGGCACAGAAATAGATTATAATCTGGAATAACACATAGGCTACTTTTCATCCCGGAAAATTAAGGAGTTCCCGCGGGAACCGAAAAACCTCGATCCACGCGGACGAAGTCGCGGGCATCAGCTAGTAATATTATATACCTACCATGCAGTACTACCATGTCTAGAATAATAATCAGTTTATGATTTCCATACAAGGCGGTATAAACAGGCCACTTAGAGGCAGCGGTCGTAGAAGCGATTCGACGACGACACACTCGCGTACGTGCAAGATTGCTTTCTGATAGCGCTTCTGCCGTTTTTGCTTCAAAATCCTTATTATTTACTTGTATTACTGCTAAGTGTCTGTCTATTTATCGATTTCGTACATTCAGTTCCAAAATGTTAAATCTATGGTAGAAAAGTTAAGCTACATGCTACTACATACATAATATTATTACTGATATTATAAATGCGAAAGTTTGGATGTATGGATGGATGGATGTATGGATGGATGGATGTTTGTTACTCCATCACGGCAGAACGACTGAACAGCCCCCCGATTACGTAAGAATTGTCGATCAACTGGTAAAGGTTCGGCGTCAAAGTAAAATTAACCATGACAGCATTGAATTAGAGCTCAATTTCGTCTGCCCATTCTTATACGTTTAGGGTATCGTACATACCTAAACGTATAAGAATGGGCAGACGAAATTGAGCTCTAATTCAATGCAGTTATGGTTTATTTTACTTTGACGAAAATCTTTAACGTTTGATCGGCCATTCTTACATGATTGGGGGGCAGGATCTAGATGAAATTTGGCACGAAGATAGATTATAGTCTGGAATAACACATAGGCTACTTTTTATCCCGGAAAATTAAAGTTCCCACGGGAAACAAAAAACCTCAATCCACGCAGACGAAGGCGCGGGCATCAGCGAGTATATTATGTACTTCATGACAGTTGATTTATTGATATTATGACATTTGTATATTTTTAAATTGTTATTTTTAAATTGATTTTGACGACCTCCGTGGCGCAGTGTAGTAGTGTTTAGTGTGTAGCGTGTGTGTATCGCTGTTGTCTTAACGTGCGGATGTCCCGGGTTCGATCCCCGGCAGGGTCAATTTGGGAATTTATAATTTCTGAATTTTCCCTGGTCTGGCCTGGGTGGGCTTCGGCCGTGGCTAGTTACCACCCTACCGGCAAAGACGTGCCGCCAAGCGATTTAGCGTTCTGGTACGATGCCGTGTCGAACCCGAATAGGGGTATGGGTAATATAACTGCTATGCGCTTAACAGGTTAGCCCGCATCTTAGACTGTATCATCACTTACTTACCATCAGGTGAGATCGCAGTCAAGGGCTAACTTATTGTCGATTAAAAAAAAACAGATTTGTTTATTTTGTAATTTTATTTATTGACATTCGTAAGAGCTGTTTAAAAATAAATAAATGAATGAACTACTACTTAGCTAAGTATTAAAGTCACGAGCGCTGAACGCTGTGGTTCTTCGAAGTATTTGGAAAAGAAGATGAAGAATTTGGAAGTCCCAGTTTTTATCCGCAACAGGATCAATTTGACAGGAAAATTTCTGTATTTTAACTCTGGTTTTCGGGCTTCGACTAGTTTCCACCCAACCGGCAAAGACGAACCGCCAAGAGATTATTAATCATTCCGGTACGATACCGTGTCGATACCGATTAGGGGTATGGATTTAATATATCTGTTTACACGGCATCATATAGTTTTAGAGAAAAGTAATATTTTATATAAGTTTTCACATATAAGTTCCTATTGGATTTAAACAATTTCAAAGAAAGTACATGAAGCGACGCAAACCAAAGGTTTAAACTTGTAATCCCTACATTCTTAATGGCAACACTAATCCTGCCTGTGAAAACAACCCTCAAACTTACTAGATTCTAGAAAAGCGAAGGAAATTCCCAGAGCAAGCTGAAGTTCACTAATCCTACTACATTTAATGTGTCTAGGTTTTCCTTGTACTAAAATCTCTTGTTGCATTTTCTTGGTACCGAATACCGATTTAGTGAGGTTCGGAAGAGAGAGGTTTAGTCTTAGAAATGGTTAGTACTCATTTTCTGCTTCTTTTACACGACTGCCTAAAAATAGGTGTGTACAGTTTTCAGGGTTCAAGTATGTATGTATGTACTAGCTGATGCCCGCGACTTCGTCCGCGTGGATTGAGGTTTTTCGGTTCCCGCGGGAACTCTTTAATTTTCCGGGATAAAAAGTAGCCCATGTGTTATTCCAAGCTATAATCTATCTCTGTACCAAATTTCATCCAGATCCGTTCAGACGTTGGGGCGTGATTGAGTAACAAACATCCACACATCCATACATCCATACATCCATATATCCATACATCCATCCAAACTTTCGCATTTATAATATTTATATTTGATGTATGTGAGTTTCTTTATTCCACCATAACTCCTAAATGCCTGAACAGATTTGGATGTATAGGGTATCGATAGAATCCTTACATCATCCCGAATGACACCAGCTATAAATTTTTGAAAAAAAAGTATCTTATTGGCAGGGTGTCGTATTTTTTTTAAATTAAACAGAGCTTGTTAATGGTTTAAATCTTTTTTTGATGAATAATTTTCTGTTAACAGTGACTTAGACTATTTTACCGAGCATGGTTTGAATCTCAAACCCATCGGACAACCCATAGAGTCATAGTTCAATAAGGAGCCCTATGACGTGGTTATCACTTTTTTTGATGCAATTTTGTACAAATAGGTTATATCCCGGAAAAGGAAATAGGCTACTTGTATCCCGGAAAATTAAGGAGTTCCTTATTATCGTTACTCGGGATGCAGCCTATCCCTGTACCAAATTTCATCAAAGTCGGTGAAAAAGATGGGCAGTGAAAGCGTAGCCGACAGACAGACACACTTTCGCATTTATAATATAAGTATTGATTAGTATGGATTGTGTAAGGAAATCGTAATCGTAATCGTTTGTCAAATAGATAATTCGACCTGTTTAAGGAGTTCATAGATGTCTACACGTCAATAAGCATGTATGAACTCCTTAAACAGTTCGGGTAATACGTTTTAAGCTGTCAAATGGTAACGATTTGCTTAGACAACCGGGCTCCAGAAAAGGGTTCAGGTTCTTCTATTTTGAGATAATAATAAAGTTGACACCGTAAATATGGAAGATGAAAGCTATTTATAATGAAATGTACATAGAATATTCAACCAATAACATTTCTAAACGTAGGTACTATACTTCAGGCAAAAAATATAAAATTCCATATCATATTCATTTCCTGTTCCCGACATGTTTGCAAATGAGAAAAATAAACCTTGTCATATGAGTATCTTATATTGCGGGGAATCCGACTCTATTTCACTTGTTATGAAATAACTGCCTTTGATAAAATACAAAGGACTAAAACTATTAAATAACAGGTAAAAAGATTTTTTTCTGCATTGCTTTTAAATATGGGTAAATGAAACCTACCTAAAACTATTTGTAAAATTAGTTTAATAGGTTTGATTTATTGTATTTTTCCATGCAAATCGGTAGGTACATGTTGGATTTCGGTTAAAAATAAAGACAGAAGATTTTTAGAAATTCCACACTAGCAAAGCCACACATACAGCCAGATTTGCTAGTCCATACTTCCATACTATCCATACTAATATTATAAACGCGAAAGTGTGTCTGTCTGTCTGTCTGTCAGACTGTCTGTCTGTCTGTCTGTCTGTCTGTCTGTCTGTCTGCTACGCTTTCCCGGCCCATCTTTTCAACCGATTTTGATGAAATTTGGTACAGAGACAGGTTACTTCCCGGGGAAGGGCATAGGCTATCTTTATCCTTTTTTTCTGGAAAATTGAAGATTTCCCGCGGGAATTAAAAAACCAATCCACGCGGACGAAGTCGTGGGCCTTATCTAGTAGGTTATAAAGGTTCATAATGAAATTCTTCATGCGTAATAACTCCATTTACAGAGCACGCGATAGCAATAATATTATACACAAACTTAGATTTTAAATTTTCCAAAACTCGCAAAAGGGAACTTAGTAGTTTTGCATTTGGAATGCATTTCGCTAAGTGAGCACAAAGTTTCGCAAAACCCACTAGCTTGGAACGTATAACGTTAAACAAGCATATTGTGAACCGCTTTGCTGTTTGACATACTTTAACATTACTTTATTTACTATCGAAAGTTTTACTAAAGTGTACAATTTATTATATTTTTTTTCACACAACAACAGAGATTTTACTCCAAATAAGAGTTCATGTATGAAGTCCCTTACCTTTCCCTAGCTTTCCCTTACCACCACTTGGTGGAATAAAATGTCAAACGAGTTATGGTAAGTTCACAATGAAAATTGGCTAAAAAAATATGGGATTTGTCTGTGCTTTTTGATAACTGCTTGCAATCTATGATTCGTGTTGTCGGTAGAAAATTCAGACGTCTGAACTGAATAATAAAGTAATCTTTGTATTTGTTGAGTTCATACTATGACTACTATACACACTTAAATATAATAATGTTAATATTTGTGATATTGTTAAGGGCTGAAGTAAGCGCGAGGGTTGTAAGTAAATAAGGTATACGAAATTTAAAAAAAAAGCGGTACACGGAGGTGCAACACGGCACAAAACTGTGAGTACGAAAATCTCTTTTTCATCATACCTATTCGAAAAACGCATATTGCCTTCAGAGGATAGCGGGAGCAAAGTGTAACTTGTAGGCCCATGGGACTTTTCATTTCTCTCTTCTGATTGGTCCGAAGTCACGTCATCAATTTGTTGATCGAATATACGACTTTGCATTTCTCTGTTCTGATTGGTCCGAAGTCACGTGATCAATTTGTTGATCGGATATACGTCTTTACATTTTATATAAACTTTAAATATACGTCTAAATAATGTCTATACAATTACATAGAAGGTTGATAGGAGTATCTTCTGATTGGTGCTTAAACGTATAGGTAATGTCCATACATAGTAGGTTGATACTCCTAGCTTTTTCTCATACGTAATGATGAAAAATAGTGTGTGTCACTCGGGGCCAAATTTTTTGTTCTCGGGCGGCGTATATTGAATTCCTCGCTACGCTCAGGATTCTACTTTAGAACCCCTCGCTACGCTCGGGATTCTACTATAGAATCCTTCACTTCGCTCTGAATTCAAAATAGCGCCCTCGGGGAACAAAAATTTTCTTTGGCCCCATGTAACACAAATAACTATTACGAGTATTATTAAGAGCAATCAAGTTTGTTTACGATAGAATATGCATAAACTGCAGCCGTTATATACATTTTACATGGTAAATTAAATCATAATAATGTGTTAATTCAACACTGTGAATACCATGCATTGGTTCCAATAATTTCAAATAGTAATTATCATAATAATTGAATATCACATTTTACATTCTATGAATTACATAATTGTAATTTCATAACCATCTTTTTAAATTGATGCCTAATAATCCATTCTAATATTATAAATGCGAAAGTGTGTCTGTCTGTCTGTCTGTCTGTCTGTCTGTCTGTCTGCTACGCTTTCCCGGCCCATCTTTACAACCGATTTTGCTGAAATTTGGTATAGAGATAGGTAGTATCCCGGGGAAGGACATAGGCTACATCCCGGGACATTTTCATCCCGGAAAATTCAGGAGTTCCCGCGGGAATCAAAAAACCTTAGTCCACGCGGACGAAGTCGCGGGCATCATCTAGTATTAATATATTTACTTTGTAATTATTATCAAATTTCGGTCACTAATTGAACGTCTGTGTTCGCCAGGATAATTATTAACCATACAATTGTTTAATTTATGGCTGATTGCGTCCAGATTTTCTCTATTAGGAATTCTATTGAAATTAGGTCATTGTGTAATTAACTATAATTAGAGGAAAATGCGTTTTAAAAGCTTCTGCTATTCATTTTTTCACTCTTTTATTAATGTAGTCATCTGCCTGCAGCTGTATGTATTATCTGTGTCAAAATTAACCTTTTTATAGAGAATAATATTATTATTCTAATGAACTTCTAAGAATAGAGTCCTTGTAACTTTAAAACATGGTTATTTCATTAGACATTAATTTGAACCATTAACCCTTTGCTAAAGAATTTTTCACAGAAAGCTGTTATCTTCGTGACGAAAATTTTCAATAGTTGTCTGTTCTTGGGCTATTTTCCTACCACCTGGAAAACTGCTAAAGTAATAGCACTAAAGAAACCGGGTAAAGATGACTCAGTACCTTCAAACTACAGACCCATTAGTTTACTTCCCTCTTTGGGTAAATTGTTCGAGAAGATTATATTTAATCGCTTACTTGCAGCTTCTGAACATTTGTTAATTGATGAACAATTTGGTTTTCGCAAATCACATTCAACAACTCATCAACTAGCTAGAGTCTGTGAACATATCACTCACAATCTCAATCTTCACCAGTCTACCGGTATGATTTTGCTTGATGTCGAAAAAGCATTCGACAGCGTCTGGCACGAGGGTTTGCTTCATAAATTAGTAATTCTCGACATTCCCTTACCTCTAATCAAACTTATCAAATCTTATCTCGATAATCGTAAATTTAAGGTCCACATTGGTGAGACTAAGTCCACGAGCCAGACTATGCCAGCTGGTGTCCCCCAGGGATCTATTTTGGGACCCTATTTGTTTCTGTTGTACTTAAACGATATACCAATTCAACCTAGAACTAGTCTAGCTTGTTTCGCAGATGATACTGCGTCCTACACATCTTCTCAGGATATTGACTTGATCATTTGTCGCTTGCAACTGTCCATTGATTTACTACACACTTATTTCACTAAATGGAAGCTCAAACTAAATGAGGATAAGACTGAAGCCATTTTGTTTACGCGTCATCGTAAACCTCCTCTAAGAACCCTTGAAATTGCTGGGCATAGTGTCAAATGGAGTCGCTCTGTCCGGTACCTAGGATTAAATATGGACGTTAAGCTTAACTGGTCTAAGCACATAGCCGACTTACGCGTAAAGGGCGCACAAGCACTTGGTGCATTTAGTCCCATTTTGAATCGGAAGAGCAAACTTAGTCCTTCTATAAAACTAAGAATTTATAGTGTTCTCATTAGACCAACTATAACATATGCATGCCCCATCTGGAGTAACACTTGTCCGACAAATTATAAACTTTTGCAAATTATCCAGAACAAAGCACTAAAAATAGCTTTTAACACCCCATTCAAGTGTAATTTAAGACAACTTCATTATAAGATAAACTTTCCTCTTTTAGTTGATTATATATTAAAATTAACACACAAATTTTATTCAGCAAATAAGACACATAATAATCCACTGATAGGCAACATTTGCAACACTGAAACCACTGACTTGCCATATATCGATAGATACGGAACGTATAAATTGCCCCATCACTACGTTTTGTTCCCGCGGGTCGGTGCGGGTAGGCAAAACACCGATTCTCGTCAGCATGCCGCCGGCGCGTGCGTTGCGGTGGACGGGTAAGGTGTTCCGCGCGACTAAGTAGGTATTTTATGTATGTCTTCTTATGCGAGCCGCATACGAAGATACCTTTGTCTAATTTAATTTAAAAAAGTAGTTGTATAAAGCGGAGATATCTACAAATATTCCGCATATTGCGCTTTATTCGTATAATAAGTAAGTACCAAATGCAAGTTGAAATCAGTTATCTTTATTATTTTATGTAGAAAATTTTAATAGGTGCCTGTTTAGCCTTTAAGTGATTGTAACTTTGTTTCTTCACACTGTATTATGTATACAATGTTGAATGTGCTATACATATTTATTTTAATAAAGAATTTATAAAATCAATCAATCAATTTGAACCATTCCACGTTTCTCATTCTATGGTAACGGATGCCTTGTTGAAATAATTGGCTTGAATCACAGACGAGTTTTTAGTTTAGACGTTTGAAAGTCAGAAAGTCAGTATCTCTCGCGTAAGACCTACTATTACCTATTCTGTGGTAAGACACAGCAAATATTGAATAATTTGCTGTTTAGCTTAGACGTTTGAAAGTCAGAAAGTCAGTATCTCTCGCGTAAGACTCAGCAAATATTGAATAATTTGCTGTTTAGCTCATGATTTGATTTATAAGCTGTAGAAGCAATTGCGCCCTAAACAAATAAATATGATTGCCTTTTAGTTTACACGAGTATGATGATAATTTAAATATTATTTTCTCTACAGGTTATGATAACGAGTTTAAATCAGATTTCAAAAATATTAAGAAGTGTTATATTAATACCTTTTCTGAAATGAAGTTTATAATATTATGCGATTGCAATTCAACAACAATTTGAAATGAAAATAATATACCTAATTTAAGCATACTTCAAAACTTGCAAAATTATGGCCTGAACAAAAGACTACTTTAAAGAACATACTAAATAGGTGTTGAATGCATAAATGAAACAGGCATCATCTTGGATGCAATACGGGTCGCTTGCTTTTGCCTATATCGGTCGCGTCACGACCTGGTAACCCCCTTTTTTCTCGTCTTCATGTTTTGTATTACACAAGCTTTTAATGTGCCCTCTGTTCTGTTCCTGAATTTCAAGCGGCCCATGTTCCGATTCGGTAGGAAATGTTTCCTTGCAGGCATGTGAGATTTCTCAGGGTTGTTTCTATTGAATTTAGTCCTTTGCTTGCTGTCGGGCAAGTATTATATATGAAACGGATTATTTTTGATGGATTATTCATGAAATTATCTTATGTATTATTCATGAATTATTCATGAATTATCCGATGTAGATAGGCAGTGAAAGCGTAGATAGACACACTTTTATACTAAAAATATAAAGTAATATAAGGATACAGATATAATTAAGGCGGCAGTACAGAAGATGATAAGAGATCAGACAGTTCAGCTGAAATAGATTTGTCCAGCAATGGGACGCGAAGTGCAGCAGATGATTATTTTAGTTTTTGTTCAAAATTACTCACAGTTTAGGTACGTGAACGTGAAAGTATGGCTGTTAGCCTGTTACTTTTCACGGCCAATTAGAATCCGAGATCCATTTGTGTTGTACCCATTGTTTGGTATAGACATGGGTTGCATCCTGTTTGTCCATATTGATGGACATGTTACACGTATAGTTCTGCAATCCCAAAAAAATTTTTTTTTTGGAATAGAAGTAAAAAGTTTCCCACGGGATTTTTAAAACATAAATCAGCGAGAATCGAAGTCATGTGCATCAACCTGACTAGTCTAATACTGTACTTGCCCTCATCCAATTACACTAGGCGCATATCTAATATTTTTACAGTATTGGCCGTTTTAAAAAAATCTTTTCGAAAATCCTGCAAAACATAGTATACCTACTACTTACTTCACTAACAATTTACGTTACCAAGTAAAAGGTCAAAGCATTCGGATCATGCTTGTTACCTACTGGTTATATAACCCGCGGTTAGCAAAACTTCGTGCACACTTAGCGAAATGCATTCCTAATGTGAAAGCAGAAACTTGCTTTTAAGTTGCTTACAATTTTCAAGATGTTTTGTGTACGTAGCGGTAGGTACGCTGCATGTATTGAATACGTGATTATTTTATGCACGAATATTCACGTAGTAAACATAAATTCTGTTTTCATTCGTATTTTGTAGCTTTATGCTTTTTACGTTTGCTAGAGACGAAATTGTGATGCCATAGGTATTCATACTTTAATTCGAGTAAAATTGCGTACCTACATCGTCGTTTCAACCGATAGATGTCCACTGCTGGATAAAGGTCTCCTGCATGGATTTTCACAGAACATTCACAGTCTTGTGCTGCTGATCGTTCTCCATTAAAGATCTAGCCCCACTTGAGATGCACGAAGCGGGGCGGCATGTAGCGGCAAATATTATCTGTATGAGTATAATATACGAGACTGCGAAGCGCAGCTCCATACAACTTAATACAAAGAATACTTGCCGCTACGTGCCGCGACGCGCCGTGCCTCTGTAGTGGGACTAGACCTTGAGTGGGTTGAGTGGGTGGGTTTTCTATTATTATAAATGCGAAAAGTGAATGTTTTGTCCTTCAATCACGCCGCAACAGAGCAACAGATCGACATGATTTTTTACATGGGTGTAATTGAGGGCCTGGAGAGTGACATAATCCACTTTTTATTCCTGAAAATTAAGGAATTGCCGTGGGAATTTAAAAAACTTATTCCACTCGAACGAAGTCGCGGGCATCAGCCAGTTTTAGAAATAAATAACTCTCCAAAACTACCTACCTAGAAATTTCGATGACTAATAATTTAATAGCGTAATGGAAAAGTTACTTGGTCGGCAAAGCGGTTTACAATATCATGCTTGTTTAATGTTGTTCTTTTTAAAGTCGTCGTACAGTGAAACTTTGCGCACACTTAGCGAAAGTATTCCAAATGCGAAACAAGAAAGCAGCTTATGCTTTTGTGGTTCTTGGATTTTACCATTGAAAATGGTTAACAGATGCAAATCGCCTGAGACGTATTTTTGGCCATAGCTCCGAGGATTTTGGGAGGATCGAGATGGGAATAGTACCAAATTAAGTTGAGGAATTTATCAAGACACGTGTGAGCGTTTGAATTTTGAAAATCGGCCGGAAACTTTTTTGTAATTTTAAAAAATTATTTTGTTAAATAATTTTAAATAATATTATTTTATTAAATTAGTTTAGAAACAAAGTGAAATATCATAAATGTATTCTAATAATAAACTGAAAAATGTAAAAAAGTCGGGTTTTTTGGAAAAAAACCCGTCTTAAGAAAAACTGAAAAAAGGTCCTAGAGTAGGTATTAAATTAGCTACAAAATGGCGAAAAAAATTTGAAAATCGGTTAATAAATTTTTGAAAAATTTTGTAGAAGAGATTTTAATTTTTTTAGGAATCAACAAAAGCTGGAGTGATTATTATTGATCGATCGTCATGCTAATGGATGAAAAGATGCGGACGCAGACGTGAAGTGCGTTTGAGTTGGAATTTTGAAAGTTCGGTTAGTAAATTTTTGTATTCATTTTCAGTGCTTCGATTCTTGCGGGGTCTGTGAAATCTGTGAATTTTTTTCTTAGGTTTTGCATATAATAATAAGCGTGTAGTTGCATTTAATAATACTAATTATATTGCACAATCATATTATGGGTAAGTATTTACCTACAGTATAAATTTTCTTTTTTAATTAATTATCTCAAATTATAATTATATTTGATATCATAATACGCCTGCTACGTGCGACTAAAACTCCTGATTTCGAGTACCCTACTCGAATAAAAGCACTTTGAATAAGCTAAGCGCAAAAGTTTAGGTATTGATAATAATTTTCGTAAGGATTAAAGGATCACGTTAGCAGGTATCAACACGGGTAGGCTTTTAGGGCTGTTAAACACCAAAGCGGAGAAGAGAAGAGATATGCGGCGTAGTGGGCAGGTTATTTTTGTTGTTGGGCGAAGTCAGACATCTTGTTTTGCGACCTTTTCCTATATTAGCCTTTTGCCAGACTTTTCGTGCGATGAATTGCGATTTAAAATACCGGGGTTAATTAAATCACCATCACGTCTTAAATTTTGCAAGCGTGACGTTCAGAAGGTGTATTGTGTAGGTACCAATTTTGAATAAATATACTTTGAGTTTGAGATGTCGGGCGAAGTCGAGAGACGTTATCTAGCAGCACGTGTCACGGGATATTTATCCTCTCTTTAGCGTGAACGACGCAACATCCTTTTCATATTTTTCGCTGCAAGCCACCCGCTTGCTTGTCGCTTTTTGTTTTTTTTTATCCACTACAAGTTAGCCCTTGACTGCGATCTCACCTGATGGTAAGTGAAAATGCAGTCTAAGATGGTAGCGGGCTAACCTGTTAGGGGCATGGCAGTTATATTTAACCCAAACCCCTATTCGGTTTCTACACGGCATCGTACCGGAACGCTAAATCGCTTGGCGGCACGTCTTTGCCGGTAAGGTGGTAACTAGCCACGGCCGAAGCCTCCCACCAGGCCAGACCACGGAAAATTCAGAAATTGTAAATTCCCAAATTTACCCTGCCGGGGATTAACCCGGGACCTCCGCACGTTAAGGCAACAGCGCTCAACACTGCGCCACGGAGGTCATCGCTTACGGAAGACCGCTCATATCTCCGTTGAACTTGCCCCCGCTTGAATAATATCCACCCAAATTAAGCGGAGAGATGTGAAAATAACGAAAAAATCTTTCTTTCTCTCTGCTCCTCTCCGCTTTGGTGGAAACCCGCCCTTATACTCACGCTCCAATCCCCTAAGCTGCTGCCGCCGAATGCTTAGAGAATTTAAATTCTGTTTTAGCGTATGCCATATCTACCGTAATCTCAATATGTTTCAGTGTTTATTTCTGCTTTTGTATTCGTACTTGTATATAGGTAAATATTTTAAATACGGAAATACAATATTTTGCCTGCAAAGAAAAAAATGAATATTCCGTTTATAACAGGGAACCTGTTCATAAAAGCAGAAACTATATCTGGGACTCCCCGTGATCATAATAGGTACTATTGTCAAATATTGATTTTGAAAGCCATCGGCCCAACAGGCACAAAATATAAAAATACTTAGCGACTTTCTAAAATGTTGACAATAATTTCCTTCCATTAATTGGCTTTTACAAAGAGTGCAATTTTGTTTGGTCATACCACCGACTAGTAAAGTTGTATGGTCTGTGGGTCATACACTTGTGCACTTTAAATATTTTATCGACGCAATAGGCTAGTCTACGTTAGTACCTAGCGGTTGCCATAGCCAATAGCCGTATCATACCTACTTAATAGTATAAATGCGAAAGTGTGTTTGTTTGTTGGTTTTTTGGTTTGTTGGTTTGTCCTTCAATCACGCTCCAACGGAGCAACGGATTAACGTGATTTTTGTGGGAATTAAAAAAACTTATTCCACGCGGACGAAGTCGCGGGCATCTGCTAGTAATACATATAGCAGGTACATAACATAACAGGTAGCAGGTACGTACATAAGCTAGATTTAAATATTGTAAAGTTCTGCATCATCGTATTAAGGGATTCCTGTAAAGATGATGTAAAAAAAAAAGTGAATAAATAAATAAAATAAATAAAATAAAAAATAATTCGGCTAAGAGGTTATTGTGTTTGTTTTAGACGCTTTAGTAGGCATACGAGTAGGTATATCTGAGTTCGTCTACATTTTCTTTCCCTGTATCAAAATCTCAAATAAAAGTGTGCCTCTGTGTTGATATTGTAATATGGGGCTAAAATTGTAAATTAGGACCCATTTTTTTAATACGTGCAATGAATGTGGCCATCTTGAAAATATATGACGGTCTTTTATTACGGTTTGGGTCATATGGTAATTTAATAGACTGTATTTTAGATGTACTCCGCACTCCTACGAGTGAACGCTACTTGAGAAGGGGTTTCATTTTGTGAAAATATACAGGAGTTTTTATTAGCTACGAGCTGATGCCCGCGACTTCGTCCGCGTGGATTGAGATTTTTTGGTTCCCGCGAGAACACTTTAACTTTCCGGGATAAAAAATAGCTTATGTGTTATTTCAGACTATAATCTATCTCTGTGCCTTTCATCTAGATCCGTTCAGACGTTCTGGCGTAATTGAGTAACAAACATGCATACATAACATGCACCTACATGACTAGATGATGCGGTGATTTTTTTTTAAAGATTTTAGGATAAAGAAACCTCTATCCTTTGGTTTTAGGATAAAAATAGTCTATGAATAGCATGCCTTAAAAATGATATTATATGTACTACATTTACATAGCTAAGACTAAGACTTTATATTTTAGTGCCTACATATTATGTAGGTACTAAATAAAATCAAAACTCCGATTAACCAATTTTAACGGTAAACATAAAGCCTTCAACCCGGCTTGTGATAAAGGCTATATTTTTATCCGGTAAATCAAAAACTTTCCACGGGTTTTTTTTAAACCCTACACCCACGCTAAAAGGAAGCCAAGGGAATAATTGAGTTTTATATTTGAAAAGAAAATAATGACAGAAGTTCAATTAAGTTTAGCTTGGTTAGACAACTGAATGTAAATAAAATCGTACCAAATTAAAATAAAACAATATCAGATTACTTACCATACGACCGAAACGTAAAATACATATAAGACGTAAACGTTATTAGAAGAGTGTACCACTTAACAATCATACTAATATTATAAATGCGAAAGTGTGTTTGTTTGTTGGTTTGTCCTTCAATCACGCCACAACGGAGCAACGGATCGACGTGATTTTTGGCATGGGTATAGTTGAGTACCTGGAGAGTGACATAGGCTACTTTTTATCCCGGAAAATTAAGGATTTCCCGAGGGAATAAAAAAAACTTAAACCACGCAGACGAAGTCGCGAGCATCAGCTAGTAATAATATAATCCGCAGATGGTGCAATTCTTTTTTTTAAATTCCACTACAAGTTAGCTTATGACTGCGATTTCACCTGATGGTAAGTGATGATGCAGTCTAAGATGGTAGCGGGCTAACCTGTTAGGGGTATGGCAGTTATATTAAACCCCTACTCGGTTTCTACACGGCATCGTACCGGAACGCTAAATCGCTTGGCGCTACGTATTTGCCAGTAGGGTGAACACTAGCCACGGCCGAAGCCTCCCACCAGAAATAAATTCATGAAATCATCATCATTGCGAATGCTATTCAATAAAGTTTCGGATTCAGAGAAGATCGGGCTGCCATCATACGAAAATTAAAACAATATGTTAAAGGTAGATTATTATAAGTAAGCTGAGTTTGTTGTGGGCTCTTCTTAGACCAGGGCGCGTTTGGAACCCTCGTAGCTTTAGTTTTAAGATACCGTAACTGATTATCACCATCATATTTTTATGTAACTGGACGTCCATAAGTGTAGTGTACGGTCTACCTAAATTAAATAAATATTTATGACTTTATGACTTTAATTATTTTGTGTATAAGGCTCTAGTTTTTTTTTATAGAATTCATTTGTATTTTTTTGTCACTAGATAAGAGGTGAGCGACGAAAGTGATGCGACACAATGCGATGCGATACGATTACTTAGAAAATGATAAACTTTTCTATGTACGACAACGCAGATCGCGTGAAGGATCAGCTACTGATTGATACTGTATCAATAACTCAATACGCGTCATTTCGGATCGCGTTCATATTCATATTCATATTCATAATTTTTATTTTGCCAAATTGTGGGTAAACAATTGTTATCTTATAATTAGTGCCGTTCACAATTTACTGCTAGTAGCAGTGTGCAAAAATATACATGTATTGCGTTGTCGCGTTTGTCACTGACGGTGGACCGGATCCATACTAATATTAAAAATGCGAAAGTATGTCTGTCTGTCTGCCTTTCTGTCTGTTTTAATATCTAACATCTACGCTTTTACGGCTCAATTATTCAACTAACTAATGAAATTTGGTCTCTCATCCGGAGGAAGCACGTACAAGGCCACTTTTCATCCCATAATATTAAAAAAAAAAAAATTAAGCTACCAAATACTTAATAATTACGCCAAATTAACGGTAGAGTCGGTTTCTTTTATAAAAGTTAGCGATACAACAATACCTACACACTTTTTCCATTAACCTAACGACCATAAGAAAGTGTTTTATACTTGAACGAAAAAAAACGAAGTGACATTATAGAGGTACGTAAAGTGGCACACATTAATATCTAATTACTCGCGTTTACGACCCAAAAACACGCCATGTAATCCTCTAATGGGTATATTGTGAAAATAATGGGCAGGAAATACAAAATGTCCCATGGGCTTCGCTAGAAACTACAAGTTTTTAGGCCCTTTTTAAACATTACTTTCCTTATTCGCCTTAGGTATATTTTTATCTTATAACAGACTTTATTGTATGTATTTGTTGTCTCAATACATTTAAACTGAAAGAAGTCTAGGCAATAAAGCTAGTGGAATAATGCCTCAGGCGATGAAACTTTACAGTATCATGACTGAGGTATTTTGTAAAAGTAAAAAAAAAATTAGAAAGAAAGTAAGGCATTTTAATGCTATATCCAAGCAGGATGGTACATTATCGCGTAAACGCAGTAAGCAGTTTCTGTTTGATAATAAAATCTGTTTAAATATCGATGTTCTGCTTGATTATTTCTTTTGATATTTTGGTTTTATGTGTAAATATACTACTTACTATTGAGTATTTAAAAAGAAAACGAGAAATTTTTCAGTAAAAAATATTTAGGTAGGGATATTAGGCTTTTTGAATAAGTTTGGTTCATACCATACTACAACCTAAGTTTCAACGACTGAGTATTTATTGCAGGGATCTCCATACAAAAAACCGCCCCATTTTCTAGAATAATAGCGCTTTATATAGAACCGTTCAACCTACAATGGTTGGACCACAAGGGTCCCCGGCCACAACACCAGCCCGGAGGAAGATCTACCTATTGTTGCGGACGAGTACACATCACCTCACCTGTCCCACATTTCCCCACTATTTGATTATCTCGTCCGTCGGTTTAAGGTCTAGTCCCACTTGAGATGCACGGAGCGGCGCGGCACATAGCGGTAAATATTGTTTGTATGAGTTTGTACGGGGCCGCGTTGTGCAGTGCATGTCCGTGCCGCGCCGCGTCTCTATAGGGCTGTGGGGCTAGATCTTGTTACACGTAGTTTCGATTCCCAAACGTAACCATTGACATAGTGCAAACTTACTTGTTTTGGGAGGGAAAGAAGATTGTTTGCATGCAAATTAATTTAAAAACTGGTATAAGAAACGTGACATAACCGGAATCGAACCCTTGACCGTAACCCGGAGTCCTAGCTTTCGCCGTGCAGGCTTACGAGTGAACTGATAGGTGCTATTAATGATGTTATTTTAAAAATTCAATTCATTTCTTACCTTTAGATATAAAAGCCCACTTAGTAAGAAGTGCGTGTACGACTCGTTCACCGAGGCTTCCATAGCTTCGAAAGTAAATATCTATCACTAATTTTCATTACTTCAGTTTTCCTTTGCAAAATAGGAGAAGACCATAGAAGAGAGAGAGAGAAGAGATATGTAAATTAAGACCTTTGTTAATGACACTCTACTTAGTCATAAAGCCACCCGTGTCAATTCGGTGCTTACTAGCTTTTTTACGCAGACGCTGCTCGTGAAAACCCCGCTGTTTATGTATCCACCTAATTTTCATATCTAACGAACATTTTTTATACTCAACGATATTACGAATTCGTAAGACAGACTTTTATTAAAGTCTCGCTTTACGCAGCCAGAGAAGTTTAATTTAAAACGAAATTTAAAAAGATTAGCCACTTTAATAAATTCCATCATGGCCAAAACAAAAGAAATTCAGGCAGAAGAACAGGCATAATAAAATGATAAAACTGAAGAAAGTTTTCATAGTATCAGATCAGATATCGTTAACTAAATCATGCCCGCGACTTCGCCTGCGTGGATGTAGGATTTAAAAAATCCCGTTGGAGCTCGTTAATTTTTCGGAATATAAAGTGGACAATGCCCTTCTGCGGTATGCAACTTATCTCTAAAAGAAATTTCGTCAAAATAAATTGTACACATGGGGCGCAGTGAAAGCGTAAGTATCAGATAGACGGACAGACAGACACACTTTCGCATTTATTATATTAGTAGTATGGATTTGAAAATATTTGTTAGCAGTATCAGCAAAACATTCTAATGAACGGAGGCAATCTCTTTCATAATCACAAAATACGGTACTACATACTGCTAATATATGAATAATATGAAAGCGCTTTCTTTGTAAACTCTACAAAAAAAGTACTTAGTCATTATTTTTTTCCAGTGTTCAGTTTTTTAAATTATGCTCTTTAATATGTAAAGGCTTAAACACACTAGCCAAAATATGTACTCGAATAATGCACATGTCGTTTATTCTCCAAGTACTATAATCAAGATTGGTTATTATATAAAACAGATACCTGAATACGATCGTCTCCTAAATGTATTAATGTAGTGGGTCAAGAGATCATTAATATTATACTGTGCATACCTATTTCATTAATATCACGCTTCACCGACAAATCGCGGAATGCCCTAAGGGCTCAGATATCGGATATCGTATGATGAGAAAAAAGCTCAGAGTAAAATATAAGTATGTGCGTTCTTTTATGTGGTCCCTAATATTATCGCAGTCACGTTCTATAGGAGGGCACTTTATATACAGAAAGTAATATTGCGGTCGTTGCTACATTCTTGGTCTTTCGGGGCATATTTCACAATCTCACGCGCGACTCTGCTCAAAGGATTATATACATTTCATATCTAATGGATTTTATTGTTATGAATAAGATAGATTGATGGATAAACTTTTTATTTGTCTACGAAACACTATATTTTGATCAAATTGGAGTACTGTCTGTCTCATTTTATACAAAGAATCAGCTGGTAAGATAATATTTTCAGATTTTTTTAAAATTATGTAAATGGGCTTGTTTCAATAGAGGTAATTAATTAGCTTAGGTGAGGTTTTACAATAATTACCTATTTTGAACAAAGTTCTAGCTATTAAAAAAAATCAACTAAGTGGGCTATTTTCAAAGGTGGTAATTAATTAGCTTAGGTGAGGTTGTACAATAATTATCTATTTTCAACAAAATTCTACCTATTAAAAAAAAAAGTCAATAGACAAAATTATGATAATTAGCATTTATTTAGTGACGGCCTTCGTGATCACCCGGGTAAGGAGGCTAGGCCTCGAAGCCCGTACCCCCGCTTGGCCGTCACAGGCCAACTGTAGAAGAACCTCACCTAGGATAAACAATAGAATCTAAAAAAAAATATCCTCAGATACAAATCTTACGTAATTTTCGCCTAAGTATTTATAGGTATTCCTGCGAAAACGTTTCCATCTTAGTTTTCATCAATATCATGGCAATCGCACCAATTTGGGGACAAATAAATGGAATTAGCGCCAAATCCCCCGTTACACCCCTCGTTACAATCTAATACAAGAACAATTGGCTCAATTTAAGTTGTGTAATTACGTCTCGAAACGCGATACGAAACTCGATATAGTTATTTGGAAAATTATTTTCATTGGAAGCGATTTAATATAAATTTAATGTTGAACATGATATTTTTGATATAACCCTGGATTTTATATTATAATTGATTAATAAATACCCCAAAATGGCTAAACACCTATATATTATTACTAGCTGACTAGCTGATGCCCGCGACTTCGTCCGCGTGGATTGATTTTTGTTGGTTCCCGCGGAAACTAATTATCAGGGATAAAAAGAAGCCTATTTGTTATTCCAGACTATAATCTATATCTGTGGCAAATTTTATCCAGATCCGTTTAGCCGTTGGGGCGTGATTGAGTACCAAACATCCATCCATCCATCCATCCATCTATCCAAACTTTCGAATTTATAATTAGTATAGATAGTATAGAATAGATAACAATATTAAGCTAGGTATACCTTTAAAAAATCTTTATGGGTGTACACAGAATAGGAAATCTTGACTGTATATTATGAGTAATCCTTACTCTGAGGCGCTACCTGAGCCACCTTGTTATGTCTAAAATTAGAAAATTAAGAAAATTATTAAAAAGACACTGCACCTTAGTTTCACTACACTCTACCGGTGTGCGTTGTTGTTAACGCGTCCGTTTGGAGCCTTCCAATTTGATATGAATATAAATAGCCTTATTTAGAAATACCCTAGAGGTACCTACTAGAGAAAGGTGGAGCCACTAGAACTATTAGCACAATACTACGAGTAACAAACATCAATGGATTTTTGCTCTATTTTCTATACCATAATATTACAAGGAGGTAAAGTTTGTGAGTTTGTGAGCTTATAGGGGGTAATCTCTGGATCTACTGAACCGATTTTGAAAATTCTGGAACCAATAGAAAGCCACATTATTTGTGAGTGTCATAGGCTACATATTATCCCGAAAATTAGGGAGTTCCCGTGGGAATTTAAAAAACTTATTTCACGCGGACGAAGACACGGGCGTCTGCTAGTTTATTATATTCTAGAGCGTAAACCTGTTTCTCATAATCACCCCAAACCATCACCGGCTCAATACTAAGCTCAAGTCTATACTCAGAATGAGACGGGTTAGGCCATAGTCCACCACGCTAGCAATCCAATCATCTTTCAGCGTCAAAATTAGCTAGTATGACTGCTATGTTGGCTCTTTTATGAGACGCCTGTGGAACATTAGTGTTGTATGACCTTTAATTAAACAATTTAACGTCGAAATAGGAATATCTCAGCTAAAATTAGGTACAATATTTATTAAATTGTTCCTGGTCTGACCTGGTGGGAGGCTTCGGCCGTGGCTAGTTACCACCCTACCGCCAAAGACGTGCCGCCAAGCGATTTAGCGTTCCGGTACGATGTTGTATAGAAACCAAATAGGGGTATGGGTTTAATAAAACTGCCATGCCCCTAACAGGTTAGCCCGCTACCATCTTAGCATCAGGTGAGATCGCAGTCAAGGGCTAACTTGTAGTGGATAAAAAAAAAGTTATCTCTTTTATACATATCGCCTATGAAATAAATCACCCCTAAATTGGCTTATTTAACAAGCAGCTACAGTGCTTTTGGCTAGTATCGCTGCTTTGTTGGCTCTTTTATGAGGAAACCGGTAAAATGTGACCACTATCCGATCCCGTGGGACGTTAAGTGTTTTATCACCTTTATTTCAACAATTTAATGTCCCATTAGGATATTGTATAGCGTATTTTTGGCTCGTATACGTGAGTAATGAGATATTAATGTGTTCGCGATTCCGTGCTCGCTTCTAAGGCGTGTTTTTTCGGGCTATGAATAAAGAATGGTTCTTGTTATTTTTTGGCGTGGCTTAAAACGTTTTTATTGTTGTCTCATACAGATATAAAATAGCAAATGTATTCTAAGGGACAATACACACGCGTACGGTTTAATATAACTGCCATACCCCTAAAACGTTAGTCGGTTTCTACACGGCATCGTACCAGAACGCTAAAGCGCTTGGCGGCACGTCTTTGCCGGTAGGGTGGTAACTAGCCACGGCCGAAGCCTCCCACCAGGCCAGACCAGGGAAAAGTCAGAAATTATAAATTCCCAATTTGACCCTGCCGGGGATCGAATCCGGGACCTCCGCACGTTAAGACAAAAGCGCTACACACTGCGCCACGGAGGTCATCATTTGTAAATATAACATAATTCAAACAACATAACTTTCGAATTTACTAATAATTATACTTGTACCTATTTCAAACAAAAACATTGGCAAACTAACATTCTGTTCAGAAAATTTAAGGTAGGTAAAATTTAAGGTAGGTAAAATTTAAGGTAGGTAAAATTTAAGGTAGGTAAAATTTTTCGGGTAAGCAGGTCAACAAGAAGCGGTTTAAAATTGACTTACTAACTAACGAATATTAAGTTGAATAATGAGTTCGCAATGGGAGAGTTAATTTAAATATATAAAATTCAAAGTCCTGACAGACTGAGTGACTGACTTATATATCAACGCACAGCCTTAAACCGCTGGGGTTAGAAACTTGAAATTTTGACAGTAGGTTCCTTTTGTGACGTAAGCGCTCACTAAAGAAGGATTTTTCCAATTTCCACCCCTAAGGGAGTAAAATAAGGGGTGAAAGTTTGTATGAAAGTCCGTCATTTCTTAAGGTATATCCATGAAACTTGGTATATGAGCTACCGGTTAAAAATTAAGAAATACGTGTTTCACGGTTTTTGAAAATTCCACCCCCAAAGGGCTGAAATAGGGGAGTAAAGTTTGTAAAAAAGTCCTTAATTTTAAAAGATATTTTTCAAGTTATATCTACGAAACTCGATATTTTGGCTTTCGGTAAAAAATAAAGAAGCACGTGTGTCAAAATATTTAAAAGTTTCACCCCCAAAAGGGTTAAAAGGGTTGAAATTTCTATCCCCAAGGACGTTAAATAGAGAGTTTGTCCTTCAATCACGACGCAACAGAGCAACGGATCGATGTGATTTTTTGCATGGGTAGGTATAGTTGAGGATCTGGAGAGTGACATAGGCTTCTTTTTATCCCGGAAATGAAGGAGTGCCTGTCGGAATTAAAAAACTTATGCCACGCGAACGAAGTCGCGGGCGTCCTCTGGTTGAATTATACTATTTTAATGTCGATGAAAGCTAACCTAGAAGAAAATTGCGAAACGCACTCGCAATCAATGTGATGGTTGTTTTGTATTGTTGCTGCTTTCTCTCTGCGTCATATTTCTTATTTCTTTAGGTAATAATGCAGAGGGCTCACAGATCATTTCACATACGATTTCACGACGAGGTTTGAATAATATAATATTAGTGATATTTATCGTGACTGTCAGTTTTATATGCTCTAAAAGGCACAAAGGAAGCAAAAAGTCTAACTTCAACGTTTTATTTAAGGTCAACGTTGCTTAACAAGCACAATCCACTGCACCTGTATTCTAGGTTTTTGAAATAACTCACACGTCTTTCGCACACGTAACTGTTTTACTCATGAAACCTTACGTTAAGCAATGTTATTCTGAAGTTAGAGTTACAGAGCCATTAAATCTTAGATGATATATGTTTGAAAATACCAGTTTTCAATTATAAGTCTACGTGCACAAGTATCTGGCTTTAGAAATTTGGTTTTTCACGATTCCAAAGTACCTACACCTCTATTATTGTCTTGAATCATAAGATTATTTGTGATTGTGATTGCAAGTGCGTCGCCCAATAACCCTCAAGTCTGAGTTGAAAAGATACGCTCAGAAGACCCATAAAAATTTAAGAACGTACTTGCTGAAAGCTTCAGCGTAAATAAGTACTCTGTGAAAGTGCAACTAAAAGTAGCCACTTCGTAATTGCAAACGATTTTGAATGGATGGCACGTTATAAAGACGGCAATTTCTGCCAGTCTTTGGCAATATCTAGATGCAATTTCCTATTTATTATATTTAACGAGATGATGCCAGCGAACCGTGGATTTGAGAAAAATCTCGTGGGAACTTTTTGATTTTCCGCGATAAAATGTATCACTAGTATGTGTCACCATACATTTACTCTGCATTCAACTCGCGCGCGAACTAAAGATAGGGGCTTAATATCGTCGCTAAAAGCAGTATTATTTTAAAATTGACGTTTTATGTGACGTTCCTTGACATTCCTAAAATAACGATTATAATTATTCTGAAACAAGAGCGTCATCAAAATTAAATCTTATAAAATATATATGCGAAACTTATAAATGGGAATGTTTGGATGGATGGGTGTATGGATGGATGGATGGGTTTTTGTTACTCAATCACGCCAGAACGGCTGAACTGATCTGCATGAAAATCTTACATAAATGTAGTAAAGGGTTTCGACTGTGCATTTGGGAGCAATTAGAAATAATTAAACACAAAAATAAAGGATTTGAGTTGCTAAATGAACAAATAAATGTATCAAATTCACCTTTACTCAATTTATACAGTAATAGGGGAGGAGGGGGCGGGGCTTCAGTTTGAGTCATGCCAAAAGGTATAAAAGCCGGAACTTTCGACACGATCGTCACTTTACAATCGTGCATTGTCGAGTCAACATCTCCTGAAGATGCTCCGGTTTCGGAGTGAAACGTACGTTGAGAGTGATTTGGAGGATTTGTGTGGTGTGGTGCTGTGCCGGTGCGAATTGCTGGGTGGTGGGTGTTTGCATGTTATTGGTGAAGGGCACGCACTGTACCACATAGATTTGTCTGCTTTGGCGGATTATAGCGAATTAAACTTCTCGTTCATTCATTATCATGGACTTCCGCAAAGTAACGCCTGCTTCGATTCAATATTTGATCTGCATGAAATTTAGCACAGAGATAGATTATAGTCTGGATTAGCACATAGGCTACTTTTTATCCCGGAAAATTAAGGAGTTCCCGCGGGAACCAAAAAAACCTCAATCTGCGCGGACAAAGTCGCGGGCATAATAGTATGCTATAAGCAATGATAGCAAATTTTGTCAAAATCCGTTAGAACACTTTATAAAAAAATATTATGAAAGCAAAGACCAAGAAAGTAGAGAACAAAACGAAATAACCATGAAAATGAGAGAATAGTGTTTTATAAAACACTGCTGGTTTAGTGCTAGTGATAAAAATAAATCTTTGTGTTTGTTTACGCTGTACGGGCGAGCCGGATATATAACACACCCGGTGTAACTGCTTCTTTACCCCGAGCGACAACAAAGACTTTTGAAAGAAAGAAAAGCTAAATTGTTTCTTTCACTACTTATTTAAAAAAACCGGCCAAGTGCGAGTCGGACTCGCACACCGAGGGTTCCGTACAAACCTGTAGGTATATAAGTAAATGTTATGGTAATTTCATATAGTAAAATTATTAAAAATATTTTTATTATATGATTTAACTAAAAATTTATGCTTTTCGCAATTTTTCCTTTATCTGTGCTATAAGACGTTGCTTCGTACCAAATTTCAAGATTCACGGGAAGTACCCTGTAGCTTTTGATTCCCTTGCGAGTGTCGAAAATTTGCAGTATAAACGGCTGTATCTTTTGATTGCGTTGGCTTAGAAGTTTGATTTATTCACAGCTCCAAGGGACAATAGACCTGAGTATTTGATATGAATTTCAGCTTGATACCTCTATGCGTTCCTGAGAAGAAGGGTCTTGATAGACAGACAGACGGATAACAAAGTGTTTTTTTTAAATGCAAAATTTGGTACAGAATAAGTTGTATCCCGGGGAAGGACAGAGACTATTTTTTATCCCGGAAAGTTCCCACGGCAATCGAAACAACTTAGTCCACGCGAACGAAGTCGCGGGCATCATCTAGTAAAAAATAAATAAATAAAAGTTTGAGATATTGAACTGAAAAGTCCAGTTTTTACTGGATATCGTAGTAGGTATAAATTGTACATACGCACTAGATTAGAAATGGTGTGGTAGTACGCACCAAAGATATGAAAAAGAAGCATAAAAGAATAATTAATTTCATAAAAAGTTTAATAATTACGTCGCAAATTTTATGATGAATGAGAGAATGACAACGCTGTTTAGGAAGCGGTATAAGGGATGAGAAATAAGTCATAAAAAGAATAAATAATAACATAATTATAAGAACGCGTAAATACACCGTCTTTTTATACGTACGTACAGCCGCGAGCTAAAATGTTTATCAGTTTTCAAATTAGATTGAAACTCAAATTCAAATGTTTTTTTATTCAAATAAATTTTTACAAGTGGTTTTGAATCGTCGGGTGAATCTACCATTGGTTCGGAATGCCGTTGCCTCACCGAGAAGAGTTAGCAAGAAACTCCGATTATTTTTAACAGTACGTGCCGTAAAGTCTAAAATGCCATATCAAGGTACTTACTATATGATGCCCGCGATTTTGTCCAAGTGGATTTTTGATTTTCGAAATAAAGAGAAGCCTCTGTTTTTCCCCGAGATGCTACCTATCTATATATATCAAATTTCATCAAAATCGGTTCAAAAGATGAGATGTTAAAAGACAGACACACTTTCGCATTTATAATATTACATTGGATTTAATACGTAACCAAGTAGGTAACTTTAGATGCATCAATTTCAACAAAAAGTGTAAAGCCTGACGACCGTATTTTTTTTATTGTGAGGCGTGTCTTGACCCACGTAGAATAGAATTGAGTTTTTGTAATAAAACTCATTTCCTAATAATTTCAAGTTCACATTAACATAGCATGAATTTTGAAGTGTTATTTATAAAAAAAAGTAAGTAAGGGTTTTCTACATGTATCCCAATTTTATCTAGTAGATAGCAACCAACTGCAGTAACCAAAACAACATTACGATAAAAAGAATCTATGAACTATCAACCTTCTGCCACAGAAGTGCGCATGCAATTATGAACCTTAAAGTGGTAAACATTTTCAGACAGCGACTGTACGTATCTAGCGCGGTGAATAGGAGGATTACAAGCGGCATTACATATTATACGTAAAAAATTACAGCCATATGAATTTACAGACAGGGAATTACAAAGATGTGTGCATGCAATTATGAACCTGAAAGTGGTAAACATTTTCAGACACCGACTGTACGTATCTGGCGCGGTGAATAGGCGGATTACAAGCGGAACACCATATACGTAGAAAATTACAGCCATATGAATTTACAGACAGGGAATTACAAAGATACTAAGCCGCGGGATCGAGCGCGTTGGTAGGTACATCAAAGAGTTTGTTTTGTTGATATTTCATTTTGCATACACTTGTAGATAGATACAAATAGGAATATAATTCACTTCAAACATACAAATCCCGTCGTTTTCATCCTAAAAAAAAATTAGAAGCGAGGCGCGGTGTGCTCAACTCAAATTTTATGAGAACGTTTTTGTCTGGTTGGAGGCTTCGGCCGTGGCTAGTTACCACCCTACTGGCAAAGACGTACCGCCAAGCGATTAAGCGTTCCGCCGTTTGTCAAATTATTGACTATAAGTCATTATCAGATAGACACGACACTACGTCTACGCCATCTGTATGCGTCCTCTAACAAACCTGGAAGCTTTTCTAGAGATGTCTAATTTTAGCCGGAAATTTGAAGCTAAATTTCTATCAGATTTCCGCATTAACTTTTGAGCCATTTTGAGCCTTATTGTTTAAGATAACTTCATGATTCAATTATAAATTACAAAAACATAATTACTTTGTCTTGATCATTTTTCGTGCGGGCGTTTTTTCTTTTCCAAAAGTTTCCCTTCGCAAATCGAGTTACGCCGTTTTGCGGCAAATGAAAAACAATTTTGTAGCCAAAGGTTAAATTTATTTCAGGAAATTCGGCCCTCATTTACGATTATAGAGGTGTTCCGTGAAACGCAAAGCTTATTTAACTTTTGCATATTTAATTGAGGATCATTTTTTAAAATTGATTAATTAGTTATTAGAAAGGGATCACGACCCTTAGTTATAGTTATTAGATAAAGCACTGTATGGTCTGTGAGATAAAGTGATTTTTCATTACTCATACACGGAAAGTAGGTTTGAAGTTGCCTGAGAAGCGGGTTGAAAGTAATACTTTTCAGCCCTAGGGAGAATCGTTTTCAACTGAATTTTTATTGGAGTTCAAATGAAACACGACTTTTTTTTTTTTTTTTTTTTTTTTTTTTTTTTTTTTTTTTTTTTTTTTTTTTTCCCTCGAACTATAGGCCCCCTCGCTACGCTCGGGCGCCAAACCCCGTCTCGGGACTAAATAAGTTACTTTCATCCCTAGGGTAACAATGTACTATTGTGTTTGCACAATAATTCTTGTCCTCAGATGGCTGGTTTTGTGATATTGACCGTTGATGCCGAAATTCTCCCAAAAGGGCGTTATTGACCTATGAGAGTAGATCTAAAATTCTACATCAATGGAGTAGGTACATGTGACATCTAGGTGTGATATCTAGGTGTGACATCTAGGTGTGATAGGTGTGATCTAGGTGTGAACGTCTAATTTTGGCTGAATAATAATCAAAGTTAGCCAAAGTAGGAAATTGTGTGGAAATTGTAATACAAAGGCAAAGGCGCAAGTAGTTAGACGATATAAGGAGTTGGACAGGGCTATTCCCCAAAGCTAAAAGATGCGGCTCAAAATAGATAAGTTTTTGAAGAATAGAGAAGGTTGTTGATGATGTAATTACTCGTATAAACGAGTTGATTCTTGTGAGCCCCAGCGCTAGACGACAGCAAAATACTCAGTTAGGTTTACAGGTTTACAGGCATAAAAAAAATAGTAGTATAAAATTGTAAGTATTCTCAACCTACCAAACTCTAGTACGGTGAAACCACGAGTTACGCGACACATTCCTTAGTGAAAGTAGTTTGTAGATCCCTTGTAAGCGATGACTCTACGAAATACCACGCACAAGAGGGTAAATAAAAGGAAAGAGGCTCAAATTCCACAAACCTGCGACAAACCTGCCGGTATAGGTGATACATTATAGACTCTATAATGTATCACCTATACCGGCATAAAAATATCTATGTTTGTATATCTATGACTCTATAATATAGAGTCATAAATAGACAAACATAGATATTTGTAGATATACGTTTTTTCTCATTTCCGGTGATGCTATCGGAAAAAACAGCACGCTGAGTGGAAGTTTCTTTTACGTATCACTGTAAATGTATTTCAACCATGCCAACGCTCCTTTTTCTCACGCTTTCCTGTTATAGAACCTGATTATCGAACACAACCAATACGCAGCATCACCACACAACGCCTACTACAAAATTTTTCTGAAGTCGAGCTCAACATGGGCTTAACTTCAACACTGGAGCATCCCCAGAAGATTGACAAATAGGATATTAACTCAACAATGCACAATTTTTAAGTCACCCTAAGTGTTCCTGAGTACACTCTCCAACGTATATCAGATTAGACGACATTGCGATGTTGCTACAAGCAGATCAATTTCGCCTTAGTAAATATACAGTAAAAGGGTCTTAGTCGTCTCAACCAATAGACGTACACTGCTGGACGAAGGTCTTCTGCATGAATCTCCACAAAACACGGTCCGGTGCCTTTTGCTCCTATCGGCTTCCAGTAAAGGAGTATTCTGTGGTAAAGGTATTATAGAACCTTTGCAACGTTCTACACCATGACTGTGGCTATTCAAAAAAATACTTGTATGTATAACTAGCTGATGCCCACGACTTCGTCCGCATGGATCGAGGTGTTTCGGTTCCCGCGGGAACTCCTTAATTTTCCGGGATGAAAAGTAGCCTATGTGTTATTCCAGACTATAATCTATCTCTGTGCCAAATTTCATCCAGGTCCGTTCAGCCGTTGGGGCGTGATTGAGTAACAAACATCCCTACATCCATACATCCCCACATCCATACATCCATACATCCATCCAAACTTTCGCATTTAGGGCGCCTTCAAATTTGCCGCAAAGCGTAGCGCGGCTGCAGCGCGGCTGCAGCGCGGCTGCAGCGCGGCTGCAGCGCGGCTGCAGCGCTGCGGCCGCGCTCCTGTCGCGAGGTTCGAACATCATAGGGTTGTACCTATATTTATTTTCACGATGGACTCTGACGAAGAAACACTGCTCTGTGTTACTATTAATACGAAACAACGAAAATATAAAGTAGTTGTGTTAACAATACATAATATTATACTTACATGCTTAATTTTTTTTCACTTGGAGTCTTAGAATAATTACCTATATAGAAACCTAGTACACTCGCGAAATGTACTTAAGCCGTTCAATTGGTGCCATAAATGGCATCGTACGACGCTCGCGCAGTCCGAAAAAAGCTGGTTAACTTAGTTTTAGAAGCTACAATGCTACAAACAAACTAACCAATTACTTACCCAACTTTTAGGTGGAAAACATTTAAACTGGCAACATTATGTTTGCGTTTGCGAGGCAAGTAAACACAGCACACATAGCGAATTTGTAGCTTGCGTTTTAAGGCGTTGTTTGGAAACATACCTTCTATAGGTAGTTATTCTAACCTTGGAGTCTTGTTTGTGAAATTGTCAATAAATTTAATGCATATTTCTTCCCAAGCCTTTTTCTTTTCGATTTTGTTGCTGTACTTGTCGGACTTCGAATCCCATATTGCTGGACGACTCTCAACCTCATCGATAAATTCTTCTACCTTATTTTCGTTCATGTTTAGACTTGAACAAAAATACGTGCGCAGTCCCGTCACTAGTCGATCGATGAACTGATGCGCGGCCGCAGCGCGGGTGCAGCGCTGCAGTCGCGTGTTTTTTATTTATATGGATTTACAAAGCAGCGCGACCGCAGCGCTGCAGCCGCGCTGCTTCCGCGCGGCACTTTGCGGCAAATTTGAAGGCGCCCTTATAATATTTATTTGATATAATTGTTGTATGAATACATATGAAATTAAAACAGAGGAAAAAACACCCACTAGTCCATTCCGTTCCGTTCATCACAGCGTGCCAAAATCGCACAGACATACAACGAATTCATAATACTCGTACCTATCTAAACTAATATTATAAAGAGGAAAGATTTGTTTGTTTGTTTGTTTGTTTGTTTGTTTGTTTGTTTGTTTGTAATAGATAAACTCAAAAACTACACAACCGATTTAAAAAATTCTTTCACTTATAGAAAGCTACACTATCAGCGAGTAACATAGGCTATATTTTATTTTCAAAAAAATTAGAGATCCTTACCAAAATTGCAATAATGTGAACTAAGTCGGAAAAAATCGTCTCTTCTAAGAGCTTAGGTACGTGGCGTGCGCTGCGTAAATAGTTATCCCGGAAAATTAAAGGTTTCCCGCGGGAACCAAAAAAAACCTCTATCCACGCGGACAAAGTCGCGGGCATCAGCTACGCTATTAGACGTTGTTGATACATTCTATGGGTTATAAAAATAAAATAAAATAAAAAAGCCTTTTTATTCATCCTTAATAAATAATTGGTTGACAAAAAGTTTTATACATGCATCTTAATATTTTTATGACATTATAGAAACAGTAACGAGTTAGCTTGGTTATAATAAAAAAAATTTTTTAAAAAAATTGGGTTCTATGGGTTATGGGTATAGTTACTTTGTTCTTTAATCTGTAGTATAGTAGTTTCGTGTTGTGTTGTTTTCGTGCTGGAAACGAACGTAGCACCTTCAAAGCATGGAGCGGTAGAGCCTTGAGAGGGCCGAAAGCTTTATGAGGGATGCAAACTAGGTAGAAAGTTCAAATTGTAAATTGAAAGTTGTTTTAATCAGTTTATTCAAAAGGGCTGTTTAATTTCGGACGCAGGTCGAGTGGTCAACCCTTGGAACAGTTTGAAAGTTCCGATTTGTTCGATGATTTATTTATTAATGTTTAAATTGACTTTTGTATCCGGAAGTTCATGGCAGAGCACATAAATTATCTATTTTTTTCAGAATTCTGTACTAAAACAGGTTAGCTGTCTGAATGTCCGATTCTTAACGGACCAATTTTTAATTAATTACCTATCATTAATTTAATGTTAATGTTAATGCCTGGGTATTTTGAAACCGCGAATTCATCCGCGTGGATCGAGGTTTTTCGGTTCCTGCGGGAACTCCTTAATTTTCCAGGATATAAAGTAGCCTATGTGTTATTCCAGACTATAATCTATCTCTGTGCTAAATTTCATCCAGATCCGTTTAGCCGTTGGGGCGTGATTGAGTAACAAACATCTATACATCTATCCAAACTTTCGCATCTATAATATTTATTTGATACAATTATTATAGTCAGTGTAGACACAGATGAAATTTCGTTAATAATAATATGACGCCACCACACTGGAGTTATGAAATGTTTTAACCATTAACTATAATATTAACATGTTTATTTAAAATAATGTTAAAACACTACAAACAATGTTAAGCACCATCAGATGACCATTGAACACAAAAGTATTACGTTCTATTTAATTCAGAAAATATAGATTCCACGGTAAGAATTTGGCTTTTATTTTGAGTTCAGATAAAATCCATTAGAAAATATGCGTACCGCAACTACAATAATATTTATTTAACATTCACAATCTTCACGTCAAAACAAACCAATAAAACGGATCACCAATTTCCATCAACCGTTTCCAGAACGGAAAACATCGTATAAAACTGTGACAATCTCGTAAACGTTAATTAACATAAAAAGGGGACATCACAGCTCTCCAAACTCGATAAACGCCGCGTACGAGACGACAAATACATTTCCAATATAATAAAAACCTATTATCACTTATACCGAACTCCAAAACAAGGGCATAAATTTCACCATCGACGTTTATCCGTAATAGACACATATAAACAGAAAAAAAATTGAATCTTACACTTTTCAAGTCCATAGAATAGAAGAACATGGACACTCACCGATTGTATTTAAATCACATTTGATGCGCTTCGCCGGTCTTATGGACGAAGATTTGAGGTTTAAAATCACACTTTTTGCCGCGCGCACTTTCAGACACTAGACACAACCAACCTCGGCAAAGGTTCGAATGGAACTGAAAGCCTGAAAGCTCGCGCAGGCTCCGAATCATATCCCGACTGAAACTGATCTGGTACACAAATTTACCCCATTATCACCCTTAAACCTTTATCGATAAGACCTTAAAGGGCGTTTGTACGAGTATGTGTGCTACGCTACCTCGTAGCGAGGATACTCGTGCAACGTAAATTATGATAAACGTGTTTATTTAATTAAAATGGCGTTTTTTTTTATTTTATTCCATATAATGAAACTGCGGTAAAGGGATTGCAGCAATTAATGGTGCAGAACGGAATCGACGGTTGGCAATTTTATTTTTGTTCTAGCCAATTTCCTTTTGCAGTTTTTGTTTGGCAATTTTTTTTGTAAGTGTGGGTGTAGAATTACTTTCTGTTTCATTTTAAGAGTTGGGAAAAAGTGTTTCTTTTTTAAAAGTTAAAACATTTAGCATACAATTTTCACATTACGTTTGTCGGTTGGTCCTTCAATCACGCTGCAAAGCGGCGCGGCGGATCAACGTCACTTTATGCATGGAAATTGGATATTGATGAGTAAATGCTGCTGTTTCCATCATATCCAAAATAAATAAGTTTCTCCGGGATTTGTACATCTGACTAAGACTGTAGCATCGTCTGACAATAATGTAAAAATAGGTATCATCCATCAGCCTGTATGCGTGCACTGCTGGACATAGGCCTTTTCGAGAGCTCGCAACGAATCACTCGACTCGATTGTTTCAAGCGGCTCCCGCTTGAGATCGCCTAGTGAGGGGCCGTCCAACGCTGCACTGTCAGGTCGTCACCTTAGGAGTTGGGACCCCAACGTCTGTCGGTACGCCCAACGCTTCTTCATGGACCTTGCTGTCGAGCGGTTTGGATCCGATCTGACCAACGCTTCGGGCTACGTCCCAGACCTCTTTCCGATATGAGCCAGCATAAAACTCAGCAGTTAGCCACTATTTAGCCCAAAGGGCTTACAATTCCACTCCATTTAACTTACGGCAACCTATTAACCTGTATAAATTATGATATTTCAACCCATACGAATTAACCCCAAGCTATTGAAATCAGATCAAAGCGTGATACGTTGTCCCGTGAAATTAATAGATATTATAAGCACAACTCAAAAACAGTAGGTACCTAGTTGCAACTGAACCTCGAATAGTGTATTTCTAGGTGATAGAAACTTCTTTCCGAACCGGTGGTAGAGTCAAAACATGACGTGGCCTAAGAGACACCTGTATGTCCTGTATTGAGTATTGAGTATGTATTAGTATGTGTTAGATAGTAAAAATTAACGAAATACTAAATTTCATTCAATTTATTCGATTCCTTGTCTAAAAAGCACACCGAGGAAGCACATAGACACAATATACTTTTAATGAATTCCAACGCGAATAAATAGTAGATTAGTAGCCAAGGGCTGTAAGGCATCAATTGCAGCCCGAGATATTTAGGCGCACGAGCACAGCGAGGGCGCCTATAGTTCGAGGGTGCAATTGATGCTTACATCCGAGCTAACTACTCTGCTTTACATCTCGATTGTGAGGTAAGTAGGTCCTTATTACCCCCAAATGGAGCTTGAAGGTGACCAATTAGCGCTCTAGGGTAATAATGTAGCTAGAAAAGCCCTAGGGCGGTAAGTAATTTAAAAAAAAAACTCTTCACATTTTCAAAAAGTTCGCGTACATCTAACCATCATACTTTTTAGGGTTCCGTAGCCAAATTTGGCAAAAACGGAACCCTTATAGATTCGTCATGTCTGTCTGTCTGTCTGTCTGTCTGTCTGTCCGTCCGTATGTCACAGCCACTTTTTTCCGAAACTATAAGAACTATACTGTTGAAACTTGGTAAGTAGATGTATTCTGTGAACCGCATTAAGATTTTCATACAAAAATAGAAAAAAAACAATAAATTTTGGGAGTCCCCATACTTAGAACTGAAACTCAAAAATTTTTTTTTCATCAAACCCATACGTGTGGGGTATCTATGGATAGGTCTTCAAAAATGATATTGAGGTTTCTAATATCATTTTTTTCTAAACTGAATAGTTTGCGCGAGAGACACTTCCAAAGTGGTAAAATGTTGGTCCCCCCCCCCCCGTAACTTCTAAAATAAGAGAATGATAAAACTAAAAAAAATATATGATGTACATTACTATGCAAACTTCCACCGAAAATTGGTTTGAACGAGATCTAGTAAGTAGTTTTTTTTTAATAATTTAAAACTTACTACAGGTTTGTACGGAACCCTCGGTGCGCGAGTCCGACTCGCACTTGGCCGGTTTTTTTAATTACTTACCGCCCTAGGGCTTTTCTAGCTACATTATTACCCTAGAGCGCTAATTGGTCACCTACAAGCTCCATTTGGGGGTAATAAGGACCTACTTACCGAAAATGAGAGATGTAAAAAATATTAATCCACACGGACGAAGTCGCGAGCTTATGTAGTACAAAATAATATTATCTAAATCGGTAGAGCTAGTTTCTACATTTTTTCATTCTCATTTCAGTTTTTCATTTTTATGTCCTTTCCCGGGATGTAACCTATCTCTACACCAAATTTCATCAAAATTGGTAGAACAGCTAAAGGACCGTGAAAGCAAAGCAGACATACAGACACGGACACAATATGGAAGTATAGATTATTTAGACTTGTGGTCTAAATATAATAATTTTTTTAATGATCTATTCTGATTATGAAAATTTTGCGACTTTTGAAAAGTCTTGAACGCAAAACTTTTAACAATTGGGTAAGCATGTGAATCAAATAAATATTATAAATGCGAAAGTTTGAATGGATGTATGGATGTATGGATGTGTGGATGTATGGATGTATGGATGTATGGATGTTTGTTACTCAATCACGCTCCAACAGCTGAACGGATCTGGATGAAATTTGGCACAGAGATAGATTATAGTCTGGAATAGCACATAGGCTACTTTTTATCCCGGAAAATTAAAGAGTTCCCGCGGGAACCGAAAAACCTCAATTCACGCAGACGAAGTCGCGGGCATCAGCTAGTAAAAAATAAAAATAAAATTTTTAGTCTCGAAAAGTAAAATTATTGGTTAGTTTACAATAAATTCCAAAGATCTAGATTTTTTTCAGTAATTTATAGAGAACATCTTGATTTTGTCTAAATAAAACAAACAGAAAAAAATAGAATCAAAAAGTCAAAAGGTTGTTTTGGGTGTATTTTTGATTTGAGGCAATGTAGACTTGGAATTTAGTATCCTGTCTTTGGGCACCTCCTATGGGCTTCTTCGTCTGCCAAGCGTGACGGTAGGAATATAGGAAACCCCGCTATGGTAGGCGGACCTCCCAAGACCGTCCCGTCTCGCCTCGTGACAGGGTAACATACCCTGACACAAGCCTTCGTTGGTCACACTTATAACCCCGCGCTATTAACGGCGGTCTGTGTGAGGAATCAGATACCTTCACCAAGCCATTGAGGTAACTGTAGGTATCAACAAGGATGGGAAGTAGGTAATGTAAGGGAATAGGGTAGATTTAGGACGTATGCGAAGTGGATCCGAAACCCACAAGACCGTCCGTAAGCGAGGTGGCGACCAACGAGTCGGTTAATGAAGAAGCCCATAGGAGGACCGATGGTATTGCAGAACAGTTGGTATATATAGCGCAATAAGTAAAAAATTTTGATAGCGAGATTCAGGCCTCGTTCATTGATTGGTCAGAAGGTATGACGTTTCTTTTTTTTCTGCGAATCGCTAGAAGACACGGGGAGTTCTCGGGTGTTATTATTTCGTATATAGGCTCTGAGATGATGGTATGATTTAGTTTGACTTGATTCCACACTATTTTACAGTGACTGAAAATATAACCCTTCTTATTTATTATACTAAATACAAACATAATATATTTTTACTATAAATAGAATTAATTATACGTAGGTAAACTTTTGTGATTTTTGCACTTTAATAATATTATGTCACTAGACTACATGATGCCCGTGAATTTGTCTGCGTGGATTAAGTTTTTTGATTTCCAAGCATTGACTTACCAATACCTTAGGCGCACCATCGAAACGCAAAAAACGGCACGGTCAAATTGTGCACAAATAGATATTGTGAACAATTTTCGCCTCAGTCGCGCACGAGTACACTAGGCGACAAAATGTCGTATGTGTCGAATTGTTATTACAAAATTGAACCCTAAATATAAAGCTATATGGTTGGTTATACCGTTTGGTGTCTCAATCTATATTATCTGTAGCTGTGTTTGTATAAGCGATTGTGGACGCTTTTTGAGTATTAATTTGTGGGTAATGTTGTATCCTTAGTTGGTAAATCGATGTTTCCAAGGGATAAAAAGCCTTTACCTCTACCTCTACCTTTGTTCCAAATTTCATCAAAATCGGTTGAAAAGATGGGCCTGGAAAGCGCGAAGACAAGATTCTATTTTAGTCCAAAAATTGTATTTTAGTTTAAGTAACGATAATTCTGTGAGCCTTTAAAAGATATTTATAACAACACGTCAAATGAAGTATGTTCTGTTATAAAATTAGCTAAAGAACACATAAATATTTTCAGAAAATAATTTCCTATTTGAACGGAGTTTACGGACGGATAAAATACATCATATTTTTTTTGTTGGCAAGGTATACTCTCATACCACTATCTCTTAAACTACGGTCTCGGCTTCATTATTCAAGGAATTAAAAGTTTAAAACTGTGCACTAAAAGTCGAAATTTCTTTGAACGCATGTCAAAGTTACCTTCTTTTAAACTGAGGACTTCATTAATTACGTGCATTATAATATAGCATTTAGCGGAAGGGAAGTTGATAGTAGTATCAATGACTCCATAGTTTAAGTTCTCTATAAACAACCGTTAAGTCCTCTATAGATGTGCCAACATGTTCGACCAATTTCCTCCAGTCGAACCTGCAACCCTACCAACATGATATCAGGTCGGCAGCTGATCAGAGTTTGGTATGCAATGTCTATAGTAAGAAATGCATTATCACACTCAGAGCACTTCTGAGCACGAATCAGGTTTCCTCACGATGCTTTTCTTCACCGTTTGAGGCAAGTGATATTTAATTTCTTAAAACACATAATATGTAACTTCAAAGAGTAATTAATTAGAGGTACGTGTCTTTATATTCTTAAAATATTATAAATGCGAAAGTTTGGATGGATGGATGTATGTATGTATGGATGTATGTTTGTTACTCAATCACGCTCCAACGGATGAACGGATCTGGATGAAATTTGGCACAGAGATAGATTATAGTCTGGAATAGCACATAGGCTACTTTTTATCCCGGAAAATTAAGAAGTTCCCGCGGGAATCAAAAAAACCTCAACCACGCGGACGAAGTCGCGGGCATCAGCTAGTATTCTTATAAAGACTTTACACACCTTTGAGAAGATTAAGAAGAAGATAAATATGACAGAATTCTAAGCATGTACATTCCCTTACAATGTTTGCCTTCATAGTTTCAAGTGATATTTAATTGATAGTGCACTTAACTCCAAAAGATCATAGGTGCGTGGAATTCGAACACTTATGCACTGAATACTGAATAGGAGGCTGAAGGACAGATTAGCTGATAATAGTTTAAGTAGTTGACTTTGTTTTTACCCATAACGATATTACTACTTTATGGTCATATTTTGCCAGGCTACTGTATTATTAGGCACTAGATAATGCCCGCGAGTTCGTCCGCGCGTGGATTAAGATTTTTTGATCAAAGGTCAGCAATCACTATGTCTGATCCTTTATAACCACATATTGTGACGTGAGACGTGATACGTGTAAGGTTACACGAAGGTCGTTATTCAAAGGTTTCCTGTGACAGAATCTTCATCCGTTGATAGATCATAGGAAATGAATCTATTTGTTTTATTTCCGAAGCTTTTGTTCTGAACGTAGAGCGAGTGATTTATGTTCTCGAAAAACACTAAGTTACTGGATTCTTTTTGTTTAAATAATTTCGGTGTTTTATCTTGATTTACTTTTGGAAAAGTTTAGTCGCTTTGCAGCTTGTGACTTCCGCTGCGTAATTTTCTGCTATTTCTCTAAATCAAATCAAATCAAATACCTATTCATTTATTAAACTTAGGTACACTCTAGGTACACATATTACACGTACGTCGATTACTTACTTATAAAACATGATGGTGATAATTAGTTACGGTATCTTAAAACTAAAGTTACGAGGGTTCCAAACGCGCCCTGGTCTGAGAAGAGCCCACAACTGCCATGCCCCTAACAGGTTAGCCCACTACCATCTTAGATTGCATCGTCACTTGCCGCCTGGTGAGATCACAGTCAAGGGCTAACTATGTAGTAGATAAAAAAAAAGGCAGACAATGAAAGCTATTGTTTTAAAAAAATGTATTATAATGGTTTTTATATGGATTAAAGACTTATCTTGTACGGTATCTCACAAAAGATAAAAACAGTGAAAACAACAGACGTTGTTGTACCAGCGATGCCCAACTCTCCAGTTTGCTAATAGCTTCATCTATGACGAGCTCGCTAACGTGGGAATGCATAACTTCGTGGAATAGTTGGACAACACATTAGGTACTTGACGGGTAGTTGGTATTGTGTCTTAACAACCATGCTAATATTGTACAGACTAGTTTCGAAACAACTTGCGCTACCACAGCCAACACCAACCAACACAGGCGGCGATGGCCCAGTGGTATAAGAAAGATTTTTTTGTTTATTTTAGCACAAAAATTTTATTTAAAACTATTATTATCTGATTTACTTTTTAAAATTATATCTACCTCGGTCAAAGCCTTTCTTTCATAGACCATACTATAAAAGAAGTAGAAAGGAGAATTAAGATTGCTTGGGGAAAGTACTGGTCACTGAAACATATTTTTAAGTCTAAAATCCCAGTATCATTGAAAAAGAAGGCAATGGACTCTGCAATCCTCCCATCTCTATTATATGGATGCCAAACTTGGGCGCTCACTAAGAGCGTAATAGAAAAAATTCAAAAATTCCAAAGGGCAGCCGAGAGAAGTATGTTGGGCATTAAGCTGAGCGACCGCCAGCGAAACCAGGCAATTCGAAGAATTACAAAAGTAACTGACGCAGCGGAGCTCGCATGTAAACTCAAATGGAGATGGGCTGGTCATGTGGCTCGGAGCAGCGACGGTCGGTGGAGCGAGCGCGTATTACACTGGTGGCCGCGCGACCAGACACGGCCGCGCGGGCGACCACGCGCTCGCTGGAAGGACGACATTGTAGACGTCGCAGGACCAACATGGACGAGGCTCGCCGCGGAGAGAGAAAAGTGGAGCATGATGGAGGAGGCCTACACCCAAAAATGGGTACCCAAATAAATAAAATATGTAAACTACATTTACCTATATATGACTATAATCATACCTACTCAATGTGACTTGTTTTATTGTAATGGTATTGTTTTCTTTTTGACTTATAACTGTGTAAATTTTGACTAAATTGTATTGACTTATAAAATTACTATGATTTGAACTATAATTTGATATTGTGTAAATTTAAATAATATTTAATAATATATATAATAAAACTTATGCTTAATTGATTTCTCATAATCGTGTGACTTAATAGTAAAATGTTATGTAACCTACTAACTATTGAAAATAATCTTATTTGTGTCATTTTATGTATCTGAAATGTATTGTTTGGGAATAAACGGCTTATTTATTTATTTATTTATTTATTATTATCTGAAACTAGATGATACCCGCGACTTCGTCCGCGTGATACGACCTATCTCCATACCAAATTTCAACAAAATTGATTAAATAGATGGGCCGTGAAAGCGTAGCAGACAGACAAATAGACACATTTTTCGGAGTTATACGTCATGATAAAATATCACTTGCTTTTAATAGTGATCAAAAAGATAGCTCAGAGCTATAGGTCAATATTGTATCCCGGGATGGAACCTATCTCTGTGCAAACTGCCAACGGGCATTTTTTTTCTAGAATTTAATAGAGTACCTACCCACGAAAATTAAAAAAAACTTATGCCACATGCATTGTCTATAAGTCCGACTAACTTATCTGACCCGGTGACACTTATCTTTGAAAAATTAAATAAAAACAAAAACTATATTAAACAGGCATCAAAATTAGTTCCAATTTTGGCCACTAGGTCAGATAAGTTTGTGGGACATTATAATTTATTTTTATTTTTTATCCACTACAGGTTAGCCCTTGACTGCGATCTCACCTAATGGTAAGTGATTATGCAGTCTAAGATGGCAGCGGGCTAACCTGTTAGGGGCATGGCAGTTATATTAAACCCATACCCCTGTTCGGTTTCTACACGGCATCGTACCGGAACGCTAAATTGATTGGCGGCACGTCTTTACTGGTAGGTAGGTAACTAGCCACGGCCGAAGCCTCTCACCAGGCCAGACCATTAAAATTCAGAAATTATAAATTTCCAAACCCTGCCGGGGATCGAACGCGGGGCCTCCGCACGTTAAGGCAACAGCGCTCAACACTGGGCCACGGAGGTCGTCAAAATAATAATAATAATAGCCCATATCAACCATAATTATAGTACTCTTATTATATATCCCGCTAATTGCCATAATTATCGGCTCCTCAACTCTCACCGCTAGTTGATATAACTCAATCGGGCTTAACTATATTACGTTGAATTAATTCAATTACCGTGATTAATAATCGTTATTAGGAAGCCTTTGAGATAATAAATGGAAATACCTACTAATATTAAAAATGCGAAAGTTTGTCTGTCTATCCGTCTGGCTTTCTGTCTGTCTTTCTGTCGGCTACGCTTTAACGGGCTGTTATCTTTTCAACCGATTTTGATATAATTTGGTACAGGGACAGGTTGTTTTCAAGGGTAGGACATAGGACACTTTTCTATCCCGGAAAACTAAAGAGTTCCCGCGTTAATCAAAAAACCTTAATCCACGCGGACGCAGTCGCGGGCATCATCTAGTTACTAATATTTTGGTGATTTGGTGACTTCACCGGCATACCTAGATTTACAATTTTTTTTTTTTTTTTTAATTTGTTTAGGGTCTTTTATTTACAATATTAGACTAGATAACGTCTGTGGTATCGTCCTCCTCAATTAAGGTTTCTAAAATTCCCGTGACAAGTCTTTACATTTCCAGAGTAAAAAGTAGTCTATATCCGTCCCCGGGATACAGTCTATCTCTGTGCCACATTACGTCAAAATCGGGCAAACCCGGTTAGGGCCGTGAAAAGGTAGCAAACAGATAGACAGACATACGTACTGACAGATAGATAGAAAGCCATTCTACATTCATACATTCATTCTTAACATCCATATTAATTTTTGTATGGATTTTATCTTAAATCTTCTGCTTTTTTTCCATCACGCTTATTTCTAAGTAAGCTTAATGTACCTTTTACCCGTAAATCAATTAAGTAATATTATACCGGCATCCAAAGCCCAATCTCCGGCAAGCCCGCATCACGATTACTATACATTAGTCTATTAAAAAATACTATTTTATTAAAACATCACTTTGTTGACCACAAACAACGAAATAGCAACCGTATCCCTCCAACAATAGAACACAATTTGGCCCACAGAAACAGGCTGCCAATTCACGTAAAATATTGGCCCTATAAAAGAATCATGTGCGCAAAATATAATATCGCTGAAAGCAATCGGTCGGTTAATTAATTAACCCGAAAGCGACCACTATATTCGTTGCTGAGCGCTGTGGTCCGCACGAAACGACCCTTATTAATTTTACACCACTTTTTCCACTCCAATCTCTTAATCGATTTTTGCAACGAGATTTGAGGATGTTTTATTTATGTCGCTGCGGAGATTGATTGGATGGTTGTGTAGTAACAAGTAATCCATCAATTATTCCACCAACATCCATCTAAAAATTAAACTAGCAAGTTTAATTTTTAGATGGATGTTGGTGGAATAATTGATGGACTGTATGACGTATTCACCAGAAGCTAGTTCACAGTGTTGGTGATCCAAGTGCCGGCGCTTTTTGAGCCCAAAACCTTTGACGACCTCCGTGGCGCAGTGTTGAGCGCTGTTGCCTTAACGTGCGGAGGTCTCGGGTTTGATCCCCGGCAGGGTTTGGAAATTTATAATTTCTGAATTTACCCTGGTCTGGCCTGGTGGGAAGCTTCGGCTAGTTACCACCCTACCGGCAAAGACGTGTCGCCAAGCGATTTAGCGTTCCGGTACGATGTCGTGTAGAAACCGAATAGGGGTATGGGTTTAATAATACAACTGCCATGTCCCTAACAGGTTGGCCCGCTGACATTTTAGACTGCATCATCACTTACCATCAGGTGAGATCGCAGTCAAGAGCTAACTTAAAAAAAAACCGATTAGCCTCGTAACTCAAAGAGGTAATAGCGCCAGTCCTGGGAATGCCTATGGATGATCATTTGGACGGCGGATTACCTTATCAATTCAGAGGTATTTTTAATGAGGGAGGTCCCTATAAACTGTCAAATGTTTGCGATTTGTTTAGTCGATTGGGCCTTAGATATAATTCGAGACTATTTACTTTACACTACCATACCTATAAAACAGTGTACTGTAAAGCAAGAATTAAACTGAACAGCGCAAGTCTATCACTTCCGTTACTTCTATTAAACGTTCGTGACCGCAAACACGTCGTTTGTCCTGTTCCTTCCAGCAATATTGCAGTGGTAACCAGTGTAACTAAGAACTTCTGGTAACTAGACACGTGCCCGTTATAAGGAATCTCGACTTTATTCCTGTGACAATCGTGTCATGCAATTTTGGTCTTTCGGTTAGACTATTTAAGCTCTTAGTTGCAGTTCAGGTTTGTTACTTAAAGCTAAAATTTTGTAAGCTGCAGGCTTCAAAAGTTACTGTATAGTACATTAAAAGCCATATAAATAAAAAGTAAGTAGTGTGATAATGTAAAATAGAATGGAATAGATCTTTATTTAACAGAAATAACCATAAAAATGAAACTCACATTACAAAATATTACTTAATGATAGAGTGAGTTATTAGTAGTTTGTGATATAAGGGCGGTAAATAGGTTTTTACATACGAGTTGACTAATGTCAGCCCGATGACGCCAGTCGAGGGCTGACCATCGTCACGAGTTTGTTAAAACCTTAACGCCCGTGTATCACACGATATTTTTCAATACATTTGTGAGAAAACTTGAAATTAAAAGCCGAGTAGGTAGGAACTAGGTACTCACTAGAAAATGGCTTCTCACGCCCATACTTAGTCGAGATTTTCGGCGGCTATTACAAGCGCGACTTTTTTCTCACAGCTAAAATACCTTATTGTTGATTTAATTTTATTATTACACATCACTTATACCACTCATCTTATTATTTAATAATTTATAAGAAAAACTCAATGAAACTTTTAAAAATAGCGCGCACAGATTCAAGATTTTAGTAGTACCTATCTATAGCGCGTTGTTGTTATTGCGTTTTTTTTAATTGGCTTCATGGCTCTAGGTTCTAGCTCTTAACTATCAGCCTGGACTATTCAGCCTTTACTTTTTTGATTTATAAAACTTAAAACAATTTTAATTAACTAAATTAAATACAATTTTTAATTTCATGAATTAATTTCATCAATCCACATCTAAATGTTATTATTTTTTAAGTTTTCTACATACAAAGTCAATATCACTATGAACCTTCTTTCAAGAAAACTTTTTATTTAGAAGTAAAGTGGCCTTACAAAAATTAAAAAAAAACTGCAAAAAAATAGCACGAGGGCAGTAAATTCTGCAAAAAAAAAGCACGAGGGCAGTAAATTTAACTTACAAGCCCTGTTTACTGCCTCTGTAAGTGCATTTTGCGAGCAAGTGTATTGAAAAATATAATATTAGAAAAAAAAGCAGTCGCAACCAAAACATGGACAAAATTTTTTTTTTTTCCTTGCCATAAATTTCCATTGCAATTACATGTAATGGCAACTTTATTGACTACTATCATCTAGTCTTAGGGCTAATAAGTAATTTTAATTTAGCTTAAACTTCTACTTATAATTAATTTCTACGTCTAATTTACAGTTCATTAACTGTCCTTAGTTTGTTCTAATATACTTAGTGTTCACTACGATTTTGTGACCTAGATAGGATCTAGAATCTAGATGGCCTAGATGGACAAAATAACAAAAGACAAAACATCAGATCAGCGTTCCGATTGTGTAAGGAAATCGTAATCGTTTGTCAAACGGATAATACGACCTATTTAAGGAGTTCAGAGATGCCTGCACGTCAAAAAGCATGTATGAACTCCCTAGACAGTTTGAGAATTACGTTTCAAGCTGTCAAATGATAACGATTTGCTCAGACAATTGGGCCACAGGATCCAAGTAACAATCCTCAATAATTATGTATAATTATATTTCTTGCTGGTTCTTCTCGGTAGGAATGGCATTCCGAAGCAGTGGTAGATTCATTCGACGATTCGAAAGCACTTGTAAAAGTTTACTTGAATTTTTTTCATTTTAAATTTGTTCATTTGAATTTTTGAATTTTATACAACTAACGTTGTCAACTAATTAAAGTCCACAGCTGGACATAGGTCTCTTGCAAGGACTTCCAAATCCAAGACCGCGCGGCTTCCTGCGACTTGTTATACGACTGCCTGAAAAAAGGTAAAAATGTATGCATATATGTATGTATGTATGTATGTATGTATGTATGTATGTGAGTTTGTATATTCCACCATAACTTCTATAAACCTGAACGGATGTTGATGAATGAGGTATCGTTAGAATCCTTAGCTTATTCCGGGTGACATAGGCTAGATAAAATTTAAAAAAGAATTGATAGGGTGGCATCAATAAAGTTGATTTTTTTAAATCCAAAATGAGATTAATTATATTGTCATCATCAAGAAAATGATGAGTAGATTCCAAAAATATATAAGACTATATTTCAATATCCAGTGATTCACAAAAAAATATCATTTAATTAAAGCAGTCGTATTTTTTAATTCTTTGAGTTATATTCACTTGTTTGATTTTGCCATTCAATAAGTAGAGGTTTCCAACGCTGTGCTTTTTAGGAGGCGTACTACCATCACTTAAAGCAGTATTGTTTTAATATAGATGAGGTTCGTGTCTTAGAATTATAATCCTTATTTTAGGGACATCAGGGTACGTGACTTATAACTGTCATTTTGAAATAATACTGGTCTAAGCGACGCTAGTAGCTAACCCCCCAGTGCGGGGTCGCCATTCCAGCACTTTGGAATCCCAATGTCTATCAGTTGCCCCACCCATTGCCATATTTTCAGCTTCGCAACATATCAAGCTATTTCAGCTACGAGAGGCTGTCGAGAGGTACCTATGCTCGGAGTTTCTTTACAGAAATAAGGAGATCCGTAGACAGCAATGATACGACATAGAAAAAATAAGATAGCGAAAGTAGGTATTAATAGTTGCCACTATAAACCTCTATTTCACTTAAAATTAATCATCATACACTCTGCCAACTTTTGGAACCTAGTTAACTCGACGCGTACAGCTATTTAGGCCATTAACGTGAAATATTGCAGCAATGGTTATGCAGACAGCCAATTTTTTCCGCATTACCAAAATGTTAACTTCAAATGTGTTTCACTTAACATAAAATTTCATAACATGATATTATTTTCAATAGTAAATCCTTCGTTTTGATTACTTATGAAGGTCTTGCATTAATAATACGCTATTATAACATAGCTTATGTCTTTCCCCGGGATAAAATCTACATCTATGCCAAATTTCGTCAAAATTGGTTAAAATGATGGGCCGTGAAAGCGTAGCAGACAGACAGACAGTCACACTTTCGCATTAATTATATTATTTTGGTACATTGTACACTTTTTGAATGTCAATAATACAAAGTATAAGACGTGATATAACCATAGGAAAAAGTATCGCCTAGTCCGTGCGTAAATCATCAAGACTGTCAAGACGTAAAGGCCAACGACGAAGACGCGATGGTGATAATTAAATTATGGTATCTTAAAACTAAAGCTTCAAGGTTTCTAAACTTGCCCTAGGTGGTGCCTACTATCGCTTAAAGCTATATTATTTCAAAACAGCACGCTGTATGATTTCAAGACAGTTTTGTATCACGTACCTTGAGTGCCCTAAAATCCATATCCATACTAATATTATAAACTAACTGATATTATGAATATTATTACTAACTAACTTAAACCCCGCGACTTCGTCCGCGTGGTTTAAGCTTTTTTGATTCCCGCAGGAAATCCATAATTTTCCGGAATAAAAAGTAGCCATGTCACTCTCCAGGTCCTCAACTAATCCCATGCCAAAAATCACGTCGATCCGTTGCTCCGTTGCGGCGTGATTAAAGGACAAACCAACAAACCAACAAACAAACACACTTTCGCATTTATAATATTAGTATGATGCGAAAGTGTTTCTGTCTGTTTATCTGTCAGTCAGTCAACCTGTCAGTCTGCTACGCTTTCACGGCCCACCTGTTCAGCCGATTTTGATGAAATTTGGAACAGGGATAGGTTGTCCCGGGGAAGGACATAGGCTACTTTTTATCCCGGAAAATTAAGGAGTTCCCGCGGGAACTGAAAAACTTAGTCTACACGGACGAAGTCGCGGGCATCATCTAGTAAGGATTATATTTTAAAACACGAATGATAAGAATATTAAAAAAAATACGGCTTTATGCGATGGTAGAACTGGTACCTACTCGTAATACGTCCACTAGTCTCTGGTAGGGCCCACAACAAACTCAGCCGGGTTTTTGCCTGTGGATAAAGGTTTGAGGGACGAATGGCTTAGTTGTGACAACGCATATCAGTCGATTGCGAATGTTAAGCAACGTTGACCCAAGTCGGTAACTGGATGGGTGACCGAATTAATTGTAGGTTCAAAATGCCTCGGAGAGCACGTTAAGCCGTCAGTCCCGTTTATTAATTATTACTAACATCTTATAATAATCGTTACAAAAACCTAAGAGTTTAAATACTCTTAGTCAAGTTGTACGCGGAAGGACGTGGGAACCCACCGCATTATTATCCCAAGAAAACTCCTACCATTATTTGATTAATGGAAAGGGGTCACGTACCTACCTAAGTAATGAGGAATACGACGCAGAGAAAAAGATGTTTTAAAAATCCGGGGGAATTTTTCAACTGTACGTATGTCTCCAGCTGACCTCTAATATACCCATTCAAAAAATTACGTCAATCTGTTGCTCTTTCCGGCGTGATTGAAGGACAAACGAACAAATACAATCAAATAAATATTATAAATGCGAAAGTTTGGATGGATGGATGTATGGATGGATGTTTGTTACTCAATCACGCTCTAACGGCTGAACGGATCTGGATGAAATTTGGCACAGAGATAGATTGTAGTCTAGAATAGCACATAGGCTACTTTTTATCCCGGAAAATTAAAGAGTTCCCGCGGGAATCGAAAAACCTTTATCCACGCGGACGAAGTCGCGGGCATCAGCTAGTTTTCTATATATATTAATTTTGTTAATAAGAAAATGTACTCAGATACCTAATTAATATACTGTGCGTGGTAATAAAATCAAATAAGATCCAAAGTACTTAACCAACATAGATCAAAGGATTACTTAACAGGCTCAAGTTGTCGTGACTACGTCATGACGCTTATCCTAAGTAAGTAACATAGTAGCTTTATAAACAATCAAACTTCTTTTTTATACAAACTTAATTATTAAATTATTATTATTTAATTTATTTTGGTTTAATTCAGGTTCTTCCGCTCAGATTCGGATAAAACCTTTTATTTTTTATTTTAAAAGCTTTTAAAAACACGTTTAAAAAGTCTAAACGTGTACTCCTAACGCCATCTATTAACATTTTCTTGAACTACTTGCATAGAAAGTATCTAGAGCTTGAAACCGAGGGCGTTTCAATCGACACCCTGTAAAATATTTCGGCGGGACATCGAAATAGAATGAGTACACTCGCGGGAAAATATTAAAAAAAATACTTTCTAGACACAATATTTTGCATTTTGTACTCTAAAATCGCATGATGTTTGGGCAATAATGAAGGAATTGGATGTTAGGTCAAGATATTTGATAAAATCCAAGGTTTCACTTTATGTTTATGTATTATAATATGTAGTTTGATTTTTTTAAAACCTATACCCCTAATTGGTTTCAATTTTCAACACAACATTAAACTTTTTAGTTCTTAGGCACCGACGCTGTTGGCGTTATTTAGGGCCAAAACACACTATGCACAGGACAGGATAAAAAGTCGCGAAAACGTCCCGATTGTATGGAAAACTCATTTTATTCTGTCGCGGTAGTTTTTAGGGTTCCGTACCCAAAGGGTAAAAACGGGACCCTATTACTAAGACTCCGCTGTCTGTCTGTCTGTCTGTCTGTCTGTCTGTCTGTCTGTCTGTCTGTCTGTCTCCAGGCTGTATCTCATAAACCGTGATAGCTAGAAAGCTGAAATTTTCACAAATGATGTATTTCCGTTGCCGCTATAACAACAAATACTAAAAATTAAAAAAATATATATATTAAGGGGGGTCCCCATACAATAAACGTGTTTTTTTTCGTATTTTTTTGCTCAATATTATAAACGGTAACAGGTAGACGGTTCAAATTTTCACAGAATATTAACTTGTATATTACCTTTCAAAATAAATAATTAAATATCAATAAAGTAAATATTAAAGGGGGGCTCCCATACAACAAACGTAATTTTTTGATATTAACAATAAACCTCTACAAACTAAGTTAGTTTTGCGGTTCATTTCGTCTTGTTTTTAATACGTCATAAATCGTAAAACTTACTACAGGTTTACACGGAACCCTCGGTGCGCGAGTCCGACTCGCACTTGGCCGGTTTTTTTTTATTGCACTACAAGTTCGCCCTTGACTGTGAATTGCGATCTCACCTGATAGTAAGTGATGATGCAGTCTTAGGTGGGAGCGGGCCAACTTTTTAGGGGTAGGTACCTAGAGCAATTTTCAATTTCAATTTATTTAATAACATACATTTTTTACACTTATATCCTTGTCGATTTGTCTGGGGGGTGTACATTCCTCTAATATACGTTTCACTCCAGATATAAAGTCAATTTTACAATCGTGCATTGTCGAGTCAACATCTCCTGAAGATGCTCCGGTGTCGGAGTGAAACGTACGTAGTTTGGAAGATTTGTGTGGTGTGGTGAATCAAGTTAAAATTCAATTCAATTCATTTATTTAAAACGTGTAGGACATACAGGTGTATCTCACGTTACGTCATGTTTTGACTCTACCACCGGTTCGGAAAGAAATTCTGCCGAGAAGAGCCGGCAAGAAACAAGTGCAAGATACACCGCTGTTCCACATAGATTTACATACTGTGGCAGATTATAACGAATTAAACTTATATAAAGTTCATTCATTATCATGGACTTCCGCAACGTAAGGCCTGCTTCTATCCAGCATTCCAGTGCCAAAGTGCTGCTCAAAAGGTGACAAGTACTAAATGCACTAATAATTTGACACGGTAAACGTGGCTCACATACTCATAAGTTATTCTAGACTACCGCTGAACACTACACGGAGGAATTCCAGTAATGTACAGAACCTACGAAACAAATACCTACTAAATGGATGCGAGACTTTTTGGGGTAGCCAAAGGATGCCAACGAGATCCTATTAGTCTAGTGGCGTGCAGTTCATAGAGACATAAAAGCACTGCTTACCAAAATGTTTATACATTATGCTCATTTTTCATCAAAACAGCTAGTAAACAGGTATTCTGACCAACTAATGCCTACCCCAGCTTCAAACCCTGTGCACGCTACTAGGCTATTACTAAGTCTCCCCTGTCCGTCCGTCCGTCTCCGTCCGTACCTCTATCTAACATATTAATATGTACCTACATGTAATTTAAAAATACTTCGTAAAACAAATAAGAGAGGGGCTCAAATTCAGGTCTTTGTATGGGACCCTACATTATTTTGTACTAGTTGATGCCCACGACGTCGTCCGAGTGGATTTAGGTTTTTTGGTTCCCGCAGGAACTCTTTAATTTTTCAGGATAAAAAGTAACATAGTGTCCTTCTCCGGGGTACAACCTATTTTTGTACCAAATTTCATCAAAATCATGGCAATCCAAATTTCAAGGTAGTCCGCTGACAGACGGACGGACGGACGGACAGCGGAGGCTTAGTAATAGGGTCCCGTTGACATACAGAACCGCAATAAATTGTAATTGTAATACCTACTCCATGTAGTGTACATAAATTATGAGCATTGTAACATAGTTGCGGCTTATAAAGTGACGCTTAGCGACAGTGCGCTATGCCAGCAACTGTAGTGAGCATAAGGAACAAAAAGCTTAATCTATCAAATAAATATTATAAATGCGAAAGTTTGGATGGATGTATGGATGTGTGGATGTATGGATGTATGGATGTATGGATCTTTGTTACTCAATCACACCCCAACGGCTGAACGTATCTGGATGAAATTTGGCACAGAGATAGATTATAGTCTGGAATAACACATAGGCTACTTTTTATCCCGGAAAATTAAGGAGTTCCTGCGGGAACCGAAAAATCTCGATCTACGCGGACGAAGTCGCGGGCATCAGCTAGTACTCTATAGTTCTATACTATAAGCTCAACCAAAATTTTTGATGAGTAAGATAAAATAATATACGGACTTTACAATATAAAATCAATAACTCGCGTGTAACATTAAAAATTTAAATTGACTTAGCCAAGTATAAGGCATTTGAAAACTAGCTGAGTCAAATTTTGAGCTTCAATTTATACCGAGTTATTTGTTTTGTTTATATAATTCGACTGTTCAAATATTTTTTTTTTTTATTTTTTAAATTTTTCGTTGTAGTAACGAAAAAAAAACAAGAGTTGATTTTGTTTTTAAATGTTGTATTTTCTTATAAATAAATTTCAGGATTATCTACAGAACTTGGCACCCAATATATGATATGAATACTTTTGACGGCGAACCACTTAAATTCTTAATATTGAACTTGGCTCCCATTTTCACATTTATGTTTGTGTTGAGATATAATATTATACCCAAATTTCAAACATCAAAATTAAAATAAATTAATTAAAAAGGATTTTTCTATTAGTAATCAAACTAATCTATATATATAAAATTCAAAGTCCTGACTGACTGACTGACTTATATATCAACGCACAGCCTAAACCGCTAGGGTTAAAAACTTGAAATTTTGACAGTAGGTTCCTTTTGTGACGTAAGCGCTCACTAAGGAAGGATTTTTTAAAATTCCACCCCTAAGGGAGTGAAATAAGGGTTGAAAGTTTGTATGAAAGTCCGTCATTTCTCAAGTTATATCCATGAAACTTGGTATATGAGCTACCGGTTAAAAATTAAGAAATACGGGTTTCACAGTTTTTGGATATTCTACCCCTAAAGGGCTGAATAAGGGGTAAAGTTTGTAAAAAAGTCCTTAATTTTACAAGATATTTTTCAAGTTATATTTTAGCATATTATTATAATTCATTATCAAAACTTTATGAACACTTTACCCCTGGTGGGACTCGAACCCACAGTCCCCGGCTTAGGAGGCCGCGATGCCTTATCCATTAGGCCACAGGGGCTTATGACGGATTAGTCTTAATACATCAGTTCTATGTACGAGTATATATTATATTAATCTAGTATCTAAGAATATTATTAACTAGCTGATGGCCCGGACTTCGTCCGCGTGGAATAAGTTTTTTTTAATTCCCACGGGAACTCCTCAATTTTCCGGGATAAAAAGTAGCCTATGTCACTTTTCAAGCCCTCAACTATACCCGTGCAAAAATCACGTCGATCCGTTGCTCCGTTGCAGCGTGATCGAAGGACAAACCAACAAATCATATTTTTGTCTCATGTATAGTAGAGACTAAATTATTGTATTGTGATTCCAAATAAACGCTTTTTCTTTCTTTTCTTTCTTTTCTTTCTTTTCTTTCTTTTCTTTCTTTTCTTTCTTTTCTTACTTTTCTTTCTTTTCTTTCTTTCTTTCAAATCAACAAACAAACACACTTTCGCATTTATAATATTAGTATAGACGAGTAGCCCAGTTGTGACAACGCATATCAGACGATTGCGATTTGCGATTGTTAAGCAACTTAGACCCAAGTCGGTAACTGGATGGGTGACCAAAGATTGGCCTTTTCGTTTCCTCCGTGCCTCGGAGAGCACATTAGGCCGTCGGTCCCGGTTATTAACACTAACATCTGTTAATAAACGTCAGAAACCTTTAACCTCTTAGTCGAGTCGTATGCAGAAGCACCTGGGACCTCGTTCTAATCCCAAGAAAACCCCTGCCATTATGCGAGTAATGGAATGGGGTCACGACCCTCAGCAATGAGGAAAACGACCCCGAGAGAGATATATATATAGCAAGCAAACGAGCAGGCGGGTCACCTGATGGTGAGTGATTACCGCCGCCCATGAACATTTGCAGCACCAGAGGAACCGCCAATGCGTTGCTGGCTTTTGAGAAATTTGTTTATCCGCCCTTTGAAGAGACCCATATTATAGGAACACAGAAGATGGAAGCTGGTTCCACAATTTGCAGGTACGTGGCAGAAATGACTTGGAATAGCGGGTGGTGGAAGAAGACAAGGCATCCAGGTGGTGAGGATGAAATTTATTATTTACTAGCTGATGCCCGCGACTTCGTCCGCGTGGATTTAGGTTTTTTGGTTCCCGCGGGAACTCTTTAATTTTTCGGGATAAAAAGTAGCCTATGTGCTATTCCAGACTATAATCTATCTCTGTGCCAAATTTCATCCAGATCCGTTCAGCCGTTGGAGCGTGATTGAGTAACAAACATCCATACATCCATACATCCACACATCCATACATCCATACATCCATACATCCATCCAAACTTTCGCATTTATAATATTTATTTGATTTAAATTTATAGAATATTTTACAACTTGTTCAAAATTCATACAATCTTTTTAAGTGCCGCGGACATTTGTTTCTGGAGGCGACAAGGGTTTTATCATAGACAATACATTGGAAGCACGTGCGCACCACGTGAAGAACGGGACCTTTCCCGCTCTGTCACGATTTGAGAAATATTGCTTTCTAAAATTTATATCCATTTGAGGGGAATTATAGGCCACCTCGTAGCCTTTCTTGAGGCTATCACTTTATAAAGAATAAATGCGTGTTCACTGATAATTCGTATATTACTTCATATTACAACGTTAATAATAAAACTGGTAAATAAATAGAAAGTATGAAAAATCTATGAAGCGCTCCTAGATGATTATGCTGAGATGACTTGTATATTAATAATGATGATGATGGCCTCTCCATTTCTGCGTGGCTGTTCTACGCATGCTTCGAAATACGAACACTTTCAAATCGTAGTTTTCGAAGCGATGACCAGCCAGTGTTAAAGTAGTATGTACGCCACACATTGTTCTGTGATAATATATGCCGGGATGAGTTGGTTTGTATCGAATGTTTTTGTATTTCAAAAAGTTCCATTTGGCACCAAAAAACTAGGGAACTTGGCCTGGAAAATCGTAAGGGACAGCAAAGTGTTTAAACTCTCTCTCTGTAGTATGGATGGAGAGACAAAGAGTAGGTAGATGCATTAATTATTTTATTTATTGTTGAATATTTCGAAATCAAGTAGCTCTCAGTAGCTCAGTCGGAAAAGAGATGCATCATAAACACGTTGTTGCAGGTTCGAATCCCATTTACTTACTAAAATCTTTATTTATTTTTTTAACTAGATGATGCCCGCGACTTCGTCTGAGTGAATTAAGTTTTTTTGATTCCAGCGGGAACTTCTTAATTTTCCGGGATAAAAAGTATTATATTATGTCCTTTCCCGGGATGTTATCTACCTCTGTACCAAATTTCATCAAAATCGGTTGAAAAGATGGGCCGGAAAAGCGTAGCAGACAGACAGACAGACAGCGCAGATGGACCAACAGACAGATGGACAGACCGACACATGGACAGACAGACAGACACACTTTCTCATTTATAATATTAGTATGGAAGTATGGATACAACAGCTAAAGTTGCTGTGTTCTTGTGTCCCACGCATAGATTTAGGATTCCTCGATCTTAAATTTATGGTCCCACGACATCACAAGGCTTGTTTATTTCACTACAAGTTATCCCTTGACTGCGATCTCACCTGGTGGTAAGCGATGATGCAGTCTAAGATGTCTGTCGGTGTCTTTACGGTATGATATCGAACCTATAACTTTGTGGCACATCTTTGCCATGAGGGGGTTACTACCACTACCACTACCACTAGCCACGGCCGGAGCCACCAGATCAGATATTATAAATTCCCAAATTGACCCTACCGGGAATCGAACCCTCCCTCGAAGCCGCCATATTGCAATATACGCCGTCAAATCTGACCACTACTGCGACTAGGTGCACACAACATTTCGTTTTTATAGTCCCATAAACTTATCTGGAGTGGCCAATATTGGAACTTATTTTTAGGGTTCCGTAGCCAAATTTGGCAAAAACGGAACCCTTATAGATTCGTCATGTCTGTCTGTCTGTCTGTCTGTCTGTCTGTCTGTCTGTGTGTCCGTCCGTATGTCACAGCCACTTTTTTCTGAAACTATAAGAACTATACTGCTGAAACTTGGTAAGTAGATGTATTCTGTGAACCGCATTAAGATTTTCACACAAAACTAAAAAAAAACAATAAATTTTGGGGGTTCCCCATACTTAGAACTGAAACTCAAAAAAAAATTTTTTATCAAACCCATACGTGTGGGGTATCTATGGATAGGTCTTTAAAAATGATATTGAAATTACTAATATCATTTTTTTCTAAACTGCATAGTTTGCGCGAGAGACACTTCCAAAGTGGTAAAATGTGTGTCCCCCCCCTGTAACTTCTAAAATAAGAGAATGATAAAACTAAAAAAAATATATGATGTACATGCAAACTTCCACCGAAAATTTTTTTGAACGAGATCTAGTAAGTAGTTTTTTTTTAATAATTTTAAACTTACTACAGGTTTGTACGGAACCCTCGGTGCGCGAGTCCGACTCGCACTTGGCCGGTTTTTATTATGCCTGTTTAGTTTTAGTTTATATTTTACTATATATAGCTGATGCCCGCGACTCCGTCCGCGTAGATTGAGGTGTTTTAGGGGTATGAAAAATAGTTTACGTCCTATTCTAAGACCTATCGAATATACACAAAAAATTTCATGAGAATCGGTCAAGCCGTTTCGGAGGAGTTTTGTTACAAACACTGTGACACGAGAATTTTATATATTAGAAAGATTTTTCATATAATATACTAGCGACGCTGTCACCGGGTCCGATGAATTTGTGAGACATACCAAACTAGATAAAAATTGTAATTTAAGTAACGAACTACATAATTTTTTTTTTATAGCATATATTTCGGTGAGTGTGCTCAGGAGCTTTTCGACCTTGTACCTCCCTCACCTTTCTACCATCGTACCGCAAGACGCCGTGCGAGTTTCCACCCCTATGTCGTCGACGTTCCAGCCACACGAACGAAACGCTTCGCGTCTTCATTCCTCATTCGCATGGCTAGAGTCTGGAACACTCTACCTAAAACTGTTTTTCCCACCAAATACAATCTGGGTATCTTTAAATCAAGAGTGAATAGGCATCTTCTAGGCAAGCGCGTCCCGTCTTAGGCCGCATCATCACTTCCCATCAGGTGTGATGTGGTCAAGCGTAAGCCTATAATGAATAAAAAAAAATAAAAAAAAAAAAAGGTAACGGAGCCATTAAATCTGGAAGCCAATGAAAATACGATTTTTTGTCAAGAATTCGTTTCATTGATTTGTTTTAGTTTAATTTTCTCTCCACACACAACTTTACAGTGGAAAAGAGACGAGGTGCAGCATATATTTTAATAACAGCCCTAACTTAGTTAGACTTATTTACTTTAATAGTCAATAGTAAATCATACGCATCGCGCGCCATTTTTTTTAATCCTCTACAAGTTAGCTCTTAACTGCGATCTCACCTGATGGTAAGTGATGATGCAGTCTAAGATGGTAGCGGGCTAACCTGTTAGGGGAATGGCAGTTATATTAAACCCATGCCCCTATTCGGTTTCTTTACGGCATCGTACCGGAACGCTAAATCTCTTGGCGGCACGTTTTTGCCGGTAGGGTGGTAACTAGCCACGGCCGAAGCCTCCCACCAGGCCAGATAGCCTATGTCCTACTCCGGAATACAACTTAGCTCCTCCCTATCTCTACCTATAGCAAATGTCGAAAAGCGTAGCAGAGAAGAGACAGACAGGCTGACATACAGATAGGCACACTTTCGCATTTATTAGGTACTAGGTGATGCCCGCGACTACGTCCGCGTGGATCAAGTTTTTTTTAATCCCGCGGGAACTCTTCAATTTTCCGGCATAAAAAGTACCCTATGTCCTTCCTCGGGATACAACTTATCATTGTGCCAAATTTCATTACAATCGGTTAAACAGATGAACCGTGAAAGCAGACAGACAGACAGACAGAAACACTATCGCATTTATAATATTAGTATGGATATTAATTAGTAATTAGTAAATAAATATTAGTCAACTAGTTATATTAGTAAATTGGTAAATATTAGTAAATAATTAAGTATTCTTTGTAATTAGATAATTAGTAATAGATTTATATAAATAATTAATTAGTATAGATAATAACGTGCCTAAAAAATCTTCTTTTGAGTAAGTTCACAACTTTTAATTAAACTTTGCAACCTCAGCGGTGGCAGATTTAGATGAAACTTCAGAAAGGATTTCAAAACGTTATTCTCTTTTGGAGACATAATGTTTTACGTGTTATAACAAATTATGTCTGCTTGGACAGAACTTTAATGTCTTGGAGTTCGCATAACTTGACTAAAGTTTTTCTGCAGTTGTATTTTTATGTAGATGATGCCTGCGACTTCGTTCGCCTGGATTAAAGTTTGTTGATTCCCGCGGGAACTCCTTAATTTTCCGGGATAAAAAGGAGCCTATGTCCTTCCCCGGGATACAACCTACCTCTGTGCCCAATTTCATCGAAATCGGTTGAAATGATGGGCCGGGAAAGCGTAGCAGACAGACAGACAGACACACTTTCGCATTTATAATATTACTAGCTGATGCCCGCGACTTCGTCCGCGTGGTTGAGGTTTTTTTGATTCCCGCGGGAACTTCTTAATTTTCCGGGATAAAAAGTAGCCTATGTGCTATTCCAGACTATAATCTATCTCTGTGCCAAATTTCATCCAGATCCGTTCATTCGTTGGAGCGTGATTGAGTAACAAACATACATCCATACATACATACATCCATCCATCCAAACTTTCGCATTTATAATATTTATATGTATTATAGTATGGATATGGATTTTTAATAAAAAAACCGGCCAAGTGCGAGTCGGACTCGCGCACCGAGGGTTCCGTACAAACCTGTAGTAAGTTTTACGATTTATGACGTATTAAAAATAAAAATTACGTTTGTTGTATGGGAGCCCCCCTTTAATATTTACTTTATTGATATTTAATTATTTATTTTGAAAGGTAATATAAGTACAAGTTAATATTCTGTGAAAATTTGAACCGTCTACCTGTTACCGTTTTTAATATTGAGCAAAAAAATACGAAAAAAACACGTTTATTGTATGGGGACCTCCCTTAATATATATATTTTTTTAATTTTTAGTATTTGTTGTTATAGCGGCAACGGAAATACATCATTTGTGAAAATTTCAGCTTTCTAGCTATCACGGTTTATGAGATACAGCCTGGAGACAGACAGACAGACAGACAGACAGCGGAGTCTTAGTAATAGGGTCCCGTTTTTACCCTTTGGGTACGGAACCCTAAAAAACCAGTCAAGTGCTAGTCGGACTAGCGCACAAAGTGTTCCGTACCACCACACAATGTGAATTATTTTAGTAAATAACAAGAAAGGTGTAATTAGCTGAGAACAACACGTAATTAGCTGCAGTGAAATAACTGATTTACGTATGGCGCTACACCCCAAGAATTCGGAACCCTAATTAACGATGCTAGGATTTTTCTTAGGTGTTGGTTAATCCTATACTTGTGCTGTGAGACCTTACTTCTTGCAAAAATTCATGATTCTATGTCAACGGGAAGTACACTATAGGCTTTTTTTTTTAATCCACTACAAGTTAGCCCTTGACTGCGATCTCACCTGATGGTAAGTGATGATGCAGCCTAAGATGGTAGCGGGCTAACCTGTTAAGGGCATGGCAGTTATATTAAACCCCTTCGGTTTCTACACGGCATCGTACCGGAACGCTAAATCCCTTGGCGGCACGTCTTTGCCGGTTTTGATTTATTGGCGGGTGTCAAAATATGCGACCTATACGGCCGTATCTTTTTATTGCGTTAACTTGATTTTTTTACTGCTCCAAGGGACTCAAGTATTTGATAATATTATTTTCAACTTGATAATTTCCCGAGAAAAAGGGCATGAAATCTTATGAGGATTCCTTTTGAGGAACGGAACCCCATAAAAAACACAATAGAAAATATTATATGACTCGCCCCGCAGGTTTTCAATACACCAGCTATTCTCTAACTCAATGACTTTTAAAAAATTAAAGGCAATGACATAATATATATTTTTAATCCATTGAAGGTTTACTATGAAATATAAATAACATTCATTCATAGCAAACCTGCAATACATAAAAAATATATTATATCAGGCTTAAATTTTTTGTCAGCCTGCAGCCACTGAGTTAGAGAATAGGTGGGCAGTGGGTATTCTCTATGCCGCCCCGACACTTCGACAAACCACGTCTTATAGCTTGCCTTTATACCGAGCTTAGGATTTAGAAGCCAGACTTACTTACAGTGTATTGAGTATAATATGACCATAGATTTAAAACGCTGACGCTGACGCTTACACCTAGATACCGCCCTTCTCATAAACAATAGCTGCAAAAATGAGGCAACTAATTATTGTAGTGTGTATTCCTATTTGAAAAGATACGTGTGTGCGTGAGCGTAAAACTAAGCGTCAAACTTTTCAGCTTCAAACATCTGTTGCTATGTGTTGCTATGTGTTGCTACGAGACTAACACATAGACACATCTTGTGGCCAATCTAGGCTACAAGTAAATGGCCGCATTTTGCTAGTACGCCCGCGCCGGCGGCATTTTAGGTAGAGCGCGGCGAGACTTTAAATCTATGAATATGACATACTAGCTGATGCCCGCGACTTCGTCCGCGTGGATGAAGTTTTTTGGTTCCCGCGGGAACTTTTTTATTTCCCTAGATTAAAAGTAGCCTATGTGCTATTCCAGACTACAATCTATCTCTGTGCAAAATTTCATCCAGATCCGTTTACCCGTTCTGGCGTGATTGATCTAACATCCATACATCCATCCAAACATCCATCCAAACTTTCGCATTTATAATATTACTTGCTGATGCCCGCGACTTCGTCCGCGTGGATCGAGGTTTTCGTTTCCCGCGGGAACTCCTTAATTTTCCGGGATAAAAAGTAGCCTATGTGTTATTCCAGACTATAATCTATCTCTGTGCCAAATTTCATCCAGATCCGTTCAGCCGTTGGGGCGTGACTGAGTAACAAACATCCATCCATACATCCATACATCCATCCAAACTTTCGCATTTATAATATTTATTTGATTGATAAATAGATAGATAGATTTTGTATTATACTGCTACAACGTGAAACGAAAATGTTGCGTACTTAGCACCAGTGCGTCTTTACCTTTTAACATTTGTTACAATAATATATCCTAACGATTGATTTGACTGCCTCGTTGTTCTAGTGGTTAGCATGTTCAACTGCGGCCGACGAGGTCCCGGGTTCGAGTCCCGGGTCGGGCCATAATTAAGTATTGGGTTTTTCTGTCAAAAAATTCTCAGTACTAGCCCGTAGTTAGGAAGTTGGTGGTGTTTCACCCCCGTGCCTCGGAGAGCACGTCAAGCCGTCGGTCCCGGTAATTATCACTAACATGATAATAGTTGTTAAAGCCCGCCAACCCGCATTGGAGCAGCGTGGTGGGTCTAAGCTCTAATTCCCACTCTCCTATGATAGTGGAGGCCTGTGCCTATAGCAGTGGGACGTTAATGACAATGGGCTGCAGTAGTGGTGGTGGTGGATTGATTTTAGCTTATAAATAAGCACCGCGAGTCTCGTTATAGTTTAAACCATTCCGCATTCGGCAGCCACAGAGACAGACGCACGCGTTTTATCTTTATATATTTATTGTGATTATTGTGATACATAATAATATTAGGTACAGCTGTTGATACCTATTCGAGTAGTTGACTACATCGGTAGTGGGACTAATTTTAAGTTGCTGCGAGGAGAGCTGCAGGTTTGTGCATTATTTTTTTTAAATTTCTTTGCTGTTTGTTTTTAAGTGAAGCAGTAGATACCCGTGACTTTGTACGTGTGGATTTAGATTCTTAGCATTTCTGTGGGAACTGTTGAATTTTCTGGCATATCATTGTCCGGGGTAAGAGCTATCTTTGCGCCAAACATCATGATCGGTTCACCTGTTGAGCCATGAAACGATAACAGACCGACAGGAATACAAAAACACTTTAACATTTATAATTGAGCGAGCGAAGCAAAGGTCTCCGAGTCTTTTGGGTGGATTGGCACTTGTCCGAAAAATATGCACGGTTTATCTAAATATATCTATAAGGAAAAGGTGACTGACTGACTGACTGACTGATCTATCAATGCACAGCTCAAACCACTGGACGGATCGGGCTGAAATTTTGCATGCAAATACCTATTGTGACGTAGATATCCGCTAAGAAAGGATTTTTGAAAATTCTACTCCTAACGGGATAAAATAGGTGTTCGAAATTTGTGTAGTCCACGCGGACGAAAGTCGCGGGCATAAGCTAGTTTAAAAATATAAATAACCTCTTATGGGCAAGTTCAAATCAGAGCACAAAACAATTTTTATAATTTTTTACTCCAAAAATTGACGATTAGGGGCTATCAAACTAGTTATTTTAGACCAATTTTGTCCAAGGGGCTATCTCAAAATGGACTTAACATCAAAAGCTGTAACTTACGAATATTTTTTGCCTATGCCGTTTTTTACGTGTTGGTTTGGCCGATGTACCTACGTTGCAAGTAGCTGTAACAAATGATTCATTTAATAAATCTCTCTCTTATCAACTCACTAGCTCATGCCCGCGACATCGTCCGCGTGGTTTAAGCTTTTTGTTATTCCCGAGGGAACTCCTTAATTATCCGGGGTAAAAAGTAGCCTATGTCACTCTCCAGGTCCTCAACTATACCCATGCTAAAAATCACGTCAATTCGTCGTTCCGTTGCGGCGTGATTGAAGGACAAACCAACAAACCAACAAACCAACAAACAAACACACTTTCGCATTTATAATATTAGTATGATTTCCGGCTAACTACTGAGCACAAGTATCCTCTCGGATAAAAAGGTTTAAGACATAGTCCACCACGCTGTCTAAATGCGAATTAGCAGACTACACGAACCTTCTGGAACATTACCTTTTCCTTACTAGGTATGTTTCCTTCATCATTTGGAGCAAGTGATATTTAATTTCTTAAAACGCATATATAACTTCGAAAAGCTGTAGGTGTCCGGGAATTGATCACCCGATCCCGTACAGGAGGTCGGGTGTCTTACCCACCAGGCTTTCACCGTTTCTGCACTTATATTCTGTCCAAACATTTATTTTACTTTTTTATTGACAGGCAACCATCGACAAAAAAAATGCAATACTCCATAGACGCATATAGTTTTTTACAATAGTGTAGCCTATATCACTCTCCAGGTCCTCAACTATACCCATGCCAAAAATCACGTCGATCCGTTGCTCCGTTGCGGCGTGATTGAAGGACAAACCAACAAACCAATAAACAAACAAACCAACAAACAAACACACTTTTGCATTTATAATATTAGTATGATTTCGTAACTCGTATCTCGTAATTACAAGTAGGACTTTCCTTTTCAAAATAGTCACGGAACTGCAACACTAGCTTTCTTGATAGTCACCACCATACATAAGCACCATATTTCAAAATTCAAAATTCAAATGTTTTTATTCAAATAAACTTTTACAAGTACTTTTGAATCGTCAAGTGAATCTACCACTGGTTCGGAATGCCATTCCTACCGAGAAGAACCAGCAAGAAACTCGGTGGTTGCTCTTTTTTAAATAATTCATTTACAATTATTATTATATCAATGTGTACATAAGTAACCGCTGTCCGTAGCATTGCTGGAGCAATCAAATCCAAGCTCCTCTATCATTTACATAATCTTCAACAGTATAATAAGCTTTTTTCAGGAGCATACTTTTAATGGGTTTCTTAAATTTGTGTATAGGCAAGTTTAAAATAGGTTGTGGAATTTTGTTGTAGAAAAGAAAAGAATGCTCATTCCCACGAATGACCTTCTGACTTTTTTGAGGCGGAGCGATGGAGTAACGAGCCTATTACGGCCTCTAGTCTGCCTATCGTACAGATCGCATATTTTTTTGTAATTAAGGATGTGCTGTTTGACAAAAATTATATTACTGTAACTCTGTAAACGATTTGGCGATGGATAGTTTCTATGACCTGACGGATTCATGTACATTTCCGTACTATATTGTTGTTTATTAATGATTTATTTTATTACATACATTAATATATTTATTTAAACGCTTGGGTATTTATAAAAAAAGTTCTGCAAAGATAAATATCAATGTGTCAAATCGATTAAAACTTCTTCAGTAGGAAAGTCAATTATTATCAAAAATCGAATCAGTAACGCCTTAGAACGTCATTGAATCGAGCTGCCAAAAGTAAAATTATTGATTGGACCATAGACGGCAGTGGGAATTCCTAATTCCATGGATTAGACAGAGAATAAATACGTATGTTTTATTTACTTTTACAGTTGCTGTACTGAGCTGACCACCCTATGGAGAATCGAGCTTTCTGACTGGGTCACCACTCTCTGCCTATATCTCTCTATGCTCTGACGTCATCTCAGACTTGGAAATAAGATCAGGGTGGCTTCGTCATTAGAATATGTTGTTAATTGTGTATTGATACCGACTTCTTTTTAGTTTCCTTTGTATTGGACTTCTAGACTAGAAGAAACATTTTAGTTTTTTTAATTGAAGTGATCCTTATTTGTCAATATTATGGAACCATTGAAACTTTCAGACTTACAGCTTAAGGAACTAGAAGGGAAAAGAGCGATAATTGAGAATCGATTTGACATTTTTCATGATTTTGTAAATAATCTGATTAAATTATCGAGGTCATTGACCAAATCTGAATTTTATATTTTTAAATTGCGGTTTGAAGAAGTCCAAAAAATGTTTTCCGAATTCAACGAAATACAAAATAAAATTGAACTTCAACGATATATAAGGTGGAATTCTATCGACCTTCATAAAATTAGGTCAAGAATTGAAACGCTGTACTATGAAATATTTTTAAAAGCTCATGCATTAATTGTGGACAATGAAATGAAAGCAAAGCCTTCAAGGATCATAGAGAAGCAATTAAATAATAATAATTTAAAATAAGTTAATTCCTGCAAAATAGACGCGTACAGAAAGACAACATCAAATTAAAATTTTATAATTTACTTAGATTAATTTAAGACTTCAAATAAAATGTAATTATAGTGAATGTTTTGTTTTTTCTTACTCATTTAAACACCTATAAAACCTAATTTGCGACGGTGTCGTCTATATCGTCAGAGTACTAGCAAAACTATTACAAAAAAAAAACACCGAAGACGTTACCTACTTCGACGACCTCCGTGGCGCAGTGTTGAGCGCTGTTGCCTTAATGTGCGGAGGTCCCGGGTTCGATCCCCGGCAGGGTTTGGAAATTTATAATTTCTGAATTTCCCTGGTCTGGCTTGGTGGGAGGCTTTGGCCGTGGCTAGTTACCACCCTACCGGCACAGACGTGCCGCCAAGCGATTTAGCGTTCCGGTACGATACCGTGTAGAATCCGAAAAGGGGTATGGGTTTAATTAACTGCCATGCCTCTAACAGGTTAGCCCACTACCATCTTAGACTGCATCATCACTTACCATCAGGTGAGGTCGCAGTCAAGGGCTAACTTGTAGCCGATTAAAAAAAAAAAAACTTCAGATCATTTCTATAAGTAGTAAGCTCTTCATGAGACCAACAGCTTTATGTGCTCTTCAAGTCACGTTGGTAAATCATCGCCAATTTCCTAACTGCAGACTACTTCTCAGCACTAGTCCCGAAAAGTTTCCTTTGGATTATAGTATTGTAAAAATTACTTGTCGGAAAACCCAATACCTAAATACCTATAGTAATTAAGGTCCAATCTCCGATTGTGTAAGAAAATCGTTATCAGTTAATGTCAAATTAGTCTCTGCCCAAAAACCCTGCGCGGCTTATGTGGAGGCTTTTACAAGTAGGTACATGTTTAAAATTGTAACAATTCCACTTTTATTTTGAATAAAGAAAAAAAAAAGTTACATTTGGCAAATGGATAATTCGAATTATTTAGAGAGTTCGTATATGTCTGCATGTTAAAGAAACAGTATGAACTCCTGAAACAGTTCGAGGTATAATACGTTTCAAGCTCTCGAAAGATTACGATTGGGGACATAGGTACTCGTACTTTATCGCTAAGAGCAATATTGTTTTAATTTTATTAAACGCACTTGTTTCAGAATTATAATCCTTATTATAGGGACGTCAAGGTACGTCATATACGTACAACTGACATCCATACTAATAGTAGAAATGTGAAACTGTGTCTGTCTGTCTGCTACGCTTTCACGACTCACCCGTTCAATTGATTTTGATAAAATTTGGTACACGGTTAGGTTGTAACCCGGGGAAGGACATAGGCTACTGTTATAGTACCCCATTTGTATACTAGACTATAATCTAATAGGCTATAATCTATCTCTGTGCCAAATTTCATCCAGATGCGTTCAGCCGTTCTGGCGTAATTGAGTAACGAACATCCATTCATCCATCCAAACTTTTGCATTTATAATATTAGCATAAATATAAATTAGTATAGACTTGATGATGCCTGTGACTTCGTCCGCGTTTTTTGATTCCCGTAGGAACTCTTTCAAATCCCGGGATGCAAGCTATCTCTGTACCAAATTTCGTCAAATAACGGTTATAAAGTTGGGCCATGAAAGAGTGGCAGGCAGACAGACAGACAGACACACTTTCGCAATAATTAGGTATTTTAATCAAATAAATATTATAAATGCGAAAGTTTGGATGTATGGATGTATGTTTGTTACTCAATCACGCTCCAACGGATGAACGGATCTGGATGAAATTTGGCACAGAGATAGATTATAGTCTGGAATAGCACATAGGCTACTTTTTATCCCGGAAAATTAAAGAGTTCCCGCGGGAACCGAAAAACCTCAATCCACGCGGACGAAGTCGCGGGCATCAGCTAGTTAGTAAATATATATTAGTAATTTTTAAAATTAGTAAGTGTTAGTACATAATTAAGTATTCTTTGTAATTTATTAATAGACAATTATAAATGTTCAGGACATCTGGTTCCGTGTAAGTTAACAACTTTTGTCCTCAGCGGTGGCAGATTTAGATGTAATTTCAGAAAGGATTTCAAAACGTTATTCACTTGTGCAGACAATGTTTTACGTGTAACAACAAAATAATTCGTTCGTATGTCTGTTCGGACAGAACTTTAATGTGGAGTTCATCTAACTTGACTAAAGTTTTTCCTGCAGTTGTATTTTTTAAGTTGTAACAAAAAAACGGTCAAGTGTGAGTCAGACTTGCGCACAAAGGGTTCCGTACTACCACACACTGTGAATTATTTTAGTAAATATCAAGAAAGATGTAATCAGCTGCGAACAACACGTTTTTAACTGTGAAATAACTGACTTACGTATGGTGCTACACCCTATGTATGCGGACCTGGGAAAGTGGGAACCCACCGCATTATTATCCCTAGAAAAAAATACGATGCAGAAAGAGAGAATAGGTATCTGCCTCACTACAAAGTAAACATGGAACCGCTCAAGTGGCTGTAATGTATTGACAATGCATTTGATTATGTGCCGCACTAACAAACGGCCCCAATGCAAACCTTCCCACTCCTACTAGCTGTCAGTGTCACATGTCAGCAAACGAACACAGAATTGAATCATTGCGTTGGAGCCATGGAAAGTCCGGTGCTAGCTAGCTGTGCTTACTAAATAGTAAATACTAATAATCTCAACTTCAGGGGGCATACGTACTACCACAGCTTAGAGCCGTATTGTTTTAAAATTGTGGACGTTCGTGTTTTAGAATTATAATCCTTGTTTTAGGCACGTCAAGGTACGTGACATGAAACTGTCATTTCGGAATAATACTGCTTTAAGCAAGATCTGCCTTAATAAAAAGTAAACATGGAACCGCTCAAGTAGCTGTAATGTATTATTGATAGTGCATTTCATTAGGTAGGTATGTGTCGCACTAACAAACGGTCCCAATGCACACCATTCCACTCTAACCATACAGTCACATGGGTAGATAAACCTCCTACTCATGTGATACAGAGTCACATATGTCAGCAAACGAACATAGAATTGAATCGTTGTATTGGAGCCATGGGAAGTCCGGAGCTCTCTTGAGCTCACTATTAATACTAATAATGACTACTTCAGGGGGCATTCCTACTACCATCGTATACATTCGTATTGTTTTAAAATTGATGACGTTCGTGTTTTAGAATTATAATCCTTGTTTTAAGCACGTCAAGGTACGTAACATGAAACTGTCATTTCGGAATAATACTGCTATAAGCAAGATCTGCCTTAATAAAAAGTAAACATGGAACCGCTCAAGTAGCTGTAATGTATTATTGATAGTGCATTTCATTAGGTAGGTATGTGTCGCACTAACAAACGGTCCCAATGCTCACCATTCCACTCTAACCATACAGTCACATGGGTAGATAAACCTCCTACTCATGTGATACAGAGTCACATGTCAGCAAACGAACATAGAATTGAATCGGTGTATTGGAGCCATGGGAAGTCCGGCTGGCTGATTACGTATCTCGCGACAGGCTTGCGACAGGCGTAAATCTCGCGATCGCTGCTGTCAAACGGCAATTTTGTATTACGTAACAGCGGCTATCGATAGCAAAAGTGCATGAAAAGTGCATTCTGCGACAGGCGAGCAATAGACGTGCGATCGGCTTGCGTAATACGAATTCTAGTGACGTTTTGCGACCGATCGCGTAGTGTTTGCTGTCGCATTGCTACTGCTGTCGCTACTGCAAATTTTACGTAATCAGGCTGCGGAGCTCTCTTGAGCTTACTATTAATAATAATAATGACTACCTACTTCAGGGGGCATACCAACTACCATCGTATAAATTCGTATTGTTTTAAAATTGATGACGTTCGTGGTTTAGAATTCTTATCCTTGTTTTAAGGACATTTTTTTACAATGAGATTAAAATAACATTTTATAGTAAACCTTCAATGGATAAAATGGTTTTTTTTTATCTTTTACTTTTACTTTAAAATAAATAAATCTATCTACAAAAAAAAATAAAAAGTGAATAAAAAAATAAAGAATAGGGCTGCAGGTACCTAGAAGTGAACAAAATGTTCAACTACAAATTATTATTACAAGTTTAACTATAATTATTGTCTGATCGACTCTCCCCATCTAGTACAGAATTGATTGAACCATTTTTTCCACCCTGGCCTTCAAATTTTATCGTTCCAAAAATAACTGAATTGAATTAACATTTGAAAATTAATTTCCAAGCCCGCTAGTTTAGTAGCCTTAGACAAAGAGTTAATTGTATTCCACGCGTCGGTCGGCCGATGATCGAATCTGACCGATCTTGGATCGGATAGCGCAGTCAATATGCTGCCTCTATTTCCTTATCAATTACTTCTTGAAACTGATATTATGTTTGATCCAATTTATGAGATGACTATAATTAAGTTCGCCCGCGCCCCGCACCCACTACAGCCCATTAACGTCTCACAGCTGGGCACAGGCCTCCACTCTCATAGGAGAGTGGGAATAAGAGCTTAGACGGACCACGCTGGTCCAATGCAGGTTGGCGGGCTGGGGGTGAAACCCCGCCAACTTTCTAACTCCGGGCTAGTACTGAGAATTTCTAGTCAGAAAACACCATTATTTAACTATGGCCCGACTTGGTTTGAATATCCTGAAACACCACCACCTGCCTAGTATTCTTTCTAGTTAAAAGAACTGCGATCTAATCTAGTTTTCAATATTTTATAGTAGTTTCTAACCTCTAACTTTACAGAGTTATGTGGGTTTATGCAATGATTATATTATATCGCTGGTGTAAAGCAAAACATCGCAAGGAAACCTTCATGCCCGAGAGTTAATATAACTAGCTGATGCCATACATCCATACAAAGTTTCGCATTTTTATTATTAGTATTTAGTATAGATTACATGCCAAATACCACTAGGCACAAAGACGTATTGTTCATAGCAATCTATGTACTCGCTTTAACAAGGGGACTCCCCTTTAAAGTTTAAAATCATAACAGTACTTTATTTATGTTAAAAGTTCATAACACTTATCGCGGCATCCGGTGCGTTACTAAGAAATTAAGAACCTACTGAGAACCCATTCAAATTAAATTTGATACCTATATATGATGTTTATAACGTCACTAGCTGATGCCCGCGCCTTCGTTCACGTGGATTGAAGATTTTTGGTTCCTTTTTCAATTTTCCTGGATAAAAATTAACCAATGTGTTATTTCAGATCTCTGTGCCAAACATCCAAATCCATCCAGCAGTTGTGCCGTGATTGAGTAACAAACACCCATCCATTCATACATCCAAACTTTTACATTTATAATACTAGCTAATGCCTGCGACTTCGTCCGCGTGGATTAAGGTTTTTTGGTTCCCGCGGGAACTCCTTAGTTTTCCGAGATAAAAAGTAGCCTATGTGTTATTCCAGACTATAATCTATCTCTGTGCCAAATTTCATCTAGATCCGTTCAGCCGTTCTGGCGTGATTGTGTAACAAACATCCATCCAAACTTTCGCATTTATTATATAAGTATAGATTTAAAGTCAAGTGGCGTACAAATTTAATAATACTGAGTTAAGTTTAAAAGAGGGTAAACAGAGTACAAAAGAGGATTGTCTACCGAACAAAAAATTTGCATAACTTTTGTGTATAGAGCCGCACACACCGCGGCATGATAAGACGTCTTTCCCCTAGCACACGGACTTTTTATTACTCTGTCTATACTCTGTACATGTCATTGACAAATAATTGTGCGACGAATTAGGTAGTGTAAATATTACAGAATTGGGTATTTGACTACTAGTGAAATAAATTATTTTTTAGTGATTATTAAATAAAGGATCTCCCAAAAGTCGTAATATCCACGTCCCCTGCTAGTTTTGTGTTGAATAACCATTTTAAACTATCGATTAAAGTAAAAAAGTGCGTCGAACTTTGATGACGTCACAATTCAAAATTTCATATAAAATCCCATACTAAGCACGCGTTTTGACGTTTGAAAAAAAGTTGCTGATTTGACTAGTTGTCAAATACCCAATTATCTATAAAATGTTTTATAATATGTAATTACTTATCCTTCCCTTTTGTAGGTTACCAAATACTAAAATTAACCCTACTATATTTGTTCCCCGAATACGGATATATGCATTCAAAAGTAGTGGTATAAAAACCGATCAATCTTCTTCGTGTTTTCTTCAAGCAACGCGACATTTTTGAAGTAAATTGAGCTGTGCTGGCACAACCAAAAGCAACACACCAAACAACAACAACAAAATGTCCGTTTTTTTTTTGGAATAAAGAGAAAAATGGAAAAGAGTCTTTGTTTCGTGTTTTATAAAGCTGTGAAATGACTAACCATAGAGTGAACCAAAGAAAGAAAATAAAGATACTGGTGTTATTGTTTATTTTATTGAGTTTAAAAAAAAACAGGGTCATTTTTGCGCGGGGTCACTTGACCCCGGCAGAGGGGGGGGGTCCGCGAATTAGCGGTTCCGCGGTTGAAAGGATAACGGACGATTCATATCAAACGCGCCGCATCGTATCGCACCGCATCGCATGTTACAGTCCCACAAAGTACAAACTTATCTAACCCGATGGCCAAAATTGAAAATAATTTGTATGCCTGTTTAGTTTTTGTTTATATTTTAGCCCGCGACTTCGTCTGCGCTGATTAAGTTTTTTGTATTCCCGCAGGAACTCGATAATTTTCCGGGATAAAAAGTAGCCTATGTCACTCTCCCGGTCCTCATTGAAGGACAACCCAACAAACAAACACACTTTCGCATTTATAATAATATTAGTATGATTTTTCATATTGACTATTGACGCTAAACACCGGGTCCGATAACTATGACGGACTATACCTATGTGCAGCAAAGGAAATTAAAGTGTAAACACATACTTATTAAAGTCCAAAATTGCATGCACAAACTTTATGGAAGTGGGTCTCATAAAACTGCACAGTTTAGTTCCTGAACTATAAAAAGCGTGACTGTAACATTGACTTATATGTATACTACTACTAGACAAGCTCTGCGGTCTTAAATAATTCGCCACTGAGGTTGGGTTAGTTGTCCCTAACTCGCTTCCGTAGCTACCCTCTCTACCCATTGACTTATATGTATCTACCCGCCCGCGCGATCCGAAATTGCGACACAATTATTATTCCAAATTGCTTGTCTAGTAGTATAAGTCAATGGACTGTAAAATGTTTTTAGACGCTGTAATGTAAGCGTAAAATGTAGGAAAGTTAAAAACAACTAAGTACAACATATTACATTCCCATATACCTAAATCATATGTGGTCTGTCTGTCTATCTGCTACGCTTTGATGACCGCCGATGAGCCGATTTTAACGAAATCTGGTATAGAGATAGGTTGCATAGCGGAGAAGTACATAAACTTAATATTCCAGAAACTGAGAGTTCGCGCGAGAATCAAAAAACCTTATTTCACACGGACAAATACCATCACTTAGTACTTAGCTCTATAAAAAAAGGATGTTTACCCGTACGAATAATACCTACACAAGTAAAAGTTGTAGAACGTAAGGTAAACCCACCCGTGCGAATCCGAAGCGGGTCAGCTAGTACGTTAAACAATAAAATAACTCTGGTAATACGCAGGAATTTAGTAGGTATTTCTTTCATGTTTTTGTTCAGGGATATTTATTGTGTCACGCCCGCTCTATAACTCTTTAGTGCCATCCGCTCGCCTTTTCCTAAATATATTCAAATTTGACTTATGATGTGACAGACCTATACCTACAGGTATATTTTTTTGGGCTATAAAAGTGAGCCAAGTTTTATTCAAATCTGTTCAGTAGCTTCGGTGTGATCCCGTAATTGACAGACAGAAATAGGCAGACAGACAAAAGCTTAAAAATAGTAGATTCTTCATCAAGGGACTAAAATGAGCCATTTCATACGAGATGTTTAGCTTACCGAGCATAGCGAGGTATGCTATAGTGTCAAGTAGAATGGCTTTTAGTCCCGTGGTAGGTAAACACTCTACTTTTCACTTCGATTGCGAGAAAATAATATAAATAACGATTTTTAATTATTTATTTGCAATTCTGTTGTTACATTTTAATAGTAGGAATAAGATCTTTATTTTCACTTGATTAAAGAGACATAAATTAACGAATAAATAGTCACATTCACTTTACCCTATGCCTTCACCTTGTATTAGGTATTGTGCATCGAAATCCGAAATTGATTAAATAAACATCCCTTTAAATAAATGTATTAAGTATTTACAATAAAAATTCTAGAGATTTCGCGGCAATCCGTAATACCAACTTTATTTTTCTCCTAACAAGAAGGAATTTAAAAAAAATACATTAAGAACCATAGACTGTAGACATGATCTACAAGGATGGGTAACATTAGCACATTGACGCATACTTACATTCAACCAAGGATTGCGTGCATATTATTTCAAAAATGGAACATAAAAAAGTAGATTCTGTGTGGATTGTATTAACATAGCGTAACTACACATGAGTAGATTTATCTACCCTCATTTCATACAGTGGGTCGACGCTCACACAAATGTCAGACCTGACTACCATCATACCATAATTATTAGTTTTAGCAGTCCTAGATGTACGGTACTGTATAAAAGACATTAGAGTGATAGAATTTTGTATTATAACAATTCTGCTAGTTTCATTCGTTACGCCCCTGTCACCCCGCAGCTTTGCTTTGTCTATATGCCTTCGTTGAACGACTGGTAGGAAAGAACCTATCTTCTTAGACTGTGTCTGTGACATTAGTTTGGGCTGTTGGTTATAGGCTCAGAAGGACTAGAATCCGAAACCGTTAAACCAGTTAAAAAAAAATTGGGCTGTTGATATTAACCATAGACTATAATTTTTTTACTACCCATTTACTATCTATAACGCCAGAAATTATTAAAAAAATAATAACGCCAGCAATTATTAAAAAAAAATACTTTAATCCCTAGACCCTAAATGCTAACTTTAGTCCGCCTACGCTAAGCTATAATGACATCTTTTTAGAGCATGAGAGGTGAATTTATAGATAGTAGATACTAAAGCTACTAAAAAATTTCAAAAAATAATAGGGGTTAAAGTATGAAATTTTATTGGAATAGGAATTTCGAATTGACATAGAACCTTCATGGTTTGAGATTTTTGAGTAAAACTTTTTTCACATGGTTGGTACCTACCTATGTAGTTCTTCTTTAAAAAAATGTGCAACATTCGATTATCGACTTTCAGTTGTTTTTTTATTCAGCTTAGACAAGAAATACGAAGAAGATACTTTGAAAGTTCGAGTGATTTTTGAATACGAGTTCCAACGCGGAACTAACGCGGCAGAAACAGCTCGCAATAATCAATGTTGCGTTTGGAGAGGGGACTGCTAATGAACGCACCGTGCCATTTTGGCCTAAACGCTTTCGTGATGGAATCTTTGATTTGAAGAACGAACCACGTGGAAGACCGCCCACACAGGTGAATAACAATGAATTAAAAGAGATGGTGATAAAAAGATGATAAAATGTTTTCTTCTCAGGAGGCAGTACAAAATGCTTTCACACAGTTTCTCGAATCTAGATCACCAGAGTTCTATCGCAAAGGCATAAATGACCTTCCTATTAGATGGCAGCAATGTATAGATAATAATAGTAATTATTTTGATAAAATAAATATGTTAAATTAAAAAAAACGTATTTCAATTTTTCAGTACTAATCGGCAATTTCATACTTTAACCCCTAATATTTTATGTAGTGTTATCATCCAGTTAGTCCTATTATAACTACATATTATGTATTACGGAATGGATGAAATATTGTGTTAAATTCGTACCAATAATAATTATATGCGGAAAAATGCGGAAGTAACTCTGTCACAGAAATAGTTTGTCGCTTATGGACGAACAATTTATGATACTTTTTATCCCCGAAAGTCAAAGAATTCCCATGCGATGTTAAAAAATGCGGACGAAGTCGCGGGCATCACCGATATCGATAAATATTATGCCTAGTGCTTTACTAGGCTTTACTTGCTATTATGCTTTACTAGGTTGCCTGGAAGAGATCGCTTCACAGCGATAAGGCCGCCTATTGTACAGGTTTTTTCATAATTTCTTGTATTTGCTTAAATATGTTTTAAATATCATAGGTTTAATAGTTATTTGTTATACAAGAGTGAAAAGTTGTTTTTAACCGCGTGCTCAATTTTGATGACCGAGCAAGCGAAGGATTCTAAAATTAGAATCCTGAGCTTCAGCGAGGGAATCAATAGAGCACGAGGTGAAAAATCTTTTCACTCGAGTGCAACACGTAACTTTTCATCCCACCTCAGCGAGGAAATGACTAAATGCAAAAAAAATCACAAGATTAAATTCAATTCTGTTAATTTCTTCGTCACTAGAATCACTCATTTTAGGTTTTTCACTTATTTTCAATTTTCTTGTTTTTAATCGGTTTTAATTTTAAACAATATGACGTGAAAGAAAATGGTGCGCGCCAAGCAAATTAAAAAAGTACACCAAGAAGGTTACGAGTGTGAGTTTTTAACAAATTAAAAACGATTGTATGGAAATTCGGCACCATAGAGGTACAAGTAAATCGTGGCAAAATTTACCTTCGTATTCTAATGATATTGTAGCAGCTTGTCATTGCCTAAAAACATGGATAAACGACATTTTCTGAAAAGGAATCCTAGTTAGATCGATTTATAGCCCCCGAAACCCCATGCATATGGTCCAAGATCCCAGAGCGATCAGGCATAACTTATTTTCACATAGATGGAACCTTAGGTTCTCAGTAGCGTCTCATGTTCTTTGAATACCTGCGGGCCTGTGGAGCTCTCCTTGTGACACCTGGGCAGGTACCAGGTAAGAAAGGTAACTAAAAATGAGTGTTTACTTAACTTAAATTTACATGGCTGATTTTTATATATGTTTTGTAGAATATTATTCTAAAATGGTATCATAATAAGTGTAAGGCACTTTCCATGGGCCAAAACTTTTGTCAGACGCTATTATAGCTCCACAAAAAATAAAATATGAACTTTACTTATTTTTACATGTCTGATTTTTAACCGACTTCCAAAAAAGGAGGAGGTTCTTTTTTTTTTTTAATTTATTGATCAAAATAAACATACAATCATATTATATATAAACACTAGCCATCCTCTAAAAACTTTAACGTTTATGCGAGGATGGCGAGTTCACATTGCAGTTATTAGTAAAATATAATATTTAAGTAAGCAGGCATATAAATAACATTTTAAGTGTAATTTAAAAAAAAAAAAAAAAATATATATATATATATAAAGTTTGGATTAGGTTAGGTTAATACTTATTCTAGCTTAAAATATTGTGTTATTTATATTTTAAATAAGAAAAACAAAAAGGTAACGACTTACATAAAGGAAGCAATTCCTAGATAATATTGTCACAATGAGTGGCACCTTTATCCAGGAAATGCTTCTTACATTTCCTTATAAAAATGTTTTTTTTAGAGTTATTAATATTTTGAAGCGACAAAGGTAAACTGTTCATGATTTTGGCCAAGATATACATAAATTTTCTTTTCCCGTATATATTATTAGTTTTAGGTAATTTAAATTTCTTGTAATCAGACAATTTACGTAAATTGCTCCTCCGTTCTTTACAAATAAGATGCTGTATGTTATGATATTCCTCTTTAAGGATTGCCAATCTCACTTTACTTTGCACTGGCAGTAATTTACAGTATTTAAATAATCCAGCATAATCGTTAGAGTATTTTATTTTAATTTTTTTAGGTACTATTGTTTTTAGTATTTTTAGTTGTAGGTTATATATACGCGTCAGATACGTTTTAAACGTTCTACCATAACTACTTAAGCCGTAGTCAATTATCGAGTCTGCCAGTGCCAAGTATAGCAATCTTAGCGTTCTGTAAGGAAGCTTAAATTTGAGTATATATAATTTACTTAGGATAGCTCTCAGCTTATCACAAATGTAATTTATATGAGGTTGCCAGCTAAAACGATAGTCGATTTTGAGGCCGATATACATGTGTTCTTTGACTATTTCAATGCACGGACAACTACAAGTCTTTATGAGGCCATGCAGGCAGTCGTGCATATGTGCAACTATAGAAGCTTTATGATTAGTTTTATTATGCGCTGTATGTATATGCATTGCTTTGGTTTTTTTAGTATTAATGACTAATCCTACATCATGCGCCCATTTACATAAGGTGTCAAAGTTATCTTGCATCAGTTGTTCGGCCGCCTGGAGATCCTTATTGGCCACAATGAGACATGTGTCATCCGCGAATTGATACACGGATCCCTCACCGAACAGGGGGTCTACTCTCTTTCTCTAAAACGAAACTTCGCAAACAAACAAACGAAATTTCGTTAACTCCTCTCCTACATAATATTATCTCTATGCTCCTCTCTATTTCGTTTTCGTACACGCAGACGAAGTACGGATCCATAGAAAATTTTCGTGACCGATTGGATTGAACGATTTTGTGTGGGTCTAATAACAGACTAATTACGTTCGTTTGCGAAGTTTCGTTTGAGAGAAAGAGAGTAGACCCCCAGGTTACACATCTCATTTACGTAGATTAAGTATTCGGTAGGGCCAAGTATCGAGCCCTGGGCTGTTCCTTGGGTCGTTCGTATACCGTCACTAATCGTATTATCGATTTTAACATAGGTTAATCGATTTCGGTGATAATTCTTAAACCATTCGAGTAGGGGTCCCTGTATTCCACACTTCTCCAATTTGGTATAAAGCGTTTCAAATATCAATAAGTCAAAAGCTTTACTAAAATCAATAAAAACAACGATTACATGTTTTTTATCGTTTATGTAATCGTTGATTTCATTGGTGAACTGGCACAAAAGTTGAGAAGTATTTCGGTTTTTTTGGAATCCAAATTGTTTTTTGTTTATAATATTATGATCCTTTAAGAAATCTTTAATTTTATCACCGAGATACTTTTCGATTATTTTATCAATACAGGACAGTATGGTTATTGGTCGATAATTGTTAAAGTCCTTGTGACCTCCCACCTTTATATATAGGCCGAATTATTCCAATTTTTAAAGCATCAGGGTAGGCAGAAGTAGCAATGCAGGTGTTTATAAGATGCGTCAACACCGGTGTTAATTCATTAATTAAGTTTTTTACATCAGACGCTCTAATTTTGTCGTAGCCGGGGCATTTTTTTTCATTTAAATTATTGATTATTTTGCATACTTGTTTATTTGTTGCCCTCTCAAGCCTCATTGCCACATCTGTCTCCTCCGAGCCTTTAGTCATAGTATAAAAATATTTATTACAGGAAACGGAAATAGAATTTACATTTTTCTCAAATTCCTTGGCAAAACTATTTGCTAAATCCAATTTATTTAATTTAAATGAGTTTAACAATACCTCATCGATTGATATCCTAAACTTGCCACATATTTCGTTTATAATATTCCATAGTTGCTTCGAATTCTTAAAGTTTTTACGTATTTCATTTTTTATATACTTGTTTTTTAAATAATTGATATATTTATTTGTTTTATTTCTATACTTATTATACAAAATCTTTTTGTTTATATTTTCAGGATCTTTACGCCATATCATATATAATTTTTTCTTTTGAGAACACATTTTTATCATTTTTTTATTTATCCACTTACAATTACTTCTTTAATATATATATAGCTGCTCGTGCTGACTGACTGACTGATTGATCACCTCTCCTGTAAAATTTTGTATGAACATATTTTTTTTCACGTATCGTTTCGTATAGAAGACAAAAATTCATTAAGAGGAAAAATACAGAGAGAGCTGATGATTGAGGATTTCGAAGACGGATGAAGAGCACCAGCCAGGGTATCGAAGATAGGTGGGGGGTGCTCGACCAAATGTCACTCGAAACTTCATCCGATTGACAGTGAGCTGAAAAAAAAATCAAAATGGCGGATTTAAGATGGCCGCCATACAAATTTCGACGGTGTCTATCTCGGAGAGTATAAAAGATGGAAGAGTGGTTTCTTGGCAAAACATGATCGGGATATGAAGGTCTGCTTGATGAACAGGAAAACAATTCAAGATGGCGGAATTTATTTTTCCATAGTTAATGTATGGCGAATATTGAAGAGGCTACAAGTGTAGAACTATACAAGACCACGGTTTCTTTTCAAGATTTGTTTTTATGGAAGACACAGATTAGTACTAAATCTGTGATGGAAGAATTCTCATTTTGACGAGTGGTTCGGAGAAAAAATATGGAGAGAGATGATGATCGAAGGTTCAGATGATGGGTGAGGAGCACGGTCAGGGTATTAAAGATAGGTACCTACTTAGGGGCTGCTCAAACAAAAAGGGAGGGGCGGGGGTTGGTGGTCTTTGTTTTATGTTTTTCCTTTATGAGAATTTTCTTTTACGTCGGACGCTTGGCGTGCTGGCGCTTCCACTGTGCTCACTAGCATAGCAGTGTGTTGTTTAGATCAGAACACGTAGACAGTAAACCAGCTGCCCGATTATGTAAGAATTGTCGATCAAATCGTAAAAGTTCGGCGTCAAAGTAAAATAAACCATAACAGCATTGAATTAATGCTGTTATGGTTTATTTTACTTTGACGCCGAACTTTTACGATTTGATCGACAATTCTTACATAATCGGGGGGAAGGATAGTAGGACAGCGAGTAAGTAGACAGTGGACCACGCGGTCCACTACGCGGTCCGCTGTAGCGGGCCGCGCAACCACGCGCCATACTAGTTTATTATAATTCGCCTTAATAACTCGCGAACATTTGCAGTAAATGTCATTAAACTGTCGTGTTATGAAATCATACACCTTACTAGGGCAATTCAATGCAAGCGCTGCGCTCCAATCGACTTGACGTAGTTCATGCAAAACATCCTTACTATTAATGATTGTAACAAGTCTCGATGCATTTTTTTCCGTGTGCGTGCGTTGACCGTGACCTTGTACTCGTACATCGGCCGCTTGCACTGTAAGTGTGCATCCTATTATTTTATGGTCGGCTATAGAATCATTTATAGTGGCGGTGTATACCTGTTGAGCACGGGCTAAACGCGTAAACACATGGTCTATACAGGTTTTCGTTATACTTTGCCCTTTTGTTTCTATCCTAGTATATTGGGAAATACCGCAGATAAGCCCTAATTCTGACATTTTGTTTAAGTAGGTCACACTTAAATTATTATTATTTTTTATATCTATGTTGATGTCCCCAACCAGTAACAAATCACTATTATTTGCCAACCGGTTAATATGCGATGAGATTTCATGTATAAAACTACGTTTACAGGTGTCCGGCGGCCGGTACACAGCACATACGCTAAGTTTGTAATTAAATCTGGATTCAATATAACCCGTCACTGTTTCAAAGTACTTTGTAGATGATGGTAACATCGTAAATTTTAATCTTTTATGTACATATATGATGACACCTCCTCCTTTTCTGTATTTACGTAAGTTTGTAAACATATTGTAATTATGTAACGCAAATAAACTTTTGGTTGCGTCTCTTATGTTTACCTCGCATAGAACAATAAGATCAATCGTACGCTGGCTATTGTTTATTATAAGTTCTAAGTAGGTAAAATTAATTAACAATGATCTTAGGTTAACAGTTAACGTTACAAAACCTTCGTGAGACGATGAAAAAGAATGTATGTATTCGTTCCAAGAATTAAAGTTCCCTTCGGATATGTTCAAATTGTTGCTATCCATTTAAATGTTAATAAAGGTAAATAACTTAATCAGTAAGTAAGGTTAGACAAATCAAACCTCTGCTTCATTTTTTAGCGATGCTACCCACTTCTCGACGTCGCACTCCGATCTGATTATATGGATTTTGTCCTTCTCGGACTTCCTAATTAGAATATTGCCACGTTTGCACCACACAAACTGCACCAGATTAGTGTCCTTGAGTTCCGTCTTGGTCTTCCATAGTAGGTATGCCGTAGCTGGCGTGAGGGCTTCTCTTAAGTAGATCCTACCTTCACCCTCCCTTCCTATGTCTCTCGGTGTGATTGTCGACGATTTGGCTGATTCAATCCATTGATCCCTACGACCTTCGCGTAGCTGCAGAACCACTATCGATGAATTTCTTTTTTTTGCCGCAGGCGCTTTAGTTTCCTTTCTGTACACTTTTAAAATGTCTTGTTTGTCTTGTTTAATCAAATTACATATTTTGTTTGAGATTTCGATGAGGTTTTCATTTTCATCCTTTGTAATTCCATTTATTTCTAGTATATTTTCCATTTTATTCTGTTCTATTGTATTTAATTTAATGTTTATAGCTTCAAAATTGTTTTTTAAATTCGTGTATTTATTATTTATGTCCTTGCATTGATTTTCTACTAATTTGATTTTTTCTTCGAATTTATCTATAGTAATTTGGTAGTCGTCTATTTTATCTGAATAGAACTGAAGAGTTCTCTTTAGTTCTTCTTGAATTGTGTCCCGTATTTCACGGCGTATTGTAGATAGTACGGTAGTTAGATTTTTTTGGCTGTTGGCGTCAAGGCCCGGCCCCGGTGCTATTGAGTCAGTGTCCGTGTTGTCGTCTTCCTCGGCATCTGGTAGAATGACCGAGATTCTTTTCTGTTTAGTATTGCCGTTACACCCACGACACTTCCAATCTACTGATTCGGTGGTTTACAAGGCCGCTAATTGGTCATTACTTAACGATGCACATGACCCATGCATCCACTTATTACACCTTCCGCACTGCAATCCCGGACTTTTCTTGCTCACCATTTTATTGCATTTGGCACACTTTGCCATTCTATAATAGGTTGTCGCAGACAGTTAAGATAAAGTATGAACACTTAAAATGTTGCGCACGCGCAATTACCCCCGAGCTCCCGCAATTATACGCAAGAAATAATTGACGGCGTCCGAGCGCTGCGCACGCTGACAGTGAACTGTCTCAATTATTATATTTAATTTCATGAAAATCGTTAAGTATATTTTATTCATAGAAAGGCAGTCGTAATTCCTAATTCCATGATTTTATTTCGTTTACCACAGAACACTTTCTCTTATCGGAGTGACAATATGGCTGCCATATTATACTCTTTGGTGGCTGCTAGTTGCGCTTTGCGAATTCTGGAACTAAAGCTGTCACGGGCCTGGTTAGTGGTTAATTTGACGCCATCAGAATTGACGGAAAATGTTAAAAATGCGGAAATGAGCTTTCTCCCTCAACAATCACGCGATTTCCTCGCTGAGGTGGGATGAAAAGTTACGTGTTGCACTCGAGTGAAAAGATTTTTCACCTCGTGCTCTTTTGATTCCCTCGCTGATGCTCAGGATTCTAATTTTTGAATCCTTCGCTTGCTCGGTCATCAAAATTGAGCACGCGGTTAAAAAACAACTTTTCACTCTTGTATTTTTTTTTTTTTTTTTTTTTTATCCACTACAAGTTAGCCCTTGACTGCGATCTCACCTGATGGTAAGTGATGATGCAGTCTAAGATGGTAGCGGGCTAACCTGTTAGGGGCATGGCAGTTATATTAAACCCATACCCCTATTCGGTTTCTACACAGCATCGTACCGGAACGCTAAATCGCTTGGCGGCACGTCTTTGCCGGTAGGGTGGTAACTAGCCACGGCCGAAGCCTCCCACCAGGCCAGACCAGGGAAAATTCAGAAATTATAAATTTCCAAATTGACCCTGCCGGGGATCGAACCCGGGACCTCCGCACGTTAAGACAACAGCGCTACACACTGCGCCACGGAGGTCGTCAAAATAATAACTGTATAACAAATAACTATTAATGATGTTTTGTATTCACAAACTTCATAGACGAGTGATATTTACTAACGTGCACACGATGTTCTAAATTCAATTTACTTTATCCTCTAGAGGATAATAACGGCTTTTACCTTCAGATATCGAAGAGTAAAAATACTCTTTCCGAGATGGTGGGATGAAAAGTATATTATTTTCATTTCATTTCATTTCAATAAGGCAAAGTAGCAAAAAAAATTGTCTGACTAAGTACATCGATGCCAACTAAGTTGGTTCGTCAGTTGAAAGCTTTTTTTACATGAACAAGCATTACGAACTCTAATTACAGTTTACAATAAGTAAAGGTAAAGACAGACAAGTCTAAACTACGCATCGGGATAAGGACACTTATTATAATAGTTAAATCAAATAAGCGCGAACTCGAACTTGCGACTAATATCTTCCCGTACATGGGTATGAATAATTGTTCCAGCACCTAATTATATAATTTAATTTTACAAATAAAGTTATAATAAATATACATTGAATTAAGTAATTTACGATATTTGTGAGATGCTGATACTAAAAAAATCCGGCTGAGTTTATTGTGGGCTCTTCTCAGACTAGGATGCGTTTGGAACCCTCGCATCTTTAGATTTAAGATACCGTAACTGATTATCGCCATCATGAGTTTTCTTAGCTAATTGGACTTCAATAAGTGTACAGTGTACCTAAATTGTTTAAATATATTTTGAGTTTTTTGAGTTATCGTCTGGCGCTAGTTCTGCTGAGTTGTGATTGGCCGTGCCTTGGCCGAAATTCGGTATGGCTAAATATTAAAATACGAAATAGTGGTAAATGTTTTCGTTTCGTATCTAACGAATACTTAATAAGGATTGAAGAAGAAACTATTGTATTGTACAGCTACAACTTGAAACGAAAATGTTGTGTACTTGGCACCAGTACGTCTGTTTATACCTTAGCAGTTGTTACAAAGTACACTTACGATTGATTTTAGCTTTTAAATAAGCACCGGACTCGGCAATCGGCATACCATTCCGCATTCGTGGTTCGGCAGTCATAAAGACAGACGCATTTTGAGCACAGTCAAAAGCACACGTTTTGTCTATTGTGATAGATATAATATTACCGCTATATTAGATACTTATTGGAGTAGTTCACTACAGCGGTAGTGGAACAAATTTTGAGTTGCTGCAAAGAAAGCTGCAGGTTTGTGCATTAATTTTTTGCAAATTTATAAGTGAATCATCATTCTCTTTATGAGGTAATACCACACAATAGGACGTTAAGTAATACCACAGCGGTTTCCTTATACAATCGTATAATTGATCTGTTCTCCATGGATAATTAAAATAGAGAAAATCCACAGCCGTAATCTAAATTGGCGTAGGGGACGAAAGGCTACTTTACAGGAGAGACAAAAAGTTTTTTTTCTTTTTTTAAGTGGTCATAACTTATTACTTTCTCAGGCTATATTGAAGTGGTTTATATGTTTTTGTTCAAGTTTTAGTCCTCTAATACTTGATATAATCTATTTATCCGTTAAAGCTTTAGTTACAAATATAGCTTGTCTCCCTTAAATATAAAAAATAAATCCTTAAATCCCAAAAAATATATGATATTATGTCCTTTAAGCCCTACCTTTTTGATTGCACGTGTGTTTAAAATGGCGTTAAGTTATCAACATTCTGTAATATAGAGTTAAATTAGCGGAAGTGTTATTTATAGTTTAAGTATTACGATGTAGTACCTAGTTGCATTTTAGACAAACAAAAGGTACTTATAAAGGGAAAAGAAAAAAAAAACAAGTTGTTTATAATATTTTTTAACCACAGAATCAACTTTTTTAATGATTTATGACTACAAGAAACTGGGGATTTTTAATCTTATAACTATAGTTTTTCACTATTACAACGGATACCATCTAAAACTGCCACATTCCATTCCAATAGAAATAAGTAATTTTATAATTATTAATTACTAGCTGATGCCCGCGACTTCGTCCGCGTGGATTTAGGTTTTTCGGTTGCCGCGGGAACTCTTTAATTTTCCGGGATAAAAAGTAGCCTATGTGCTATTCCAGACATATAATCTATCTCTGTGCCAAATTTCATCCAGATCCGTTCAGCCGTTGGAGCGTGATTGAGTAACAAACATCCATACATCCACACATCCATACATCTATCCAAACTTTCGCATTTATAATATTTATATATTTGATTATTTGATGTCTTTATCTAAGAATCTAATCTCATCGAAAATTTAAACAAGTGATAATCTATAAGATTGAAAGTTAAACCGACTTCACCACACAGTAACAGTCCATATCTTGAAAACTACTGTACCGATTTTGATAAGTTTGCACTGTTCCGTAAGTTGAAGTAAATGTAAGCCAATGAAAAAGAATGGACACAATCCTCGCTCCGATACATGTTCGCGTTGTTACGAAGACAAAAGGTCTTAATGCCTTAGTTTTAAGTTTCATATATTTTTTTTTTTTTTTAAATTATTTTAAATATTCGTTTTCAGAAGTGAAAACGAATATTTAAAATAATTTAAAAATCGGCAATTGCCAATTTTTTTACTTTTACAGTTGCTGTACTGAGCTGACCACGTACGGAGAGTCGCGCTGTTTCTGGCTGGGTCACCCACTCTTTGCCTATAATATCTCTCTATCTCAGACTTAAATATAACATCAGGGTGGCTTCATCATTAGTATAATATGTTGTTAATTGTGTATTGACACCGACTTCTTTTTAGTTTCCACACGGACTTCTTGACTAGAAGAAACGTTATTTTTTTTGAGTTTTGTGATTGTAGAAGTGATTTTTCAATATTATGGAACCACAGAGACTTTCAGACTTTCAGCTTAAGCAGCTTATGGAACCACAGAGACTTTCAGACTTTCAGCTTAAGCAGCTGGAAGGGAAAAGAGCGATAATTGAGTACCGACTTAACTTTTTTAAAATTTTTGTATATAATCTGCGAATGCCATTGACCGAAATTGAATTATATTTTCTAAAATTGCGGTTTGAAAAAATACAAGAAATATTTTCCGAATTCGACAATATACAAACTAAAATTGAACTTGAACTATATATACGTGCCAAAGAAACACATATCGACATTTTCAAAATTAGGTCAAAACTTGAAACAATGTACTATGAAGTATTTTCAAAAGCTCATGAATTTATAGGTTTTGAATTGAGGAATAATGTTAAAAAGGCTCAAAAGTTCAACGGATAGGGAGCGGACTCCATTAAAATATTTTAGATCAGACCCCATCAGTGACCTAGTACCTACCGTCGTACCTACTCTTAGCTATAAGTTTTGTCCTAACTGTAATACGAAAGTCCTATATAATATGTTATTGTTATGTTTAAGTTGTAATTGTAGTGGAAGGTATTTTTTGTAGCCAGGGGAGACGAATTGGACGACTGTAAAGTCTTCCCTGGCATGTTTTTATAAATAATAAGGAATAATAAAGAATAGACAGACGTATCTGATGTCAAGCAAACGTACAAAGTGTGGGTCAATGTACCTATTCGGGCTCAGTATAAAATTGTGTAAGCGCCTTGTCAACACAACTCTAATATCTGAAAATGTATGTCCACGATATCGCACGCAGGCTTAGTAGTTATATCTAGTAACTATGGTGTTATATTAAAATGTCATTCATAAATAATACTGCTTTAAGCGACAGTCGAGGTATAATATGTGTTACGAATGAAATCCCGCAGCAATTAGTGAACAAATACATTTTTCATACAATAATTATTGCATAAAGACGCGACTACTAGCGCCACCTGTATGGGACTTCTTTCATAACATGGACTATAATAACCTCATGGAGTATAATTTGATTTAAATAATACTTTGAACTCTGTAACTTTAGATATATAGAATAGCGGCAACTGCAACACTTCTTGCATTGCACTTTTATAATTGTAGCTTATTGTTAATACAAGTGAGTGCGCCTTCTTCGTTGTCATATCGTGTCCAGTAGGGTTATCATGCGAACAACGAGTAAAATTATGTCTACCCGTTATCTCTTTTAGTCTACCGAAGCTAACATGGTTACTTGACTCGTTACGGCAAAAGTAGAGATAAAAGTAATATTTCTTATCTGTGGTATCTTTCTCTATGAACCCTTACATGCCGATTTTTTTTCGTAATATGCCACATTTTAGTAATGATAAAATAAAGCTTTAATTATATAACAGTTTTGTTCTCATATGTACAATTATTATATTATAAAAGACAACAAATTAAACAATTGGTTGCAAGCTCAGCTTTGTGCTGGGTAGGTATTGGCAGCAATACCCAGCGCTGTTTTTCAGTTTGCTCCAGGCAAGCAACTCTTTACCTAAAATGCGCCGCCCGACACGCTATTTCAGATAATGTAGCATTAAAGCAAAAAAGAAACATCGAGTGCATGTAAACATGAGTGCAGGGTAAACGAAAAGTTAGCCGGCAACGACAACATCTCTCTCTCTCGTCGCGAGATAGCTCATTGTGCGCATGCTAAGCCTGGAGGTATCAAAGACTTCAACAAAAGCATTTCTTTTTTTAAGGCTTTGATTCATTTATTTTGCAAAAGCAAAATAGACGCGTGCAGAAAGACAACATCAATTAAAATTTTGTAATTTTCTTTAAGCCTCCAAATAAAATGTAATTCTCGTATAGTGAATGTTTTGTTTTTTTTTACTAATTTAAACATTTTAAAACCCAATAAAATATGCGACGGTGCCGTATATTGTCAGAGAGATAGCAAAACTACTACAACAACGACCGAAGACCTTCATTTCTATAGTATAACTAGAACAACGGCCTGTGCTCTTCAAGTCACGTTGGTAAATCATCGCCAATTCCCTAACTCTGGACTACTCATCACTAGTCCCGTAACTCATTAAATATCATTTATAAAAACAAGCTTTTATCGACCGCCATATTTAATTTAGTGTGACGTAATTTTTTTTCATATTCTTCTCACCAAAGTCCGCCATATTGGATTTGGAATGACATCACGTCTTAGCTAATGCCATGCATTGTCATCCAAACAAGGTGTATGCAAAATTTCAGTTAAATCGGTTGGGGATAACTGATTTAAAATTCAGTTTAAAGATTTGACCTAAACAAACACAAACATTGCAAGTTGCAATAAAAGTAAGTAAAAATAAGTATAGCCAAAGTTATACGGCGCTAGTATAATTAAAAGAAGACATAAATCTTGAACCCATGTCCCACTAAGATATACGACAATTTTCGACCAACCTAAGCTAGATGCTTCTTGCAATTGTCATTTATATGGTGAATTTATTACGGTCCACAAAATTGAAACATCTAAAAAAACCTTTTATCCTGCCGCGTCAGTCTGTGCAGCTACATATTAAAGTGCCTATGCGGAGGTTTCACGTTTTGTCCTGTCCAGGCGGTACGTCGTGTTATTGGCTCTGACTGACCAAATGTCAATATATTCATTTATATTAAGCTGCAAGGGACCGACACGATCATATAATGTGTTTCCCCTAAGCGCCACCTGGGGGCATACTATAAAATCAGTATGACGCTCTTGCTTCAGAATTATAATCCTTATTTTAGGGGCGCCCTAAAAAACTGACGTTTTAAAATAATACTGCTTTAAACAATGCGACGATGGTACCAAGTATTCCCCCTGTCCGGTTTTCACCCTTACACTTTGCCCGCCCGCAGCACCGCTAAAGCCATAGAATGGTGGAGTAAGCTGGAGATAAAAAAATACCACATAGTAATACTTCACGAAATTTCAGCTCCGGCATATCTTTTACTACACAATATTGCATTGCAATAGAATTCCCTCGACTCAGCCCGCGCCGTAAAAGTGGACAAGTCATAAATTTTCAGCTTATTATACCAGAATAATACGGATATATTATATACGCTGTATATTGAAAACCAGACAACAATATTTTGAGAGTTAATTTCCAACTTTTGAATGTACCTATCCTTAAGGAGCTGTTACACAGAACCGCGATGCATCATGTTATCACCCGTGGCTAGTTACCACCTTACCGGCAAAGACGTGCTACCAAGCGATTTAGCGTTCCGGTACGATGCCGTGTAGAAACCGAATAGGGGTATGGGTTTAATATAACTGCCATGACCCTAACAGGTTAGACCGCTACCGTCTTAGACTGCATCATCACTTACCATCAGGTGAGACCGCAGTAAAGGGCTAACTTGTTGTGGATAAAAAAAAGGTTATCATAATCTGTAACGGGGCATTTACAAATTCAAAATTCAAAAAAAAATTCAAAATGTTTTTTTATTCAAATAAGCTTTTACAAGCGCTTTTGAATCGTTATAATATGAATCTACCGCTGGTTCGGAATGCCATTCCTACCGAGAAGAGCCAGCAAGAAACTCGGTGGTTGCTCTTTTCCATCAAAACTTACAATCATCATAATGATACAAGTAACTGCAGTCCCACGCATAGCTGGAGCGAATCAAATCCACGCTGTTTTTTTTTTTATCATTTACGTAATCTTCGATTGTATAGTAAGCTTTTTTCACGAGCATACCTACAATACTCAATACACGCCAAGACTGGCAGACAGAGGCAGCCCATTTCCGACGGTGGCACCCGTTCACGAGCATGACGCATGATCCAGCCATTGCTTCGCTCAACCATATTTGAGGGAACGTAACAACCCGCACCACACGACACCACCACAGAAACGTTAAAGAGAGTGTGACATACCCGACTACCCATATCAAGGCATAGAATTGAATACTGTTTAAGGGTGCAAATCGCCACCTATCGGCAATAATAATATTAAAGTTTGTATGTGTGTATGTTTGTTACTCCTTCACGCGGCAACTACTTAACCGATTTGGCTGAAATTTGGAATGGATGTAGATTATACCCTAGATTAACACATAGGCTACTCTTTATCGTGGAAAAATCCATGGATCATTAACTTTACACAATTTGTGAAAACCAAAATTCACGCGAGCGGAGCCGCGGGCAACAGCTAGTCGGAAAAAATTGTAAAAAAAAATATTGATCTTTATGTTTTAGTTTATCGTTTAAATGAATATATTATCATAGAAATGCTCTTTTGTCATTTACGTAATCTTCCACAGTATAATAAGCTTTTTTCAAAAGCATACTTTTAATGGATTTCTTAAACTTGTGTAAAGGCAAGTTTAAAATAGATTGTGGAATTTTGTTATAAAATAGAATGCTCATTCCCACGAACGACCTTCGGACTTTTTTGAGGCGGAGCGATGGTGTCACGAGCTTATGGCAGTTTCTAGTTGGCCTATCGTGCAGATCGCAAATTCTTTTGTAATTCTGAAGGCGCTGTTTCACAAAGATTAAATTACTGTAAATGTATTGCGAGGCTACTGTAAGAATACCTATTTCCTTGAATTTCTCTCTAAGGGATTCGCGCGGTTTTAAATTATAAATTGCACGTATTGCCCTTTTTTGTAATACAAAAATTTTTTGAATATCTGCTGCTTTACCCCATAGCAAGATTCCGTAAGACATAATACTATGAAAGTAAGCAAAATATACAATTTTTGCAGTTTCTACGTCAGTAAATTGTCGAATCTTTCTAACAGCGTAAGCAGCAGAGCTGAGTTTGCCAGCCAGAGTTGATATATGGGTGCCCCATTGAAGCTTTGAATCTAAGGTCACCCCCAGGAACACAGTGGTCTCTTCTATTTTTAAAATATCATTATTTACAGTTAAATTCATGTTTCCTGTGGACTTGGTATTTGGCAATGCGAATTCAACACACTTGGTTTTCTTTGCATTTAAAAGTAAATTGTTTACAGTAAACCAGTTAGTGACTTGAGAAATTGCATTATTTACGTCGTCATAATTGTCCTTATTTCTATCGACTTTAAAAATCAAGGACGTATCGTCAGCAAATAGCACAATATCACAAGTGTTTTGGACGTAATATGGTAAATCATTTATATACACCAAGAACATGAAGGGGCCCAGAATGGAGCCTTGAGGAACACCCATTAGTGAGGCTGATCCGGATGACTTCACATCGTTAACACATACCGTTTGAATGCGATCACTGAGATAAGACGCAATGAGGCCAAGTGCAGTGTCTTTGACTCCATAGTGGTTCAACTTAACTAAAAGCGTCTCGTGCTCAACGCAATCGAATGCCTTAGACAAATCACAGAAAATACCAATAGCATTCTGTGATTTCTCCCATGCATCGAATATATGCTTTAGCAGCATTGCGCCCGCATCGGTTGTTGATCGGCCTTTAGTAAAACCATACTGCTCAGAGTGAAGTAGTTTATTTGAGTTAAAGTGCAGAAGCAGTTGGTTGAGCATAATTTTTTCAAATATCTTGCTGAGTGCTGGTAAAATAGAAATTGGTCTGTAATTATTAGGGTCACTTCTACTGCCAGATTTAAAAAGTGGAATCAATTTACTGCATTTCATAAGGTCTGGAAAGGATCCTGAATCTACAGACTCATTAAATATTAGAGCAAGATATGGTGCAATTATATCAATAACATTGCTGATTATTTTTACTGATATCCCCCATAGATCCCCGGTTTTTTTGCATTGCAAAGATTTGAATATTTTAATAATATCATATGGGGTCACATGTTCAAACTTAAACAGCACACTGCACTCGGTGACATTACCCTTAAGAAGCTTAAAGGCTTCTGTTGGCGAGGAATTAAGGGAGCTAGTAGTGGTTACCGGAATATTTCGGAAAAAATTCTCAAATGTATTTGCAATTTCCGTATCGCAGTCAGTAATACGGTCGTTAATTTTTAGCTCTAATTTAGGCTTCTCCACTTTATGTTTCCCAGTTTCTTCTGAGATAATATCCCAAACTGCTTTTATTTTACTATCAGAATTAATGATTTTTTGTTTTATATAAAGTGATTTTGCTTGTATGCAGACATTTCTAAATAATTTTGAATAATTTCTTACATATTGGACAAATCTAGGAGTGTAATTATACTGCTTTTCAGCATACAAATCAAACAACTTATTCCTACTTTTATAAATGCCAACAGTAGCCCAGTCGCTAAATTTAAGGTTTTTAAACAATTTTTTTTCTACTATTTTAAAAATGGAACTAAACTGAGAATTTAACAAATCAAAGAATGTATTGTAGTGTTCATCCGGACCACCCTGTGTAAGATCAAGTGTAGGTAAAATATTTAGCATATTTTGTTTGAATTGTTGTATTTTTTTACCGGTAACTGGCCTATACTTTATTACTTTAGTTGTATTTTGTTTAGAGCTAGGAACAGATATCATTTGCCCGCAGTGGTCGGATCTTAGATTAGTAATGACAGATTTGCTGACAATTTTACAATCACTGAAAATATTGTCAATACAAGTAGCGGAACTTGCAGTTATCCGTGTAGGTTCAATAAAAATGTTGTGTAAATTGAAACTTTTAAATAAGTTGAGTAATCTGTCAGAAAGAGAGGTGTTAAGCAAAATATCTATGTTAAAGTCTCCACATATTAATATTTTTTTCGATGACCTACATATCCGTCTTAGGGCCTCCTCCATGACATCCTCAAACAGTAGAAAGTCGCCTGAGGGAGGTCGGTACACGCAAACTATAATGTATCGCTCCAGCTCAACACAGGACAGCTCAATAGTGCGTTCAACAGAAAGATTAACAATGTCTTTTCTTTCCTTACAATTATTATTACTACGAGTTATAATCAAAGACCCTCCGCGTATAGCATTCCTTCTAGAGAACGCACTTGACAACGGGTAATCCTTAAGATTGATAATTAATTGGTAACTATTGAGCCAATGCTCTGTAAGGCATAAAATGTCAATATCAAATTTTCTAATAAAAAGTTCAATTTCATGTTCTTTGCCAGATAAGCCTTGTATATTTTGATGTACAAGATTAATATTACATAGCTTATCTGTTGTCTTGCTACCTAGTTTAAATTTTTTTTACTGTTTTCAACAATATTAGTACAACTGTTTGTACCAGAAGTTAAAATACTCAAATTATTACAATTTGTATCCATTGTCAAAAGACTGGACTTAGTGTTGTTACTAAGTAAATCAATATTCAGTGTACAACATGTACTATTTCCAATCATATTACAGCTAAAAATAGCTGGATCTTGTATATTACAAGCTACTAATGTAGCTAAATGTTTCTTACAGCTATGGGGCAGATACATAGTATCTTTTGTCAGTGTAAATTTCTGAATAAACTTATTTGTGTCAAAAATATGGAAATAGTCCCTATGACTATATGTTAAATTATGTAGGAGCCTATTAAATTTATGTATACGCCTATTTTGTGCCGGGGTCAATGAGCTAGAAAAAGGAAAGGCACAAAATATAAACTTACAGCCTGATTTCTTTTGAACGCTCAATAAGTATTCCAAACTTTTGAAAATTTCTTTTTTGGTTATGTGCAGGCTGTCACCTATCAACACAACAACTGTACTACAACTATCCAAGCAAAAATCTTGGATCTTTTCAATTATATATTCATATGGGGCCTTAGGGTTACATTTATTGAAGACATTTTGGTGTAATTTATCACTAAGTAAGCAACCAAAGTCTTTTCCCAGCCCATCTGAGACTACAAATGTTTTCCGCTGTGGGCAATGTAATGGAATGTCATTATCCGCTGATACAACTAAGGGATCATAGTTTGCACACTGCACTTCCACTGGCACTATTGCATTGTCTTTATTCGGGCACTGGCACTTATTGATCAGAGAGTCGAAACGGTCTATATTATAATTCCCTATTGCTAATAGTTCATCTGCAACCAGTATTTGCTCATTGATCTGTTTCTGTGACTGCTCATATTGTGATGTAACAGTTTTCAATGAGTTTTCCAATTGTAAAATTTCATTATTCAGGCGGTTAACATCATATTCATATTGTTCTCTCATTGTATGTAAAGAAGAACAATATGTGTCCAGCTTTATTAACAACTGTGAACGTTCCTTCCTCAGTGTAGTATTTTTAGTTCCGGTTTTTTGACTTTTAATAAGTTTTTTTGTTTTGGCTATAAATTTGCCAAGTTTTATGTACCTTTTAATTTTTTTGTGACTATTCAGAGTAACTGGCACTGAGGGCGGTCGTTTAACACAAGGGCTGTCACAGGTGAGATCGATGGTAACTACAGTTGGTGCAGTTGAGGATGAAGCAAGCAGCTCGTCATATAAATTATTTGTTTGTTGTATTTCACAACTTAGAATTTGTGACTGAAGATCACAAATTATTTTTTGTGATCTACTCAATTCATCCTCTAACATAGAAATTTTTCCTAGTGCCTCTTCATATGTCCGTATACACTGGTCAAATGAGCTGACTGCCATCTGTAGCTGGTCCCGCTCCTCCAACACCTGGGTGTGAGCGCTGTGCAGGCTAGCGAGTTCAGCCTTCAACTGTGTGTTCCGGTCAATAATAATTCTCAACTCAGCTTCACTATCATCCTGTTCCTTTAGTAGTTGTTCATTCAGTTGTTTCAGCGATTTGAGTTCCATTAGTGCATTTTTTAGCTTCTGCTGCTCCTGTATGGCTGCTGCCCGTCTGGTCTGCATGGTAGGAGCCATTCTGCAGTAATTACACCTGAAACACACCAGGTGATATATGTTAGTGAAGGAAGATAGAAGTGTTTTGAGAGTATAGAAGAGAGGCTAGTAGACAGGAGGATAAAATAGTAAGGAAAATAAATAATATGTAAATAAATAAATAACAGGGGTGTAATTCAGTAGTTTACTTAAGTAGTGTTATGGGCTAGGTATGACACAAAATTAATTCACCTAATCAGACTATTTGCGTTAGTTACAACAAAAGCTTATTGTTGGTGTCATAATAAATCTACATTAATGTTACATTTAGGGTGGTGTTAAGTACAGTGAATTATTTTGTCTGCGGCAATCTAGGACATTCTGCAACTTTACTTCCACGGATCTGTCAAGTAAAGTGAGAAAAGTCTTTGCCTATGTGTGAGGAGGGACGTGTCTCGAGGTTATCGAGAATGTACGAATAGCGTGTAGGGAGTGATAATGAGCTAATAATTAGTATGTGTATATTCTATAAAATAGAATAAAAGCAATACTCCCCCGGTTTAGCCGTTGATTTATTATGAATCACGCCGTCCGTCTGCCGTCAATTGCTGTCACAACTTCTCAGTTTGAATATCCAATTTTCTTCAATACTAGACTAATAAATTATTACACTTATATATTCACATTTAATTTAATATCGAAATAATACAAAAGTATTTCTTTTTATTCTAAATAAAACAGTAAAATTAAAATTATTATTGGATCAGCTGTTTTTGCAACCTAACACTTTCCAAATTCAAATGAGTGGTGAGACGGGACGCGAGCCTTGACGCGACTTTGTGGTTAGATTATATGGGCGGGACGGCCAACATTAACGGCGAGAGGCAAGTCATGCGGTGATGGTAATGTAAATACACGGTAATAAAGAGTAATCATATAATATTTGTATGACTGCCTCGTTGGTCTTGTGGTTGGCATGTTCGACTGCGGCCGACGAGGTCCCGGGTTCGAGTCCCGGGTCGGGCTATAATTGAGTATTGGGTTTTTCTAACTAGAAATTCTCAGTACTAGCCCGGAGTTAGGAAGTTGGCGGTGTTTCACCCCCGTGCCTCCGAGAGCACGTTAAGCCGTCGGTCCCGGTTTTTATCACTAACATGATATAATAGTCGCTAAAGCCAGCCTACAGCCAATTGGAGCACCGTGGTGAGTCTAAGCTCTAATTCCCTCTCTCCTATGAGAGTGGAGGCCTGTGCCCAGCAGTGGGACGTTAATGGGCTGCAGTGATCAGTGGTCATATACTATTTTGCCCGCCCTCGCAGAAAACATGGCAGATGAAGAAATCTAATAAAATTCGATAGATGACCCGACCCGCACATAATCTGTATTTTATGATAATATGTATGAACTGAGGCTGAATTTCACCACTATTTCTTTAAACCGGCAAAATAGCTGTACCAGAGAACGTTCTAAACCACTGGGCTGTCATCGCTTTTACGACGATACGACATTACGAACAGGTTACATATCGCCCACGTCACAGTCGTATGTAAACATCATTATTCATTTTATTTATTAGTTATGTGGGAAATGGGAATACAGTTTTTAAATTACGGAAGCAGGCACTATAATAATTTACTGAATTACTCGGTTTAAATATTTTGCGTTATTTTTATAGGTAAATTGTATATAACCTAACCTAACCATTTTGATTTTTACACGAATGCGCTACAGCAAATAAAGGTGTTTATCCACTACAAGTTATACCTTGACTGCGATCTAACTTCATAGTAGGTCAGTGAAGATGCAGTCTAAGATGGTAGCGGGCTAACTTGTTAGGGGAATGGCAGTTATATTAGGCCCATCCTAATCGGTTTCTACACGTCATCATACCGGGACGCTTAATCACTTGACGGCACATATTTTGTCGGTAGAGTGGTAATTAGCCACCGCCGAAGCCTCTCGCCAGACCAGGCCAGAGAAAATTCAGAAATTATAAATTCTCAATCTGACCCTGACGGGGATCGAACACAGGACCACCCGCTTATAAGACAACAACGCAGACCACTGTGCCAGGAAGGTCCAGAATCCTACATACATAATAATATAGATCTAGGAATACACAATCCTACATACATATTAATATCAAGGTAAGTCCCTGATCAGTAATCATGGATGGCATCGCCACATGGAGAATTCAAAGAAGTCTTTTTCGATTTTTCTAAAGGCTATGGGATGCAACCTAGACCGGATGGAATGCTATCATGCTAAATTTTACCTTTCGTCAAAATCGGTTTAACTGGTCTTGAAAAGGTAGCAGAAAATTAAAAACAGACGGACAAAGAGACAAACCCACTTTCGCCTCAATGCGTTCAATAATGTATGAATATTAAACGCAAATGTTGTAAACATACCTACTTATATCATAATTATTTAGCACTAAGTCCACTTAAAAATGTATCTTTATAATTTGTGGTTTACGTGGTTGACGCCACAGTTATTATTGTTATAGTAAGACTTTAACTATGTAATACCTACTGTGTCGTTGTTTGTGAACGCAAAGAAATATAAATAAATATGTCACTTTAACTTAATTTTGCAAGAACTTAAAGAGTCTAATATTATCATCCAGTGTAAATACAATTTATTCTCTAAACGAAATTTCAAATGAATTTAATCTCCGATAACAGCGTTAGCGTACCCTAGTCGTTCGTTTAACTTATTATTGTGTTAGTAAAGGTGGACAGGGGCGCGGTATTGCTCGCAAAATTAAATTTCCATCAAGTAGTTAGCCCTCGACTATTTTACTTAAACCCATTGAGGGCGAATAAACATTCAAAAAAAAAAATTTTCAAAATTCAAATGTTTTTATTCAAATAAGCTTTTACAAGCGCTTTTGAATCGTTATAATATGAATCTACCGCTGGTTCGGAATGCCATTCCTACCGAGAAGAGCCAGCAAGAAACTCGGTGGTTGCTCTTTTCCATCAAAACTTACAATCATCATAATGATACAAGTAACTGCAGTCCCACGCATAGCTGGAGCGAATCAAATCCACGCTTTTTTTTTTATCATTTACGTAATCTTCGATTGTATAGTAAGCTTTTTTTCACGAGCATACAATATTCAATACACGCCAAGACTGGCAGACAGAGGCAGCCCCATTTCCGACGATTCCGACGGACATTTGCGTTGAATGTAAACAATGTTTTATCCTATTGCTCTAGTGTGTGTGGCTACAATTAAGAGCAAAATCCAATAGGGATAGAACAGGATAAATGGCTGCGTGAGACGTCTGCATCGGAGGAGAACGACGTGACCGCCAGGCATTTAAAAAAAAATGTCACCGCAAAGATATTTGAATCATACTAATATTATAAATGCGAAAGTATGTTTGCTTGTTGTTGGTTTGTGCTTCAATCACGCCGCAACGGAGCAACGGATCGACGTGATTTTTGGCATCGGTATAGTTGAGGACCTGGAGAGTGAAATAGGCTACTTTTTATCCCGGAAAATTAGGGAGTTCCCGAGGGAACCCAAAAAAACTTAAACCACGCGGACGAAGTCGCGGGCATCAGCTAGTGTTTTATGAATCTTTTTAAGAATATCTAGCTGTGTACAGACGAGGAACATTCACAATACTCGTAAAACAACAAAATGAAATAGCGGAATTGAAAAGAATATTCTCCGTTTTACCAAAGTAGTTTATAAAGCATTTCATTACAATTGAATTTCTGCGCTTGATGCACGTACGCAGCTATCACATTACGGACGTAAGCGGGTGAAAGAGCGGGTGAAGAATTGATAGACGCGCCCAGACAAATGACAGCCTAAGCAGAGAAATCAAAGAGATCTTTAAATGGCCATTGATAAGTGAAGGTGGGGCAGTGCTATATTTTCAAGTCAAGGGGCTGCTATGGGGGATGTATTTGTATAAAGTATAGTAACTGAAACTGCCTCGTTGGTCTAGTGGTTATCACCCGGGTTATAGGCCCCGGGTTCGAGTCCCGAATCGGGCCATAATTAAGTGTAGGGCTTTTCTGACTAGAAATTCTCAGTACTAACGCACGTTAAGCCGTCGGTCTCGGTTATTATCACTAACATGATAATATAATAATAATACTAATATAATAGTCGTTAAAACCCGCCAACCCGCATAGGAGCAGCGTGGTGGGTCTACGTTAATAGGCTGTAGTAGTGGATAATAACTGAGTCTATGCCCTGTTCTCGACTCCGCGCTATTGCACTGCCTGAATTTAGCGACTACCTACGACTTGCTTACACTTGTCCGTCCACCTACTGGAGGGTCTACCGACGACGTGGCGCGTTCCAGTGCGGGGTCGTCATTCCAGTACTTTGGGTCCCCAACGTCTATCGGCGCTTCGAACTATATGTACCGGCCATTGACATCTTCCCAACACTAGTAATAAAATAAGATAAAACGCGTAAGCTTCCGCTACCGCCTGTTTATATAATCAAAACAACTTGGAACTCGATAAGCCATAAATAAATTTTCCCATGATACACGGATGTGCGCTGCATATTGAAAGTCATGCAACAGTTTGCAAAATCTTTTTGAACGTTCTTGTAGGCATTTAGTGGATGTGTAAAGAATTTTTACATCTCTCATATTCGGTAAGTAGGTCCTTATTACCCCCAAATGGAGCTTGTAGGTGACCAATTAGCGCTCTAGGGTAATAATGTAGCTAGAAAACCCCTCGGGCGGTAAGTAATTAAAAAAAGTATGATGGTTAGATGTATGCGAACTTTTTGAAAGAGTGAAGAGTTTTTTTTTAATTACTTACCGCCCTAGGGCTTTTCTAGCTACATTATTACCCTAGAGCGCTAATTGGTCACCTTCAAGCTCCATTTGGGGGTAATAAGGACCTACTTACCTCACAATCGAGATGTAAAGCAGAGTAGTTAGCTCGGGTGTAAGCATCAATTGCACCCTCGAACTATAGGCGCCCTCGCTGTGCTCGTGCGCATAAATATCTCGGGCTGCAATTGATGCCTTACAGCCCTTGGCTACTAATCTACTATTAACCTTATTTGCTAAATTTCTATTTTAACCCGTTTTAGAGCGGACTAGATACTTATGTTTAGCAGCAGTGAATAGTTAGTATTCAGAGGTAGTGTTTTACATAATAGGTACAAGATAAACTAGGTATCATAAAAGGTTCCAAATTATTTTGTAACTAGATGATGCCCGCGACGATCGTCCGCGTGGACTAAGAATTTTTATTCCCGCGGGAACTCATTAATTTTCCGGGATAAAAAGTATCTATGTCCTTCCCCGGGATATAACCTACCTCTATACCAAATTTCAGCAAAATCGGTTGAAAAGATGGGCCGGGAAAGCGTAGCAGACAGACAGACAGACAGACCGACAGACAGACAGACAGACAGACAGACACACTTTCGCATTTATAATATTAAGTATGAGTATGGATAGATTTTGATTTATGCTGAAAAAGTCCCAAGTCGCGTCGTCCCCCCTTGTCCAATATTTGCAAAAACAATTATAAATTAGAGGTGAAACTAGGAAACGAATTGCTTTTTACGTGCAACGTGCGATAAGAAGCTGGTTTTAATTTTAAAAAACATAATATTTCTTATTAAATCACATTTTAATTTATTTATTGCCAGAATAATGTTCGCAGCATCAAACAAATCTTCTCGAAAAGGCTTCACTATCTTATCATAGGTAGGGAGGCAGTACTTAAGGCCATCAGGGAAATTTATTTTGTGCCCAAGTGAATGGACCGCTGAGCCTTATCGCCGAGGTAAAGCACGATGCCTACCGCAAGTGCTCGTATATTATTATTTTGTTAACCTATAGTACTTACCTTTGGGCTTTAATGTGCAATGTATTCTAACATTGAAGTACTATACTCATAATTGGTATCTAACAATAAAGAAATTGTTTATGCGCACGCGGTTTTTTTAGCGCATTACGTACTTATTTTAGCTTTATCGGTAGTTTAATTTCTTTTTCTCATTAAAGCTAATTAAAAAAATACCTATAATACATACTTTAAGTACCTATAACTTAAATTTCAACTTAACAGTTTAAAGTCTACTTGCACAAGGCCGTAAAATGTGTTTAAGTTAAATTTTCTTTACCTGTCCTTTTCAACTTGTAAAAAAAGTGACACCATTAAAAAAATACAAAATCAATTTAGACTGCAGTATTGTGCAAGCCACCCTTGATCAATTACTCTTGTTTGTTAACAAGATTCTTGGCTATTTTTTTCTGTTTTAATTTTTCAATAAAATTATTCCTCTGAACAGAGAAGATCTTTTCAATTAAATCATGTCCAGTCTAAAAATTAGAAAGATTTCTTGCTTAGTGCACTAAGATCAAAAATGTTTTCATCCGTGAGTGGACGCATACCTTAAATATTTTTACTTCGTAAACTATTTTAAGAGCGATTCTTTCAGAATTTATTGACTTAATAAATTTTGGTATAGCACTATGAAACTGGAATGGTCCAGTTTGTAACAGCAAAATAAAACAATTAAACCTTTCAGCTAAGTAGCTTATGTGAAAAATACTGTTATATATTTTGTTACATTGATACATAATATAATATCTTTAGTAGCGACCACCCGTACCTACGTTCCTGTGGGAATTTTGAAAAATCCGACCTTATTCTTCTATTTTGTCTACATTAACTGGCAAAATTTCAGATTTCTAGGTCCAAAAGCTTAGGCTGAGCATTGCTGAGTCAGTCAGTGTGAGTCTGTCAGGACTTTTCTCTTAACTGTATGAGAATTTTGCAGTATCTGTCCATTAAAATATGTTTTGAAATTTTCAATTGGAGGAAGTTTTCGAAACAGAGCCCAGACAAGTTTTTTTTTTACCTATCTGTCTGTAATTGCATCACACCGAAAGTACTGGACGGGTTAGAATGCAACTGGACTTATAGCAAACACTCTTGGTGAACTTAGATAAAAAGTTATATTAAAGATAGGGGGATAAAAGTTTTTGACAATGTTACTTCTTAATTCCGTCGAATCTTAACTGATTTTAACAACTATTTTTTAACAGCTATCTGCTTTGCCCGCGTGGTTTAAGTTTTATTGAATTCCCGCAGGAACTTCTACATTTTCCGGGTTGAAATGTAGCTTAAGTCACTCTACAGGTCCTAAACTATACTAATGCAAATCATGTCGATCTGTTGCTCTATTGCGTTCATTTAATCAAAAGATACTTCGATACAGCTGTATGTCCAAAGCCGGGGCGGGCTAGCTAGTGCAATAATATCTGCATGACATTAACTGCAGTCACTTAATTAGACACATCCGACTTATTAGTGAGCAGGTCATAATTTGCCAAAGAATAAATTAATTGATACAGAAGTTGCCTATCTAAAAAAATCCACGAATTCAAACCCGGCTGAGTTTGTTGTGGGCTCTTCTCGGGAGGTGCACGTTTGCAATCCTCGTAGCATTCGTTTTAAGGTACCGTTATTAAAATTGTCGCCATCACGTTTTATATATCAATAATGACGTTCAAAAAGTGTACCGTATGCCACATCTTCATCTTCTTTCCCTGCCGGCAAAGACGTGCCGCTAAGTGATTTAGCGTTCCGGTACGATGCCGTCTAGAAACCAAATAGGGGTATGGGTTTAATACATTAATATAACTGCCATGCCCCTGACAGATTAGCCCGCTACCATCTTAGACTGCATCATCACTTACCATCGGGTGAGATCGCAGTCAAGGGCTAACTTGTAGTGGATAAAAAAAAACTGATTGATTCACTTGATAAAAAATATTATACTTATTCATATCGTTTTCCTGACAGTCTATCAAACAAGCAGATACCTTCCTTCTCAGATTTTTAATGCAAGTATAATTTTCATTTTATAGAACGTAAATAAAAATATTTAAATATTTGATTATATTTAACTCAATTTTATAAACATTTTGAAGTTAAAGTTTATCCAACCAATCCCAAATGAACGAAATAAATAATATAGTTTGCAAGCGAACCGAAAGTTGAAATTAATTACTATTGAAAATTGTTATCCGTTTTCCCAATAGGTATACGGTGTAGGTGTATCCGTATAATATCCGGATAATGAGCTAAAATGTATTTATGACTTGCTTGCTTTTATTGCGAGGCATGCAGAATTTACTGTAGCTAAAGGATACGAAGTATGAAACGTTGTTTAATGAAAATAATATTTAATGTTCTACATCTAAGTTTTAATTTGTGATTCTATTTTTAATGGATTAAAAGCGCATGTATGTTAGTGTTTTGCATAAATGTTAGTGCAATTTTAAATATTATTAATTTTGGTCAATATACCTACCTCATGGAACAAGAAGTGGAACCAAGTCAATAATTATCACACTTTATTTACGAGTATTGTACTAACATATCTTTGTCAATACATTACTTTATTCAACGTACTAAGTACCAATAGTCTTTGTCATCTTTGTTTGCCTTTGATGTCAATATGACAAAGCTAATCAAATAAATATTATAAATGCGAAAGTTTGGATGGATGTATGGATGTATGGATGGATGTTTGTTACTCAATCACGCTCCAACGGCTGAACGGATCTGGATGAAATTTGGCACAGAGATAGAGTCTGGAATAGTACATAGGCTACTTTTTATCCCGGAAAATTAAAGAGTTCCCGCGGGAACCGAAAAACCTCAATCCACGCGGACGAAGTCGCGGGCATCAGCTAGTTAATTATAATTGGCAGGAGGGTAGCTACCGACTTGTACAAATACATTACGGTTATACCTAATATTGGTTTTTGAGTTTGTATATTAATATTGCTGTAGTATTTAAGCAATGTGATTAAAACGCGTTAGGTAAGCGAAGAATACATTGGTAAAGTGCGATTGTCGAATACAATTTCGAGAAAATACCCTATTAAGCATCCATTAGACTGTTCGTTTGAAAAAGTTTTTAAAGAGCGAGATTTCATTATAATATTACGGTTCAAAGAGCGAGATTTCAATAAAATATTATGGTTCATCTAACTACCGTAAATAGGCTTATGATCTTTCATCGGCCAAATCTATTACTAATCAAACAATCAAAAAACAATCCCACAATGTTTGAGAAATAACAACGTTGGCAAATAATTTATTGATAGATTCCTGATAGACCGTTTGAGGACTGTTTAAATTGCGACGTGACCTATTAAAATCTAATTCAAACCAATGTCTTTATCCTTCTTTGAGACAATAATGTCAGGATTAGGGCAAAGAGTTTGCAAATCACGATAAACTAGGTGCTGTGCGGTTCTGCGAATGATTGTCTCTTGATCTTTGACAATCAAGCGAAGGCAGTAATTTGCTCTAAGTAGGCGACAATGGACAGAGATAAGTGGCGTTATTGTTATGTTAATAACGTCATAGTTTAACAAATTTATATCTCTTGTCACACTAAATCTTTCCATATTAAAATTACCTGTATTTACACTCCCTCGTTGGTCTAGCATGGTCGACTGTGGATCACGGGTTCGATTCCCGGTCGGGCTTTTCTTATCTTATCTTTAAATTGTTAGGTTAAGGCCGGAGTTGGAAGTTGGCGGTGAGTCACCCCCGTGCCTCAGAGAGCACGTTAGGCCGTCAGTCCCGGTTATTATCACTAACATGATAATAGTCATTAAAGCCCGTCAACCCGCATACGAGCAGCGAGTGGGTCTAAGCTCTAGGTGCGAGTAAAGTGAGTTCTATCTTTCACTTATCACTGTGTGAACATTGACTTTACACTTAACACTGCACTTACAACTTTAACATATGTATTTTACTTCACAGCTGGACTTTTAAATTCACAAAGTGTAATCCAGTCTCGAAGCAAAGCAAAAGATCATTAACCAGCCGTCATAATACGTAACTTTTCTCACTCAAAAATAAAAAAAACATCAAACAGAAAAGTTAACTCTGAGACACAAATTAATACGCGCCAATCAAATGTCACATTACGGTTCTTTAATAACTTTTGGAACGACTGTTTTTTGTTTCCACGATACCTGTCACTTCGCAGCTACAATGCTTTATTATTGTACGTCGTTGTTTTTAATGTAATTTGTTTGACATTTCTACATGTCTCTTACTGCTGTACAAGTAAAAGTTTCTAGTCTTTTTTTTAATCCACTACAAGCTAGCCCTTGACTGCGATCTCTCCTGATGGTAAGTGATGATGCAGTCTAAGATGGTAGCGGGCTAACCTATTAGGGGTATGGCAGTTATATTAAACCAGTAACTAGCCACGGCCGAAGCCTACCACCAGGCCAGACCAGGGAAAATTCAGAAAATATAAATTCCCAAATTGACCCTGCCGGGGATCATACCAGGGACCTCCACACGTTAAGACAACAGCGCTCAACCACAGAGGTCGTCAAAAACTATAGCTATACTGAATAAACACTAGCAACTAACCAGTGATGCCAATTCTAAAATTGTCGCTCGCTGTTTTATATGAAGCTGCACAGACTACCGTGACAGGAGGAAACGTGTTTTCTATAGACGTTTCATGCAGAGATTTTGTTCTATTCTGTCCGTTCTCCGTATTGTATTTTCACCCTAAGATAAACATCCTTTTAACACAGGATATCGCATAACCTTACCCCAAAAAGGACCGTCAAAGTAGATTGCTTTATCTTAGGCCACACATTGACATAAAACATCCTTACTAATATTATTATAAAAGCCAGTGAGTTTGTTTGTTGGTTTGTCCTTCAATCACGCGGTAGTATACAATTGAAGACTTTAAGAGACATAGACAGCTACATTTTACTCCGGAAAATCAAGGACCTACAGACAAAGACCTGCCGCCTAGCGATTTAATGTTCCGATACGATGTGGTGTAGAAACCGATTAGGAGTATGAGTTTAAATAACTGGCATACCCCTAGCAGGTTAGCCCGCTACCATCAAATTCAAGATTCAAATCTTTTTATTCAAGTTGGCTTTGACAAGTGCTTTTGAATATTCGAGTGAATATACCACTGGTTCGGCATTTTAGACTGCATCTTCACTTACCCACAACCAGGTGAGATTTATTTTTAATCAAAAAATAGGCGTGCGCTTGACTACAATCATCATACTTATTATAAATGCGAAAGTGTGTTTGTTGGTTTATTGGTTTGTTGGTTTGTCCTTCAATCACAACGCAATGGAGCAACGGATCGTCGTGATTTTTGGCATGGGTATAGTTGAAGACCTGGAGAGTAACATAGGCTACTTTTTATCCCGGAAAATTAAGAAGTTCCCGCAGGAATAAAAAAACTTAAATCACGCGGACGAAGGACGCGAGCATCAGCTAGTGCTTAATACAAAGCAATGATGAGGTCTACGTTGGAGCGCGCTTGCTTAGAAGATGCCTTTTTACTCTTGCCGCTTGAAGGCTTGAGATTGCAGTCAAGGGCTAGTCTGGCTGCAATTTGTAGTGGATAAAAAAAAGACCCAGGGGATTTTAAAACCAAATTCCACACGGACGAAGTCGCGGACATAATCAAGTACCTACTAATAATACAAATGATATTCACAGGGAACGTTCGCCATTTCTCCAAAGTAAGGTACTTTGTACGACCACAAAAGCATCTCATTGCAATTGAATTACTCCGCTTCGATGTAAAACGGCGATCATATGACGAGCGGAAGCGGTTACTTGAGCCGATGAGATTAATACAAACGTGTAATTTTATGAAATGATATCTTATTGACTGCCTCGAATGGATCTAGGGCCTCTCTTTGTCTTTTACGGATTATAAGATCCCGAGATAGATTCCCTGGTCGGACCACAAAAAGTTTTTGGGATTCTCTCTCCAGAAATTCTCAACAGCGGCCCGAAGTTCTTCTTTGTTATAATCTCGTACAGCCGTCAGTACCTAGTACCTACTCGTACAGTCCTTGATCCCGCGCCTGATCTCTCTCCAGTTATGTCAGACTGTCGTCCCATAGGCATAGGTATGAGTGCTCAAAGAGAGTCTGCCTACACCTGCCTACACATCCAAATATACATATAATAAATACCTAATTATTTTCACATCTTTAACTACATATAAATAATTGTATAATATCTCTCGCCTCTATGCAAAAGACCTATACCTTGTTTTCCTATTACGTACACTGATGATACACTACATACGATAAATTTACACTCCTTTATCACTTCTATTTGTATTCTTAATTTTACATTGCTCTGAAACAAATATTTTATAACTTAACTTTTAAACATAATAACTATTGTTTGTTAACAAGATTCTTCGCTATACTGTTGATTAACTTTATTTCTTGTTTTGTGCTTTCTATATCTATCAGACTTTAGTAAGCGTCTACTTTATAAGCGCAAACCGAAGAATTAAAAACCAGATTCTTTGCAATAAATTCGGCGACATCGCGCCCTCTTGTTACCATGATCATTAAAATTCAAAACTCGGCAAGCCATAAATAAATTTTCTCTTATTACGAACATGATACACGGATGTTCCCTGTACATTTAAACTCGTTTGAGCAACAGTTTTGAGAAGTAAATTTGAAACTGCCTTTAAAATATTATAGCTAAGTGAAATATTATTGACCCAACTTTTGCCATTTGTGAAGCGGTGTAACTTATACTAGGTACTATGCAGTAATTGTATTCTATGCTAGTACTAATATTATCTATAACAAAAAAATGCAAAAATGTGTTTGTCTGTCGACAACTGAACAGATCTAAATGAAATTTGGCACAGAGTAATGTACAAATGACACAATTATTTAATTTTTTGTTTAGAGTGGCGGCCCATATATTACCACACTAGTGCTAAAATAAATATTAGAGCATGGCTTCATAATAACTGTGCGGTAGTATTTTTATCGCCCAATAGTGGGAAAAGTCTAAAGTCTTTTTTACAAGGAAATTACGTATTATCCCATTTTGCTAAGTTATGAAACCAGAAGCCATACAAAATGTTTTGAAGGTCTTGAACATACTCTATAATAGTCAATTGACTTTCTGAGATTCACAGTAACAGCACGAGTGTTGTAAATAAATCCAGCACCCCTGTCAGGGTTTGAGATAAGTGGCACTTCTTCGCTCGGGGCGCTGTTATCTTAACGGAGCTCACGTAAATTTTTCTAATCTCACTGTACTTTTTCTTTTACTGTGACCGCTAACTTGATTGAAATATTTACAACTTTTATTGAAAAACTGTGCAAGTTTTAATCATCATTATAATATAATAATTTATTATCAGAGAAAAAACTGATGTGACACGTATTTAAATTTTATTTAATTTATTTTGCTTTTAGAGTTTCGTCAAAAAACAATTGCGTTATATAAATCTAGTTCTATTAAACCCCCCGGTTAGTACTATTGGTTAAATTTTAAAATTACAAGTACGGTTATGCCAAAAAGATAAATTTAAATAAAATATTTACTTGGACGTAGTGAAAAATAATCTAGACTTCTGACTTGAGTCTTGAAAAAACTAGCCAACAAATTGAATAAGCACAGCGCACGCGATAAACAGCTTTCTGAATTAAAATTTCCTCTTTGTTCTTCCTTTCCAGCTTTATATTATTTTGGTTTAAAACAATCCCGCTGTACCCACTGTGTGTATGTGTATAATTTTAGCATAAGATGACATAATGATTACTATGGACTCTGAATTTAAAGAAAAAAGTATAACATTAATTTACTATTTAATTTTTTGATGAAAACATTAAACAAGAAGATGCACAGACCAAGCGACGGCAAAGGCAACAGTTTTATAACTTTCGAAATTATGTACAGTCAGCTGCAAAATTGCATACATAGCTCTAAGGCTAAACCGCGTGCGAGCAATGCTGTGAATCACTCACGTGCTCACTCACACTGATATTTATAAACGCAAACATTAATTATTACACGATAATACTTAAGGACAAAGTTACTTATGTTGGGAGAAAAGTTATAACTATGTTAGTGGTGTTAATTATTGGTTATTATGAGTCAATAAGTGATAAAACAAACAAAATAAATTGGAAGAAACACTTTTTATTAGATAATCGACTTTATTTTAATTTATTTTCATTGTTATCATGTTACATTTTCTCAAAAGTAATAAATAACTTCAGCTACTTTTTCTATCATTTTTTAAGGTTATAGCTTAAGTAATCGTTTTCATAAAGAAAAGAAAATTGAAGCTATACCAAAATCTAGTAACCAATGGGCGGCGCTGCTTTTTTGTCTGTTATTTTTGATAAGATATACTAATAATAATTAATACAAGTTAGAAAAAGAATATACGTTATGTTTCATATTTAAAGCCTTAAAAATTAAATTTTATATAGCTTTAAAAGTATTACTATTCAATAAAATCCGTTTGTAATATTGGGACAGTTATCCGTTCCTCTAAATATATTCTCCCATACTTCCATACAGTGAGCCTCCGTTTAGTTACTCTGCAGTCCTTTCATTTCGCATATCCCACCTTTGCACCATCAAACCTCTTATTATTCTAAAAGGCAAAGGTGACTGACTGATCTATCAACGCACAGCTCTAACCACTGGTCGGATCGGGCTGAAAATTTGCACTCAGACAGCTATTATAACATAGGCATCCGCTAAGAAAGGATTTCTAAAAATTCAACCCCTAAGGGGGTAAAATAGGGGTGTGAAATTTGTGTAGTCCACGCAAACGAAGTCGCGGGCATAAGCTAGTATTCTATAGGATTTAAGTTTTTTGATCTTACTGGCCAGGGAATAACTTGTCTGGGTTTTGATTAAACCAATTACGCACTATATGTGATCGATGCACAGGACAACAATTATCATGCACAAATGATAGTTGTGGCACATCAACAGCTGGACATCACTTCCATGTGTTATAATGTGCAGCTTTGGCGCTGGTGTTTAAGTATCGAACATGTTCGCGAACTCGTCAGTTGGTTCTCATATTGTTCAACCATAATATTATGTCTTCGTTGTGAAGCATTACTCTCTTCGTCAGGATGCGACACCCAACTTGGTTGTCCACTAAAAACCAAACAGCGAGATTAAAATAAACACTTTTGAAACTACTAAGTATCTTGTCTAAATTTTATAGATATTTACTAATATAACGATATGTAACTAATCCTAAGTTTATGAACACACATTTTTTAACAATAAAAACAATACTCACGGTGAAACCAGTTTCATTGAAAATTTGAGCTATATTGTATCCGATATTATTTAGCTCATTAATAATATGCATCCTTTTCTGCATATTTATATTAGCCTGCATTATTGTTGAAGATAAGAAACAGCAAAACTTAGTAAATTATAATAATTTTGTAGTATTTGCTAATAACGACTAACGATTGTCAAATCTTCCGTCTCCGTCAGTACTCAGTGACCATATCTGTTTAGTGAACTACCCGCATATGCTATTGCTGGTATCAAAATATCACTCATCAAATAAAAACAGTAAAAATAGCTTACACGGGGTCGAGATTTGAACCGGCAACAGTTGCGTTGCGCAATCCAAACAGTTCCACGCCTCGTCACTGAGCTCACTTACTTGGAGTGTGAAATTATCGATATTACTCGGCTATTACAATACCTACAAGCTGAACGACTTATATTATACTACTGCAAGTGTGTGGGTGTCCGACCGCATGCAAAGATCCTTGTTTGCTTATTCTATATGCACTTTTGACGTCGACTGTACTTTACTAAATTACTTTGTACCCTAGTTCTACTATAAATTATGCAAAATTGTGTTTGTTTATTGGTTTCAGATTCACTCACGTCACAACGAAGTAATGTAACATGAGCCATGAAATGAAACGCGGATTTGCTTGACTCTTTTAATTAAATTATTATTTTATTTTAATGAGTGGTATAGGCTACATTTATCCTAGAAAATTTAAGTGTTTCCACAGGAGTTTTAAAGAAAAGGTTCAAGGCTGCAATCCCGCATTCCAACACGGTCAATAAGCGGATGTCATCTTGAAAACGAAAAAACTATTGATAGACACAATTATCAACGTACACGTGAAATCGATAAGTCTAGAAAATTTGAGAATGTACGTGTAGGGTCGCTCAATAACAAAGACCTCCACTAAGAAAAAAAAAAAATATGAGAATTTTCAAAGGATTCATAAATAAAGTCTAATCTGTGCAGACAAAATCTATAGAAACAAGTAATAAAGAACTGTAATTAGTCTGTACCTATATATAAATGACCACATTTCCTAGTGTGATGCTAAATTTAGATATTTTCTGTAGTTATCCTAGATAATATGAAACACCCGCTGCTTTAGTTACCTTTATTCTCCCCGGATAATTAATGAGTGAGACATTTTTATGTGCGATTGTACTTTATTCCCAAATTTATTGTGTGGTTTTATAAGTTAACAGTCGATTAAACCCGAGTTAATATCGGAATTTTCTGTACTATTATAGTTGATAATGCTACCTACTTAAATGTATTTTAAGCGATTTCTTTTATAAATTATAATATTATCATGAAGTTCAGCAAGGTAAAATTTGCATAGTTTTATTTTATACTGAAAATTTACGTATCAAATACCGTACCCTTACTCTGAGATTGATCGAATTTAAAATACGGTCTCACTAAGTGAGGTGAATCACATTTGAGTCAAACTAAAATGGACCCAAATACTCTTGATTTAAAGCCACAAATTCAGTGCAACCGATTCAAATTTCGAAACGTATCGTTTGGAGCGCTAGCTGTGAATGCATACACGAAATTGAGCTCTAAATTAATAAGATTAAGATTCATTTTAGTTTGATGCATATGTAATTCACCTCACTTAGTGAGACCGTATTTTAAATTCGATCAATCTCAGAGTAAGGGTACTGATTACTTCGGTTTACTGCCCCCCTACAGGTAAGCGCGCTACCATCTCAGATTACTTGTCAGTCAAAGGTTATTGACGACCTCCGTGGCGTAGTGTTGAGCGCTATTGTCTTAACGTGCGGAGGTCCCGGGTTCGATCCCCAGAAGTGTCAATTTGGGAATTTATAGTTTCTGAATTTTCCCTGGTCTGGCCTGGTGGGAGGCTTTGGCCGTGGCTAGTTACCACCCTACCGGTAAAGACGTGCCACCAAGCCATTTTTTAGCGTTCTGGTACGACGTGTAGAAACCGAATAGGGGTATGGGTTTAAAATATAACTGCCATGCCCCTAACAGGTTAGCCCGCTACCATCTTAGACTGCATCATCACTTACCATCAGGTGAGATCACAAGGGCTAATTTGTAGTGGATAAAAAAAGAGACCTGTTACTCTTCTAACTTTCACCTAAAAAGACGTTCATCATGTAGTACTTGCATAAATTTCGTCTAAAGAGATATAAATAGCGTCGAAAAAACAGACCTACAAAGTTCTTTTAACAAGCACTTTCCATGGCAACCAATTTTCCCGAGCCTGCGGCGAAAACTTCTAGTTTTCTGTTGATGAAAACAATTAACTGAGCTAGCTCCGCTGCAGTGAATCAGTGGTTTGAGCAAACGCCGAGAGCTACGCGGAGTGAAACAATTTAACTGCATCGTGCAAAATCAAAAACTTCTATACATATATGTATATACTTAATATAATAAATGCCAAAGTTTGGATTGAAGTTACTCAATCATGAAAGAACGGCTTATAGGATCTGGATGAAATTTAGCATAGATTATAGAGTCTGGAAAAACACATGGGCCACTTTTCATCCCGGAAAATTAATGAGCTCCGAACAAGACCTAGTTACTCTCGATTATCGTAAAATTAATTTTTTTCAGAGGAAAACCATTTTTCATAATAGGAATGGTATGAAAACTAAACATTCGTTAAAAACCTAGCTACCTACCCTCGATTTTAATAAAATCAAGAGGAAAAGTCCATTTATTTTCCACAGTGAAACACTTTTTCATACAAATAGTATGAAAACTAAATAAACTCTAACAAGGTAGCTTCAGGGGTTACCACAACGCTACAAATTTTCTATTTCGTGTGGTGAAAACTTTGAGTGGCTAGTTGATGGAAACATTTAAGTGCCCTGTAACATCACCAGAGAATCGCCTTGTTTAGGTAACACAATTTTTTTATTCCACTACAAGTTAGCCCTTGACTGCGATCTCACGTGATGGTAAGTGATGATGCAGTCTAAGATGGTAGCAGGCTAACCTGTTAGGAGTACGGCAGTAGTGAACCCAAACCCATAATTGGTTTCACAAACCCTTTTTTTTTTTTTTTTGGTTTCGGGGGGGAAATCTTCAGAAGATGCCTGATTCCTTGGGGGAGAAATCAGGTTATGTGAGATTTCTACTCACTAAAACCCCCTCGGTGGCCACCCTCAGCGCTGTGTTGGTAAGCTCCGAGATCTCAAATATGAACGCATCGGAGCGTCCCATGCGCGATGCTCTTTGAGCTCATCCCGGAGGACGCAGCCCCCTCTCTTCCCGTGCTTCGGCAACTTGTGCCACAACCAAGCTGCCGACTACCCAGGGTCGTCCAAGGGTGAGACGACTGGAGCCCCCACACCAGGCCGCTCTTGACCCTGAAGTCCCTTCGCCTGGGACTATTGAGACTGTAACGAAGCCAAGGACCCAGGATACGGCTGGTCGCCTGGCTTCGTACATATAGGTAGGGAGGCCCTCACAAATCAAACGCGATTCATAGAAAACACACTTAAAAACCTTTATTGATTCTTCTACATAAGTACTTAAAGTCTACACTACTTTCCTAAGACTTAACTAAACGGTCCGAGGCCCAGAGGGGGCCTGCGGAGCGCGGGGTGTCACCGATTGACGCACGCGGTATGTGGACACAGAAGGTGTCCGCGGAGAGAGGGGCGAAGGGGAAGGGGAGTCGGAAAGATGGGTCGTCCGCGGCCGAAGCAGCGTCCAATAGCTACCACTGCCACTCGTCTGCCCGGGACCCCAAGCCGACGTGTTGTGACAGCGGTCGCTAGCGAACTGCCGGTGAACGCAGGCCGAGTGCCTTATATAGGCCGTGGGGGTGCGGAGCGCGGCGGGGGGTTTTTGCACACGGCTCGCGGTGCGACGTAGCCTCGAACATTCTTGTTGGCCTTTGTCCGTGCGTGACTCATCTCTGCGACGACGTAGTCTCGAACAACCTTGATGGGCTTTGTCCGTGCGCGATTCCTCGCTGCGCCGCGCTGCGTCACAAGACAAACCACACAAACCCCTAATTGGTTTCTACACCATACTGCAACGCTAAATCGCTTGGCGGTACGTATTTGCCGGTAGGGTGGTAACTACGTCAGAAGCCGTAGCTCACCACTGCGTAAGGGAGCTCGACAAAACTGCTATATTTTGTCTAAAGTACCTACAATGAACTAAAAATTGATGGGTGTCCCAAATCTTATCACGTTCAAACTAAATACATAAAAAACTAACAATAATATAACTGCCTCATTGCCTAGCGGTAAGCATGGTTGACTGCGGATCACGAGGTCCTGGGTTCGATTCCCGGTCGGGCATAAAATTGTTAGGTGTTGGGTATATTATAGGTATATTGGGTTTTTCAGTTAAGAAATTCTCAGGGCCAGCCCGGAGTTGGAAGTTGGTGGTGTGTCACCCCCGTGCCTCGGAGAGCACCGGTCCCGGTTATTTTCACTAACATGACAACAGTCGTTAAAGCCCGCCAACCCGCCTTGGAGCAGCGTGGTGGGTCTAGGCTCTAATTCCCTGTCTCCTAAGAGAGTGGAGGCCTGGGCCCAGCAGTGGGACGTTAATGGGCTGTAGTGGTAATATAATAAGTTAAAAAAGATAACTAGAGGTATGACGTCATAATATGGTATCTAAAATCTAAATATAAATAGGTAACTAGTGACTGTGAATGAGTCAGGACTTTTGCTTTTTAGGATTGTACGAATGGGATTTAATAAAAAAAATAGAGGTTCATATGATTAATGAAAAAATATTTATTTTGACGACTTGCACTACATTGCCTAAACTTATTTAGTAAAACTTTTTGATGCTGTCACTTTTTGATAATTTGAATTCCGTGGTTGGCATGAAAGGCTAATATGTGGCGGTGTTTTAAATTAAGAATTTATTTATCTTCAATTAAACATACTTCTCTTTTAACTTTTAAATCGCATAAATCGTTATATAATTCAAAGATAGTACAGTCAGTTTAAGAATTGCCTTGCAGACTATCACAGCTAAAAGAACAGACGGGCGTATAAATCTAGTTCCGTTGTCAGGTCTCCAGATAAAAGAGCTTCTTTAACCCCGCTCCAAAACGTTTGCTTTATCTTACTACTGATCAACTACTTTTTGGACATAGATCTTTGTTGCTTCATCCGTATTATGTGTGGGTGAAGTTGGCACTTTTACCGTTAGTCTGACGGTGCTTTACTTTTTTTTTAATCTAATAAAAGTTAGCCCTTGACTGTGATGTCACTTAGTGGTAAGCGATGATGCAGTCTAAGATGGTGATTGGCTGTTAGGGATATGGCAGTTATTATCCCTTATACGTTTGTACGCCTCGTTGGTCTAGTGGTTAGCACCTTCGACTGCGGCTGACGAGGTCCCGGGCTCGAGTCCCGGGTCGGGCCATAATTAAGTATTGGGTTTTTCTGACTTGAAATTCTCAGTGCTAGCCCGGAGTTAGGAAGTAGGCGGTGTTTCACCCCCGTGCCTCGGAGAGCACGTTAAGCCGTCGGTCCCGGTTATTATCACTAATATGACAATAGTCGTTAAAGCCCGCCAACCCGCATTGGAGCAGCGTGGTGTGTCTAAGCTCCAATTCCCACTCTCTTATGAGAGTAGAGGCCTGTGCCCAGCAGTGGGACGTCGTTAATGGGCTGTAGTGGTGGTGGCGGTGGATACATTTGTACACGATATTGTACCAGAACGCTAAATCGCTTGGCGGCACGTCTTTGCCGGTAGGGCAACCAAAACTAACTAGGGTTATCAAAACCAAACCCTTAAGTTCACTGGTTCTGAAAAAAATAACATACTTATTTTGGTTGTGCACTACAATCAAACACGAATAACATCTCTCTGCAACTATATCACACGAAACGCATCTTAAACTCAAAATCGTATCTTAGTACAGCATCCGCAGCAATTTGAAGCGTTTTTATAGCTTTTTTACGTGACCGCCGCTACGTGACTACCCCTCATGAGTAATAGCCAAATGATTGGATCGTCAAAATTTTACAACTTTATTTACTAGTTCGCTTTAACCGGAACATACGTAATATTATTTTAATTTATCGTCTTTATGGTATTAAAGCACTCATATTACTCGTTAAATATCCTATAAATGTACCTACACTAACTGATGCGGTGGAACTCTTTAACTTTCCGGGATAAAAAGTAGCTTGTGTTATTCCAGACTGTAATCTATCTCTGTGCCCAATTGCATCCAAATTCGTCCCGCCGTTCTGGGGTGATTGAGTAACAAACATCCATCCATCCATCCATCCATCCAAACTTTCGCATTAAATGATAAATGATTTATTTATTTTATGTAGGACAACTTGTGCCACTTATGATACGTTAAGACTCTACCAACGGTTCGGAAAGATGGTTCTACTGAGAAGAGCCGGCAAGAAACTCAGCAGTTGCTCTTTTCTTATCATTAATAATATAAGTACAGCTATAGATTAAAGTAGGTATAAAGTAGGATTACTAACAGGGGTTAGGTATACCATTTTGTTAAATATGCGTATCAATTATATTAAAAGGGGACGCACAGGCCCCGGGCGATGTTTGATAACTTCCTTCGATTAAATTACTAACATGTTACGGGGGACCTAAATCAAATTGACAGACTTGTACCGACTAGTACCTATATGAAAATAAATTGTGTTTATATTCGGGGGCTCGAGGGCTTTTGGTCAAATTTTCAAAAAAGAGTATTAATTCTGTCGGGGATTCAAGAGCTGGTATCTTGGGTCTGACTGGCATCTGGGACAGCTGGAAGGCTAGCACCTTCAACATCTTTGGCACTATGCCTCGCTGCGGTTTTTTCGATGAGGATACCTTAGCGTTTTATTGGTTTTTAATTTGTTGTTTTACTTATTATTAACATTAATAATGTCATGATTATGTTGATACAATAATAATAAAAAATTTAACAGACTGCCAAGTCTCTTGGGACAAGATTTTGGGGTCCCAAGTTGCTGTAATAGCGTCCCCGGAAGCGAAGCCCTGCTAAACCCCTCACTAGGTGGACTTACAAAGACGAAAGCCGCCTTCATGGCTAAGGGTGAAAACACACTGCGGACCGGACAGGTATTCCTATGTGCAGCGGTAACAAGTTTCTATAAATGTATTGAATCACCACTGTATAACTTTGTCTACAGGGGATTAAGTTGATGCTCAGGGGAAATACTTAATTTTTCGGGTATAAAAAAACAACCTATTTTCCTATAACAAATTCCATCTAAATCTGTTGGAAAGATAGGCCGTTAAAACTAAGCAGACAGATAGATACGCATTCGCATTTATAATATTATAAGTATGAATTTTAATATGGCTTTGACACACAGATAAAAGGACTGGAAGAAACTGTTTCCACTACTACGGAACCCTAAAAACGTTGAAAACACCTCCCAATTTCACCGGTCATCCGACCCAATTTCGGGCAGATCCCAAGTGATGGATACCTCTCGTTACAGGAATCTAGTCGGCACTCATCCCCACGCTATTATCCGTTTCCGAAAGAGTATCCTTAACATTTGAGTGGCTATCATTAGACTGATGGATGTGACGTGTGACGTCACTCTTTTTCTACCAGACCTAGTTTAGGATTATAAGGGTGGATTTATCTTACACATGCACTCTTAATTCAATCACTTATCATCATTTCAACTACTCCAACTCACATCTGAGCACAAGTCTCGTCTTGAGATGAAAATGGTTCGGCCATAGTCAACCACGCTGATCAAGTGTAAATTGGTAGACTTTACTTAACTCACACTTAACTCGTGCGTTAGAGGTGCGTGGGATCGAATCCACGACCAATCAAATTGGAGGTCGGGTGTCTAAGCCTATTACCTATTATCTAGACTATCACCGCTTCAGCACTCTCACTACTATAATCACATCATTTCTCATTTTTAGTACCTAGTATAAAAATAGTTGTAGTTGCATAAGTACCTTCAAGTAAAAACAATAAAACTCTACTGATTCAAAGATAGAAAAATAAAAATATCGACATCCTACATTTTCTACAGATACAAGGAAAGAAATTAATCGCTAGAGCTCGCAACAACTTGATCAATCTAAACGAAGGGTCATTCCAATCCATCAAGCGGGGCTTTAGGAAAGAGAAATGGACGCGACGCCGAAGGACGGCTCGGTGTCATTTGACGTTTCTGAAATAAAATAAAAAGACCTTTTCGATGGTAGGATGGACGTCTATAGAAGTCAATAAAACATAAAACAAGAAATGAAGCAGTTATCAAATTGATACCAAATGGAGAAGTCATTATAATAAGCATTATTTTTACCCGACTAAATTACATTTTGCATATTGTTATAGAATTCTTCATAGCGCCTATTGTTGGGCCTCATTAATGTCCTGACCGTATGTTTATACTTTGCCCGATCTTGCGAGTTGCGTAGTTATTAGTAAGTACCTATCAATGGGCCTTTGTTTTAGCGACTAGAGATGTTTATGTTACACGTTGAGATCGCGTTCACAGTTCGGAGTTTTATTATTTCCTTTGTGATTATTTCGGCTTAGTGTAAGATAAGTTTTGTTTATGTTAACTGAAATATGATTATTGTAACTTGGGGCCGGTGACGTTGTATTTGTTACTCAAGCCATACCTATTACCGTTTGTAACACTCGTCCCGAGCACTCAGCACAGCTTTTGCGTAATATAAATTGTGTAAAGTGAAATACGGATTAATTAATTTTCATCCTGACCCACCTTCTATTACAATATAACGCTACCAAGGGCGAAAACGCTGTATTGACAGGACAGTCTGCGCAAAACATTTGCATTATATAGGCATCAAGTTTCGTCCTGTCGCAGTAGTCTGTGCACCTCTACAGTAAAATAAGCACGCGGATTTTTGTTTGTTTGTTTTTTTGATTTTGATAAAAATGTTTTCTCCGTAGTGCGTTTTTACTACCCGATATCCCATAGGTGAGCGACAGAAGTGACGCGACGACGATAATATAATATAATATGTAGGTACTAGATGGGCCTTTTCATAGAAAAACGTTGCGCGTCCGACTTGTGGGGCGTGCCTCTCACCTGTATAATCCTGTCCTTATCCCCGCCATAGCGCTGTCTCGCTTCTTAGACTAGATGGCGTTAGTAAAATAAGTTCACATTGTTTGTTTGATAGGGCCCGTCTATGTAAATTGAGGACGTTGAGGACAACGGGTTACCAACAGTTGCTGAGATGCCCGTACGAAAAATTCACGCTCGTGTTAAATATTCAGCAACCACAAAAAAGCAATACAGGCGAATATTGCATGGACTATATTGTGCTAAAATATTAACTTTGATTACTATTACTAACTGAATTTAGATTAAAAATATAGTGTGTAAGCCTGTAATAAAAATTCATACGTAAAAACCACAAAACAAAAGTGTTTTTTTTAATCTACAGTTGAGTGGCTGTGTGACACAACGCTTTTATTACTCGAGAATATTATTATGTGCCACAGAGTAAAAATAAAGGTCATTAAGTCAAAATAACTTTATTGAAAACTCTAGTTTCTAATGTTGAACTTTAGGATATTGCACCTATTCTTTAAATGTCTTTGAGTTTTTATTTTATTTATTCTTTATATGTCACCCCAGGAATAAAAATAAAAAACCGGTCAAACGCGAGTCAGACTTACGAACAAAGGGTTCCGTACCACCGCAAAATATAAATTATTTTAATAAATGACAAGAAAGATGTCATAACAATATTATGTTATCAGCTGTGAAATAACTGGCAAAGTAACAAATTTAACTTTAGCTAATAAACCCAAATAATTGGGAATCCATTAAAAAGTTTGGCAGCAAGAGGGCCTTAATAGGTTATTAAATATTCAGAATTCCTGCAAAATAATGTTATTCAAATTACTGCAATAATTTACTCAAATGTTAGGACACTTATTTCTTCTTCTTCTTCTTGCCCTTTTCCCACGCTATGTGGGGTCGGCACAACATGTTTTCTTCTTCCACTCACTTCTGTTATCCGTCAACCTCATAATCACCCCTCTTTTACACAATCCATCCATCTTTTCTTTGGTCTCCCTCTACTCTTTTTTCCTTCCACATGTATATCTATCATTCTTCTCGTAATATGCCTTTCTTCCCTCCGCATTACATGCCCATACCATGCTAGCCTATTACTCCTCATCTTTTCTGTCACTGACGCTACTTTCAAACTTCCCCTTATATATTAATTCCTAATCTTATGTCATTAATGTTAATGTTAGGGCACTTATTTATATCACATAAAAAACGGTATTAGTTAAGTAGTTCACAAACAATAAGTTTGACTTTAAGCTTGACTGACTTGATATCCTTACCCTGGGTGCAATCTAAATAATCTGTACCAATCTTATGAATATTATTAATGCGTAAGTTTGGATGGATGGATATATGGATGGATTTTGTTACTCAGTCACGCCAGAGCAGCTGAACGGATGTGGATGAAATTTAGCACAGAGATAGATTATAGTCTGGAATAACACATAGGCTACTTTACATCCCGGAAATTTAAAGAGTTCCAGAGAGAAATAAAAACCTCAATTCAACGGAGAAAGTCGTGGGCATCAGCTCGTCAAATAACTCTATGATCTGTACCAAATATCGCCAAATTAGTTTCAATACATGAGCCGTGAAAGCGTAAGAGATAGACAGACTGATATTGTTATACTGATTGTAACTAGCATGTGACGCATGATTGATTCAGCGCTTAATAAAAAGGTATCAAATATAGATGCAGCATGCATTAACGATGCCCCCCCATCCTCCTATCGCACCTCTACTTTGGTGAAATGTGCTCGTGAATATTTATCCCCAGTTCATTTAAACCAAACATTCGGGCTTTAATAAAACAAGGGTTTGTGTTTAAAGAAAACATTAATTCCTTTATTCGTTAATACTGTTTATTCACGTGTTTAACTGCCTCGTTGCTCCAGTGGTTCGCATTTTTGATTGCGAATGATGAGGTCCTGGATTCGATTCCCGTATCGGTTCATAAAATATTAATGATTGGGGTATTCTGTAGCTGGCGAGTACCTGGGAGCTGCTGGAATCAAGCGGCACAAAACCGTGTTCTGTGGAGATCCATACTGAGGAGACCTTTGTCCAGCCCTGGAGGTCTAAAGGTTGAGACGACGATGACAACGTGTTAATCTGAAAATAAATTCTCAGTACTAGCCTTGAGTTAGAAAATTGGTTCTCGCCTCGGAGAGCATGTAAAAACGTCGGTCTCTCTGGTCGTGTCGGATTTTCCGTCCCATCAAGCTACGAGAGCAAAAGGAACAGAGTGAACCTGTGTATGGGGACACACTTGTGCACTAATATAATATCTCCCGCGCAGATGGTACTGAGCATTTCTTGTCAGAAAACCCCAATACTTGTCATTACAAGAACCGGAACTAGAACCCGGGAACTCGTCGGCCACACTCGAACATGTTAACCACTACACCAACGAGGTAGTTCTGTAACTACTACGAGCGATATATTATCACTACCATATCACAGGTACTGATGCAAAGAATGCATCATCACCAATCAATAAGATGATAGATAGAAAAATGATTTATAAATAAACTAGCTGATGTCCGCGAGTTCGCCCGCGTGGTTATTTTCTTTTTATTCCCGCGGGAACTCCTTAATTTTCCGGAATAAAGAGGAGCCTATGTCACTCTCCAGGTCCTCAACTATACCCATGCCAAAAATCACGTCGATCCGTTGCTCCGTTGCGGCGTGATTGAAGGACAAATAAGACCTATGAAATTGCCGTTTTGTATGGAATAATTGAAAGTACTTATTTTTTCAAACTTTTTTATTTCTGTTATTCGAAGTAATCACCCATGCAATCGACGCATCTTTGCCAACGCATTGGCAGTTTATTGATGCCCTTCTTGTAAAAATCAGCTGGACGGGAGGCAACAAACTCTTCAAAGGCATTTTGTACTGCCTCTCGGGAATTAAATTTTTTACCCACTAAAAAGTTGTCTAAATTTTGGAAAGAGTAATAGTCGGTAGGTGCAAGGTCTGGTGAGTATGGCGGATGAGGGAGAGCTTCCAACCCCAGCTCTTGCAGCTTGGAGACTGTCTGTTGCGCAGTATGGGGTCGCGCGTTGTCGTAAAGGAGCAGTGGGGACGACCGATTGACTAAATCTGGTTGCAGATGTGCAAGCTTCTCCATCATTCTCTTCAGTTATTCACAGTACACATCTGCAGTAATGCCGTTTTGTAAATTTTTAAAGTATCCATTATGACGAAAAATGTTGAAATGTAAAATAAATGTAATGTTTAAAATACAACGCTAATCAAATAACAAAAGACAACAAGAAGAGTTTGTAAAAAGAATGTCATGGTTTTAAAACAAAATTAATTTGAATTTAGAATTTAGAGCCATTACAAACTTTTTTTTATTTGAAATGACCAGTACTGAAGAAAGGAAATTTCATAGGTAAAGACCTAATATTATAACTATTTAATATAAATTATAACTATATTAATTAAATTAAAACTACTGCAAATTAGTTACCGTTAGTACATAGTTTCTAGACCGACTGAAACCCTGCACAACGGTAATAGCAGCAGTCTAGCCTGTTGGCTTACATGCCTAGGACTCGGTTGGTACTGGCCAATTAAGTGTAAGATATGACCGATCAATGGCGACATTGGCGGAGTAAATTGTGCTGTGCTGGCACAAACAAAAGCCACACACCAAACAACAACGAGTGTAAGATATGCTTATATGTGAAAACGTATATAATATACTAGCTCAGGGCTTACTTGTAGAAGAATACAAAAATAAAATAATAAAAATCGTCAGGAACAACGATTCGGCAAAAATCAAAGCTTTTTCCAATTAACTCTGCCGTTTTAAAAATAACAAGTGGAATTTCCATAGCAAGATTTTTCCATTTAAACTCTATTACAAAGTCAAATATAGACGGAGCGAAGTGGTGATCCAAATATTTTTATGAATAATTTGAATTTTATTATTTAACGGTTGCCAATTTTATATAAACTATAAACCGAGCGAAGCGAAGGTCTCTGAGTCTAATTGAGTGAATTGGCACTTGTCCGTCCGTCCGTCCGTCCATCCGTCTGTCAGAGCCTTATAACTTCTGAATTACTGAACGTAGTTACTTCAAATTTAAATATAATATAACCGATGGCCTCCCGCTGAATATGTCTTAAAAAGTTATAAAAATCTTTATTTCAGGGGGGCTCTCATAGAAGCGAATGCGAAGTAAAATATTTTTTATTGCGTTTCATAGGGTTGCGGTATATCATTTTAAAGATAATAAAGAATAGAGTCCAAAAATATATTTTTTTAAATTTTTCCCTTAATATTGACAAAATTGGGGGCTTTCAAAGTGGAGATTTTCTAACGTCCAAAGTTGACCTCAGAACTCTCACTTTTCTGAAACTTGATCTATTATTTGAATTATATCATGTACTTGAACAACAAATACTAAAATTAGATAAATATAATAAGGAAACAAAATTATTTAATTTTTAATGAGCTTCAGCACTTTTAACAGAACTTCACAATGATGTCAATAGATGGCGCTCTGTGATACCGCGAGGTCTCAGTTCGGGGCGAACCACTAATATTGAAATTCAATAAATTGGAGATAATAATGCCTGGGGTTCGAACTTCGAACCCTGGACCTCTTGAATAGGAGGCCGATACCTTTACTACTAGGCTGATACAGGACTGAGCCCTGTTATCGATGGATAATGGTTGCTCAATTCTAATAGAAATTGATGAATACTTGAGCAAATTGGGAGCAAAGTTTAGCCAATTATATTTGTCGTCTAAGTGTTTGCCCCATTATAATTTAGTTGATATTAATGCTATTTGAATTAAGTGGTAGGTATTAGTTGATGGTGTCAACACTATCAACTAATATAGTCAATATTATGGTAAGTAAGTATATAAATTACTAAAATGAAATTGATAACTTTTATGGTATTGAGTTTAATCACCTTTCATAAATTTAATCACTAATAGCAATATTTTAAAATACTACTTATTTTAACACAGTTCTTAACAGCTATATGTCTATTTATTTATGTTTGTTTGCTATATTTTATTATGCCTACGTATTACTTAAGTGAATATAAATCAAGAATTAAAAAGAATATGCAGCTTCCTTCCGGCTTCCGTATTTCCCTCCGCTTATAATACTGGTAATTTTTTTTTTTTTTATCCACTACAAGTTAGCCCTTGACTGCGATCTCACCTGATGGTAAGTGATGATGCAGTCTAAAATGGTAGCGGGCTAACCTGTTAGGGGCATGGCAGTTATATTAAACTCATAGGTACCCCTTTTCGGTTTCTACACGGCATCGTACCGGAACGCTAAATCGCTTGGCGGCACGTCTTTGCCGGTAGGGTGGTAACTAGCCACGGCCGAAGCCTCCCACCAGGCAAATTGGTATAGATTTCAAATCAGGAGTGAATAGGCATCTTCTAACAGTAACTGGTATTCTAACAGTAGGCTCACAATATGTTTACAGTAATATAATTTTGATACATCCATATTTTTTTGTAATTATGGATGAGCACATCCATAATTACAAAAAAATATGCGATCTGCACGATAGGCAAACTAGAGGCCGTAATAGGCTCAGAGCAACCACCGAATTTCTTGCTGGTTCTTCTCGGTAGGAATGGCATTCCGAACCAGTGGTAGATTCACTTGACGATTCAAAAGTACTCGTAAAAGTTTATTTGAACAAAACCATTTGAATTGTAATTTGAATTCGAGGCAAGCTCGCTCCACCTTAGGCTGCATCACTACTTCCAGCAAGTCTGATTGCAGCCAAGCGCTAGTCTATAAATAAAAAAAAACTCTGCAAAATATTATGAAGGGAGCACTTAAACCTAGATCATGAAACGGCTGAATAGTTTTTCTTGAATCTAGGATTCTATCGATTCAGCCACCTGTCAAAAAAGCAAAAAAAACCGTTCATCCGTTTGGGAGCTACACTGCCATAGACTGATAGACAGACACACGTTTAAAAATAATAACATGCTTTGCGTCGAGGATGAAAAGCTATTAAAAGCGTATTAAAAATCTCTTCAGACGTAACCTTTATGTTTTTTGTTCTTCGGAAAATACGAAAAAATAATTGTAATTCCAACCGTACATTAAGTTTATTGAAACATTTATCAGGAAATAATTGCGAGCCAGCCTCCATAAATAATTTTCATGAATTATTGCAGACGCAAAGTGAAAAATTGTACTCTCCCGATGTTAAGTGAAAATATTATAAGTAGTTGATTTTATGGGTACTGGTGAGAATATTCGAATCTTCATCGCTATCTCTGGGCTTACCATCGCTCAGAGCAGTATTATTTCAAAATGACACGTCCCTAAAATCCATACTAATATTATAAATGCAAAAGTGTCTGTCTGTCTGTCTGTCTATCTGCTACGCTTTCCCGGCCCATCTTTTGAACCGATTTTGCTGAAATTTGGTATAGAGGTAGGTTATATCCCGGGGAAGGACATAGGCTACTTTTTATCCCGATAAATTAAGGAGTTCCCTCGGGAATTAAAAATCCTTAAACCACGCGGACGAAGTCGCGGGCATCATCTTATAGTAAGGATTATAATTCTAAAACATGAACGTCAACAATGTTAGAACAATACGGCTTTAAACGATGGTGTACGTCCCCGGAATGTCCCAATCACGAATTACCATGGTTGCTTGAAGTCAGCATGATAGATTTTTCTGGCTGTGAAATATGTCATTTCCATGGTTTTTCCAGGTTACGGGAATGGCAACCGCATTCCATTCAGTGGCACTAAGTACTTACTTTCAATACAATGATATGCTAGTTCCGATTATATATCTTGAGCCTAAGCACACGAAGAGCCTATGCAGACGGCGTATTTTATACGACGGCGCAGATAACGGCCAAAGCCACCCACTAGACCAGACCAGAACAAATTTAGAAATTATAAATTGCCAAATTGACCCTGCCGGGAATCGAACTCAGGACCTCCCGCCTTAAGGCAACAACACTCAACAATGCGTCTGGGCTCGTTCGTCGTTAAAAAAGGAGGTCTGCGCGTATTAAATACGCCGTCTGCATAGGCTTTTATGAAGAAAAGCTTTCCTCATAAAAGCAGCGGGACCACGAACCATAAGGGCACCATTACGTTTAAAAGAAAGTGGTTTATATGACTAGTTGTCAAGAAACTAGGCAAAAATTTGCTAATAGTTTACTAATGGTTCTAGAAAACTAAAATCTTGCTAAATGGAGTAGCCGCCAGCCGTATTGAATAATAACAGTTTCCTATAGAGAGTCATCGACGCAAAATAGTTTCCAATTTCGCGTATTATAAATGGAGGAACTGACAAGTACAGAGTTCCGCTATAAGCGGTCCCGGATCTACGAGTATGAAAGTTTGGACTGGTTAGTTACACGTAGTACACTTGTTCATCCTAGGTAGTAGGTACAATTCGGTATTTGACAAGTAGTCAAATCAGCCATTTTTTTTCAAACGTCAAAACGCGTGCTTAGCATGGGATTTTGTATGAAATATTGAATAGTACGTCATCAAAGTTCGATGCACTTTTTTACTTTAATCGGTAGTTTAAAATAGTTTATTCAACAAAAAACTAACAGGGGACGTGGATATTACGACTTTTGGGAGATCCTCTTTAATAATCACAACAAAAATAATAATTGAATAGTTGTCAAATAACCAATTCGATGCAGTTTACAAGCGCACCTACGTTGTAGAGTCAACATCTTCTGAGGATGCTCCGGTGTTGGAGTGCAACATTCGGCGAGAATTCCGCAGAAAAGTCTAGTCCCATTTGATGCACAGTACGGCGCGGCTTAAAGCGGCAAGATTATTTTTATAAGCTTGCATGTCCTTTCCCGGGATACAAACTATTGATTTAACAGATGGGCCGCGAAAGCGTAGCAAACAGACATACAGACGGACAGACAGTCACAAATATAAATAATAATATTAGTAAGGAACTATGGATACTCAATGTCACAAAGCGTCCTGCGGCTGCACAAATTGACAATACAAGTTCCACGACAAGCTTCCCCGGCGACTGATCGCTGCATTTCAATATTCAATTGGACCGCGACAAAATTCACTGCTCCAAATCTAAAATTTAGAAAGGAATATTCCTATATCCTAATTTTCATAGCTCAATGTACAGTTAGTCACAATGCGTCCCGCGGCTGCACAAATTGACAATTCAAGTCCCACGACAACTCTCCCCGGCGACTGATCGCTGCATTTCAATATTCAATCGGACGGCGACAAACTTGACTGTTCCATATCTAAAATTTAGAAAGGAATATTCCTAATTTTCATAGCTCAATGTACAATCAGTCACAAAGTTTCCCGCGGATGCACAAATTGACAATACAAGTCCCACGACAACTCCCCCCGGCGACTGATCACTGCATTTCCATATTCAATCGGACCGCGACAAAATTGACTGCTCCAAATCTAAAATTTAGAAAGGAATATTCCTAATTTTCATAACTCAATGTACAATCAGTCACAAAGCGTCCCGCGGCTGCACAAATTGACAATACAAGTCCCACGACAACGCTCCCCGGCGACTGATCGCTGCATTTCAATATTCAATTGGACCGCGACAAAATTGACTGCTCTAAATCCAAAATTACTCGACTATTTTATACGCAGAAAGTTAATTGAGAAAATTATGTCACACATACTAAAATAGCCTATAGTGACACTCAAATTTTTTAGAAAATAATCTATAGAAGAAATTTTATTATTATTTTTTACAAAAAATTCCAAAGGTAATGCATGCGTTCTGGGCATATTGCCTCATTAGTAGTAGTAGTTAGTAGCGGTTTGGATGATATTTTTTTGTTTTTAATTTAGTTTTCATTTGGGTCCAAATGAACTTTTGTTGGAATTAGTGCCCAGGACACTAGGGCTTTTGCCCTGAATCGCCACGTGAAAAGCCGTTGGGCTTAATAAGCGCAGCTCTTGAGTTAAACTTTAGTCTTACTAAAAGTGCTTTTGAATCGTCGAGCGAATCTACCACTGGTTCGGAATTCCATTCCTTCCGAGAAGAACCAGCAAGAAACTTGGATCTGTTTTCTCTCTGCGTCGTATTCCTCATTACTGAGGGTCGTTACCTCTTTCCATTAATCAAATAATGGTAGGAGTTTTCTTGGGATAATAATGCGGTGGGTTCCCACGTCCTTCCGCATACGACTCGATTATGAGTATTTAAACTCTTAGGGTTTTTGTAATGATAATAATCAGATGTTAGTGATAATAACCGGGACCGACGGCTCAACGTGCTCTCCGAGGCACGGAGGAAGGGAGGAAGAGGTCAAGTTTGAACCTTGGAAGTCGGTCACCCATCCAGTTACCAACTTGGGTCAACGTTGTTTAACATTTGCAAATTCCGGCCCTCCGGCCGGATCAATGTGTAATACCTTAATTATAAGGCAAAGCTTCCAATAGGAAAACTGGACTATCCTGGACATTTTAAGGTATCAGTGAAGGGTCTAAGTTGCACCAATAATGAAGTAACAACTTGGTACTTAGTCGATCAACTCGTAAGAGGTGGCTTGCGAATTGTTTCAAAGTTCACTTGCAGACTCCAAAGTAAGCTTAAGTTTTAAGGCTTTGATATTGTTAGATACTACTCAAGTAATTAATTTACTACATAACTAAGTAGGTAAGTAGTGTTATACAGTGCTTGGAGAAACCATGACGTACCTGGAACGGGCCAAGATTTTGATCAGTCTAAATATATAATAATTAACTCTCAAAGCTTGATATCAATATTCATATCCACATTAGAATTTTGTAAATGCGAAAGTGTGTCTGTCTGTCTGTCTGCTACGCTTTAACTGCCCATCTTTTCAACCGATTGTGATGAAATTTGGTACAGCGATAGGTTGCATCCCGGGGAAGGACATATTTTTATCCCGGGAAATTAAAGAGTTCTCGCGGGGATCAAAAAACCTTAACCAACGCGGATGAAGTCGCGGGCATCATCTAGTAGGTAATTTTATAATCCTTACTTACCAACTAATTATATTATGAATTCGAAAGTGTGTGTGTCTGTTTTGTACCTTATCACGGCTCATCTATTCAATCGATTTTAGCAAAACTTGGTATAGCAAATATATCTGACCTGGTGACAGCGTCGCTAGTAGATATGAAAAAAAAATTAAACAAAAAAAAAATTTGTTCCAATTTTGGCCACCGGGTCATATAAGTACGAGTAAGTTTGACGAACTATACAGACACAGCATGCATTGGATGTAGTAAAATTAATAATTAATTAATATTAAAAACATATTAAGTTTGGTAAAATAAATCATCTCTTTCTCTTGCTTTTTCGGTTGCTAAAACCAAAAATAAATCATAAACCATCGCCCACATTTATGAAAGCGCCATCTAGTCAAAATTCTGTGAACTACAACGCGAAACGAAAACTTTAGACACCACCGTTCAGATGGCGACAGTGTATACGTATAGCGGAATTCATACGGTCGTAACATTCACGTTACCTAACTAATGCAGACAATAGACATGGCCTGTGTCCACGGAACATGTCAGGAGGTGAAAGGACGTATTATAATACACTAGCTGATGCCCGCGACTTCGTCCTCGTGGATTGAGGTTGGTGGGTACCCGCGAGATCTCTTCAATTTTCCGGGATAAAAAGTAGCCTATGTGTTATTTTAGACTATAATCTATCTCTGTGACAAATTTCATTCAAATCCGTTCAGCCGTTCTGGCTTGAAAGAGTAACAAACATCCATACATCCATACATACAAACTTTCGCGTTTATAATATTAGTAAGGATGGGGCAAACGTGCAAGATAAGCAATAAATGTTTGCTAGGGATTGCAAAATTTAGGTAAGGCTACCTTGATAAAATAGGCAGGTATTTTGATTTTTTAGTATACCTATTCCGTGGCCCTATTTCGGATTAATATGATTTTAATGCATAAGTAACCATTAACCATTTCAATCATAATCAATGTGCGATTACATATAAATTATTTATTTCAAAAGAGCAACCACCGAGTTTCATGCAGGATCTTCTCGGTAGGAATGGCATTCCGAACCAGTGGTAGATTCACTCGACCGCTCAAAAGCATTTATAAAACACATATACATTATATTATATACATTTGAATTAAAAATATTTGAGTTTGAGTTTAAACCAAAGATATGCGTTGGTAAATCTGAATAATTCCATACCAATATTATAAATTATGCGAAAGTGCGTCTGTCTATCTGTTACCCTAAATTTTCACGACCCATCAAATTAACCAATTTGGCTAAATCCTTCCATCCGAGTAAATCAAAGCAGATGAAGTCACAGGCATAATATTACCAGATTTACCAAAATAATTATAATATAATTCAAATTAACTTAATTACTTGCACAGATTGAGGGGGTGGTAAATTGATGTTATACAGTGTTATTAAGTATAAATATTAAAACAATATTTTTCTCGCCTCCGGGCGGAAAGCGTCAATTTTCCTCCCGCTGCGCTAAACGAAAATGCCGCTTTCCGCCTCCGTCGAGGAGAAAAATAGTATACACACCACGGGCAGTAAATAAGAAAGCTTCAGATCACATGTTTATTGACCTCGGCTTCGCCTCGGACAACAATTACATGTGATCTGAGACATTTCTTATTTTACTGCCCTAGATGCGTAATATACTATTCCTTGTTTCTCAGATTTTGAGCTTCCGTATTTTCCTTTTCCAATACAATTATATTAAACAGACGAATTTCAACAATTTTATGATGGTAGGGAATATTATTCTCTTTTCAGTAGAAACACCTTTCCGAACCGGTGGTAGAGTCTTGAATCTTGACGTATCATAAGTGAAACAAGTTGTCCTACGTGAAATAAATAAATCATTTATCATTTATTTTAGTGAGATCAATTGTTTCTTTCATGGACTAAACAAAGGTGGAATGCTTGTATTATTATAATTCACTGATGATTTTATAATAAGTTGTTATTAGCCCTTAATTGTTGATTGTTATAATTTGCTAATGAAAGTTATTTGATGATAAATATCAAATCATCAAATAACTATCATAAAAAATGCTAATTTAAAGCGGCAAACAAGTACAAGTACAAAAACTTTATGCCCCGAATATCAGTATTAAGAATCAAAAATTTACTGTATCTCTATCCTTATTATGCAATTCAGGTACCCTTTCCCAACGATCGTTAAGAAGTTTCGCTCTAAAGGTTCGGGAATAGCGAGGGCATATTTCATTCAAAAGCATTGAACAGTAAATTAGAAGCAGAAGATTCTGGAGCCTTCCTCAACCGCAATTTCCATTTCACCCACAAATCTTTTGCACGGAATCCATAATCCGGGCTCGTATGCGCCTCACATACTCGAATGCGCTCAAAAGCGATTTTTCAGCGGGAACTGTCTATGCCCGCTTACTCATTAATCTAGCCAGGACACCCTGTGACGAACGCATCACTGAAGAACGGCACAGAATTAGAAATATACTAGAAGTGTGTAGTCTGTCTGTCTGCTACGTTTTCACGGTCCACCTTTTTAACCGATTTTGATGAAATGTGGTACAAGGATAGGTTATATCCCGGGGAAGGACATAGGCTACCTTTTATCCCGAAAAATTAAGGAGTTCCCGTGGGAATCAAAATAAACTTTGTCCATGCGGACGAAATCGCGGGAATTATCTAGTTAGTAATAAATGATAGACATATACTGCTGGACGAAAGTATTTTGCCAGGATCTTTATGAAATAAAGTCGTGTGCTGTCTTGTTCATTCAATAATGACTAATTGATGCCTGCGACTTCGTCCGCATGGATTGAGGTTTTTGGGCCCGCAGGAACTCTTTAATTTTCTTAAATAAAAACTAGGCTATGTGTTATTCCTACAGCTAGTGACTATAATCTATCTCTGGGACAAATTTCATCCATATCCGTTCCGCCGTTCTTGCGTGATTGAGTAACAAACATCCATCAATCCATATAATATTATTATCCAAATTTTCGCATTTATAATATTAGAATAGATTAAATATCGCCATTGATGTTGCGATAGTGTAGTAAAAAAAGCTTAACATAAACCGTACCACCTAAAACACAAATAAAAAGTGTTTTATGTAATGTAAGCTCGCCCGTGCAACGCCGGAGCAGATCAGCTAGTGAAAAATGTAACGCAAGAACAAAACAAGCAAGTAAAAACACAGCTAAAAAGCGAAATGTGAAAGTTTAGAGTCCAAACTGACAACCGGCGTTAATTTACTCCTACAGCGCTCTCCGCTTCCAGTACAATAATATATTCAGGGAGCTGATGGGGCTACTCGCCGGGACGCAAGTTGAATGTTTTTATGGAACTTCTAGATGACGCCCGCGACTTTGTCCGCATGGGTTGGTGTTTTTTAATTGGAAACTCTTCAAATTTCCGGGATAAAAAGTAGTCCTTCCCCAGGATGTAACCTATCTCTGTACCAAATTTTATCAAAATCGGTTGAGTAGTTGGGCCGTGAAAGCGTAGCAGACAGACAGACAGACAGACATACACACTTTCGAATTTATAATATTAGTATGCGGACCCCTGGTGCGCAGAGTGCGGGATAGTACCAACAGCATCTTGAAGTTAATTGCTAGAAGACTGGAGTGTATATAATATGTGAGTCATTGCTGTGCTAGAAATAGTTCTAGCGGAAAGACGCAGCAATGACTACCTACTTATAAGCCTTTTACTAACACAGAAAATAAGTTTTGTGTTACTATCAAATAATTTGAGTCAATAATTGATACTTGAAATAAAATTTTATTTATTTATTAAACGCATCCAGTATTATTTAATGCAACGGCAACCGCCGACCTAGTTCCGAACTGCATGAAGATTGATTTAGTAGTTTTGCGTGCGCAAAACCGTACTGCGATGGTCCAGGATTATTAATTTTTTACACTCCTTTCATTGAATGATTCTCTCCAACGACTTAAGATCGTACTTAATTTTAAGTACCTTTTTCACGTACCTGTAACACGGTAGGTACAATAATTTTAGTGTCCTCATAAAGCTAAGGGTAAATAGGTATTTTGTAACAAAATAAAAATAAATAAATAAATAAAGACGCAATCATACTCCAATCTAGACCTGCCGAGCGATCGCGTAACTTCTGCATCAATCATTGATGCATCGCAATCACCTCTGATTGGTTAACACTCTTCCACTATTGGACATAATCCATTGACGCAGCAAGAATGCCATAAATTCAGCCAATTACAACAATTGATACTGTAACAATGATTGATGCAGAAGTTACGCGATCGCTCGGCTGATCATTGCTTTGTGAGGGAGAAAAAACATTTTTTCTGGTGGTTGAAACGTCCGCGCGCGGCAGTTGCACAGACTACCGCGATACGTAAACGTATTTTTAATACGTCACCTTTGTCCTGTCCGTTGTGTGTTTTTGCCTTAAGGCAAGATCAAGTCAAGCGCGAGCCTATTTTGTTTGCAATTATGCAAATTATTGTAGCTGTTAAAATATTATCTATTGTTTACAATATTAATATAACAAAAATAATTATCATTATACTAATCTTTATCATATTCGAAAACTATAAGAATCATCCATACTAGTATTATAAATGTGAAAGTGTGTCTGTTTGTCCGTCTGTCTGCTACGCTCTCACAGCCCATCAGTTCCAGCGATTTCGATGAAATTTGGTACAGGGATTGGTTATATCCCGGGGATAGGCTACTTTTTATCCCGAAAATAAAAGAGTTCCCGCGGTGAGCAAAAACCGTAATCCACGCGGACACCAGCTAGTGATTATTAATTTTATTTCAATGAGTTCTACGAAGTTGTGCTACGAGTAGCTACGGCGCTACAACTTCGCTACGAGACAGCTACGAGTATGATACATGGCCACGGTTCAGAAACTTAATCTAACTTGAATCAGACGAGCGGTATGTTTATTACTTTTCATCATACCTATTCGAAAAACGAATATTGGCTTCAGAGGATAGCGGGAGCAAAATGTAATTTTTAGGCCCGTAGGACTTTTCATTTCTCTGTTCTGATTGGTCCGCGTTCGTGCTTTAGTATACTGCGTTACCTGTCTATCGCTCGTTCCTTGGAACCTCCTCGTTGATCGGATATACGTCTTTACATTTTTTGAATTTCGAACGGAATTATGGCTGCTAGTCCAAAGAGGAAATAATAATAATTTATTTGTGTTTTATTTAAACTTTAAATATACGTCTAAATAATGTCTATACATACGTAGAAGGTTGATAGGAGTATCTTCTGGTTGGTCCGCGTTCGTGCTTCTGATTGGTGCTTAAACGTATAGGTAATGTCCATACATAGTAGGTTGATACTCTGTAACGAAGCGTTACATATTTAAGTATTATTTATTTATAATGTTATTATTTATTATTTTAAACAATGTTTTCATTAATATTGTATTTAATCTTATTTATATAACTTATTCAATACCAATTCCCGAGCGCGAATTTGCGCGCGACCTTCCTAGCGGTCGTTTTTTTTGCAATTTACGGAACCCGCGGCTTGAAGTTCAGTCAGGCCCGGCGCGCTGCTAGCGTCGGGCGTGATGTTTTTTTGTCGCGTTCCAGCGCACTAGTTGGGACGCGACGCCTTCAAAATGCGTTTTTTTTTAAATGTTAAATAATATATAATGTAAATTCCGTGCAACCTTTCTCCCGCATTAGGGTAAGTTTTTGAATGGTACCTAAAACACGTCATCGTAGTAATTTTCATTGTTCATAGTTCTTGTTATAAATTCTTAATTTTGTTCATTTATTTCAGTAATTAGTAAATTCATAATCTCATTGTCCATTCCAACCTTTGTTTTAGTATTTTATAGTTTTATCAAAATTATTGCATATCATTCCATTAGATTGCATCATCGTTTTTAATTTTCAATACACCCTCATCTTTGTTTCGAGTTAATTTTATCTTTGCTTTTTCATAATTTTGGGCCTTCAGCCAAGTAATAATTCATATTTATTGTAAACTCCGTTCTGGATCCACCACACCGACAATTCTATCACGCCAAAGTACCTCCTGTGGTTCTCACAGGCCAGGGCCGGATCCAGGACGGAATTGATATGCCAGACGTTAACTAGTCGGTATTATCAATTCCAGGAGCAAGGTTCGCACCATACCATCGTAGCATACCACCCAGCCACGTCACACCAGCACCGTTCGGGATCCCAACGCGACCAACTGCTGCGCTCATCACCTCCGGGCCGCCTACTACCATCGCGGCCAATCGCCCAGGGGAGTGCCTAACCACCACCGAGGTCAAAGCAGACATCACGTTACACCACGACCCTACAAATTTGTGTGCCTACTCGCCTGAGCATAGTCGCGGTTCTCTGTGCCCATTTTTTAGAGATTCCGTAATAAACGTTTTTTTACCTATTCCCATTTTGCATTTTAATTTAATTTCCCCCCTTTTTTTAATTTATTATTTTTTTTATCCCCCCCCGGCACACTGGCGCCCTTCACGTGGTTGATTTCTGCTTTTACTTTTGTGGTATAGTGCTAGTTTTGTAAGGTGTGTGTTTGTGTTTGTAAAACGTTTTAATTTTTTTTTGGTTTGCAGCAACTGAGGTGAACGCAGCGATTTTACCTATGATTGCCACTGTTCGTTTTTGTTAATTTTGTTAGTACAGTTGGCAGAAAAATTATTATCATTTTGTTTTTTTTTTTTTTTGTTTCATAATTTTAGAAGTTCTGTGCGCGCTAGTGCAAACTTCGCAATAAATCGTTTTTTTTTGTTTAGTACCTAATATTGTAGAACTTAGAGGTAATGTGCGCGCTAGTACATACTTCGCCATTTTATAGTTAGGTATATTTTTTGTTTTCAATTTTGTTTAATATTGTACGTTCTAGTACATACTACTCATTTATTAAGCTGCATTCACACCAGTTGCATACATTTTCAATGATATTTTTTTTTTACTGTTCATTTTTAAATAATCAAACCAAAACGTTCTGTTTTAGTTATTTGTAACAGAACGGAGTATTTAATTTTTTTTCTAGTTTTTGTACCATTCACATCTTTCCCCTAATTTTTTTTTGAGGTTATTATAGGGATATTTTATAATATCTACCTATTTTGTGTATTATATTAATATATATTATATGTTTTATTGCATTATATATTTTATTTAAATATTTTTTTACATAAATATTTTATACTGCCTTCTGCAATTATAATATGTATATGTTTGCTAATTACATTCACTCTCTCCCATAAGATTATTTTTACTTTTTGCAACCGAGTCATAGGCCGCACTAGGCATATGACTCCATTTTGTGTCAGGCCGCGTCTTGTAGCGTTTAGCTTTGACGCACTAGTCATTAGCGCCTAGTTACAAGACGCTCTTTTGAAAGGTGATGAATTTTAGGAATATGGATGGGTGAAAGATACGAGTGTATGAAAAGTAGTATGAAAGATGTGCTAGGAAATTGTATAAAAGTAAATTTAATTTGTAAGTTCGGATTTTATTTTAAAATAAAATCCTTACGAGGGAAGCGGGGTAATGTAACGAAGCGTTACATATTTAAGTATTATTTATTTATAATGTTATTATTTATTATTTTAAACAATGTTTTCATTAATATTGTATTTAATCTTATTTATATAACTTATTCAATACCAATTCCCGAGCGCGAATTTGCGCGCGACCTTCCTAGCGGTCGTTTTTTTTGCAATTTACGGAACCCGCGGCTTGAAGTTCAGTCAGGCCCGGCGCGCTGCTAGCGTCGGGCGTGATGTTTTTTTGTCGCGTTCCAGCGCACTAGTTGGGACGCGACGCCTTCAAAATGCGTTTTTTTTTAAATGTTAAATAATATATAATGTAAATTCCGTGCAACCATTCTCCCGCATTAGGGTAAGTTTTTGAATGGTACCTAAAACACGTCATCGTAGTAATTTTCATTGTTCATAGTTCTTGTTATAAATTCTTAATTTTGTTCATTTATTTCAGTAATTAGTAAATTCATAATCTCATTGTCCATTCCAACCTTTGTTTTAGTATTTTATAGTTTTATCAAAATTATTGCATATCATTCCATTAGATTGCATCATCGTTTTTAATTTTCAATACACCCTCATCTTTGTTTCGAGTTAATTTTATCTTTGCTTTTTCATAATTTTGGGCCTTCAGCCAAGTAATAATTCATATTTATTGTAAACTCCGTTCTGGATCCACCACACCGACAATTCTATCACGCCAAAGTACCTCCTGTGGTTCTCACAGGCCAGGGCCGGATCCAGGACGGAATTGATATGCCAGACGTTAACTAGTCGGTATTATCAATTCCAGGAGCAAGGTTCGCACCATACCATCGTAGCATACCACCCAGCCACGTCACACCAGCACCGTTCGGGATCCCAACGCGACCAACTGCTGCGCTCATCACCTCCGGGCCGCCTACTACCATCGCGGCCAATCGCCCAGGGGAGTGCCTAACCACCACCGAGGTCAAAGCAGACATCACGTTACACCACGACCCTACAAATTTGTGTGCCTACTCGCCTGAGCATAGTCGCGGTTCTCTGTGCCCATTTTTTAGAGATTCCGTAATAAACGTTTTATTACAATTTTCCCTTGTTGCATTTTTTAATTTAATTTCCCCTTATTTTTCTAAATTTATTATTTTTTATTCCCCCCCGGCACAACTCCTAGCTTTTTCTCATACGTAATGATGAAAAATAGTGTGTCACTCGGGGGCAAATTTTTTGTTCTCGGGCGGCGTATATTGAATTCCTCGCTACGCTCAGGATTCTAATTTAGAATCCTTCACTTCGCTCTGAATTCAAAATAGCGCCCTCGGGGAACAAAAATTTTCTTTGGCCCCATATAACACAAATAACTATTAGGATAGTAAAATAAATTAATACAAAATGTTGTCAATGTTATTTGGAATGAGGACACCTAGAAGCCCTCGGGCATGCTATTATTTATTTATTCCACTACAAGCTAGTCCTTGACTGCAATCTCACCTCAGATAATTAAGTAAAGAAGTAAGTGATGATGCATTCTAAGGCGGTAGCGGGCTAACCTGTTAGAGGTTTTTTTATCCACTACAACTTAGCCGTTGACTGTGATCTCACCTGATCGTAAGTGATGATTCAGTCTAAGATGGTAGCGGGCTAACCTGTTACGGGCATGGCAGTTATATTAAACCCATACCCCTATTCGATTTCTACACGGCATCGTACCGGAACGCTAAATCGCTTGGCGGCACGTCTTTGCCGGTAGGGTGATAACTAGCCACGGCCGAAGCCTTCCAGACCAGACTAGAGAAAATTCAGAAATTAATAATTTCCTATAAAGTGGATAAAAAAATCGATACGAAAAACACTATTTCATCAAATAATCAATCTATTTCCTCGTGGATTACGCGTGCACATAGGGCGTATGCACAAAGATGCTACGTACTCTGTCGCGCCAACTCTGCAGCCAGTACTTTCGCATACGGCTGTGGCTTCATCACAGGTTGTCGCTAGTCCACAAACGGTTCAAGTTGTGAATTTGGAAAAATTAGCTTCTTTAAAGGGGTCAATTCGCATACTTCGGCACATCCCTAAGGGCGCTAGGAATATTGCTGCAGGTAGCTTATATGAGGTTATCAATAAATGCGTGGAGACTAATAGCACTGCCGATTGGTACGATCTTCTGTCATTCGCTTTTACCTCCTTTCGAGTTCCCGCGGTAGGAGGCTCGGATTCATTGACGGCAAAGGTGAAAAAGAACATTGTTTCGGCGTGCTATTGTTTTCCAGACGACTCTGTAGTTTTTCATTCAGCTCCATCGGTCTTAAAAGGGATCGAGTCCAAGGTTTTTGGTGGTGACCTAAGAGGTGCGACACGACTCTTATTGTCTGACGACTCGTTTGCGCACTTCAGCCCAGAAACCTTGGCCTCACTGCAATCTAAACATCCATCTCCATCCCGTCCTCTCTCTTTTCCACCAGCGCCAGATAGCTCGGCTTCGCCACTGACGGTCAGTGTCGAAAAGGTTGCCCATGCGCTCAGTACATTTTATAACAGCTCAGCCGCCGGTCTGGATGGAATCAGACCCGGGCACTTAAAAGAGCTTTGTTCTACATCGGTGGGGGAAAATGGACCACGGCTCTTATCGAGTATTACTAGGTTGTGCAACTTTTTGCTTAGCGGTCAACTGAATCCTGTCGTATGTCCCTACCTCTATGGAGCTTCTCTCTGTGCGCTGGCGAAAAAGGATGGGGGTATTAGACCCATCGCGATAGGCAGTGTGTTCCGTCGACTAACCGCCAAACTAGGATGCGGGGCCGTAAGGGAGGAGGCGGCCACTTACCTACGGCCGCACCAGTTGGGGTTCGGTACTCGGTTAGGTTGCGAAGCGGCTATACACGCTACGCGCTTGTTTGCTTTGGATCCAAGCAACAAGGATTGCGTTATAATGAAGCTTGACATTCGTAATGCTTTCAATACACTTGAAAGAGATACTCTGCTGAGCGAAGTCAAGGACAAAATTCCGTCCCTTTATCCTTTTTTATACCAAACCTATTATTCTCCTTCCAATTTATTCTACAACCAAAACTCTATCCTTTCCCAGGTTGGCGTCCAACAAGGAGACCCGCTTGGACCGCTCATCTTCAGCCTCAGCATTCAAAAAGTTCTTACCGATTTAGAATCTCCCCTGAACGTATGGTACCTCGATGACGGTACCATAGGTGGAAAACCCGATGTTGTAGAACGGGATCTATCCCTTTTATTACCACGTTTGAAAGAGCTGGGGTTGGAGGTTAGCACATCCAAGTGCGAGTTTTTCCCCTGTTGTTCAGATTCCCACCATCTGTTCACCCACTTTGAGGGTCTAATAACTGGACTCAAAGAGTTGGATGCCAAAAAGTTTTTTCTTTTAGGCTCCCCTATATTTTCATCTGGTGTCCCGGAAGCTATCGAGAAAAGGGAGCTGCTTCTTTCCGCTGCTCGAGAGCGCCTGAGTGAAATTTCGGCCCATGTTGCTTTGATCCTGTTGCGAACTTGCTTTGCCGTCCCTAAGATAACTTACCTTCTGAGAACCTCCCCTACTTGGCTGCATCCGGAGAGTATTTCATCATTTGACGGTGTTCTCAAAGACACATTGGAGTCCATCCTCAATGTGTCTTTAGACGATTACCAGTGGAGTCAGGCCACCCTCCCTATCCGTTTGGGAGGCCTGGGAGTGAGGCGCGTGTGGGATTTGAGCCTGCCGTCCTTCCTTGCGTCGGCACATGGAGCTGCGAGTCTGGTCGCTAGTATACTACCTGTTTATGGTGATCCAGTTCGTATCCCATTTGTTTCCGACGCATTGGAGGCCTGGTCGGCCCTCAACCCGGGCGTGCCCACGCCTCAGGCTTCACATGTCCAGCACCAGTGGGACAACATTTCCTCAGAGGCCACATTAAAACGTCTTGTTGACCATGCATCGGGTGCTGATCTGGCAAGGCTAAAGGCTGTGTCGAAGTCGGAATCTGGTGCGTGGTTACAGGCTTTACCATCACCGAACCTGGGCACTCTCCTCGACAGCGATTCTCTTCGTGTGGCAGTGGCTTTCCGATTGGGCTGCAATGTTTGCGAACCCCATCGATGCATCTGCGGTTCCTTGGTGGAAGCCAACGGTCATCATGCTTTGAGTTGCTGTCGTTGCTCAGGTAGGTTCCCACGTCATCACGCCCTGAACGATATCGTCCGTAGAGCTCTCATTTCTGCTAACGTGCCCTGCTCGATCGAACCACCTGGCTTGAGCCGCACGGACGGTAAGCGTCCAGATGGCTTGACTCTCGTCCCCTGGCAAAAAGGGAAATGCCTGTTGTGGGACGCGACTTGCGCCTGTACTTTGGCACCAAGCCATCTTAGCCGTACGTCACGGTCAGCTGGTGCCGCTGCAGAATCCGCTGCCGTGAGGAAGAAGGCCAAGTATGCACCACTCTTGGGCCAATATTTATTTGTCCCACTGGCGGTGGAGACGATGGGATGCTGGTGTGGGGAAGCAAAAAATTTTATAAAAGAAATCGGTCGTCGTTTAAAGGAAAGGGGCTGCGACCCACGTTCTGGTTCCTACCTGGTTCAAAGGTTATCCATCGCCATTCAGCGTGGCAATGCTGCAAGCTTGATGGGTACCTTTGGCCCAGGGGCAACCAGAGGTGGTCTTTTTGATTAGGGGTTTATTTTAATTTTATTGTTAGTAGGTATATGTATAAGGATTTGTTTTAAATTTATTTTATAGTTAGTTTAATATTTAGTTTTTAGCATTTTAATATTGTTTCTTATATAGTAAGTATATCTTTTTAATATTTTAACATAACATTATATTACATTATTATTCTATTAGATAAATTAAAATAATATTTCATCAAATAAATATTATAAATGCGAAAGTTTGGATGGATGTATGGATGTATGGATGTTTGTAACTCAATCACGCTCCAACGGCTGAACGGATCTGGATGAAATTTGGCACAGAGATAGATTATAGTTTGGAATAGCACATAGGCTACTTTTTATCCCGGAAAATTAAAGAGTTCCCGCGGGAACCGAAAAACCTCAAACCACGCGGACGAAGTCGCGGGCATCAGCTAGTTTTCACATAAAGTCGAAAAAGCGTTCGTAGTCACAGCAAATGTTAAGTTGTTCAGCTTATCAGAGTCATGCGCGTAAAATATGACGAGCCAGTTCATTCGTTCCGTGAAAATTATTGGCCCATTATTGTGCAAATTTTGTGCATTATACGTGGTTTTCATTTATATGCGGGTTACAGTTAAACAATTACATTCCAGTTGAGTAAAAAAAACTTCATCGTAAATTTTAAAATCCCACCACCACCACCACCACTACAGCCCATTAACGTCCCACTACTGGGCACGGGCCTCCACTCTCATAGGAGAGAGGGAATAAGAGCTTAAACTCACCACGCTGCTCCAATGCGAGTTGGCGGACTTTAACGACTATTATCATGTTAGTGATAATAACAACCGGGACCGACGGCTTAACGTGCTGTACGAGGCACGGGGGTGAAACACCGCCAACTTCCTAACTCCGGGCTAGTACTGAGAATTTCTAGTCAGAAAAAAACAATACTTGTTATGGCCCGACCCGTGACTCGAACCCGGGACCTCGTCGGCCGCAATCGAACATGCCAACCACTAGAGCAACGAGGCAGTCAATTTTAAAATCCATACTCTAATATTACCTATAAATGCGAACGTGTCTGTCGGTCTGCTACGCTTTCACGGCTCATTTGCTTAATCGATTTCCATGAAATTTGGTACAAGGATAGTTTTTACCCCAGCCTATGTGGCTATCCTAGAAAATTTATTTTTATCCTAGAAAATTAAAGAGATCCCGCGGGAACAAAAAACTTTAATCCACGCGGACGAACTCGCGGGCATCATCTAGTATTATATATTTTGGGCCATGGCTAGTCACCACCCTTTTGGCTAAGATAGACCGCGAAACGATTTTTCGTTCCGGTACGATGTCTTGTAGAATTTTAGGAGTATGAGCCTAATATAACTGCGATACCCCAACCAGACATAACAGAGTGTATCTGAATAATATAAAAGCATTTGTAGGTTACATTAAAACAGATTTATAATAATTTTACGGATCAATAAAATAATCATTAAACAATAATCTTTGATCATGTCGATTTGGTGGTTTACTAAAACCTAACTCCCATCAGAAGTCGCGGGCATCAGTTAGTAATTTTTTTTTTTTAAATTAAATTGCGTTAAATTATTAACAGAAATACCTACGCGATGATACTCGTACAAGTGTGTTTTATTTGCACAGCTTAATCTTGGCGAAATAAGTTATGCAAGGATCGTGATTCTTACGCTGCTTCTGGTAAAATTCAACCGTTCCACGCATTCAGCTGGACTGCCTATCACACAGTTTTGTAAGGAAAGCGTTAATAAACGCTATTTAAATCCGTATCCACAATAATACGAGTATTATAAATGCAAATGAAGGAACGTTCAGTTCACGGTCCATCTGTTCAACCGATTTTTAAGAAAATAGTGCAGAGATAGGTCGCACCTGGGAAAGGACATAGGCTGTTTAATCCTGGAAAAGAGATAAGTGATTCCGTGTCCAATATGTTTCTGTTTTTCTATGTATTTTATAGCTTTTTGGTACAAATAAAATTAAAAATAAGCGATCAATATCAATATATTTATCGTTCGTATCGATGGATAGGATAGGTTTGAGCTTGGCGTGAAGAATCTAGCAACTTTTACTCATTCTTTGTAATCATTGTAGTGGCTAAATTTTAAAGTGAAAATAACTTAATGTTAGAGAATTTACGTCAGTTACTTTATAACCGTAACTAACTATGAATCGTCATAATTAATTACAGAAAAAATGTTTTATTGAATAACATCTTACGCTTCGGTGCAATAGGAGGCCGGACTAACTACGAAAAAGTTATCGCCTCGGGGACAACGCTCAGATATTTCCCGTCCAACGTCACCCCGCGGACATTTCGGTTAATTTAATTCCGCGAATAAAAGTTTGAGGCTGTAAAATTCTATGTGCGCGGTGGAATGTTACATTTCGGTCTCATCATCATCTATATCCATCACCGGCCTACTATTGAGCATATAATATCTAATAATCGTTAATACCTAAGCAAAGATAGTACTTTCAGTCGAGTTGTATTTAGTACGGCCTTGGAACCTATTATGTTCACCGTTAAAGCAAGTGATGTTTATAATTACTAGCTGATGTTTGCGACTTCGTCCCCGTGGTTTAACTTTTTTTGATTCCCGCGGGAACTCCTTAATTTTCTGGGATAAAAAGTAGCCTATGTCACTCTCCAGGTCCTCTACTATACCCATGCCAAAAATCACGCCGATCCGTTGCTTTGTTGCGGCGTGATTGAAGGACAAACCAATAAACCAATAAACCAACAAACAAACACACTTTCGCATTTATAATAATAGTATGAGTACTTACAATGCTACAATGCGCATAACTCAGGAAAGTTAGTTGTGCGAGCCGAAAGATCCAATAAAATAGGCCAAAAATCTAATCTACTAGTCATTCTAATAAAACATTATTTTTTTAAATAAAATATCTTAAAACCGAGGCAGTAAAGCGCAAGCATAATTTTATTGGCTTTATAGAGAGACTCTACATTTAGTTGCACTTTATTCCTTTACCTACTTTAGTTCTAACTACGGTCAATACTATAATCGTTAAACTAAAGCCATAAACTGCAACATTAAGACGTAAAACCTCTATTCCAGCTATTCGACTTTCGTACAACATCGTATTTAAACCAAAAAATGCTCTACAATTTGCGCAGTAGAGTATAAAATACTGAAAGAAAAACATCTAAATACTGTTCAGCTTCAAAGGGTGAATAGATGCACACGGTAAATCTTATGCAACTTAAAATAAGAGCTATTTTTACCAGCCATTACACTTGGACTATACCTTATGCAAGCAGGTTGCACACCGGCGTTGCTTAATTTTTTTTAACTTTTAGGGTGAGTACTCGCCACCTTTTGTTCCAACTATGCAACCTTTTTATATTAGTTTGTATGGCTGGACCAATAGATCCATACTTACTAATATTATAAATGCGAAAGTGTGTCTGTCTGTCTGTCTGTCTGCTACGCTGTCCCGGCCCATCTTTCTAACCGATTTTGCTGAAATTTGGTATAGAGGTACAGTACTACTTTTAATCCCCGTAAATTTCCCCCCGGTTGTAGGGGGTAATCTCTGGATCTACTGCACCGATTTTGAAAATTTTGGTACCAATAGAAAACCACATCATTTGTGAGGTTACCTATATATTAGCCCGAAAAGTTAGGGAGTTCCCGCGGGAATCAAAAAACCTTGATCCACGCGGACGAAGTCGCGGGCATCATCTAGTATTAAATAATTACTAACATAGTTTTTAATAAAGCTGTATTTTTACTAACAAACATGGGCCTCAGTTGCCTAAATAAAGAAAGTTATTTATTTATTTAATAAAGGTCTAGCCCCACTACAGATGCAAGGAGCGGCGCGGCACGTAATATTGTTTGTATGAGTTTGTAAGGGGCTGGGCCCACTTAAGCGACGCGGCAAGCAGATGCACTGCACGACGCGACCCTATGCAAACTCATACAAATTATATTTGCCGCTAAGTGCCGCGCCGCTCCATACAACTCAAATGGGGCCAGACCCATGGTACTGTTAAAGTGTTTTTCAATAGGTGTACACCAAACATAGTATTTATTAGATAAATAGCTTTGCATGATCATTGATAAAAACCTATACGTTTTTGTGAGTTTACTGTAGGCTTCTTCTTAGATCCAGGACGCGTCTCCTCGTAGTTTTACTTCTAACTTTTGATTTGTTTTATTAAACTATTATGGATATTCAAAATGTATAAAGTATTGTTAAACCTATTTTGAATAAATTACTTTGTCTTCTGACATTTTGAAATTGCTTTGGGCTAGTTAATTTTACACGGAACAAGCGTCAAGCATAGTAATATTATGAACATTATTATTGCATTGTACTAATATTTGAGATGTGATTTGAACGCGTAAAAAAGTTATTTGAGTGCTAATGTGTGAAACATTCAAGGGTATTACCATTACCTATTCTGTGGCCATACTGCCAACGCTTAAAGCCATATAATTATTGTTGACTTTCGTGTTTTAGAATTATTGTAATCCTTATTTTAGGAACGTCAAGGTAACATCAATCTGTCATTTTGAGTAACCATATCAAACTAATATTATGAATGCGAAAGTGTGTTTGTTTGTTGGTTTATTGGTTTGTTGGTTTGTCCTTCAATCACGCCGTAACGGAGCAACGGATCGACGTGATTGTTGGCATGGGTATAGTTAAGGACCTGTAGAATGACATAGGCTACTTTTTATGCCGGAAAGTTAAGGAGTTCCCGCGGGAATTAAAAAAACTTTAACCACGCGGACGAAGTCGCGGGCATCAGCTAGTATTGCATAAGTATTGCTATAAGCGTTGGCAGTATGGTCCCAGCTCATTTATAGAGCCTCGTGTGTTTATAGCCTTATACTTCGGTTTTCGTTGGCACCGGTTGTTCAATAATTTCCAATTCTGCACGTAAACCGGCAGTCGGAGTCAATTCGAATTTAATAGCGATATATGTGGCGGGGAGGAACCGCAAAAATACCGACCAATATCGACATACAGGCAAATCTGAATCGTGGATATCCATTTACAGTCCATTTAGTTAATTGTAAATGTAAATAATTGTTGTGATACTGAATCAATCAGTTAATTAGCCTTGAATACAAAATATATTAAAATATTGCGGCCTTTTTTGGATTGATCAAAACTAGTTTAAACAAACAAGTTTTGAGCAATCAAACTTGTTCTTTTTAATAATATTTAAATAGCAAGAAAACGAGATGGCGGGTCACCTGATGTTAAGTAGTTACCGCTGCCCATGAACATTTGTTGTAGTTTGACGACCTCCGTGGCGCAGTGTGCAGCGCTGTTGCCTTAACGTGCGGAGGTCCCGGGTTCGATCCCCGGCAGGGTCAATTTGGGAATTTACAATTTCTGAATTTTCCCTGGTCTGGCCTGGTGGGAGGCTTTGGCCGTGGCTAGTTACCACCCTACCGGCAAAGACGTGCCGCCAAGCGATTTAGCGTTCCGGTACGATGCCGTGTAGAAACCGAATAGGGGTATGGGTTTAATATAACTGCCATGCCCCTAACAGGTTAGCCCGCTACCATCTTAGACTGCATCGTCACTTTACATCAGGTGAGATCGCAGTCAAGGGCTAACTTGTAGTGAATAAAAAAAAAAAAGTACCAAATGAACTGCCAAAGCATTGCCGACATTAGGGAATTTTTGTTTATATCGGTTGAATAGCCCCCTATTGTAGTTTTTAGGGAATGTGACAGGTTAAAATAAATTTAGCAGGTTAAATAGAAATTAAGGAATTAAAAAATAAACATGCGGACGATAAAATTGACTAATTAAACTCACTCTCACTACGTACTATCATGCTACTTATTAAAAACAATCCATTGCAATTTTTTTTTTTTTTATCCACTACAAGTTAGCCCTTGACTGCGATCTCACCTGATGGTAAGTGATGATACAGTCTAAGATGGTAGCGGGCTAACCTGTTAGGGGCATGTCATAATATCTAGTAATATTATGACAAGGTAGTATATAATAAACAAATAAAGTTATGACTCTATTTTCTTGCTAACATGAAAAACAGAAACTACCTTGTTACTACCATCCTTCGCCCATAAAATATAATTACGAAAAGGGCTATAAGAGGGCGAACTTTATGATGACTTAATTTGTGTAACTACCCTCCTGAAATGTCCTTCTAGATTCGCCCTAATAAAAATATATTGGGTTGGCCATTAAGATCTGTTATAAGCATTTTTGTATTTTTGTTGTATAATAAACTTGTAAGTTTTACCTACGTAATCGAATCTGGGGGCATACTATCTTCGCTTAAAGCATTATTATTTTTAAATGTCACTTTCATAATATGATGTACCTTGACGCCCCCAAAATAAGGATTTCATTTCTGAAACAAGAGCGTCAATAACATTGAAATAATACTGCTTCAGGCGTCGATAGTAACCCCTCCAGAAATGAGGAGATACGGAGAAAAACTGGAGTCATTGATAGATAAATAGCTCGACGAGTTGTGCTGTTGAAGTAGCGAAGCACATAGTTCAACGAACCAATAGACGTTGAGGTAACAAGGTGCTTTAAAGGCGACCCCGCATTGAAAGGCGCGGTGTTGGTATACCCTCAACTAGGTGGACCAATGGCAGGCAGGCGGCAGCCGCTGGATTTAGGTGGCGCGGCGCAAGATTGCGGTGTATGGAAATCTCTACAAGATATCTATGTCCAATGAGCAATGGACGTCTATCGGTTAGATAAATTATCTCCATTGCAAATTTTAGCCAAACCAGTTCAGTCGTTGAGGCGTGAAAGAGAAACATACAACTTATAAACTTACAAATATCTCTCACACTTATAATATTATTTATATTATAATATTACACACTTCTAATATTATTTATATTATAATATTAGTAGGATATTTAAGAAACACGTTTATTAGTGTCACGTAGGACTGTGCAGCTCCCTTCAGAAGTACGTATCCTGTAAGTAGTGTGCTTCCACCCTAACTGCTAACGACGGCAGTGTACCTAATAAATTCGAGCCAATCAGAATGCAGGAGCTGTACTGAATTTCACTTTGATAATACATTCCGTGTAATTTGACTCAAGTTTATTTCGTTTGCATCCAACTAGCGCGTTAGAACAAAGCGGTGCTTATTTCCTTCGACTAACAAAGCTAAATAAAACAGCTATCAATTCTATGTATGTTATTTTCTTCTTGTTTGTTTTTTTAATTGATGAATAGGTTTGTTCTTAATGACAAGTATCTTGATTGCGACCTCAACAAAACAATTTGAAAACCTCCCTGGCGCAGAGCTGAGCGCTGTTGTCTTAACGTGCGGAGGTCCCGGGTTCGATCCCCGGCAGGGTCAATTTGGGAATTTATAATTTCTGAATTTTTCCTGGTCTGGCCTGGTGGGAGGCTTCGGCTGTGGTTAGTTACCACCCTACCGGCAGAGACGTGCCGCCAATCGATTTAGCTTTCCGGTACGATGTCGTGTAGAAACCGAATAGGGGTATGGGTTTAGGTAATATAACTGCCATGCCCATAACAGGTTATCCCGCTACCATCTTAGACTGCATCATCACTTACCATCAGGTGAGATCGCAGTCAAGGGCTAACTTGTAGTGGATTAAAAAAAATTGGTAATGTGCAGGCTAAGAAAAATGTGGGCTAACCTGGCAGTGATATAGTATTTCTGTATGCAGATTTTTTTTTGTTCGCTAATCAACTTTTTGTCCATAGTTGGTAAGCATATTTAGCTACTGCGGGGCGGTGAGTGTAGAAAAATATTTTCAACTGGTTGTGCCGTGGGTAAAAATTTAGCGTAAGCGTTCCCGACTGTACAACTGGTTGTCCAGTTGGTCGATGGGTCAGACTCTTTTGACGTTAACTTTAACTTTGAAGGCTCAGAGCTCAAAATGTTCAAGCCAACAAAATTCACCACACCAAACACAAGCAAAGTCCGGCACCGTACCTAAATCCGGCATTATATAAAAAAAAACATTTACTCGTGCCCCATTGTTATTTCGTTCCAAATTCAAAATCCCCGCGGGCTATACTAAATAGATTAATCATTTTGTCACAATCGCAGGTATTAAGGCAAATGCGTGGCAATTTTTAGATTTCCGGGTAATTTAGCAGGTAATTTTCCCAAATTCAACAAAAGCTGAAAAATGGCAGAACGTTGAAAACAAAGGGGAATGAAAATGTATAAGTTGTATATAATTAAATGTAAAACTCATGTTAGGCAGGGCCACAGACTATAATAAGTAATAGACGTAATTATAGCAAAAGTATAACCTATTTTACGTACGTACTAACAACGTATTTAGACGACCTCCGTGGCGCAGTGTTGAGCGCTGTTGCCTTAATGTGCGGAGGTCCCGGGTTCGATCCCCAGCAGGGTTTGGAAATTTATAATTTCTGAATTTCCCTGGTCTGGCCTGGTGGGAGGCTTCGGCCGTGGCTAGTTACCACCCTACCGGCAAAGACGTGCCGTCAAGCAATTTAGCGTTCCGGTACGATGCCGTGTAGAAACCGAATAGGGGTATGGGTTTAATATAACTGCCATGCCCCTAAAAGGTTAGCCCGCTACCATCTTAGACTGCATCATCACTTACCATCAGGTGAGATCGCAGTCAAGGGCTAACTTGTAGTTAATAAAAAAAATAAAAAAACCTAGTGGTATTACATCCTTCATGATATCAAACTGATGATACGAGCAGTAAAGGATAATAAACCTTATTGGATAGGCTAGTTATTTTTATCCGACTTCCAAAAAAGGAGGAGGTTCTCAATTCGGTGCGTGTTTTTTTTTAAATTAATAATTATGTACAAAGTGTATAATACGAGTATGTAATAAGAGTAATTAATATGTGCGAAAACATTTTATTTTTCAATTTATTGAAGTGGTTATGCAGCTTAAGGTAGAGCGTACTTGAGGGATATATTTGATGATACCAATGTTAAACTACCATTATTAAATAATATTATATAGAGGCACTCTGTATTCCCTTAACATCCTAGAGGCACTATCTTTACGTGTTCTTCAAATTACGAGTTATGACACCTAAACTCTGTACTAACTCTGGGGTGTTACTAAAAATTTCTTGGTAAATAAGCCCGTCACATATTAATAGCATCATTTGCATTTTAAGTCCTGAAAAAAATATTTTATTAAGAGTCTGCGATGACCTTTTAAACAATTTAAAGTTTTGAAAGCCTCTTCCTTGCTCTCCATCACGTGTCTCGCGCTTTAGTGTTCTTATTTTGCATAAGCACAAGCTGTTGTTTTACTCTCTCTTCTCTCTTATCTTGACCCACTGCCGGCTCACTACTGAGCACAAGTCTCCTCTCGGAATGAGAAGGGTTTGGCTTTAGTCCACCATGCTGGCCAAGTGTGGATTGGCAGACTTTGCACACCTTTGAGATAATCATGAAAAACTCTAGAGCATGCATGGTTTCCTCACGATCTTTTCCTTTACCGTTTGAAGCAAGTGGTCTTCAATTCTCAAACCGCACATAACTTCGAAAAGTGTGTGTGTAGGTACATACAGGAGGTTGTGTGTCTTAACCGCTAGGCTATAACCGCTACCTTTTTTTCATGGTTTTATCTATTTTTTCTTTTTGTCTTTGGATATTGTATACATCTTGTGAGGCAATTAAGGGCACTGTTTATTCTCACTGTTTGTTTGGAGCACTTAGTTGATAACGTTTAGGCAACTGTATTAGAACAGACAAAAACAATATAGTAACATTAAAAGTACAGTTAGGTATTACTCAGGATATCTAAGAAGCGAATAGAACAAATCAAGTCTTGAATTTTTGCATTAATTAGGTATAGTTTGAACCGATTTTAAAACACCAAATACAGACAGACACAATTTCGTATTTATACTATAAGTATGGTCATCCTTTCATAGGATACAATCAACTCCTATACCAAATTTCATCAAAAGCGTTAAAAAAGATGGGCTGTGAAAGCATAGCAGACAGACAGTCAGACAGACACACTTTCATAATTGCAATATTAGTATGAATAATAATTCTAGAAACCTAACAATAAATTCATTAAACGCAATATTTGAAGCAGGCGGTCGTTTCCACTGGAAATTTTTGGAGATTAGTCCGAGGTGAGTGAATTAATGAATTCCAAACAAAGCCTGAAACGCCCCGGGCGATATAAGAAAGAACAATGGAGACCGCGTACATTCACATCATACTATAATACCACTAATGATATAGTACCTAACCCACCTTCGATTTTGGTTTTAGAAAGAGCCAATTGAATCTAAAATGAGTGGTGGCAGCAGCTACAGTTGCACTAAAACGAAGGATTTCAAAAAACTCATTTAAACCGATTTGCTCAAGAAAGCTCAAAAGGAGCTAATTACCTACTTATCAAATAAATATTAATAAATGCGAAAGTTTGGATGGATGTATGGATGTATGGATGTATGGATGTATGGATGTATGGATGTATGGATGTATGGATGTATGGATGTATGGATGTATGGATGTATGGATGTATGGATGTATGGATGTATGGATGTATGGATGTATGGATGTATGGATGTTTGTTACTCAATCACGCTCCAACGGCTGAACGGATCTGGATGAAATTTGGCACAGAGATAGATTATAGTCTGGAATAGGCATAGGCTACTTTTTATCGCGGAAAATTAAAGAGTTCCCGCGGGAACCGAAAAACCTCAATCCACGCGGACGAAGTCGCGGGCATCAGCTAGTAAGTATTAATTTTAACTAAAATAATTACGTCATACAGGAACTCTACGTGGCCTCTCTCCATCTATACTACTATAGACAGAGAGAGAGAGAATTAGTTTAACCTTTTTAGGGTTCCGTACCAAAATGGTAAAAATGGAACCCTTATGGTGCGACTTTCTCCGTCCGTCTGTCCGTCCGTCCGTCACAGTCGATTATTTCAGTAACTATTAAAGCTATCGACATGAAATTTGGAATAGTTGTGTATAATAGTGACCTAACATCATTAAAATAAAAAATCATCTAAAATTATTTTTAGTTTAAATAAAAAAGGGGGAAAATCGGGGGTTTGAAAATTCAAAGTATGATAACTATAATGAGTGGGATATCATATGAAAGGGCTATACTTCTACATTCTAAAACAGATTTTTATTTATTTTTATGCATAATAGTTTTTGATTTATCGGGCAAAATGTCGAAAAAAATACCGTTCCCCCCCCCCATATCTCCGAAGTTTACCAATTGAAAAATCTGAAATAATTATGGTCAATAGAAGCTTATGTATATTTTACAGGAAAAATAAAACCAACGTTATAACTAGCATAGTTTTTTTTTATATTAAAAATAAACCTCTACAAACAAAGTTAGTTTTGCGGTTCATTAAATTCATTAATCGAAAAACTTACTACAGGTTTGTACGGAACCCTCGGTGCGCGAGTCCGACTCGCACTTGGCCGGTTTTATTTATTCTCATGTACGATTTTTCCAGCCCAGGTACCCACGTTTTATCACAGCATACTAGGTAATAGTACAGGTTTTAACCTGCAAATCTGCAAAAAATAGCTTTGTTCTAAATACCTCTTTTGCGTCGGGGGTAAACAAGGGAAGAAGGGACTCGAATTAGGGGTGTGAGTTTAATATAACTCCCATATCCTTATAAAGTTAGCCCGTAACCATCTTAGACTGCATCATGACTTACGACTAGGTAAGATAGCAGTCAATGGGTAACTTGTTGTGGATAAACAAAATTACCAAAACAATCAATAAACAATTGTGACATATCACAGCTGATCCAAAGCTTAATCTATACTAATATAAATACGAAAGTTTGGATGGATAGATGGATGTTTGTTACTCAACCACGCCGGCTGAACGGATCTGGATTAAATTTGGCACACAGATAGATTATAGTCTGGAATAATGCATAGGATACCTACTAAGTTTTATCCCGGAAAATTAATAAGTTCCCACGAGAACCAAGAAACTTCAATCCATGGGGACGTAGTCGCGGGCATCAGCTAGTGAAGAATATCGGGGAAATTAGGTTCGAGTGAATTAATCATCGATTTACCAACTAAGGATACAACATTACCTACAAATTAATACTCAAAAAGCGTCCACAATCGCTGATACAAACACAGCTATAGATAATATTGAGTGAGACACCAAACGGTTCACAAAAACCAACCATATTATATCTTTATATTTAGGGTTCAATTTTGTAATAACAATTCGACACATACGACATTTTGTCGCCTAGTGTACTCATGCGCGACTGAGGCGAAAATTGTTCACAATATCTATATGTGCCCAAATGGGCACAATTTGACCGTGCCGTTTTTTGCGTTTCGATGGTGCGTCTAAGGTATTGGTAAGTCAATGGAATTAATTAATGAATTCCAAACAAAGGCAGGAACGCCCCGAGCGATATACTCACAATGGAACCGAGTGCAGTCAGATGGTATCCAGTAACAGAAAACCTGACACGCCTTCAGATTGCCGCTATGTTTATAGTGATGCTAACGAGCGCAGTTTTTATACGACTGCCTGAAAAAAGGAGTATAATAATATATTGTTTTCAGGGTTCATGTATGTATGTATGTATGTGAGTTTGTATATTCCACCATAACTTCTATACGCCTGAACGGATTTTGATGAATGAGGTATCGTTAGAATCCTTAGCTTATTCCGGGTGACATAGGCTAGTAAAATTTTAAAAAAGTTGATAGGGTGACCATGGTCCCGCATCAAAGACTAAAGTTAAATTTTTTTTTCCAAAATGAGATTAACTATATTGTCATCATCAAGAAAATGATGAGTAGATTCCAAAAATATATAAGACTATATTTCAATATCCTGTGATTCACAAAAAAATATCATTTAACTGTGGCAGTCGTATTTTTAATTCTTTGAGTTATATTCACTTGTTAGCCTGTTATTTTTGTAAATCCATTACAAGTTTGCCATTGTCTGCGATATCACCTGATATTAAGCTATGATGGCATACCCTTAATGTAACCTTGTTCCTCCTTCTCCGTTCTACCACAGACGACCTCCCTGGCGCAGTGTTGAGTGCTGTTGCCATAACGTGCGGAGGTCCCGGGTTCGATCCCCGGCAGGGTTAATTTGGGAATTTATAATTTCTGATTTTTCCCTGGTCTGGTCTGGTCGGCCGTGGCTAGTTACCACCCTACCGGCTAACACGTGCCACCAAGCGATTCAGCGTTCCAGTACGATGCCGTGTAGAAACCGACTAGGGGTATGGGTTTAATTAAACTGCCATACCCCTAACAGGTTAGCCCGCTACCATCTTAGACTGCATCATCACTTACCATCAGGTTAGATCGCAGTCAAGGGCTAAGTTGTAGAGGATTAAAAAAAACAGGACAGCGAGAAACCGTCAGCGAACTGGCATCCTTATGTGGTTGACGTCCAATCTGCTGACGTTTCTGATCCGAACCGCTAGGGTGTGGAACACCCTCCCAGCGCACGTGTTTCCTGCCACGTATAACTTAAGTACCTACAAGGCAAGAGTGAATAGGCATCTTCTAGGCAAGCGCGTTCCAACCTAGACCTCATCATTGCTTTACACTAAGCATGATTGTCGTCAAGCGCAAGCCTATCTCACAATAAAAAAATAAATAAAATAAAACTGCATGGTATTTCTACACAGCATCGTACCGGAACGCTAAATGGCTTAGCGGTACATCTTTGCCGGTAGGGTGGTATAACCCAGATGCTATTAGGATAATAAAAAAGTACGTTTACTTCTTATGAATAGTCACTCGAGAGAAACGGATAGAATGCTAATTGTCATTCTAAAAGTCATCTGGATATGATAGTGCACAATACCGCATGGCTTGTTTGTCCGAAGTGTGTTTTCGGCCTTAGTTTATTGACATCACAGTCAAGCAAAATCCATATATTTTTATATTCAAAAAATTTTAATAAATCTATTGAAAGAGAAGTAGCTTTTAACTGAAAGCAGTAATACATCTGCCTTATTTAAGATCTTTAATCAAATTTCAGTAACCCAGCTTCCAACTAAGAGGGTTTTAGTACATTTCAGTCTAAATCAAAACTCACATACGTTACGGATGGAGCAAAACGTGTGACCAAGTTACGGATAAAAGAAAAGTACTCTTTATAATTCACGATACAAGTGAAAATCGTAGGTGTTTTTGGCATCTTATTAAAAATATATAAATATAGTATAACTACTTAATGTTCTCTTGGTATATTAATATTATAATATAAAACGGACATATTATATATCAAAACGTTAGTTTACCTTATTCTCCTGAGCGTTACAAAGCGTATCGTGTCATAAACTGACATAGGTTTCTAAAACGTCACGTTACTGAACTGATCGTAGCCTAACAATGTAATGCTGTAATCGATAAGTCGCGTCGCATCATCTGAATGGTATTTTATCCCAAAATAGCAGAAAGTGGAAAGAGTGCGTTAAATAAAACCGTTCGCAGTGACTAATTGGAAAGCAGACATATAAATCAAAATCTAATTTCAACTTATATAATCTCTTGAGCGTTACAAAGCGTAGCGTATAGTAAACAGATGACATAGCGTAAGTATTAAATAACAAAAATAAGGTATCTAAAACATAACTAAGCTCATTTGATCGTAGCCTAACAACGTAATATAAAGTGAGTGCTGCAATCGATAAGTCGTGTCGCATCATCTGAATGGTCTTCTATCCCAAAAGTGCAGAAAATGGAAAGAGTGCGATAAATAAAACCGTTCGCAGTGGCTAATTGGAAAGCGGACACATAAATCACGGGGCACTTTGACCGCTGCCAAGGCACGAAAACAATTGCCACTCTAAATTTGCGGTTCACTTGCCTTTTGCCGTTCCAATTTGAATTGGTAAGGGGATTTCGGTAATTTTGATTTAATGGTAACTTATGTCTTCGAAACAATTTTGTTCTTCAATTTTTGAACTTTGAAATACACAATTTTTTTATAAATATTATGTTTTCCCACGACGTCGTCCGCGTGGATTAAAGTTATTTGATTCTCGCGGGAACTACTTAAACTTCGGGGATAAAAAGCCTGTGTTCTTCTCCGGGATACCATCTATCCTGTACCAAATTTCATCAAAATCGGGTCAACAGATGGCCCGCGAAATCGTAGCAGACAGATGGACAGACACACTTTCGCATTGATAATATTTGTATGGACTAATCACTAGACGATGCCCGTGAATTTGTCCGCGTAAATTAAGGTTTATTGATTCTGGTGAGAACTCTCTATTGTTCCGAGATAAAACGTAGCCTTTGTGTTAATTCAATTCTGAATTTTCCATGGTCTGGCCTGGCTTCGATCATGGCTAGTTACCACCCTAAAGACAAAGACGTGCCGCCAAGCGATTTAGCGTTTCGGTACGATGCCGTGTACAAACCGAATAGTAGGGGTTAAAATAACCCATTAATATAACTGCTATGCCCATCACAGGTTAGCCCGCTACCATCTTAGACTACATCATCATTTACTATCAGGTGAGAGCGCAGTCAAGGGATAACTTGTAGAGGACAAAAAAACCACCTATGAAGCTACGACTCGTAGTGGAAAGCATCAGTTTGGTGCATCCACAAAGAAAATTACGTGCTTGTATTTATTTTATACGTATCTATTTGTATTTGTGTAGTGCAGTGTGTAGTGTAGTGCGATACGACAACGTGGACTACACATCCAGATTTATACGAAGAAAATGTATATTACCCATCGTTTTATGCATGATCCCGGCGCAATAAATTAAATGGATGCCCTCGAACTTTCATTCACTCACGCTAAGTGGGTTTTAAGACCAAGTTGCGGTCACGAGGGCCTTAAATGGACCGGTTAATTAACTTATTTATGTCGTGTGACGTGGGTCTTCTTTAGGGTAGAGTACTCTCAATTGGCTGGAAGTTTTTGGGAATATTAGTATGAGGTACAACGCTTGAATCTTATAAGCTTTGTGAATTTGGTAACTGATATAGTTTAATTGAACCTTGGTTTATAATTCGTGATGGAGTAGTTGTATTTTTAAGATATGTCATTGAAATAAATAATTTTATGTAAGTATGAATTATGAATCTGTTTGTCTAAAATCTTAACCACGGGCGATTCGTTTAATAGATTGATACAAATCAAGTAAGTATATCTCTATCAAGTTTTACAAATCTTGGTAGAGATAATTTGCATCTCGGATACGGTTATAAGCTTTAATCATTTTATCCTCAGTCATCAACAGAAATCAAAGAGGTTTTTAAAAAAACCTAAATTCGGACGACGTCAGAAGTATTACATAGTTTTTCAGTATTTTCAAGGGATTAATGTTAGTATAAAGCATCGTAAGGAAACCTGTTCATTCCGGGAGAACATTTTGATATTTATTATGTAAGGAAAGAAGAATGCTGAACCTGAGAACTTAAAGACATCAATCTGTTTTATCTCAAGATAAAATCATACTTAGGGTCTGCTCAAATAGACGGCACGGTAGTGAATTTTTCAAAACCGCGACGAATGGAAATATAACTTAATATTATGACAGCAAAATTGAAATTTCAATGCCGTCTATGAATCATAATATACCGTTAGTGCCTACTTTAGGCACATACGATACGTTTTTGTACATACGATGATCATAATTGAAATTGAAATTTTATTGTCATACTATTAAGTTATATTTCTATTGAAATTAAAATCTCTAAGGAACTCCATTATAGTTCCCTATAAGGTTTTTTTTTATCCACTACAAGTTAGCCCTTGACTGCGATCTCACCTGATGGTAAGTGATGATGCAGTCTAAGATGGCAGCGGGCTAACCTGGTTAAGGGTATGGCAGTTATATTAAACCCATACCCCTATTCGGTTTCTACACGGCATCGTACCGGAACGCTAAATCGCTTGGCGGCACGTCTTTGGCGGTAGGGTGGTAACTAGCCACGGCTGAAGCCTCCCACCAGGCCAGACCAGGGAAAATTCAGAAATTATAAATTCCCAAGTATATTATGAGGGTTTTCCTGTTATTGGGAAAATAAGTTGGGTCAAACCTGCGACCCCACAGTAAATAGCCACAGGTGCTATTGTAAGGTGAAAATATTATAAGGGTGAATATCGGTACAGAAAATATGTTGAAGCTGCAGAGATTTTATCCAAACGGAATCCATAATTACTTCCATTTTAATTTAAAAGTCGGAAGTTTGAAGTGCATTCGAAATCCATTCAAGTCAGGAGTATTATTCAATATTTACATTGACATAAGTTATACTATGTACGTAATGTCTGCTCGCTACGAGGAAGTGCAGACATGCGACACTTTTATTTAGTGAAGTAAAACTTCTTTAGTTGCAACTTTGGAGTAACTCAGATTTTTGTCAGATGAAAGTAATGTTCCACATTACATTTCACATAGTTTAGAACATATTTTATTATTATTATTATAATTAAAAATAAACAGGTGTTTTGTGGCCATCTTCTTGACTGATGTTTTAAAGTGTCAGTTTTGTAGTTAGTACCACCACGTCGTTGCGACTTACCTGTAACGACTGCCCCTGATTACGACTGATCCTTGAGGTCTATCGAGATGAAAATATTGTAATGTCCTGGAGTCCATTTTTTCTTTTATGTTTTTAAGAGTCCTTTTATATTATACATGGACCTAGAGATGCGACTGCATCAACATTAAGAGACTCAAGCGTGAACAAAGTGTTCTTTGTTGCTCGGATAAATCTAGGCTGGATAGTTTATTATTTCTTCTTGCAAAATTGTCTTGCCTTTAATAATGCCTAATGGAAAGCAATGATATGAGGTTTAGGTTTTGATGCGCTAGTCTAGAAAAAATTATAATATGAAGTCATGTCGTATGTCTGCGACGGCGCAATACCTGAGTTGAAAATACCTACTTTCTACCGCGAAAGGAAAAGATTTGCAGATCCGAGATATGCATTGAGTTTCAAAAGTGGATACATTATGAATGCAAATATTATAAAGCTATAAACTTCATATTTCTAAAATACATTTTTATTTAGCCTCCCTATGGCATTCCACTATTTGAACCAGTAATATTATAATGTCTTCGATTAGAACACCCTTTATTATATTTAAGAAAATCAAAGAGTTCTGGCATGGAATCAATTAACTGAAGATTAACTACGCAGACAAAGTCGCGGGATCATATATTTACTCATAATGCATCAATATAATATTATTTCATAAGTAAGTATATCATTTAATGCCAACAGAGTCCATACTAATTGTATCTGTTAAATCAAGAAATAACCACTAAATAGTTATAATCATTTAATAAATACTGATTAATTTTAAACAAAAAAAATCTAATTTAAAACTAACATTGGATTTTTTTTACATTTTCTACATCCTCTACGCCATTTTCAAGTTTGCGAGCACAACCAAACACTCGTTTTAAACTTTTAACAACCTCACGATTCTTAACGTATCCATTTAGATGTTTTTAAATATAATATGGCAATTATGTTGAATGGGGCTTTTAGTATACAAGTTGTGCAAGTAATACTCTAGAAAGTCCACATTTTCTTTTAAAAGTCATAGTGGGTAATTTAAATTTTTGCAACCCAGTAAGTTATATGTATTTAAGTAGGTAACATTTCTAATCGTCATTGGTGAATACTGTGGCCTTATAGGTGAAGTTACCGTCGGATATAATTTGAGAACCCATACTTCCAAACTAATATTATAAAAAAAAGTATGTCTGTCTGTCTGCTACGCTTCTATGGGTTATCTATTCAACCAAATTTGACGTGTACACGTGAAAATTGCTTCAACATCTAAGAATTCTCTTGGGATTTTTCAAAAACCTAAATCCAAGCGGACGAAGACACGGCATCGTCTTGATTATATTGGTTCTAATTTGTGTGCGTGCGTGTTATGCGTCTAGTGGAGACTACCGCCTACCACGAAACATTCAGCGATTTACATCCATACTTAATACTTTAATTTTAATAATACAAATGCGAAAGTGTGTCTGTCTGTCTATCTGCTACGCTTTCAGAGCCCAAGATTGACGGCCTATCTTTTCAACCAGTTTTGATGAAATTTGGTATAGAGGTAGGTTTCATCCCGGGTAAGGACAAAGTCTACTTTTTATCCTGGATAACTAAGGAGTTTCCCCGGAAATCAAAAAAACACGCGGGAAAATTCGTGGGCATCATTTAGTACCCAATAAGGGGTTAGGGTAAGGGATAATTTAGCTTTCATCTTATAAATTACCACCAGGTAAATTTCAGTCAATTTTGTTTCAAATTTTCAATGGTATAAGTGAAAATCTCTTCTCTGATTGAAACATTTAATTTAATTACCAAAATATTTTACACCTCGCATGACTCGTATAACTTTCACAATAACCGATCGGTTACATAATTAATAGTTTATCATGTTGTTAAAAGTGCCCAAATAATTAGTTTATTGGAGGTTCGAGCCGCCGGCCGCTCGTAGGGGCTTATCATTTATTATAGGCAGAAATATAGTCGAACTCGACGGAGTTGTGAAGCATTTAATTTCCCCGTTAAAGGTCTAGTCCCACTGGAGATGCATGGAGCGACAAATAATATTTGTATGAGATTGATTGATGTAATAACATCAATCAATTTAAAAATAAATTACGCGTCTTATTATTAGATAAGACATTTTATAACATTAATGAATTTGTTCAGCTGAGACATTTTAAAATTTTACCTATAATTTTAGATTTTACCTTTGGATAATAATTAATGTATATTTTCCTTATATGCTAACATTATAGATCATATTTATAATTTTTAAACATTGTTTTGTACCTCTGTTGCACGGCTGAAGAGGCAATGTATTATTGCAAAAAATGACTTTGAATCTTTGAATCTTGAATGAGTTTGTACGGGCAATTGTTTGTTTGTTTGTAGTGGCCTAAGTCCTTCTTTCTGAAAGGCGAGCTTTTTGCTTTTACAAATTACAAACCATGACGTACACTAGTCAAGAAATTCTAGGCAACGCACAAAAAACTTTCAAATAGAATCAATCTTCTGGCAAAGTCAAACATAATAATATCAAAATGAAAAACTACAGCAAAGATTAAATTAAAAAAGGCTTAGCATTACAGGAAAAATAGACTTATTAAACGTCGTTTCGCAACAGGCTATTAACTTTTTTGAAAAGAAAACACCAACACTCGCTTAGTGGCTAGCACGGGAACGAGAAAAAAGATTCTCTCAGCCATCCCGTAACACAGTTAATGACTGGTCTCTCCTCGTTTGGGATGTGGTACAAGTTATAAGATTGTAAAGTAAACTAAAGTAAAGTAAAATATACTTTATTGTACACCATTAAAAGAAATACAAACACAAAAACAATCGTAATGGATATTGCACAACTGGCGGCCTTATCGCTTAGATAGCTATCTCTTCCAGGCAACCTTAGTGCAGAGGAAACTTAAAAGAAAGAAAGCGGGAGGGGTGTAGAGACATATGAATAAATAAATATTATATCTATACATAAAAACACAGAAATGTATAATGTAATAATATATAGGATAAATACACAGTATAAAAAAGTAATAGTAATAGGTTATAGACGACAGACGAATAAATAGATTATAATGATAGATAATGTTGTTTCAATTTAGTTTTGAAGATTGGAAGAGATTGAGCTTAATATTAAGATTGTTTATATTTTAAAGCTAAGGCCATGGGGAAAGCTATAATGCTCGGAGTATACCTACGTGATTCAGAAATGAAGGTATCCGTAGGAAAATCAGAGTAATCAAAAAAGCTCAACAAGTTGTGAAGCGGACATGGTAATGGGGATCAATTTAGAGTAAAAAAAGTCGAAGTATCAATCACATTATGCCTAGCTTAATTTGTCTCTAGTTCGAAGTATCAATCACTTTATGCCTAGCTTGATTTGTCTCGATGTAAGTGAAAGGTTCGTCTAACAATGTACACGTTGCGTGCTTTGTGAATTTTCCCTTGCAATAAATGGGCATAGGCATGTAACAGTAAACTCCGAATTGATTCTTACAGCGCTATGCTGCTATAGCAGCTTGTGTACGAACCACGCTCTATCCGAACCAGGCACGGTTTAAAAGACAAAAGTAGTCCAAGGTACAATTGCTTCCCTTTGGTAGAATAGAATTTTAAGTTTGATTTGGTTGTTAGGTAAATCTAATCCAAATCTTTATTAAGAATTAAAGTATATTTTTTAAGTGTTCAGAAGTTCAACCTTGCTAATTTAAACATAATATTATTATTATAATAATATGGTCGCACACTTAGGAAAGTTAATAATATGAATAGCAATTGTTAACATATTGCTAATAAAAGATTACCAATTGATCATAACAGCTTCGGTTAGTTATTCAAACAATTTAAGGGCTAAATGGGTTTTAACGCTATATCTTATGTCTTGAAACCTAATTATTCTGTATATAAGTTCCGGTTAACTTAAATAGACGCATTAAATGTTAGTCTATTGCTGTTCAGGGATTAACTAATCTGGAAAAAGGTAACTGGCCTTCCTTTGTAGTGTATAAAGTATGAATAAATAAAAATATTATAAAATCGTGATATCTGGAAACATGTTTTGCATTCGAAAGCACTAATTACGGTTAGGACTACACATTGTACCTATTTAAGATTTTATCTTACTATTCTGTTAAACTATTTATTTATTTGTCTTTTAATACTAATTTTTTGGTATGACTACAAACAACAAAAAATAAAATGTTAAGTACTTTAAAGGAAAAAGGATAGTTTTAAAATAAGCAAGCTAGCCACCTTCTCGTGACTTTGTGCGCATGAATTAAGTTTATTTCCATTGAAAATTACTCAAATTCTAGTGACGTCGGCCGTACATCCAGAATTACAAGTTTCAATCATAAGTCTAGGCTGTGCATTCCAGTCATGGTACTGTTTTTTAAGTAAGGTTAAATAATAAGCGTTTTTTTAATCCATTAGAAGTTAGCCCTTGACTGCGATCTCACCTGATGGTAAGTGAGCATGTACTCTAAGATGGTAGCAGGCTAAGCTGTTAGGGGTATGGCAGTAAATTCCTTATGGGTTTCTGCACGGCATCGTACCGTAACGATAAATTGCTTGGCGGTACATCTTTGCCGGTAGGGCGGTAACTAGCCACAGCCGAAGCCTCCCACCTCACCTTGACCAGAGAAAATTCAGAAATTATAAATTTCCCAAATTAAACTTGCCGGGCATGGAACCTTGAACCTCCCACGTTAAGACAACAGCGCTCACAACTGCGCCAGGGAGGTCGCGTGATCACCAATTTATGGTATTTTTCTATATAACATTTTTAAAGAAAGCATTATTTTAACAATAGCGACAGAGTGTCGGCCAATATCCTAATCGTCACCTGTATGCAATTTATCATAATAGGGAAATATAACAGAAGTCTGGGGGTATACTTCCATCGCTTCTATCCTTATTGTGTTAATATTATTGTCAACCGTGGTTTAGGATTATAATCCTTACTAGCTGATGCCCGCGACTTCGTCCGCGTGGTTGAGGTTTTTTTGATTCCCGCGGGAACTTCTTAATTTTCCGGGATAAAAAGTAGCCTATGTGCTATTCCAGACTATAATCTATCTCTGTGCCAAATTTCATCCAGATCCGTTCATCCGTTGGAGCGTGATTGAGTAACAAACATACATCCATACATACATACATCCATCCATCCAAACTTTCGCATTTATAATATTTATTATATGGATTTTCAAGGTACGTTACATAAAACTGTCATTTTGAAATAATACTGTTTTAAGCGATGGTAGTAACCCCCCCTGATCATAAAATGATTTTACGTAATCGGTATATTAAAGTAAATATAAACGTAAACAAAAGCACCTACACATTGATTCCGGTAAAGATCACATAAAGGCAGTGAGACACGCAGAGGCACGGCCCGTAATCACGATTGTGCAAACGTTGCCTCGTACCGAGAACTTAACTCGAACACGCTTGTATCACAGAGCGGGGTGAGTGACGTTTATAACTTGCGACACGATATCATTTCTAATATTATTATTTTTACAAAAAATGCCACCAAAAAGTGACATCAGCAGCAAAAACGATGCCGTGTAGAAACCGAATAGGGGCATGGGTTTAATATAACTGCCATTCCCCTAACAGGTTAGCCCGCTGCCATTTTAGACTGCATCATCACTTAGTGAGATCGCAGTCAAGGGCAAACTTGTAGTAGATAAAATAAAATAAAAACTTGGAGTATATTCAGCTCATATTGGAAGGCTCTAGGATAATTCAGTAATAATGATGTTTCGAGACCTTTAAATGAAATAACAAAGTTATAAGTAAAGATGCTCTGGGAGCTCCTAAGATCACGATGCTTTTGTTAAAGAAAGGCAAACAAACCGAAAGCTGAAATAAATGATATTCAATAGATAGATACAAATGTAAAGAGCTTGGTGGACGATACAATATGAAGGCTCTAGGATAATTCCGTAATAATGGTGTTTCGAGACCTTTAAATGAAATAACAAAGTTATAAGTAAAGATGCTCTGGAAGCTCCTAAGATCACGGTGCTTTTGTTACAGAAAGGCAAACAAACCAAAAGATGAAATAAATGATATTCAAATAGATACAAATGTAAAGAGCTTGGCGGACGATACAATATGCACTCTTACCAGCACTTTAACACTTTTCCTATGACTAAATAAATAGACACATTGCAGTGAAGATCACATAAAGGAGTAAGCACATCAGCACGGCCTTTGAATAATCAGGGTGTGCAAACGTTGCCTCGACTTACTTAAATAAGAAGCCTCCAGGATCTCTAACGCACATTGCAATATCTGGAACCAACCGTATTAAAAACTAGTGTAAGAGTAGGAAAAAGATAAGCCTCACTTAGAAGTTGACATACTTGGTTTTTAAAGCAAGGTTATTGATTATGGAAAACCGAAGCAAACACTGCATATTCTCCCACGATATTGAGTACATTCAATGATAACGTTTAAAAAACATTTAGGATGGGATCACTATTTGAATTTTGAAAAAAAACAATCAAAGTAAAATGGTCAATGTTAGGTGAAGAATTTTTCTTACAGTCAAAGTTTTAGTTTCCTATATTATATTATTTTAGTTTTTTCTGTAACGTCTTACGTCATTTTGGCTTAGTTCATTGGCTAATTCCCGATGATAAAGGTACAAGATATTATTCTGATGTGGCCTTGGATGAACCACTTAATGATAACATTATTATTTATATTATATATATTTATCACATACTATTTTATGCAGCTAATATTAATAAACGCATATGATGTCGTAAAATAGTCGGAAATAAAAGTCGCATAATATAACAGTCCTCAGAAGTCACAGCTGCGTTGGGAGCGTGTAATACTGGCAGTGAAGCGCTATCAAAACATTCTAGTACCTACTTCGGATACCTTCTCAATAGATTTTGATTCATTTAAAAATAACGACAACGCTTGGATAGGACAATTGTATGTAGTACTAATGAACATTTGTAGTCGTTTTTGTAGCACTTTTAATTTGATAGATAGATAATTAGATAGATAGATAGATAAATTTCAGGATTCAGGTGACACCATGGAAAAACACCCTGACGGAACGAACTGATCCTTAAAAAACGGAACCCTGGTTCAGGCTGAAAATCAGCGCTGTATGGTCAGTGCTTGCACTGAACATACATCATTATGATGAGCCTGGGCCATTTTTCGGGTTGTGCCATGCGTGATGCGGTAGGTATGCTTGTTATGTATGGCACAATTTGAAAATAAATGTTTTTTCTTTCTTTTCTTTTTATAAATTACTCACTCACGATAATAACGTCCATCTAACACAGCGTAAGTTTGCTCGCAAATTATATAAGAAACTATATGGGTACTATCCATACTTGTATCCTTCAGCTTTTGTATTGGGTATGTTGGGGCTAGAAACTCTAGAAACAAGGAGGAACAGAGCTATTCTGCTACACTATTACCTTTTACTCCACGGCAAAGTTGATAACCCCGACACATTGTCTAGGTGCGCATTGGCAGTGAGGGTGCCGGGTAAGACTGTCCGTTCGTGTAGGCGATTGCCCTTTTTTTATTTGAAAGTAACGCGAACAAATTTTGCAGAAAATGCGCCAACCCTACTGCTAGCACTTCACGCTGGGACGAGGCGCTCGGGCGCGGCACTCGGCGAGTGCTGCCGAGGCGAGAAGTACCTCTCCACACGCTCGGGTACCTTAGTTGCCGGCAAACCGTCGAAGATGCAGGTTGACACTGAAAAAGTCGCTGCTGCAACAGCTTTGTGCGCGCTTACTCATTATAAATTATAATTATGTGCGCACCTATTGCACAAAAAAAAATTGAAATACATATACTTCTTCATATCTAACTGAAAGCCCAAATGCTAAGTTTCCTGGCTATAACTTGAGAAATGAATGACTTTCGTACAAAATTTCAACCCCTATTTTACCCCTTTGGGGGTAGAATTTTGAAAAACTGTGACACACGTATTTCTTTATTTTTTACTTTAAGCCAAAATACCAAGTTTCATGGATATATCTTGAGAAATGACTGACTTTTATACAAACTTGAACCCCCTGTTTCACCCCCTTAGGGGTGGAATTTTGCAAAATCCTTCCTTATTGAGCGCCTACGTCACAAAAGGAACCTACTGTCATAATTTCAAGTTTCTAGAAATCCCAGCGGTTTAGCCTGTTCGTTGATATATAAGTCAGTCAGTCAGTCAGGACTTTGAATTTTCTCCGTGTGCTCTGAACACTGACGACACGAGCGTATGGAAGGGCCGCTCGCGCTGGCCACTCGTCACTTTGATCTTTCGTCGAAAACCGCCCATCAAAGCGAGCGGCGGCGAGGCGAGGCGAGAGCGCACGAGACGACCCGAGCGGGCCTTCTTCACACTGGCGCTCGCCGCCGCTCGCCTACACTCGCCCAACGTGAAGAGCCGGCATACGAGTACTTACTCTGCTCAACGATCTGATTGCTCAGCACCAACAGCTAGACGTATTTAATATTAGTTTTAATGAATTTTGTCAAATGTGTAATTCCTGACTCGGTATGCGTTTTGGCATTGCTGTAAGCGTACCGAGGATATTATTTAATAAATCAATAAATCAATAAATCAATAAATCAATCTAACGGAATTACAATAAAAGCGGCGATAACCAACAAAAAAAAGTGGGAAAAACAGTACATAGAAAATCTGTATGAAAAAAAACAGTAAGAAAAAAAAACATAGTCCTTAAAGAAATGCACCATAATTAGATATAGCTCGTACCTACCAATAGTTGGCATATTTTATTATTTTTATATTTTACCAGTTATAAAGTTAGTTAGTTAGATAAGCTTAGCTTAGTTTGTTCCACATATTTCTATAGTAGGTATAATCAATTCTAGTCGAGAAATGGAACTGCACATAATTATTATAAAGGGATAAAATATGAAGGCGTGTCATGTTGAAGTTTTGTCCTGTCCTATCAGTGTTTTTGCCTTAACGGTGGAGGAAAACATCGTAGGGGATATTCTTAAAGGTGTGTAAAGTCTACCAATCCGCACTCGGCCAGCGTGTTGAACTATAGCCAAAACCTTTGTCATTCTAAGAATAAGCTTTTTATTCCGGACATTAACATAGTATAGGTATACTTTCTACCTCAGACAGTGAAAGAGTTCCTACGGGAATTTACACCAATCTAAGGCGTCAGACACGGAACTAGCGACGGCGACAGCGGGGCGATGGAATCCGAGAGCTGGCGACGAATTTCGGGAAGGTCCTTTAAGCAAGTTGAAATTGTGGAAAAATATAATTTCGTTCATTGGCGAATCCAGTTCTGCCAGTCTGGTAGAGCGTTTGCGGTTATTTCGCTACTATATTTGCAAAAAAAATCGGAAAAAGCACTTTCTTGGCAACTTGATTTTTTTATCTTTAAATTTTATACTTAAAGAATTCGAAAAAATAAATCCCAGACGTTTTTGTTGGTAATAAAGTATTACCAGACCTCTTTCAAATTGTTCCCGAAATTCGTCGCCAGCTCGCCGACTAATCGCATCGCCCCGCTACCGCCGTCGCCCCGCTACCGCTAGCTTCGAGCCCGTACACTTAATGTACAAAGTCGCGGGTACCAGCTAGTAAGATAAGACCACGTGTTACATTAATTTTCCTTTGAGTTAGAATAGGGATAAGTAATAATACTTCGCTAACTAAGTTACTTGTTACAGGCTTTCTCGACTATATTGATTAGTTTCGTTAACTTCGGTATAATTATTATCGGGCTATCACCTTGTTAGGAAAGCATTTGAAACTTGTAAAAACAAAATTATCACGTAAAGTTAATCAATACAAAATGTTAAACGAATAAACATCATACTAATATTATTATAAATGCGAATGTGTGTTTGTTTGTTGGTTTAATGGGTTGTCCTTCAATCACGCCGCAAAGGAGCAACGGATTGACGTGATTTTTGGTATGGGTATAGTGAGGACCTGGAGAGTGACATAGCTACTTTTTATCCGGGAAAATGAAGGAGTTCCCGCGAGAATCAAAAAAACTTAAACCACGCGGACGAAGTCGCGGGTATCAGCTAGTAATTAATTAATAAATATTATAAAGAGGAAAGATTTGTTTGTTTGTTTATTTGTTTGTAATGGATAAATCTAAAAACTACTCAACCGATTTTAAAAATTCTTTCACCAGTAGATACATTATCAGCGAGTAACATCGAAAATTGCAATTATGTGAACTTAGTCGGAAATTTCAAATTATAATCCTCTCTTGAGAGCTTACGTGGCGTGCGCTGCGTAAATAGTTAAAGTTACACGAAAACAATGTATGGCCACAGAATAGGTAATGGTATGGCGGAATTGTCCCTCTCAAAAAGTTCTAAAAAAAAGTCTGCGATAGCATACATCTATTTTTTAAGGTTGACTCACAATAACCACTTTTATAGCTTTAATGGGTATAGACTATTAGGATTATTAGTGCTACCCGTGCGAAGCCGGGGCGGATTGCTAGTAATTATAAAGGAAGTACCGAGTACGCACATGCAAAACGTACTTTCTATCAAATAAAAAAAGCTATTTATACCGCGACTGTTATAAATCTTAATAAGAATCACATGCATGCTAAATAAACTTATAAAACGTAAAGTAAAGACGTGAGCGAGCGACATTAGAAGCGCGATATAAAAACATACGGCCATCATACAGCGCCATCTAGATTTGCCTCCGGTAGGTAACTATTCCGAGGTTAGCAAATAGCATGCAAGTTTTCAATTTCAAGTTATTTATTTGTGATACGGTAGACATAGGATGTTTGATTAATTATTACCGCCATAGTGTAACTAGATAAGGAATTGGAAGAAATTCTAGTTGAAGTGTATGATTTTAGTTTTGTCCTCCTAATATTTAAATTGTTATCCTCGAGTCACGGAATACTTTGCTATAATATATACTCATATCTATCGAATACTAATATAAGGACTTATTTATTTCTGCTTCATAATTTTGTATACTGTGACCCTCGCAATACATATACATAAACAGTACAGTAATTGTCCGCGATCATTTTCAAAAATGTTTTTGAAGATTAATCCCTAACAACAACCTAAAGTTTGTTTTGGGCTCTTCTCAGACCAGGGCGCGTTTGGAACCCTCGTAGCTTTATTTTTAAGATACCGGTTAATTATCACCATCAAGTCTTATTCTTTGTAAACATGACGTTCAGAAGGTGTACTTTGTACTGTACCTATTTTGAATAAAGATGTTTTGAGTTTGAGTTTAACGAAACCAGTATATGGCTGTACGGCTGGATCGAAAAAAATTAGATTAATCTATAATATCTATACTATAATATTAATATGGATGAATGAATGTATTGTTGGATGGATGTTTGTTACACAATCACGCCAAAATGGCTGATCGGATCTGGATGAAATTTGGTACAGAGGTAGACAATAGTCTGGAATAGGCTTTTTATCCCGGAAAATTAAAGAGTTCTCCCGGGAACCAAAGAACCTCAATCCATGCGAACAAATTCGCAGACATCAGCTAGTAATTAATAAAATTAAAAACCTCGAACTTTGTATGGTGCTGTTTAAAATTGTAAAAATTACAGCACCACACAGCCGACATATTGGTTTTTTTTAAATATAGCCAGTGTCTCTCGGGAGGATCCCAACAATACCCCTAACATCCAAATCTGTTCAGGCTTTTCAAAGTTATGGTGGATTAAAGAAACTCACATGGTATACATCCAAACATGAACCTGAAGGTTTGTACGGAACCCACGGTGCGCGAGTCCGACTCGCACTTGGGCGGTTTTTTCAATTATTGTCTCTTGCTATAAATTCCCACCGATGCGTAGTCGGGCGTTTACCAATTTTTATATATATTAATGTATGCTTAACAGGTAATTTATATGCAAATTATTAACAATCCTAACGTCGAATATGGTTTCCGTATAAACAAGCCAATAAAACAATGGCCGCCGCATCGAATTAGATTCAAATACTATAGTAGTTTGTGATATAAGGGCGGTAAATAGGTTTTTACATACGAGTTGACTAATGTCAGCCCGATGACGCCAGTCGAGGGCTGACCATCGTCACGAGTTTGTTAAAACCTTAACGCCCGTGTATCACACGATATTTTTCAATACATTTGTGAGAAAACTTGAAATTAAAAGTCGAGTAGGTCGTAGGTACTCACTAGAAAATGGCTTCTCACGCCCATACTTAGTCGAGATTTTCGGCGGCTATTACAAGCGCGACTTTTTTCTCACAGCTAAAATACCTTATTGATGATTTAATTTTATTAGGATTACACATCACATAAACCACTCATCTTATTATTTAATAATTTTTAAGAAAAACTCAATGAAACTTTTAAAAATAGCGCGCACAGATTCAAGATTTTAGTAGTACCTATCTATAGCGCGTTGTTGTAATTGCTTTTTTTTTAATTGGCTTCATGGCTCTAGGTTCTAGCTCTTAACTATCAGCCTGGACTATTCAGCCTTTACTTTTTTGATTTATAAAACTTAAAACAATTTTAATTAACTAAATTAAATACCAATTTTTAATTTCATGAATTAATTTCATCAATCCACATCTAAATGTTATTATTTTTTAAGTTTTCTACATACAAAGTCAATATCATTATGAACCTTCTTTCAAGAAAACTTTTTATTTAGAAGTAAAGTGGCCTTACAAAAATTAAAAAAAAAACTGCAAAAAAATAGCACGAGGGCAGTAAATTCTGCAAAAAAAAAGCACGAGGGCAGTAAATTTAACTTACAAGCCCTGTTTACTGCCTCTGTAAGTGCATTTTGCGAGCAAGTGTATTGAAAATTGTATTTACACACACACAACTGACGCACACAATTGGAAATGCAAAACTAAATGTGAATTCAATATTAAAATGTTTGCTATTCTGTTATTGAACAGAAAGCAAAAATCAACCTGCCCCAAAAAGCAACCTTCGTATTCCATTTGTCCACACTATTATAATTGCGAAAATGTGGCTGTCTGTTATGCTTTCAGAGGCAACCTTTTCAACAGATTTTATTTATTTATTTATTCTCTCCCTGCGTCGTATTCCCATTGCTGAGGGTCGCTCATTTCCCTTAATCTTTTCTTCCCTTTCCATTAATCACATAGTGACAGGGGTTTTCTTGGTATAGTAGTGCGGTGGGTTCCCAGGTCATTCCACATACGACTCCACTGAGTACTATTTCAACTCTGAGTTACTATCGATTATTATCAGATTGATAATAACGGGGACCGACGGCTTAACGTACTCTCAGAGGCACGGAGGAAATGAAAAGGCCAAAATATTGACTACCAAATTCGCTCACCCATCCAGTTACCGAATTGGGTCAACGTTGCTTAACCATCGCAATGGACTGATATGCGTTGTCGCAACTAGGCCTTTCACCCCTCAAATAATAATTTATTTATTAATACTTATTTAATTTATAAAGACAATTAGAATTGACGATTGAATTTTGAATGAATTTTATGATTTTTGATGAAATTTTAGTAGGTACAGAGATAGGGCACAGATACTATCAGGTAATTTTTTGTGAATTCGCGTGATCTCAAAACGACGCCATACTTTACACTTTTTACTTTGTAAGAAACTAACATACGAGTAGCATTACCAAACGCTTCATAAAAAATCGTTTGTATTTGCAAAATCGTAAGTTTCTACTTACGCAAATAAAACTTACAAGAGTAGGTAATAGCGACCTCGGAGTCCACAAAAGACTCCACACAAGTTTACAAGTTACTACCTTCAACGAGCAGCTGGAAGCAAGCAACCCAAGACCGTGTCCTGTGGAGATTCATGCAGGAGACCTTCGTCCAGCCGTGGATACCTTCTGCCCCCCGATTGTGTAAGGAAATGAGTTTGTTGTGGGGTCTTCTCAGACTAGGGCGCGTTTGGAACCCTCGTAGCTTTAGTCCTAAGATATCGTAGTAAATATTATCACCATCAAGTCTTATTCTTTGTAAACATGACGTTCAGAAGGTGTACTTTGTAGGTACCTATTTTGAATAAAGATGTTTTGATTTGATTTGAAATCGTAATCGTTATCGCTTGTCAAACGGACAACTCGACCTGTTTAAGGAGTTCATAGATGCCTGCACGTCACAAAGCATGTATGAACTTCTTAAACAGTTCGAGTAAAACGTTTTAAGCTGTCAAAATATTACGATTTGTTTAGATAATTAGGCCTCTGGTTGAAGAAACCACGACAATAATGACCCGGCCCAACAATCAGCACGGGTGACTTTGACTTTCTCTCTCTTAACAACTCATTGCCGGCTTACTACTGCGTACGAGTCTACTCTTGGAATGAGTAGGGTTTGGCCATAGTCCACCACGCTGACCAAGTGTAAATTGGCAGACTTCACAATCTTCGAGAGCATTATGAAGATCTCTTGGGTGTGCAAATTCCTCACGATGTTTACTTGATACTTAACTTTTGAAAACGCTCGAAAAGTTAGAAGTGAGTGCCCGGGGTCGAACCCGTGACCCGTACAGAAGGTCTTAACCACTAGGCTATTACAGCTAGCAGTGACTCAGAATCATAGGGTAATCTTAAGCACCATCAAGTTTTTCTCCTACATGTGAAAAATAAAGTTTCCGCAAAAGAAACGTCCCTTTTTCATAAGAGTATTAAAAAGTTTCCCCCAAAAACAAACTTCGCGTATGAATATACCATTACAAGTTTAATCAGAACGCAGTACAATAAGGAAACTTTATTTTAACCCCCATTAGGCAAGGGACGGTCGTAAAATACAGGGGGGGTCGATAATCTCTATTTATAAGGCAACTGGACACCGGGGCTAGTGGGGGATTATCCTGTAACGAGATAACTTTCTTACGAGTATGAGACACGGAACTCTACTAATCTTTACGTGGACATGGATAAAATATGTTACCGGCCAAAGAATAAACTAGTTTTGCCCGAGATGGTAGTTATATAGTTTCTGTTATATTAATTATAATAATGTGCTCCCAACCGAATTTCGGCCACGGCGGCTTATCTCCAGAGAGATTAGCCATCTGAGCGGGAGATATTATAGTGCACAAGTGTGTGTGCATGCACAGGTGCATTGTCTGTTCGTTTACTCTCATAGCCCGATGGAACAGCAAATTCTACACGACCGGAGAGAGATCAGGCGCAGGACCGACGGCTTTACGTGCTCTCCGAGGCACAGGGGTGATACACCGTCAATTTCCCAACTGCCGGTTAGTGCTGAGAATTTCTTGTCAGAAAAACCCAACACTATTTGGGTTTTTCGCTGGCCCGACCTGGGACCCGATCCCGGGACCCGGTCGGCTGCAGTCAAACATGCTTACTACTAAACCAACGAGGCAGTAATATATTATTTATTATTTATTAATAATATAATATTATTATTATGTTGTCTTAACACGCGGAGGTCCTGGTTTGATCTCCAGCAGGGTAAATTTGGGAGTTTGTAAATTTTTAAATTTTCCCTGGTCTGGCCTGGTGGGAGGCTTCGGCCGTGGCTAGTTACCACCCTACCGGCAAAGACGTGCCGCCGAGTGATTTAGCGTTCCGGTGCGATGCCGTGTAGAAACCGAATAAGGGTATGGGTTAGCCCGCCCCCTTAGCAAGTTAGCCCGCTAAAGTGATGCAGTCTAAGATGTCTCATACCATCATACCATCCACCAGGTGAGATTGCAGTTAAGGGCTAACTTGTAGTGGCGTAAAAAAAATGCTCTGTACTACAGCAAACATCTCTCGGAAAAACTTACCTCACTTAAACCCAACTCTCATCGTAATTAAAACCTACGTCTACCAATTTAGTCTTAATCTCCTTAATACAGTACCTATATAGGCACAGATTTATTCATCACAAAGGCCTGTTACGTGTCAGTTAGACCTACATACGCCTTTATTGGAGACGAGCGTGTCTACGTCTTAATTAAACGAAAGACAATACTCCCGGATTAACCGATGTTAATCGATTTAGGCGTTAGCTTTATTACAATTCAATCAAGTGCTCTTATGGGAAGGAAATTTACATTATGTGGAACAAATAGAGAGTTATCTTCATGTTATACTTACTTAAAATAACCCCATTTTTGTTGTACTTTACCATGCAACTTTGGTATCCATAACCAAGTTAAAGGTTATTATCTACATATATAAAATTCAAAGTCCTGACTGACTGACTGACTGACTGACTTATATATCAACGCACAGCTTAAACCGCTGGTCCTAGAGACATGAAATTTGGAGGGTGTCTTCTTTGTGAAGAGTAGGTATCCACTAAGAAAGGATTTTTCGAAATTCCACCCCCAAAGGGGTAAAATAGGGGATGAAAGTTTGTATGAAAGTCCGTCATTTTTTCAAGTTATATCCATGAAACTTGGTATTTGAGCTACCGGTTCAAAATGAAGAAATATGTGTTTCGCCATTTTCGAAAGTTCTACCCTCATAGGGCTGAAACAGGGGTTGAAAGATTGTAGGAAAGTCCGTCATTTTTCAAGCTGTAGCCATGAAACTTGGTGTTTGGGATTTCGGTTTGAAATGAAAAAATACGTGATTCACAGTTTTTGAAAATTCTATCCCCAAGGACGTCAAATAGAGAGTTTATCCTTCAATCACGCCGAAATAGAGCAACGGATCAACGTGATTTTTTCATGGGTATAGTTGAGGACTTGGAGAGTGACATAGGCTTCTTTTTATCCCGGAAAATAAGGAGTTCCTGTGGGAATCAAAAACTTATGCCACGAGAACGAAGTCGCGGGCGTGCGCTAGTTGCGTATAAATCACAATCAATCAATCAATCAATCAATCGTTTATTTGCTTGAAACATTGTACAAATAATTTATAGTTATTTGTGTTACATGGGGCCAAAGAAAATTTTTGTTCCCCGAGGGCGCTATTTCGAATTCAGAGCGAAGTGAAGGATTCTATAGTAGAATCCCGAGCGTAGCGAGGGGTTCTAAAGTAGAATCCTGAGCGTAGCGAGGAATTCAATATACGCCGCCCGAGAACAAAAAATTTGGCCCCGAGTGACACACACTATTTTTCATCATTACGTATGAGAAAAAGCTAGGAGTATCAACCTACTATGTATGGACATTACCTATACGTTTAAGCACCAATCAGAAGATACTCCTATCAACCTTCTATGTAATTGTATAGACATTATTTAGACGTATATTTAAAGTTTAAATAAAATGTAAAGACGTATATCCGATCAACAAATTGATCACGTGACTTCGGACCAATCAAAACAGAGAAATGCAATGTCGTATATTCGATCAACAAATTGATGACGTGACTTCGGACCAATCAGAAGAGAGAAATGAAAAGTCCCATGGGCCTACAAGTGACACTTTGCTCCCGCTATCCTCTGAAGGCAATATGCGTTTTTCGAATAGGTATGATGAAAAATATTTTTTTTAACTTACGCTCTGCCTTCATTCCTTTTTCTTCCAAGTTGCTGAGAGTTTTCCTCCCTAGGTTTAGATTAAGATTTCTTAGGTAAGTATGAGGTGGTCTCTCACTTTATCACCTGATGTGTGTCATAACTGAGACTGACGGCATCGAGACAAGTAGGAGATGAAAAGATCAAAGTCGGTTATCCATCTTACTAACTTGGATCAACGTTTCTTAAGGTCTAGCCCTACTTGAGATGCACAGAGTGGCGTGCAAATATTATTTGTTTGAGTTTGTACGGGACCGCAGTGCATCTCCGTGCCGCGTGGCTTAAGTGGGCTCAGGTCCAAACAACTTCATTCAAAGAACACTTGCCGCTACGTGCCACGCCTCTGTAGAGGGGCTAGACTTTTAACCAACAAAATCTACTGGTATGCGCCAGATAAAACTACATGCAAGTGGTCCAAACTCATCGTGTTCCAGATGCATCACTTGTATCATCTTGTAGGATCACTACGACCAACGTGTGTAAAGCTAAGGTTTTAATTAGTATTTCTTCAATTCTGAAATCAAAGCACCGCAAAATTATCTTCCAATACAAACCAATGACATAAATCCAATATTTAACTCGATGTAAATCTAGTTCACTAGTCACCAAGGTCCATTTATTTTAATAACCATACATAATGCAATCTAAAATCGTTCATAAATCAATGCACATAAGATTCAATTTAGTTATAAATTAATTTATCTGCAGCCAGGCGTTTGGCGTAGCATTCCAATAGGGTCGAGACTTGTCGATTGTCGATAATCGAATTTCAACCACGTATATTCATTATTTCCGCTAAACTCGTTGATGTGTGTCCTAAGATACCAACGACGGCGGCGCTTTGATCTTGATGGCGTCTTAACTCGATATTGGATTTTCGATATTTGGTTCTGAAAACGAAGATTCTAGGCACAAACATTGAATTACTCATCATTAGCCTTCAGCAGGCAGCTTCATTGTCTACTACCTTATAGTCTGATAATTAATTATTAAGTATCTCTTTTTCTCTTATAATAGCCGTCATACTAAAATCCATATTAATTCCATACTAATATTATAAATGCGAAAGTGTGTCTGTCTGTCTGTCTATCTGTCTGTCAGACAGATAGACAGACAGACAGAAAGGCCGCTTTCCCGGCCCATCTTTTCAATCGATTTTGCTGAAATTTGGTATAGAGGTAGTCTATATCCCGGAGAAGGACATAGGGACTTTAATTCCCGGAAAACTAAGGAGTTCCTGCGGGAATCAAAATACCTTAATCCACGCGGACGAAGTAGCGGACATCATCTAGTATTTTTATAAATTTTGTAGGGAATAGTGCCTTTTGTACCTTGTCGTCATGCGATGTAGTTATTAAAATTAGCCGTTTTCGAAGCCAAACTAATTAATACCTAATGTTATTATTTGTCAAATAGGAAGATTACTAAGTTATCTTCAGTATGATCTTCAGGTTTTGGCTTTTAGTTTAGATTGAAGATTAAGTTCGTTTTAGAAAATTAATAAACATTTATTATCGATACTTTGTTATATAAATTCTTTCATCTCTAGTTCATAAAGCAGAGACTCGTCAGCGTCGCTGCCTTCGTTTGCTATATCTACCGTCTTATAATCCCAGCTTAATAATCGTTTCATTTAAGCACTTCCATCTTATTGGATGAAGGCAGGGTAAAAATCCTGGTCTTAGAGTATCTTAGATTTATTAAAAACGAAGAACGTATGAGCTGTTGAGGCGTCTGCAGTGCTTTACTAAGCAAGTTTTTTAGTTCAATCGATTGATACAAAAATAACTTAAAACGAATTTCATTTAAAAATAATAATTTTTATAATAATAGAAGGTCCTAATTATAATTTAAATTAATAAGTAAATATTATGTTTTTACAAAGTCTATATATAGTGTGTGTTCCGTTATAAGCACTGCGAGCACTGGCAGTGCTCTTTACTGGGGACTTTCAGTGCTCTCAGTGTATTTCGGAACGCACCCATAATCTATATATATATAATATTGTGCCATAATCAAAATTGTCAAATCATTTGTATTTTTTAAATACCCACAATTTGCAACATTTTTTAATTTCGATTGTCAGCGTTTGTCACTTGTAAACAATTCCTTTGATTTAACGCAATTCGAGAATTTGTTTATGCTCTAACGCAATTAACTAAAGTATAAATGGTGTAGTGTAACCTAAACCTAAACTCCTTTTAGGGTTCCGCATTGTCCTGAATAAGTAGTTGAGTTCAGTGTGCCGACTTATTTCAGCTGCCGGCCCGAGTACCTACCTACCCACCGAGGCCCAGCGAGCGTTGACTACATCTGCGTAGCCGGAAAGGTGATTGCATTTCTGGGATTGGAGGACACCAGCGCTGAAGTCAGCACCGACCAGCGATTCGTATCCGTGCCGGCCTATTCAGATAAGTGCCCTATAACTATCCTATACGCAGTTCCTTTGTTACCTTACATCCTGCACCTAAATACAAAATCCTACAAAAACATCATTCAAATTCCTTCTTTAATAATTCCGTTATTAGTGAAATAAATCAGTGGAATTAAGCCATAGTAGGTAGGTAGGTACGTGACGTGTGACGTCATAAAGATTGCATCATCTTTAATTGCTATTTTTTCGCCCGGGAGGCCCATGAAATTTCTCGTCTCAATTTCAATATATTATAAAATTACATTCTACTTATATAGGCATTTTTTTATAGATTATTTTTAAGAAAAATGTTCAACTTTATTTTTTTTACAACACTAGATACAAGTTATCCCTTGACTGCGATCTCACCTGATGGTAAATGATGATGCAGTCTAAGATGGTAGCGGGCTAACCTGTTAGGGGCATGGCAGTTATATTAAACCCATACTGTGCCCATACCCCTGTTTGGTTTCTGCACGGCATTGTACCGGAACGCTAAATCGCTTGACGGCAGGTCTTTGCCGGTAGGGTGGTAGTTAGCTACAGCCGAAGCCGTACCGGAACGCTAAATCGCTTGACGGTACGTCTTTGCCGGTAGGGTGGTAGCTAGCTACAGCCGAAGCCTCCCACCAGGCCAGACCAGAGAAAATTCAGAAATTATAAATTCCTAAATTGACCCTGCTGGGGATTGAACCCGGGACCTCCGCACATTACAGTCCTAGGTAAATGACGAAAGCTACGCGACACAGCGTGATATGACACCACATAGAAAATAACTAAATATTATATAACCAAATGGATAAATACTCTCAGTCAAAATCGTTTCTGAGCTTTGAAATATGACTAACTAGCTGAGGCCCGCGCCTTCGTCCGCGTGGAATTAGTTTTTGAAATTCCCACGAAAATTTCCACGAAATTTGAATTTTCCGGGATAAAATTTAGCCTATGTCACTCTCTAAGTCCTCACCTATATCCACGCAAAAAAATCACGTCAATCTGTTGCTCTGTGCGGCGTGATTGGAGGACAAACCAACAAACCTACACACTTTCCCATTTATTATATGAGTATCACAGATGTAGTACGAGTATAATGATTCTGTGGTGCTGACTTATGGAGTGAAATACAGATTCCTATCCAATTGTTAACATCTTTTTGAAGTCGGTTACAAAATTCGTAAAATGATGAAAATTATCAGTTTAAAATCCACTGAATTTCGCTCACAACATTTCAAATATATTTCTGAGAAGTGAAACAGTTTTTATGAAATTTTAATAGTTTTAAAATCCAGCTTCTCAAAAAGCGATTTGCAAAATGTGCTCCCTTGTTTCCGAATCAGATTGAACGACCAAGACTGGTCGCCATTACTCTTCCTAACGACCCTAAGGACTGTCAACTTGGGTCGAAGTTGTTATTTACTACAGCTTAGTATGTAAATGCATGTCCTCTTCAAGTGTCATTAGGAGATTGCTTTAAACTTTAAGAAAGTTTAGTTTTAAGACGCTTTCTGATACCGAACTTTTCTCTTGAGTTTTCCAAGCGCTATGGAAGCCAACTTGATTTTTGATATTTCTTGTTAGAACATAATTCTTTTTTCATCATACCTATTCGAAAAACGCATATTGCCTTCAGAGGATAGCGGGAGCAAAGTGTAACTTGTAGGCCCATAGGACTTTTCATTTCTCTCTTCTGATTGGTCCGAAGTCACGTCATCAATTTGTTGATCGAATATACGACTTTGCATTTCTCTGTTCTGATTGGTCCGAAGTCACGTGATCAATTTATTGATCGGATATATACGTCTTTACATTTTATTTAAACTTTAAATATACGTCTAAATAATGTCTATACAATTACATAGAAGGTTGATAGGAGTATCTTCTGATTGGTGCTTAAACGTATAGGTAATGTCCATACATAGTAGGTTGATACTCCTAGCTTTTTCTCATACGTAATAATGAAAAATAGTGTGTGTCACTCGGGGCCAAATTTTTTGTTCTCGGGCGGCGTATATTGAATTCCTCGCTACGCTCAGGATTCTACTTTAGAATCCTTCACTTCGCTCTGAATTCAAAATAGCGCCCTCGGGGAACAAAAATTTTCTTTGGCCCCATGTAACACAAATAACTATTTCATCATACCTATTCGAAAAACGAATATTGGCTTCAGAGGATAGCGGGAGCAAAATGTAATTTGTTGGCCCATAGGACTTTTCATTTCTCTTTTCTGATTGGTCTGAAGTCACGTGATCAATTTGTTGATCGGATATACGACTTTTCATTTCTCTGTACTGATTGGTCCGAAGTCACGTGATCAATTTGTTGATCGGGTATACGTCTTTACATTTTATTTAAACTTTAAATATACGTCTAAATAATGTCTATACAATTACATAGAATGTTGATAGGAGTATCTTCTGGTTGGTCCGCGCTCGTGCTTCTGATTGGTGCTTAAACGTATAGGTAATGTCCATACATAGTAGGTTGATACTCCTAGCTTTTTCTCATACATAATGATGAAAAATAGTATGTGTCACTCGGGGCCAAATTTTTTGTTCTCGGGCGGCGTATATTGAATTCCTCGCTACGCTCAGGATTCTACTTTAGAATCCTTCACTTCGCTCTGAATTCAAAATAGCGCCCTCGGGGAACAAAAATTTTCTAGAAACGTAGCCTGGGTGAAAAAAAAGTCGTGTCGTAGACAGGTTCGAATCCCATTTACGATATTCTTATTCACACAAAAACTTGTAGTGATTTTTGCATGTGTAGGTGTACTAGTGGTGTACAGAATAGCAGGGTCATAAAGGCTACTTTTGTCTCGGTAAATCTAAGTGTTCCACTAGGATTCTTACAACCTTAATCGAGCCGGATGAAGTCGTGGGCATCATCTAGTATTAAGATTATTATACCAGCTACTGCAATATCTATTAACGTTGAAATATTTATAGAAATAGAAATCCATACTATAATATTATAAATGCGAAAGTGTGTCTGTCTGTCTGTCTGTCTGTCTGTCTGATACGCTTTCCCGGCCCATCTTTTCAACCGATTTTGCTGAAATTTGGTATACAGGTAGGTTATATCCCGGGAAAGGACATAGGCTACTTTTTATCCCGGAAAATTAAGCAGTTCCCGCGGGAATCAAAAACCTTAATCCACGCGGACGAAGTCGCGGGCATCATCTAGTCTTTAGTAATGAAATAACTAAAGTACAAAATTACAATTCCTGGCCCCGAAAATACGAGGACTCGTGTCTTAGGGGCCTCTTTTATAACAATGTTGTAATAAATATGAAATTAAGAATCGATATCAACACTTGAATCTCTTCATTTTATCAAGTGTCCTTTATCATTTAAATAAATAAATAAATAATCTTTTATTTAGCCAAAAAAATTACATTAAATGAAACATACGTACATGTACGTCTATTTTAGACTCTACATGAGATGCAAACTCGTAATACAGATTAAAATTCTAGTGGAGGTTACAAGTACCGTCTGGTTCTGATATTTAATTTCGCCATTAAAACCCCATCAAGTTTCATACAATTTCATACCCCATTTACTCAAGTAATGCATCCAAATCACTTACGACCCTTTGCAACCTTTTGATAAACTTATTTGCCTACTTTAAGTGACTTAAAAGGGATTATTTAATCTTAAAAGTCGAGGATAAGGGTTGGGGTGCAATTGAAGATATCTTATTTAACTCCAGCACCCCTATTTGTATATTATGGAGTGTTGGGGGTACTTGGCCACCCAAAGCTAAGCTATGAGCATAATATTATTATTACTATGCGGAAACTTTTCGGTTGATTATTAACATTCCAGCTTTGTGAAATTGAATTTGTTTTTAAATGAGTTTTGATGCAATATCAGTGATAAATACTCTCTCTTCTTCACTTCAGTCGATTATCAGGTCAATTGCATTCAACATTATTTTATGTTGAATACAACAGTATTTCCTTCATCGTTAAAGACGGATTTTATTTTATTTTATTGCATCACAAGTCTGTAATTTTATCTAGTGGTCAGTGATGATGCAGTCTAAGATTGTAGCAGGCTAACCTGTTAGTGGTGTGGCAGTTAGATTAGACCCATACTCTTAATCGGTTTTTATAGCATCGTACTGTAACGCTAAATTGCTTGGCGGCACATCTCTGCCGGTAGGATGGTTAGCAGGTAACTAGCCACGGCCGAAGCCTCCCACCAAGCAAAAGGTTTTTAATCGATTCTCACTATTTTCTTACCAAAATACAAACCTCAATCTTAAGAGGAGATTAACTATGTCTATAATCCACGAAGCTTCGACGGATTTATTGTGCGGCTTATTTCTCACTTCAAAACGAGGATGAGATAGATTTGGGATGCGATCGTAGTGATTTTCGGAACGCATTATGGGGGTTAAAGGGAGACATAGGGATTTAGATTATTTATTTGCCCTCTGGCTGTAGCAGTTGATCGTTTTATATACCCACTCTCTTTTTCCCGTTTCCAGCTTTTTTTGTGAACAAAAATACAATTGAATCGGTCATTTCAAAAACCTCATAAGTCACTCAATTAGAATTTTTCAGGAATCAATAAAAACTGTTTCATGCACAAACAAATGAGTTTTAAAAGGACTTTTTTATGGTTAATTTAGTATTTGAGTGGTAAAAAATTTAAATACCGAATAACCTCCACAGTTTATCAATAAAAATAATGAAAAAAACCTGAAAAACTGTTCTTGACTTATGTTGTTTTAGCAAGAATTAGGGTTAGTGGTATATACTTTAACCAAAACAATCGTAGTTATCATGTTTTTTATTGCTAATTATTGAAAATTACAATTAAAAATAACCTTATTAACATTTTACATGTATTAATTTGTCATGTTTTAATATCTTTAAGGTACATAGTCATATTCTCCACCATTCTCATCTGGATTATCTTCAACATTTGCAGTTGGACTGCTAAAAATATTGTTAAAAAATGGCATATGCTCTTCAAGAATGCTATCTTGAATTTGCTTTAAATCGTCTAATTTTTTTTTATTGATGGGCACTTTTGAATCATAAGCCTTGGCTGATGGACGTGAAACAGAAGAAGAAGTTTTTTTATTAATATGAATGAATGTTTAATCAATCTATTAAAATTATATTCCTCGGCTATGATAAGTAGTACCTTTTTTACCTGAATCATACCTACTGAAAACTCATGTATGTCGAAGGTGCGAATGATTTTTTCTGTTCTTTTGGGACTTTTTCCCATAAGATTCAGTTGACAAACATGTTTTTTGAACAAATTTGAGTTAGTTTTGTAAAATATGTAGTTGCTTACAAGACACAAATATGACATTAATGACGATTGTATCAAATTGAAGATTTGATTTGAATATTGTTGAACCAATCACAACAAAGCAAATTTAAAACGTCAAACTCAGTCATAAAACTACTCCCGTCATCTAGTAGTGCATGCAAAAACCTCTTAAGTCACTGACTAATGTTGTTTATGCAATGAACGTCTTTCACAACGGTTTTATTTGAAGAGGAAGGAATGTATTGATTTACGTGGTTTGTACCCAGAATACGCATCTCCCTTCAAGGAATCATTTTCAGCAAAAAAAGCATGTTGGAAAAAAATGTGACTTATGAGGTTTTTGAAATGACCGATTCAATTTTATTTTATCTTTTGATAACATACATAAGTATAATTTGGTTAATGTAGTTCGGACTTTAGCAGCTTTTTGATCGTTAAAACCTAAACCAATCTTGATGAAATTCAGACGAAATTGCTTTCTTATGGACGATGTCACGGGATCAAGTTTTTACAGCGTAAAAAAAATTACGGTTTTCCTGTCCGTAACTTTAAAGCAAGAGGTCCAGTATTCATTTCCAACAGGGGTCACGAATATAGGGCTAATAATATAAGAGGAATAATCTTTTTTAACTTGATATTTCGGAGCCAAATCGATTTGCTGAATTTCTATTGGTAATTCGAATTTTTCTTGCTATCAGAGCTTACAAAAATCGTAGTCAAAGAAGCACTCTCCGGTCTCCCTATATTAAATTTGTTGGGATATTGAATAAAACAAAAACAGGTTAAAAAAATTACACCATTAATTTTATTCATACAAAAACGCCCCCTCAAAATGATTTTTACAATGACACATTAAGTAATTAATAATTCAGAATTGAACATTTATTTTAAGTAAAACATCATTATTGTGATTAAAATAATAATGATTTTTCTTAAACATAATATTATTACTGTGCCAGACTATCAATAAAACAGAATTTAATATTATTTTGCGACTATTAATTTATAGTGTAGGCTAAAAACCAAATCTATCAGTAGTTACTATGTACCTATATATATTTTGGAGACAGCTTACTGGATAGGTGGCTGGTCCCCTAGCACCAGAGTTTGATACAATTAATGCGATAATTGCAATCATTCCGATTGGCTGACACTGTTTTGCTATTGGCTAAACCTTTAAAATATTACCCATAGCAATAATAACAAAATACATGTAAACATTGAGATTAGGTTTCTAGGTTAGGTTATGGATATCATTTGGGTTTATTTATGTTTATTAAACTCAAACTTAAATGTTTTTTATTCAAATAAACTTTTATAAGTGCTTTTGTATCGTAGGAGTAAATCTACCGCTGGTTAGGAATTCCATCCCTACCAAGAAGAACCATCAGATATTAATCGGTGAGCATTCAAATCGAATCACTTCAATCAATCAAGCAGCATACGACAATCTTTTTTGCACCGCAAAAACATCTTGCTTTTGCAGAATTGCATAATATTACTAATAGAACGATGAATGGATAAGTATTGTGAACCCCTTACATTTTGGAATGAGCCGTTTGACAAAGATACTCAAGATCAAGGTGAAACATTATAAGCTATTTTCTGACCAAATCTAGCTCACTAAAACTAAAAGGTCTCTGGACTGAGTCGCTTTGACCAATTCTTGTGAAGACCTCAAAGATTCAGTACCAAGTTTTCCACTTCGTATCACATTTCAATAGAATCTACCAGCGTTCACAGCATAATTGCCAGAACCGCTTCAAAGCAATACGTACGCTCGATGAATGTAAATAACCACATTAAGCTTGGTGCTAGGGGTCGAATTGTAATGGTACTTAACTTAAATTTCTCTTTGTCTAGGAATTAGTTAAATAAGGTGATATCAAGTTTGACATAATGGTATTAATTAATAGTACATTGTTACCCTAGGGATGAAAGTAACTTATTTAGTCCCGAGACGGGGTTTGGCGCCCGAGCGTAGCGAGGGGGCCTATAGTTCGAGGGACTAAATAAGTCTTTCATCCCGAGGTAAACACTGTGCTTTTCATTACGAATATAAGGAAAGTCAAAATAAAAAGTCTATGAATCAGTTGTCTTTACTTTATGAATAAAGTCTATCTTTCTTCTTGTCTATGGATGCACTCGGGTATAAAAAAAAAAAAAATAAAAAAAAAAAAAAAAAAAATTGTTTCACGTGTTTCATTTGAACTCCAATAAAAATTCAGTTGAAAACGATTCTCCCTAGGGCTGAAAAGTATTACTTTCAACCCGCTTCTCAGGCAACTTCAAACCTACTTTCCGTGTATGAGTAATGAAAAATTATTTTTATGTGATTTTAACCTATGCTAATACGCCCTTTAAAGGATACAATCACTCCATGTAAATCTTATGAAATTGCTACCAGATACTGAAATTAGAATGATTTTTGATATTTTCTACAAAAAACAAATGTCAAAAATAGCCGTATAGCGTTTGAAGCTATATTATTTCAGTATTCGGCCTCTACCATCTTACACTGCATTATCACTTACCATCTGGTGAAATCGCAGTCAAGGACTAACTTGTAGTGGAATAAAAAAAACAGTAGTAGAATAGAATACTAAATGGTACCTTTGCCCAGGCCTAATTTCTGTTCATATTTTAGATTTACCTAACATTGGTTTATTCTGTTGTATTTAATAATCATCCAAAAGTTTTACAGTCTATTATATTATGATAGCATAGCTCTTTAAATTGTAAGCTATATTTATTTACAATTCTTTCTATGAAATATTGAGTATTAAAAAATATATTTAATAAAAATTTAATTCAAGATTATACGCGAAACGCAAAATAAACTTACTAAAATAAATTAAATATAGTATGTAGGTGGGTTATATTTTGATTTAAAATTTCACATAAACAAGTTAGCATTGATTAATTATGAGTCACAAGTAAATATAATATATTATTATATAGGTACCTTTTAAAACATTACAATAACCAAATAAAATTAATTAATTTAAACTAGTACTAATTATAACATATTTATTTTAATAATTTACAACATTCATTTTATGGTGAATATTATATTACATTTTTTTAATACTAAACGTTTTGTGTGCACACTTAATTAATTTATCTTATAATATTAACATTAATAAAATTATACTAATCGTAAACACAATTTTAATTCATTTCAATATTTTTACATAATATATAAATTTAGTAGAAATAAATATATCCCTGTTTCACAATTTTTTTTCATGTAAACTTAAATTAAATTACAAAAAAATTAAATTTAAAATATTCTTTAAAATTTATTTAGAAATATAAAACAATAATTTATTTAGAATACAGTATAAAAATAAACTAAATACAAATTGAGTACAAAATTGTGTACTTGTACATAATAATATGTAATTTATGTATTTGCTGTAGAGCAATCTTTGGATTTTTGGAAAATCGTCGAACCGTTGCTCTGTCGCGGCGTGATTGAATAGTTCTTCAACCAAAAAAACATTGATAAATAATTGATAACAGTGCAAAAAGTTAAATAATTTTCTTTTCACTATGGTGTTGAAAAATTTGCAATATATTAGTTTCACGATTCAAATAAAATTAAACTTACTATACAGGAAATTAAAACGTAGGTATTTAAAAACAATCTCTATTTAAATAAATAAATGATTTTCTCAAACCCATATGCTGCAATATCATCTCTACAATTATTTTAATCAACGCCACTGGCATTATTATAATATTAATGAACGATCGGTTAATAACTTTCAGCTTACAATTGCAATTAACATTCCTGTCAATACTAATTACGGATTCCATTTATTTCCATGTTCTCACTAAAATTTAAATTGCGTTTACAATAAATATTATACATTAAAATGTAAAATAGTCTATATCTCACTTACAATAATCACTAGATTCGTAAATCTAACAACACTTAAGTGAAGAAGAACACAAAGCAAAAACTACATAATATCAGACTTGGGACTAGTATAATTTTTCCAGCCGCACTCATCTCTTGAAACCTGAAGGTCTTCATTTCATTCTGAATTGGAATAACTGGATCAACTATGAAATGTGGTAATTCTGTGGTCTTTCTTGTTTCTACGGGACAAGGTAATGTTTCTGGTGGTATCTTAAGCACATTTCTCTTAACACCTTTCTTTGCGCTTATATCGTTAAGTGCATCTTTGTATTCATCGGATTTCTTATCTGTTGCATTCGTTTTGGTAAACGTTTCTACTGCATTACCACTATAAAGGTTTTCATGGTAAATGTTTGCATTTTCTTCTGGTATTTTGTTGTATGCTGAGCTGACTATTGGTGAATCCATTTTGCAGGTGACATTCTCCAAGGAGTCTTTTGTGTTTTGACTTTTCGTGTCATTTCGTAGTGAGTGCATCCATTTCAGTCTACAGTCGCAAACGAAATTGTTTTCTGTGAACAGGAAAATAAATAAATATTAGCACTTTTTAAATACCCTATGTGAGTAATATAAACTAGTTCTGCGAGGTTTTCATCGCAGTATACCCTACTAGTTTCGAACGCGTCTGGGTTCTTGAACCTTTTAATGCATTACGACGTAATACAAACTACATAAATATGCCGGATGGATAGTCAGGCATAGCCTTTCAATTTAATGTGAATAGAACCGGTTCATATATTTTATGTCTACAATTTAAACGACTGAATATCACCCACGACAGGTTATACGGTGCAATGGAGTTATTGTATTTTCTAATAGCTGATTCCGCCGCCGCGACTTCGTCCGCGTGGATTGAGGTTTTTTGGCTCCCGCGGGAACTCTTTAATTTTCCGGGATAAAAAGTATTCTATGTGGTTTTCCAGACAGTTCAGCCGTTCTAGCGTGATTGAGTAACAAACATCCATACATCCATCCATCCATCCAAACTTTCGCATTTATAATATAAGTATAGATGCTCACTTAACAATAAATTAGGAAATGCACCTACATAAAACTGTACTTAGTGTTAGAGTAAAATTCAATTTGAATAAAGCTACTTCAGATCTTAACTTTATTAAGAAAATCTTGAAATAATATGTTCTTGCATCGAGAAAATATTCTGCATTCCCGCAAATTATTCCACATAAACCACCCCGGTATTCCTGTTTGCTGCATGCATAACAAAGTCATTACCATATAAGCTGCGGGATTTGTCTCTATTACAAAGACTAGTTCAAGTGGCGGCGAACATTTCGCGCCAACAAACTAACACGCTGACGCCAAGCACGATAATCGCGAAGATAGTTCTGCGCAAGTTAAAACCCAGCGGAATCATAACCGAATAAACTGCAAAGTGTATCAAAGTTACACCGAACGCCTATTTCTCCTCGTTACGGATTCAAAATGTTTTTGGTTTATCATACCCGTACGAACGTTGGGAGGGAGTATTAAATATTCATTAAATTACCTTCCAAGAGTAAATTGCTGCCTGAAGGCTTCAAATTATCCAATATGGGCTTGATGTTGTCAAAAGTTAAGGCGTGGAGCTCGTTCGAACGCAGGTCTAGAGAACTGAGACCCCTCACGCCCTCGAACAAACCGGAGGGAAGCGACGCCAGCTTATTATCATCGAGGGACAACTTTCGGAGTTGGGATAACCCATCAAAGGCCCTCTCTGATATATATTTCAAATCGTTCTTCCCCAACAAAAGCTCCTGCAAGTTCCACAATTCGGCGAAAGTGAACTCAGTCAAATTGTATATACGGTTTTTTCTGAGGTCCAATCTTCGCAAATTGGCCAATCCATCAAACGTGTGTCTATTCAAATGGAATATGTTATTATTTTTCAGTTCCAACTCTAATAGATTGAATGTGTGTTGGAATGCTCCGTTGGCTATTGATGAAATATTATTTTTGGCGAGCACTAGTTTTTGCAGTTTCGGTACGTCAAAGAACGAGTCTCTTCCGATCTCTAGAATCATGTTCTCTTCCAAGTTCACCACTGTCAGATTAGGTAAATGCGCAAAGGCGTACTGTTGCAGAATTTCAACTTGATTCTGCGATAGTGATACATCTTTCAGATTGGTTAAGTTGGCGAACGCGTAAGTGCTAACATCAACAATATTGCCATACTTGATGTTTATAGATCTAAGTCTCTGTAAGTACTGGAGCGCTTTGGTGGGCACGTAGCCCAGTGCGCCATCGACGCGGATGTTGAAAGACAAAGTTTGCAAAGTTGGCTGTGACGCGAAACTTTGCCAGATGAGGTCGTCGCGGGGTATACCGCCGTTGAATACCCAGCATTCCGCCTTTGTCGCATTTCTGGGCTCTCTCGTATTCTCACAATAGCAGTGCACTTTTGAATCACGATCAGTGACATCGCAAATATTCTTTTGAAAGCCGCCCGATTTCTCTTTGGTACGCCTCTTAGTATTGTCCTTGGCTTGGACTGCTATCGACATTTCGTTTACTAGTGTAAATATAATATAGACGTACATTAACTTCGCCAGTGTCCGCTCCATGTTTGTTTATCTGTAACAAAAAATAGATATCGTTAAGATTAATTTAAAAAGTGTGTCTTTAATTTTTAGGGAAACATACTTTAACAATCATCAAATAAATATTATAAATGCGAAAGTTTGGATGGATGTATGGATGTATGGATGAATGGATGTATGGATGTTTGTTACTCAATCACGGCCAAACGGCTGAACGGATCTGGATGAAATTTGGCACAGAATATATTGATTATAGTCTGGAATAACACATAGGCTACTTTTTATCCCGGAAAATTAATGAGTTTCCGCGGGAACTGAAAAACCTCAATCCACGCGGACAAAGTCGCGGGCATCAGCAACTTGCAAACCGGAAGAAGCCATTTTATTCCGGAAAATTAAAGAAAAGAAAGAATCTAGTCATTTATTCTATTTTGGCATGTTAATTGCAGAGGCTGTTCAAAATTGCTCCCTCACAGGCAATCTTTACCACATAGTTCTTTTTATCCACTACAAGTTAGCCCTTGACTGCGATCTCACCTGATGGTAAGTGACGATGCAGTCCAAGACGGCAGCGGGCTAACCTGTTAGGGGCATGGCAGTTATATTAAACCCATTCCCCTATTCGGTTTCTACACGGCGTCGTACCGGAACGCTAAATCGCTTGGCGGCACGTTTTTGCCGGACCAAGCCAGACCAGGGAATAGTCATCTTAAAGTTTAAAAAAATCTTATTTAAACAAAACTGTCCGATAAAACAATTCGATTAACGAAGCAATGCACGAATTCATCACAGAACAAGAGCCTAAATTGCCAGTTCAGTTCATACAATTACTCCCTGAGCCATTTGAATGAAAAAGTAATTACGGGTCAATAATACGACGCGATTTGAGTTAATTACATAAAGAAATCCCTCACTCTGCAGTTGACTGGTAATTACCAGTAATTACTGGGATTAAGCGATTCGTTCTGCAGTGATAATGAAAATTCGGATTGATCGTTGAATTTGTAATTTGTCGTTAATGTAATTAATGTGGGATCCCTTTTTGCCGACCCATAGGTGACGATACGTAATCGCAACTTTTACTAAAGCAGGCCCCAATTATTAATTAATAGAGCGCAGTCGTCGAGATGTAGCAGATCAATTATTAGGATTAATGATAGATGACGTGGAAAAGTAATGACGACGTATAATAAAAACGACCATTACAGCCCATTAACGTGCCACTGCTGGGCACAGGCCTCCACTCTCATAGAAGATAGCGAATTAGAGTTTAGATTATCATGTTAGTGATAATAACTGTAAATAAAACGCAATAATAAAAATCAGCCATGCAGGTCGGAATCGCACACAAAGGGTACCATCGTACAAGATTTAACACAATGCACTTTTTAAATACTTTCGTAAAAGAAACTAGAGAGGCGCTAAAATTCACGTTTCTTGTTTGGGCTCCCCCTTATTTATTTTATGTTATTTAATATTTATTTTGTAATAGCGGCAAAAGAAGTACACACTCTCTGAAAATTTCAACTGTCTTCTTGTTATGGTAGAAAAGCCTGAAACCAACCATGAAAAGCGATTTTAGCCATTCTTCGGACTTTTATGCACACAATTTTTCATTTACCCTAACATGCACAAAATGCGGTATATTATTATAAGAAAAAATAGTCGACATGTAAAGGTTCGTAGAGAAAAATACCACAGATAAGAAATATTACTTTTATCTCTACTTTTGACGTAACGAGACAAGTAACCATGTTAGCTTCGGTAGACAGAGAGAGATAACGAGTAGACATAATTTTACTCGTGCTGCGCATGCTAGCCATACAGGTCCTCAACTATATCCATGCCAAATATCACGTCCATCCGTTGCTCCGTTGCGGCGTGATTGAAGGACAAACCAACAAACCAAAAAACCAACAAACAAACACACTTTCGCATTTATAATTTTTTGGGGTAGTAAGCCTTTTTACGCTAATCCATACTTATGAACATTAACAAAGCAAATTTATAGGCAATGAATAATAAATATCGTTATTGAAATAATTTACATTGCTACGCGATATTAAATTTATCGTGCTCTATGGAAATTTATGCATTTTGCGTTTAAGCGTATTAATTTACGCACACCAGTTGCATAATATGCTATTTTATAGGCTTTAAGTTATTATCCATACTTACATAATCCATACTAATTATTTTAATATTAAAAGTGTCTGTGGAATCCCGGAAAATCCCGCTGGAATTTAAAAAAACAAATTCACGCGGAATGATTCGCGGGCATGATGATGATGAGTATTACTATAATTAATACAAAGCTGATGTATCTGTCTATCTACTAAGTACGTTTTCTCGAACAATCTGTTCAACAGAATATTTTAACGGGTACAGTGGTAGGTATCCTACCTATCTGTGCACCAAAACCGGGGATCGACATAGGCTATTTTTTACGAAACTGCTCAAAAAATGGACTTTTAATGTTTTTAGGGTTCTTGTATGTTTGTATGTTAGATTCTTTATTCCACCATAACGGCTAAATGCATGAATATATTTGGGTATCGTAATTAAAATCCATACATCATTCCGAGTGACGTAGGCTATAATTTTTTTGAAAAACAATAAGTTTTAGCAGGGCAGTCGCGTTTCAAATTTTTTAATTAAGTAATTATACTCGTAGCTTGATATTTCAGACAATCAAGGATTTCCCACGGGATTGATTCGAACAATCCACGAGTCTCTATAATAGATACTTTTATATTATAGTTAGTATTCTGTGCTGTTGTTCGCTGGCATACTTTACATAATAAACGTACCTACTTTATATGTATCATACTTTCAGTATTATATTATGGTAAAAGCAAATAAATCGACAAAAGATGGTATTATGTAGATTAAAGTGTAAAGGTGACACACAAAAGTTATTAAGTTCACAGCAATTTGTACAATGTAGATTCAGATAAGCGTGAAACATGCGTTTGTGCATTTGAAATTCAAAGCGAGCTTCTATTGGGGTCTAACCACACTTAATAGGTGAATTGTGTTACCATTATTTTAGGAAAATAAATTGATTCGTGACTTTATACTCGCACGTTTAGATGACTTTATAATGTAAAAACGTGATATTAGGTTAGCTGTCTTTACCAAATGACGGGTAATGACCATTGCATCTGTGTTTTAGCTAGTTTAAATACATACACTGAGATAAAAACTCATAGATCATAGGGAAGATTTCAAGGTAAAAAACAAAGACTTGACAAATTGCAAAGTTTGCTTGTCTATTAAAGATGATGTTACAATATAGCTTACACTTTACAAGATAGCAGCTGAGGCCTCAAATCTGATTGTGTGTGTTGTAATATTATATGAATGACTAATTTCAGTTGTCAATATGATTCATAAGAGCAAATCAAGTGACACGTCTAATAATAATCTTAACTAATGAACCAAATTCTTCTTCTTCTCGCGTCGTTTCCTCAACTTTGAGGATCGTGGCTCCCTTAAGATATTACCGCCTTCACGGTGTTACGCCATGTCTCCCTATTGGAGAATTAACCAAATATTTAAATTTAAAACACTATTGCGTATAAGTTTACGGAGTCTCTAAGCCAGCCAGTGTCGCACTATCAGATCTTGCCCACGAAAGCGGACCGGATTAACAATATAGAAAATTTACTGTTTGACAAATAAAGCGGGTCACTAGTATAACTTCCATTGCAAGGGAAAAAGGACTTTGTTCTAGGCTGTTTCCATCGTATCTTCACAATCGTGCATTGTAGAGTCAACATCTCCTGAGGATGCTCCGGTGTCGGAATGAAACGTACGTTGAGGGTATTTTGGAAGATTTATGTGGTGTGGAGAATATCGCGGGCCGCAAGTTCAAGATACGCACTGTACCACATAGATTTACCTTCTGTGGCGGATTATAGCGAATTAAACTTCTAGTTTTTTCAATGTTTCCATCGCATCATGGCTTCGTCGTCATTGGTCTCAACGGATAGAAATGATCTTCATTGCTGGACAAAGATCTCTTGTGTAGAGACTCCGATATGCCGCAGTATTGCGCCTTTTATATGTGCAGTCAATCAAAATTATGGAAATTATTTCCTAAGGTGTGCCAACGCCATTTCGACATCGCAACCCATTAGGTACTTAAGCTGTTTTACGGATCTTGGCATTTCTGATTTGTCCCAAAAAAATAAAAACTCTGAGTATTTTTTTTTTTCCACTACAAGTACGCCCTTGACTGCGATCTTGCCTGATGGTTAGCGATGATGCAGTCTAAGAAGGTAGCGAGCTAACCTATGAGGGGTATGTAAAAGCCACACCCCTATTCGGTTACCACACGGCATTACTATTACCTATTCTGTGATTGTACCAGAACACTTATTCGCTTGGCAGCACGTCTTTGCCGGTAGGGTGGTAACTAGCCATGGCCAAAGCCGTCATACAGGCTCTATTTATCGCCCGCTGAGTAATTCTGATATTTTTTATGACGCTCAAAGTTTGCGACTATACTGTCTTGGATTTGTATTATCAACCTTTTAATTATTAAGTATTTGACAACAAGTTAATTCAGAAACTTTTTTCAAACATCAAAACGCATGCTTATTAAGGGATGTTGTACGGAATACCTACTGAACAGTGACATCTAAATTCAACGCATTTTTTTTTACTTCAATCGATAGTTTAAAATGTAGTTTTCGTACCTAAAATTAACAGGGTATATGGAAATCACGAATTTTGGGAGATCCTCTATTTATTTGAATAGTTGTCAAAGACCCACAATTCGAAAATTTTATCCCGGAAAATTAAATAGTTTCCGCGGGAACCAAAAAACCTCAATCCACGCGGATGAAGTCACGGGCATAAGCTAGTCATAAAATTCACAACAGTGCTTACCTATAAAATAATCTGAACGACTATAAAAGCATCACAGATAACTTTAGCTCTAACATTTATTTTTTGGTTTCGAAACATTAAATCACGCCGCGGTACGGTTTCGTAGATACAATCTGCTAACTAACGGAATAACCCTCCCGCTCGAAAGAAATTGAAACTAAATAAATTGAAGAAAGATAAAAGGTAGATAAACTACATAAAATCCCCAGAACTCCAATCCTTATAAATAACCACGCTGATTGAGTTATCAGCCAAGTTGAGACGCGGATAATAAAGACTCGTTTGGTGCAAAATTCATTGAATAGTCTCTTCGAATTCACACCAACTCCCCTTTCGAATAGCAAAATTGGAAATTTGAAATTTTGAAGCACTGCTTTTTTATTAACCTTAATTTGGGGATATTTTAAAAATGAAAGTATGATTTTTTTCCCAGCAAAGCCAAAAGGAAGAGTTGTTTTTAGCAGTCTGTGAAGATTAACATGTCTCTCAATAAGATCAAAGTTAATTTAAAACGTAAACTCATTGATTAAAAAATCTTATTACTATGTAAAGGATTACTTAAATGACAAGGAAGATTTGCAATAATTTGCTCACATAGTTCCTTAGTTTAAGATTATTTGTGAGATGGTGATAAAAATAACGTTGGCTGAGATTGTTGAGGTTCTTTTCAGACCAGGGCGCGTTTGGAACCCTCGATACATTAACTGATTATCACCATCATGTGTTATAAGTTATTAGACGTCATTAAGTGTACATTCCATTATCATGTGGTCCGGGTAACTGATATGCTACATTTTATGCTAACAAAATTGATATGACAGATGCTACATCCAAAAAAGTGGGGGGTCTCTAATTTTTTTTTGCTGATGACGTATAGAGTGGGATGACAAATGAAAGAGTAGAACATTCTCAAGGCCACTTTTCCAGCAGGGTCCAGAGAGGAGGTGAAACTAATTATTGACAATTATTTTTAGTGATTAAATTAAGTATTGAGAAACACTAATGGGAATACATAATTTTTTAGTGATTAAATAAAGTAAGTATATTAGTATCAGTAATGGGAATCATGCTTTATTTTTATTGCTTAGCTTATTTGGGCCTGGGTAAACAAAGGGTTTATTGTACAGTCGACTGCAAAAGTCCATACATAGCTCTAAGGCTAAAACCGCTTGCAAGCAATGCTGTGAATAACTCACTCACACTGATAAACATAAACTGTCAATAATATTAACAACCTTAAATCAACACCGTAAGGTTCAAACGATTTCAGTTCAATACTACCTGCATTACCATAAACTGTCAACAATATCAACCTTATGTCATTAGCATTAGGTTCTAAATATTCCTATTCAATCACCTTGTCTATTCTGATTGTTTATTTCATCACTTTACAGTAACCACTCCCAGTGTCGTGATAATATAGTTGGTATACGAGTTACGACGCATCATATGACCTAGGTTCGAATCTCTTACAGCAGTTTTTATTTTGTTTTGAATACAAACAAAATTTATGTTTTGTTTGTGTTTTGTGTCTGTTTGTTATTCTTTATTATAATATATCTTTATTTCCATTTATAAACGCAAACATTAATTATAACAAGATAATACTTAAGGACAAAGTTAGTTATTTTGGGAGGAAAGCTATAACTATGTTAGTGGTGTCAATTATTGCTTATTATGAGTCAATAAGTAATAAAACAAACAAAATAAATTGGAAGAAACACTTTTTATTAGATAATCGACTTTATTTTCATTTATTTTCATTGTTATCATGTTACATTTTCTCAAAAGTAATAAATAACTTCAGCTACTTTTTCTATCATTTTTTAAGGTTATAGCTTAAGTAATCGTTTTCATAAAGAAAAGAAAATTGAAGCTAAACCTTAAAAATCTAGTAAGCAAAGGGCGGCGCTGCTTTTTTGTCTGTTAATTTTGATAAGATATACTAATAATAATTATTACAAGTTAGGAAAAGAATAAACGTGTATTTAAAGCCTTAAAAATTAAATTTTATATAGCTTTAAAAGTATTACTATTCAATAAAACCTCCACTTTTTTCAATAACATCAAGCAAGCGCCGCCGGGTGAATCCGTTTGTAATATTAGGATAGATATCCGTTATTCTAAATATATTCTCCCATAATTCCATACAGTGAGCCTCCGTTTCCTCTGCAGTCTTTTCATTTCACATAACCCACCAGTTTGCACCATCAAACCTCATAATATTCTCTATGATTTAAGTTTGGTGATCTTACTGGCCAGGGAATAACTGTTGTCTGGGTTTTGATTAAACCAATTACGCACTATATGTGATCGATGCACAGGACAACAATTATCATGCACAAATGATAGTTGTGGCACATCAACAGCTGGACATCACTTCCATGTGTTATAATGTGCAGCTTTGGCGCTGGTGTTTAAGTATCGAACATGTTCGCGAACTCGACAGTTGGTATGCAGATATTGTTCTCATATTGTTCATCTATAATATTATGTCTTCGTTGTGAAGCATTACTCTCTTCGTCATGATGCGACACCCAACACTTGGTTGTCCACTAAAAACCAAACAGCGAGATTAAAACAAACACTTTTGAAACTACTAAGTATCTTGTCTAGATATTTACTAATAAAACGTTATGTAACTAATCCTAAATTTATGAACACACATTTTTTAACAATAAAAACAATACTCACAGTGAAACCAGTTTCATTGCAAATTTGAGCTAAGTATATTGTATCCGATATTATTTAGCTCAATAATATGCATCCTCTTCTGCATATTAATATAAGCCTGCATTATTGTTGAAGATAAGAAACAGCAAAACTTAGTAAATTATAATAATTTTGTAGTATTTGCTAATAACGACTAACGAGTGTCAAATCTTCCGTCTCCGTCAGTACTCAGTGGCCATATCTGTTCAGAGATTTTTTAAACTACCCGCATATGCTATTGCTGGTATAAAAATATCAGTCATCAAATAAAAAAAGTAAAAAAAACTTACACGGGGTCGAGATTTGAACCAGCAACAGTTGCGGTGTGCAATCCAAGTAGTTCCACACCTCGCCATTGAGCTCACTTACTTGAGGTGTGAAATTATCGATATTACTCGGCTATTACAATACCTACAAGCTGAACGACTTATATTATACTACTGCAAGTGTGTGGGTGTCCGACCGCATGCAAAGCAACTTATTTGCTTATTCTATATGCAATTTTGACGTCGACTGTACATCCCTTGGAATATACAAACAAATGATAAACTTGTTCATAAATCGCTAAGAAATCTCTATTTTGTGTCGAAGGCCAAATTAAATGTATATTTTTATAAATAAGAGCGTAATAATATTATGTCTGAAGTAAAACTAGAAGGCTTAGACTTTTGGGATTGAGGGCTTATTTTTAATATTATTAAAGTCTTCAAATATAATTTTACCAAGATAAACTAATTTTCGATAAATTTGTTAGCCGTAAATTATTCTGAAGTCTAGTTAAAATATAAATATAGTTACTTTTATTGAGATAACATCTATTTAGCTAAAATATAATTGAGCTGCGATATAAATCTTTAGATAAAGAGATATAAATTTAATAACTTGCAAAAAATCAAATTAAAGCAAAAGTATCAAATAATTTGTGTGCCTACCCACTATTGGAATGGTCAGTAAGCGGCGCGAAAACATTATTACATAATATTATTATCGATAAATAGATCTATGCGTATCCTGCAAGATGAGATACGAGCGTTGGATATTGAGCGTGGTACTCACAGAACATATAATAGAGGTTAGAAAGGCGATGTGGGCGGGTCACGCGCGCCACTATATTGAGCGAACGCTCAAACGTACCAAAAACACACCTCAGTCGGCCGCGGACTGTCTTGGGAAGTTTTACGCGCAAAAAAGTGTTTATAATGCCTTCTTGCGCGGTAATAACCTGCAGAGCTAGAAGCCAAAATGTCAATGTGACTAATGGCAAGATATCTTTTCATCGGTAAGTACATTAAGCCTTGATTTTAAATGATTTAATTGAAAATACTAAAGACATTATGTTTTCCTTCACTAGTGTGACTGGATCGCAAATTTGTATGTACATCGCTGGTGCGAACAACGCGGTCCAACAGAGTCATGTACGCGAGCGGCAATGTAAAGCGTAGTGCGTATGAACGATCAACTCCACTTGTTACCTGGTATTACCCAATAAGAGTAACTTGTCGATAGGGCTGAGTAGCATTTTCCCACCGTATCGATAAATAGTTTATTTGTTTCTGAGTTTATTATTATGAACTTTTAATGATAGTTACAGATTTAGATTTTAATCATAAATGTTTGAAATATTGTTATAGTATTTTGTGTTTGTTGGTTTTGTTGTATAGTGTGTTTTAAATATTGTTGATGTATTCAAATAAAAACCATTTGTAAACCATAGTTATTTTTTTATTTTATTTATTTCTTATAAAGAAACAGTAGTTATAAGCAAAAGAAATATCATTATGTCTCCATACATTTTTTAATCTATACTTATAATAAAACTGTAACAGGTCCAATTCTGTAGGTACATTGAAGATATTTTGAAAATTTTTTTTAGAGGTCACTCATTATTCGATACTGAAGCCAAATCTGTAATTTTTTTCATTTTTATCTGTCTGTCTGTCTGTATCTTGGCCGCGCATCACGCCGAAACTACTGAATGAATTCAAACTTGGCACGATTTGAGCCCATACTACGAGGTAGGACATAGGATACTTTTTATCCCGAAATTCTACCCCCGAAGGGGTGAAATAGGGGTTGAAAGTTTGTATGAAAGTCCTTAATTTCTCAAGTTATAGCCATGAAACTTGGTACTTGCGGGTTGAAAATGAAAACATATGTGTTTCACAGTTTTTCAAAATTCCACTCCCGAAGGGGTGAAATAGGAATTTGAGTTTGTATGAAAATCCTTAATTTCTCAAGTTATAGCCATGAAACAGCATTTGGACTTTCGTTAAAATATGAAGAAGTACGTGTTTCACCATTATAGGGGGATTATACCGTGGGATAGTAATATAGGATACTTTTTATCCTGGAAAATTAACTGAAAAACTTATTCCACGCGGACGAAGTCGCGGGCATCAGCTATAAAGAATATACATACATACTTTTTATCGCGGAAAATTAATGAGTTCCCGCGGCAATCGAAAAAACTTGGTCCACGCGGACGAAGTCGCGGGCATCAGCTAGTTTAAAATAAAATAGTAAAATCTCCAGACATAGAGTCCAACTTAAGTTAACAATATGAATATTGACATGCTGTCGACCGTACGAAAAATAAACATCGATAAAAAATATTTTAGTCAATCCCTAGCGTATGTTGCTGTTTTACACGACAACACGCGCAAGTTTAAAGTTTCACTAGTGTGCGTAGCTTCGCCAATCGCAGCGCTTTTTTCTGCCTCACGCACACATGGGAACTCTCATGTGTATTCGTTTAGATTAGTAGTAGTGAAGAATGGTGGGATCAAAACGGCGACAGCGGTTTCCGTACAAAATTTGCACTAGGGCCTTTCTAACCTCTATTATATGTTCTGTGGTGGTACTAGGTAGTGAAATAAAAGATTTTTTTTTTCAAATAACATAGAGGATGGCATTTTTTTTTAATTATGAGATAGGCTTGCGCTTGACGACAATCATGCGCAGTGCAAAGCAATGGTGAGGTCTAGGTTGGAGCGCGCTTGCCTAGAAGATGGCTTGGATGGCATCACGTTGATTTAGCGTAAATAAATCACCATACCTACAGTTATTCTCCTTTTCCTACAAAGTTATAACAACCAGGGAAACTTCAACGCCACTGACATACAACACTCGAATAACAACTACAAGTTACAAGTACGTGTTCAAAAGAATATATCCGTTCACGAGAGATTTGCGGCAATAAATCACTTCTATCAAGGACCTTTGGACCCTTTTATCAAGATTTGAAGCCAAAAAGCACCGATGGGTCTGACAATTTTTTTTGTCTCAACTTATCTCCTCCCTGAGGGGCGTTTAGAGTGGGACGGAAGGCTCGCGATATTATTTAAGAAGCGATTACGAATGGGTTGGGATTTGATTTATCTGGCCTTTCGCAACATGCGGTGTGAAATATCTTGTATCTTGTTTAATCTTTATATCGAATTGCGTATGGGTTTTTGTCCTTTACGAGAGTATGAATACAGATATGATTTATTGTACCCACAAAATGAGAACGCTTACAGCAATAAAGTAATACTGCCGTCCCGCGATTAATCGTTTCGGTACGTGATATTGTTCTGCCTCGAGCGAGAGTTTTTTTTTAAAATTCAAATAAAAGATCGCAATGATGATATTATAGTCTATGGCCACGACTAAACTTGTAAGGTTTTACTTATAATAAACTAGCTGATGCCCGCGACTTCGTCCGCGTGGCTTAAGTTTTTTTGATTCCCTGGGGAACTCCCTAATTTTCCGGGATAAAAAGTAGCCTATGTCACTCTCCAGGTCCTCAACTATACGCATGCCAAAAATCACGTCAATCCATTGCTCCGTTGCGGCGTGATTGAAGGACAAACCAACAAACAAACACACTTTCGCATTTATAATATTAGTATGATAATGTCCTCCCGACCGAATTTCGGCCACGGCGGAGAGATTAGACATCTGTGCGGGAAATATTATAGTGCACAAGTGTGTGCGCATTCATAGGTGCACTCTTTGTTCCTTTACTCTCAGATAGAAAATCCGACACGACCGGAGAGAGATCAGACGCAGGACCGACGGCTTAACGTGCTCTTCGCGGCACAGGGGTGAAACACTCCCAACTTCCTAGCTCCGGGCTCCAGTACTGAGAATTTCTAGTCTGAAAAATCCAATACTTGTTATGGCCCGACCTGGGACTCGAACCCGAAACCTCGTCGGTCACAGTCGAACATGCTAACCACTAGAGTTAGACCAACGTCTTTTACTTATAGCACGTAAGTAACTTACATAACTAACATTCGGATACGTTACGCGACTTAAAAGACTATTTACATTTCGTAAGTTACTCATATACTTCCGTGAGTAAAACTTATAAGTAAAAGTTTTATCGTAGCCTAAGATAGAAGCGGACTAACTTGAATTGTGTATGGCAGCTTTATTAGTTACCAACTACGAGGAACTGTGCTGAAACGGTAAATCGCTTGTCGGCACGTCCTGTTACTAGTAACCAGGCCAGAGACAGTTTAGAAATTATAAATTTCACTTTCCAGGAACGCGTGAGACGTGTTTTGGCCATAGTCCACCACGCTGGCAATGTACGATGGGGCTGACTTCACATATTCGTCGCCGTCGTCGTCGTTAACCGATGGACGTCCACTGCTGGACATAGGTCTCCTGTAGGGTCCTCAACAAGCCACGATCTTGCGCCGCCTGGATCCAGCGACTCCCTGCGACTCTCTTGATGTCGTCCGTCCACCGTGTGGGGGATCTGCCGACGCTATGCCTTCCAGTGCGGAGTCGCCATTCCAGCACCTTGGGACCCCAACGTCCATCGGTTCTCCGAACTATGTGCCCCGCCCATTGCCACTTCAGCTTCGCAACTCTTCGGGCCATATCGGTGACTCTGGTTCTAATATACGGATCTCTTCAATTCACATATTATTATGACTAAGAATATTATGACGATCTCTTGGGCATGCAGGTTGATATGCGGTGATAGCCCAGTGGTTAAGACCTCACTCTCTTAATACTTTATTTTTTTCAACACGTTCCTATGTGGCATCAATTAATATAGAACGACTTTAATTATTGGATATTTGACTATAAGTTAGTTATATGTAAATTGTTTTTTAGTGTTAAATAAATAGTCTCCATAAAATTGTAATTTTCACGTCACCTGTTAGATTTATGTTGAATAACCATTACAAAAAATCGATATAAGTAAAAAACTGCGTCGAACTTTGATGACGTCACAATTCAGTAATTTATACAAAATTCCATACTAAGCACGTGTTTTCACGTTTAAAAAAGTCGCTGTTTGGCTAGTTGTCAAATAGCCAGTTCGCATGTCTTCCAGAAATAATATTATGTTGATGAAATAGTCCTAAGAGCTTGCTGAAACTGAAGAATGGCCGCATGCATTTTAGTGCCGAATAAATGATAGCTGACAGGACGGTACATGCTGACTTAGCATATTCAAATCTTGTCGGATTATGCTCTAGTACGGAACACAAAATCTATTTCATTCTATGCGGAATCTATTACTCTGTTTCTTGTCTCTCTCTCTTTCTCTCTCTCTCGTCGTATTCCTCATTGCTGAGGGTCGTGACTCCTTTCCATTAATCACATAATGATAGGAGTTTTCTTGGGATAGTAGTGAAGGTGAGTTCTCACGTCCTTCCGCATACGAACCGACTAAGAGTATTGTTAAAACTCTTTGGTTTTTGTAACGATTATTATCAGATGAAAGTGATAAGAACCGCGATCGATGGCTTAACGTGCTTCTCGAGGCACGGAGGAAACAAAAAAGGCCAAATTCAGACTTCTAAATTCGGTCATCCATCCAGTTACCAACTTGGGTCAACGTTGCTTAACAATCTCAATCGACTGTTAAGCGTTGTCGCAACTAGGCCACTCGTCCCTCAAGTTTCTTGACGACTAGATTTTTCTGATTGAAACGAGGGCTGAGAAAAGTAAATTAATATGAAAATTTAAATGCGTGGATGGTGAATAACGTTACCTTACATGTTCACTAAAGGGTGACTATCCACTGAAATAGAGTGGAGTGGAGATCAAGTTGAGCAGACATAATATTAGTATACACAGGGATAAAGTAAGTCATCGACTAAAAACGGCTACGGTGGATAGGCCTTACAGTCTTTACTGACGTTTGTTATGACGATGTTTATATGTTTTTTACCCAAAGGAATTTTACGTCTCCTTGTACTTTAAAGAAAAGTTTGGTATAAAATTCGATAGCTCCAAAGCAAACCCATGCAACTAGATTTTCGATTAAATCGCGCTTCAGTGATCCGGGGTATATCATATACAACAGGCCGCATAGCATGCGGTCGACAAACAAGGTGTTGGCAAAGCGAGCCACGTCACGTGCCAAACATTAACTATAATGCTGAAATGTAGCGCATGGTACACCTTTTAGCTTTAAACTAAACTGGATGCTTACGAGTTTTGCCGTTTTTTTTAGGTTTTTCTTATATCCCAAGGGAACTCTTTGATTTGTCGGCATAAATGTGCTTTGTTCGTCTCCGGTATTCTTTGTACAAAAGTATCTGTTCAATCCATAGATTTATTATATTTACTACCGTATTCAATCACATCGTAATGGAGCGACAACGGATTGACGTTTTTTGGATTGATGGATATAGTTTCTACGCGGACAAAAATGTGCTCGTGTAGACATAAGACTTGAGCCTTTTCAATTTTATCTTCTTGTACAGATAAGGCAGAAACTCTCAAGATAAAAAAATAAGTACTTAATTCGCTTAAAATACCTACACCTAGGTACAAAAAATAAAATACACAAACTTTATTTTTTTTTAGTTAAGTATAATATAGAGATAGAGTTAGCGAAATTATAGCCAAAAATCCAAGTGAACCAAACCACAAATTTTAAAATTAAGACACCACTAATAAATGGTTAGCCATTTAACTAGTAATTTCTTATCCTTTACTTACTACACTTTGGCAGCGAACCTGACCGACCTAGCCAAAACCATCACGACATAATTTCTATTATGTATGGCCATTTTATTTTAACGCCTAATTTACTGTTATGGTTTCACAATTGAATTTCAAATATTAAATTTTAAAAAGTTTTATGGTTTTATTTCGTGTGAGGAATATTCTGGAATCATTCCAGATGGTAATTGCGGAATGCACTTGCAATCAGCATAGCATTCCATTTAACTGACTATAATAAAGTTGCAGCGAGGGAAAATTCTGTAGTACTAGTATCCCAATCAGCTGCACTAAGTCAGCGTGGTGAACAAAGGCAAAAAGGACCCATAATATGGGTCTTTTATCATTTCTCAATCTAGCGCCATGGAGTTAGGTTGAGTGATGATGACTCTAAATACATTTTGATTTACAAGTGAAAATAATTAAAAAAATTAAAAAACACAACTGGAATTTTTACAAAACTCCAGAAACTGAACCTGAACTTTGTACAAAAAATATAGCCAGAGTCACTCGTGACGATGTAAGGATGCTAACGATATCCCAAACATCTAAATCTGTTCAAGCATTAAGAAGTTATGGTGGAATGAAGAAACTCACATACACACATACATACATGAACCTTGAAAACATTACACCCCTTTTGGGCAGTTGTGGCAGCCTGAATTCGACTGATATAGAAATTTATATTACCTACGTTGTTTTTAGAGTACACAATTTTTGTGTTTTTGATTAGGCAAGTGAAGTTTAACGTGCCCTCATGCAGGAGGAATCGTCGACGTCCATCATTATGGCTAGCACGAGTAAAATTATGTCTTCCCGTTATCTGTATTTGTCTATCGAAGTCTCGGTACGTCAAAAGTAGAGATAAAAGTAATATTTTTTTTCTGTGGTATTTTTCTCTAAGAACCCTTACATGCCGACTATTTTTTACTCGTAATATATACTGGATTTTGCGCATATTAGGGTAAACGAAAAATTTGCCGGCAACGACAACATCTCTCTCTCTTATCGCGAGATATCTCATTGTGCGCATGCTAAGCCTGCTGGACGTCTTTCGGCTGGTGGTCTCCAAATAGGTCTCTTGTAAACACTTTCAAGTGCGTTTCCTACGAAGGAGTTGAAATTACAGAGTTTGAAAAACAACCCATAAGTTACGGATTGTTATTGGCCATAAAGTACCTTGTAAACCACGTAAAGTAACTTGAGTAAAAATTACGTAATATCTTACCGCAATTAATTCCTATATGAAGTATTGGGTCATATTTCTTCGCAGTTATTATTTACCTAAGTATATCATAGGTATTGTTATAGGTATAGGTATTGTTATTACCTATATCACAAAAACTCCATTGATTGTTTGAACACTTTGTATTTCGAAACTTTTATGCTAATTAAAAATAGATACAAAATTATTATTTTCAAGAGAACACGGGAAGGTAAGGTTGTTACAAAGGTTGTAACAGGCGAAGAGAGATCAAAGTAACTGACAGAGCTCATAGACATGTGCGCATAGATAATATATTTGTACCTTAAGCTGTCAAAATGTTATGGAGTGCGCAAGCGCTATGTACTGAGGCTATGTATAAGATTCTATGGTTTTAAACAATCACGAATCCGGAGCTGTGTCCCTAATACAGATTATATAATTATGCATTTGATCGCATACAGGTATGAAAATGAAATATCGCATTCGAAAACGCTCCAGTGAATCCCTGATTAATTTTGCATCTGTCTATATTATACGAGTGCCCTAATTTTAGATTCGCGCCCCGTTTAATTAGATTGGAACGTTCCAACCGGAATTATTTGCAGTTTACGGGATCCATTACTTTTTACAAGCTTTTATTGAACTTGCAATGTTTGTGAGTTTGTTTAGGTCAAATCTTGCAACTGAATTTTAAAACAGTTATTCCCAACCACCGAGGTGTCCCCAACCAATTGAGCTGAAATTTTGCATACAAGTTTAATTTTGGTGACAATTGAGTACCTATTTGACTACTAGTGAAATAAATAATTTTTTAGTGATTATTAAATAAAGGATCTCCCAAAAGTCGTAATATCCACGTCCCCTGCTAGTTTTGTGTTGTTATTCAACATTTTAAACAATCGATTAAAGTAAAAAAGTGCGTCGAACTTTTATGGCGTCACTCATACTAAGCACGCGTTTTGACGTTTGAAAAAGGTTGCTGATTTGACTAGTTGTCAAATACTCAATTGCATGGTTATCTGAGTGACGTCAATCTAAATCCAACATGGCAGACTAGTTATTTTATAATATGATATTATGGGTTTCAATAAAAAGGGGTTGATGAGAAGAATACTAAAAAACAAAATGACTTCACTCTAAATTTAGTATGGCGGACGATAAAATCTTGTTTTTAATTAAAAAAAACTTGACCGAAGGCTTAGAAACCATGTTCCTACCTAGGAACTATTCTTTTATTTTTAAGTTAAATATGTTAAATGATAAATTTACCTGAATTCCCGCTTTTAATTCTACCAACAAATTCTAGTAAAAACAACCTAGATAAAAATATAACACGCAGTTTCCTGCTAAATGATGTAACTGAAATATTTCCGCAATATAACATAATAATATTGTAGTTTTTGTAACATAAGACAGCCGGTAGCCGTTCAGCTTTAAGTTTAAGTGGCCAATTTGCTGTAAGACACGTACTCGTTTTACCCGCAGGAGGTAAATCACAAACGTTATTATTAGATCTCTGGGGAACTCCACCCTTGAAACGGTGTACAGTATATTTTATACAGGGTATGACAGAACAAATCCATATATGCATCTAATCCATACTAATATTATAAATGCGCAAGTGTGTCTGTCTATCTGCTACGCTTTCACGGTCCATTTTTTCAACCGATTTTTATGAAATTTGGTGTTCAGTTGGGTTGCATCCCGGGAAATTTTAATCCTGGAATATTTAATTTCCCACGGGAATCAAAAAAACCTTTTAATCCACGCGGACAAAGTCGCGGGCTTCAGCTAATACAATATATTTTAAGAGGTTGCATTTGAATTCAACATTGCCTGAAGGAAAGCAAGGTTGGGTCGGGTTGTACGTTTACTATGACGATGGGATAAATGGGACGTCTTATGTACCTATAGATTCTTCTTCTGTGTATCGGTTCTTTTATAGCGCTATTCTCAGAAAACTCCGATATTACGATGCGGGATGTGCGTTATAAGTCTTCAGTGGATTATCTATCCTGATTGCAGCAAGCGCTGGCCTATACATTAAAAAAAAAAAAAAAAAAGTGATGTAGATACAATAATTAGCGCCTTTGCAACAATAAAGATGGGGTAAAATACTTACTTAAAATTTTAAACTAGTCCTCCTTTGAATAAATTTATGACCCTTTGCCGTCTTTGCTAACATCAAAGACTTCAAATAGCAACTTGACATTGGTACTTAGCGTAACCTAGTCTGACTTTGAACTAAAAAGTGAAATTTCAATGTAGTAAAATGTGGTTTATTCTCTATTGATTAATTACCTAATTCTTAATTTTGTAAAGGCGAAATCTTATAAATTACTCAATAAGCTTTTATTACAAAGTAGACTCCTCCAAAAAATGTATAGCTGGAGGACCAAAACTTTCGCACGGATGTTTTTGTAAAGCTGCCTGCTGCACAGACTACCACAACAGGACAAAACGTGTTTCGCTTACGAAGCGGGCTTCGTGGAAACGTTTTATCTTGACCCGTCCCTAGTGTGTTTTTGCACATAGGTAGGATATTTAGAAAATCCTACCTTATGAAGACAGGGTGGATGAGGTAGTATTTTTTTTATTTTATTGATAGGACATACTTACCCGTTAAGACATTACAGTTTCCCAATACGTCTTATCAGGCTACAATATTACATATAAATTATTAAAATTAAACATACATCACAAAAAAAACACAAAAGTACAAAACCATAAAAAACACACTACCCAAACAATAACAAAAATACACAACTTAAATGAAATTAGAACTACCTATTCTCTAATAACAAATTTTATCATGCTTGTGAGCTGGATCAGTGTACCCAGTGTAAACAGAATAATAGGTTCTAAACTTACTTTAAATACATATCAAAAATAAAAAATAAAATAAATTAATTAAGTGTGTGAAGCACTGTAATAAAATTATAAAATTAGAATAATAGGTAGTTATAATCACCAGTGGGAAACCAGAGTGGATCAACCAGTTCAAGTATATCCAATCGCACACAGACAGCCAATCGCATTAGAACTAATCCTTAGCTTACCGATGTCCACTATTACCACGCCACTAAAATCACGATAAGCCAGCTTGATATGTCCCAAGTCTCCCTGCATAATATTACCGAAATCCGAAGATTATTTACTTGAATTTAACCAACATAATGTACTTAATAATATTATTACTGGCATTATATTTTGCTCTATGCGATGTTACTCGAGGGTAAGCGTGCGCTCCTAGGTATTTTACGCTAACAACAACCTATGAATATTATGTATTTAAACATTAATATTTAATATTTAATATTTAAACTGGTTAGGTATATTGTAAATCGTATAAAAGTTCTGTTATCTTAGTTGTGTAGGAGGAATGTGCAACGTCCACATAAACTCTTGCGAGTTTCAGAACATGAAGCTAATAAAATATTATGGTAATAATAAACGTTACTTGTAAATATTAAATAAATAAAAAATGAAAATAGGTTTTCGAAGCCAAGTCTTGACAATGTAAACTTCTTAATTGTCATATTTAGAGAACTCCTAAGAGAGTAGCTTAATCTGATCACTCCGTCACCGCACAGCATTGTCTTTCCTACCCTAAAAGCATGAAGCCAGAAGTTTGCGAAAGTTTACGTTTACGGGACGAATTGGAGTGAGGGGGGGAAGGGGAAATGTCCAAGAGGAATATTAAATTCTAGACAAATTATGAATTCGCCCGAATGGATTCAAAAATCCCTCGAAATCTGTCTGTCGTTTTTTTTTTAATAAAAAAAAATATTAAAATATAAACCTTAACACTAAGGCATTAAAGTTTAATTTCGTATAAGTATAGTATATTTAAGACCTTTTATCTTCGTAACAACGCGAGCAACGTTTTTACTTCAAAATCTTAAGCATTTTCATTACCGCATTTTCGTTACGGACGTTTTTCCGGCTAGGGTACCCCTCCGCTTCGTCCCTTATGGAACTTACGTTTCAAAAGTAGCCGCGGTCGTCTCAGTCATACCACAGAAGAGGGAGGAATAGTACATTGTAGTCATACGTTAAAAAGCAGATCTACGAATGGGTTGTGAATTGTTAAATGACAGACAGACACAGTTTCGAATTTATAACTTAGTATAAATATGGATTCTACCCAGAGTTCATCATCATCAACAGTCAATAACCCCTTGTACTACACTATCGTATACAAACATCGACCACACAACCAATAGACGCCTAATTACTATGCTTTCGTAATGCAAACAATTCAGTCAAATGACTCATAGTAAGCGGGCGCGGGGTACTAAACGCTGATTGGTCTACTCAAGGTCAAAAAAATCATAAATCAAATGGGATGGGGTCTTAACTCCTAATAATTATTTATCGATAATTAATTATCGATATACTCTAATTAATATTTAAATAACTCGGTAGGTTTTGTTACAAGGGCGTGGAATTATATAAGACCTATTAAGTCTGATGTGTTGTCTGAAAATGTTCGCCCTAATGAGGAGTCTAGTTGTATGGTCGATGTATACAAAGTTCCAGCCAATGACAAAATATTCTAACTTTCCTTAACTTGTCCTGTCGAAACTGGTACCTATTAAATCAGAACCGACTGTATTATTTTAAATTCACGACACATAAATCACTAAATTCGCCCTGAAAACCTTTTTTGGCAGCTCCACGCCTTGCTTGTGCCAAGTCGACGAAAAATGCTTCAAGTGATCATGGTTTGAGATTCATCAAAAATTATTCTGTACTGAGCTTAAAGTGGCTGACTTGAATGATAAAACATAAAACGGGAGAACAAAAATGCAGTATTTACATTGAGGCTTTAACTCTATTTTAATCGCAATGGATTTCTGTTTCGAAACATGGAAGCTTATGGGTCTGATAAGAAGGTTCAAGCGGTCGATGGAGTTCGGAGTTTTCTACGTACCCTCTTCTCTCAGAAATGAGAAGAGCCGTAGAAAAATCAAAGTAACCGACAAAGTTCGAAGAGTCGCTAAGCTTAAGCAGCAATATGTAGGGCACATACTTCAAAGAACTGAGCGTTGGGGTCTCAAAGTGCTTGAAGGACGGCTTCGCGCCGGAAAATACAGCAACGAGCCTGAACTAGGTGAACGGACTACCTCAAAAGAGCCATTATAAACTGTTATAGGTTGAGTACTATGTCAGAAAACTTTATGAAGGTGCCAGAAAACTGTACGAAGTTTCAACTCCACAGGATGAACGATATATTATTATTGTGTAACTAACGGCCAGACAAACATTCATTTTAATATTTATGAAGATTTATGTTAATTTCATAAACCATAATAATAGCAATTTACCGTACATGTGTTTGCCATTACGACCCCATTATTTTCTTGACGAGCGGTTGATCGAAAAAAAATGATGATTGAAACTAATAATTTACTATAGTGCGAGGGCGTTGCCCGCCAAGTTGCGACAAGTAAGTCAAACTTTTAGGGCTGGTTTATATTGATACAGTGATTGTCACCAGCGACAAGCGTCATTCAACTGTGTTGTTTGAACATAATATTCACTTATCTGTGGGATTTTACTTAATAAGTTGTTGTGTTGTTCTTTAAAAAGCATAAAATATGCAATTGACTTTAAAATCAGCAGCCGAGTAGAACTTGTAACATTTCTTATATCTTTATAATTTATTGTAATATTTTGCTATGAAAGAATAGTTGCTAGGTTTCTTGCTGGTTCTTCTCAGTAAAATTTACTTTACGTGCCGGTGGTAGAGATTTGCTAAATGATGCACATAATAATTATAAGCAGTTCCTGTTTTTCTAAATGAAATAAAAACATTTGATTTGATTATAATATTTTCATACGCTAGCGACTGCCACGACGCGTTTTAAATTCTCACTGAAGTTACTGACAGGGTAGATAGACGGGCGCTCTGTTCTCGGTAGCACTTTCTCCCAGCGTAGTACTGCAGGCCCAATGGGAGTTTTTTTTTGCGAATTCGATCGTGACAACGTTAACTACCATTTATATGGAAGTGATCGAGCGCCAGCTGCCAAGCGCTTGACAATTCCATACAAATCTATACTGTCGCGATTGAATTGGAGAAAAATCTTCCACTACGCAATAAGCACGAAAAGGTGTATACCAAGCCGTTGCCAATCTCAATATAAACCTGCCTTAATAAAATGATTGAGCCAAGTTGGTGTAAAATTATAATAATCAAAGCTATTATAGCGAATGTGGCTTTACCCTAAAAGTCAACATTAAAGCACTTTCTTTAATAGTAGGCTGTAGACGAAAGCCATTTTTATTGTTTGTATAATGATTTTCAGAATGGTGTGCTATAGTTTATTTGCCAGATTACGTCCGTGACATGAATTTTGGTTAATGTAAGGGCGGAAATATATAAGAATCCATATGCGAATGTGTGTCTGTCTGTCTGTCTGCTACGCTTTCACGACCCAACCGTTTAACCGATTTTGATGAAATTTGGTACAGGGATAGGTTGTATCCCGGGAAAGGACATAGGCTACTTTAGACGAAGTCGCGGGCATCATCTAGTAGGAAATAAATCTTTATATATGTCTGACAAAAAGTTCTCGCGCGCATTTTTATATTGAGCTACAAATACTAACTTGAAAGGACGAAACATGTTTCCCATAGAATATAGATGACGTTTCGTACGGAAATTATGTCCTATCTTATCCCTAGTGTGTTTTTGCCTGTAAGTCCCGTTTGAATTTTTTCATTTTTCTCTATTGTGCATAGATCGGATCAAAGCAATGGACAAAAATGTAGATTGACAGATAGACATACTTTTACAATCGTAAGTAGGGATTACGGATCTAATTAAAAAATCTTATTTTCTTACTATTCAAGTTTCCTTATATTTTAAGTAGACTAAGGTCCGCTTGCACAAGCACATTTAAACTGATTTAGTTAAATTTTGTAATGCTGTTCCTTTTTAGCAAATGCATATTATAGTTGCCAAAAAGGGACAGCATTAAAATATTTAACTAAATCAATTTAAGAGTCCTTGTGCAAGTGGGCCTAAGAATTATAATATTAAAAAAGTATGTAAATTTTTCAAATCGTGTCTAGTCATGCAAAACGTATAAAATTAATCTGACAAATCGCATAGATCTTTCGGCATTACAATAGTCCCAAATATTTTCATCAGCGAAGAATTTAGGACCCGTAATGGACATCCAATAAAGAACAAAAGGATATTCCAATCACACATTACTATCCGCATTGATCACACGAAGCTTGCGATGCTCGCACCGATCCCTTATTCATATCCCAAATCGTCTTGACACAAATAAATCAACCTTTTACACGAATTCAATCTGATTTAGACCTCCCTTAGCGGAGTGTTAAGCGCTGTTGTTTTAACGTACGTAGTTTGGATCCCCGGCAGTGTCAAAAAGTCAGTGTTGGGAATTTATAATTTCTGAATTTTCCCTGGTCTTCCCTGGTGGCTACAGCCGTGTACCGGTACGATGCCGTGTAGAAACTGATTAGAGGTAAAGGTTCAATAACTGCTATACCCCTAACAGGTTAGCCTGCTACCATCATAGACCGGTAAGATCGCAATTAAGGACTAAATTGTAGTAAGAAAATAATAATAGCGGGCTGTAGAAATTTGAGGTGCAAGAGAAAATTTTGGAAAAATTTTGACACAATTGTTGCATTGTCATGTTTGTTAAATAATGCCTAGAGAAGTATTTATTATTTATAATCTGGGCCCAACGACCTCAATTTACATAGACGGGCCCTGTCAATCAAAGAATGTGAACTTATTTAACTAACGTCATCTAGTATGAAAAGCGGGACGGCGCTATGGCGGGGACAAGGACAGGCTTATACAGGTGTGGAGCGCGCTACATAGGTCGGACGCCCAATTTTTTTCTACGAAAGGGCCCATCTAGTAACCACATAATATACTAGTGGTTCGCCCCGAACTGAGACCTCGCGGTATCCATAAACTTGTACAGAGCGCCATCTATTGACATCATTGTGAAGTTCTGTTAAAAATACGGAAGCTCATTAAAAATTAAATAATTTCGTTTCCTTATAATATTTATCTAATTTTAGTATTTGTTGTTCAAGTACAGGATATAATTCAAATAATTGATAAGTTTCAGCCTCAGCCTTTCAGAGAATTGAGAGTTCTGATTTCAACTTTGGACGTTAGAAAATCTCCACTTTGAAAGCCCCCCATTTCGTCAATTTTAGGGGAAAAATTAAAAAAAAAATGTTTTTGGACTCTATTTCTAATTATCTTTAAAATGATATACCGCAACCCTATGTAACGCTATAAAAAATATTTTACTTCGCATTCGCTTCTATGAGAGCCCCCCCTGAAATAAAGATTTTTATAACTTTTTAAGCCATATTCGGCGGGAGGCCATCGGTTTACATATTAAATTTAAATTTGAAGTAATAAGGCTCTGACAGACGGACGGACGGACGGACGGACAAGTGCCAATTCACTCAAGTAGACTCAGAGACCTTCGCTTCGCTCGGTCAAATATGTTGATGCCTGGGCCACCCATGTAAAATCGCTGTCAAACATCAAAGTAACCATTGAATACAAAGCGTTCTTGAAATGAAAACCATCCAAATGCCGACCGACTGTGCAGTCCACTTCTACTTGCGGTTAGCGTACGAGCACACTACGTACATACAACGTACGTACCACGGTTACAACTGCCTATTAGTCCCCTGACAGTCGCCATGAATGTCGAATAATAATGTGCTCCTGACCGAATTTCAGCCACGGCAGCAAATATCAATGGAGTCTAGCCAATTATGCAAAAGATAACTAAAGTCATAAATGTGAAAGTTTGTTTGTTTGGCGGTTTGTTACCTTCTTTCACGCAGCAATAACTGATCCCAATTGGCTGAAATTTGGAATGTAGGTAGATAGCTTGTACCCTGATTTAACACAAAGGCTACATTTTATATCAGATAATTACAGAGGTTCTGCTGGAATTGAAGTCTTCATCGATTTTACTTCAAACCTTTATCAACCTTGCGGACGATATCGCAGGCATAATCTTATACTTTAGTTATTTTTTATTCCACTACAAGTTAGCCCTTGACTGCGATCACGCCTGATAGTAAATGATGATGCAGTCCAAGATGGTAGCGGGCTAACCTGTTAGGGTAACTGCAGTTATATTAAAACCCATATCCCTAATCGGTTTATACACGGCATCGTACCAGAATGCTAAATCGCTTGGTGATACGTCTTTTGCCGGTAGGGTGGTTACTATCCACGGCTGAAGCCTCCCATCAGACCAGGGCCCCAATCATGTAAGAATTGTTCATCAAACGTTAAAGATTTTTGTCAAAGTAAAATAAAACCATATATGCATTGAATTAGAGCTCAATTTCGTCTTTCCATTCTTATACGTTTAGGTATGTACGATACCCTAAACGTATAAGAATGGGCAGACGAAATTAAGCTCTAATTCAATGCTTTCATTGTTTATTTTACTTTGACGAAAATCTTTAACGTTTGATAGACAATTCTTACGTAATAGGGGGGCTGACCAGAGAAAATTCAGAAATTATAAATTCCCAAAATTGACCCTGCCGGGAATAAAACCAGGGACATCCTACGATAAGATCACAGCGCTCACCATTGCGCTAGTGAGGTCGTAGTTGTTATAAACTGAAAGTTAGAGTGTGCAACGGATCAATCAATCAATCAATATTTATTTATTCAAATTAGGTACACTATTATACACTAATTGACGTCCAATAACTTCTTAAACATGATGGTGATAATCAGATAAGGTATCTTAAAACTAAAGCAACGAGGGTTCCAAACGCGCTGGTCTTTTTAAAATTAGACCAATCTAGGTCACTCATGATAAAATCAACAAATATAAGCCGTCGCTGCTAGGCAACACGTCGTCCCTTGGTCCCTATCATTCATATCAGACGATTCATAAAGAAGAACCGATCAAAAAATTGCTCAATACAAAATACATCGGTAGCCATGAATACGAATTACCGAGCTCGTCCCGGAAGGGATCGCGCGCGACGTGACTGTAAACACAATAAACGATTTATCTCAACCGGCCTGCTACCATCTCTTAAAGCCGTATTGTTCTTATATTGGTGACGTTTATGTTTTAGAATTATAAACCTTTTTTTTTTATCCACTACAAGTTAGCCCTTGACTGCGATCTCACGTGATGGTAAGTGATGATGCAGTCTAAGATGGCAGCGGGCTAACCTGTTAGGGGCATGGCAGTTATATTAAACCCATTCGGTTTCTACACGGCATCGTACCGGAACGCTGAATCGCTTGGCGGCACGTCTTTGACGGTAGGGTGGTAACTAGCCACGGCCGAAGCCTCCCACCAGGCCAAACCAGAGAAAATTCAGAAATTATAAATTTCCAAACCCTGCCGGGGATCGAACCCGGGACCTCCGCACGTTAAGGCAACAGCTCTCAACACTGCGCCACGGAGGTCGTCACACGGAGGTTTGAGGGATGTCAACGTACTTGAAATAAAACAGTCATTTTGAAATAATACTGCTTTAAGCTATGGTAGGAACCCCCCTGAACGCGGCCTATCGTATCTACGAACAGCCGTGAAGGTTCTGCCCCCTGATTGTGTAAGGAAATCGTAATCGTAATCGTTTGTCAAACGGATAATTCGACCTGTTTATGGAGTTCATAGATGCTGCCTGCTTCTAGCGACTCCCAGTTACATGTTTGAGATCGTCCATCCACCTAGTGGGGGGGGTCGTCCAACGCAGCGCTTCCCGGTGCGAGGCCGCCATTAAAGCACCTTAAAAATTTTCGCATGCAACCGATTTAGGCGAAATTTTGAACAGAGACAGACCAAACTTCATTGCGGGAATGGACAGCTTACTTTTTATACCAGAAATTCAAAGAGTTCCCACGCAAACGAACGCACTCAAAAACTTTAACAGAGATTACTGTTTTGTCATGTAGGTACCTACGATTTTTCTAGCCCAGAGGCCCAATTGTTACAAGGAAATCATAATTACTCGAACTGCCACTTAAGCCCTTTAACGTCCCACTGCTGGGCACAGGCCTCCACTCTCATAGGAGAGAGGTAATTAGAGCTTAGACCCACCACGCTGCTCCAATACGGGTTGGCGGGCTTTAACGACTATTATCATGTTAGTGATAATAACCGGGACTGACGGCTTAACGTGCTCTCCGAGGCACGGGGGTGAAACACCGCCAACTTCCTAACTCCGGGCTAGTACTAAGAATTTCTAGTCAGAAAAACCCAATACTTTAATTATGGCCCGACTCGGGACTCTAACCCGGGACCTCGTCGGCCGCAGTCGAAACTACTATTGACTATACCAACGAGGCAGCTGTCGACCTCGAACTGCAGGAGGTTAAAATGCTTTTTGACATGCAGACATTTAAGAAATCCTTAAACAGTTCGATTAATCAGTTTGAGAACGATCACGATTTTCTCACGAACAATATGTTCTTATAACTGGCATTCCGTATACTAAATTAAGATTTTTATTATAATTTATAAAGCTTCTTCGTGTTGCGAAACTCATAAAGTTGAGGGCAATGAAAGATGCTAAGCCCGAAACTTTAAGGAGCGAGCACAATTAAGCAACTCCCAAAGTATAAACTGTTTACCGTTTATAATTATTTAAGTCTCGTCAAAATTTTAAAGTTAAACAATGAAGTTAAACAATAGAGGTTTCCGTGCAATGGGCGTCTTTCTTTTGATCATGTTTTTGTAGCTAAAGTGTTTTTGGTAGCGAAGTTTTTGCGGAAAGTGAAAGACACGGGGGTATTTGGGGTGCATTAATTTGACACAGGTTTCTCAGGGCAAGTTCAGATTGAGGTCGGCAACTGGCGTTAAGGCACTTCGAGTGTTCCTTGATAAGTTGTGACACTTTTTTTTATTAAATACGCTTGACCACAATCACACCTGATGGGAAGTGACGATGTGGCCTAAGATGGGACGCGCTTGCCTAGAAGATGTCTATTTCAGTATTCTCTATTGATTTTAAGATACCTGGATTATAAAAACACAGCTTGTGGTGGAATATTGCCTGACCCAAAGCGTCCTATTTGCGATCAAGCGACTTTAAACCCTATTTACTGAAGCAGTGACAGCCTAGTGGGCGTTTGAAGGAACAAAATAACACTAACTTTAGTGTAACTTGTGAAATATAACACTGTGAGGAAACCTACATTTGTCGAGAGATCGTCATAATTTTCTCGAAGGTGTGTAGTTAGCCAATCCGCACTTGGTCAGCATAGTAAATTATATTCAAACCCTGTGTAAGTAGACTAGTATTCGGCCGGCAATTAGTTGACGATGATGATAAACCTTATACACTAAGCAATTACATTCATATTCCTAACAATAACCTAACCGCACGGCCGCCGCGCGCTTTCTGCTATACGATTATTTGATAATTTCCTCGTGGTTTAATAGCAGCCGACAACTATTTGCCACTACACAAAGCATTGTCCAACATTGTTTTTGTGCCTAAGCCTAACCAGCCAAAATCATTTATAGGTATATTTTATCATCATCATCGGGTGCCATTGTAGCGAAGAGATTACGAGCAGGTTATAATATTAAAACTCACAGTTGCTGATTTATGAAAGGAATTAATTTATTTGTAAAAACTTAGCGTATATATACAGAAAACCTTAAAACTAACAACCAATAGGAAACAAGATTAAATATTTACAAAATGATAAGCAATGAGACAACCAATGAGAGACTATACATTTAAACCAATAAAATCGACAGACAGATCCACGCACAATGCTAGTTTCAAGCAGCGCGCATATTCCCCGAAATAAACAATAGCGAATTTAATAACAAAGGAAAATTTCTGCGAAGTAGGCGGGGCTATACCGCGCCTTCCCGGCGCCTGCGACCCGAAGGCGAACGCGCGGTGCGGGGTGCGGGGCGCGAGACGCGGCGGCGCCGGACTTCAGTCAGTGTAGACTCGCACGCCGCAGTCCTCCAAGAGCGGCGCGCGCGCGATCACGCGTGTTCCAGTGCTTGTCCGCGGAATCTGTGAACAGACTATTACTGCGTGTTGATGGTGTTTCATGGTGCTTGCTGGTACAGGACGGCGTAGCAAGATCTGCAAGGCAATTAAAACTGTTCTTTTCAGAACTACTCTTTCCATTTCAATATCACTGCCTGATCTTTCCTCAGTTCTCCGGTCTTCAGTTTAATCGGTGAGTGTCAATCTAGGAACGTGATGATGCTTGACCATTCCTGTGGATCTCCAGCGAGGTGCTGTCTTGTTCAAGATTGACCTCGCACTTCCCTGTTATCTGGAATCCGTTGGAATCGTGTCAGCTAGGCAATAAAGAATGTTAAAGTCTGTTCGTTTTCATACGGTCGCCTTTGACCGCACCGCCGCCGTGCCGCCGGGGCACGTGCCTCATTTTGTCAAAGGCACCGCCATGACATCAAGCTCACCGCTTTCCGCCGTACAGGTACAGGAGAATTTCGCATATTACATCGAGCCGCCGCGCCGCGGTGAAAGGTGGTTTTTATTGACTCTGCTATCTGCTATATATATACCTATTGTTTATGTATAGGTACTTTTTAAAATTCTTTTTTCTACCTAACTTGTGTTTATTATTTATATTCGTATTTTATTACAATAACCATCAGAATAAACAAAATAGTATTCTTTTTTTATTCTTAGAATAGAAAAACATTTAGTCAACAAACACAGTACACAAAAGCAGAATAATAAAATAAAAGCAAAATAATAAGTGTCTGCAGCCCCTGCGGGTGTACCGACACTATGATACCGAACGCACTATACAGCAAAACCGTGTATTATTTCTCTCTGTGAACTGATAATAAAGTAATTATTTTGTGTACGTTATTTTCCTGCATTCCCTTGTTCCTTGATTTTCCCGGTAACCATTTTCCGGTAACGGTAGCGCGTCATAGCGCCGGTAAGGTATGGTTGAGGTACTCTATTGGTAAAGTATAGGTATGTATGTGAAGGTAACATTCTGTGAACGAGTAACGTAAGTATTACGTAAGTATTTCTGTACTTTATGTGCGAGGTACGCACAGTATCCCCCTTCAAGCGAAGCGTACGTTTTTCTTCACGACTCGTCCGCTTCGTTTGGTGATATAAGGTGGCGTAGGTATAACAGCTGGAGTCGAATTCAGCGTTCCGTACGTTCCGACTGGGTCATGGTTCGTTGAACTCGATCTCTTGCGTTTTGACGTGACGTCAGTGTCGCTCGTGCTTACGTCATCTTCGTTAAGTAGGTAGGCAGGATTCAGTCTATCCAGTGATATCACGGTGGTGCGTAGAGGTAACTGGATCTTGAAGTACTTCTCGTGACGTTGTAGAACTTGATAGGGTCCGTCATATGGCGGGGTCAATGGAGGTCTGACCGCATCGTTTCGCACGAAAACGTGCGTACAGGTAGCTAGGTCTCTGTGTACGAACGTAGGTCGTGACGATGTCGTACGTTCTGTAGGTACTAGCGATGCCATTGTTTCACTTAGCCGTTTCACGTATTCTGCGTCTTCGATTTTCGACTGTGTAGGTACGAAAAAATCGGACGGTATTCGTAGTGTTGCTCCGAAGGTCATCAGTGCAGGGCTGAGATTGTCTTCACGTAGTGCGGTGCGTAAACCCAATAGTACGGTGGGCAACTCCTCTACCCAAGTTGTTGTTGCACCGCGTGCCATAAGAGCTGCCTTCATTGTACGATGAAGTCGTTCCACTTTTCCGTTTGCCTGGGCGTGATAACTTGTCGTACGTATTCTGGATATACCCCATCTCTTCAATAGTGTGTTGAATAGTACCGACTCAAAATTTTGGGCTCTATCTGTTGTAATTCTGAGCGGGACGCCAAATCGGACTATCCAGTTTTCGTAGAGGGCTTTTGCGACGCTTTCTGCTGTGATATCTTGAACTGGAATAGCTTCCGGCCATCTGGTGCATCTGTCTATTATGGTGACGCAAAACTTGAAGTCGTTTGATAATCGTAGCGGTCCCACTACGTCTATGTGTATATGTTCGAAACGTTGAGAAGGTGGAAACTCCGCCAGAGGAGTGACGACGTGACGGTGTACCTTGCTGCGTTGACAGTTGATACATGCTTTGGCCCATGCTGCTACTTCCTTGTTCATGGATGGCCAGAAGAATTTTGATGCCATCTGCTTCCGTGTGGTTCTAATCCCGGGATGACATAGCCCGTGTTGCGCTTTGAATGCGGCATAACGGTATGTTTTAGGTAGGTACGGACGGGGTGATGCAGTCGATAATTCGCATGTGATTGGTCGGTCGAGTCCGGGAAGAGTTATTTCAGCGAACTTCAAGTTAGGTTGCTTCTTCAGATTTTCCAATTCTTCATCGTTGCTCTGGTCTATTGCAAGTTGATTGTAGTCTATGGTACTTGGGTTCTGGATGTCTTCGATTCGTGATAAGGCGTCGGCGATTGGGTTTTCTTCACCTTTTATGTACTTAATACACGAACAAAACTGAGATATGAAATGCAGCTGTCGCTCTCGCCTCGGCGTGTCGCTACTACTGGCAGGTCTGCTGAGTGCGAAAGAGAGAGGCTTATGGTCGGTGAGTATTGTTACTTCGCAGCCTTCGATCAATCTTCTGAAGTGTTTTACAGCCGTGTACATAGCTAATAATTCGCGATCGTACACGCTGTAGCGGCGTTGCGTAGGACTCATTGACTTCGAGAAAAATGCTAATGGTTTCCAGTGGTTCTCAACCTTTTGTTGTAGTACTGCGCCTAAGCTGTGATCTGAGGCGTCGGTCATTATAGCGAGTTCGCATCCGTGAACAGGGTAGCTTAACGTTGTTGCTTCGGTGATGCTTTGGCGGCATTTTTCAAAAGCTTCGTTCGCTTCCGGTGTCCATTCTATTGGTGTTTTATCATTCTTTTTCTTGTTATGAAGAAACTTGTTGAGTTCGTGTTGATGATCGGCTTGATGAGGTAGGCAATCTCGGTAAAAATTCAGCATGCCTAGGAAACGTCGTAGCTCGACGACTGTCTTCGGTTTCGGATACGAAGATATTGCTTCGATGCGATCTTTCATCGGTTTGATACCGCTGGCGGAAACTTCGTAGCCTAGGAAGTTTATAGTTTCAACTCCGAACTGGCATTAGTCGATGTTGAGCGTGACGCCGTGTTTGTCGAGACGTTCTAGTACTTGATGGAGAAGCTTCTTATGCTTGTCTTCATCTTCGGAAAATAGGAGAATGTCGTCTACGAAACAGAAACAGTCTTCGATGCCTCGGAGAACTTGATGCATGAATCGTTGAAAAGTTTGACTTGCGTTTCGTAGCCCGAACGTCATGCATGTAAATTCGTATAGCCCGAACGGAGTGATTATGGCTGTCTTCTGTGCATCTTCTTTACTCGCCATAGGTATCCAGTAGTACGCCATCTTGAGATCAAGTTTCGAAAATATTTTCTTGTTATTGAGTGGATACGTGAAATCTTGAATGCGTGGTATGGGATAGCGATCGGGTTGCGTCACTGCATTTAATCTTCGGTAGTCGCCGCATACCCGAAGTCCGCCGTCTTTTTTCGTTACGACGTGTAGAGGGCTGGCCCATGGACTGCTTGAAGGTCTGCAGATGCCAATCTCCACCATCCGATCAAATTCGGCTTTTGCGGCGTTGTATTTGTCGGGCGGTAGAGGGCGGGCGCGTGCGGAAAGCGGAGGACCCGTCGTTTCAATGTGATGTGCGACGTCATGTTTGGCTGGCTGCTTTAGAGACATGGGTCGAAGAACGCCAGGAAATTGATTCAAGATGTCGTGATATTGTTGGTCAGAACTCACGATGCGAATGGACTCGGCATTTGTTGATACTTCAATAGCGTCGATGGTAAGCTTGGTTTCGTCATCGATTAATTTTTTCCTGTGAAGATCCACAAGGAGCTTGTAATGACGTAGGAAGTCTGCACCCAATATGGAAGTCTTCACGTCTGCGACAATAAATGTCCAAGTGAAACTGCGCCGTAGTCCCACGTTGAGCTTAATTGTCTTCTCGCCGTAGGTATGTATCGGTGTGTTGTTTGCCGCGTAGAGTTTGTAGGTATTTGCGGCCTTTTTCTTAGTTTTCGATGTTGCAGCCCAAACAGATATGTCTGCGCCAGTGTCCACGAGGAAACGTTCGTGTGAGTCGCGATCATGGACACAAAGGCGGTTGCTGATCTTGGGAACACCGACGTCCGCCACGGTCGGTGTCGACGTTAGTTTTCCGTCGTCTTGTTACGTTGTGCACACGGTGATTCGCAGCGTATTGCTTTCTTGCCGAACTTGTGATGATATCTGCATAACCACGTAGGATCGCCAGGCTTCACACGAGATGACGATAATGAGCGTGAGTGAGAGCGGTAGCGTCCGCGAAATGGTTGACGAGATGTTTGACGCGTAGTATCTCGTGCTCGCAATTCCGCCACTTGTAATGTGAGTTTATCTAACCTTGATAGGATCTCTGAATACGCTGGCTCGCAGGTACTGCTGGATGATGCTGCTGCAGAGGTTGAGTTTGATACTGCTGCCACGGTGCTGACGGACGTGCTCCCGACGTACTCCATCATCCTGTCTGCCATTGCTGCTAGCGTGTCGAGCGATGATTCCTTGTTGACAGAGAGCACGCAGCGACAGTGGGCTGGCACGTGATTGAGCCACTCGATTTTCAACCCCTCTTCTGTGATGAGGCCGTTGTTTAGTTCACGCATTTTTCGCAGCAACACGCTGGGTTTCTGGTCACCGATGTCTAAACCGCTGATGAGCTTCTGAAAGTTCTCGACTTCTGATTTTTCGTACACGGTGAGTAGTCGATTCTTCACGGCTTCATATTTACCCGTTGCAGGTGGGCTGTATAGTAGGTTGGTGATGTGCTGCAGATCCGCCGGCTCTAGCTTTGAAAGGACATACCGGTATTTTTGGTCATCTGATGTCTTCAAGGGATCGACGACTGCCTCAAACTGGACGAACCAGGCTCTCGAAACCGTGCGCCAAAATGGAAGGAGCCTTGACTGCACAGATATTGCAGCCAGGTCGGCAATTTTCGTTGCTGTTACTTCTGCTTCTTGCTCGGCCATAGCTTCAGCCTTTTGTTGATTCCTTTGCACTTATTCACTGTCGGAGGGTCACCACTGTTGCGAAGAGATTACGAGCAGGTTATAATATTAAAACTCACAGTTGCTGATTTATGAAAGGAATTAATTTATTTGTAAAAACTTAGCGTATATATACAGAAAACCTTAAAACTAACAACCAATAGGAAACAAGATTAAATATTTACAAAATGATAAGCAATGAGACAACCAATGAGAGACTATACATTTAAACCAATAAAATCGACAGACAGATCCACGCACAATGCTAGTTTCAAGCAGCGCGCATATTCCCCGAAATAAACAATAGCGAATTTAATAACAAAGGAAAATTTCTGCGAAGTAGGCGGGGCTATACCGCGCCTTCCCGGCGCCTGCGACCCGAAGGCGAACGCGCGGTGCGGGGTGCGGGGCGCGAGACGCGGCGGCGCCGGACTTCAGTCAGTGTAGACTCGCACGCCGCAGTCCTCCAAGAGCGGCGCGCGCGCGATCACGCGTGTTCCAGTGCTTGTCCGCGGAATCTGTGAACAGACTATTACTGCGTGTTGATGGTGTTTCATGGTGCTTGCTGGTACAGGACGGCGTAGCAAGATCTGCAAGGCAATTAAAACTGTTCTTTTCAGAACTACTCTTTCCATTTCAATATCACTGCCTGATCTTTCCTCAGTTCTCCGGTCTTCAGTTTAATCGGTGAGTGTCAATCTAGGGACGTGATGATGCTTGACCATTCCTGTGGATCTCCAGCGAGGTGCTGTCTTGTTCAAGATTGACCTCGCACTTCCCTGTTATCTGGAATCCGTTGGAATCGTGTCAGCTAGGCAATAAAGAATGTTACAGCAAAACCGTGTATTATTTCTCTCTGTGAACTGATAATAAAGTAATTATTTTGTGTACGTTATTTTCCTGCATTCCCTTGTTCCTTGATTTTCCCGGTAACCATTTTCCGGTAACGGTAGCGCGTCATAGCGCCGGTAAGGTATGATTGAGGTACTCTATTGGTAAAGTATAGGTATGTATGTGAAGGTAACATTCTGTGAACGAGTAACGTAAGTATTACGTAAGTATTTCTGTACTTTATGTGCGAGGTACGCACACCATCTTCAAATTGAAGTTTGGCGGTCAGCAGGTGCCTTCCGATCTTGAGCAATCTTCTTTAATTCTGCGTAATTATGACGGGTCCACTCCTTTACGTCGTCCATCCACTTCCTCATCTGTCTTCCAGGTGCTCTTTTCCCGTAAACCTTGCCCTCTAGGATCTACCTTGAGAACTCGTACTGGGATACTCTTTGAAGGTGCCCGAAAAATGCCACCTTTCGCTGTACGACGGTTGTCATTAGAGCGCGGTTACAATGCGCTCGTTTAAATTCCTCAGCATTTGAGTCTATACATAGTCAAAGTGTAGTTAGTGAGTTGGTATATTTTATACCAACGTTTATCTTTGAGCTGTAAACGAAAATTTACCTGGTGATATTTGCGACTTAAAACGGTAAAATTAATTTTAACTACAAATAACAATACGAACACGCTCATGAAAAGAGCCCCGGACGGGTTCTAAACTAGTCGAGCAATTTTCCGACAAAACACGTGAGTTTAACCTGAAATTATTAATAGTTAAAATGAATATCACTCACGATAGTTTAAACGTTAAAAGGGTAAAATTCGTTGGTAAATAACAGTTAACAATATGAATATAGAGAAAAATCCGAATACTGTTACTTTAGCCGCATTAGCCGTCATATTAACAGTTAACAATGCATTTTCTACTAGCAATGCAAAAAAAACGTCAAACATAAATCTAAGGCAGGCCATACACGGACAGCTTGAAGCAGTCAGGATATACTGCTTCAAGCTGCGACTGCATAGTGAACTACAGTCTTCTACGTACACACATACATGGAACAGCTCGAGCAGTTGCGACTGCTTCGGGTGGTTGGCAGCAGTTATCAATGGTAGCTTCAAGCTGTTCACTATGACTGCAAGAGCAGTCCATGTATGTTGATCACTGGCTAACTGCTCGAGCAGTCCGTGTATGACTGGCCTATGACTGCAAGAGCGGTCCGTGTATGTTGATCACTGGCTAACTGCTCGATCAGTCCGTGTATGGCCGGCCTATGACTGCAAGAGCGGTCCGTGTATGTTGATCACTGGCTAACTGCTCCAGCAGTCCATGTATGGCCGGCCTTAAGCCCGCGGACTTACGATTTTGCATGTCTGTGGTGTTTATAAAGATTAAGTGAGCTTTGTAAGCGGTGCGTGTTTTTGCTAACGTCCGATTTTCGTGCCGCCCTTAATAAGTCTCCTTAATTACAAGGTATTAGACACGATACCCATTGTTGTTAGAAAACGGTTAGAAAATTTATTTACTTTGCGATTATGGTCTCTAGCTACTAGTTTTTAAGGCTAAGAAATTTGGCAAAATATATACAGGTACTATTAGTTACGGATTACTTGATTTTAATGATGATAAGTAAACGCATTACAACGTACTCCAAATTAGAGTGTATTGAAATTTGAAACATTTTAATTAAAAAATGAACAGATTAGTAGAATTGTTTCAAATTCAACCGTTTGCAAAGTTGGCGTGGCAATAAGCGGGGCCGGGGCACATAACACACTTAGTATGAAAACCCATAGACTTTGAGGTTCCTAGTTGCTGGAATGGCATCATTGCACCGGATCGCGCCACTTGCTGCGAAGGTTATTGTAATTTTATTTCATTTCAGCCTGCCTTGCGGTACGTTAATAGAAAGGTAAGAGAGGAACTACTTATAATATCAAAAAAAAAAAAAAAACATACGCGCCGAATTGAGAACCTCCTCCCTTTTTTGGAAGTCGGTTAAAAATTTATTGGACACACTCCAAAATAATCAATTTCACATGTCAAGATGAGAATGGTTACGGTACTCGCCTGGCTCTTTAATACAAATATGTAAACAAACTATACTATACCGAAAAATTCGTGCTGAAAACAACTACCTATACGCATATGCATGAAAATGTAATTGAATAGCTAGTATAAATGATAAGCATTACAGATTTTGAACTAATCCAAAACAATACTGAGGCAATTGTAACAAGCGTGTATTGGGCAGGTAGGTACAGGCATATTGGAATATTCGAGGGATTTTCAGTGATCCACAAAATCCGTGTAATTATGGTATACATGCTATGTGATTGATACAAACAGACTAGCATTCACATAATAACAGGTATTAGGATTTGAGAGAGAATAAATAGTAATACGCGAATATTTAGAGGCAATCATTGTGAATATACGTGGCTATCAAAGACAATTAAATAGGTTCTTCTTACTGCACTGCACCCACAATTTTTTTTAACAATAATGAGAGCCCAGGATTTTTAATGACCGAGAAACCGTCAGCGGGGGCATCCTTGTGGTTGACGTCCAATCTGCTCGCACGAAACGTTTTTGCTCGACGTTTCTGATCCGGACCGGGAGGGTGTGGAACACCCTCCCAGCCCACGTGTTTCCTGCCACGTCTAACTCAGGTACCTTCAAGGCAAGAGTGAATAGGCATCTTCTAGGCAAGCGCGTTCCAAGACCTCGTCATTGCTTTGCACTAACATGATTGTCGTCAAATGCAAGCATATCCACAATAAAGAAAAATATAATCATTTTAGGCCTCTATTTATAAATGGACTAGCCGATGCCCGCGACTTCGTCCGCGTGGTTTAAGTTTATTCAATTCCCGCGGGAACTCCTTTATTTTCCGGGATAAAAAGTAGCCTATGTCACTCTACAGGTCCTCAACCAAAATCCATGCCAAAAATCACGTCGATCCGTTACTTCGTTTCGGCGTGATTGAAGGACAAACCAACAAACCAATAAACCAACAAACAAACACACTTTCTCATTTATAATATTAAGTATGATATCGACCTAAGAACCGATTCTCAAGTATCGGTTAATGTAAGCTTAAGAGCGATACATAAAGAACGCAGTTTGCTTTGCGCCGCGTCCTGTGAACTCTGACAAAAATTGAGGTTAGGCTTTTATATCAATAGCTATTTAATATTTAGTATACCATTGTGTGTTTGTTTGTCAGCTGTCATAGACCATCTGTTCAACCGGTTGTGTTTTTGTTTTACTTACGGTTCAGAAAAACTTACTTTTATGCCGGAAAATTGAACAGTCGAAGGAATCAAAAAACCTAAATACACTGGCATCATCTAGTCAGACTAATATTAGAAATGCGAATGTGTGTTTGTTTGTTGATTTGTTCTTCAATCACGTCGCAACAGAGCAACGCATCGACGTTTTTCTTTTGCATCGGTATAGTTGAAGATCTGGAGAGTGACATAGGCTACTTCTTCTCTTTAAAATTAAGGAGTTCCGTGGGAATTAAAAATACTACACCTGAACGAAGCTCTGGGCATCAGCTAGTCTATACTAATATTTTAAATGCAAAAGTTTGTATGGATGGATGGATGTATTTATTTATTTATTTATTTATTTATTTATTTATTTATTTATTTATTTATTTATTTATTTATTTATTTATGGATGGATGGATGGATGGATGGATGGATGGATGAATGGATGGATGGATGTATGGATGGATGTTTGTTACTCAATCACGCCCCAACGGCTGAACGGATCTGGATGAAATTTGGCACAGAGATAGATTATAGTCTGGAATAACACATATAGGCTACTTTTTATCCCGGAAAATTATTATTATACACTTTATTTGTACCACCACAACAAGTAAAAATGACAAAAATAAAAATTGGAAATGAAACAAACACAGACAGAAGTAGGATACAAAAGGCGGCCTTATCGCTTAGGTAGCGATCTCTACCAGGCAACCTTAAAATTAAAGAGTTCCCGCGGGAACCAAAAAACATTCACGCGGACGAAGTCGCGGGCATTAGCTAGTATTCTATATAAGGTAAACAACTAGCAGTCCGTGTCAAAACCATTGAAATTTTAGACAACAGAAAGATTAATATCAATATCACCTTGTATAGTCACTAGTCTAATAATAAATTTCTACAACATGACATCCCTAAAAAGAAGACTAAAAGAGCGTATCAAATAGATTGTAGCTGTTAGAGTAATAGTTTCTAATATTAAATCGGTTTTCGCTGAGTGGACATGACTATTGAATACTTGTGTATAAAATACATCTTGGAACCCATCCAAGGGTTCGATATCCAATAAAACGCACTATTATTATTATTATCATCGTTTGGACAATTTACGATAATATCACTTGCGTATTATTGTCGTATTTTAGTACTAATATCAATTATTATAGCTTAATATCTCTTTGCGATCCTACAAAATAGTTGCCATATCTAATATTTTTTGAAGTGAAAACTTCTTTAGCCGCATTGAGTACTTTTTCGTAGGGGAAAATCTTATGGGTTCGCGTCACCGACATCCTGTGACGTATTGTACAACATTAATGCTGTGTATATCTTTACAAGTAAAAAGTTTGATGTGTATATGCTGTACATTGTTCAAATAGTGTTTGAGTTTGATTATTATCAGATTAATGTTGATAATTTCAATTTAAACATTAGGAAATTTTAAATTTTAATACTAAAATTCTAAGTTAAAAGTTTTTATTTCTATCGGCAGTTTCTATGACTGCCAATTTTTTTTTCCTCTTGGGGAGGAAGAAATCCTCATGGATACCAGCCGATTGGTGGCATGTTCGACTTCACCATTTAGTGCCCTACAGACGAAAACCCCTAAAAATCTCATACATACTAATTTTACTAAAATATACTACAGTATATGTCTGTCTGTCACGGGCCATGTTAATAACCGATTAAGATAAAATTTGGTATGCATACAAATAGCTTGCATCGGAAAGCATAGATTAATTCTTTTGTTTCTTTATATTTAAATTTCCAGTTGAAAAAAAAAGTTTGTTAGTAATAATTGTCGACGTATTTCTAGATGTAAATTACTTAGTTCTATCAAATGAAATCAATTTTGTTTCTTTATTTCGCTGGTTAGGGCCGCGTACCTACTTGTAATTTCACATGATGCGTATACAGGTTTAGTGTTTATTGATTACTAGCTGATGCCTACGACTTCGATCGCGTCGATTTAGGTTTTTAGGTTACCGTGGGAACTCATTAATTTTCGGGAATAAAAAGTAAGTGTTATTCCAGACTATAATATCTATCTCTGTGCCAAATTTCATCAAAATCCGTTGAGCCGTTCTGGCCTGATAGAGTAACAAACATCCATCCATCCATCCATCCATCCATCCACCCATCCCAACTTTCTCATTTATAGTATTTTTAAGTAAGTAAGTCTAGATTATCAAGCTGTACACCTGTACAACCTGTACAATCTGTAAGTTTATTTTTTCTGTTCTTGCGCAAAAAGCCGTGCATTATTTCACTTTTATAAAATTTATATTTTCGAAAAATATTCGTATCACTGGTCAAAAGAACATCCAATGTAACTATTAGAGTAATAACATGTAATATAAAATTTCCGCTGAGAGGACATACTCGTAGCTATAGGATTTGGATGGTTTCCAAGTCCTATACCGTACAGCCGTGGACTGTTTTTGTGACCATCATATCAATAGACCTTTCTATTTTGTGGCTCAGATTTTAGGATTTCGGCTCATTGATAGTCAGTAAACAGAATATTATTTTGGCTTATACTCAAGTCAACAGCAGTATGCATAATAGGGATGATTCCTATATCAAATAGTAGAAAATAGTAGATTATTTCTAACTGATTATTAAATAGAGGGTCTTCCAAAAGACCTAAAATTCACATCCTCGGTTAGTTTTAAATTTGATAACCATTTTAAAATACAGATTAAATAAAAAAGTGCGTTGAAATTTGATGACGTCACAACTGTAAATTTCATACAACTTCCATACTAGACGTGCGTTTTTAAGTTGGTTGCTGATTTGATTGAGTTGTCATCATCCCCATTATCCGGGTTCCATCCCTAACGTGGCCGGCCGTGGCTAGTTACCACCCTACCGGCAAAGACGTACCGCCAAGCGATTTAGCGTTCCGGTACGATGTGGTGTAGAAACCGATATTTAGAGGTATCGGTTTAATATAACTGTCATACCCCGAACCGGTTATCCCGCCATCTTAGACTGCATCATCTGTCATGGGCCAAATTGTAGTGGCGTAAATAAAATTTACCCTAACATCCAGGTGTGATCGCTAACTAACTTCTAACTAAGTCAAGGGCTAACTTGTAGTCGAATTTAAAAAAAAAGTGTCACTGCGATAACCCGATTCTTTGCCTCTACCCGTTTATATATGTATAAAAAAATTACAATACAGACAAGTTTACTTACTTTTATTTTCACTGCAAGCTATGCGCTAACGTTGAGTGGTCTTCTGCTCATGCCTGTAAAAAAAGAAAACGCATTATAGAAGCTACCTTCTTTGAAAGAATACTGGAATGTTACTTGCTAAAATTTAATTTAAGAAAACATTACGGCATTCAATGAACATCAAAAAATAACGGCTAGTAGCAAAAAAAACTACTGATTGGATAGGACAAAACGTCTATTTAAATAGTCTACGTTGGAGGGGAACAACGTTTTGTTCAGTTGCCTAGTGTGTGCGCTTCATATACCTAAAAGTGGCGCGAACTTTCGGACGGGTGTTAGTGCTTTTGCACCTTTAATTGTAAGAAATATGGTAACTTTTTTCATCATTCGTAAGACCAAACGAAGGTTCCAAACTGTTTTGAGAAGAAAATAAAAATATTTATAGCTGACTGGAAAAAAATATGTATGGCCCCTTAGGAGTATTTTATACGTATTTTATTAACATAGTCTGGTTCAAATGTCGTCTCGGTCAAGCCTCATGTATATTTAGAAGGCTTTAGAGGCCCGATAAATTCGATAGACGTAAATTGAGTTTGTGATTTGTAGGCGTAGTTGGGAATAAGTGTGTGTGCTTGGAAAGGATGCAAAGTCAGCCACTTTCAGAAAAATACCTAGGCAGGGACTGAAAAACAGTTTCATAAAGGTTACAGAAATTTATGTGTTAGAATGAAAGTGTAACAGAATCGAAGCTTTTGAATGTGTTTTTAATTCTGTTAACCCGAAACACTTATATTTCTGTAACAGAAACGAATCTGTACCAGGAATAAAAGTGTTTTAAAGTGTAACCGAAATAGCGACGTTGCTAAATTTACTGTTGACGCGTATTCAAATTTGAACCCAATGTGAAAGCACCGATGGCTGCAATTGTTTTAATAAAAACATGGCCATATTGTGTCAGTGTGTGTAAAGTCCAATGAGGTGAGAAGAACGCGTTGTCACACCGTGCAGTTTGTTAGGGCATACAGTACCTATTAGGGTTACAGATAAAAACACTTATTAACAGAGATAAACGGTTACAGATTGATAAGGTTACAGTATCGTTTCTGTTTCCGTTATAAGTGTTTCTGTTTTATAATAGTTTTTAAAAACAGTGTTTAAACCCCTTATTTTAGTTACTGTTTCAGTCCTTATACCTAGGTAATAAAGTCACAAGCTGATATTTTAGTCATACTTCATACTAATATTATAAATGCTAAGTTGTGTTTGTTTGTTGGTTTGTCCTTCAATCACATCGCATAGCAACGGATCGACGTGATTTTTTGCACGCGTATAGTTGAGGGCCTGGAGAGTAACATAGGCTACTTTTTATCCCGAAAAATTAAGGAGTTCCAGTTTTCAATAGTAGCCGGGCGATGGGTTGAAAAGGTGAAAGTTAAATACGGTAATAACCTAGCAGTTAATTTGGTTAAGAGCTTCCTCGGGGGGTCCATGTTCGATCCCTTTAAAAATAGATTTCCAGTTTTCCCGGGTATGTTCTTAAAAAATGTATTCTCTTCGTTATAGTAGGGGAGCCCAAGAGGGGATTTTTGGATTTATTCGAGCGTCGTGGAGACCTAATGGAATTTGAAGATTAGGTGGTAGAACGAAAAAAAGGTTATATGATGTATCCTTTCACCGGTGGGGGGAGCGTCTACAGGTTGTTTTGTTTTTCAAATCATCAGATAAAGAAAATTCCTCGAGATAATCGTCAGATTAAGGGTCAGCACGTTTGGGACATGAGGCTGAACCGTCTGTATGATAATCTGACGCGCTCGAGTATTTCAAAATGGCAATATTTCTTTGCATTTTCAAAAAACCGCAGCGACTTAGCGTTACGTCAGAATCGTCAGTCCTTTGAATAGGAGCTTCCTTTGGGTCCACTTAACATCTCCTATGAAAATCTGACGCGCTCGATTTTTGTTTGTTTTTTTACAAATATTTTTACTTCCGTACGGCCAACCCCACTATGCAAACCGGCAGACAAACATACCATTCGATAACAGAGACACGTAGGGCGTATACGCTATCAATATCTGACGCGCTCGAGTAAATCCAAAAATCCCCTCTTGGGCTCCCCTACTATTACAAAATACCCGAGAGATCCCAAGAGTTCAGAAATAACAACGTACAAAAAACACGATACGACAAATATTTCGAATTTATCAAGAACAATGGAAATAGATGCTGCTGGAAGTGATTTTGTAAATAAATTAAAAAATATTTGAATAAAACATCATATTGTATGGCGCTCTGCGAATATTCTACATATTAATTACTAGACGATGCCCGCGACTTCATCCGCGTGGTTTACAATTTTTTGATTTCCGCGGGAACTCTTTTATTTTCCGGGATAAAAAGCAGCCTATGTCCTTCCCCGGGGTACAAACTATGCCTATACCAAATTTCATCAAAATCGGTTGTACGGATGGGCCGTGAAAGCGTAGCAGACAGACAGACAGACACACTTTCGCATTTGTAATATTAGTATGGATTAACATAGTCTTGTTCATGTGTCTTATCGACCAAGCCTCATGTTCATTTAGTAAATCTACTTAAAATGTAAATTTATGTATCTCTGAAGAAAGTAAGCAATATACTAGGCACTTTTTGTACGACTGCCTGAAAAAAGGAGTGTATTGTTTTCAGGGTTCATGTATGTATGTATATATGTATTTATGTATGTGTATGAGTTTGTAAATTCCACCATAACTTCTATACACCTGAACGGATTTTGATGAATGAGGTATCGTTAGAATCCTTAGCTTACTCCGGGTGACATAGGCTAGTAAAATTTTAAAAAAATTGATAGGGTGACCATGGTCCCGCATCAAAGGCTAAAGTTGAATTTTTTTTTCCAAAATGAGATTAAATATATGGTCATCATCAAGAAAATGATGAGTAGATTCCAAAAATATGTAAGACTATATTTCAATATCCAGTGATTCACAAAAAATATCATTTAACTATGGCACTCGTATTTTTTAATTCACTAAAAATGTATTTTCTTAAAATAATTTAGCTTTAATAATTTAGCTTTTCAGAATATTAGGACCTTATTAATGTCACAGCGCAAAAGCTTTCACTAAAAAAGCTGCTATTTAAAATTCTGACAAGGCTCAACAAAGCGTGTTAAAAATTGCTTTAAAGTTAAACTAGGACACTGCTGAATAAGTAAGCAGCTGTTTTAGTAAAAAACAATTTTTTCTGGCCTGCGTGGTTTCGTAGAGATACTTCACGTTACCGCCTACTTAAGACTTGTGTGTGGGCACGAAACTAGCGGTAGCGGGGCGACGGCGGTAGCGGGGCGATGCGACGAATTTCGGGAACAATTTGAAAGAGGTCTGGTAATACTTTATAACTGACAAAAATGTCTGAGATTATTTTTTCGAATTCTATAAGTACAAAATTTAAAGATAAAAAAATCAAGTTGCCAAAAAATGTTTTTTCTGATTTTTTTTGCAAACGTTATATGCCGAGCAGTAGCGAAATAACCGCAAACGCTCTACCAAATTGGCAGAACTGGATTCGCCAATGAACGAAATTATATTTTTCCACAATTTCAGATTGCCTAAAAACACCTTCCCGAAATTCGTCGCCAGCTCTCGAATTCCCACGCCCCGCTGTCGCCGTCGCTCGGCCGTCGCTCATTTCGTGCCCGTACACGGCCCGTAATAATGAACCGATATGAACTAAGAACACGTTTTCAAGTATTTGACGACCTCCGTGGCGCAGTGTTGAGCGATGTTGCCTTAACGTGCGGAAGTCCCGGTTTCGATCCCCGGCAGGGTTTGAAAATATATAATTTCTGAATTTTCCCTGGTCTGGCCTGGTGGGAGGCTTCGGCCGTGGCTAGTTACCACCCTACCGGCAAAGACGTGCCGGCATGTGATTTAGCGTTCCGGTACGATGCCGTGTAGAAACCGAATAGGGGTATGGGTTTAATATAACTGCCATGCCCCTAACAGGTTAGCTCGCTACCATCTTAGACTGCATCATCACTTACCATCAGGTGAGATCGCAGTCAAGGGCTAACTTGTAGTGAATAAAAAAAAAATTAAAAAAAAATTGGTCGATCAATGCAATCGAACCTGTCATAAGCGTAGATTGACCGATACTTGAGAATGGCTATTGGTTACAGCGTTGAAATCCTTATGTGGTTGACGTCCAATCAGCTCGCACGACATGATTTTGCTTGACGTTTCTGATCCGAACCGCTAGGGTGTGGAACACCCTCTCAGCGCACGTGTTTCATGCGACGTCTTACTTAGGTACCTTCAAGGCATTTGTGAATAGGCATCTTCTAGGCAAGCGCGTTCCAACGTAGACCTCTTTGCTTTGCACTAAGCATGATTGTCGTCAAGCGCAAGCCTATCTCACAATATAAAAAAAAAAATCCCAAATATCGGTCAATCTACGCTATAATTTTGTTGTGTTTAATTATTATCCCAAGAAAACTTCCACCATTATTAATGGAAAGGGTTCACGACCCTCAGTAGTGAGGAATACGACGCAGAGAGAGAGCTGATGCCGGTGACTTCGTCCGCGTGGTTAAAGTTTTTTTTTATTCCCGCGGGAACTCCTTAATTTTCCGGGATAAAAAGTAGCCTATGTCACTCTCCAGGTCCTCAACTATACCCATTCCAAAAATCACGTCGATCCGTTGCTCCGTTGCGGCGTGATTGAAGGACAAACCAACAAACCAACAAACAAACACACTTCCGCATTTATAATATTAGTATGATATGATAGTATAAGAAATTGTCCATTGAAGTTTTAGTATTTTTTGATAAACTTAGACACTGTTCACGTGAAATTAGGAGATCCATGATAGAAGAACCAAAGTAACCAAAATCTAAAATGTCACTTTTTATTTTTCTCTATCTTTGTTATTCACCGTACGTTACATCTTAAATCCCGATAATAAAGATCATGTTTTATGGACCTGGGAAGATTTGCCCCCCTGGGGCGAGTTTGATTGGCGAATACTTCACCCCGATGTACACCCATTCTAAGGGTAACTCGGTCGCTTTTTGAAACGGAATAATTTATGAACATAAGTACGTTTAGGGGATTAGATATTTTTAGGGGATTTCAGTGACTCGTGGTTAAAGTCTTAAGTTAAAATGGGGTCTTAAATTAGGACGGCGTTTTAATGTAAATAACATTTGTTTACAAGATGTATTTACTGGATCCTGGAGTACTAGTATCGTGGGTAAGATTCCCTGCCAAGACTGATTAAAACATTATAAATGACTAGCTGATGCCCGCGACTTCGTGCGCGTGGAATAAGTTTTTTTAAATTCCCACGAAAACTCCTCAATTTTGCAGGATAAAAAGTAGCCTATGTCACTTTCCAGGTCCGCCACTATCCCCATGCAAAAAATCACGTCGATCCGTTGCTCCGTTGCAGCGTGATTGAAGGACAAACCAACAAACCAATAAACCAACACACAAACACACTTTCGCATTTATAAAATTAGTATGATAAAAAATTTCTTAACTCTGACTCCTGCAGAATACTTTGTGGCCACTAAATATATCTACAAGTGTTTGCCAAATATCTCTTCAAACATAATAGTAATTAAATAATATATATTATCTAAGACTATTTTGAATATATCAGTATATAAATTAACTTAGCTTTCCAATGCAATTTTAAAGCACAATTGCGAGCTTGATTTAGTTGGTTAGGTTGCAAACAAAATAACGTCAAAGCGACACTTTTTTTTATGTAACTATGTACTTATTTCGTCACGGGCGCGACATACTTTTTGTAAGTACTATAGTTAACTCGTTCTAGCACCTATGTATTTCTAGCTTACATCAGACATTTTAATACTAAGCTATTCAATTAGGAGCATCCAAATTTTAACACCTCTCCAAAACTGTCACGAGAACAAAACTTAATATACAAAATTTGTACCAAAACACGACGTCTATGTAGAATAACATACTTATAATTCACAGCGGAAGACTTCCTTTGACAAATAAATACTCATTCATACACATTTTGTACGACTGTAAGTTAATAACATAACTTGCGCTCCGCGAACTTTAACGCCGTAAACCGTGAGTTAACCTAAGTACATTAAACTTTACGTGATTCATTCGCGCTCTCGGGTACAAGTGTCATTAAAACATACACAGTTAACTCCGTACGGACGAGGTTCGTTTGTAATAGTTAAAACTATGTTGCCGCGTGGAACTGTATCAAGGTGTTGTGAGTTTGAATTGCAAATGGAGTGCTTTGGTAAAATAATATTATAAAAACCGGCCAAGTGCGAGTCGGACTCGCGCACCGAGGGTTCCGTACAAACCTGTAGTAAGTTTTACGATTTATGACGTATTAAAAATAAAAATTACGTTTGTTGTATGGGAGCCCCCCTTTAATATTTACTTTATTGATATTTAATTATTTATTTTGAAAGGTAATATACAAGTTAATTAATATTCTGTGAAAATATGAACCGTCTACCTGTTACCGTTTTTAATATTGAGCAAAAAAATACGAAAAAAACACGTTTATTGTATGGGGACCCCCCTTAATATATATATTTTTTTAATTTTTAGTATTTGTTGTTATAGCGGCAACGGAAATACATCATTTGTGAAAATTTCAGCTTTCTAACTATCACGGTTTATGAGATACAGCCTGGAGACAGACAGACAGACAGACAGCGGAGTCTTAGTAATAGGGTCCCGTTTTTACCCTTTGGGTACGGAACCCTAAAAATGTTGACTAATCACAATATCTCAGGAACTATAAAGCACACAAACTTGAAATTTGGAAGATAGATTCCTTTTATAGTGTAGACATCAGCTAAGAAACGGTTTTGAGAAAATGCACCCATAAGTAAAATGGGGGTTCGAAGTTTATATAAAAGTCCTATATTTTTGAAGTTAGAGACATTAAAATTGTCATTAAGATTATAAGTTTTCAATAATAATGACCTGTATAACCAAAGTTTCGAAAATCCACGCCAAAAAGGGTGAAATGGGGGTTGGAAGGTTACATCAAAGTTCTATGATTTTGAACTATAGATATGAAATCTTTTAATAATAATGAAAATCAGCATTTAGGTTTTAGTGATAAAAACCCGCACACGCTGTATTATAAAGCCTCTATAGATATGATTTTTGCAGTGGGAGAATTTCATAATCTCATAGCAAATTCAGAAATTGTACGCGGACGAATTTGCGGGCGACCTCTAGTTGGGTAATAAACAACTATTCAAATAAATTATTTCTTACTGATTTCTTACTGATTAATATATAGAAGGTCTTCCAAAAGACTTAAAATTCACATCCTTGGTTAGTTTTAAGTTTGATAATCATTTTAGCCTATAAAGAAAAAAATTGCGTTGAAACTTGATGCCGTCACAACTATGTATTTAATACAAACATCCATACTAGAAGCGCGTTTTTAAGATTGATAAAGAGTTGCTTTGATTGTGTTTTCATGATCTCTATTATTGGATTATAGTAGTTTTTTTAACAAAGCACTCGCAAAGCGAAAGCGTTGCCTGACACACTCGTTGTCCTTGTCTTATCTACGCTCAGTATTGTTGGGCCTAGCAAGCTAAAAATAACTGCAGAAGTTCTCTTCACTATAGAAATAAGGAAGAAGGCAGGATTTGCCAAAAAAATCCTCAAAAAAGTGAAGAAATGGTCAGCTGTGTAATATTATGATTCAAAATACTCAAGAAAGTCTTTGGTACTTACATCCAAATACTTTCTTAACAATTTTGAAAGACATGTTCTATAAAAGGTGTACGCGTTTTGCTTCCGGCAGTTTTGTATGATGAAAGAAATGTGAAAGATATGGGACAAGAATACTCCTTTGGACTCTTTTTTGTTATATTTCCGCAAAATATTTACGCATTTTATTGGAAGATATATATTTAGCAGGTCTTATTAGAAGCCTCTAAGGTCCTAATTTTCGTTCCAAGCTATGAAACTCTCGGTGGATGTCTGACCCGCACTTGGCTGTTATTTTTCCGTGTACCTACATAATATTATAATGTAATGTTTTTTCAAAACATTATTAAATTATAAATTCAAATTATTTTTCATGTTTTTTTTAGAACGCGTTTGATCGTAACGATGTTTTCTGAGCAAATAAATCCTTCTCATGAAAATGCAAATGAATTACACAAGGAGTCCTTCTTTTAAAGGTTTGGCCTCCTATATTTGGTGAATTACAACAGTATAATATGTGACGTCACAAATAAATCATTATTGGGTCAATTTCAACAAAGACGTTTTTTTGTTTCATTTCGGTGAACTTTCGTATTATCAAGTTTTCTCAAATTTAAACAGTAGTTTATTGTACTTCTTGATATTCTTCATGCTCTTATTTAATGCCATCAAAATATACCTTAATAAACTAATGAAAAATCGTGTTTAAATTTGTGATGCCACTGAAATGAAAAATTCGTTCACCGATATGAAATAACTAGCCACCGAAATGAAAAAACCTATCCACCGAAATTAAAATCCACCGAAAACGAATATAAGCATTCTTTCTTTTCTTCTCTGCTCACATAATCTTCTTCTTTCCTTTCTTTCATCTGCAGTCAATGCTAGCCTCGGCAATCTAAAAAAATATGTCAATTATAGTTGGTAGATCGCGTTTCAACTTTGCATTCACCTGGTACTTTAAAATAAATAAATCGGATTATATTTAATCAAATGTCGTTATAGTCGGTTGAAATCATATGAGAAAGTGTGTTTGTTAGTTGGTTTATTGGTTTGTTAGTTTGTTGGCTTGTCCAACAAAAGGACAAGCAGGATTCAGATGCAATTACTCCACAACTGATCATATACATTGAAAAATGCAATGAATATAACAAAGAATACTACCTAGGCTTTGTCGACTATAACAAAGCCTTTGACTCAATAAAACACTACCACCTATGGCAGGCACTCGAAGAACAGGGAGTACCAACTAAGTTCATTAGATTCATAAAAGAGATATATAGAAAATGTTCAGCACGAGTCAGACTAGACTAGAAGGAGAAGATTTCCAAATAAAAAAGGGAGTCAGACAGGGATACCCTCTATCCCCTAAACTGTTCTCAGCCATTTTAGAGAAGGTTTTTCAAAATCTAGATTGGGATAACTATGGACTTAATAATATAAATGGGAAAAAATTAAACCATCTCAGGTTTGCAGATGACCTTATTCTAATATCCAACAATCCTAACACACTAGAAATAATGTTACAACAACTGGAAAAAGAGAGTGCTGTGGTAGGATGTGGATCTAACTATGAATACGGAGAAAACTAAATTGATGACAAATGGAGACCAAATTACTATAAAAGTTAATAACAAGCCAATAGAATATGTTGAAGATTATGTGTATCTGGGACAAGTTATCTCTCCATACAATCAGATGACTAAAGAAGTTAACCAAAGAATAATTAAGGGAAATTATGAAAAGTAAAGAACTTCCAGTAAATGCAAAGCAAAAAGTATTTGATACTTGCATAATACCGTGTATAACTTACGGATGCCAAACTTGGTCACTTACGAAAGCGAACACACAGAAACTAGAAACTTGTCAACATAATATGGAGAGATAATATTTTTTAATATTTTCTAATAATTTTAGATAAACATAAAAAAGAAAGACAGAATAAACCTAAAAACTATTAGAAAACGCAGCAAAGTGAAAGATGTAACAGAGCATATAAGAAGACTAAAGTGGCGTTGGACTGGACACATGTTGAGAGACAGTGGTGGAAAATGGACTAAGGAAGTGACCGAGTGGTATCCGAGGGATGGGAAAAGGTGTAAAGGAAGGCAAAGGAAAAGATGGGAAGATGATTTAAGAGTGGTGGCTAGTGCTACATGGCGCCGAACAACACAGGAGAGGAAGATCTTTAAGGCTCTGGAGGAGGCCTATGTCGCAGGACAAGCTGATGTTCAGAAATAAATGTTTTAAAAAATAAAACAACATAACATTGTAAAATATTTATTCAGCAATAAAGGCTATGATTATGATTATGGTTTGTCCTTCAATCACGCTGCAACGGAGAAACGGAAACTTGGAAACACATTAGCAAAATGTATTCAAAGATTGTGAAATATTCACCTCCTAGCTTGGATTTTCACCGAAATGAAATAATAATCAACCGAAATGATAAAAATATCCACCGAAATGAAACAATTATACACCGAAATGATAAAAACTCACCGAAATGAGAATTTTTATCATTTCGGTGAGTATTTGGTCATTTCGGTGGTCAGTTTAGGCCACCGATTCAACCGAAATGAAAACACCGAAATTAAAATCAAGGAAAAGAATTAACATTACGAGAAAACTATTTATTATAGGATGTAAGGAATACTACACAAATAAACGTAGTACCATTAGCCCATTCATGAATACATAAATAAATTTACTAGCTTATTGCAAGACAAGTTATACCTATACACGGAAATGAAAATAAATGTGTTCCATGTCACCGATATGACATACTTATGTGTTTGGCGGGAACACGCAGGCAAGCGGCGCACGTCCTCCCACGATCAACATATAGAGGCCACAGTTGCGAAAGTTTTAAGCGCACGCGGGGGGAGCTAGAGTTGTTTTAAGCAAAAATATACCTGATAAACTTTTTGTCACCGAAATTAAAGAACTTTCAGTGACACATTCATTTTTACTTTTCTGCTATTAAACTGGGTAGATATTATTAAAAAAATACTTTGGGATTATACTATCACTATTCATGATTAAAATAAAGGTAGCCATAAACCTTAGTAACCAATATTTTTTGTTTTATGAGGAAAATTACACAGAAACATGTTGCAGTGACAGCCACTGAAATGAAAAATTCAGAGCTTTACCATTTTTTTTTTTTAAACTGTAATCCTAATCCAGAAATATTTACAGCCTCGTACATAGGTAACTACCTCTTCTACCTAGAAAAAAATATTAGAACTGTATAGTAACGTTCTGCACTACCGATTTCATCCATGCCGCATAAATTTTGCTGTTGGGAAATTCACCCTATTATGGTGGACAATATCAAAACACGAAATTTTTGGGCAGCCTTTAGTCTAATAGATGGATCAATTTTAATGTATATCGTTAGATTTCCATAGCTGTACGTGTGTAGGTGGTGAATTTTGGAATAAAAATTTTGCAATGGTAAAGTAAAAGTAGATTACACAAAATGAAAACCCTATCCTAAAACCCTCCACGTAAATCATAAAATATTCATAAAGCTACATGTTCAAGCACCTTTACACTCGTAACTTACGCAATAATTTAGGGTAGACTCCCTGATCACGTAGGGCACGTAAAATTGGCTTATCAGATCCTCTCGTAAGATTGCCTATCTCTGCTGGATCCAGAGTGGATGCAATTTGTATTACCTATTGGGTTTGATCGCTTGTCGCTGAGGCATTTTTTTTCGTCTCCGTGTGACTACAATATTATGTATTTCACTGTATTCTATACTATAATATAAATTCGAAAGTTTGGATGGATTGATAGATGGATGGATGTATGTATGTATGGTCCACTCTCCTATATGGATGCGAAACATGGGTTTTGAAAAAGGAAATCTGTCGACGGTTGAAAGCGTTTGAGATGTGGGCACTGCGAAGAATGTTTAAAATATCATGGCGAGACTTCATCTCAAACGCTCAAGTACTTGCAAAAAGCAAAATGCAAACGACTGCTGATGACCACCGTCGTAGGAAGGAAGGTTGCATTTTTCGGGCACCTGCAACGAGGATCCCTCTATGAATTTCCACGGTTGATCCTCGAAAGTTTTCTCCGACTGACCGCCGAGCTTCAGTTTGAAGATGGCACCACTTGATGATGATGATGATGATGGATATATGGATGGATGCATGAATGTTTGTTACTCAATCACGTCAGAATGGTAGAACGGATCTGGATGAAATTTAGCACGGAAATAGATTTGGCTGGAATGACACATAGGCTATTTTTTATCCCGGAAAATTAAAGAGCTCCCGCGGGAACCAAAAACCTTAATCCACGTGGACGAAGTCGCGGGCATCAGCTAGTTACACATAAAAGTCAGAAGGATTCGCCGTTGTACTGACATATTATTAGCCAACTTTGGATGTAAAAAGCTAAGTAAGTTGCTATACATAAAGATACGCTATTAAAAATTCCACCCGATTTAAGTCAGGGCAGATCAGCTATAAAGTGTCTTCTACAAGACCCGGCAGATCAGCTATATTAAGTATCTTTTGCAAGATCAACAAATTAAAAAAATATTAGGTACCTACTAGATAGACGATGTAATTCTTTATGTGAATGTTAATAAAGTGTAAATATACGTGGAAACTTTGGTAATTTTTTCAATCTCGTTAAACTAATGAACGGACTCGTGTTTTTAGTTTTTACACAACACAATGCCATCCTCCCTTATACACTTGACTTAAACAATAATTTAGCCCACACCCTGGTCACGTAGTGTGCGTAAAATTGCCTTATCTGATCATCCGGTAAGATTGCCCTTCCTTGGAGGTTCGGAAATGGATGCAATTTGTTTATGACATTCGATGTCATACTTATGCGAGCGGAGGATTTTCATCAACATTTTATTTTACGGCTTTAGTTGTATTTATTTTTAAACTAGCTGATGCCCGCGACTTCGTCCGCGTGGATTTAGGTTTATCGGTTCCCGCGGGAACTCTTTAATTTTCCGGGATAAAAAGTAGCCTATGTGCTATTCCAGACTATAATCTATCTCTGTGCCAAATTTCATCCAGATCCGTTCATCCGTTGGAGCGTGATTGAGTAACAAACATACATCCATCCATGCAAACTTTAGCATTTATAATATTTATATTTGACTAGAAGATGCTCGCGACTTCGTTCGCGTGGCATAAGTTTTTAATTCCCACAGGCACTCCTTAATTTTCCGGGATAAAAAGAAGCCTATGTCACTCTCCAAGTCCTCAACTAAGTACATATACCCATGCAAAAAATCACGTTGATCCGTTGCTCTATTTCGGCGTGATTGAAGGATAAACTCTCTATTTTACGTCCTTGGGGATAGAATTTTCAAAAACTGTGAATCACGTATTTTTTCATTACAGACCGAAATCCCAAACACCAAGTTTCATGGCTACAGCTTGAAAAATGACGGACTTTCCTACAAACTTTCAACCCCTGTTTCAGCCCTTTGGGGGTGGAATTTCGAAAAACTGTGACATACGTATTTCTTTATTTTTTACCGAAAGCCAAAATACCAAGTTTCGTTGATATAACTTGAGAAATGACGGACTTTCATACAAACTTTAAACCCCTATTTCACCCCCTTAAGGGTGGAATTTTGAAAAATCCTTCCTTAGTGAGCGCTTACGTCACAAAAGAAACCTACTGTCAAAATTTCAAGTTTCTAGCCACAGCGGTTTAGGCTGTGCGTTGATATATAAGTCAGTCAGTCAGGACTTTGAATTTTATATATATAGATTATTTTTTAAGATTAATTCATTTTTCATTCAATTTAACGCATTTCTTGCGTCAAGGATAAAAAAACAAGTCATACTAAAGCGGGGAGCAGTCTTAAAACAAATTGCTGTAAATAAATTAACATTAAAATTATCTGTTTTCCGTATATAAATTAACTGTAACTTTGCAGTATAGAATGTATATAATCCTTCTGAACATAATATTATGGTAAGAAGGGAATAATAAAAGATCCAAATACTATACAATTAAAAGTTAAATTATTCCATTAACTACGACATAATAACATGGTTAAGATGACTTGAGCAAAAAGAAAACAATGAAAGCTCTTTTGGAAGCTAAAGAAATGACTAAATTACCTACAGACTAGTTAATCAAAGTTTGAAGACTATCAAACGTATAAATAAAGAGTAGGCAATTTAAACGAATTCCTGGCCCCTCAAAACGAGGATTCCTAGTGGGAGCAGTTGAATGAGAAACGCAATAAAACTTCTAATTACAATGAATTTTATGAGCCATTCCACGAGGTATGTACCAGCATAGTAAATTACCTCGGTAAAATAGTTAACTTAACTTTGTTTGTGCAATTTATACAACTTTAAATAGTTTCAACGAAAATAAATCAACTTGAATGCAATTCTTGTAGCTGGTTGAAAAGTAAATATTAAAGTAAAGTTGTATCTCACCCCGTTGCATTCCTCATTACCGTCATTGCCCCTATTATCAATCCCAATCCCAATGATTACTATCCCAAGGAAACTCAGTACCATAATGTTATGGTAAAAATTGGGTATTTCACAATAAGTCGAATCACCAATTTTCCAATGGAAAACGCGCGCTTAATATGGGATGTTGTATAAAATACTCAACAGTGACGTTATCAAAATTAAATTCTACTATCAAAATTAATTACTTCACTCTATAGTTTAAAATGGTTTTAGAACATAAAACTAACAGGGGACGTGGATATTATGACTTTTGGGAGATCCTCTATTTAAAAATCACTAAAAAATAATTATTTTCAATAGTTGTCAAATACCAAATTCACTCCTGAACCTTCCGCATTTAAACTTAAGTACTCATCAAAAATCAAAATCATGAAAATAATTTTATTTTATAATCATTAAGGACTCATAAAAGTTTCATAATAATTCAGGATAAATAATAATTTCAACCTTTTTCCACAGTAACGTGAAATAGAAAAGTGAAACCATTCTAGTATTATAAAAATTGTGTCTAAACCGTCCAAACCGTTTTGGACGAAATTTGGTACAGAGAAAGATTCTCCGGGCTGATGAAATACAGCTCGGAGAATCAAAAAGTTTCCAGAAGTTTAAAAAACATTTTAGGTACCCCATGCGGAGTCGCGTGTATAATTTTATTCTTGTAGCATTACAATAATTGCATGTATATAATATATCTTATATTACTTTATTTTTATTATTATATAATTTATATTATTTTATTGTTAAATGGCTCTTGAAAGTCTCTTTCTGAAATAATTACGTAAACCGAATTTAATTATCATGTAAAATTCTTATATCTCCATAAAATGGATGTTTAAAATTCCGACTTATGACATCCTAAGTAATTTTAAATTCAGAATCACGTGGCCTGCATAAGTGATATTTTTAATCTCCATAAAGGTATGTTCACAGATAAAACTCGTTTTCGTCGTTCCTTAGACTTCACTACCGCACTCATAAATACTCACCAAACTTAGTGTGGACTCGTGAGTTGTAACATAAGTGAAGTGTTAGGACTTGTGTAGACTGGAACCTTTCATTTGAGAGGTAATTTTGTTGTTTGGTTATTGGATATTAAAGTCTCACTTAAATACTTTTTCCTTGGTGTAATGGTGATCCCTACGGTGCTATATTTAAATGAATCATAGAAACGCCAACGCCAACTATATCTTCAAAAGTAAGTGGTCACAGTTTCAATTTCTGTTGCACTGTCACAATTTTGAATGTTAAGTTTTATTTTATTTATTTATTTATTTATTAAATCTTTATTGCACACAAGAACACGAAAATAAACAAGACATTAAAACAACGAACTAGGACTACACAGTATGCAAAGGCGGTCTTATCGCCTAAGGCGATCTCTTCCAGACAACCTTTGGTGACAGGATACGAGAATACAAACGGGATGGTGCGCAAACTTTAAGTATAAAGGTACATACATATTAACTACAAACAATATTACCTACATATATACATTCATAAATAAATATTATACTATATAATATAATAAATATGAATAAATAAATACTATACTAAGTAAGTATATATAATAAATATGAATAAATAAATATAATACTATATATATAATAAACATGAATAAATAAATATTAACATAGAATGACTCACTATATAACTACTGAGATAGATAAAAATCCTTAATGTTAATGTTTTAATGTTTTAATCCTTAATGTTTTAATGTTTTCTTTTAAGTTTGCTATCCGCGTACACCCGACAATTTCCCGGAGGTTTTCATGACTCTAGTCACGCGACTCGAAGTAGCGCAGACTGCGTACCGCACGAACGATCAGGCGTGGTAACTAGCCACGGCCGAAGCCTCCCACCAGGCCGAAAAGTTTGTAATTAATTAACGGTATTAAAAAGAGATCATAATAATAGTAAAACAAGAACAAGAAGAACATAATTAAAAAAATTTAAAACATGACTGCCCTTCAATATAGATTTTTTTGTTTCAAAAAAATTAAAGCCATTGTCATTCGGGATGGTGTAAACATTCTAACGATTACCCATACATCCAAATATGTTCAGGCATTTAGAAGTTATGGTGGAATAAAGAAAGTCACATACATAGAATACATACATGAACCCTTCAAACATAACACTCCTTATATTGCAGCAGTCGTATCATACTTAATATTATAAATGCGAAGGTTGGTTTGTTTGTTGGTTTGTCCTTCAATCACGCCGCAACGGAGCAACGGATCGACGTGATTTTTGGCATGAGTATAGTCGAGGACCTGGAGAGTGACATAGGCTACTTTTTATACCGGAAAATTAAGGAGTTTCCGTGGGAATTGAAAAAACTTATTCCACGCTGACGAAGTCGCGGGCATCAGCTAGTAAAGAATATTATCAAATTACCCAAAACGTTTTATTAAAATTTAAAACAATTTCACATTCAAAGAGCATACCACCATAACCACACCCTTACACGTCTCATCCCGAGTGGTCGCTAACTCCGTGTGCTTGCCTAATGCGCTATATATTTTTTGCCCGACGGCTTTATGTGAAGAATCTGTGACCGAGATACTTCCCAGATACTCAGCTTTATGGCCCCCAGTCACCGTTCACAGATTTTATTTAATACGTGAATACGTGACTTAGACATGAAAGAGTTTTAACGATTTAGCATACTGAATAGCATTTTAAGCAACGACCGTACTTACAGTTCTTCTTGGTGGTTACTCTTGACAGAGCATTCGTGGCCATAATATCTTCATATTAATATTTAACCTACTGGCGGCCTTGTTTCTTGCCATATAACAGGTATAACGTAAGTGCCTTAGAGGCAAGAGTGAATAGGCTGATTCTAGGCAATCACGATTCAACCATAATATTCCATCATATGCTAAGCTCTAATTCCCTCTCCCCTATGAGAATGGAGGTCTGTACCGAGCAGTGGGACGTTAATGGGCTGTAGTGGATTCACTCATTATTAGGTCATGATTATTGTGAAGCACCAAACACTTCATTATTATGGCGTACATGAGTATAATATAAAGTATTTATTTCTGATCAAGTTTGTATAGCTGCTTTTTTTGTAATATAAGCAAACTAGAGGACGCCCGCGACTTCGTTCGCGTGGTATAAGTTTTTTTTAATTCCTACAGGCACTCCTTCATTTCCGGGATAAAAAGAAGCCTATGTCACTCTCCAGATCCTCAACTATACCTACCCATGCAAAAAAATCACATCGATCCGTTGCTCTGTTGCGGCGTGATTGAAGGACAAACTCTCTATTTAACGTCCTTGGGGATAGAAATTTCAAGACTGTGGAATACGTATTTCATAAATTTAAATCGGAAGCCCAAATACCAAGTTTCAGGGCGATAACTTGAAAAACGACGGACTTTCATTCAAATTTTCAACCCCTATTTAACCCCTTTTGGTGGTGAAATTTTTAAATATTTTGACACACGTCTTTTCTTTATTTTTTACCGATAGCCAAAATACCAAGGTTCGTTCATATAACTTGAGAAATATCTTGAGAAATGAAGGACTTTTTAAAAAACTTTCATCCCCTATTCCATTCCTTTGGGGGTTGAAATTTCAAAAATGGTTAAGTACTTACTTCTTCATATCTAAACTAGCGCACGCCCGCGACTTCGTTCGCGTGGCATAAGTTTTTGATTCCCACAGGCACTCCTTAATTTTCCGGGATAAAAAGAAGCCTATGTCACTCTCCAAGTCCTCAACTATACCCATGCAAAAAATCACGTTGATCCGTTGCTCTATTTCGGCGTGACTGAAGGATAAACTCTCTATTTGACGTCCTTGGGGATAGAATTTTCAAAAACTGTGTATCACGTATTTTTTCATTTCAAACCGAAATCCCAAACACCAAGTTTCATGGCTACAGCTTGAAAAATGACGGACTTTCCTACAAACTTTCAACCCCTGTTTCAGCCCTATGGGGGTAGAATTTTCGAAAATGGCGAAACACGTATTTCTTCATTTTGAACCGGTAGCTCAAATACCAAGTTTCATGGATATAACTTGAAAAATGACGGACTTTCATACAAACTTTCAACCCCTATTTTACCCCTTTGGGGGTGGAATTTCGAAAAATCCTTTCTTAGTGGATACCTAGTCTTCACAAAGAATACACCCTCCAAATTTCATGTCTCTAGGACCAGCGGTTTAGGCTGTGCGTTGATATATAAGTCAGTCAGTCAGTCAGTCAGTCAGTCAGTCAGTCAGGACTTTGAATTTTATATATATAGATGAAAGCCCCAATGCTAAGTTTCAGGGCTATAACTTGAGAAATGAAGGACTTTCATACAAACTTTCAACCCCAATTTACCCCTTTGGGGGTGGAATTTCGAAAAACTGTGAAATACGTATTTCTTTATTTTTTACCGAAAGCCAAAATACCAAGTTTCGTTGATATAACTTGAGAAATGACGGACTTTCATACAAACTTTAAACCCCTATTTCACCCCCTTAAGGGTGGAATTTTGAAAAATCCTTCCTTAGTGAGCGCCTACATCACAAAAGGAACCTACTGTCAAAATTTCAAGTTTCTAACCCCAGCGGTTTGGGCTGTGCGTTGATATATAAGTCAGTCAGTCAGTCCGTCAGGACTTTCAATTTTATATATAAATAGATGTTATAAAATTGGAGAAAAAAAACTAAAATTTGTACCTTTAAAGTCACCTATCCAGTTAGGATGCGCATGCCTCATGAACTCCGTTTTCTTTTGACGACTTAACCACTAGAAGTTCTAGGCATTTTAATTAAGTGCATCTCAAGTAGCAACACGAGACTTCATTACGTAAAACGCTTTTCATAGACTCTAAAAACTTCTTACTGGAGGTGATGTTCATAACAAATTAAATACATAAAGCCGAACCGTACTTCCATTGTTCAAATTGTTAAAACGTACACAAACTTCCTACGAAGTTACCTCTGAAGTGGAAACTTTTATCAACAGACGCCCAAAATTGTTCACTTTTTAAAGGCCCTCACACACAGCGCACTTTAATACTTTCACTCCTAACCATCAGCCATTACACATTATGGAAATCGCGATTGCATCGATTTTGCTTCAAGTTCTGGTAGTTAAGGCGATGTTTATTTGCCGTAATGCTGGAATTCCTAATTAAGAATTTAAGTCCTTTTTTAAGCAGCTGTAATTGAATCAACTGAAATAGGGATGATGACAAGTCAATGAAATCAGCAACTCTTTATCAAACTAAAAAAAGTATGGAAGTTTGTATGAAATACATAGAAGCACGTGATGTCATCAAATTACAGCGCACTTTTTTTTAATCTATAGTTTAAAATTGTTATCAAACTTACAACTAATCGAGGATTTGAAGTTTAGGTCTTGTGGGACCCTCTATTTAATAAGAACCTTTGTTTAAATTTAAAAATTTAGAAAATACGTAAAGAGAAGTGAACAATGCAGCAAAGTGTGATGTAGCCCTTACAAGCGCCCTGAGACAAACTCGAAAACTTAAATATAAAACATTTCGGACGCACAAAGTTTTCCCAAGAAACTTATCCCATAAAAAGCATTAATATTTCGCTGTCAACGAAAACTTTATGCCTTTTGTGTAACGGTCTGTTAACGGCACGGTCGCTGGGTAAATGGGTTAGAGGATAAACTGGGGGTTTTTTAATGCATGGATGCGCGTAAATATCTAATCTGTATCGCTATTTAGGGCGTGCTTAATAATAAGGGGCCAAATTATTATTTATAGACTAGTGCTTGGCTGCAATTAAACTTGCTGGCAACTAGTGATGTAGCCTAAGGTAGAGCGCTTGCCTAGAAGATGCCAATTCACTCTTGATTTGAAGATACCAATTTTATAAGCGGGCGGAAAAACGGAAACCGGAAGGGCGTTTCATATCCTAGCGGTTAGAATTTGAAACGAAAAAGCAAATCGCTTCATACGCGTCCTTAATCAAAGTCATAGAAATAACCTTGCTATGTTATTACATCTTAAGAAATTACTTTTTGACGACCTCCGTGGCGCAGTGTGTAGCGCTGTTGTCTTAACGTGCGGAGGTCCCGGATTCGATCCCCGGCAGGGTCAATTTGGGAATCTATAATTTCTGAATTTTCCCTGGTCTGGCCTGGTGGGAGGCTTCGGCCTTGGCTAGTTACCACCCTACCGGCAAAGACGTGCCGCCAAGCGATTTAGCGTTCCGGTACGATGCCGTGTAGAAACCGAATAGGGGTATGGGTTTAATATAACTGCCATGCCCCTATCAGGTTAGCCCGCTACCATCTTAGACTGCATCATCACTTTCCATCAGGTGAGATCGCAGTCAAGGGCTAACTTGTAGTGGATAAAAAAAAAAAAAAAAAAATACTTACAGTATAACCTCTATTGTAAACTCGATAGGTAAACATTGACTATAAACTAGTTTACGGGCGAAACTTTTTACGGTTTTCTAACTGAATTGTGATATAATAGTCTCTTTCTTACTTTACGAGGCAACAAGGGAGATTTGATGTCTATTTTAATGTACAGTCAACAAATAAATGTCTGAAGACTTGTCGTTAAAGCCACAAGAAATCTCGATTAATACTGGTGCTGGCGCTGAAATGTGGATATAAATTGCGTTCCGTAAGTTGACCCAAAATGGTGGTCGTCTGCGCAGGTACATTGTACTACAGGGCCGAGCGGAGCATGCGCGGGGAGCGAGGGGCGAAGTGCGAAGGCGTGGAGCAATGGTAACGCGCGGTCCTTCACGGCGCACCTCATACCGCACTTCGTTTGACACCCGAAATGTGTTTCTGCGTATAGTTCAACGTACACGGCGGCTATTATACTACTAATGTCCTACTGACCGTTTTTTTGCCACGGTGGCCAAACTCTACAAAGATTATCAATCTGCGTGGGAGAAATTATGCATGAATAGAACCGTTTAGGCTTTACGTATTCTCTGAGGCACGGGGGTGACATACAGCCAGCTTCCATACTCGTGGGCTATTATAACTGAGAATTTCTAGTCAGAAAAACTCGCTATTTAATTATGGTTTGACGCGGGAATCGAACCTGGGCCCTCGTCACAGTCCACCATGCTGACCATATAAACCAATAGACAAACTAAACATTTTTCCGTAAAGTCGGCCAAAATCTTTCATCCCCTATCCCGAAGGAACCCAATTGTTTTACGTATATTATATGGTGTTAGTGAGAATGGCGTGGAGTTGGAATCAACATCCATTCAGCAGTTTCAGCGCAATGCCGTAACAGAAAGACAGACACTTTGCATCTTTCTATTGTACTGTGTGTCTATTATGCAAGGATTTTTAATCACGAGATTTTTAGCTCCTATGCGAGCCAAGCCGTACCTAGGTATGAGAAATTACTCTTTGAATTTGGAATACCAGGCAAGGCAAGCGCAGGAAATTTTACTTGGCTAGTAAGAAATAGTAAATTCTCAGGTAAGAGCCCAGTTAGGTAGTATAAAAACCTGGAGCTAGCAACGTTTTACATTCCAGCGATTTCCTATCAGAAAATAACCCTAAACGACAGGAAAGTGTGACAAATAGCCTTGTACTGTACCCCAGCTACCGATTTTTTGAATACCCGTGCAAATTTTTGCCATGCAATTATGAATCTTATGCTTCAAGAAAATAAGCTTGATTTCCTTGAATTGCTTTGTTATCGTTTAAGGCACGGTTAATTAAGTGTTCATCGTGTGGGGATAAAATGTTACGGTGGCGTAACGTAATTTTGTGATCTTCCATTGTTATTACGTATTTCATACGAAAGGGGTACCATTTTAACCGTCATTAATTTTATTTATGGTAATTAATGGCACAGGAGGTTTTTAATTCGATGACAAATTAGCCCTTGAACGCGATTTCACTTGGTGATAAGTAAAAATACGTCCTCAGGTGAGACTATTTTTTTAAGCGTCGTCTACCGATAAACGTCCATTGCTGGACATAGAATATTTATATACACAGGTAAATATGGATGATGGCCCATGCCCAGTAAGAAATGATTTCTTACTGATTATTCAATAGAAGGTCTTCCAAAAGTCCTAAAATTCACATCCGGCCACGGTTAGTTTTAAGTTTGATAACCATTTTAAACTATAGTAGAAAATTCAAATCATATCAAAATACAGTCGCCTAAAAATTTGAAAAAATGAAAACACTTAATTGACATTTCCTTTTAATTTTAAGCTTATTTAGTTCATGGAAAAAGATTTAAAATTAATTGAATGACAGCTCATACTTCGTAGGCTCGTAGCATTCTTTTGTTTAGACTCTAAAAGCGTTTCATATTCCAGGCACCTCATATCCTAAAATATCCCTAAGTGACACGGGAATATGACAAACAGCATTATACGGTTCCTGCTACGTTGATTTCTGAATACAGCTACGACCTAAGTGCATCATAATGTCGCGCAATTTTGTATCATATTGTGTAGAAGAAAGAGTGCTAAATTCAATGAACTGTTTTGTTTACGTTTAAACAATGTTTGGACGTTCATGTAGGGATGAAATGTAACAATGTTCCAAGGCTGTGTGAGTCTCTATTGTTTTTACGCGTTTCATACAAAGAGGTTTAACATTTGACCGCCATTAATTTTTTTAAATTCTTTTATTGTTATGGCGTGGGCTGAATATTGAATTGATGTATTACACATGGTTTGTTAAGAGTCCTTTTGATAAATGCTTACCTCATATTATTTTCAACACATTTCGAAAATTTATGCGTTATTATATTTAGTATAAAAAATTAAAATAAAACAAGAGTTAACTCTTTGATTATGGAATCAGTTTAGCGGCCATTCTTTTTTTGAACTTTTCGGAACGAAAAGTAAGTACTTATCGGAAGTTCAGCAGTCTATGGTAGAAACGATGGTAGATAATTATTATGTCATGCAGTGGAGATCGAAACCAAGCAAGCGTAGTGTGGGATGACCTCTGACTACACCTTGAAAAAGTGTGTAGAAAGTGGGCAGACGCTGAAGGTGGAGGACAATAATTAATGGTAGCGAGCCCTTGGAATTTCCTATCAAGCAGGAAATGCATAAACATTGATTGAATCCTTATTCCATCTATCCATTGACTTACCAATACCTTAGACGCACCATCGAAACGCAAAGCCGGTACGGTCAAATTGTGCACAAATAGATATTGTGAACATTTTTTGCCTCAGTTGCGCATGAGTACACTAGGCGACAAAATGTCGTATGTGTCGAATTGTTATTACAAAATTGAACCCTAAATATAAAGCTATATGGTTGGTTTTTGTGAACCGTTTGGTGTCTCAGTCTGTATTATCTATAGCTGTGTTTGTATAAGCGATTGTGGACGCTTTTTGAGTATTAATTTGTAGGTAATGTTGTAACCTTAGTTGGTAAATCGATGCATCTATCCATCAGCCTGTATGCATCCACTGCTAGACATAGGCCTTTTCAAGAGCGCGCCAACAAACACTTTCCTCCGCCTTCCTCATCCACCCGCTTCCCGCCAACTTAACATAAACTAATTCCAAATGGCGGGATTATGAATATTTTTTTTATGAAAGCTAAATAAAACTCATTATGTAATTTAAATTCATAATTATACTCAGTAATTATAATTATTTTAATATCTGCATTAACAAGAAGAATGATTTTAGCATCAAATCTTTTTAAATTCCACTCAGACGCAAAGGACTTCAATGAAATAAGGCGCAAAGGGAGTCTTTTAAAAATCACTTGGAAACCATAAGCGAGAGGCTCTCCAAGAGATGTTTCTAAGTGCGGAACTGAGCGAGACAAGTTATAGAGGTGGTATCACACTGATTAGTAAGACGCGCGGTTTTGTAGTATCCCCAGAGTCGAAAACAAAACCGACGTGACCTACAAGATGAACTCATAAAATCATTCGTTAAGTTTTTACGGTGTGTGATCCCTTACTCATAACAGCAAATTATGTAGAATCACAAAGTCATTTGTTCAAAGTTGGTAACTCTACTATTTGTACATCAACAAAGTACAATTGCTCAACTTTACAATAAAATAAGGACATGATAGTGACAGTAAATTACATTATTTAAAAACTAAAGCTACGAGGGTTTCATACGAGAGCAAGAGATTCTTTTTACTTATTACATATTCTACGAGTAGAGATTACGAGTATTTTAGTAAAGAGACTTTCACGCTTTTAAACCTGACTACACGCGTATGACTAAGCAGATAAAAACTAAATAAAGCAAGTGAAAAGTTTATGAGTAACGAGTAAAAAGTATTAACTTTTTTAAATCTTTTTTGTCCACTACAAGTTAGCCCTTGACTGCGATCTCATCTGATAATAGAATTAAAACAGTCATTTAAAGATGAGCATAAATAAAACCGCAGCGCTGAATCATGTCTGGCAGGGCATAACGACATGTTTTTCCCCGTGTTGGAGCGGACAAGAAACAGACTCGCTCAGAACCTCTTTGTAAAGAGCCCCCCAGTTGACAGTGACATGCCGCGGCACCACGAGGGCCTTGCTATGATGAAGGGCCCCTATACGCTTTTTGGAACTTCACATGTTTAGACGAGATAGTCGAGCTCAAAGAAAGATATATTTTGACCTACTTCAAAAGGACTGCTACTTCTTAATTTGGGGCATATTTAGTCTTTATTTAGACCTTAATATGAATAATAACACAGTAGGTATATAGAACTATCCGGGCGTCAAAATATATTTTCATTCACGATTGGGAGCATGTTTGTTATAGACGATTAAAACATACAATATGCTACTAACTAAAGACTCCGAATATTGAAAAATGGGGCTGCTTTATTTTTTTATCCTTCCTTTTTATTAAAGAGATTTATTTTATTCCTTTTTTAAAAGAGTCTCTGAACTGAGAAGAATATAAATACATTTTCATCAGACCTATTCGAAAAACGCATATTGGCTTCAGAGGATAGCGGGAGCAAAGTGTAACTTGTAGGCCCATAGGACTTTTCATTTCTCTCTTCTGATTGGTCCGAAGTCACGTCATCAATTTGTTGATCGGATATACGACTTTGCATTTCTCTGTTCTGATTGGTCCGAAGTCACGTGATCAATTTGTTGATCGGATATACGTCTTTACATTTTATTTAAACTTTAAATATACGTCTAAATAATGTCTATACAATTACATAGAAGGTTGATAGGAGTATCTTCTGATTGGTGCTTAAACGTATAGGTAATGTCCATACATAGTAGGTTAATACTCCTAGCTTTTTCTCATACGTAATGATGAAAAATAGTGTATGTCACTCGGCGCCAAATTTTTTGTTCTCGGGCGGCGTATATTGAATTCCTCGCTACGCTCAGGATTCTACTTTAGAACCCCTCGCTACGCTCGGGATTCTACTATAGAATCCTTCACTTCGCTCTGAATTCAAAATAGCGCCCTCGGGGAACAAAAATTTTCTTTGGCCCCATATAACACAAATAACTATTAATAATTGCTTCAAATAAAACCTCGAGCTAGGGCTCATTTGGTCTGTTTTGACCAGCCCTTTTAACATTAAATATACCAAAGCTTATTATTTCAAACAACTTATTATGTTGTATTCCATTACGGTAGTCCGTTTCCCAAAACCGAATCCGTGTTAGCTACGAAAAACTCGTTTTCGCTTCAGACTTTGCAATAACTACTCTTGACTCACTTGAAGATCACTCACCTCCCAGCAAGCCCTGTCGGGATACCTTTGAGCTCACTCCAGACGTTATAAAGCGTTTGATCCTACAAAAGCAGAATCACTAGAACCTTGTAGTTGCACCGATTCCTAGCTAGCCAGTGGAGCATGAAATCCTCTTAAAGGATTCGCCCTCCGGCCGAGCTGATCATATCTTTGAAATAAAATTAAAAAACTTTAGTAAACTGGTCCAGCCATAAACTCCTCCGTTTAGACTTTAGATAATAAGCTTAAAGGATTTCTCGCAAGCTTGTCGGAGTTTCTGTGTGAAACTACGAGAATTTGTCTCAATCTCTTGATATAACGTATAAGTACGTGTAAATATATAATACGACTGCAGTTGCGTGAATTTACTTGTTTATTAAATTCGTCTCTTTGATTTTCCAGTAGAAAACGTATCTTAAGTATCTTTACGAGGTGCAAGCTATCTGTATTGCTTTCAGTAAGACTCCTTAAGGTGTTGAGCCTTGAAAACCTAGCATACAAACACTTTCGCATTTACAATATAAAAACTAAAATATGACTCAGTTATTCCTCTTTTATTTCGAAATGAAAAGTTTGTCTGTTGGTATCGTTTCACGACACTTATGACTAACAAATTTTCATAAAACTTTGTAAAGAGATGGTTTGCATCCCTGGGATGGACATTTTGTATCCCAGAAAATCATAAATTTATTTCAAATTAGTTCAGGACAAAGTCACGGGCACCACCCACTTCTTGATAATATTCCAATGTAATATAATACTTGAACTATACAAATACCGGTGATTTCGGGCCATTTAATAACATAGGTAATATCAAAGCCTCTCTGATGATAGGTCCACAAAGACGACACCCAATACTTTCAGCCGTAGACTTCTAATATATTTCCCAACGACAAATATTAAAGTTCACTGCGGCATGTACCGTTGGCAGACACCTTAAATTAAAGTTCTAGCCTCTTCATCCATCTTATCAATCCATTGCTGGCTCACTACTGAGCACGAGTCTCCTCTCAGAAGGAGAAGGGTTTGGCCATAGTCCACCACGCTGGCTAAGTACATATTGGCAAACTTCACACACCTCCGAGAATATAATGAAGAGCAGCTCTCGGGATTGCAGGTTTTACAGGCTCTGCGGGCATTTATCCCGGAATACAAAGAGTTCCCATTGGTTTTTAATAAAATCTAAATAAGGTACACAATCTCTATATATATATAAATCTCGTGTCACAATGTTTGTCCTCAATGGACTTCTAAACCACTTAACCGATTATAATAAAATTCGCACACCATGTGCAGTTCGATCTAACTTGAGAGATAGGATAGTTTAATATTATATAGATTAGGATTATTAGTGCTATACCCGTGCGAAGCCGGGGCGGATCGCTAGTAAAATATATATTTTAATAATAGAGCGAAAAATCAGGAACAAAATAATTTACTGGCAGACAAAAAGTCCATGAGTTAATTTTTTATATGAATTTGGACTACCATGCATGTATAAAACGTGTTTCCCCTAAGAAGCAGCGCGGCGTTTCACACGGACGGTTTACCCTGTCCAATCCATAGTGTGTTTTAGTATTTAGTCTTATTTTCATCTATATATAAGTGAATAATTATCATGTAACCATTCCAAAATGATATTTATGAATTCTTATAAAAAACGTAAATTTCGTATTTACTTGCGAACCGTACTTAGTATTGTCAGGGCTCGGTTTGGCTTATGGCCAAGGCTGAATTAGAACTAACATATATCAACCAACTGGGAAGATCTGGAGTGATCCGAACTTAGTCTTTGTGGTAGAAATTCTTAGTAGTGCTACGATTTATTGCTTGATTCATTATTTTTCTACCAATTTAATGGGCACCAACGACTTAACGTGCTCTCCGAGGTTAATTGGACATAAAATGGTCAAATTCGGACTTCCAGATCCAGTTATAAACTTTGGTCAACGCTGCTTTTAATCGCAATTGGCTGATTGCACTCTTGCGTAATATTATTTTATTTTACGTTCGTTCGTTGATACCGCAGGACCTGCAAAGCCATCGCATTACTATTCGAAGGCAACTACCATTATGTGATTAATGGAAGGGAGTCACCAACCCTCAGCAATGAGGAATACGACGCAGCAAGAGAGATCATTAGCATAAGAAGATGTTAAGAAAGGACGTACCACTAAAAACTAAAGACACCACACGAAACTAACTTATTTGTGAAGAAATTTACAAGATCCTCTGCAAATAGATACCAAAGTTTCAAAAAAATTCGTTGATCTTATTTAAAACTTTCAACAGCGCTACTCAAGTGCCGAAAGTTTACTGGTCAAAGTTAGATAACTTAGTTTCCAGAGGGAATGTTTTTCCTTTTGTGGTCATCCTGAGGTAAGAGGTGGAATGAAAGTGGCACTTATATTTCTTGCCTCAGTGGCCTGGACAAAAATATGAAGAAAAACGTTTGGACATAAGCATACCGAAAATCATGCTTTTTGACGAAAAAAAAGGTTTTTCGTCAAAGGATATTCAATTATCTGTAGTAGGCGGGAAAAATTTTAATGGGAATAGAATAAACACGAACGTCAACAATCATACTAATATTATAAATGCGAAAGTGTGTATGTTTGTTGGTTTATTTGTTTGTTGGTTTGTCCTTCAATCACGCCGCAACAGAGCAACGGATTGACGTGATTTTTGACATGGGTATAGTTGAGGAACTGGAGAGTGACATAAGCTACTTTTTATCCCGGAAATCTAAGGAGTTCCCGCGGGAATAAAAAAAACTTACACCACGCGGACGAAGTCGCGGGCATCAGCTAGTATTATTATAAACAATACGGATTTAAGCCATAATAGTATGCTTCCTGGACTAGCTAAAAGACATAGATTTGCATTAATAATATTCTTATGGATGAGTAAGTAACGGTATGCGACTGTGAGTAACCTTTCTACTGCTTAGCCTCATAACTGATTTTGACGACTCAAAATTGAATTAATTGACTGATATCACTGATTTAATATTAACTTAAAAAAGCCGACGTAGTCGAGGATTATAAGGGTGCCTGTCCACCAGATATGTGCTAGGTTACTAAGCTACGAATGTGTGTCACACCAACCAATGGGAGCGCTTGATTTTTTATAGTAGACCCGCGACTTCGTCCGCGTGGAATGAGCCTTTCGTAAGAAACGTTTTCGTTCGACCGTTTGTTCTCCGACATACTTTGCAAATCCGACTGTCACTTTTCATTTTTCGGGTTAATATTTATAGCCATTACACTCACAAACCTTGTGGCTTTCTATTGGTAACAGAATTTTCAAAATCGGCTCAGTAGATCCAGAGATTACCCCCTACAACCTCACAAACTCACAAACTTTACCTCTTTATAATATTAGTATAGAAGTATAGATATAAGATCAAGCGCTCAAGCTTAGTGGGTTTGACACACACCCGTAGCTTAGCAACGTAGCACATCTGTGGTAGAAAAGAACCCTAAAATGGACCAATAAACTGTACTTTATATTATCAATAAAAAATTTCATGCGAGAGTAGAATTTAGTAAAAATGATAACATTTTGTAAACGAGTAATTTTGGGTATTTAACCAATTTTTCACTTGTAATATTTACCTCACAATTTCATATTCCACATGAGTCTAGGTAAGGGTATATTATTTTTTGTTCAAATAATATTAACGTTTCCTTTCCACGCCAAAATATCTATGTTCAAAATGTAACACTTTTTTAAGCTTTGCTTTTTAAATTTTATGAAACATCCGTGTTGGAATACGTCATGTTTTTCACTAATTATGAGAATTTCTGAGAGTTTTATCATTTGCTTTATAGAGACGCTGTGTCAAAGTGAATAATAAAATAAAAAAGCGAATTCTGATACTATATCAGTATGTCTGTTTATTTCTCTGTGCAAGTATCAAACAAAAAATACACATTTTCATTTAGTTAGATCAAAATTTACAGTTTTAAAATAAATTCTACCTATAGAAAATTCAAACTTGCAAATATTACGAGATATTAATATATGATGGCTGTTAATCCTGAAATTTAAATAAAAATTTGTACATTATGTTGTTGTTTTTTGGAAGATCGGAATAAACAAGGACAGTAAATTTAGGTGTGGGAAGAAGAAAAAAATTGTGGCAGAATGTTTGGGACACCTAACTGGAACACGCGCTATACCTCAGGTACTGGACTAGACACTGGACGAAAGCCTGAAAAACTTTTTAAAAAAGACGCGGTTGTGTTTAGTATGGTTTTTCTAATTTAAGATGATAATTTTGGCAGATGCCGTTTGCACAGTACTGCTTCAGTTCAGTCTGTCTCACTCTTGTCCCTCATTATTGCTATACACCTCTCATCAGTCAAAATAATTATCCTTAATTAGACAAACCACAGTGCCTGGTAAGCATGACTGACAGATTTTATACGACCGCATTTTTGGGCTTCTAAATTAGCAATTTTTTTTTTTTACTAGAGTAAAGATAAGATAGAAAACCCATTACACCATGTACAATAACGCACACCCGAAAAAAATAGTTTTGTTTTTTATCTGTGTTAATTGTAATCCCAAATAAAGATTTTTAGTATTTTTTTATTTTGGGCCACCAATATTTTGGCCGTAGTGTGTTTTCGCCCTGAAAACCACTAAACAGACCCAATTCTCTAACCTTGATATGAAACAAATTTTGATAAAATTTCTGCACACTCCTCACGTTCTATCATACATGCAAAGATGTCTCTGAAACGATAGGATAAATTTTCATCTCCCTAAGTGAGGTCGGGACCATTCGCAGAACGTCTTATGCAGTGATGTACTATTCTGAAGTAGGTACTTCTGTATACTTTGTTAAATTGCTTTTACTTCTGGGATCGTTTTCTTTTAACGTCGTTTCGTTAATTTAATTCAGGTGAGATTTAATGAACTGATTAACAAATTGTGTGACTAACTATTGAATAAAAAAAGTTAATATTGCATACCCTACACAAAACATACAAAGGACTAGACATGGCAAAACATCTACGCAATAGAACAACGACGGTTTGTCCGTCGACGCTAGTTTACATTTATGTGGATTTAAAATCGACTACCTACTCAACGATTTAAAGCCTAATTTTCGAATCTCTGAAAATGAACCGAAATTGATCTACTTATTTATAAATCAAAAAAATAGGCAAAAAAGGCTTTTAACGAAAGAGGCTTTAAAAGAAAGAGTGAATTATTATTTTATTTTTTACCTTATTTTCGTTTTAAATTTTAAGAGAACTCCTTTGTTATAAAAGGACTGCACTAAAATGCAATGATATGTACAGGTTTTCACAATTTTAGAACGCGTTTCACAACTCTTCTGCTACGAAAGCTTAGAAGTTAGGTTAAAATGTTACGTACATAAATAACTGGTACCAAATATGCTTTGAAAGCTTTCACTAAAAATGGCTCTCTAAAACCTCTTTCAACACAAAATACTTTTCCGCTTAGGATACTTTAAACGGACCTTTAATTTAGGCTGCATCCGGTACAAAACAGGCTCTGTTTTAGCCAAGCTTTTTAACATTTGGAGAGAGACCAAACCAAGGTAATATAGTCGTTTTAAAATGAAATACGACGCTTTTAATTATTTAACATGTTTGCAAATTTACTGCCACCCGTATGTGCATTAATTACGCGGTAAGTTGGAGCCATTTTCGTTTTATTCAGTGCGTGCTTACCGAATAAAAGTGGAAGGTTACGCCGGAAGTGGTTACATTGTAAATTTTTACTTAATTATACAATATAGTTCATGGAATATATATTTTTTTCAAAACTACGTAGCTATATCAAGAGTGCTTAGTATTTTATCCAGAATTGACAAGCAGTTTGATTTATGGCGTGCCTTCCGAATGAAAGTGAAACGTAATGTATGCGGGACATATCTTATCACTTTTTATCCAAGTTTAAATCAGAGTGCTAAATACTTTTAAACTGAAAAATCCACCCAATCGAACTCGATTTTGTTGAACCCAACTGAACCCAAGATCCCAATTGTATTTATACAAAATATCAAATAACACTGTATATTATGATTTCGCATACTATTTAGACTTTAGGTATGTTTCAGAAAATCACAGCATTCATAATGTAGAAGAAACACTATTTTACTTACAAAAATTTTCTTTATTATAATAATTTACTTTCGATTTATAATTATGTTGCACGCCAAAATTGGCAAACTGTAGGTGCCTTAATATCATTAGACAAGACCTTTACTGTAACACAGTTTATGTTTATTTATATATAAATGAAATGAAATGATTTTTTTATTTCTATCCGATTTCCTTTATAAACCTAGCGTCTTATTAAAAACCGCCATCACTTAAACCGCAAACGTCATACGCAGGACCGTCAACGATAAAATACTTTCCTCTCATACAATTGCTATAAATCTGATGGAGACAGAGGACATCCTATCAGCCCGTACAGCGAAATGATTAGACATGCCACCCAGTAGAGTGGAATTGACACGAAGGAAATTACTGGCTTTGAATTATCGAGGCAATATTCATTGTACCGGGGTTGACCGTTGGGAGCATAGGTGGGAGAGGATTACTGAACGTTTGTTGGACTTAAATCTTGCATTTCAATTTGAAACTGCTGGCACTTTGTATCCATTCAGACTGATTTGGCTTTTGAAATGCTCCAGATACACCGTAATATTTTAGGTGCCTTCCAACCTTCATGTTTTATCTTTTCTCTTTCTAAGTCTATGTTTATTATAGACCACTTATACTTAATGCCCGCGACTATGTCTGCGTGAATTTAGGTTTTGAAAAGCCCGCGAGTTCTATTTAATTTTCCGGGATAAAAAGTAGCTTATGTCCTTCCCCAGGATGCAACCCATCTCAGTGCCTTTTGTCAAAGTTGGTTAAAGTAATGGACCTTGAAAGCATAACAGACAGACAAACCCACTTTCGAATTTATTATATTAGTATGGATCATGTGCAACACATTTTTTTACTTGTAAAACAAAATGCGCGCGGAATCGTTTTTGAAAAGTAGCAGAGATAATCGAACAATCAACTACAACTACTTGCCACTGCCTCGATTAAAGATGGCAGCCTCAAAACAGCTCTACTGCTTGGTGGTCATCACTTCCACTACTGCAACCTGAATTATACAACGATATCGAAAAGGCAGTGAGAAAGAAGACGTTGGTTCGGTTTACCAATATCCGAAGAGAATGGCATGCAAGTTAAGTGGTATTGTTAATATGATGGTGCTGAAAAAATAATCAGTGAAACAGCTGTAGCAGAACAAACTATTCTGATAATAAGTCATAATGAGCTCCTTTCCTCCTTAGGTTATAAATGATTTATAATAAATAAAGCGTCTATAAGTCTTCGATAACATATGACCATTATACTTTCATAGATACTTCGAAGAACGCCATAAATAATGTATTGAGGCGTTTTTAATATCCGAAGTCTGCACCAAAAAGATGCTTAGAAATAGAAATTGTTTTCTACAAGAACAGGAACAGATTACTAAGAAAACAAGTATTATATTTATATTATGCTGTGTAAGGTATTTCAGTTTTTCAAGTCAGTGATATATTTAATTGAAGAGGTAGGCCGAAAAATTAAAGACATAGACTGATTAACTTTTCTGGGAGGATTTATTCTAGCACTTTATACAGACATGTTAGCCGCACAGTTAGCCGGTCGTCAGTCATAGGCAAAGAGAATAATTTTTGATGTGACGTTTTACAACCAAAAACAGTGGGATGAATTCCCAAAACCACAAACAAACGACCGTGTACAATAATGCTTCGATTACACTTCCAACATATTATATTACTAGCTGATGCCCGCGACTTCGTCCGCGTGGATCGAGGTTTTTCGTTTCCCGCGGGGACTCCTTAATTTTCCGGGATAAAAAGTAGCCTATGTGTTATTCCAGACTATAATCTACTCGTATCTCTGTGCCAAATTTCATCCAGATCCGTTCAGCCGTTGGGGCGTGATTGAGTACCAAACATCCATCCATACATCCATACATCCATCCAAACTTTCGCATTTATAATATTTATTTGATTATTTATTTATTTATTTATTTATTATTATTTATTATATTTATTATATTACTAGCTGATGCCCGCGACTTTTTGGCTCCCGCGGGAACTCCTTAATTTCCCGGAATAAAAAGTAGCCTATGTGCTATTTCAAGCTTTAATCTATCTCGGTGCCAAATTTCATCCAGATCAGTTCAGCCGTTCTGGCGTAACCTATAGTACCGTGAGTAACAAACATCCATCCATCAATACATCCATCCATCCATCCATACCGTAACATACTGCTTACAATTTAACGCATTATTTTTCGGTAGATTATAATTTAGTATATTAACCCGATAGAACCTAAGTTTATGACACTACCTGAATGTTTATATCCAACCCCAACCTAACCTAAAAGATCAAGAAGAGGAAGAACAAGAAAACGTAAAAATAATAAATATTTCAAAAATTTACACTCAAAACAATGAACAGTTCACAATCTTTCGACAGTTCACAATTTCTCGCGAGATAGATAATAATAATCTAACGGTATTTACAATTTTACGGTGACATAAATATAAACATAGTATTATTCTCTACACATTTTCGCTGCATAATATTATCTAGCATTTTTCAAACATATCTATAAAGATAAAGAAAGATACGACGGAATAATATATTCTCATCTATGTAAGTGAGGTCGAGATAAGTTTACGGATGGCTATAGTGCTCACGGTTTATGTTTATCCTCAAGTACCATTCCTTATTTAGTTTATATGATACTAACCTAATAGAGACGTATACATGTTATAGTCCAAAGCCGAACTGAGGGCAATTAGCAATTGGCTTAGGCAATTCTCAGAAATGACCAGAAAGCTGGGTCCAAAGGCAAAACTTCGGCTTTTCCTTTTTTAGTGGGTTTTGTGTTTTTTTTTTATAATTTCTTATGAGCACTTTTTAATTCCAACATTATTTAAACATTACAATGTTTTTTGGTTTAAAAAAATTATTGCGTTTGTATTTTGTCTTTTTATTTAGGCTACGTACTCGTATTTTTGTTCACCAATGAACAAAAATTAAAAAGTGCCATGGTTCCTCTAAAAAACCTACTGATTTTCTTACAAACTGTAAAATTGTAGAAATACTCAATTAATAGTAGTTTAACTCGTTAATTTCAATTCATTTTAACATACAAGTAAATTCAAAATAGAACATATTATGAGTAAAAAAATATATTGCGTAAACCATTATCCTACTCATTAACGAATGCATTTTCATTAATTTCAATGGCCAAACAAAACGTAATTGATATTATATTAATTTATACTCTCCCCGAAATTCCCATTACATTATCTGTGGACACTACAGATAATTAAATATCCTTTTACCAAAAAACTGTTTACCGTTTTCCTGTCCTGCGGGATATCAAAACTTTTTTCTCGTATGTTTTTGTCGAGGCCACTGAGGCAAGAAAGATATAATATGCCACTTTCATTCCACCTCTTACCTGCGGATGACCACAAAAGGAAAAACATTCCCTTTGGAAACAAATTTATCTAACTTTGACCGGTAAACTTTCGGCACTTGAGAAGGGCTGCTGAAAGTTTTAAATTAGATTTGCAATTTCTTTCTTCTACTTACGAGCACAAAATCGATTTGAAAGTTAACTAGTACTGGGGGGTTATTACCATCGCATAAAGTAGTATTACTCCAAAATGACAGTTTTATGTCTCGTACGTCGAGGATGTCTCGGACGTCAAGGACGTCTCTAAAATAAGGATTATAATCCAAAAACACGATCGTCAACAATATTAAAACAATAATGGCTTTAAGCAATGGTAGTATGCGCCCTTAACCGCCTTGGCTTCACACGTTTGGGCTTCCATAAGTACTGCGATAACATATGTTATACTAGCTGATGCCCGTGACTTCATCCGCGTGGATCGAGGTTTTTCGGTTCCCGCGGGAACTCCTTAATTTTCCGGGATAAAAAGTAGCCTATGTGTTATTCCAGACTATAATCTATCTCTGTGCCAAATTTCATCCAGATCCGTTCAGCCGTTGGGGCGTGATTGAGTAACAAACATCCACACATCCATATATCCATACATCCATACATCCATACATCCATACATCCATCCAAACTTTCGCATTTATAATATTTATTTGACTAGATGATGCCCGCGACTTCGTCCGCATGGATTAAGTTTTTTGATTCCCGCGGGAACTTCTTGATTTTCCGGGATAAAAAGTAGTCTATGTCCTTTCCCGGGATACAACCTATCCCTGTACTAAATTTCATCAAAATCGGTTGAACGGTTGGGCTGTGAAAGCGTAGCAGATAGACAGACAGACCCACTTTCGAAATTATATTATAAAGTATGGATAGTATGGATATGGATTTGAAGACCTCTGTACTCATAGCACCATATAGTAACAAAACTATAACTGTGTGATTTTTAAACTTTTTGTTTGATAATTGCCAGCTTGACTATCGATACAGAGACTAAAACGGTTATTTTTGTCTGTTTGTCTATCTTTGTCTCGTCTGTATACCTATTTGCCATAACGCTGAAACAACTGAATTATGGTTTTGAATGTATCCCGGGGAAGGACATAGATCTCGGGGAAGGATCTCGTGAGAATTAAAAAACTTAACCCACGCGGACGAAGTCGCGGGCATCGTCTGGTAAACAATAAATCTAGCTTAACCAAAAACTCGAAACTTCAAGACTAGTTCCAAGCACGCCTGATCTTCTCAGTTGTTTGATGTATGGTAGTTCTAATTCAGCCTTGGACATTAGCCAACCTGAGCCCTGACAGTAGTAAAGTACAGCCAGCATATAAAATGAATAAATTATAATTATTTTGTTTCTAAATTATTTTAAAATAAGTTATATAAATGGCTAGTAGCTCGTAATTTTTACCATGTAAAAGACTTCTTAAATTTTAAAACTTAAGAAGTGTCAATATTAAACTTTAATTTGCTATTAATTTGATAATTTTAAGTATTTTGCACGCCATTGCATGGCTGATTGTAACTTGCTCACCATATTATATTATTAACACCTTACTTTACTTACAATCATGCAAATAAAAAATATTCTATTTGTGATGTTTATGTAACATGATTAGTAATTAAATGGCAGTTGTAACTTGACAGCGGAGCTGAGAGCACATGCGGTTGTTTTATTGTACCCAATTCCCACACTTGTGACTGGTGGACGTCACAACTGGCGACGAGTCAGGGGGTACGTACCCTTAAATGGTGTAAGAAAAAAAAAATGAAAAAACGAAAATGAGGAGTGGAGCAAAATAGTGAGTAGGTACCTACATTACCCACCTTAATGTTTTGCATGCATGAATATTGACGTGTCACCTGCGTTTTGAACGCTATCACCTCACTCTAATTCAAATACTTATTATGTCCTTTTTAATTTTCAATCAATTATTTCCGCTAATTATATTATTGCAATAATTTAATGAAATTTATGTAGGTACTTAAGCTTACTAAAACTTGTAAGCGGAACCTACCTAATGTTTATAAATGGAACACTGGATTTTTCGGACCTTTGTGACGGTTAACGTATAAACATTTTTACATTTGATTGAAAAGTTGAGGATAGTGCTAAAAAACATAATATCCGCGATCGAAAGTAATTGCCAATATTATATGCTATTAAAAGCTCTTTCCATATTTTTCTATTCAATAGGTGACCTCATGAAAAAATGCAAACTAAATCTCGCGGTTTTCGAAATTGTGCCGTATTGTGGCGGTATCGAGATATTGTGTATTCTTTGTCACGATAATATATGAAAACAAATGGGTGTGGGTACTTACTTGTCTGTTTTGTGTAATATTTAAATAAATTACTCCTACTCTCATGATTTCAGTAGTAAGTCTGTAAAGGGCTGGAACTAAGGAGCTATTGATCAAATTAGTAGGTCGGAAACGGGCTGGTACTAAGAAAGATATGTATCAAATTGGTAAGCCGGTGAACGGCAGGTACTAAAGAGGGTTTACATAAAATCCACTAAGTAGTAAATTGACCAGTAAGTTTTTCAGTATAAAACAGTGACTTAATTTAAAGTGGGTCAGTAATTGTTTACCGCCACTTCATAGAATATAGACTCTTTTTCAGATAGAGTGATAACGGTAATGGGTCTTTTTTGTAAAATATCGATGTCCTCTGCATACAATTGTTATTTTACATATAAAGGTGACTAATTAATACTGTTACCATCCCATGCAAAAGTAAACATATTGAAGTATGTGGCATATGTGGCAAGTTATTGAATCTATTCAAATTGTATAACTTATCCAATATGTTTATGGAGCCAACTAGAATAACTGCAACTAGTGCCACATGCATAGACAATATTTTTACAAATTTTATACCTGTTAATAAAAACATTATTAGTAAATTAGATTCAGATCATTGTGGACAACAAATTCAGTTTAAAAATTTAAATAAAAATGTATCAAAGCGTAGAATAACTTTTGTACCAGTAACGTTGGACCGTATTGAAAAAATAAAAACAAGTCTTACAAAGGAACTCCCTTTTTTACCAAATGGGTTGAGTCCTAATGAAATGTATAACATATTCCTTAATACTTTCAGTGAAATATTCAAATCAATATTCACCAGTAAAACGGTCTTAACTGCTGATGCAAATGTTTTTAACGAATGGGCAACAAATGAATTGCATAGAAAGAGGCAAAAAATTATATAAATTGTATGCAGAGCGACAGTATGATACTAGTAATGAGTTCAAGCAGCTTGTTCAACTGTTTTTCAAGAAGTTTAAAAGAGATTGCATTGTGGCTAAATCAAAACATATTCAAAACATATTATTCAAAAGCAATGTAGCCATTTTTACTTATGAGTTGCGCTTATCAGGAACGATTTCAGCTTAAAAAAATACGTCACCTTAAAAAAAATAGTTTTCACTGATTCCCGAAAGTTTATGATTTTGGATTCGGTCGTTGTTTTATTACGAGTGCAAAGTAGTAAACTGGCAGTGCCAGATGGCACTATCCAAAAACAAAAATGAAACGAGTAGTAAACTGACAAGATCAGTTGGTACTAAGCCAAACATTTTAGGCATGCACCGAGTAGTAAGCTGACATCTGTCGGCTGGTACTAACAATAGAAATAGTAAACTGTGCACTGAGTAGTAAAGGTACTAACAATAAAAATAGTAAACTAGCAATGCTAGTTGGTACTACCCAAAACGTAAACTGTGCACTGAGTAGTAAAGGTACTCACAACAAAAATAGTAAACTAGCAATTCTAGTTGGTACTACCCAAAACGTAAACTGTGCACTGAGTAGTAAACTGACGTCTGTCGGTTGGTACTAACAATAGAAATAGTAAACTAGCAATGCTAGTTGGTACTACCCAAAACGTAAACTGTGCACTGAGTAGTAAAGGTACTAACAATAAAAATAGTAAACTAGCAATGCTAGTTGGTACTACCCAAAACGTAAATTGTGCACTGAGTAGTAAAGGTACTAACAACAAAAATAGTAAACTAGCAATGCTAGTTGGTACTACCCAAAACGGTAACTGTACACCGAGTAGTAGACTGACAATGTCGGTTGGTACTAACAAAATACTTTGTCGAAAAAAGAAAAAAAAAAAAAAAAAAAAACGTATAGGCACTTATAAGGACTGCTGACAGAAGTGAAAACTCAAAACAATGGAAAGCGTGACGATGACGCGAGTTCCATGATTTTTGTTCACCCAAAAAGTGCGCGCACTCAACGCACCTAAGGAAGTAAAAACAATAATAATATGCATTGCTTACTAGCAATGCTAGCAATATATTTATAGGCAAATACGCTGATTACGCAAGGTACCTACGGGTATCTACTTTATGTTTATGAAGACATTTCGAATTAATTGACCATACTATATTAATATAATATGGTTTAACTTTTGAAAAGTGATGTTTACGCTAACTCTTAGTTGAGCGCGTAGGCATACGATGCAATCAATATTTACAGAACGTACTCAAGAGCGACATGCGTAACGTTGGACAGCACGACGTTGGTGTGAGATGATGTTTCATGACCACCTCATTAATATTTTAATCATATTATTGGTTGTAATTTGCCATTAAATCGATACATGAAATCATTTTACTTTGTATTTAAAGCATGGTTGATTTCACCTTCGAATTCTTTATCCGTGGGTAATGTTGTTGATATAACCACATTTAACATCGGGTGGGAATTTATTGGAACGAAACAACACACTGAATTGAGAACCTCTTTCTTTTTGGAAGTCGGTTGTAAATGAAAGTTGCCAGGGACGGCAAGACATAACTACCAAGTGGGTAATATTTAAGAACATACCTACATGCATACGAGTGGTTGCCTGTTCTCTATTTTCAAGGTAGGGTTTCAATAATTATTTATTGTGCAGGTTCCCTTATGTCCTACACAATATTGATGAATTTGTGACAACTAAATCTAGTTCTACAAATTACAATAATTAACAAAACATAGTCATATGAATGACGCAGTCATAAGATTAGTGCAAATCTGCGAATAATCTAAGACAAGAGTTTAAATATTAGATCGGCCCACACCATTTTCATTATTTTAAGAATTCTAAAATGGCATTATTGTTATTTTAAAATCAATACTGTGGAAGTGCTCGTATTACTCAAGATTAAAAGTTTTGTTTCATAACCTGAGACTTGTGACAGTGAATAACTTATTCAGATTTTGAAAAAGTACATCGAATGAGAGGTTGGTCGTTTCGGTTTATAGAAAATAGCTCATTGAGTGTTTGATAACACTGAAAGTTCTTACTCTCACAGATTAATTATTATTAGCAAAATAATCGTGAGCAGGAGCGGCCCAGGCATGACCGCCTGATCATGAATTCAGGCAAGAACGCCACAGGCAAGAACGCCTGATCATGATTTGGGGCAAGACACCTGTTCACGATTTGGGGCATAAAATATGTCCGTGATATGACTTGAACACGAGGACGTGTTATTTGCAAGACGGCCGAACTGTCAGCTTCGTGTTTAAAATTGAATTGAATTTTCAGAAAAGATAAAAGTTGTTAATTTATTTATTCATGAAGGTGTCATTCGATGTATTTTGACTCGGTCAGTTCGTAGGCGGGAACGCCAAATTGGAATAACTTGTATAATAAATACGAATACTTTGACGTGTGAAAGTTAGTGTCCTACCGGCAGACTTAGCGGTAATTGAATGCTTTTGAGTTTAGATCGCAATTTGATTTTAAGTTTAGCAGTAGCAACTGCAGCCTGATCAAGTGATTAATTATTGTCGTGATGTTTTGGCCAAGTTTCTCTATTTGACTGTTTACATTGAATCTCTCGTGAAACTGTACACGTTGTGACCATTCGCTCGTACAGGTTTTATATAGAGGGTGCAAATATATTTTAAAAGTAATTTTAGTCATTGCCCGCTTCTGGAATTATGCTTACAAAGGGGTTGTTTCAAATTTATATGGAGCCTGGGCCAGGTATTTGTACGGTATTTTAAAATGTTCGGGGTCATAAAATAATAACATTTTTTTCTTTATTTCTTACTAAAAAGTTCAATTTACGAGGTACAATGCGAAATAATTTTCATAATAAAAGCGCAACAACATGCGTCCATTTTGACATTGACGTATATTACACGTGTCATGATGACATTTGACATAAAAATAACCTGAGAAATGAGAATTAACCTTAAAATATCCAACAGCAGCAGATGGATGGATGGATGCGCTGCGAGAGTTGCTATTCTACAAATGTAGTTAATTAAACATTTTATTTTTGTACCTCTTAATCACTGTAAAACTGCAAAAAAGCATATTATATTTAGTTTTCTATGATTTTATACTATTTTTTGGAATACTGTACAAGTACCTGGCCCAAGATGAAACAACCCCTTTGCTTTGCAATCCGCACATTTGCTGTTTATTTTTGAAGACGCGAGTAATTAAAAAAATTAAAAATTTGAAAGTACCGTCATTACAAACTTATACCAATGTCATCGTTTTGTTCAGTGATCGGTGGCTATTATTTTGAATGCTAGACGCCACCGAGTTTCTTGCTGGTTCTTCTCGCTAGGTCGTGGCATTCCGAACCAGTAGTAGATTCGCTTAAAATTTGATGAATTTCGCTTAAACATCAAATGAGAGTTTAAACTGACGCGTACCATAAATATTAGATGGAAACCCCGAGGTAATGCGCCAAGGTAGGAAATGCGGACAGTCCGGGAATTAGGGTTTGTGCATGTAACCATGATGTGTCTAGTCCAGGAATTAGGACAGGCACAAACTGGAGGGCTTTAAGGTTACCTCGGGTCAAGGATTGCAATTTTGTTACAGTTTTGCTGAGCTGTACCTTAGGTTAATTATTTCGATGTTGGTTGGTCAGTCCACCTCGGAGACTCAGCGACTATTGTATGCTTTGGTGTTTAGATCGCGATTTGATTTAGAGGTGATGATAGCTATCAAACCCTAAATTGATGAATATTGTCTTTAAATTCAGGCCGGTGCGATAATAATTAGATTAAATCTCTCGAGGCGCCTCTAATCTCTACACGTTGTAATAGGTTACTCTTGCAAGTTTCAATGAGAGTATAAAAATATCAAATATGTTAAATCATTACCTACTTCTGCAATGAAGCTTTTAGTTCAGAAGTGAAAAATAAGATTTCCTTGATTTCCATCGAGATTAAATTATTTGGTAGCCACGGCTAGTGATTCCACTCTATTTAATATTTTACCTGCTCTTACAGATTTACGCTCACTTGCGCTAGACCAGTAAATATGTTTGCGTTACATTTCTTAATATTTCTATAATCGTCCTTTTAAGATCAATTACCAATCCCGAAATAAACTCATAAATTAAAACACCAGGACAAAATAATGAAGAAAAAGGGAAGAAAATAAGGATTCAGCAGAAAATCAAAAGAGGAAAGGGAGAAATGGCAAATGTCAAAATATGATGACCGGAATATAAATAATAAAACTGAAATACAAAAATATTAATATCATTAGTTAAATTCACTAACTATTTAAAAAAAAAAAACTATATAAGTTGTAACGTTGTGTACGTATATTTAAAATACAATTATGTAGCTGTACCAAGGCTTACCAACTAAATATGTTAAAAAGGGAGAGGTGTGATGTTTATGTAACATGATTAGTAATTAAATGGCAGTTGTAACTTGACAGCGGAGCTGAGAGCACATGCGGTTGTTTTATTGTACCCAATTCCCACACTTGTGACTGGTGGACGTCACACTATTCTATTCTAAAAGGTCGTAAAAGTAAAGTAAAATTTGGATCTGCTAGTAACTAAAACAGCTATAATAATGAGGGTATTAATAAAATTTAGAAAGAAAGAAATTTAATTGATTAATACGTAGATACCCACGACTTCGTCTGCTTGGGTTTAGGATTTTTAAAAAATCCCTCAGATTTTCCGAGACTAAAAGTAGCCAATGTCCTTCATAAGCATCGCAGGATGCATCCTATAAGCTCAGTATCAAATTTTGCCAAAATCAGTTGAATAGATGGACGATGAAAGCGTAGCAGACAGACACAATTTCGAATTTTATATATTTTTTATGGATTTATGTACCTACCTTTGAATTCTATTTGTTGGATTAGTTTCTATAATTTTGGATATTTTACATTTCAAGTTTATGTGTGCAAAAAAGTAGTAGATAATATTATAGATACATCTTAGTAGTTTAACATGTTTTTGCTAACTTTGCTTGTAATCCATACTAGTGGAAAACTTTGATATTTCTTTTGAGTATATGAACCAACTGTGTAATTATTATTATACTAAAGCTATTAAAGGTTTTGCTATTTTTCCTTCAGTGACCATATTATTATCATGTTTGTTAAGATTGGCAAGGAAAAAAATAGGTTTCGTGTTTTGTCTATTAAAATGGAAAACTACAGGATTTTATAAATATAAATGGGGTAACTTAACTTTTTACCTCATAGTAAGATTACCAGTAGGTAAATACCATCTTACTTTATACCTGTAGCTTATACACTGTCAAAGACCGTGGAGAGGTTTAAACGTTCTTTAAAACCTCTTTTCAACATAATAGTTTTCCGCTTAGCCCACTTTATACTGACTTTGAGTTAGGCCAGAAAGCCGGGACTATAAAGGTTCTTCACATAGCTCATTTTATTGACTGAGATTTTCAAAAAATTTAAAATTAAACTGTTTTTCAGTGCAACTTACCTAAATATTTGGTCACGCAGTTTCACGCCCAGCATGACAATACAAAAAAAAAAAAAAAGATTACGCAAATAAATTTTCTAATTCTATATACCACCACGTCCACTACAGCCCATTAACGGCCCACTGCTGGGCGCAGGCCTCCACTCTCATAGGAGAGAGGGAATTAGAGCTTAGACCCACCACGCTGCTCCAATGCGAGTTGTCAGGCTTTAACCACTATTATCATGTTAGTGATAGTAACCGGGACCGACGGCTTAACGTGCTCTCCGAGGCATGGGGGTGAAACACCGCCAACGTCCTAACCCCGGACTAGTACCTACTGAGAATTTCTTGTCAGAAAAACCCAACACGAACCCGGGACCTCGTCGGCCGCAGTCGCATATGCTAACCAATAGACCAACGAGGCAGTATAAGTATATATAAGTATGTATATTCTATATACAAGGTATAAGCATAAGATTAAATGTGTTTTGGCGCTATAACCACACTATAACGTACGAAATAATGCCAACAAACTCTTACAAATGGATGTAAATGGATTTTCAATTCAAGTTATGGAAGCTTCTTTTCATCCTTATATTTTTGGCTAGTTTTCCAGGTGGATATGAAAATCGTGTTAGACCTATAGAGTAATTATATCCCTAAAATCTCGAATTCTCGCGATTTTTCCATTACTGCGGTAACAAAAATTTTGGCTAACCAGCTAAGAACACGTTCGATCAAATATCAGGTAAACCTCCCTGGGCAGTGTTAAGCGCTGTTGTCTTAACGTGGGGAGTGCCGGGCTTGGTACCCGGCAGGGTCAATTTGGTAATGCATAATTTCCGAATTCTCCTGGTCCGGTCTAGTGGAAGGTTTTGGCCGTGGCTAGTTACCCTACCGGCAAATACATGCCGGTACTATAAAGCGATCAAGCGTTCCGGTACGATGCCGTGTAGAAACCGATTAGAGGTATAGGTTTATAACTGCCATACCCCTTACTCAATCAGGGGCTAACTTGTAGTGGATAAAAAAAAACTTGAGAACCTGATGAGATCTTAGGAAAACTTTTAGCTGGTGTCATTTTAATAATACGGGCCTTAAATATACACTTTCGCATTTTACGTAGAAATAGTAGCCAAATTCTCTATGTTTGGAGCGTGACCAAACCAAGATAATATATTTATCGTAAGTGAAATACGGTTCTCTTAATTATTTCGCATCCTTGCACCAAAGGTTCTATAACCTTTGGTGCAAGTATGCGAAATAACTACTACTGAATGGATACTATTATCCATACATGTAATAGTATAATATTGCGAAAGTGTGTCTGTCTGTCTGTCTGATACGTTTTAACGGCCTATCACTTAAACCGATTCGATGAAATTTTGTACAGAGGTAAGTTGTATCCCAGGGAAGGACTTTTTATCCCGGCATATTGAAGAGTTCCAGCGGGAATAACCAAAAACTCAGGTAATCCACACGGACGAAGTTGCGGGCATCATCTAATCTATGCATATTATGTACAAGTTTAAACTAATATCAGAAATCCATTTATGTATAATTTTAGTAGCTAAACATCGAATATCAACAGGATACGATTTTTGTGATCTAATTGATTAAACCGTTCACACCGTAACTAATGAAACTATCAGCTCCAACTTGGTTGATTTGATATGATAACGAAATAGAGATATATACCATCTTTTCTCAGTAGAAACTGACTCGTCGACCTAGAAAGAAACTTAAGCTAAGCTGAGGCTAAAAATATTAAAAGCGTCCCATTGGGCTATGAGAACAAGGGAATGGAGGGTGCACCGTTACTTACGCGCACACTATTCAATGCACACATAAAGAAAATGTATTTAAGAAAAAACAAATTCCATGCGAACGAAGGTGTAGAAATACTCAAGTCAGCTATATTTGCGATGTTCTCGTATACAAAGCGGATATTACGTACAAACTAATGTACCGATACGTTATTTATTGACTCCACCGTAGTTTTAATGGCAAATTCATGCAAATAATATTGCTTTAGTACTTTATTTCAACCACTTGTTCCTTTGTTTCCAACTGTTTTCTTGTTTGTGCTTAACAAACTGCTAACTAGAAACAGACGTTTATTTAACTTGTAATTGTTTGATTACTTAAACAGAGCTGTAAAGTTTTTGCATTGCAAATAGCGGAATAAAACTGATAAATAAAAAGTTTTGAAGTAAAGTCTGCCGTCTCATACTCTTTTGTTAGGGTTCCGTACCTCAAAAGGAAAAAAGGAACCCTCATACGATCTTTTCGTTGTCCGTCTATCTGTCGGTCTGCCAACACCCTTTTTCTCGGGAACGTGTGGAGATATCAAGTTGAATTTAATATTAAATACTTAAGTCTACGGTTCCTTGGAGCTGTAAAGAAATCAAGCTTCTAAGTCAACGCAATCAAAAGATACGGCCAAATTTTATGCCGCATATTTTGATATTCGCCAATAAATCAAAACCTTTAAGGTCCTTCCCGTTTAGTGTTGACCTAGATTCATGAAATTTGGCAAGAGGCAAGGTCACATGGTTCCGCACTCATAGGCGTCAGGCACGAAACCAGCGACGGCCGAGCGACGGCGACAGCGGGGCGATGTGATCCCAGAGCTGGTTACGAATAACGGGAAGGCCCTTTAAAGGCAAGCTGAAATTGTAAACAAATATAATTTCGTCCATTGGCGAATGCAGTCCTGCCAGTTTTGTAGAGCGTGTGCGGTTATTTCGCTACTGCGCAGCATTTAGCATTTGCAAAAAAAAAAATCCCAGACTTGTCGGTTATAAAGTATTACCAAACCTCTTCAAAATTCTTCCCGTAATTCGTCGCCAGCTCTCCGACTAATCGCATCGCCCCGCTACCGCCGTCGCCCTGCTACCGCTAATTTCGTGCCCGTACACTATAGGGTGTCGAAGAGGGAGATTAGCACCATAATATAAGCCACTTATTTCACAGCTGATTACGTGTTGTTAAGACATCTTTCTTGTTATTTACTAAAATCCATACTTAAATTATAAATGCGAAAGTGTGTCTGTATGCCTGTCTGCTACGCTTTCACCGCCCATCTGTTCAACCGATTTTGCTGTAATTTGGTACAAGGATAGGTTGGATCCCGGGGAAGGACATAGGACTTTTTATCCCAGAAAATTAAGGAGTTCCCACGGGAATCGGAAAAACTTTGTCTACGCGGACGTAGTCGCGGGCATCATCTAGTAATTTATATTGTGTGGTGGTACGGAACCCTTTGTGTGCGAATAGTTCCTGTGGAAAGAGGCAGCACAGTTACATTTACAGCCGTCATTTTAGTTTAGTTAAGAGATTGTGTTAAACAGAATTTACCACAATATCACAATATATCAATATCTTATAATTTATGCTTTGCCTAGCAGTGGGATTATATTATATGACTCATCGTAAAAAAGTACTTAAATAACACTAAATACAGGCTTATATAATTAAATAAATATAAGCTTATTTTTGCCTAAGATAGTTATTTCTCGGGAAACAAAAACTCTGTCCCATAGATTTAGGATTGGTCTCAACTCTCAATCAATCTTAAATCCAATCTTAAATCGCTCTGTCCTACTAAAGTTGCGGAAAATAGCTAATAATATACCTTCATAATATTATTATTATCTGTCCTAAATATTATGGTCTTCGTTTATCTCACATAACTTATGCACTGATGACAAGCTAGTATGATATATCGGCGTAGTGTAGCTTAATTATTACACTATTACACTTTATCTAAGACAAATGGGATAATTAGCGAGCGGTAATTATTGCTACGAGCTACATAGTGCTTTTCCGAGTGCTCACATATTTAGCGTAATTATAAAATCATTAATACACTAGTGATATAAATAGTGGCGTGCAGTTCATAGAGGCGTAAAAGCACTGCTTACCCAAGTGCAAATACGTCAATGCTGATTTTTATCAAGACAGTCAGTAAAAAGTTATTTTGATTGGTAAGTCTGAATCCTACATGCATAGGGTTTGAAGCTAGACAGAGAAGACAAGAGAGAAGTATTATAGACAATTTAACTGCCTGGGCGATAGGAATAAATTTATCTGGCCTGGTTAGCCAGCCTTCTGCCATCTTAGACTGCATCATAACTATGGGTACCTTTAACTCGCGCGCGAGTTGAATGCATAGCTTATGTATGTGTCACCTCAGGTCCCGACTGCATTTAACTCGCGCGCTTACTATACCTACCAAGTGACAGCTAGGGCTATCAAATCAAGGGCTTGCTTGTAGTAGAACAAAAAAAAACATTTAATACTAAATGATTCCCGCCCTCACCAGAGAAAAATCAGAAATTATAAATTCCCAAATTGACCCTGCCAGGGATCGAACGTGGGATCTCCCATTATAAGACCACAGTGCTCACTGCGCCAGGGAGGTCCTAATGTGTATGTTAATTTAATGACGCATTTTGAAAATGAAAATGAAAATGATTTATTTCATGTAGGACCACTTGTGCCACTTATGATAAGTCGTAAGAATCTACCACCGGTTCGGAAAACTGATTTTGGACATAGTATTATTATGTAGATTAAAAAACAGGTATTCAGACTGAAACATCGACTGATATTTTTCAAGTTTCTATATATAGAATATAAAAGCTGGTTATAACAACACACACACTTAAATTTTTTTTTTGATCGCGCGTTAGATAAACGTCCGTATGTACGCAGGCTAAGTCATATTAGATACCAACTTCAGCAATGTTTGTTTTAGACTCATATAGTTGCAAAACGGAATTAAATCCCTGTCGAAAAAAATCGGTGGCAACCGTTGCTTTTGAAAAGAAAAAGTTTTATCACAGCCTAGGAAGATAAGTTTGTTATTTTACTAACGCTGTGGGTATGGATATATACCTATGCTGTGTACACATATTGGCAATAATTTAAAATAACTTTTCGTAGTCTATTTTTGCAGATAACTTCAAACTTTAATTTAAGTATAGACACAACTCAAAAATTAACATACTAGTAATAATATATTTAATTATATTACTACAAAATTCCAACTATAACTTGATTGTAGATTTCACTTTACGACCTAACTATACGCGAGATATACAATCATTTGTACAATCGATGACCCGACAATTTTATAGTCACCTGTCAGAAATCTGATTATTCTGCTTGGCATACTCTCCGCTCCGCTCCACTTCAATGACAGTATCACCCTTACTCTAAGTGTATGGGCACGAAATGAGCGGTAGCGGGGCGACGGCGACAGCGGGGCGATGGAGTTCGAGAGCTGGCGACGAATTTCGGGAAGGTGTTTTTAGGCAATCTGAAATTGTGGAAAAATATAATTTCGTTCATTGGCGAATCCAGTTCTGCCAGTCTGGTAGAGCGTTTGCGCTACTGCGCAGCATATAACATTTGCAAAAAAAAATCGACAAATCATTTTTTTTGCAACTTGATTTTTTTATCTTTAAATTTTATATTTATAGAATTCGAAAAAATAAATCCCAGACGTTTTTGTCGGTTATAAAGTATTACCAGACCTCTTTCAAATTGTTCCCGAAATTCGTCACTAGCTCTCCGACTAGTCGCATCGCCCCGCTACCGCCGTCGCCCCGCTACCGCTCATTTCGTGCCCGTACACTAACAGATTACCTTTAGTCGTTAAGTTCACCTCTGTACATCTACTTCATACTAATATTATAAATGCGAAAGTGTGTTTATTTGTTGGTTTGTTGGTTTGTCCTTCAATCACGCCGCAACGGAGCAACAGATCGGCGTGATTTTTGGCATGGGTATAGTTGAGGACCTGGACAGTGACATAGGCTATCCCGAGACCGGAAAATCAAGGAGTTCCCGCGGGAATCAAAAAAACTTAAACCACGCGGACGAAGTCGCGGGCATCAGCTAGTATTTAATAAGTACATTATACTGAAATTTGTCTGTTTTTTTTCTAAATAATCAGACTTTAAGAGAGATTAAAATGTTGTTTTTGGTGTTTGTAGTTGATAAGGTCGGTTTTTGTTTATTTTTGAATTCAATCCAATGTCCAATGTATTATTGATTTAAAATTTGCAAAGCCCTGACTGGGCCTCATGCCAATGTAGGTTCATGAACGCAAATATGAAATAAAAACAATCATTTTTTATGAAAATCATTTTCCAAATTAAATTTAATAGATTCTCATCCTTTTTAAAGTTGGGGCAAAGTAGTCGTCAAAAGGTAAGTTCGTAGAAGTTATAGCCAAGTGAAGGCTTCTTTATATTCAAACTTTGTACTGGGAGAGCAGCCGACGGACAGGTGCAAGTTCCGCCTGGCTGCGGTCCAGGAGAAGGCGTTGTTTACTAACTCCCAACTAAGGCTCGGGATATTTATTGAAAAAGACATTTCACAGGCTCTTCCGAGTTAACAAAGGAGCTAGTGAAAAACTAACTTGGAAAGAATTATACGGATTCTTGTCCCGATTCTCCTCTACAATCAGTTGTTTATAACTCGAAGAAACAAGTTTTATCAAGCAAAACTTACATTAAATCAGCTGCCGCTACCTTACCTGCGACAAAATAACTTCATTTAAAAATTGAATACTTTGAATGAATAAAATCAAGGTATTTGGGTTTCGGTTGCCTTAGTTTTGCCCAGGGATCATTATTTAGGTGATATCTAGACCTATTTTAATGTCAATCAGATATATTAAATACTTGCACTTACGCACTTTTTTAGTGCGTAAAGTATCACGATATTGATACCACGAAAAGTGATATCCTAGACATCATCCACGCTTAAAGATAAACAGTAGTTTACAGAGTACGGACTCAGTGGCGTGCTTGTAATCAAATATCAAGTAATAAATATTATAAATGCGAAATTTTTGATGGATGTATGGATGTTTTTTATAGTCTGGAATAGCACATAGGCTAAAAATAGGCCCGGAAAATTAAAGAGTTCCCGCGGGAACCGAAAAACCTCAATCCACGCAGACGAAGTCGCGGCCATCAGCTAGTAGATGCATAAAAGCACTGGTTACCCTAGCTATAATAACTCGATGGTTAAGTTTCATTAATTATGAGCTGTCAGTAAATTATTATAGGCACCTACCGAAAGGCATTTGCCTTTAATAATTGCTGCTATATGCCTTGGCTTCAAACCATGTGCACGCCACCGAGTGCTTCTTATTCTTTATAAACATGACGTTCAGAAGGTGTACTTTGTAGGTACCAATTTTGAATAAAGATGATTTGAGTTTGAATTTGAGTTTGAGTCCCACAAACTTATCTGACCCGGTGACAGCGTCGCTAGAAAATATAAAAAAAAAAATTAAAAAAAATCTTATTCTTTATAAACATGACGTTCAGAAGGTGTACTTTGTAGGTACCAATTTTGAATAAAGATGATTTGAGTTTGAATTTGAGTTTGAGTCCCACAAACTTATCTGACCCGGTGACAGCGTCGCTAGAAAATATAAAAAAAAAAATTAAAAAAAAAATCAGACATGATACAAATTTGTTCCAATTTTGCCCACCGGATCAGATAAGCTTGTGGGACTGTACTTCCGAAAAAACGTCGCGCGATGTATTAATTATTAATAATGGGCCTGAGGTTAGGTTCCGGAACGTTAAATGCTATTAAGAAGTTTTGAGAGGAAGTTAAATAGAAAATTTTGCTGCCGTCAACTTTGAGCAAAATGTCCCATATGGAATCTTCTTGAATTAAAAGATATATATCCCAGGTTACTGCAGTGGTACAGAGTGTAACGTTTCTTGATATCCACCCTCGGTAGCGCCTGTCAGATCTGCAGTGTGCGCCAGCTTGGCTCTGGTCCAGCGGAGGTGTTATTCAGGTCGTTCATTAAGATGCGGCCTTGTTAAGCTTTGTAAATGTCTAGAACTGGGTTATGTTTAACTTGGACTGTGAAGTGAATTTAGTGTATGACGTTTTTATATTCGTGTCAAAAATCTGCTGCTTCGTGTTAAAATTTTTACTAAAGTCCTCAATGAGATGTTTTACAAAATTGCCATTTCCAAAAAAAAAAAAAGTATAATATGCATTAATTCGTTCATGCGTTCATAAATTTGAAACTTCGTAAGGTTGTGATGGGCACTTGCGTCAAGATTTCAGCAATAAGTAGTACAGCAAGTCACATTGCAATGCATGAAGTAGATTATAAGTTACAATAATAGTGACAGAAGAGCGTTTATCCATATTATTATAAATGCGAAAGTATGTCCGTCTGTCAAACCCCAAATATCCAACCAATTTAGCTTTTTTAAGTTCAACAAATGTAGATTGTATCCCACTTATATATAAAAGATCATTGTTGTATCCTGGGATTGTACCGAGGCTATTTTTTATCCCGGTATATCAAAGAGTTTCCACGGTACCACATAAACCTAAATTAACGCGGACAAATTCGCACGCATCATCTAGTACAACTATTAAAAAAAAAATTGGCAGTCATAAGGACTGCCAATATAGGTGAAAACGAATATTTAAAAAAAAATTTTTTTTTCTGTATTTTCATTTTTATTATAAATATAAAAAAAATTAAAATAATAAAAATAAAACTGAGGCATTAAAGCTTAATTACGAATGTAGTATGTTTATATTAATTAAGACTTTTTGTTTTCGTAACAACGCGAGCATGTCGGTGTTCGCGAGCATGTCGGTGACGCGAATCTTCAAGTTTACCCCCTACCAAAAAGTGCTCAACGCGGCTAAAGAAGTTTTCACTTCAAAAAAAGTTTAGTTTTCTCCAACAAGATTATTTGAACAAGCCTTCTTTTAAGAGTGAAATAACCCCTGTGGCAGAAGACTCCGCTAAAACCCTTCCATATTCGGCTAAAAATGTATCAGAGCTAACACACCGTAGGTATCTAAATTCCCATTCCCTAATTCCTCAAGCTTAGCCTCTAATTTAACTAAATTCCCCACCTCAATCTAACTAATGTGCGGAACGAAACCGCCAAGGTGTGGAATTCTCTTACAGCGTTCTTGTTTCTTGTCGTATGCCATATACCTACCAAAATGTACCTTCAATATTATAACATAACCTTTTGATATTTCCCGGAATTTTGTCTGGATTACGGTTTCTTATTAGACCTATCTTAATGCAACCTGAGCTACTATATCAAGGAATCTCTCATGAGTCGATACATTCATTTGACTAGATCATTTTGCGTTGTACTCTTCATTATTGAGTGTGGGCGACATGGTGGCTACTTAGCTAAAATGACACCTTTAAATCTAGTTCTGTCCCTTTCCGCAGGGAGTGATATGAAAGGGTTAACAACATTTTTAATGCTGTAATTTTAGCTTAGCTTAGAGATTGTGTAAAACAGAATCAGCCCCATTGTCTTCTTAATCCATACTAATTGACTGAACGAAGCGAAAGTCTCTGAGTACGTATATAGTCGTCCCAACTTAATATAAGTCACTCATTCGTAGGTATTTTTAAGAAAAATATTGCAGCGGCTCCTTCCACATCGTTGCTTTTTTCGAGATAGGGTAGGCACCTTATCTCAAAAGAAACCAAAAACGAGGGAACGTAGGTAATTACCTGGCACTGGTACTGGTATGGTTGTCAACGTAAAAATAATACGTGTGAATCGTCGCGGATATAAAAGAGCGAATATACGTGGACATTATTTATGTTGAGTTGCGAGTGCAATGGGAAAACAGCTCTTCGTAGTGGATTTACGAAAGGATCCCACTTTATATGCTGAATATTTTTTCGAGTGCTATTTACTTAGTGATGTTCCTGAGTTATTACTTTTTCGTACGATTTTGTATTTGTACTTTTTTATGTTTAAAGTGAGTTTATTATTTTTACTGAATATAGTGTCATGTTTGTGAACTGAAAATAAAATGATCTCTAAAGTAAACTTAAATGTTTATTAAACTCAATGTACCTATTACGAAAAATATTTCGTAGCTTTATCACAAAAATCAAAATTGAAAAAAAAAATTGAAAAAAATAAAAAAACTAATATAATTAATAATAATAATTATTAAAATATAAACCTTAAAACTAAGGCTTTAAAGTTTAATTACGAATGTAGTATATTTATATTTAAGACCTTTTGTCTTTGTAACAACGCGAGGTGTCAGTGTCGGTGACGCGAATCCACAAGTTTACCCTCTACCAAAAAGTGTTCAACGCGGCTAAAGAAGATTTCACTTCCACTAACCAGCGTTTATTAGCCAGTCGGTAAATAAATAACTCCTCCAGTGTACCACAAGCTTTACAATGCTTGAGCAAACTCATCGCGGCCTAACAAATGGGAGCTTTAGTCAAGGCGGCGAGACACTCTCGCCAAATGACAGTTCTTTCATGCCTACGCCTTATTTACCTGCCTTACATGTTTATGTACTTCCAACCATACAGGATACACGTTTTTGGGTCTAGTTTTAGTACCGGAACACATCAAAAAATTTAATGTAAATGTATACAAACACAAAATATTAATTTGTTAGGTATTAGGTAACTAAGGGACTCATAATATGTATTACCCTACCTAGAACCAGTACCCTAGAATACATAGAATATAAAAACAAAATATAATAGATATAAATAAAGAGTAGTATACCTAGAATATAAAAATAGGTATTAACTAACTATTGCCCGCGACTTCGTCCGCTTGAATTGAGGTTTTTTGGTTCCCGCGGGAACTCTTTAATTTTCCGAGATAAAAAGTAGTATATTATGTGTTATTCCAGACTATAATCTATCTCTGTGCCAAATTTCATCCAGATCCGTTCAGCCGTTGGGGCGTGATTGAGTAACATCCATCCATCCAACGGGTGTCTAAGTCCACTCCTTTGTTCAGGTGTTTTGGAATATTATTAACCTTGTCTAGTGTTTAATTAGTACGTTGTATTTTCACATGATACATTGTTGTATTCACAATAAATAAATTGAAATTGAAATTGAATCCAAACTTTCGCATATAACATTAGTATAGATAAAATCTGTGACAAAATTTGTTAGTTCAGCAATAATAAGCTTTTTTGTTTATTTATTTTCGTTTTACTTATCATCCATGGGTCTTTGGCCATTTTCAGCACCTAATTTTCATTTCTAGGCCATAGGTACTAGGTAAATCACGGTAACTGTTAAAGAAGACCCTAGAAAAAAAAAAAAAGAACTCTATGGCATCCAGGCTTCTTTTTTCGGATTGAGTATACTGCGTAGGTCCTATTTATGGCCGTTACAGCATCACCAGGGGGTTGGGCGAGCGCTAGGCATCACGGAGAAATGAGCCCTAGGGCTCGAGTACATGTACTACGTTGTCCTAAGGGCGCCTTCTGTGAGGCACGGGACAGGCTTTCACACGATGATTTCTTTTACGCTTTGAGCAGAAAGTTTTTAATTGCAAATCCGAAAGAGTCAAAGGAACGTACTTGGGGTTTTTTTTTTATCCACTACAAGTTAGCCCTTGACTGCGATCTCACCTGATGGTAAGTGATGATGGAGTCTAAGATGATAGCGGGCTAAGCTGTTAGGGGCATGGCAGTTATAAGTATTAAACCCATACCCCTATTCGGTTTCTACACGGCATCGTACCGGAACGCTAAATCGCTTGGCGGCACGTCTTTGCCGGTAGGGTGGTAACTAGCCACGGCCGAAACCTTCCCACCAGGCCAGACCAGGGAAAATTCAGATATTATAAATTCCCAAATTGACCCTGCCGGGGATCGCACCCGGGACCTCCGCACGTTAAGACAACAGCGCTCAACATTGCGCCACGGAGGTCACCAAACTTTTCAAGCAACAAAACACCCGATATGACGTCATACGCTAAGCCAACAAGTGCCACCTAGACTATCAATTTATTACTTTGTTATTCTTTTGTAACGCACACCTGCAGAAAAGAATGGAGCCACGACACAATGTCTTTTTGATAAAACCTCAAAATAAGCTCTAAGCTTTACTTTGACATAACGCGGTGGTAACTAAAAGCTTACTTATAAGATACCTTCGTTAATTATCACCATGAAAATGTAAGAGACATGACTTTGTATAGGTAATAATCGACGTTCAAAAAGTGTACTGTATAGGTACCAATTTTGAATAAACATACTTTAATTTGATTTGAACGCTCTTTGAATTACTTCCGTGTTTTGGTTTCTATAAACCTGCTATTTGAACAGTAATGTCTATGAAAATAAAGCTTAGTTTACGTTGTTAGTATAAAAGACGCGATCCTTGGCTCTACTCTAATCTGCAAGTATGCGTTGCCCCTAAAATTAATAATGCATACAATTATGACGTTTAAACTAAAAGGGGTATAGCTCATAATCCAATGAACATATTTAGAGATGTAAATCCCAAGTTTCCGCTAGCGAATTCCTCTAACTCAAATCAAAGTTGAACCAACTCAATTGTTACATTGTTTACAATGTTTATATTAGTTTATTTTAGCATAATATTACTTTGTTAGAAAGGTCGTTTTAAGTGTAAACATAATATTGTTGTTCCAACGTTATTAATTGTGTTAAGGGTTATAATATTATTTTCAACCTTGTCAAAGGAACAACGATCTCTAAACACAAGGAATCTTTTGTAAAGTTATGAGTTTGAAGTAATACTAAAGTCGTTTCTAGAAATCAGAGATTGTTGTGAGATACTAGCACTATAAATACAAATATTATATAGATGGGTAATTAAAATGAATGAACGAGAAGTTCAATTCGCTATAATCCGCCACAGCAGACAAATCTATGTGGTACAGTGCGTGTCCTTCGCCAATAGCATGCGAACACCCACCACCCAGCAATTCGCACCGGCACCGCACCACACCACACAAATCTTCCAAATCACTCTCAACGTACGTTTCACTCCGAAACCGGAGCATCTTCAGGAGATGTTGACTCGACAATGCACGATTGTTTCAATTTGTTCATTCATTATCATGGACTTCCGCAAAGTAACGCCTGCTTCGATTCAATAGATGGGTAATTATTACTATTTTGGAGATTATTTAAAACTAGATGAACGAAGTCGCTTGTCTTTTTTTACTCCCGCTAGAATTCTTAAACTTTCCGAGATAAAATAGATGTCCTTTCCGGGATAAATAAAAATAAAAAAATAAACCTACATCTGTACCAAATTTCATCAAAACTGGTTCAAAAGATAGGCCGTTAAAGTGTAGCAGAGAGACAGACAGACACACTTTCGCATTTATAATGTATTAAGTATGGATTTGCTAGGTATCATCCTACGCATAATTTTACCAGAAAGTTCAGGCTTGTTATTATTGCGTTAAAAATACAAATACCTTATTTTAATCTATACACATCTAAGTATAATAATATAAACTCTATCTCAAATTTAATATCATAATAGAGAACGTAGGCAGATGTGATGTTAATTAAAATAAAATCAGAAGCCAATTTGGTAGAAATTTATAATAATTGATACCGCTTGTTCCTATAATATTTGTAGAAAGCATATTATTGGTATGTTGGATTGTAATATCATGTGTTTTACAAAACCAGATGTCTTTTTTACAAAACAGTTTAGATGTTCAGTGATTTTATATAATCACTGAGCACGCAGAATTGTACAGAATGTTTACGTTAAATTTTGTACTATCACAAAGTAGAATCTTCAAGTAAAGTCGCAGAACAAATCCAGAACAGTATTGTATTGTTAGAGCCGTAACATAAGATAAGTTTAAAGTTTGTCTTACGGCGCGGTCCGTGATTCGGGAAATCCTCACACAATGTACGACCGCAACGGTTCAAGAAAGTGTAAACAGCTTTACCTTTCATTCCTAGTTTATACTGTGGACCCTAAGGCTGCCTACATACAGCCTTTTAATATTATTTTCCTGTGATACATTGTAACGAAGCGTTACACATTACAATTGTCCTAGTGGTGTTTTGGATAAATAATTAGGATTTTAAACAGAGCGCGTTAAAATTTTAAATTATAACTAGGCATCGAAGCTAGCCACATAGCGAGTGCGTCGACGCATCTTCAATGTGTGCACTGCGCATGCGTAGATTACGTACCGCGCTCGGGCTTCACCTTGGTTCGTCATTCAAGTTACCTATTCTGTGATTCAAGTCCGGAGCTGCACTAGGTAACTTTTAGTTACTTTTAGATACTTTTACCCTCCGGTACAACATGGACATGTTGGACAGGACAATGGCTTTGGGCTGGACACAATATTATGATGAGAGACAGTGCCGGAAAACGGACAAAGAAAGTGATCGAGTGGTATCATAGGGATGGAAAAAGATGTAAAAGAAAAGATAGGAGGACGACGGTGGCTGGTGCTACATGGCGCTGAATGACACAAGAAAGGAGTTGTTGGAATCTCTGGAGGGCGCCTATGACGCAAAACAAGCTAATGTTCAGTTAAATGTGTAAAAAAAACGTAATAATTATTACACTTAATTACTCGGCAATAAAGGTGATGATTATTGATTGACTGTTGGTGGAAATTATGTCTTCCAATAACCTACTTAAATACCTAGATACTATATATATCTTCATATAAGCGCAATTACGGTTGCATTCTCTATTCCCTTACTTTCACAGTTCGAAGGTACGGTAGGACCGACGTGCTTTACATGCTCTTAGGTGTATGGGGCTAGATGCTGAGAATATTTAAAGAAAATCCAATACCCAGGATCTCGTAATTGTCACACTTTTTGGACCGGACTGAGACTTTTAGGGCGGAAAATTGCCTCAAAATCCGTAGGATGACTTTTAGGCAAAGGCATAATAAAGCAAGTATTAGGTTAAGAGCTTATGATGTAATGCAGTAAACGCTAGAAAATCGTTTTGTGTTTATGTGGCCTTATTTTATAACTTCAACGTTGGGCGTACATGAATTTAACCTTTATTTATACTAGGGTTAGGTTGATAGTAGAGTTTTTTTATAAGTCCAAAGTTTGTTCAACCGAATCTAAATCAAATCAAAGTTGTGCAAATAGATCTAACTCATTTGTTATACCTACATTGTTTACAATTGTTTATATTAGTTTATTTTGCGTATTGTTCTGGTGGAAATTTACTGGTAATTGAAAGTTAATATAGCGTAGGTATATTATTTACAACAATAACATATTATTATGTACAATTGTATGATAAATGTTTGTCTTTAACACCATTGTGGAATAAAGGTATTTTCTTTCTTTAACTTTCACGTGTTACCTTTTTATATGAATATACCTATAAACTTAATATTATTTGTAAGAACAGGATTAATAATAATACGGAAGAGATCATTAAACCGGCTTCTAATTAAAAAAAACCGGCCAAGTGCGAGTCGGACTCGCAAAAGAAGGGTTCCGTTACATCGTATAAAATTTACCACTGTATTTTAAAATATTCTCTTGTAAATTAATTCATGTGTCTACTTAATGTTTGTTCATTTGTCCTTCAATTATGAAGTAAAGGAGCATCGGATGGACATCATTTTTTGCATATATATTGTGGGTTTTCTGAAGGGTAAAATAGACAACATTAATTGATCCAAGATAACCAAACACTTCTCAATAGATTTTAAAATCTCAAGTTATTAGTAGTCTAGAAAAGAAAAGCTAAACACTTAGAGCCAACCCAGACCAAAATATTAGCCGTTTTGAGTTCTGCGTTCCGCGTTTTTTGTAACGTTTGTAAGTTGATCACGCCGCGTAGACTGCAGGCAGTCAGAACGCTTTAAAGTTACAAATGTTACAAAGAACGCGGAATGCAGAACAGAACTCAGAACGTCGAACTCTTTCTGTCTGCACGGGCTCTTGTTTTTATGGGAGAGTTCTAGCCAGTGACGTTATATTTTATTTCCTCTACATTTTAAATTCAGTACTCCAGCGTTAAACAAGGAATGACAAGGGTTGAGTGGTCTATTGCCTTGCGAAATTGATAAAAGCTCACATACTCGTATATTATCTTTACCGAGGTACTGTCAAGCCAAAGTAGGACGGAGTATACTCAACTAACATTACGAAATTAATTTTATATCCCCCTAGTAAAATGGTAAACATGATAATGTTATTACATGTTATGTTTAAACCTTGGTGGGGGTTTTTATTTCAAACTAGCTGATGCCCGCGACTTCGTCCGCGTGGACTAAGTTTTTTCGATTCCCGCAGGAACTCATTAATTTTCCGGGATAAAAAGTAGCCTATGTATGTATGTATATTCTTTATAGCTGATGCCCGCGACTTCGTCCGCGTGGAATTAGTTTTTGCTTAATACACAATATTAGGTACATAATACACAAAAAAGGGTGTATAAAGCTGGTACAATATACAAAAATACAATTACTGTATTGCCAATGTCATGGCGTGCAATACTTTAAAAAAATTTAATAAATGTAAACAAATCAAAATTAGATAAGATAAACAATGATGAAAATTCCTGAAATGTCGACAGTACAACTAATAATTACTTATATATAAAATTAAATAATTATTTTTACAATTAAAATTGATTGATTTTATAACAATAAAGTTGATTGATCAAATTGATAAATTGGAGCCAGACATAGGCTACTTTAGATACTGGAAAATCAATCAGTTCTTTGGAAATTTCGACTTATAATATTACACAAGAAAGTGACAGTCATAAACGCACACTCTAAAATGCTTAGAAGTCGGATAAAAATCAATAAAACGTGCATGATACATGAAACTAGCTGATGCCCGCGACTTCGTCCGCGTGGTTTAAATTTATTTGATTCCCGTGGGCACTCCTTAATTTTCCGGGATAAAAACCGACCCGTTGCTCCGTTGCGGCGTGATTGAAGGACAAACCAACAAACCAATAAACCAACAAACAAACACACTTCCGCATTTATAATATTAGTATGATTCACAGAACTAGAAACACGAATCAATGACCCGTCTAACATATTCCTCAAATCGCAATGCGAAATCGAATACATTTTCTTTACGACCAGCTTTGTGTCCTGAAATTTAGAGAATATCACTAGAAATCCCTGAAAAATGAGAAGATTTAACCAGATAATATATCTTAGTATTTAGGGCTGGCTCATTTTTTGCGCAAAGGATCAGCCTTGCTGTCCAGAGCGGAAATGCAGCCAGCATTCTTGCCACCATTCCACGCGGGCATGATTTATATAGTAATTAGGTTAGGCTAGCTAGCTTTTATTTCTATTGTATTGTTTTCAATAAATGATTAAAAAAAAGTATATAATAAATATGATATTGTAAATAACATACCCCAGAAATACCACTATCTAGAAGTTAGTTCATTCAATTAGTTTATAATTAAGAAAAAAACGTGCGTGTGTGCAATTCACATACGGCAGAAGTGAAACTTCAGAAAAGTAGCCTAAGAGAGAATGAGATAAATACATATACCCTTTTGAGCACAATAGAGCAATAGCGCGACTCAATATCGTACAGCGCCAGCTATTGGTCGTAAACATATAACTTGTATTCTCTCGCAGGCTGAATTCAATTTATTTATGAATATGTTTGCCTCTTTTTGGTGTGGCTTTTTCGTTGCACCTTTTCGATTAATCGAATTATACATCGATTTTAAAGAAGTTTTACTTCAAAATAACTATGAAACATTCATATAGTGGGTCTTCTTTCCGTGTTTGATAATCGCAGCTGATAAGTGATTCCCCATTTCAACAAATATCATATCAATGAATGTTATAGTGAACTATAATTGAACAAAACTAGGTCAATTCTAATTGCAACTTGCTCAAACTACCACAATAACATAATCAAAGGCTCTATTTCAGCATTAACAACGTAATTTAATTAATATGAAATTGCTGAAATTGCTAAATAAGCAAATAGTAGACATACCTCAAGAAATAGTAACAAACAATTACTCGATGTTGTTTGGGTTAATCACAAACCGAACATCCCCAACGTTATCAATATTATAATTATTATAATAACTAGCTGATGCCCGCGACTTCGTCCGCGTGGATCGAGGTTTTTCGTTTCCCGCGGGAACTCCTTAATTTTCCGGGATAAAAAGTAGCCTATGTGTTATTCCAGACTATAATCTATCTCTGTGCCAAATTTCATCCAGATCCGTTCAGCCGTTGGGGCGTGATTGAGTAACAAACATACATCCATACATCCATCCATCCAAACTTTCGCATTTATAATATTTATTTGATTATTTGATTAATCTTCATTAAAATAAATGTAGCTAGATTTAAATTCGAATGGAATATACAGTTTTCTATTGCCTCATAATCTTTAAAGCACCTTTGATTTTAACGTACAAGTTTTCTGCATGAATTAAAAAAACACAAGTCAATAAAAATCAAAATCAAAAGTTTTACATATACAAGAGCTGTTTATACTCTAGCGAATCTAACACAGGTCTGGAATGACTTTCCTACCGAGAAGAAACAGGTCAATGGTCATCAGGTCTATTTTAGCCCTTTGAGCATATTTACACTTTATGTTTCACCTATGACTGAGGTTTTCAGGCATTTATTAGCCGTGTTCAGACAAACTTAGGCCACGGAATACTAATAAGGCGGTGTTTAGGATTTTGCAATAAGTTTTTTGGACTGCGGGTGACAGGGTGAGGAAAGCTATGGACCAAGTGTGGTGGCACTCAATATGAAAGGTTTATACTTAACAGTGGACTTAACAGCACAAGGAACAAGCGAGGGGTTGGATGCCCAAACCCTAATCAGTCGCATGTTGTCGAGTGAGGACGAGTGGCATAGATACAGCCAGATGTTGAGGGCCATAATGCTGAGAAGAGAGGCAAGAGAAAAACAAGAAAAAAAGGAGAGAGAACAACTTGAGGGTCAGCATGTAGAAATGTGAATCGGTTCCGTGCTGATCTCGCAGACAAGGGGAGGTTAGTCCGTGCAAGCCGGACACATCCTGCCACCAGGCAGAAGTCCGTAGGGATTTTTTCCTCCTCATCCAAAAAAAAAAAAAGTGGACATAACAACTGATATGATGATGATATAGATACCGTCCAGTAATGATGACAATAGCCTACCGTCCAAGTCTGTTCCTCCTATAACATTAATTAAAAAATATCATCAATCATGTTTAAAGCGACGTTATCAACGCGCAACGATCACAATGTCCGGATCATGATTAATATTTGAGTGATCGACGTGACTGATTGTTTTAAATGTATCAACAATTTTAACCTAGAGTATTTATTATACACGTATGTTTGATCAATGTCCGATGATAACTCTCAGCGTCCACGCACAGTTTTGGTGGAAATAGACACACCGTTACAAAGTTCCGCTGCACTTCTTCGCACCACTCATTTACCCCACATATCTAATGGAATTGCATCAGACATCTTTATTAAGGTCACTTGAGATGCACGGAGCAGCGCGACAAGTAGGAGCAAAGTCCACGCTTAATATTATAAATGCGTAAGTGTGTCTGTCTGTCTGCCACGCTTTCACGACCCATCTGTTCAACCGATTTGATGAAATTTGGTATAGGAGTAGGTTACATCCCGGGGAAGGACATAAGCTACTTTTTATGCCAGAAAATTAGGGAGTTCCCGCGGGAATAATAAAATTTATTCCATGCGGACGAAGTCGCGGGCATCATCTAGTTCCCTATAATCCGCCAAATATTAAATATGAATAGCAATAATACATTGCTTTATTGGATTATAGCGAATTAAGCTTCTTGTTCCTTGATATTTACAATGATTTTTTTTTATCCGCTACAAGTTAGCCCTTGACTGCGATCTCACCTGATGGTAAGTGATGATGCAGTCTAAGATGTTAGCGGGCTAACCTGTTAGGGGCATGGCAGTTATATTAAACCCATACCCCTATTCGGTTTCTACACGGCATCGTACCGGAACGCTAAATCGCTTGGCGGCACATCTTTGCCGGTAGGGTGGTAACTAGCCACGGCCGAAGCCTCCCACCAGGCCAGACCAGGGAAAATTCAGAAATTATAAATTCTCAAATTGACCCTGCCGGGGATCGAACCCGGAACCTCCGCACTTTAAGACAACAGCGCTACACACTGCGCCACGGAGGTCGTCAAATTCATCACATTCTAGTTGAAAATACGGAAAGGTGGCCGAGATTTCAGCCAAGAACGAAAGCAGCGCTGATTAAGTCGTGAAAGCGTCGTGATTAATGAAAGACGCGGACAGATGTGTTAATTAGATTTGCACGGCCGCCCGGGATCGTCGGAAGGACGTATTGTACCGGATTTAACATCCAAATGGATTTAATCTGCTGACAGAGTGTGCGCGTACACGTTCAATGATAACATTTATTTTTATTTTTGTTATATCTCTGTGGCTATACTGTCCAATAATAGACATAGTTTAAAAAACCACAAAATTTCCATACTAATTAATTTGTCCTACGCAAAATGTTGTAACGTTCTAAACGCAGAATTTTAAATCCACACTAATATTTTAAAAACTCAAGTGTCAGTGTCAGTGTGTCTGTTCAACTTATCATTCCAGCTTTAATTTTACGGTCGACAAGTTCACAGGCATCATCTAAGGGTGCGTTCCGAAATACACTGAGAGCACTGGAAGTCCCCAGTAAAGAGCACTGCCAGTGCTCGCAGTGCTTATAACGGAACACACACTTAAGTAGTAAGGTAGCCCGTTGTCCTAAATGAGTGACAGAAGCGACGTCACATGAGGGACAGAAGTGACACCACGCGACGTGATGCCATAGAAAAACAGAGGTACGTCAACGTAGACGTAACCCGTTGTCCTAGGTGAGCGACAGAAGCAACGCCATAGAAAACTGACTGAATTCATATAATAGGTATCAAGCACAGAGTTATAAAGAGAAGCAGAGTCAAGATAACGTACAAAATAGCGTGGCAATTACAAACACACGAAAACATTACGCACACATACACAAAACTCAGGGCCGAACCTTGTTGCTGCATAAAACATTATATTAATATGTAGGGTTAGGTTGCGTGAAAAAAATTGACCTAAAGACACCTATCATTTGGAAGCTATAATTTGTAAGGATTTTAAAAATAATTATTATTGGTACTTTTATAATTTCCTCATCACAAGCGATCACAACTGCAATATAGTAACACTAGTAATGGTAATCATCACCACGTGCGGGACCCTAGTCAATGTGGTGAATATAGATGTGAGCTCCGCGCTGCGTGTGATATCGTCACCGTCGCGCGCGGAGTTATAGTTCCTGTTACAACTCAAATCCTGAGGACTCCGTCAGTATCATGGCCAGTGGTTCTCGCGTCGTTCTCGCTCTGCGTCGACGCGCAGATGATGGGGATATTATTTAGAAGAACAGTACCAACGGATATCGTGTAAATACCGCCAGATTTTAGCTCAAAGTTCCTATTGACAATAATTTCTTGGCAGTAAGCCAAATAAATGTTGTTAAACAATCGAATCGAATCGTTATTCCAAAAACAGGTTAAATAGAAAATTACAACAGGTGTTTTAAACTCACATGTTTTTTATTCAAATAAACTTTACAATTAGTGCTTTAGAATCTGTATTGAGGTTTTCAATAAAAATTAATGAAATTCATCCACCTAATGGAAGATAAGGTAAATTGGTACCTACTTAGTATAAGACCTCAACTAACTTTTCTTTGAAAATGGTCGGTATTGCACCAGGAGATAGAATTGTACGGAATATAATATTACGTTCTTAGATTATCTGTAAAATGCTTGGAGCATATAGCACTCCATGAGTTGGTCTGCCAGTCTTTTCTATTAATATTTTTATGCATAGGTCTCTCAGGTATTCATCCTTTGGAAACCTGAAATTAAAAGTCGAAGTTATATACTTAAAATAAAAGAGTCGTCGAGTCCGGCCCTGTAATTTGTTAAAGTTCTCAAATGTCAAAAAAGATTATTCAACAACTTAAAGCATGTATTTCTACAGAAAACCATAATATTATAGTTTTAATATATGCATGGCTACATATTTCGTCATAACAACTATAAAATATTAGATATCTTAGCCTTGATACGATGCGATACGAAAACATTCCAAAGCTACATGATAGCGTGAATTTTACTTACCGATGGAACGTTACTTCTGGGGTTTTCCTGTACGAAGCGTTGTAACACAGGGGGACACAACACTTCACCATTTTATTTCAGTAAATATTCATATAAATCTCCAAATTTCACAAAAAACTTATGACACCCAAGACAACACAATGTAAACAAACGCCATAGGTCTCATAGATGTCTTATAATGACTGCTACGCATTGAATTTTTGTCAATGTGTGCGTTGGTGTAGCACAGTGTTGCAGCAAATTAATACATACACATTTTTGCTTGCAGGGACACGGTCACACTAAGTCACACTGATTCGCATACACTTGTCTATGTGGGTGTGAAATTTATGTTGTGTCTGCTTATATTTATATGTCTGTGGTATCAAGTCACGTGTATACGATTCAACTCTGAGTCCCAACTCCTCAACCCTGATGCTGCAGGGTACAGAACTCCTTAAAAATAGCGATATAGGATTTTTTTACGGTGAATTCATATTGTAGGTGTCAAGCAACGACTTCATACTTAAACCCAAGTCCCAACTCCTCAACTCTGATGCTGCAGGGTACTGCACTCCTAAGCCGTGGGGATTAAGAGTACACTAAAAAGTTAAAAATAAAAATTCTTTCCAGAAAACCGACTTCCAAAGCCACTGTAAAGTAAAAAATAATTTAGATTTCTACACACTATGTAGAAGTCGAGGCGAGTCTGACGCGTCAACTTTGCCCATCTTTGTAATACCCGTCCGACTTCAACATAGTGTGTAGAAATCTAAATTATTTTTTACTTTACAGTGGCTTTGGAAGTCGATTTTTTGGAAAGAATTTTTATTGTTTATATTTTATTTGAAAAATATATACTAGCGACGTACGACGACCGGGTCCGACCGAGTCAATCTCGCCCGACCTCAACTTATTGTGAAGAAATCAAGATTATGTCATAGATTTAGGATTGGTCTCTTAATTAGGATTGGATCTATCCTAAATCTATGAGTTAAGTATATTTTACTTTACAGTGACTTTAGAAATCGGTGTTTACTTTTTTAAAACAATTTCTATTTCATTAAAGGTTGTTCAGTAAATTAGGATTTATTGAGAAGCGATATTAATATTTTGCTTGTAATTAATTAAGATCTTTCAAAGTAGAGATAATATTATCGCTTGGTAGTTATATTTCCGAAGACGCGCCATATTAATTACTTGCTCTTTGATATTTCTTACGATTAAATTTATCTAGTAGGGTATTTATAAAGAACTTCCAGTTTACTAAACCACGATTTCGCCTACCTATGGGTAGGTATGAATAATACTTTCGCTATGGGTGGACCTATACTAGATCTATCTACCTATTGCCTGAATATCTATAGAATATCGTCGCTGTAGTTGGAAAATTAAATAACTAACAAAACCAATATCGCGAGTAAAACGCGATTTACTGTTTTTTTGCGTTAAAAATGGGGATAATTTTTTTTTCATAAACAATTTAACCGTCAATGTTTTTATATGTTATAGATTGTTGCTGTATCTATTTCAGAATCTACTTGTCATACATTTTTATTCATTTATTTGTGAGAAAAATTGACGGTATATGTACCTTTATTTAATTTTACCCCTTTAGTGAGATGTTTAAATGACCTATTATTTACTTATTTTACTATGACTATCCTATTCATGGAACTAAAAATAGTAAGTTTTTTATAATATGGACTTTCTGGAAATGCAATAAAGTCGATTTCGCAAAAAGTGTAATTATTTAATTTTCCAACTACAGCGACGATATGTGTAGTAAGCTAACTAGCTGAGTCAGCTAGTGTTGCAAATAAACCTTAGCAGTAATCAAGTCTCTTGTATATACCTACGAGGAATTGGACCTTACAGGCAAACCAGACATTCCGGAAACTGGACATTTGGAGAAGTGTACGGGCACGAAACTAGCGGTAGCGGGGCGACGGCGGTAGCGGGGCGATGCAACTAGTCGGAGAGCTGGCGACGAATTTCGGGAACAATTTGAAAGAGGTCTGGCAATACTTTATAACCGACAAAAACGTCTGGGATTTATTTTTTCGAATTCATTAAGTATAAAATTTAAAGATAAAAAAATCAAGTTGCCAAAGAAATGGTTTTTTGGATTTTTTTTGCACATGTTATTTGCTGCGCAGTAGCGAAATAATCGCAAACGCTCTACCAGACTGGCAGAACTGGATTCACCAATGAACGAAATTATATTTTTCCACAATTTCAGAATGCCTAAAAACACCTTCCCGAAATTCGTCGCCAGCTCTCGAATTCCATCGCCCCGCTGTCGCCGTCGCCCGGCCATCGCTCATTTCGTGCCCGTACAGACAAAGCATACCAGTCATTCCGGGGATAATTGGACGTGACAGACATACCACGATTTGAACCTTCTAGGTCAAAGTAGTCGTGAGGTACTCGTAACTTATTATGATATAGGTACGTTGTAGTAGGTTTAAGTCATTATGATATTGCATGTGAAAAAGTTTTAAAACATTTCAAGAAAAGAAAAAAACCATAAAAAGTAGCCAATGTCCGTTTTGTAGGATGCAAACTATATTATCTACTTAAAATTACGTTTAATATAGAAAGGGTAACAAACAGACCTACTAAAACCATTTAAATAATATCAATATAAATAAGCAAAGAAAACCAAAGTAAAAATATCAACTCGGTCGAAAAGCGTCAAAGAACCAATAAACAGAAGCGTGTTATGTATTCAAGAGAAAAATGGTACCCGTCTTCCAAGGGTTGATACAATGATACAAAGATACAATGAAAAATAAGGCGCAATCCTAACTTTATCTCTAATCTATCAAATCTAATCAAATTATCTACACACAAAATTGTGTTTAATGTAGAAAGGCTAACAGACAGGGAGACCAAAACCATTAAAATAAGTATCAATATAAATATAAGAAAAGAAAACAAAAGATAAAATATCAACTCGGTCGGAATAAGCGTCAAAGAACCAATAAACCGAAGCGTATTATGTATTCAAGAGAACAATGGTACTCGTCTTCCAAGGGTTGATACAATGATACAAAGATACAATGAAAAATAAGGCGCAATTCTAACTTTATCTCTGCTCGGAATGATTGTTGTGAAACAATTTTGGGGCGCTGTTTGCTTTATGGCCGCTGTTGGGTGTGATAAGCGGTTTTGGCTTAGCTCCTCTGCATACCGACTACTGTGTTAAACAAATAAGGCTTTAATGGGACGGAAATGTGATTTTTAATGCATTTATTACTTGCACACATGGATATGTTTCCTTTTTGTTAGGAGCTTTTTCTCGCGAGTGAAAATATTTACTTTTCATCTCACACGAGACTTTTTTCACGATGTCATCGGCGTGAATTAACTTTTTAAATAACCGTACAATACAAATAAGGCTTTAATGTGATTTTTAATGCATGTGTAGGTACCTATTATTTCACATCATGAAAAAGTGAGAATTACAATATGTTTCTATTTTTTCTCAGTAGCTTTTTCTTGCGAGTAAAATTATTATTTTTTGTTTCTCACTACATTTTTTCCACGATTCCGTCGGCGTGAATTAAGTTTCTACAGAACCGGTTGGTGTTGCTCTTAATCCACCTGTACGTTATGGAGAGACCTACATCAAAAATCTTATGTTTCCATATCCAGCGATTAATTGAGCTACTAATAAGTATATTATTCAAATCAATGAGACAGTTAGTTTTTCATAATAAATACACAGTTTTGAAGGCTCAGCCTTGAGATCCATACCTAAGTTACGCCGGGATGTCTGACATAAAAAGTATTTGAATATTTTTTTTGATAATATAATATTTTGATTTTTATTATACCTAATAAAACTGCTGTAAATGTAGGTTTTTTCTATATCGGTAACCCTAGCTAAGAAAGGATTACCAGCATCCCATTGTAGTAGAATAATTCCGTTGTATTTCTAATAAAAACCTCGGTTTTAGACCTTCTTGACCCTGTGGTGAGCGCTGTGTCTTATAGTGGGAGATCCTGGGGTCGATTCCCGACAGGGTTAATTATAGGGAATTAATAATTTCTGAGCTCTCTCTGGTCAGGTATGTTGGGCGGCTTCGGCCGTGGCTAGGTACCACCCTACCGGCAAAGACGTATCGCCAAGCGATTTAACATTCCGATACGATGCCGTGTAGAAACCGATTAGAGGAATGGATTTAACATAACTGCCGTGCCCCTAACAGGTTAGCCAGCTACCATCTTAGACTGAATCAATACTTACCATCAAGTGAGATCGCAGTCAAGGGCTAACTATAATATACATACTATAACTATATACTTATAGTAGTCGTCTCAGGGCGCGCGACGCTTGAGGGGTTGTATTATCAATAATACTATATTGGAAGAAAAAAATAAGGCTACGACGGTAATTGGTCATTACAAGGAAATTAAAACAAAGTTTTTCTAGACAGTTCAAGGAGAAGCAACCAATTTATAACAATGAGCAACTGGCTACAGTGTCCCGCTGAAGGCCAATTAAAAAACGATTTGCCGCAGTACACAATTAATCTTCGTTAAGAAGGCTTGTTTCAGCGCGCTTTCAAATCAATGATTTATTTTTCTCTGCTAATCGTGACTAAGAAAGTACTTAGGAAAAGACACATTCACAGTCACTTCACTACAGTCCATTTTTATATGGAGCGCGCACACTAGCGCGACCGGACGTTCAAACTCAACTATAACTCAACTAAGTAAAATGTTAAAATTATAATCGAAATCAATTATTGCACTCTACCTTTAAGCTATGTTTGTGAAATAGAGTTACATTGCTGATTTCTTAAAATATTATAAAAAGCATGGTTAATATTTATTTATATTCATCTCATAGTTTCCAAAATAGAAGCCTACTTTCAAAAAATCTTAAGAAAATAAAAGTAAGCAGATTTTCGAAATCCCTTATTATTGGAAATCACTATAACCTAACATTAACAAGTGATGACGAGGGTTGAGACGTCTACGGCTTGGCGTCAGAAGTAGATAAAGGCTCACATATATTATCTTTGCTATGACACTGACAAGCTGGGCTTAGGAGAGAGGAAATTCAACGAATATTAAGAAATGAAGCATTGATATGGTTGAAAATGAGATGATTTATAATATTTTTTACTTGAGTAGGTATCCATAGCACTAATCGGTAATAATAATCGGTTAAGTTAAAAAATCCATTTAAAAAAGTCTGAAAAACTTTATACCGTGTCCTAATAAAACTGAAAAAATCTAAATATTAGAACATTTTCTCTTTGGAAAATGTATTTTGTCTCGAGAAAATAGTAGCCAATCGTCTCTTTGTCCCATAATTTTTAAGAAACAAAAATTTAAGTGTACAAAAATTTTAAAAAATCTCAAAAAATTGCTACAAAAAATCACGTATTTCTTTTGTCGTCTTTTTTTTGAGTAATAATTATTCTTTATAGTGAAAACTTTAATACATGTCATGTATCTGTGATTTTGTATATCAGTAATACGCGTAGAAAAATACTGAACATGATGTCACTCAATGTATTTGGATGTGATGGTATTGAAGATTTTCATTTCCTTTACATGTTGCTAAATTGTTAGGTAAGTACTATAAGAAAAGAAAAAAAAACATACCTAAACCAAAAATAATCCATACTAATATTTTAAATGCGAAGGTGTGTCTATCTTTTTGTTACTTTCACGACAACTTTTAACCAGGATCCCGTCTAAATCAGGTAAGTAGATGGACCGTGAAAAGGTAACTATTTAATAAATTAAATATTATGTTTATGGATAAATTTTAAATTTCCCAAAAATGATCTTACTATATAATAACTGAACTACCTGCTTAAAATATGTCATGTCATACATTTTCTATAAATTCCAATTCAAAAATATTTGCATAAACTACGTCAGCCTGGCCTACAAGACTTATCCTCTATGAAATAAACTTTTAGAAGTCCTTTTGAACCTGCATGGTTCGGAATACCATTCCTACCGAGAAGAATCAGCAAGAAACTAGCGCTTTCTATTTTGAAAAAAAATTAAGTACAAATTATATATTTTAAATAATGAATTTTCATTCAAAAATAATCTTACCCAGAGGTTTTAATAAATTGTAGGTATACTTTAAATAACGTTTCCACAATATTTAGGATCTGCCAAACATTTATAAAATACATGCCCCAACGTGAATTCCATTGTTTCTAACTTTTCGGTTGGTTTCAATGAAACAGCGTTTACTGTTGGGCCATGGCTTAAAAATAAGAGATATGACACGTCTATTAAGAACGACTCGTAGTGTGTGGGTCGTTTAATTCCCTCATTCATAGAGCCCTGTTTTTTTTTCAGCCATAAAAAAAATTGTGTTTTACCTTCCTGGTGCAGTTGTGAGGGAGCAGTCTTATAAGCAGGAGATTGTGGGTTCGATCCCTAGGTAGTATCAAGGTCTCAAGGTATCAAGGTGGGTAGGATAAATTTGCGATTTTTCACTTTCTGATTTTTTTATCAAATAAATATTATAAATGCGAAAGTTTGGATGGATGTATGGATGTATGGATGTCTGGATGTATGGATGTATGGATGTTCGTTACTCAATCACGCCCCAACGGCTGAACGGATCTGGATGAAATTTGGCACAGAGATAGATTATAGTCTGGAATAACACATAGGCTACTTTTTATCCCGGAAAATTAAGGAGTTCCCGCGGGAACTGAAAAACCTCAATCCACGCGGACGAAGTCGCGGGCATCAGCTAGTAGAACATAACTTGCTTTGGTGGAAGACTGCTTTACCATACTACCGGCGAAGACGTGCTGCCAAGCGATTAAAAGTTCTAGTACGATGCTGTGTAGACACCGATTAGGGGTATAGGTTTAATATAACTGCCATACCCCCTAACATGTTTGCTCGCTATAATCTTACACTGCACCACTACTTACCACCAGATGAGATCGTAGTCAAGGGCAAACTTGTAGTGGGTATAAAAACTAAAACTTAGGTAACAAGGCCGTGGCCCCACTTTAGGTTAATCACGAACAAATAGCTGAAAAACGCCTTACTTATAGCTGTCGACTGAAATAAGACAAATAAAACTTTGTTAATATGTCCAACGATAACGATTCAAGGATAAATATAGGACTATAGAGAATACTAAATTTATAATTTGGCTCTAGTACATGATATAAGTCCCAGGTTCTATTTCAGATTAGAAAAAATTAAAATTCTTAAAAAAAACCGACTTCCTAAGTCAAATAAGTAAAGTAAGTAAAATAAAAAGTGGTAGTCGTTAAAGTAAAAAATTATTTTGCACACAATTTTTTTGATTTCTACACAATTTGGTGGTGGTGGGTGATGTTATAGTCGGGCGAATGTGATGCGTCAACTTTGCATATTCAAAAAAAATTCTAAATTCAAAAGTTTTTTATTCAAATAGACTTTTTACAAGTGCTTATAAATTGTCGAATAAATCTACCACTGGTTCGGTCAATGCCCGCCTACCACTATGTACCACTATGTCTTTGCAATGCCCGCTTTGTCTATCCTTACTTCCTTACTTCCTTACTAATATTATAAATGGGAAAGTGAGTTTATTTGTATGTTTGTTCCGCTTTCACGCCGTAACTACTGAACGGATCTGGATGAAATTTGACACAGAGATAGATTATAGTCTGAAATAGCACATAGGCTACTTTTTATCCCGGAAAATTAAAGAGTTCCCGCGGGAACCGAAAAACCTCAATCCACGCGGACGAAGTCGCGGGCATCAGCTAGTCTACAATAAGTCTCAGTAATACAAACTCATAAAGAAGTTTAAGACAGATTTAACTTAACAAATTCAGTTAAAATTTTACAACGGCACTTTGATCGTATCAACGCTGCCTTACAATAAACTCTTAATAAAATTAGGCCGGATTCAGCCCAAGAAGGGTAGTTAACGTTTTATTACATCACATTAAGCTCGTCACAATTGTAGCCCAAGAACTCGTGTAAAATATCCTCTTCGAACATACTACGTTACCTTTTCATGAATCAAACGCTAGCTAACTTATAATATATAAGCTTACGATAGCTTCATGGACCAACCATAACTTACATTCTATAGATGCATTATACCTACGATACATATTATTTTAACTCGGTATACTCGCAAGATTTAGATTTTAAAAAACCAAAGAATGCATGCGGACAAAGTCGCGAAGCACTGTGTCAGTCAATGAATCAGTCATTCAGTCATCTTTTCCATTTATATATTTGGATAAAAATATTTAGGAAGTCTCCTTCAATCAGCAAAAACAGTCTCAAACACTCTACCGCACTCTAGTTTAGGAAAGAAATATATTATACTAATATTATAAATGCGAAAGTTTGGATGGATGCTTGTAACTCAATTACGCCAGAACGGCTGAACCGATCTGGATGAAATTTGGCACAAAGATAGATTAAAGTCTGACTATACATAGGCTATTTACCCTGGAAAATTAAAGAGTTCCTGTGGGAACTTTTAAAATATCCTCTTCGAACATACTCCAGCTAGTCAGCTGGTCCTTGGTCAACTCGCGCGTTGTACCACAGAATAGGTAATAGTATGGTTGTATATGTGAAAACATGTGCTACAAAAAGGTTATTTCCGATTCGTACATTCCGAAATCCATGCCATTTTTCATCAAGACTTGAGTGCACAACAAATCGTGGTATGTTTAGATCGCTTTACTACGTTTAGGTTGTTATTTCTATTGTTAGTCATGTCTTCACTAGGAGACATTTTGCTGGAACATATCGCCCAACATTCACGTGGTATGTGTCGCGACCTTGCGACATTTGCCTTCACATTATCCAGTTGTAACCGCGATGTTGCCCAAGACATCGCCGTAGTACTTACTTACTGCCATTCCGCGGAACACAGAGCGACACACACACACGACCTCGTCAAAAGAACAAAAATGTCCCTTAGTGAAAACTGGGCTTAAGCGTTACATGTTTCTGAATAGAATCACTGTATATTTTCTTCGGGTTTCCTTACATTATTAGTGAAATTATTGAAATCTGCCCTGAGAAGTTGTACAGTCACTTAAAGAAAAAGTTAAAAGCATTTTTTATGTCTATGCCTTTTTTGAAATTTTGCCACTACATCTTGGACTATCATTTGGCGCTTTATTATCATAATAAATCACCCCATATCACGTCTTAATGCCGCAGTTAACGCCTCAAAAGACAATGTCTTGGATCGCACGGGTTGATATCGACTTGTCTTTATTAGATTTGCATGAGCGCTTTAACAAACCAAGCACATATTTTAGTACTAGATGATGCCCGCGACTTCGTCCGCGTGGATTGAGGTTTTTTGATTCCCGCGGGAACTCCTTAATTTTCCGGGATAAAAAGCCTATGTCCTTCCCCGGGATGTTACCTACCTCCATACCAAATTTCAGCAAAATCGGTTGAAAAGATGGGCTGGGAAAGCGTAGCAGACAGACAGACAGACAGACAGACAGACAGACAGACAGACACACTTTCGCATTTATAATATTAGTATGGATTGATTACTTTTATTTTTTGATCCTTATACAGTTGATATTCCATGAACGCAATTATAGTAATAGAAATCACAAATACTTAAATATTATTATTCTAAATTTCTTAGAAAAGTTACTAAAAGGTATTCTCAAAAATACCTTGCTAGCAGAAAAATATCTTTGAAATTCGGGATCATAAAATTTCTCCATCACTCCAAGTTGATGACAAAATATAAAAAGAGACTTAACTACTTAGAATTTGATAACTTTGGAACTTTTCAGACTTGATCAAAATATCATTTTTTCGAACTCGGTAAAATTGCGACTAAAAATTATTGACTCGTTAAACTCATCCATCTGTCACTTAGTTATGTCAGCTCCAGGCGTACGTTTGAGAAGTTTTTTTTTAAATCGGCCTAGTGCGAGTTGGACTCGCGTACCGAGGGTTGCGTACCTAGGAAGGATTTGGTTTAATTATTCGACCTCTATGGCCTAGGAATGAAGACAAGACGGCGCTACAAATAACATGTCCCAGTTCAGTATGGAGGGTGTTTTTTTATTCTGAGTGTCAATGAACCAACACCAAACTGCCATCACGTGAAAGAGAAAAAAATATAACACTAAACGCCATATAAATAATAATTTTAGAAAACCCCGTTTTTTAAAAAATTAAATGAAAAATCGTTGAAAAATCGTTTGTAGAAAATATTTTTCGATGGATGGCAACACTAAAACTTTTTCTAATATAAAGGATATGTTCCGATATACACTGCGAGCACTGTTCAGTGCTCGCGACTACTAGTTAGCTCTTGACTGAAATCTCGCCTGATGGTAAGTGATAATGCAGTCTAAGATAGTAGCGGGCTAATCTGTTAGGGGCATGGCAGTAATTAAACCCATACCCCTAGTCGGTTTCTACACGGCATCGTTCCGGAACCTACATCGCTTGGCGGTACGTCTTTGCCGGTAGAGTGGTAATTAGCCACGGTCAAAATCTCCCACCAGGCCAAACCAGAGAGAAATTTCAGAAATTATAAATTCCCAAATTGACCCAGCCGGGAATTGAACCCGGGACCTCCCACGTTAAGACAACAGCGCTCAACACTGCGCCAGGGAGGTCGTCAAAAGACGTAGTGGACATATTATAATAATTATATTCAAATTCAAATTCAAATGTTTTTTTTATTCAAATAAACTTTTACAAGTACTTTTGAATCGTCAAGTGAATCTACCACTGGTTCGGAATGCCATTCACCTTCCTATTCCCTAGTTGTACCCGTAATTTCCCTGTATACTACTCGTATAACCAAAGATAACGTCAACCTAGATTGTGAACGTGCCCTTAGATTAACCCAAACATTAGTGGAATATTATTCAGCCTTTGGTATGTATCGCCTCAGACAGGCCGGATTAGCAAACATGGCCTTTGAAAACAGGGAGTTAAGGCCTAGGAATAGAGATTTATCATTCTATATCTGATATAACGGTCTCTAGTGTGCCTTGCGATCTTATGTAATGAAACTGCGTATTTCAGGGATATTATTTTCGTTCAAAGACTTTGAGGTACCTACATTGGTAAATCGATATGGATCGAATCGAAATGAATAGGTGGTGGCCTATTTTTAACGGGGAAAGTTAAAAAATAACCCGTGGAATTCTTGTGACTCCTTGTTTTTTTTTATTCCACTATAAGTAAACCATTGACTGCGATCTCACTTGATGGTAAGTGATGATGCCGTCTCAGATGGTAGCGAGCTATCCCAAAGGCAGTTATTCTTAACCTATAAATACCCTCAGGAGGTTTCTGCACGGCATCGTACCGGAACGCTAAATCGCTTGGCGGTACGCCTTTGCCGGTAGGGTGGTAACTAACCACGGCCGATGCCAGACCAGATTAGACCAGAAATTCTGAAATTATACATTCCCAAATTGATCCTGCTAGGAATCGAACGCGGAACCCCCCACGTTCAGAAAACAGCGCTCAACACTGCGCCCTAGGGAGGTCATCGAATTTCCAGTATAATGAGTACAGGAGTTCCCTGGGACTTGTCTCCGTACCAAATATTGTAAAAAAAAGTTTAGCTTAAAAAAAAGTTTAGTTTAGAAGTGGTAAACAAAATAAACACACTGTTTGTTGGTGCACAAAGTGGGTTCAAATTTTCGTTTAAATATTTAGCCTTTACTTTTAAGCTTTTTCCGTATTTCCTATTCGATTCCTCTAACGTTAAGGTATCCGAACGATACCTTGAAAACGATTAGCGAAGCAATATTTTACATAAGTAAGGATTTTTCCTTGTAATGCGATTTCCGCTGTTCCGGATTAGGAAGGGTCCGGGACTGAATGGTGCCATTTATTTATATTTACGAGCTACATATCACTTAGTGAGGGAATATCAGCATTTTTGTGAACGAAACGACCTAGCTATTGCCTTTTCTGGAGTATCTTAGACGTTTTTGGGGGTATTTCGCTAATAAGATCAAGTATTATTACCTTCTAGGACAATAATATTCATCTGAATTTATCAAATCAAATAAATATTATAAATGCGAAAGTTTGGATGTATGGATGTATGTTTGTTACTCAATCACGCTCCAACGGCTGAACGGATCTGGATGAAATTTGGCACAGAGATAGATTATGGTCTGGAATAGCACATAGGCTACTTTTTATCCCGGAAAATTAAAGAGTTCCCGCGGGAACCGAAAAACCTAAATCCACGCGGACGAAGTCGCGAGCATCACCTGGTAAATATTATAAATGCGAAAGTTTGGATGTATGGATGTATGTTTGTTACTCAATCACGCTCCAACGGATGAACGGATCTGGATGAAATTTGGCACAGAGATAGATTATAGTCTGGAATAGCACATAGGCTACTTTTTATCCCGGAAAATTAAAGAGTTCCCGCGGGAACCGAAAAACCTCAATCCACGCGGACGAAGTCGCGGGCATCAGCTAGTCCTTTTATAAAAAAGCTTGCTCTGACTGATTGGCTACATAGGTACCATGTTTTTTTTCAATTTGTTTTTACACTATTGGTAGCCTACAAGAGATGGCTTTGTAGCTATAAGGCCGCCGAGCTGTATACTTCCTTAGTTTCTAGCTAAGTTTACTATTCCACTATATTCCCCCTCTCTTACGAGAGTGGAGGCCTGTGCCCTGGACGTTAATGGGCTGTAGTGGATTACTATATTTATTAACGTAATTTCCTTTGTGGTACACTAGCCAGCCCATTACTATTATAAAGCCTTTATTGCTAAGGATAGGTACATAGTCAGATTTTTAAAAAAAAACCTCCAAGAGGGTGTAGGCGTCCTCCAAACTCCCCCATAGCTTTCAGTCTAATGCCTTCTTGTCTCACCCTGGACCCGCTGTCGCCACGATGTCGTTAGCCCAGCGTTTGAGCGGTCGGCCTGTCGTGCGTTGGCCGAAACAGGCCTATCCTCCGAGTAGCGATCTTGCTCCATCTTATGTCTGTCATACGCATACAATGACCCAGTCCGACAAATATATCTGACCTATAAAGCCTGACGTTATATATATTTGTAATTAATTATTCAAGACATTATTTAAATTAAATACTTGAAAATTTGTACGTCAGGGTTGCCTGACTGGATATGCTGCGACTTTTCATACTGTAACCATCATTGTAACACATATTCAGGCAAATAAATTCATTCTATTCTAGCAAGAAAAAATTTACAATTATTTTGCTATAATTGTCTAGTACTAGACAATCGTGCATTGTGAAGTCGACATCTCCTGAAGATGCTCCGGTGTCGGAGCGAAACGTGCGTTGAGAGTAGTTTAAAAGTCTTGTGTGGTGGTGCATGTGAGTGGTGGTGGCATTGCTTGCTTGGGAACTTGGCTTTCTTGCTTGGTTGGGAAGGTAAGCGGTGCTTCGCTTGTAACTGCATATTTGACCATACAGATTTTTTCTGTAGGCGGATTATAGCAAAATAATTGTACATTTTTTCTTGCTAAATCATGAACTTCCGCAAAGTAACGCCTGATTCTATCCAATATCATTCTATTCTATTCTATTCTGATTGCCAAATTTGGAACAAATGTTTGTGCCTGTTAATTTTTTTTTTTTTTTTAAATATCTACTAGCGACGCTATCACCGGGTCAGATAAGTTTGTGGGACTATACTTACAAAATTACATTGCGACACATCATGTTTTATATTCCCACGTTGACGTCCATTCAGCGACAACACGTCACCGCGGCGTGAATGGATGACAAAAGCACAATGCTAAAATGTTACCGTTATCTATTTTTCTCTCCGCAAAGAAATATATTTCTCGCGATGCGACACTCGAAGATGTTTACGTAATCGTTTGTCACATACTACTTTTTCTTCGCGACTCTTCTTTTTTTTGACGACTTCCGTGGTGCAATGTTGAGCGCTGTTGTCTTTACGTGGAGACGTCCCGGGTTCGATCCCCGGCAGGGTCAATTTAGGACTTTATAATTTCTGAATTTTCCCTGGTCTGGCCTGGTGGGAGGCTTTGGCCGTGGCTAGTTAGCACCCTACCGGCAAAAACATGCCGCCAAGCGATTTAGCGTTCCGGTACGATGCCGTGTAGAAAACGAATAGGGGTATGGGTTTAATATAACTGCCATGCCCCTTACAGGTTAGCCCGCTACCATCTTAGACTGCATCATCACGTACCATCAGGTGAGTTCGCAGTCAAGGGCTATACTTGTAGTGTTTAAAAAAAAATACTTCAGGTTAAAAATCCTATGCGTTTATGTCACGGAAGTTTTGTCCATACCTGAATGCCTGACTTAGGACACTTTTTGGTTGTTGTTGCTAATGGTTTGAGGTATTCTTGTAATTGATATATTTGGCAGTTGCGTGAGATATAATTTTGCTAGGAATTGATAATAGAATATAATTCAATTCAATTCAATTCAATTAATACATACGGCTTATTGATGTAGAAGAAAAAACTCTCTTCATGAGACTGAATAAACAAATGAACGAGCGAATGAACTGCATAATTATTAAAATCCCATTCATTAGGGATTTGGACACTCCCGTCAGCTTATAATTTATTGAACACTCCTAACCAATGAAATGGGGCTATATTCAAGGAGTAGGTAAACCAAACTTCTCAAAATTCGGCAATTATTGCTGCCGTTCTTTAGGTCACTCAGGTTTTAGAAATATTTAAGAGTAATATCAATTATTCTTCTTAGTCGTGGACTCTTAACAGAGTGGTATTGACTACTGGAATATGTAGCTATACAAACTGACGCCCGCGAATTCGTCCACGTGGATTGAGGTTTTTTGGTTCCCGCGGGAACTTTTTAATTTTCCGACATAAAATTTTTAATTTTCCGCCTTTGTTTTATTCCAGACTATAATCTATCTCTTTGCCAAATTTTATCCATCTCTGTTCAGCGGTTCTGGCGTGATTGACTTACAAACATCCATTCATCCATCCATACATCCATCCAAACTTTCGCATTTATAATATTAGTTTATATAAGTCGATGTCAGTTGAAGTGATCTACTCTATGATGTAAGTTTTATCTGTGCAAAAATTTCTTATGAGCCTTCAAAAGGTAACAGACAGAGAGTTACACTTTCCCATTTATTATATTAGAATGGATGTTATCCTACTTTTTGTTGCGGCAATTGTGGTGTTTATATACGTGTTGGCAAGAAAATAGGACACTATAATAGCAGCTATTCAAAGTTTCTTGTTTTGTTGTGTTGATCAAATAATGTCGCCTGTTTTTGTTAGCAATGTTTAATTCTTGACACTGTTTTATGTGAAGAGAGGGTATCATAAATACATTTCGTAGAATATTTATAACTTTTTTATAGTCTTTGTTTCGTTCTCTTTATTGTTAAGGATAACAGCCGACCTGACCTTATCGTTGTCTGATCAATCTCAATATCATTTTTTTTTCAATTAGACCTTATAGGCATTCATTAATCAATCACTTACTTAAAAGGTAGACAATATTAATTAAAGATATTAATGGAATGATAGAAAGTTTTAAAGGATTGTAAATTATTAATGGTAACTTAGTTTTTATTTTACTAAAGTCATAGAGCCAAAGAAAGTTTTAGCAATAACTTAATATTTGAACTATTTTCACTATTGGTACAATTGTTATGTTATACTTCACTGTACTTGAAATCCTATAAAATGTTATATTTTAATCGTTGTATGATTACAACCGTTGTAAATATTTTAGTTTTATCTGATGAGCAAACTATGGATATATCTACTTATGCTGAGGAAAAATATACGGATAAATAAAAATAAACAGTCAATGCGACATAATCATTCCAAGACTTGGGTATTCAGATAGGCATAAATATGATCTATATACATTTCACTCGGGATAATCGTAAAAATAAGTGGGCCCAGACGAAAAATAATCTTCCCAACGAGCCCTTATATAGCTCCTATATAACTTTTTGACTGTTCGCGATCATATATGAGAAGTTACCTCCGAATGTCGGATTCTAGGCGCGAAGTATACCACTTGTCCTTATTTATGATCCACCATTTCCTCGCGTAATATCTTTATTTTTCTCTTCGAGGGTAGTTGCGTAAGGGCTCTCAGGCACGGAAGTTTGATATGAGGAAAACCTTTTGGTGAGATTCAGTTTGGTGCTTGATTGAGATTCCGTTTTGATAAGTTAACGATGGGTTTCCCTTCTATTTCTTTTGTTTTATTATAATATTCTATTCAATCTCATGTTTATTCATATTAGGTACTCACGGTTAGTTCAGGAGTCATAAAGTTAAACTTGCCTCTATTTAAGGCCTACCGAGAGCCTCTCTTAGAGCCGTCCCAAGTAGATTGATATCTAACTATCTAACCAGCAATTTCGTGCGTCCGCGTGGATTAAGTTGTTTATTATTACCGCGGGAACTCCATTTTACGCTGAATTTTCCGGGATTAAAAGTAGCCTATGTCCTTCTCCGGGATACAACCTATGTCTCTACCAAATTTTAACCAAATCGGTTGAAAATATGGGTAATTAAAGCGTAATAGTACAGACAGATAGACATTGAACTAACTAGAGATATTGAAAAAACTAGAAATTTAATTCGCTATAATCCGCCACAGAAGGTAAATCTATGTGGTACAGTGCGTATCTTGAACTTGCAGCCCGCGATATTCTCAAGCAAGTTCAAGATACGCACTGTACCACATAGATTTACCTTTTGTGGCGGATTATAGCTAATTAAATTTCTAGTTTTTTCAATATCATGGACTTCCGCAAAGTAACGCCTGCTTCTATCCAATATCTAACTAGAGATAATTAAATAGATTATAACTTAAAATCTTATTTCCTAAACAAATTATAGTTAGTTTTTAGTCTTAGGCTTTTAATGTACAATTAAGTACAGGTAAATATTATAATTAAGACGAAACAGCATCACAACAGAAACCTACGTGGTTTTTCGCAGTGCTACACAGGATTACTGTAAAAAAAATTATGCTGATAATTTAAAAAAAAAACTAAGCTTATGACGAATGTTAACTTTTTTACTCAGGGCTCAGACTTTACAAAGTTAAGTAATATTAAAAGATATGTTCCAAAACATTAAAAATAGATCTCACTTATATTAAAAAGTCGGGCTGAAAAAGACGATAATAATATTTCCCTCTCATTACAATATACCGAGATCTGGGGGTCTACTCTCTTTCTCTCAAACGAAACTTCGCAAACGAACGTAATTAGTCGGTTATTAGACCCACACAAAATCGTTCAATCCAATCGGTCACGAAAATTTTCTATGGATCCGTACTTCGTCTGCGTGTACGAAAACGAAATAGAGCGGAGCATAGAGATAATATTATGTAGGAGAGGAGTTAACGAAATTTCGTTCGTTTGTTTGCGAAGTTTCGTTTTAGCGAAAGAGAGTAGGCCCCCTGGAACGAAATTCCGTTTTACAACAGTATTATTTCCGGGGACATTCGAATACTCGAGGCCTTTAAAAAATCTAATTATGTTTCGGTGCCATTCGTTGTATGCCGGCCATCTTAAATGATTTCTTTTCTTGAAGTGTTCCCCAATTCCGTTTCGCTCCAGGCCATGTAACAATTTTATTTATTTTTGAACTTTCAGTTTAAATTTGACTGTGTCCGCGTTCAGTGTTAAAATGTGCTCTAGTACACCTAGAACCTTTTTTGTACGTTAATATTATACTTTTATACTAATACGAAATGAAGAAATAAATAACCTCATACAATTAATTTAAATAAAATTAGATACAACAAAATTAAATAATAATTACAATTAAATTAGATACTATACAATACAATTAAATGTAAGATTCAGTCAGCAAAATAAAAAAAAGAATCAATGAAGCTACAGTTGTTTCATCAAAATATAAGTTTGGATAGATGGATGAATGTTTGTTACTTAATCACGCCAGAACGGCTGAACGGAGCTGCATAAAATATGGCTCAGAGATAGATTATAATCTGGAATAATACATAGGCTACTTTATATCTTGCAAATTCAAAGACTTCCCACGAAACCAAAAGACCTCAATCCACGAGGACGAAGTCGCGGGTACCAGCTAGTGTACTCTATGCACCTGCAAAGTTAAGCGGATCCCAGATGAAGGATCTTTTTAATAGGTATTGATTTCATGTCCACCTGATAATTTGATGACTGGTTTGCTTCTTACGATATAGTATTGTTTTTGACATATTATTACCTCCAAAGTACGGACACAACTTCCAGCTGCTATGTTCCCTCAAAACTCTCAAGGTTCAAGCTGGCAAGGAGTATTTATTTACTTAAAACAAACAACCATCTCAACCCAAGCTTTATTATACGACTGCCCAACAACAGATTGTAATGTTTTCAGGGTTCATTTAAGTATGTGAGTTTCTTTATCTCACCATAATTTCTTAATGCCTGAACAGATTTGAATGTATGAGGTACTAGCTGATGCCCGCGACTTTATCCGCGTGGAATAAGGTTATTTTAAATTCCCACGGGAACTCCTCAATTTTCCGTGACAAAATGTAGCCTATGTCACTCTCCAGGTCTTCAACTATACCCATGCAAAAAATCACGTCGATCCGTTGCTCCGTTGCAGCGTGATTGAAGGACAAACCATCAAACAAACACACTTTCACATTTATAATATTAGTATGATCGTCAGAACCATAGATTTTTTCGCTTCGCAGAACCCTTACATGATCCCGAGTGATCGGCTATAATTTAAAAAAAAACTTTTTGACAGAGCAGTCGTGTTTTTTCAATTAATTTAATGACATAGCGACGGCAGTGCAGCTTCAAGCTTGCCAGGCGCTTTTTAATTATCCTCCCTTTTTCTGTTTTCATTACATTGTGACAATAATAAAAGTGTGTCAAAGTAAATAAAAAGTTGTTGTAAAATACGCTTTTATACCTCGCCTTTCCACACTAGGATCCTTACTAGGGATGACGACAACTCAAACAAATCAGCAACTCTTTATCAAACTTAAAAACGCACCTCTACTATGGAAGTTGTATGAAATTCACAGTTGTGATGTCATAAAATTTGAACGCACTTTTTTTCTTTAATCAATATTTTAAAATGGTTATCAAACTTAAAAATAACCGAGAATGTGAATTTTAGGTCTTTTGGAAGACCCTCTAATAATCAGTTAGTAATAATTTATTTTTGATATAGGCATCATCCCCTATTACTATTGTCATCAACAGAAGTACATGTAAACTACAAAAGTTTATTTATAAATAGCTGAGCTGCTGCTGTTCAAAATAGTTGAAGATCAAGTATCCGTATCTCGAGATACAAAGGCAGAAAGAAACAAAAGAGATGCAGCCACAATCAAAAGACGTCATCCACAGTTCTGAAGCACGGCAATTCTAAAATAAAAGCATGCCTATTTTTGTTTCCACAAGGTTTCTTGTTTAGAAGGTCATACTCAACTAAACTCTTCAGAGTTTTACAAGGCCTTTAGAATCGTGCAGAAATAATAATGTTACTGTTTTAGTTTCCTGAATATCAGGTCTTGTTTTAATACGGTTTTGAACACTTGATAATTTCAATAAAAATCAAGATAGAGAAAATGATGTCCAGTCGATGTTTTTCCGTATTCCCATTATAATTTTAGATTAAAGTTAACAGAACACTATACGGAAAATAATACCCAAGGCATAGTATTCGTAGATTTCAAATAAAATTCCAAAAATCCCTTTTCTTCTTCTTCTTCTTATTTTGTTTTATGACTTTTATTAGTGCCATACCAGCACAATGCACTTTGCCAATGCCAGGTGGAGAAAAATCCCTTTTTTTCATTAACCGTTATACAACTGTCACTTAATTCCGTATTTATATTGAAAGAAGTGATTTACAATAGCTAGATCCTATAACTAGACGGTAAATAAGTGCCTATGACTATCATGGCTTTTCCTACAATCCAATTAAAAAAAAAAGTTAAATTTATATCTTTTTAAGTAAAGAACAATATTTAAAACAGAGAAAAATTAGTAGTTCAACGTTAAAACGGTAAATGCATCAATCAATCACATCCGTACCACTTGCGTATGAAATACTGCGAAATCCGCACAGGTATTGAAACGGATTAAATATTTCCGCCTCTTGTACAATATTAAACGATTGCGACTTCACTTTTCATCGAGTACCATTCAATGACCTCTTTTTTCCGCAAATAAAGTTCCATTTCTGTATTTCTTATTGCTTTATCCGGCTAGAGATCTTTTTTACCTTTTTGAGTCCCGTATACCTTTTTCTTCGTAATTCTTAACTCTCAATCTTTGGCATAGCATTTATAATTTTGTGAACTGTTTCAAAACTAAATATTAAAATATATAACGAAAAATAATATTAATAAGTGGTATTTTCCGTGTGCGGTTAGTTTATATGTTTAGTTATTACGTCATCATGTTTTCTTAAACATACAGCATGTCGTTGCAGAAAAACTTGTTCAAAATGTTCCGAGCACCATTATTTTTTTCTTATTATTTCATAAAGCAACGGTTTCAGTAACGGCTATTTCTATTAATTAACATAACACAACAGCGTGACTGTTTTCGTTTGTTTCCATTCCATACGAGTTTTTTTTAAAGTGTTTATTTCCGGTCGTCATCAAAGGCCCGAAATTGCAACGAACCATAAAATAGTGGAACGCACACCGCGGTAATTTTATTTTCCCAGCTAAACGACAGTGGAAACTCGGCAAGCGAGTGCAAAAAAAACTTGTTAAAAATAGTTTTGGAACTCAATCGACTTCCTTTGAATATGCATGTTGTAACTATTGTACTATTTTCCGCTCTAACTCCCAAAAAAGCGGCTGTGTGGACGGAGTATTATTTGTGTGAATTATTCTTAAAGCCACACTCAAAAATTTCTGTGAGATTTTTTTTTGTTTTTGCTTGAAAAGATTTTCTTGTCACAAAGTAAAACATTACTTTTCTTTTTGTTTCAGCAGCAAGTATGTTTTAAATTATTTTAAGACTAGCTGATACACGCGACCTCGTTCGCGTGGTTTGGTGGGACCCTCGAACCCTATTGCAGCGCCCCTTAGCGGGTCCAATTGTGAATACAAACCCAACAAAAAAAGAATTAGCGAAATTGGTCCAGCCGTGTCCCGCCCTGAACCTCGAACCCGATTGCCTAGTAAAATGACTCGTAACTATTGCGTTCCTTGCCGGCTTCTTCGCAATAGAATTGGCATTCCAGAAGAGAAGCAAATGGTAGAGTTTGACTTAGAGCCTATTTGATTTGAATTTTATGACCGTAATACATCACACTCAAGACTTCGTACGCGTCGATTTAGGTTTTTAAAAACCGTGCAAGAACTTTTTGGTCTTCCGGTATAAAAAAAAGAAGCTTATGTCCGTCTCACAGATGCAAACTAGCTCAGTACCAAAGCATATTAAATATTAAAATAATAGCTGAGGCCCACGACTACGCGACGTGTGAGGTTTTTCGGTTGCCGCGGGAACTCTTTAATTTTCAGGGAAAAAAGTAGCCTAAGTATTACTTTAGACTATAATCTATATCTGTGCCAAATTTCATCCAGATTCGTTCAGCCGTTCTGGCGTGTTTGAGTAACAAACATCCATCCATCCATATATCAATTCATCCAAACTTTCGTATTTATAATATTAGCATATATATAGTTTCCAAAATGTGTTAAAGGGATCGGCCGTGAAATTTTAATAGACACGCCTTCAAATTTTCAATGGTATGGATTTCCATAGTATTTTACGAAGATTTTAGCTACGTATGCAAATCTATATTCCATAGCGGAAAAAATCCAGCAAACATGAAACATCGATACCAATATCAATTCCATAGTCTACAACGAGTTGCCGGACTGACGGCAGACTAACTGCGGATGGCATTTTAATTGCGATTGCTTCTTTTATTTCCATCTTCTCGTAGCTTTGTGAATGTTTGATCTTTAACGGTTTATACTTTTTTTACCCAGCGATAAAAAAACATTGAAATGGTATTAAGTGCTACAGCCTATGTAGGTAGGTAGGAATACATCTCTTTGTATAGGATACATCGGTGCTTCGTAATCAAGTGATCCGGGGATCGAATTCCAGGCAAACTTTACGAAGTTACTCGTATGTGCGGTTTTAGGTAATCAAAATATAAGTGAGGATGAATGAGAGTTCTCCATAATAATCTCGAAGGTGTGTGAAGTTTGCCAAGACGCACTAATCCAGCGTGGTAGACTATGGCCTAAAGCCCTAAACCATTCTCATTATGAGAGATGAGAGAAGAGATTCCGTGCTTAGTAGTAGGCCGCTGATGGTGTGATATTATTAAGATTACTTGCTAACGCCCGCGACTTCGTCCGCATGGAATATTTTTTTGATTTCCACGGGAACTCCTTATTTTTCCACAAAAACACGTCGTCGTTCCGTTGCTCTGTTGCGAGGTGATTGAAAGACAAACCAATAATTAATCCATGAAACAAACACACTTTCGCATTTATAATATTAGTATGATGGTGATGATCAGCATCACCAAACTCAAACTCAAATGTTTTTTATTCAAGTAAATAGGTAGGTACTTTTGAATCGTCAAGTGAATCTTCCACTGGTTAGGAATTAATTCTTAACACTAAGAAAAATCGTAGAAGGGTAATAAATTCAACAGTCTGTGAATATTCATTTATTCGTTTCTATGTATAAGATACGAAATATAAAGAAAGTATATCCGAAGTTAAAGTTTTAATTATATGCGCTACAATTTGGAACGGATTAAAGCCCTTTTTGTTGAGATAATACAGATGCTTTAATTAAAAATAAATTTATTTATAACATAATAAAAAACATTCTTAAGCCAGTTAGGTGCTTTAATCCTTCTCAAAGTAACGGTCCTTTCAACCCTCAATTTAAACCCGGTGCAAAAGCAGTTTAACTACACTCAAATTAAGATTTCTATTGCGCAAAGAAGAGCAGTCAAATTCACCGACTGGAGACTGGGCTGCGCCTTAACAGGGTAAATATAAAAGCCAACCAATAAAAAGAAAACCTTATTGGAGTTTATAGTCGAATAAAAATTTAAGGAAAAGTACTTATACAGCTTCGGTTAGTAGTAAATACTGACTACGTTTGAGCAATAAAAGTAAGCTTACTTTGTTAAAGTTGCTAGGTACCATTTTAAGACAGCTTGATGTTGTAGGTATGTGATTATAAGTGAAAACTTGTTTAGCCGCGTTGAGCACTTTTTGGTAGGGACTAGGGGGTAAACTTGTGGATTCGCGTTACCGTCACCGGCATGCTCGCGTTGTTACGAAGACAAAATATCTTTAATATAAATATAAGTACTATATTCGCAATTAAACTTTACTCCCTTAGTTTTAAGATTTATATTTTAAATATTTAAAAAAAAAAAAAATATTCGTTTTCACTTTTATCGGCAGTGAAACCCTATCACCCTATGACTGCCAAATTTTCGTAACTATCGTCGTTGTCTTAACCATTAAACGTCCACTGTTGGACGAAATTATCTCTAGGAACGAGCTCTGCAGAACACGGTCTTGTGTCTAGCGGCTTCCTGGTACGTAAGTAAAAATAGAGCTTTTAGTGTATGGTATGCATTCACATATTTTACAGAAAACAGAAGTCGTAAAAATTACAAAGAATTTAAAGCAAAGGCGGTCTTTAATAAGCGGAATGGCATAAGGTACTAAATACTTAATTTTAAATACTAATTAATTAAAAAAATATTTTAATATATAAAAATAATTTTATAGATAAAAATATTTTATTTAAATTCGCACAGAAGCAACGCGAATGTTGTCGCGATGACGCCTAGAAACCACTTAGGGGTGCAGGTTTTTAATATAACTGCCATACTCCTAACAGGTTATAGCCTACTATCATCTCAGACTACATCATCACTTACCACCAGGTGAGATCGCAGCTAAGGCTAGAACTTATAGTAGCATAAAAAATATAATAAAAATACATCATTCGTTTTACTTCCGAAAAAGTATGACAATTAGTGCTACAAAATAAATGACTTGCTAAACTACAAATAAATTACCCAATCATGTTCTAGAGACTCCTTTTATTATATTATAAATACTCGTAAATTCCTCATGGAATGAGGAAGCCGAAAGGAATACTGCAATTTGGTCATCAAACTCTAACAATGGGTCAGCAATTACATCTGAGCGGAGTTCGATCGACTCTACAGTGCTTCGTTTAATCTACTTGCCTTCAGAAAAAATATTTTAATCCATACTAGTATTATAAATGGGAAAGTGTGTCTGTCTGTCTGTTTGTCCGTCTGTCTGTCTGTCTGTCTGTCTGTCTGCTACGCTTTCACGGCCCATCTATTCAACCGATTTTGAGGAAATTTGGTGCAGGGATAGATTATATCCCAGGGAAGGACATAGGCTTCTTTTTGTCCCGGAAAATTAAAGAGTTCCCGTGGGAATCAATAAATCTTACCGCGGGCATCAGCTAGTTCATTATAAAAGCGGTTTTACGGTCAAGTTGTATATTAACTCATGGTAAATGTATTTTAAACTTTCTAACAAAATACAAATAGACTTTCTTATTTCGCTTACTATAGGCTTGGAGCTTGATGTCAAATTGTGACCTACTAGTTCCTAATTATTTGGGTTTTGCTTGGTGTTTTGGAACTGATTCTTGTTTGAGAAGAGTCAACAAGAAAATTAATTATCATATAAGTCCTACCTATTCAAGAAAATTAATTATCATATAAGTCCTACCTATTCAAGAAAATTAATTATCATATAAGTCCTACCTATTCAAGAAAAATTATTGTCATATAAGTCCTACCTATTAAAGAAAATTAATTATCATATAAGTCCTACCTATTCAAGAAAATTAATTATCATATAAGTCCTACCTATTCTACAATGTTAACAGTGACCAGAACAAATAGATACGATACCTCTTAATACAGATCAAGGAGTGTGTTAGTATTAATGATTGTGTAATTTGTAATTGGAATTCTTTCTGGAAAATAAATTCATTTATTTTATTTTTATTTTATTTATTTTATAACTAATTATATTACTATAAGATGCGGGCAAAGTTTGTTCACAGTTTTGTTTATTTGACTCAACCTCAAGTTACCTCAATAGTCAACTGAAAATTCTCATCATGTTACATGAATAGCGGAAATTTAATAGGTTTAAAATTGTTCTAAGTAAAACTTATCAACTTATTGAGGTTTAATAAACTCCAGTGCAAAAACGGTAAGTTAATTGTAAGGAAAAGAGGAATGAGTCATAGGTAACTACTAACTATTGCATGAATTTTGAAGCTTGATGCAGCGTTGTTTAAAATGCTAGTACAATATTCATGATGCAATAAAGACCTGCAGGAAGATTTTTTTAGGATTTCGAGAAAATATTGCACTGGGGTCTTTCTACTACTAACTATCCCTATTACGCAAGTGACTTTGCGGAATAGGGATAGTTTAAACAAATATTGTTCGGTAAGCAACTTGTACCAATTAACTCACTCGTCTAAACAAACCAGCGGTTAAGTTTAACCGACCAGATTGATACGAAGGCTGCAATTTTACCACAATTCTCTCAGTAACTTAGCCATTTCACGTTTCGGCTCAATGACTTTTCAGGATCCGCCTCCGTAAGTGAAATTTAGGACTCTGTATTATGGACTGATAAATCTTAAGTAGGTATTATTTACTACTGTAAGCAATATCTTAGTTAATGTTTTTTCTGATAAAAGTAAGCAGATATAATCATACTAATATTATAAATGCGAAAGTGTGTTTGTTTGTTGGTTTTTCCTTCAACCACGCCGCGACGGAGCAACGGATCGATGTTTTTGCAATGGGTATAGTGGAGGACCTGGAAAGTGACATAGGCTACTTATTATCCCGGAAAAATTAGGAGTTCCCCGGGCATAAAAAAAACTTAAACCACGCGGACGAAGTCGCGGGCATCAGCGAGTCAAGACATACTTTTACGATACAACACGAATACGTTTAGTTGTTTTGTTCTTTATAACTAAGGGCTAAAACACAATAAGGACAAAAAATATTGTCAGGCTGCCTCGTTGGTCTAGTGGTTGGCATGTTCGACTGCGGCCGACGAGGTCCCAGGTTCGAGTCCCGGGTCAGGCCATAATTGAGTATTGGGTTTTTCTGTCTAGAAATTCTTAGTACTAGCCCGGAGTTAGGAAGTTGGCGGTGTTTCACCCCCGTGCCTCGGAGAGCACGTTAAGCCGTCGGTCCCGGTTATTATCACTAACATGATAATTAATAGTCGTTAAAGCCCGCCAACCCGCATTGGAGCAGCGTGGTGGGTCTAAGCTCTAATTCCCTCTCTCCTATGAGAGTGGAGGCCTGTGCCCAGCAGTGGGACGTTAATGGGCTGTAGTGGTGGTGGTGGTTAGTCCGTACGCGCACTTATAAACGGAGTTGCACATACTAGTGCGACTTGACGCAACCTGTTTCCCATACAACACCGATGTTTCGCACGGATGTTTTCTCCCATAGAGGTATAATATTATAGTTAATACCTCTATGTTTTCTCTTGTCTTATCAGCTATAATATGGTTTTGCATAATATAGTCGCAACGTTTCTGCAGGGGTCATACTGCCTACGCTTAAAGCCCTAAGCTTAAAGCGCTATGTTTCATTATTGTTGACTTTCGTGTTTTAGAATTATAATCCTTATTTTACGAACGTCAAGGCACGTGACATCAAACTGTCATTTTAAGTGATATTGCTTAAGTATTACTTTAAGCGTTGGCAGCATGGCCCCTGAAGACTGAAGGTACACTGGCGGTTTTTTGACGTCACGTAAAAATATGGTCACGTGCGTAAAGTTTTACACTATAAAAGTTTATAGTCCACATTAATTTTCCCATTTTCATCTCCAAACAAAATTTTCCTGAAAATAAAACATGAAAACGTAACAACACAGAAGTTCAATTAAACTCCGGAAATCTCGCTTCGATGTTCCATAAAAATTCTTATATAATACAACCATAAAAATTACGTAGCGTACTCGTATTCCCCCGCATTCACACGAATGCAGACTTCAAAGGAAGACATTTTTACTATCCGGGTTATATACACGTACCCGGAGGAAAGCAATTAGACCTACGTTTAAGTACACACGTTGAAAATGAAACTCTATTTCATAAGCAATTAAGGTGAAAATAATTTATGAGTGAAGCAATATAGACGTTTATACGTATGCAGGCTAAAACGAGGTACCTACCCATCTTCAAGGTAAGCAATATTCTAATAATGTCTATTTAAGAAAGGACGTATATCGAACGGTATATATGGACGTTTATGTAAAAGACTCTTACTCATTGGCCCAAGTTGCTCGGCCATGCAATCGGCAAATTTTTGAACTGTTCCAGGGATAATCGGAGCCATAATAGAAATGATGACAACTCAATCAAATTTGGAACTCTTTTTTAACTTAAAAACGCACTTCTAGTATGGAAGTTTATATGAAATACATTAGTTGTGACGTCATCAAATTTCTACACACTTATTTTTCAATACTTTAAAATTATTATCAAACTTAAAAAGATGTGAATTTAAGGTCTTTTGGAAGACCCTCTATTTAATTATCAGTAAGAATTAATTTATTTTTGGCATAGGCATCATCCCTATCGTAAAGGCTCCAATACACATTGACCCAATTCATTCGGAATGTTCCGGCCAATAATGTAAACTGTCTTCGAATTGCGCCAAGGTCTATTGGTGTTTGTATGAAATTCCTCAAATCAAACAAATAATAATTTTATTTATATTTTTCAAGCAAATTTCATAAAAGCTTCGAGTTTATTGAAATAAAAATGTTAGTAAGAAAGTTTATTTATTAAAACAATATTACGAATTTACTTGAAAGGTGTAATCTTTGTAGTGTAAAGAGAACTTGCAGGTCAAATGATATTGCAGTCAAGAAAAAAAAAGCTTGGATTTGATTCGCTCCAGCTATGCGTTGGACATATCCTTACTAATATTAATATCAATGCAAATATTTCTGTCTGTCAGTTCAAGCGTAGAAGACAGCTTCTACGTTTTAACGGGTGCTAAGAAACCATATAAATATTTAAAAAATTCTGTGTTTCGAGCTCAATCGTATAATATGCATTCATGTAAGAAACGTTTCCTTTTGTTTCTTTTTGATTCAAAGTTCTACACATTTAAATGTGTAGAACTTTGAATCAATACTATTAAGGTTCATTTTACTTTGACGCTAATGTCATCGAAAGCTTATACGATCAATCCAATGCAAACTTAGGGTAAGGGTACGGCATGATATCGACGGGAAACATCACTACGATTAACTTCCGCGACGACCGAAATCAAAGCACTAGTATGCAAGTACCCAGTTCCGCTCTATGAATAAATTAGCAAGTCATTTCACGTACGACAACACATTCACTTTGCACGGCGAACTCTGTCAATTGTTGACGAGAGCTATCGTTGATTTGTAAATCGCTCTGTCTACTCCCACAAAGGAGATGAAAGAAAAACATCCGATGAATGTTTCATGAGCGATTTAATTTATTCATTCATACATTCAGCCGTTCATTCACACGGAAGCTCTTTGCGATCCTCTTACGTAAACAACCAGATAGGAGTCAAGAAAATTTAAAGGTCAAGGCATGTTTGATTTTGAGACTTACAATGGCTTTGGTTGAGTTGAATTTCTGAATTACTTCTCATCTATTCATGAAACGTGGGGGTAGCCCAGTGGTTTAAGCGGACCATTTCCTACGGTGGTCGGGAATTCTATCTTGGGTCATGCGCCCCTAGCTTTTCAGAGTAATGTGCGTTCAAAGAACTTCACTTGCTTTAAACGATGAAGGAAATCATCGTGGGATAACCTGCACACCCGAGAGTTTTTTATATTGTTCTCAATGATATGTGAAGTCTGCCAATCCGCACTGGGCCAGTGTGGTGGACAAGGGCCAAAACCTTTTCATTTTGAGATGAGACTCGTACAAGTAGGTTCTAACTTGCAAAAATGCAAAAAAATCACGTCGTTGCTCTGTTGCACGTACAGCGTGATTGAAAGAATAACCAACAAACAGCCTTTTAAATAACATTTATACCCTTGAAGTTTTCTCTCTGGCTTAATCCGTTGTGTGGTTGCCTCATAGAGATCACGTCAAAGCGATAAGACTGCCAATTGTACCATTGCTTAGATTTATTGTTATTGTTTATAAGGTATGATTTGGTGTACAATAAAGAATATTATTTCATTCATTCATTCAAACAAACATACTTTACCTTAATAGTATTGATTCAAAGTTCTACACATTTAAATGTGTAGAACTTTGAATCAATACTATTAAGGTTCATTTTACTTTGACGCTAATGTCATCGAAAGCTTATACGATCAATCCAATGCAAACTTAGGGTAAGGGTACGGCATGATATCGACGGGAAACATCACTACGATTAACTTCCGCGACGACCGAAATCAAAGCACTAGTATGCAAGTACCCAGTTCCGCTCTATGAATAAATTAGCAAGTCATTTCACGTACGACAACACATTCACTTTGCACGGCGAACTCTGTCAATTGTTGACGAGAGCTATCGTTGATTTGTAAATCGCTCTGTCTACTCCCACAAAGGAGATGAAAGAAAAACATCCGATGAATGTTTCATGAGCGATTTAATTTATTCATTCATACATTCAGCCGTTCATTCACACGGAAGCTCTTTGCGATCCTCTTACGTAAACAACCAGATAGGAGTCAAGAAAATTTAAAGGTCAAGGCATGTTTGATTTTGAGACTTACAATGGCTTTGGTTGAGTTGAATTTCTGAATTACTTCTCATCTATTCATGAAACGTGGGGGTAGCCCAGTGGTTTAAGCGGACCATTTCCTACGGTGGTCGGGAATTCTATCTTGGGTCATGCGCCCCTTGCTTTTCAGAGTAATGTGCGTTCAAAGAACTTCACTTGCTTTAAACGATGAAGGAAATCATCGTGGGATAACCTGCACACCCGAGAGTTTTTTATATTGTTCTCAATGATATGTGAAGTCTGCCAATCCGCACTGGGCCAGTGTGGTGGACAAGGGCCAAAACCTTTTCATTTTGAGATGAGACTCGTACAAGTAGGTTCTAACTTGCAAAAATGCAAAAAAATCACGTCGTTGCTCTGTTGCACGTACAGCGTGATTGAAAGAATAACCAACAAACAGCCTTTTAAATAACATTTATACCCTTGAAGTTTTCTCTCTGGCTTAATCCGTTGTGTGGTTGCCTCATAGAGATCACGTCAAAGCGATAAGACTGCCAATTGTACCATTGCTTAGATTTATTGTTATTGTTTATAAGGTATGATTTGGTGTACAATAAAGAATATTATTTCATTCATTCATTCAAACAAACATACTTTCGCATTTAAAACATATGAATGATTTTACTTCAAAAAAGTTATTAATGTACCTTCTAATTCATCCATAAAACGCGTCATTACGTAACAGCTCATCATGCTCAGCCCACGCGGAAGTGTTTACTTGCGGGCCCATGAATATGCGTGTCAACGGTTTTAACGCGTGCAGAACAAAGGCAATGTTATGTCAGTACAGGGTACTTAGTTTTACTACCATCGCTTAAAGCAGTATTAGTTCTAAATGAAAGTTTTACGTCACGTACCTTGATGTCCCTAAAATAAGGATTACTTTTGTCAAACACGAACATCAACAATATCAAAACAAGAATTTAAGAGGATATGGGATGAACGGGAAACTTTGAGAATTGGTATTGAACAATTATATTGCCGTCGCGCTGCTCCTCGATTAGAATTCCATAACACTCGGGTGTTAGGGACAACTGCAGCTTGGACCGATAATACCTATGAAAAACAGTCTTTAATTCTTACTCTCCTCCAAAACAGAACCTATTTTAATTTTTTTTCAAGAATAATTTAAGAAGGACTCAGGCTATGTCGGTATGATTTTCTTTTTTTGATTATTTTCGTCAAATTTATTTGCGGGATATCTGACGATGACGCGAAAACTGGGTCATTTTTTGCAATTTTTGAAGGGTCCATATTGTTAAAATTATTAATATATCGAAAAAAGCAAAACACAACGGCCACATATAGATTTTTTGGTGCAAAAATATTTTCTCTATTGTAATTATGCACGAAGAAAACAGACTAATACAATTGTATGGGGAAACCGCCCTCCCGTATCGTCTTAAGCGAAGTTAGTATGCCCTCAGAACGCTCCGGAAATGTATTCGTTCACGTTACCGGAATGCTTGCACTCAAAGCGCTTTGATTCCAAACCTGGCTGCTTTTGGTACGTGATGATATCGTTCGATTGCCAACAACGGTAGTAAATATTATAAGTCTACAGTTACTACCACAAGGGGCATACTACCATTGTTTTAATATTGTTAACGATCGTGTTTTAGAATTATAATCCTTATTTTTGGGACGTCAAGGTACGTGACATAAAACTGAAATTTTGAAATAATACTGCTTCAAGAGAAGGTAGTAACCCCCCAGGTAAGTTAGAGCCGCAGATCTATACTAATATTATTATAAATGCGAAAGTTTGGATGGATGGATGTATGGATGGATGTTGGTTACTCAATCACGCCAGAACGGCTGAACGGATCTGAATGAAATTTGGCACAGATATATATTATAGTCTGGAATAAAGGCTACTTTTTATCCCGGAAAATTAAAGAGTTCCCGCGGGAACCAAAAAACCTCAATCCACGCGGTCGAAGTCGCGGGCATCAGCTATTATTAAAATATTACTGCTTTAATCGATGGTAGTATGCCCCCAGAACGCTCCGGAATTGTATTCATTCACGTTGCCGGAATACTTGCACTCAAAGCGCTTTGATTCCAAACCTGGCTGTTGTTGGTACGTGACTATATCATTCGGTGACAGTCACAGGTACGCTGGGGTCTTTTATAAGCTACCGCTATTCACCACTACAGCCCACTGCTGGGCACAGGCCTCCACTCTCATAGGTGAGAGGGAATTAAAGCTTAGACCCACCACACTGAATAACGTACACCCTTGAGACCTTCTCATTAGATTAATCCGTTGTGTGCATGGTTGCCTAGTAGAGATCGCTTTAAAGCGATAATACCGCCACTTGTACCATACCTTAGTTTTATTGTTATTGTTTATAAGTATGTGTTTCTTGGTGTACAATACAGAATTTTTCATTCATTCATTCATTCACGCTGTTCCAATGCGGGTTGGCGGGCTTTAACGACTATTATCATGTTATTGTGATAACAACCGGGACCGACGACTTGACGTGCTCTCCGGGGGTGAAATTCCACCAACTTCCTAACTCCAGGCTAACTGAGAATTTCTAGTCAGAAAAATCCAATACCTAATGATGGCCCGACCCAGGACTCGAACCCGGGACTTTGTCGGCCATAGTCAAATATGCTAACCACTAGACCGGCGAGGCAGTTACCGATAATATATAGTCACAGATTAAAAATACCTAGTTGTTTCGCTGATGTCATCGAATTCATTGCCTGATGTTTAAAACACTCCAGTAACCGCGCCACTATTTCTTACACCAGTGGTATTTTGGTACCTACTGTTTATCATGTAACTTACTATTGTACTTACCATTTTTACCAGGTAAGTATGGTGAATAAAATTAAAATTTATAAATATATATAATGGTAGGGGAGCCCAAGCGGGGATTTCGGGATTTACTAAAGCGCGGCAGATTAATATACAGGGGGATACCTTGTACCCGGTTAAGTACCTCCACAAAACATGAGGCTCATATATAAGGCCGCCCGTGAAGGATACAGGATCAGATTAGTAAAAAAAATTGACCATCAGAAATTCTCGAGCGCGTCAGATTAAGGTAGGGTGAGTTAATTACATCCTAAAAAGTGTATATTCCACTAATCTGACAATTTGAGAGTGACGTAAAAAAAGGGGAGGGCAACAAAGTTGTAAAAAAAAACGTCATCTCGACATTCTCGAGCGTAGCTAAATTTTTTTTTATTTTGAAGGAAATAATTCAAGAATAATGAAAAATATATAATCTGACGATTTCCGCAAGCCGAAATAACAAAAATTCGTCGATAAAGTAAAATGCGTGCAGCTGCGTGATGCCTACATTTCCTTCTCCGCGTTTCTATTCCTCTCTCACTCTTTCTCTATCTATTACTCTCTCACTCCGTCCCCACTCTGGTTTCTGTTGCCATGACGCCATCACAGCTGATCATAAAGACTCATAAAAACATAAAATTGTTTTAAGCTTTTTTTTAAGTAATTTTTTTATAAATACATGTATTCTACTAAAAAAGCATACACTTATTTATTTGCTTCCTTATCCTGAGCTTGAAAGTGGTTTTTTTGGAATAACTTTTAACCGGCTTTATCGATCAACTTCAAAAACTAATCCGCCTTTGAGCTTGAAAAACCACGTCGATCGCCACCAAGCTGGTCAAAAGCGGTTGATTCGTTCGAGAGATATCGTGAACGAAAGAAACCCGAAAAAGTGTTTTTTCGGGATTACTCCGAAATTTGTGGCTCGATCAATTAATAGTAGATTAGTAGCCAAGGGTTGTAAGGCATCAATTGCAGCCCGAGATATTTAGGCGCACGAGCGCAGGGAGGGCGCCTATAGTTCGAGGGTGCAATTGATGCTTACACCCGAGCTAACTACTCTGCTTTACATCTCGATTGTGAGGTAAAGTAGGTCCTTATTACCCCCAAATGGAGCTTGTAGGTGACCAATTAGCGCTCTAGGGTAATAATGTAGCTAGAAAAGCCCGAGGGCGGTAAGTAATTAAAAAAAAACTCTTCACTCTTTCAAAAAGTTCGCGTACATCTAACCATCATACTTTTTTTAATTACTTACCGCCCTAGGGCTTTTCTAGCTACATTATTACCCCAGAGCGCTAATTGGTCACCTACAAGCTCCATTTGGGGGTAATAAGGACCTACTTACCGAATATGAGAGATGTAAAATTGCAAAATTACTTATGAGGATGATAAAACTGCGTCGAATTGCGCCAACCGCGTGAAAATTGCTTGATCCATTCAAAAGTTATTGCGGTTTGAAAATTCCAAAAATAGTGTTCTATGAAACTTCTATCAGACTTTCGAGCTGGGAGAGCTCAAATGCATAGAAATATTATTTCTTTGAACTCAGCGAGCTCAAAATATCACATAAATTATATTTTGAGCTCAAAAATGTCATAAGTACAATTTTAAGCACCCAGGAATGGAATTAGCGGGAAGTTGCAGGGATGGCCTTTAAGGTGAACCGTTTTTCTAATTTTTTTTTGTCAGATCAGGCAAATCCCTCTAGATAATCGTCAGATTATGAGACAGTACGTTTAGAACATAAAGATGAACCATATATATCTTAATCTGACGCGCTTGAGTATTTCAAAATGGCGAATTTTTTTTGCACATTATGAAAATGGCCGCGAGTTTGCGTCCCATCGAAATCGTCAGATTAGTGAATGAGAGCTTTTTTTTGGTGCACTTAACACTCCCTTAGAAAATCTGACGCGCTCGATTAATTTTTTTTTTTTTTCATTTTCAACCCTTAAATACAACCACCCCCATCATGCAAACGATCAGATTAACATACGTACATTATTAAAAATACGTAGGACATTGATGTTATCAATATCTGACGCGCTCGAGGATGTCCATGCAACAGTTTTTTTTTACATATTTATAAATCTATAGCCGCTTCCCCCACCGATGTAAAGGTATATATCATATAACATTTTTTTCTTCTTATCATCTAAGCTTTGCATCCCAATAGGTCTCTACGACGCTCGAGTAAATCCCCATTTAGCCTCGTGGGCTCCCCTACTATAAAAGGAAAAGGTGACTGACTGATCTATCAACACACACCTCAAATCACTGGACGTATCGGGACGAAGTCGATTTAGAATTATTTGAATTATTTGACGACCTCCGTGGCGCAGTGTTGAGCGCTGTTGCCTTAACGTGCGGAGGTCCCGGGTTCGATCCCCGGCAGGATTTGGAAATTTATAATTTCTGAATTTTCCCTGGTCTGGCCTGGTGGGAGGCTTCGGCCGTGGCTAGTTACCACCCTACCAGCAAAGACGTGCCGCCAAGCGATTTAGCGTTCCGGTACGATGCCGTGTAGAAACCGAATAGGGGTATGGGTTTAATTAACTGCCATGCCTCTAACAGGTTAGCCCGCTACCATCTTAGACTGCATCATCACTTACCATCAGGTGAGATCGCAGTCAAGGGCTAACTTGTAGTGGATTAAATAATAATAAAAAAAATCTAAATAAAGGGAGGTGAAACACCGTAAACTTCATGACTCCGAGCTATTACTGAGAATTTCTTATCAAATAAACCCAATATTTAATTAAAATAAGCATCAGCAAAACTGCCCAAATAAAATTGTAAAAGTACTTTAATGAGAGTAAGTAAATAAAAGTTGAAAAGTTCCTCATTCCTCTGAACAGATGTTTCGCTACCTACTTTGCCCAGTTTTCGACTTGCGAATTTGATACTCATATTTTCAGTCGGCAACACTTTTCATGTTCAACTTGTTTGGAAACTTCGGGAATTAACGCATTTCGCGACATTTTTATCATGTTTGCGACTTTTGAGTACTTTTTGATGAGGTTTTGCTATTGAAATTTTATCAAGGCTATCATTTATTGATTTAGCATGACGTTACAGATTTAAAAATCTATACTAATACTAGCTGATTCCCGCGACTTCGTCCGCGTGGATTGAGGTTTTTCGGTTCCTATCTCTCAAGTTAGATCGAACTGCACATGGTGTGCGAATTTTATTATAATCGGTTAAGTGGTTTAGAAGTCCATTGAGGACAAACATTGTGACACGAGATTTATATATATTAAGATTATAAATGCGAAAGTTTGATAGCTGGATGTATGGATGGATGTTTGTCTCAATCACGCCCCAACGGCTGAACGGATCTTGATGAAATTTGGCACAGAGATATATTATAGTCTGGAATAACACATAGTTACTAGCCTATGTCACCCGGAATAAGCTAAGGATTCTAACGATACCTCATTCATCAAAATCCGTTCAGGCGTATAGAAGTTATGTGGGAATATACAAACTCACATACATACATACATACATACATGAACCCTGAAAACAATATACCTACTCCTTTTTTCAGGCAGTCATTTAAAAACCTCAATCCATGCGGACTAAGTCGCGGGCATCAGCTAGTATTGGATAACAGCAGGCGTTACTTTGCAGAAGTTCATGATAATTAAGGATTAAGAAGCTTAATTCGCTATTATCCTCCAAAACAGACAAAATATCTAGGTATGTGCTACAACGCGCAGCTATTCTCAGGAGATTTGACTTGACAATGCACGGTTGTAAATAAATATCAGCCAAATTCATATCTGTAGTTTTCAATTTTTATCTGTATTTTTCAAATAAAATATTTTTCCTGCCACTTAAAACTTAAGTACCTTCAAAGCAGGAGTGCATAGGCATCATAGAGGTATTATTATAGTATACCTCTATGATAGGCATCTTCTAGGCAAGCGTGTTCCAACCTAGACCTCATCATTGCTTTGCACTAAGCATGATTGTCGTCAAGCGCAAACCTATCACGCAATAAAAAAATAGAAAAAAGAACGCAGAACTTTCATTTATCTATGAAATACAGGACTAAAGATATTATGGTTAATTGTAAAAGTTTGAATTCTGTAACATACAGAAATTCAATAACGAATGGAGATCCTTCGGAAGTTTCGCCGAAATCCTTGTTTACCGTGAATAAATTGCAAATACTTGTGTTTAGTTTTCTGCTCAATTTCAACTTGAGCCAATCAAAACTTTCAGAACAACAAATACTTGGAGGCTTTGATATTTTGTACATGTTTAATTATAATCCGCTAGCCTAATAGGGATAAATTAATATTTGTTATCTAGTACTTTGTGAAGAATATTAATTAGCTTTGAGAATTGCGCAGGCAACCTTTCGTTTTAAATGCTATGGGAGGACTTGATAATATCATAAATTAAATGTCATGTCCGTCCATTGAAATAGTCAAAGAACACATGTATATCGGCCTCAAAATCGATTATCGTTTTAGCTGGCAACCTCATATAAATTACATTTGTGATAAACTGAGAGCTATCTTAAGTAAATTATATATACTCAAATTTAAGCTTCCTTACAGAACGCTAAGACTGCTATACTTGGCATTGGCAGACTCGATAATTGACTACGGCTTAAGTAGTTATGGTAGAACTTTTAAAACGTATCTGACGCGCATATATAACCTACAACTAAAAATACTAAAAACAATAGTACCTAAAAAAATTAAAATAAAATATTCTAACGATTATGCTGAATTATTTAAGTACTGTAAATTACTGCCAGTGCAAAGTAAAGTGAGATTGGCAATCCTTAAGGAGGAATGGCATAACATTCAGCTTCTTATTTGTAAGGAGCGGAGGAGCAATCTACGTAAATTGTCCAATTACAAGAAATTTAAATTACCTAAAACTAATAATATATACGGGAAAAGAAAATTCATGTATATCTTGGCCAAAATCATGAATAATTTACCTTTGTCACTTCAAAATATTAGTAACTTTAAAAAAAACATTTTTATAAGGAAATGTAAGAATCATTTCCTGGATAAAGGTGCCACCCATTGTGACAATATAGTCTAGGAAATGCTTCCTATAAGTACATAAGTCGTTACCTTTATTGGTCTCTTTTTTATTTTTTTAATTATAAATAACACAATATTTTAAGCTATATTAAGTACTAACCTAACCTAATCTTCTTTTTATATATATAATTAGTATTCTTTGTTTTTTAATTACCTACACGTAAAATGTTAGTTTATATCATTAGTACATAATACCTCAATGGTTTATATACTTACCTGCTTAGACATAAAATATATTTTAATCATAACTGCAATGTGAACTCGCCATCCTCGCATAAACGTTAAAGTTTTTAGAGGATGGCTAGTGTTTATATAATTAGATTGTACGTTTATCTTATTCAATAAATTAAAAAAAAAAAAAAAAAAAAATATAATATATATCATATATATCATACTAATATTATAAATGCGAAAGTGTCTGCCTGTCTGTCTGCTACGCTTTCACAGCCCAACTGTTCTACCAATTTTGATGAAATTTGGTACAGGGATAGGTTGTATCCCGGGGAAGGACATAATATGCTACATTTTATCCCGGAAAATCCAAGAGTTCTCGCGGGAATCAAAAAACTTAATCCACGCGGACGAAGTCGCGGGCATCATCTAGATAAACAATAATTTAGGTTCGATACTATACTATTACTAATAAATAGTATGCTATTACATATATATATAAATCTCCACTTCACTTTAGTCTGTGTTATAAATAAATTAAATTTAAAAAAAAAAACAATTTTGCTGTCAGGATATACCAGAGCAACGATTCTAATCATACTATTGTGAGAAATGCGAGCAGTTTTCCAGAATCCCGCAAATTGAATGAATGAAATATTCTTCATTGTAAACCAAATCAAGAAACACTATTACAATTTTTATTACAATAAAGTTTTATTACAATAAAGTTTTATTACATTAAAGTCTTATTACAATAAAGTTTTATAACAATTTTTTTATTACAATAAAGTTGTATTAAGCAATGGTACAGTTGGCGGCCTTATCGCTTTGAAGTGATCTCTACCAGGCAACCATGCACACAAAAGATTAAGCAATTTTGATCCGTATAAAGGTAAAGAAGACAGGTAACGTATCTACCTAAAATCCTTTAATTTGTGCTACAGGAAAAACTTATGTACCAGTTCTGCAAAATCACGTGTGTTTATACAATAATCTTGCCACCAGGTTCAAGAGATTCCACGAAGAAGTAAGAATAAAGCGCTTTATGCCCCTACTCAAACCAAAAATTTGTAGCACATTTCTAATTTTCTTCAAATTATTTTCACCTATTTTTGTGCGTCGCAGCTATGAATTCACGAGATCTCTTTATCTTTCTATCTAACCAAAGAGAGAACTGGCAAATAAAATGGTAAGTTTATAACTCGCTCTGCTGTCGTGGACTAATCAAGGGTATAAATATGTATCACTAGCTGATGCCCGCGACTTCGTCCGCGTGGTTTAAGTTTTTTTGATTCCTGCGTGAACTTCTTATATTTTTCGAGATAAAAAGTAGCTTTTGTCACTCTCCAGGTCTTTAACTATACCCATGCCAAAAATCACGTCGTTCCACTGCTCCGTTGCGGCGTGATTGAAGGACAAACCAACAAACAAACACACTTTCGCAATTATAATATTAGTATGCTTCATCATTCTGTCGTAGAAGTGACAACCGAGTTGTATATACTATAGTAGAACATAGGTTCTAGTACAGTTCTATATGAGTTCTACTATAGTTCTAAGGTAAAGAGCGAAAACTAAATGAGGCTTACATAAATTTGGAGTGTAAGCTTTCCGCGTGCAACGCCGCACCGTAGCGTTGGCTTTAAGTGCAGAACCTCGTACGTCATTCACACCAATTAGGAAGGTTTTCTTCCCGTGAGACGTGAGCAATGCTTAAAACGATGTTTACACTAGTAAAATGTTAGAAACTAAAAATATGGCTAGTGTTTTGTTTAACATTTTTTTTTCTGAATGAACGAGAAGTTTAATTCGCTATAATCCGCCACAGTAGACAAATCTATGTGGTACAGTGCGTGTCCTTCACCAATAGCATGCGAACACCCACCACACAGCAATTCGCACCGGCACAGCACCACACCACACAAATCTTTCAAATCACTCTCAACGTACGTAGTAACGCCTGCTTCGATTCAATATATTTTTTTCTTTATGCAAACTTTAATCAAATATCTATAATAATTATATTATAGTATAGACTTTGCATTGACTTTGCACTCTGCTTTACCTACTAGCTGTGTGAAGAATTTTGAGTTTTGTGGGATGAGCAAAGTGATTTTGATTTGCTTGTACTCGCATTTTTAAGTTGGACGTATTTTTAAGTGGTAGACAGGCGATAGATCATAGAACAGTTCATCGACTGATTACAAAATATGTCTTCTAGAGAACGTTGAAGTTTTCAAACAAAAAAAAATCCTGTATTCTGCGGGGATATAAACAACAGCAAAGCGAGAAACTTGTTAACATACAGTTTATGCTAGAAATTTGTGCATAGGACTTTTTTATTAATAAAGAAAGCACTGAGTAATGATTTTAAAAAATATACTATCTGAATGTTTTAAGTAGAGGATCAAAATTTGCGTCGAAATTTGTCATTTTTCAATACACTATGCGTTGTCCGTTCGTCTGTAAAATAATGTTTTTTTAAATTATTAGGCCGGTAAGATCGAAAAATATTATTCATATTTCATCAGTATGTAATAATTCGTATTTGAATATGATTTCCAAAAAACACGATTTACCAAAAAAAAAAAAAAAAAGATCTTTTTTGTTAAATACTACTACTACTACTACCAGGTACTAAATAAACTTAATGAACATGAGGCGCCTTATCGCAACAGGTTGAAGAATTAGGTACCTACGGAAGAAAAATAAAAGCCTACGTTAAAAATAAAAATAAAACACGTGAACCCATCCAGTTACCTGCATTAATTGCGACAATATTGCTTAACCAGGACAATCGATAGATAATAATAAAATTATGCTTTTCGAAACCAGGCCAGACCACACGTTCACTAGCATTATAGGCACTCGAAAACAAACACTAATCCCATTGCACAGCAGCTTATCCCACTGACTATAGTCTTTAGCTCAAACAACGGTTAGAACCGGCTGAATGACAAAACTTCTGACTGACGCTTAGCGTTGCAGTTAGTTTCAGCTTTGTGTCACTCTACGTCCGACAAAGACAATGGATACCTAAACTGTCACTGTATTTTGAGCACCTTTATCCAAAAAGTCTAGTCGTTATATTTTATACGAAAAAGCTATAATACTGTACCTTCTTTTTTTCTATAGCTCTGATCGTTAGCAAGCTGAGGTGGCATTTGGCAGGTCATATTTGTCGCAGAACTGATGGCCGTTGGGGTGAACTTGTTCTGGAGTGGAGACCGCTTATAACGGTAAGTGCAGTGACGACCTCCAGCTCGCTGGTCCGATGACCTAAAAAAGGTGGCGGGAAGCGGGTGGATGAGGAAGGCGGAGGACCGTGTTTGGTGGCGCGCTCTCGAAAAGGCCTATGTCCAGCATTGGATGTATATAGGCTGATGGATGAATGAATGATGCATGACTATAATATGATGGTTACTTTAGGTTTGTTTGTATATCTTTTCACGATCCATTGTCGAAATTGACATTGACAAAATTTTGGAGGGACAGAAATAGCATGCATTTTGGAGACTTGAGTAATTACTAGCTACTTTCAAAAAGTTTTTTAAAGCCTCAATCCACGCGAATGGACTTCTTTTTCTATAAATGCGAAAGCTATCTGTCTGTCTGCTTACTTTTCTTTCAGAACCATTTTTACGAAATTTGGCACAAAGACACTGGAATTTCACGAGATTTTTAATTTAATCAACGCAAAAAAGACGCTAGCATAATCTAGTAACAATTTAAACTAAGGCAAAATGTAAGTAGAATTACACAAGTAGAATTATTGGAATCGAATAAAATACAAACTTTAATATGCATTGCGGCCTCACGCTCCAACGAATTAGATTTTACAGCAAAACCGTTCCCCTAATTCGAATATAATGAAGCGCATCGAAGCATGACTTCTATTTGCGACCGCAGCAGCTCTGCACACCAATTTCCTTAATACATTCTAGACTTTAATCCGTATTGTAATTCAAAGAATTAGTTCTTTCCGCTTCTTCTCCTTTTTATGCTAGTCTTATGTAGGCTTTAAGTCTACGTTCACATTGCGAAAAACATTCGCGCGTGTTTTTTTCGCAATTCTTTAAGACTAGAAATCATATGGAGGTGTACACACTTGCGAATTAAAATTCCCGGAAATAAAAATCGCTATTTTGATATGATTTAGGAGTAGGTGAAATCTGTATGCGAAATATAAACCGCGAGAATTAAATTCGCGCGAATATTTTTAGCTGGAGAACAAACATTTTCTTATTCCTAATTTAAATTTTGTTTATTTTTTAAATTTGATCCGTTTGGTTATTTTTAAGCCAGAATTATTTTAGCGATTTCAATGAAATTTCTATATACTAGTTTGTGGCCAGACACGGGATATAACCTTCGTCTGTATCTAATTTCATCAAGATCGGTTCAAAAGATGGGCCATGTAAACGTAACCAACAGACTCACATTCGCATTTATAATATACGTTAGCACAATATTAAGAAAGATATGCACATAATCTCTACCATCTGAGCTTCTACCACCGATATCATTATCATCATCATCGCATGTCTTCTTCAAAACGAAGTGTGGCGGTCATCATGCGAAAATCCTCTCTATTTTGAGCCGCATCTTTAAAGTCGATCGTCCACCGCCAGCTAAAATAATTAGAAACTAAGCTCAGTGAACTAAGCCAAGTTAAACGAGGAAACAAGTTGTCCGTCCACCGAAAAATAAGCTAAAACTACGTTTCGTTGCCTGCGCACGATCACACACTACAAAACAACACTACCGAAAGGCGCTAGCTGAGCCCTGTCCACCCCCTTATACCACTATATAGGTACCCTTTATACCACCGATATACAAATTCCTAACACGAAACCAGTGTCACAGTGAGTTACTCAGCCAAGTAGACTTCCCCTTTCAAACTTGACTCTAAGTTCCCAACTTATATTATTTGGTCAGAGGACTAACGCCTGTAGCGCAAAGCTGAATATTACTGGGTACTGCATGAGCAAGTCAGTTGGAATATTATATTGGTTACAATAGAGTCTGAAGTGGCGTCATCCTAGTTTGAAATATAAAAATAACAACATTTTTATTAAACTAAACTATTTTTAACCGACTTCCAAAAAAGGAGGAGGTTCTCAATTCGGTGCGTATTTTTTTTTAAAATGTATGTCGGTGCATATCTCCTTGGTTTCTAAACCGATTTGAAAAATTTTTTTTTACTCATTCTATTATTGAAATTTAATATATATTTAAAACTACACATTTTCATTTAAACGTGTCTTAACTGAGCATTTGTTACAAAATAGATAAGTTGAAATATAAGAAGCAAAAGCATACGCGGCACATTTTTGGAAGTCGGTTGAATACAGTTTTATTAATTCCACTACAAGTTAGCCCTTGACTGAGATCTCACCTGATGGTAAATGATTCTAAGATGGTAGCGAGCTAACCTGTTAGGGATACGGCAGTTAATTTATTAAAACCCATACCCCTGATCCGGTTTCTATGCGGCATCGTAATAGAACGCTAAATTGTTGTCGCCCTAGCTGTGTACAATATCTGTGCACGGTAGTTGGCAGAACTGACGTTGGCAGCGCTGTCGTAGCGCGCCAATTCGACTTGCAATGGTGGCAGCGCTGACGCAAGAGGGCGCTCTTGAGTGAAGTGTTTTCTTAGTGTTAAAAAGTTTAGTGATTCATTCCAACTTTAGCAGAGCTTGTGGTTACACCACAAGATCAAGTGTTCAGTATAAGTATTATTGTATCGCCTTTCAATAATTTGTGTAGATTTAAGTATTTCCAGTTTTGCTCAATTGCTGTTTAATTGTTTATATCGCTAAGTGAATTTTACGTTATATAACTTAATCACGTTACCTGAATAAATTGTAATAAGTAACGGTGGATAAATTAGCAAATGTTATCATTTAATTGAACAATAAATATCTAGGAAATGTTATTATATTACCTATTACGTATTGGAATTAATAAATACGGTATGATTCTAGATTATGTTTCCTTGTCTGCTTCATCAAATCAACGGGCAGATTACAAAATCGCTAGTTATTTTAACACCCATACCCATTGGTTTCTACACAGCACGTACCGATATGCTATATCGCTTGGCGGTACGTCTGTGACCACCACCACCACCACCACTACAACCCATTAAAGTCCCACTGCTGGGCACAGGCCTCCACTCTCATTGGAGAGAGGGAAAAAGAGCTTAGACCCACCACGCTGCTCCAATGCGGGTTGGCGGGCTTTAACGACTATTATCATGTTAGTGATAATAACCGGGACCGATGGCTTAACGTGCTCTCCGAGGCACGGGGGTGAAACACCGCTAACTTCCTAACTCCGGTCTAGTACTGAGAATTTCTAATCAGAAAAAACCCAATACTCAATTATGGCGCGACCCGGGACTCGAACCCGGGACCTCGTCGGCCGCAGTCGAACATGCCAGCCACTAGATCAACGAGACAGTCTGTGACCTAAATGAAGTGAAAATTCCTTCAAAAGCGCGTTTTCTGATATTATTTCCTTTTTAACCAGTATTTCCGGGGTCGTTTTGAATGAAGACATGTGTCAAAGGTCGTGGGTTTGCCCGGGGCCGGAAATTTAACCCTGGCGTGTCGCTAAATACATTATGAGCTTGTGGGGGAAAATATAGCGCCACTCGCAAGGTGGGTAGGTATTTGACTATCGATTTTCCTTCTCGCATTTTCCAGCGAAGGAGTGTTTTTTTAACCACTACAAGTTAGCCCTTGACTACCATCTCACTTGATGGTTAGTGATGATGCGGTCTAAGATGGTAGCGGGCTAACCTGTTAGGGGCATGGCAGTTATATTTAACCCATACCCCTAATCGGTTTCTACACGGCATTGTACCGGAACGCTAAATCGCTTTACGGCACGTCTTTGCCGGTAGGGTGGTAACTAGCCACGGTCGAAGCCTCCCACTAAGCCAGACCAGGGAAAATTCAGAAACTATAAATTCCCAAATTGACCCTGCCAAGGATCGAACCCGGGACCTCCGCACCCTAAGACAACAGCGCTCAAGATTGCGCCAGGGAGGTCGTCTATAAAAATTACGTTCTCAATAGAGAGATGATACCTATGTCAAAAATAAGCAGTTCCTAATTTTCCGGGATAAACCTGGATACAACCTATCTCTTTACCAAATTTTATCGAAATCGGGTTGAAAAGATGGGCTGTGAAAGCATAAAATTCAAAATTCAAAATTCAAATGTTTTTTATTCAAATAAGCTTTTACAAGCGCTTTTGAATCGTTATAATATGAATCTACCGCTGGTTCGGAATGCCATTCCTACCGAGAAGAGCCAGCAAGAAACTCGGTGGTTGCTCTTTTCCATCAAAACTTACAATCATCACAATGATACAAGTAACTGCAGTCCCACGCATAGCTGGAGCGAATCAAATCCACGCTTTTTTTTATCATTTACGTAATCTTCGATTGTATAGTAAGCTTTTTTCACGAGCATACAATATTCAATACACGTCAAGACTGGCAGACAGAGGCAGCCCCATTTCCGACGGTGGCACCCGTTCACGAGCATGACGCATGATCCAGCCATTGCTTCGCTCAACCATATTTCCATTAGAATTGCATTGCAAATTTTCATAGCAGACAGATATAGGTACACCCTTTCTTAATATTATAGAATGGACTTAACAAAGATAAGGAAGAACCCTTAAAAAATCCCTGTAAAGCCCTCCAAAGCAGTTTCCCGGGTCACTCCGAATGGAGACACATGTCAAGGGTCGCGGTTTCCGGGACAACGCCGGAAATTTGACCCTCGCGCGCCGCTACACACATTGTGAGACTCTATGGGGAGCATATATCAACCAAGCCGGTATGCCCGCTCACGGGACTATAGACACATTGCTATTGAAACACTCATAGATATTGGATAGAAGCAGGCGTTACTTTGCGGAAGTCCATGATTATAAAGGAACTTGAAATTTAATTTGCTATAATCCGCAACAATAGGCAAATATATGTGGTACAGTGTATCTTGCGCTTGCAGCTTGCAATATTCACCACACCACATAAATCTTCCAAATTATTCTCAACGTACGTTTCACTCCGATTTATAAAAAAAAAAGGTATAAAATCATAAAAGGTCATGTCAAAAAAGGTATAAAAGCCGGCCCTTTCGACACGATCGTCACTTTACAATCGTGCATTGTCGAGTCAACATCTCCTGAAGATGCTCCGGTGTCGGAGTGAAACGTACGTTGAGAATAATTTGGAAGATTTATGTGGTGTGGTGAATATTGCAAGCTGCAAGTGCAAGATACAATGTACCACATATATTTGCCTATTGTTGCGGATTATAGCAAACTAAATTTCAAGTTCCTTCATACTCATAGATATACCATAACTACCTGTAAATTCCTCCGCTTACAGTTTCTGATACGGTCTTAAAAAAGGCCCCAGGTTTGATCCCCGGTGGGATAAAATGCTGTACATACATTGGTTGCATCCCGGGGAAGGACATAAGATTTTATCCCGGAAAATCCTGTTCCTACATCTAATACAACAATATTAAAAGGTTTGTTCAAGAAAAAGTCAGACCTGGGATAACGTTGGATAATGTAAAGTGTAATTTATATTATCCGTTGAAAAAAGTACGAGATTCACGTACATACAAAAGTAATAATTCACGAGATTAAAGGAAAGTTCGTTCAAAAATATTGCTCGAAACACCTACATAGTAAACTGGTACAATAAAGTATACTTACTGGTATAAAATCCGCGGTTACCACAACAGACTGCTGCCCAATAAATAAAGAGTGCGAGCCAACCTTTAAGGTCTAATCCCACTACAGATGCACATGTATAGTCCCACAAACTTAACTGACTCGGTGGCCATAATTGTTTTTTTTTTAAATTTTATTTTTCATATAATAATGTCCTCCCGACGGAATTTCGGCCACGGCGGCCTATCTCCAGAGAGTGCACGAGTGTGTGTGCATACACAGGTGCACTCTCTATTCCTTTACTCTCATAGCCCGATGGGACGTAAAAGCCGATACGACCGGAGAGAGATCAGGCGCAGGACCGACGGCTTTACTTGCCCTACTGTACGTTACGTTACGCTACGTTACGTTACGGCGTTACGTACCGGGCTAGGGCTTATTTTTCATACGAGTATAATATACTAGCGACGCTGTCACCGGATCAAATAAGTTTGTGGGACTATATAGCGGCAAATATTATAAATACGAAAGTTTGGATGGATGTAAGGATGTATGGATGTATGGATGTATGGATGTTTGTTACTCAATCACGCTCCAACCGCCAACGGCTGAACGGATCTGGATGAAATTTGGCACAGAGATAGATTATAGTCTGGAATAGCACATAGGCTACTTTTTATCCCGGAAAATTAAAGAGTTCCCGCGGGAACCGAAAAACCTCAATCCATGCGGACGAAGTCGAGGGGAATCGGCTAGTATTCTTTATAAGAGTTTGTATGGAGCTGGGCCCACTTAAGCGATGCGGCACGGAGATGCACTGCGACATAATTGTTCAAAGCATACTTGCCGCTAAGTTAAACGGCACGCCGTGCCTCTGTAGTGGGGCTATAACATAATACGTTAATTCAGCAGTTGCGACTACAAAAAAAGAAACAATTTGTTATTTTAACTTAGTTGCGGCGTGGTTGAACGACAAGCACAAATTTTCCTATATGAAACAAATAGGGTAAGTCCGGCAAGTTGGCCATAGTTTTTACAAGGCTTTGTCAAAATGAAAATAAATGCATTATCTTAATAACTTTTATTTATTTTTATAAATTGAACGTTAAACTTTTACAAAATCAACACAATTATGTATTTATTAAGTGAGATCAACCTTAAAATTACGTTTTTTTTAAAATCACGATTGGCCATCTCTCCCGGGCACCCTGGGTGTGATAGCCATATGAGTAGGGTAACGATGGCCAGTGTTATTCTGCACCATGACCGTAGTCCTTCTTACTCTTTGGTTTTATTTTTTGGTTCAAATGTTTTTTTTAAGCTTTTTCCCACATGCTGAGCACTTATCGTCAAACTTTGTACAATTTTCATGAACCCAAATTTAAATGAAATCACACAGTCATAATAATAATATCCTCCCGACCGAATTTCAGCCACGGCGGCCTATCTCGAGAGAGATTAGCCATCTGGGCGGGGGATATTATAGTGCACAAGTGTGTACGCTCACTGTTCCTTTACTCTCATAGCCCGATGGGACGGAAAATCCGACACGACCGGAGAGAGATCAGGCGCAGGTCCGACGGCAGGTCCATTTAAAAAAGCACTCACATAATATTTATATATCACTGCAAAGCGTGAGGTTCGAAGCACTCGAAGCGGAAGCAATATCAAAGAGCATACAGATCTCTCACGTATTTTATATACTATTCGCGAATATAAAGCGATTCGCGTAATTACTATTGATTTATACTCCCTCCTATGTTCAAAGTGTCACGTCTAAAGATCACGTAGTCGTTTAGCGGAAGAACACGCGAGCGACTTTTTGTTTTAAGACTATTTTAACTTCCTTATTAAAGACTAGCTATTGCCCGCGGCTTCACTCACGTTAAGTTTGATTTCATACAAATTTCAAAGCCCTATTTTACTTATTTATGGGTTGAATTTTGCAAAAAACCGTTCTTAGCGGATGGCTACTTCATAAGCTATCTGTATGCCTAATTACAGCCCGATCCGTTCAGTTGTTTTAGCTGTCCGTTGATAAATCAGTCAGTCAATCAGTCACTCTTTCCTTTTATATATTTAAGAAGAATAGTACTGTAACACTCACGCAAATTAAAATCTTAGCTTACGATTCGCAGACAATAGCGTCATGTCCAGAGATATTAATTATTATACGACATGTAGAATTTGGGATATTATGGGTGTTTTTTTTATCCACTACAAGTTAGCCAAGTTAGTCTAAGATAGCAGCGGGCTAACCTGTTAGGGGCATGGCAGTTATAATATTAACTTAACCCATACCCCTATTCGGTTTCTACACGGCATCGTACCGGAACGCTAAATCGCTTTGCGGCACGTCTTTGCCGGTAGGTTGGTAACTAGCCATGGCCGAAGCCTCCCACCAGGCGAGACCAGGGAAAATTCAGAAATTATAAATTCCTAAATTGACCCTGCCGGAGATCGAACCCGGGGCCTCCGCACGTTAAGACACTGCGCCACGGAGGTCGTCAAATCGTGTAATCAGTATTGGTAAGTCAATGGGTGTAATTTATCTGCTTGCCCCTATCAGGTCGGACCACTAAAATTTTAGACTGCTGCAGTCAAAGTAACTAGTAGTAGTTAAAAAAGAAACATAAAATTTTAAAACAAAAAGTCCTTAGTCTGAACTCACAGTTAAGATCACGTACAGGTATACTCGTTGGCAATATTTTACTATTTCAACCGTCATTTGCACGTTCGCATAACATATCATTTTTATGTCCGCGTATTTTTTTTTCTCTTTGATTGTACTGCGAGCGTATTTTCAGCTTTCTAAAGGATATTGAATTAAATTTCCTTCTATACTAACGCTCGAGCTTTTAATTTTATCTCGTATGGAATATAAAGTATCATAAAGAAAAACATTGGAATGGGTTTTTTAAGCTTCGAGGCTTTTAAAACAATAGGACATATTAATGTCACTTTCATCTTAGTTTTAACACCCACCTTTAGTGAAGTGGAATCGAGGGCTACCATCTTGTTTAAAAGCAAGTCAAATTAATCTTTATTGACCGAGCGAAGCGAAGGTCTCTGAGTACTTGAGTGAATTGGCACTTGTCCGTCCGTCCGTCCGTCCGTCCGTCTGTCAGAGCCTTATAACTTCTGAATTACTGAACCGTAATAACTTCGAATTTAAATATAATATGTAAACCGATGGCCTCTAGCCGAATATGGCTTAAAAAGTTATAAAAATCTTAATTTCAGGGGGGCTCTCATAGAAGCGAATGCGAAGTAAAATATTTTTTATAGCGTTACATAGGGTTCCGGTATATCATTTTAAAGATAATTAGGAATGGAGTCCAAAAATATATTTTTTTTAATTTTTCCCCTAAAATTGACGAAATGGGGGGCTTTCAAATTGGTGATTTTCTAACGTCCAAAGTTGACCTCAGATCTCTCAATTTTCTGAAAGGCTGAGCCTGAAACTTGATCAATTATATTAAAGACTAGTATGGCGCTGTCCTACTATCCTGCCCCCCGATTATGTAAGAATTGTCGATCAAATCGTAAAAGTTCGGCGTCAAAGTAAAATAAACCACAACAGCATTAAATTAGAGCTCAATTTCGAAACACGAAATTGAGCTCTAATTCAATGCTGTTATGTTATGGTTAACGGCATTAAATTAGAGCTCAATTTCGAAACACGAAATTGAGCTCTAATTCAATGCTGTTATGGTTTATTTTACTTTGACGCCGAACTTTTACGATTTGATCGGCCATTCTTACATAATCGGGCAGCTGGTTTACTGTCTACGTGTTCTGATCTGAACAACACACTGCTATGCTAGTGAGCACAGTGGAAGCGTCAGCACGCCAAGCGTCCGACGTAAAAGAAAATTCTCATAAAGGAAAAAACATAAAACAAAGCTCCACCGCCCCCCCCCCCCCCCCCCCCCACATCTTTGTGCCATCGAACTTCGGCAACTTGGCTTGCCTAATGGCAATGGAATGGAATAATTCTTCCAAGAAATCTTGTAAAAAAAACCATATCAAAATCATGCATTTCTGCTCATCAAGTAGACTTTCAGGCCCTGATAATTTTCTACCCAAAAACCACTCTTCCATCTTTTAAATACTGTCTGAGATAGCCGCCATCTTGAATCCGCCATTTTGGATTTTTTTTTCAGCTCACTGCTAATTGTATGAAGTTTCGAGTATTTTTTGTTTGAGCAGCCCCTACCTATCTTTAATACCCTGACTGTGCTCCTCACCCATCATTCGAACCTTCGATCATCATCTCGCTCCATATTTTTTTCTCCGAACCATTCGTCAAAATGAGAATTCTTCCATAGAAAACAAATCTTGAAAAGAAACCGTAATCTTGCATAAGTAGTTTTTCTATGAAAAAATAAATTCCGCCATCTTGAATTTTTTTCCTGTTCATCAAGTAGACCCTCATGTCCTGATCATGTTTTGCCAAGAAACCACTCTTCCATCTTTTATACTCTCCGTGATAGACATCGACGAAATTTGTATGGCGGCCATGTTAAATCCGCCATTTTGAATTTTTTTTCAGCTCACTGTCAATTGGATAAAGTTTCGAGTGACATTTGGTCGAGCGCCCCCCACCTATCTTCAATACCCTTTTCTATGGAAAAATAAATTCCGCCATCTTGAATTTTTTTCCTGTTCATCAAGTAGACCCTCATGTCCTGATCATCTTTTGCCGAGAAACCACTCTTCCATCTTTTATACTCTCCGAGATAGACACCGTCGAAATTTGTATGGCGGCCATCTTAAATCCGCCATTTTGAAATTTTTTTCAGCTCACTGTCAATTGGATGAAGTTTCGAGTGACATTTGGTCGAGCACCCCCCACCTATCTTCGATACCCTGGCTGGTGCTCTTCATCCGTCTTCGAAATCCTCAATCATCAGCTCTCTCCGTATTTTGCCTCTGAATGAATTTTTGTCTTCTATACGAAACGATGAGTGAAAAAAAATATTTTCATCCCATGTATTCGAAAAGGACGACTTGGTTCGCCTTTATGTGCGCCCAAAGATAAGAAACTTTTAGCGGGCAGTAATGAGTTTTTAATCCTCTTTATACTCGTAAGTGCGCCGCAATTATCTTTGCCGCGCACTTATTGAATTTGGAACATCTTAGTGTTCAGCGCCAACGCAAATTGACGACCTCCGTGGCGCAGTGTTGAGCGCTGCTGTCTTAACGTGCGGAGGTCCAGGGTTCGATCCCCGGCAGGGTCAATTTAGGAATTTATAATTTCTGAATTTTAACTAACGAAAGGGCTATATGGATATTTATATTTAAAAAAAAAAAAAAAAACAAAAAAAAAAACAAAAAAAAAAAAAAAAAAAAAAAAATTATAATTAAATAAATGTTATTATAAAGGCGAAAGTTTGGATGGATGTGTGGATGTATGGTGGTATGGATGTGTGTTACTCAATTACGCCCGAACGGCTGAACGGATCTGGATAAAATTTGGCACAGAGATACATTTAAAAAAAAAGAAGATTATAGTCTGGAAATAGCACATATGCTTTTTATCCCGGGAAATTAAAGAGTTCCCGCGGGAACCAAATTTTCTCATACAGGGTGATGAAAAGTAGAGTGTATCATTCGGGCGCAAATATATTTTTGGCTCGGGCGACGTACTTTGAATCCCTCGCTACGTTCAGGATTCTACTAAAGAATCCCTCGCTACGCTCAGGATTCTACTCTAGAATCCCTCACTTCGTTCTGGATTCAAAAAAGCGCCCTCGCCGTAAAAATATTATTTTGCTCCCTTATAATACAATCTACTATTTCATACAAAATTTTACAGGAGAGGTGATCAATGAGTGAATCAGCACGAGCAGCTATATATATATTAACGTAATATGCTTCTTTTAATCCCGAAAGATTAAAAGCTGAGTTGCTAGTTATTTTATAAAAGTTAATTAGTAAGCCTCCGTACATTGGGCATCAGGGTATGTAAGTTACCATTACCTTTCTGCTATGAACTACATAAATAAAATACCTATATCTAGGAATTTCCAATAACATTTACGAACTGATGTTTATTCGTTTGTTTTGAATTTGGGCTGCATGCATCTAATGGGTAAACACTTCTGATTAAATTGGACCAATCAACAAGCGGCTTGGAAAACAATGCAATCATAATAAATTATTCTTGGAATATATAAACTAGGTTTGTTTTAGCCATCAATATTATTATAGGTGTAATTGTGAATTCATATACTAGTTCAAATAAGAATCCATATTGTAAACCATAACGTAAACTACTATAAACCAGTTGATATTATAAACTGGTTGATGCCCGCGACTTTTTAATTTTTTTATTATTCCAATAAACAATAAGCAATTCCTTCATTTTCCGGGATAAAAAGCGGCCTATGTTCTGCCCCAGGAAACAATTTATCTCTATACTGAATTTCATCCATATCGGTTGAAAAAATGTGCCGTTAAAGCGTAGCAGACAGACAGACACACTTTCGCATTTTTAATTCACTTGGACCTAGTTGCTGGTATCACCTAGTAGAAATAACTACAACATACACTTTGATCCTCGATCAAAAGCTTCTAAAAACATGTCGTGTCAGTGAAAAAATATTTTCCCAAAAAAGTTCGGTGCATTAAAAAATACACTTTTGATCGGCAGCGCTTTCCGTGTAGCACCAGATAAAATATTTGAATACCTACTTTTATTTTTATGGATATGCTAAAATCTATAAAGCTCTTTTAGGTTGGTGGTTTGGAACTGTAGACCCGCACCAACGGTACGTGATTTGAAACCCAGATCACTATTTTTATCATCCATCGCTGGCCCCCTACTACGCACGAGTATCTTCTCTGATTGAGAAGGTGGCCCTGATAAGACCCCTCAAAAATTTAGCCATAATCCTTATCTTCTCATATTATTAACTAGATGATGCCCGCGACTGCGTCCGCGTGGATTAATTTTTTTGATTCCCGCGGGAACTTCTTAATTTTCCGGGATAAAAAGTCTATGTCCTTCCCCGGGATGTTACCTATACCTCTGTACCAAATTTCATCAAAATCGGTTGAAAAGATGGGCCGGGAAAGCGTAGCAGACAGACAGACAGACGGACAGACAGACAGACACACTTTCACATTTATAATATTAGTAGGGAAGTAGGGAAGTAGGGATGCGAAATTGTGTCTGTCTATCTGTCTATCTGCTACGCTTTAACGGCCCATCTTTTCAACCGATTTTGATGAAAATTAAGGAGCTCTCCCAGGATTCAAAAAAACTTAATCCGCGCGGACGAAGTCGCGGGCATCATCCATACTAATATAATAAATGCGAAAGTGTGTCTGTCTGTCCGTCTGTCTGCTACGCTTTCACGGCCCATCTAATCAACCGATTTTGACGATTAATATAATAAATAAGAAAGGCGTTTGAATATTTTGGCCTACCTACAGCTCCATCATTTTATTTCATTTTTCGAAATAATAGCAACTCATAAAACCTGTCTTAATTCATAGTTGGTATCAAATAAGCAAGTATTATATGAGACAAAAACTTATAAAGTGTCAGGGTTTAGAGATATAAGCACAGAATACGTAATAGTACATAATAATATGTACTATCTATAAGCTATCAAAGCTGAACTGGTGACGCCATTATCGAGTAGATTATATAACTTTGATAGCTTACAGGGCTGATTCTGTTGTGCACAATCTCTAAACTAAACATGACAGCATTAAAAATATTGCTAACCCTTTCGTAATACTCTCTGCAGAAAGGGACAGAACAAGGTTTAGAGATGTCATTTTAGTTTAGTTTAGTATAGAGATTGTTTTATACAGAATCAGAAATCTTTGAATATCTCGAAGAATATCTCGGAAACCCGACGCTTTAGAAGATTTTGTCACATATTGTACTTGCTTGTATATATTAATGCCAGCTATAAGTTGATACATGTTTTATAAGTTGACGGTATTTCACAAAAAAAATTGGTAGCTAGGCCAAAATAGTCAAACACCTTTATTATGGAACACTGATTATTCAGTTTCCACTAACTTTCCAGGTTTTTAATTGTGAAGATCTCTACTCAAATTAAAAAATACGCGAATTGGATGAAAATGTCGCACTTGAGAACTAACTTTGCTCAAAACACTTTTAATTTACCAGGAAAACGGGTTCGAAGTGGCACTTAAAAAGCGCCGCGTAACAACGAGAACTTTTAAAAAAATAATATTTTTCAGCTGTCCATTGAAAAAGCACGCATTTTCCGTTCCGACTGTACGCTGACTATTTTGCATGTGTAAAAATATTTGCTCTCGGTTTACACATCAAGAAATTCGCTGAAATATATATTATATGTACCCTCTAGCCCGCTCTAGACCATGGCACAAATCCGGCAGAATTTCGAGCGGACATTCTTTATTCTAAAGCATTATAACATAGATTAATAGTGAGTTAAACGCATTTTTAACATTTAATTATGGTTATTACCTGCGACTTTTGTCGCGTGGATTTAGGGTTTCTAAAATTCCTTGACATGCTATACTACATTCGAAATTAAACTTTAATGCTGTTTTAGTGTTAAGGTTTAATTTCGAATAAACTATACATAAAAATCTTACTCCACGCATTTTCGGTACGGACGTTTTTTGCCCCTTGATACCCCTCCGCATCGTCTCATAAGGAACTTCGTTCCAAAACTTTAAAGGCAGCTATAAACACAAAATGGATAAAATAATTAATCAAAATTAATAAACTAAAAACCAACTGGTGAGTGAGTCACTCAGCTTATGTGTTGAGGTCCCATAGCCGATTTTCAGTGACCGCCTGTAGATCCAAACGTCAATGACATGGCCTTTAATATTATAATATCGTTGATGTTCCGGAATAAATAGCCTATGGCTGTCGCCGAGATGCAATCTATCTCTGCAGTATCAAATTCTATCTAAATCGGTTTAACGGATGGGTTATGAAGGTAATAGACAGACAGATCAACGTACAGAACATACGTGATTTTAATATACACAATTTCCAGAAGCCAAATATGTACTTGGCCAGCTTAGTGGACTATCAAACCCTTCCTTGAGTGGAGACTTGTACTCAGTAATAACAGCTAATAAGCCGGCGATGGTATAGATTGATAATGATGAACGAAGACATTAAAAAAATCAGGATTTATGAATTTACTAGCTGATGCCCGCGACTTCGTCCGCGTGGATTGAGGTTTTTCGGTTCCCGCGGGAACTCTTTAATTTTCCGGGATAAAAAGTAGCCTATGATTCCAGACTAAAATCAATCTCTGTGCCAAATTTCATCCAGATCCGTTCATCCGTTGGAGCGTGATTGAGTAACAAACATACATCCATACATCCAAACTTTCGCATTTATAATATTTATTTGATGATTTAGGAATCTTTTCTGTGAAGATAATATATTAAACTAGCTGATGCCCGCGACTTCGTCCGCGTGGTTTGAGTTTTTTTGATTCCCGCAGAAACTCCTTAATTTTCCGGAATAAAAAGTAGCGGAGCACGAGGAAACGCCCACCTACGAGTATGTCACTCTCCAGGTCCTCAACTATATCCAGGCCAAAAATCACGTCGATCCGTTGCTCCGTTACGGCGTGATTGAAGGACAAAACAACAAACAAACACACTTTTCGCATTTATAATATTAGGTATTCATTTTATTTAATTACAAATCAGGAATTATGGAAAATTTAAAAGCTCTGCCAACTGTAAATAGCACGTACCAAATTAGTCCATATTGTTTATTTCAAGTATACTTGCTTTTCACCGAAATTCTTACCTGGATGTTTATAAGAGGACCCTATACCCGACACAAAAGAGGGTGTTAATTAACGGTGTTTTGTAAATAAGTCAACAGTCTTCACTGGCCGAAAATTTCAAGGAGCAGAATAAGGTGAATTGGACTCTCTGAGGAGGTCTCCACAGTTAATTAACTAGGGCGATAATCTTTTGTTTGGGCTTATTACTCTTTTTGCCTTAATGAAATAAAAGTGCTGTGTACTCTGTCTACAGCCGTCTATTCACCTGCTACCCATTCGTTCACTTTATGACCTTATTTTGACCCTTATTGCACGGTAGTAAGGTACTTAATTAGCTGTCACCATTAAACGTTCATCCACCAGAGTCACCGATATAGCCCGAGGAGTTGCGAAGCTGAAGTGGCAATGGACGGGGCACATAGTTCGGAGAACCGATGGACGTTAGGGTCTGGGTGCTGCAATGGCGACCCCGCACTGGAAGGCGTAGCGTTGGCAGACCCCCCACACGGTGGACAGACGACATCAAGCGAGTCGCAGGGAGTCGCTGGATCCAGGCGGCACAAGACCGTGGCTTGTGGAGGACCGTATAGGAGACCTATGTCCAGCAGTGGACGTCCATCGGTTGACGACGACGACGACGACGTTAAACGTTCATACCTGGACTAAGGTCGAGTAACGAACGGTCTAGCACCACTAAAGAAAGTAAATATAAGTAATGCAGCTAGACCTTTATTTCCATACAGAGCTAGGATCTCCTCAAAACATGATCTAGATACTCGCTTGAAATCGTCCGCCTACCTAATGAAGGGGTTTCCAAAATTTCCACAACAATTTATTACTTAGTCGAAATCCGATCATCCATAATAATTCTATTATTTGAAACTCTCAACGTTTATGCTGTAATTATATTGTTATTATATAAAATTCAAATTATCTTATAAATTTTTCCGAACCAGAAATAATGATACCTGTAATAATATAAGCCGTACTGACTACGTCACTGGCGCAGTGTTGAGCGCTGTTGTTTTAACGTGCGGAGGTTCTATCACCGGCAGGGTCAATTTGGGAGTTTATAATTCTGAATAATTTTCCTTCGGGTGACCTATTTTCCAACATAGCTCGAAGAGTCGCCAAGCTCAAGTGGCAATGGGTGGGGCACATAGTTCGCAGAACCGATAGGCGTTGGGGTCCTAAAGTGCTCGAATGGCGGCCTCGCACCGGGAAGCGCAGTGTTGTACGACCCTCCACTAGGTGACGGACGATCTCAAGCGTGCACCTGGGAGCCGCTGGAAACAAGCGGCACGAGACCGTGCTCTGTGGCGATCCATGCAGGAGACCGTCGTCCAGTAGTGGACGTCTATAGGTTGAGACGACGACGACGCGACGCCCTGTGGGAGGCTTCGACCGTGGCTAGTACCACCATATGACGTCGCTGGCATCATCTACTTAAAAATATAGTGGGTGTTCCGATATAAGCACTGCGAGCACTGGCAGTGCTCTTTACTGGGGACTTACAGTGCTCGCAGTGTATTTCGGAACGCACCCATAAAGACGTCATTGGTGAGCTGAAGCCCAATTGTCAAAGCAAATAGTAATCATTTGACAGCTTAAAACGTATTACTCGAACTGTTTAAAGAGTTCATACATGCTTTTTGACGTGCAGGCATCTGTGATGTCCGTTTGACAACAAATGATTACGATTACGATTTCCTTACACAATCGGGGGGCTGATATCCATTGCCAACAACTCAGCTATGACGTATTCACAACGATGTAACGTCATAGAGATTTTGGCCACTCGGCGTTGATTGCGCGGTTTCCGTTTTTAATCCAGACTAGTGTTGAAAGTGAATAGAAAGCAGTTTTGTTTTGTATGACGGCGTACCTTGCTTGCTTTACCGGGTGGCAATTTCAGATGAATCATGATTTCCTTTATCATCGATTGTTCTGAAATTTTGGAAGAGTGGCGGGTCGTCGAGTATGTCATATCCTTGCCTACATAAAGATGTTTTAGTGCCCAATAGTCTATGGATTGTTATCGCAAAGTTAAAGGATTTGTGGGTGGTGATGAAATAAAGGTCTTGCCCCACTAAAGAGGCGCGGCGCGGCACGTAGCGGCAACTATTCTTTGTACAGTGCAAGTTTCATCCTAATCGGCGCAGTAATTATCAAGATATGGACGAAGTGTGTGAAGTCGGTTTTATTTTCAATCTTTTAGATTATCACTTATTAAAAACCAAAACTATACTAGTTGTTCGCCCCGAACTGAGACCTCGCGGTATCCATAAACTTGTACAGAGCGCCATCTATTGACATCATTGTAAAGTTCTGTAAAAAATATTGAAGCTCATTAAAAATTAAATAATTTCGTTTCCTTATAATATTTATCTAATTTTAGTATTTGTTGTTCAAGTACAGGATACAATTCAAATAATTGATAAGTTTCAGGCTCAGCCTTTCAGAAAATTGAGAGTTCTGAGGTCAACTTTGGACGTTAGAAAATCGCCACTTTGAAAGCCCCCCATTTCGTCAATTTTAGGGAAAAAATTAAAAAAAAAATATTTTTGAACTGTATTCCTAATTATCTTTAAAATGATATACCGCAACCTTATATAACGCTATAAAAATATTTTACTTCGCATTCGCTTCTATGAGAGCCCCCCTGAAATTAAGATTTTTATAACTTTTTAAGCCATAATCGGCGGGAAGCCATCCGTTTACATATTACATTTAAATTTAAAGTAATTACGTTCAGTAATTCAGAAGTTATAAGGCTCTGACAGACGGACGGACGGACAAGTGCAAATTCACTCAAGTAGACTCAGAGACCTTCGCTTCGCTCGGTCAATAATCCACTATATTATAAACAATCGATCAACATTTATTTAGCATAGAGAAATAAGACCGTCCCAACTCCCGATACAAAATGGGACAAGCATAAAGCCTCTTTCTGTGTCATAAGTCTATTAAAAAGGTTAACTGCGAGACACAGTTATTTATTGCCGAGCAACATTAAGATATTATGTGAGAGGGAAGAGATATTTTTGGCACGTATCGGCCTTGCTGTGCTCAAAGCACTTTATTATTATCTCCATCTTATGGTTGCGAGCCAAACGTGGAAGGCATGCGCAAACTGTACACTTTCTGCTTGAAGATAATTCTTTGCATTATCTTGACGGCCTCCGTGGCGCAGTGTTGAGCGCTGTTGCCTTAACGTGCGGAGGTCCCGGGTTTGATCCCCGGCAGGGTTTGGAAATTTATAATTTCAGAATTTCCCTGGTCTGGCCTGGTGGGAGGCTTCGACCGTGGCTAGTTACCACCCTACCGGCAAAGACGTGCCGCCAAGTGATTTAGCATTCCGGTACGATGCCGTGTAGAAACCGAATAGGGGTGTGGGTTTAATATAACTGCCATGCCCCAAACAGGTTAGGCCGTTACCATCTTAGGCTGCATCGTCACTTACGAACAGGTGAGATGGTAGTCAAGGGCTAACTTATAGTGGATATAAAAAAAAGATAAAAAGTAGCTTATGTCCTTCCCCGAGATACAACCTATCCCTGTACCAAACTTCATCAAAATCGGTTGAACAGATGGGTCGTGAAAGCGTAGCAGTAGTGACACACTTTCGCATTTATAATATTAGTATGGATAATGTATCCTCAGGATTCGAGATTTCTACTGATTCATTTTATATTTTCAAATTTCCATACCCATTAAACGTGGAGGTGAAAAAAGAATCCAAAGTGAATAGAGTTTATAATAATATGGCTGATATTTTTAAAACATCGGGCAATTGGCAAGGGTTATTGAACTACTCCAATTCAATATCAATATCCTCCATATTATTATGAAGTGAGCTAAAATACATTTGATCAAGAGAAACAATATCATAAAACTGGGGTCTATTCAAAATTGAAACATTGTTGGCATAAAAAACGGAGAAATGGAGAATAAAGCGTCACTGTTGTTTGTTATTGAACCTTAAAATTCACGTAAAAAATGCGGAAGTAAATTTGCGTAAGGTTATAAAAATATGAGTATGACCCGAGAGCTTGTAGCAAATTTTGACGGGGTGCTTTATTAGCCTACTTTAGCTGCTTATAGAAAACCACCAGCCAGTTCAACTACGGAGAACTTTTATGATTTTTTTAACATACAACTTACTTATTATTATGTATGTAAATTGAAAAAATCTCAGTATCATGAGATGAACGATGAGTTCGTTCAATAGTAGCTAATGATGGGGACCCCAAGTTCCTGGCAATGCAAACAAAAACTCGAATATTTTTAACACAACACGGATTAGCTCGTAGATCTAATGACTGACGACCTCCCTGACGTAGTGGTGAGCGCTGTGTCTTATAAGTGGGAGACTAGTTTATCAGATAAAAGAGAGAGAAGGGTCAATTCGGGGATTAATAATTTCTGAATTTTCTCTGGTCTGGCCTGGTGGGAAGCTACCACACTATCGGCAAAGACGTGCTAATAAACGATTTAGCATTCCAGTACGATGCCGTGTAAAATCAATTAGCAGTATGGGTTTAATATAACTGCGGTACCCCTAACAGGTTAGCTATTTCTACTAGGTGAGATCGTAGTCAGGGGCTAACTAGTGGGTAGTGGATAAAAGTAAAATAAAAAGTCTTCAAGCACCCAGTCAAATTTTACCACGGGTTCCTGGTCTATGCTATTTATACACCTGTGTTCTTCCTCTGCTATTGGATTGTAGTGATGATGGTATGTATTGTTCGTGCGTGCGGCTCTTTTCAGGCTCAATATAATATTGTGCGAGGTTAATATTTTTCTTCCGCCTATTTATTCATGATTTGTTGTTCAATTCAATTTACCAAGCGTTCCGATTTTAATAAAAGAGTGGCTTCGGTTTTATTCACGTATTTGAGATAAATGGTTTCCAAGAGTTATAAGTCTTGGAAACTTTAGTTTATTTAACTACTATCAAAATAGCACTGTTCCATAAGGAGCCGGTTTTAATGATCAATGCATTCAATATGATTTAAGAAATAATTTAATATGTCTAATAATTAATAATGTAATAATAATATTTGTAAGTATAATTTAATTTTAATAATGATATTTTGTAATGCAATCCAAAGACTTTGTCTTTGAAATGTTGACATAATATTGTTTGATTGTATTTATTATGGGTTCACACTACCTGAAATAAAATGTTTTTGATTTTTTTTTTAATGAAATAACAACCTATTTTTTTTTGTATTGACTATCATATTATTTTTTATCCGCACTATCTTATAGTATGAGAGGGACGGATAGTCACAGGTTGAACTCCATTTATATATAACTAGATGCTGCTCACGACTGCAGTTAAAGGGAAATATCCCAAAGAAACTTTGAATTTCCGGAGTAAATCAAAGAGTTTCTAGGTGGAAAAAAAACCCAGGTCACTATACTGATTCTATAACGCTCTAGGAGCGTGGACTAGAGGTCTGTGAGTAGATGCCGAACGCAGACATACTTACTAATATTATATACTTAATACCTACCTAGTTATATAATATACATAATGTCAAATTAGTCTCTGCGCAAAAACCCTGCGCGGTTTAAGCGGAGGCTTTTACAAGTATTTAAAATTGTAACAGTTCCACTTTTATATTGAATAAAGAAGAATAAAAAAAAAAACTCAGGATTATGGAATTGCAGAAGTTTTATTAATTTTAATCTCCCACCCCTACAATCTGTATCTGCAGTGGACATCTTTTGGTTGACGACGATGACGACACCAACTATTAATACGATGGTGGTTAAAGAGGAGATGTGTTTAATTTTGTTTTTAATATTATTCTAGTAGTACTAAAGTTACCCGTTTGTTCTATTTGTTAATCTATAATCTATGTATTGTTATTTTTACTGTATGTTCCTTGCTATATTTCACGGCCCTTCCCTCCAAAACAACTGTCATTTAAGCGTCTGTAAATAATGGTGGAACATCGAAATTGATAAACTGTTCTGCACATATTAATAAGTAAAGTCTTGATAAACAAAAAAAAAACATAGAAGGAACTTGGTTTTGTGTGTGCCGGCCGGCAGTGTGTGGTGAAAAGTGTTGTGCCACATCAATACTGGCGATCCAACTCCCGTGTTATTGGTAAGTTTATGTACGTTTATTTTATCTTCACACTGCAGCCAAATGAAAGATCAGACTGGATCCAGCGGAGATGAGCCTAGAGATCTTTCCTAGGCTTATTATTTAACAAGATGATTTCATCAAGTTTTAGTGAAAGTAACCGTAGTCTTTTTTTTACTTTCTCTGTCTACTCTCTTGAGTTTTTGGAAAAAAATAACTAGCGTCAAAGACAAATGACGTGAAAGTTTTTAGCAAATATCTTGGCCACGGAAATCAACCTTAAGCATGTTCTGATACACTCGAACAATTATATTAAATGACAAACAATTTACCCTTAACTCTCCTTTGATGTAGGTTTTTGATAGCGTATCTAATTTAAACGTACGGGTCAATAACTTTTGAGGTCTACCCTATATGTTACGAACAAAGCAATCAATTTGTAAATATAATACTGATAGTCTGTTATATACAGCTACGAAATATAAAAATAATAAAATATGTTTGTTATCGTATCTAATTAAAACTTACGGGTCAATAACTTTCGAGGTCTACCCTCCAAATTAGTTACGAATAAAGCAATCTATTTGTAAATATATAGCAAAGTGTATCCTAAATTAGGCAGCAGAGGACGACCATACATGGTATGGTCGTAGACTATCACTAGACCTAAGTCTTACTTTTGCAAACTATGGCATCAATGAAACAATTATTTATTTAAAAAAATATATAATACTGATTGCCCGTCAAGTACAGCTACGAAATATTAAACTAATAAAATAATTATGTTTGACAGCGTATCTAATTTAAACCTACAGGTCAATAACTTTTGAGGTTAACCATGGGTCTACCCTCTAAAGTTACGAATAAAGCAATCTATTTGTAGATAAATAATACTGATTGCCTGTCAAATACAACTAAGAAAAATATAAAAATAATAAAGTATGTAATTAGATAAATGTTCTAAATTGTACAAATAATAATAACTTGAGTATCCAAACAAAACCTTGCTATCAAATAATATTTACACTAGGCATAACAATATAAAAATAAATATTAATAAAGAACAATGCAATCAACCGGGATCTATAGCATAAACTGCTCTCTGATGCACATAGAAATTGAAAGGTCTCTTAGATCTCCATATTCGATCACCCATCTAGTTACCGATTTGAGTGGACGTAGCTTAACGATCACAATCGAGTGATATGCGACGTCACAAGTGGACCACTCGTCCCACGTCTGAGCAAATAACAGCTACCTAGTAACATAAATAATGTATACTACAGATTATTAAGGTGCATGATTTAAAGTCAAAGCCCAAGGGACGCAAGCGTTCGGATACTATAAGATCTTTGTCAATGCTGCATGTCAATACTACCAAAATATGTTGTAGCAACGTTTTCATTCTCTAGCATCACTGTAGCTGGTATTAACAATGGCAACCGCGCAATCAACGCCTAGCTTTAGTACTGAAACCTCACTAGCAGCATATTTGTCTTTGGACACGCTAACTGAATTGTAAAGTGCAGGGTGACGGGATAACAATGAAACACGCGTTTTGCATTGAGCTATTTTTAATGGCTTTATTTTATGTTTGAGCTAAAAATTACCACCACTACAATAGAGCTCTATTTTAGTTGAAGTGTTTAGTTGGGACATAAAGCTTCAAGGTCCTAAAATGCAATTCGTATCGCAATGTCTTCTATGGATTTATTTGTCAAATATAAGTTTGTGTACAATCAGTGATTAGTAACAATAATTAATAACAAAACAAAACAAAAATATTGGAAGAAGCTAGTAGAAATACTTTATCTTTAAAAATAAACACGTATATTTTAAATAAAGCCTTGGGCCCTTAATTTCTTTAGAACTATTGAATAAGGCAAATTCGAATCCTATTCCTATTCATTAATAAAGGGAACCCTTCTGAGCAAAATTTCAGCATTTCAGGTCCAAGGGTTTGGGTTTAGCATTGATGTAAGTTAGTCAGTAAATCAGGTATTTTCCTTTTAGAAGAAGATAAATAGATAATAAAATAAATAAATAAATAACAATGCCCTCTCGACCGAATTTCAGCCACAGCGCCCTATCCCCAGAGAGATTAGCCATCTGCGCGGGAGATATTATTAAAGTGCACAAGTGTGTGCACTCTCTGTTCTTTTACTCTCATAACTCGATAGAACGGAAAAGCCAATACAACCGGAGAGAGAGATCAGGCGCAGGTTTGACGGTCTAACGTGCTCCTCGAGGCACGGGGGTGAAACACCACCAACTTCCTAACTCCGGGCTAACACTGAGAATTAATTCTTGTCAGAAAAACCCAACACTTGTTGACTTGTTGGCTTGTTGTTGTTGAATATGGGGCTCGGACCCGGGACCTCGTCAGCCGCAGTCGCTACCATCTGAGACTGCATCATCACTTACCATCAGGTGAGATCACAGTCAAGGACTAACTTGTAGTGGATAAAAAAAAAGTCAAACATGCTAACTACTAGACCACCGAGGCAGTCATCATAAATATAATGAATAGATAAATAGCAAGAGAATAAAACAAATAACTAGCCTAGAAAGCAAAAGACGTCCGAGATCGGGACAAAACAACTTGCGAATCACTTTCCGAAGTTAAGTTTATTCAGCCTCTTAGGAATTTTTGGCAAGCGATGTCTTTTCACACGATGACGTATACACAAGGCTGTTAATTACGAGGCCCTTTGTTTCGCTCAAGAGTGACCGCTTTTGTAGCCAAATTTATTTTGTGTGAAGTGTGGGAAAAATTTTCGTGCAAAATATATTGAGGTTTTTTGGTTGGTGTCAGGTTGAATTTCATGTCATAAATTATGTGTAGGTACCATAATATAAACATCAAGGGTAGATACCTACTTCGTCTAGACTATAGCGTAGTAGTAAAGAGTGCTCGGAGTTTGATCGCAGGCACGCACCTTTTACTTTTCGGAGCTACGAGTATGTACGGTCGCGGTCTAAAAATGTTTACCAGTTTTCAAATGTAATATATTAATTATTCATATTTAAATACTAGCTGATGCCCGCGACTTCGTCCGCGTGGACTAAGTTTTTTCGATTCCCGCGGGAACTCATTAATTTTCCGGGATAAAAAGTAGCCTATGTATGAATGTATATTCTTTATAGCTGATGCCCGCGACTTCGTCCGCGTGGAATAATTTTTTCAGTTAATTTTCCAGGATAAAAAGTAGCCTATATTACTATCCCACGGTATAATCCCCCTATAATGGTGAAACAAGTACTTCTTCATATTTTAACGAAAGCCCAAATGCTGTTTCATGGCTATAGCTTGAGAAATTAAGGATTTTCATACAAACTCTCAACCCCTATTTCACCCCTTCGGGGGTGGAATTTTGAAAAACTGTAAAACACATATGTTTTCATTTTCAACCCGCAGCTCATATATCAAGTTTCATGGCTATAACTTGAGAAATTAAGGACTTTCATACAAACTTTCAACCCCTATTTCACCCCTTCGGGGGTAAAATTTCGGGATAAAAAGTATCCTATGTCCTACCTCGTAGTATGGGCTCAAATCGTGCCAAGTTTCGTTTGAATTCATTCAGTAGTTTCGGCGTGATGCGCGGCCAAGATACAGACAGACAGACAGACAGACAAAAATGAAAAAAATTACAGATTTGGCTTCAGTATCGAATAATGAGTGCCCTCCAAAAAAAAATTTCAAAATATCTTCAATGTACAGAATTGGACCTGTTACAGTTTTATTATAAGTATATAGATAGATAAATATATATTAAACTAAAATAAACAAATATTATACATTAATATGCTAAAAGCTAAATATTAAACTAACTATAAAATAAATTTAAAATAAATCCTTATATTATACCTACTTACAACAAATAAAAATAAAACCCTAATCAAAAAGACCACCCCTGGGCCAAAGGTACCCATCAAGCTTGCAGCATTGCCACGCTGAATGGCGATGGAAATTAGATTCTTTAAAAATTAGATTAATTGAAATTAGTTTTCAAATTAGATTCTTTAAAACAATGCGTACATTAAGGTCTAAAATGCTTAAGCAAGGTATTTATTACGTTTCAAAGTTATCAAACATCGAATTCAACAAACAGAGTATTATTGACATATTATTTATAATAATAGTTATATATTTTCTAATTTGAAGTTTGACACATTAACATCATCGCATTTGTTAACGTGATATTTATAAGCTATTGAGAGAGGTATTCTACATCTATCCTGTCGAGTTGCCACATTTGCCAGCTACTTAAATAGTTAAAAAATCTATGATCTATGCATAATCAAATCACTTAACGACCTTCTGACATCCATCCTCATGGTCCATGAAATTATGAACCTTAAGGTGGTAAACATTTTCTGACCGCGACTGTACTGTCATGTTTAAAATGAAGACAGCTGAAGGTCTTCATGAGTAGTTTATAGGACAGGTTAGTACTATTTTTATTTTTATTTTTTATTTTTTATTTTATTATGGAAACATACAGTTATAAAACATACAATAGGAGATACAGAAATAATAGCACTTAAACCAAAACAGTTTCCAAAGAATAATTTTGCACATATTTTTAGACAATTTTACAAAAGAAATAGTTGGGTATAACCGCTAAAAGAAACATAAACTTATGAAAATACTTTAAACTAAAACAGAAAAGAAGAAAAACATACAAAAACATACACACTGACAAATAATAACCTAGTTGGTTTTTGCCAAACTATCTTTAATACTAGACTTATACTTAGGGAGAGAGAGATGAAATATGTCATTGACAGAAAACGACTCATTATATTGGTTACAACACCTTTTTATAAATGTATTAGAACCATACTTTGTCTTGCTTGGAGCAATGCTAAACAGTTTTGGATGTCGAGAGTTAATCCGCGGACATCTTAAAGTTATTTTAGAAAGTAGGTAAGGAGAATCAACGCCATTATTCAGGAGTTTGAATAGAAGGATTTGATCTCTTTGAACACGTCTGCTAGCAGCTGAAAGTGGAGGATCAGGATTGCCGTCATAGTTGGTATTATTTGAAATATAATATTCAAGTCGTTTTATGTCGTATTACGTCGTTACTATGTTGTTTTGACGCGATGTTTATCCTTTATTGTAGAGATCGTAGGTATTATCACAGAACTAGCTGATGCCCGCGACTCCGTCCGCGTTGTTTAAGCATTTTTTTGATTCCCGCGGGAACACCTAAATTTTCTGAGATAAAAAAAAGTCTATGTCACTCTCCAGGTCCTCAACTATAACCATGCCAAAAATCACGTCGATCCGTTGCTCCGTTGCGGCGTGATTGAAGGACAAACCAACAAACCAACAAACAAACACACTTTCGAATTTATAATATTATTATGATACATAAAAATAGGTCTCGTTGGTCTAGTGGTTAGCATGTTCGACTGCGGCCGACGAGGTCCCGGGTTCGAGTCCCGGGTCCGGGGCCATAACAAGTATTGGGTTTTTCTGATAAGAAATTCTCAATACTAGCCCGGAGTTAGGAAATTGGCGGTGTTTAATGCCTCGGAGAGCACGTTAAGCCGCCGGTCCTGCGCCTGATCTCTCTCCGGTCGGCTCGGATTTTCCGTCCCTTCGGGCTATGAGAGTAAAGGAACAGAGAGTGCAAAAGTGTGTATGCGCTTGTGCACTATAATATCTCCCGCGCAGATGGCCAATCTCTCTGGAGATAGGCCGCCGTAGCCGAAATTCGTTCGAGAGGACATTAGTAGGTACCTTTCTGGTCTTATACAGCCCTACTGCAACGGATGGGCCATAAAATTAATTGTTATTAAAAAGGGAATATTTAGTCTGTATCATTGATTATATATAATCAAATGTCTGTATATACTGAGATACGTAATAATAATTTATTATATGCAAATAAATGTCGTTTATTTTAACGATGAAGCAAAACGTCCTCAGGATTCGTTCATGCCTGAATTGTCGATAATGTTTATTCTAGAAGGTGTTTGAATCTGCTAGTCCATATATAGCAAGCATGGTGGACTATGGCCTAAACACTTCATTCTAAAAGAAAAGCTATATTATGCTCATTAGTGGGCTTACAGATTCTCATTGTATTATTAGTATCTCTCTTTGCGCCGTATTCCTCATTGCTGAGGGTCATGACCCATTTCCATGAATCATATAATGGCAGGGGGTTTCTTGGGATAATAATGCGGTGGGTTCCCAGGTCCCTCCGCATACGACTCGACTAAGAGTACTATTTCAACTCTTACGTTTCTAACGATTATTATCAGATGTAAGTGATAATAACCGGGACCGATGGCATAACGTGGTGTTCGAGGCACGGAGGAAACGAAAAGGCCAAATTCGGACTACCAAATTCGGTCACCCATCCAGTTACCAACTTGGGCCAACGTTGCTTAACAATCGCAATCGACTGATATGCGTTATCGCAACTAGGCCACTCGTCCCTCATTCTATGTATAAGATTGAGAGAATTTCAAAAATCGCTCAATGTACCCTTTATCAGGTTTATAGCTACGTCGTGTTTTCGTAAAAATTTGATTGAACGACACCTACGGCAGAGCTGTTACAATTTTTGCGTAAATATTTCCGTTTTTTCGTAGCTTCATGTAGCACTACGTCGTGTCACACACCAAAATGTAGTGAAAAGCTCCGGATAGTCGACATTCTAGGTTTCCATTTTAGTAGTAAATTTTGCTAGCTTAGAGCTTTTTCACAAGCTTATGTATCTCTTGCCTACAGGATTATCGCGCTGCCGAACGGCTATGTAACTGCAAACTATAGCCTCGTTTCCTATGGTAACATTAATTCTGTATCATGTTGTAATTTATTTTTCTCACCTCCGGGCGGAAAGCGTCAATTTTCCTCCCGCTGCGCTAAACGAAAATGCCGCTTTCCGCCTCCGTCGAGGAGAAATAGTACATTACACATCTAGGGCAGTAAAATAAGAAATGTCTCAGATCACATGTAATTGTTGTCCGAGGCGAAGCCGAGGTCAATAAACATGTGATCTGAGGCTTTCTTATTTACTGCCCGTGGTGTGTATACTATTTTTCTCCTCGACGGAGGCGGAAAGCGGCATTTTCGTTTAGCGCAGCGGGAGGAAAATTGACGCTTTCCGCCCCGTCGAGGAGAAAAATAGTATACACACCACGGGCAGTAAATAAGAAAGCCTCAGATCACATGTTTATTGACCTCGGCTTCGCCTCGGACAACAATTACATGTGATCTGAGACATTTCTTATTTTACTGCCCTAGATGTGTAATGTACTATTAATAATTTACAACATGATACAGCTTCTTTAGCTTGATCTTTTAGCTTTTAATAGTTTATTTTTAGTAATTTGTAAGTGCAATTGTTAGTGAACTTATTATAAATTTGTTTTTGTCCACTACGCGGAACACGTTTTGTTGTGTCGCGGTAGTCTGTGCAGCTGCTTTAATAAGTGCAGACTTTTTTGTCCACTAATAAGATATGATATTTATTTATTGCAAAAATTCATGCTATCTCTGTGTCCCGTAGCAAACAGACATATAGACACACATTCGCAATTATAATAATACTAGCTGATGCCCGCGAATTCGTCCGCGTGGATTGAGGTTTCTTGATTCCCACGGGAACTCTTTAATTTTCTGTGATAAAAAGTAGCCTATGTATTATTATTTGCCAAATTTCATTCAGATCCGTCTTGCCGTTCTGACGTGATTGAGTAACACATCCATCCATACATTCATCCATCCAAACTTTCCCATTTATAATATTAGTACAGATAAACATGGCTTCTAAAAACTTCACGGCAGAGAAAAGGAGAGGAAAAGAGAAATCGAGCTTATTGTTGGTGCAATATTATGGTTTGTATACCCCTTGAAGTACAATGCAATAAGACAATACGATTTCCTAAAGGCTCGCTCGAATTGTAAAATGTGATCGAAATAAATCTAGTTGTCTCACAAAACCTATTCCTTCGGGATTTTTCCAGATTTAGCAAATTTGCGTTCCGAAATACCTGACTTCATCCAATTTCACTTTTGCGAATGTTTCAATACGTAAGCTGCATATTCATTGAAATCGGGGGATTTTTAGCGTTCCGTACCCAAAGGATGCCAACGGGACCCAATTACGAAGCCTTAATTGAAAGTACGTCCATCTGTCTGTCGGTGGGCTGGTTTGTATCTCATGAACCGTAATAGAGTGATAGTTGAAATTTTCACAGAGTGTGTATAGTCGCTGGATCCAGGCGGCGCAAGAACGTGGCTTATGGAGGACCCTATGGGAGACCTATGTCCAGCAGTGGACGACGACGACGACGTGTATATTGACGCTGTATCAACAAATAATAAAAATAAAATAAAAAGTAAATGGGGGTCATATACAGGAAACCTAATTTTTGAGCGCCTCTAGCTTTTACGATTACGAAAGCATTTAAAAAGACGTGTGTATTGACGCTTTATCAAAAAATAATAAAAATAAAATAAAATAAAAAATAAATGGGTCTCTACAAGAAACCTGATTCTTGAGCACCTCTCTAGCTTCCTTTACGCAAGTAGGTATTTTAAAACTAGATAGTATTAAACCTTGTACGATGATACAGAACCCTTCGCGTGCGAGTCCGACTCACACTTGTCCGGTTTTTTTATCTCTTTGCCCGAGAAGTAGGTACGTTGGATTAATCGAATGATGAATCGACTCGGAAACGGAGACTCAGGTATTTGAAACGTTAGATTTTCTGTAAGAGTTTTCAATTAGCATAGGAAAAGAGAACTCAATTTCTGGTTTATTTATTTATCTCTTCTTAATTCGATTTCAAATTGTGTATATTTTCAAAATCGGTTTAATAATTAATGGATCGTGACAAAAAAAAACAGATTAATAGACAGACACACTTTTGCATTTATACTATTTGTGCAAGTTAATCAAACGAATCAGCTGATTATATAAAAAAAATATTTATTGTTCCCATACATTATTATACACTAGCTCTGCCCACGACTTGTCCGCGCGGATTGAAGTTTTTTTGGTTCCCACGGGAAATTTTCAATTATCTGGGATAAAAAGTAGTCCATGTGTTATTCTAGACTATAATCTATCTCTGTGCGAAATATCATCCAGATCCGTACAGCAGTTCTGGCGTGATCGAGTAACAAACAACACAATCCATCCATCCAAACTTTCGCATCCATACTAATATTATAAATGCGAAAGTGTGTCTGTCTGTCTGTCTGTCTGCTACGCTTTAACGGCCTAACTACTCAACCGATTTTGATGAAATTTGGTACAGAGGTAGGTTACATCCCGGGGAAGGACATAGGCTACTTTTTATCCCAAAAATTTAAGAGTTCCCGCGGGAATCAAAAAACATCAATCCACGCAGACGAAGTCGCAGGCATCATCTAGTTTATAATATTAGTATAGATAAATATTGTCCCTTTTATAAACGTAATAATATAAAAGCAACTCGTGCACCTAATCTAGCACAAATGAGAACACTAATTCAACATGACCGTACGTAGGCGGAAACCACAGCAATAACATCGGCCAACTTATCCTAAAGGATATTATTAAAGTTGGCCGTGGAACACAAATCCTGCCCCACGCAAGTCAATATGTTCCCACAATCGCAATTTATATCTACTCCACTAACTAGTTTCGGAGTTCCAGTTGCAAGACTATTTGTGAGAGTTCCGCCTGCCAATAACGCTAATTGGGAATTCAGTATTTATGAAAAGCACAGAACTTCCAGCACTAATTTCCAGTAAATTTCACACATTTATAGCCCCACAAACTTATCTGCCGCCGACAGCGTCTCTGCTATCACATCAAATAAATATAATAAATGCGAAAGTTTGGATGGATGTATGGATGTATGAATGGATGTTTGTTACTCAATCACGCCCCAACGGCTGAACGGATCTGGATGAAATTTGGCACAGAGATAGATTATATTCTGGAATAACACATAGGCTACTTTTTATCCCGGAAAATTAAGGAGTTCCCGCGGGAAACGAAAAACCTCGATCCACGCGGACGAAGTCGCGGGCATCAGCTAGTCGCTAATAAATGTTTAAAATAATTATAAACAAAACTCATAGTCATAAAAATTAGTTCCAATTTTGGCCACTGGGCCAGATAAGTTTGTGGGACTGTACACATCTGTGGAATTTTTATTATTCGAAAAAAGAACTGTTTGATTCGGTATAGAACGGAGAATCTTACTGGGAACTCTTTGTTGAATAATTAATTATTCTTATAGTGAATTTGTGAGTGAAACGTACAATTGAAACCACATCTGATTATTGAAATATTTATTACCATCGTTTTACCGATTTTGATGAAATTTGGTACAGGCTACTTTTTATCCCGGAAAATTAAGAAATTCCCGCGGTAATTAAAAAGCTTAATTATAATAATACTAGCTGATGCCCGCGACTTCGTCCGCGTGGATCGAGGTTTTTCGGTTCCCGCGGATACTCCTTAATTTTCCGGGATAAAAAGTAGCCTATGTGCTATTCCAGACTATAATCTATCTCTGTGCCAAATTTCATCCAGATCCGTTCAGCCGTTCGGGCGTGATTGAGTAACAAACATCCATCCATACATCCATACATCCATCCAAACTTTCGCATTTATAATATTTATTTGATAATTATTTTCTCTGTAAGTGAATTTTAACAACAATAACAATTCTTTGAGAAAATAAATTATTTAACCGGGTATATTTATCAGGTACTTTTTCACACGCCAAACTTTTTTTTTAATGCGCTGAACTGCAATTAATTGAAAGTAAAAAAACAGTTGGAAGACTTTTGGAAAACTCTAGCTAACGGCGTCGTGATATAATATATGGTTTCTTTTGGGACTAAATGACGCTCGCGACTTCGTCGGCATGAATTTAGGTTTTAGAAAAATTTTGAAAAGAAACCTTTTGATTTTCCGAGATAAAAAGTAGCCTATTTCCGTCCATAGAGCTCTGTATATTCGCAAATTCAGTTGAACTCACGAAGCGTAACAGACAGACATACAGACAGTTTGAAATTCCCGTGAAATCTCTTTGAAACCTGGAAGCAATCGACTCTATATTCAATGCCCCAGAAAATAGTTCACATTAATTTTGTAACATTTTACTTATTTTATACAACTAATTCAGAATTTCTTGTCTTACGGTGGCGACACAATCAACAAGTGAAAAAGCCTCGTCATAAAATAAAGATTAAAAAAAACCCCTTTTGCAAAAGTTTACTTTCCAAACCGGTGCTAAATTATACGAGTATGATAAGATAAAATATGGACACAGAAAATTTGTGTTTAATTCGATCATTAATCATGGCTAGTATCTAACCCAAAAAATAAATAACACGCACGTAACATTCTAAATTGGGTATTTGACAACTAGTCAAATCAGCAACTTTTTTTCAAACGTCAAAACGCGTGCTTAGAATGGGATTTTGTATGAAATATTGCATAGTCACGTCATCAAAGTTCGACGTACTTTTTTACTTTAATCGATAGTTTAAAATAGTTTTTCAACACAAAACTAACAGGGGACGTGGATATTACGACTTTTGGGATATCCTCTATTGAATAATCACAAAAAAATAATTTATTTTAATAGTTGTCAAATACCCAATTTAGCACCGGATCACTCCCGCACAATATTCATCCCCCAGCGATTTATTGGTGATCCGCAAAATCAACACGCGCACAAAAAATTTATGGCCCGACAAAAAACTATTTTTATTGACACAATTTCGCTGACACTAAACAATGTCCGATTTAAAAGCTTTTATTTGTTCCGTTTTATGGGGAACTTCCTTTTTTTGTTCTTGTTTACCGAACTCGGCTGGTATTAATAGTTGATGAATATTATTTACTGCGGATTCGATTAGGACCACAGTTGGGTATTGGCAACTAGTCAAATTAGCAACTGTTTTTTAAAAGTCAAAACGCGTGCTTATAGTATGGGATTTGTACGAAATATTGAATAGTGACGTCATCAAAGTTTGACGCACTTTTTTACTTTAATCAGTAGTTTAAAATAGTTATTCAACATAAAACTAATAGGGGACGTGGATACTACAACTTTTGGGAGATCCTCTATAGTCTATTTAATAATCGCTAAAAAATAATTTATTTGAATAGTTGTCAAATACCCAATTTTTATGGGGGGTTGTGTCTAAGCTGAACGTGCCTATTAATTTGACTACTGCTTTTTAACCGACTTCCAAAAAAGGCGGAGGTTCTCAATTCGGCGCGTATGTTTTTTAGGGTTCCGTACCCAAAGGGTAAAAACGGGACCCTATTACTAAGACTCCGCTGTCTGTCTGTCTGTCTGTCTGTCTGTCTGTCTGTCTGTCTGTCTGTCTGTCTGTCTGTCTCCAGGCTGTATCTCATAAACCGTGATAGCTAGAAAGCTGAAATTTTCACAAATGATGTATTTCCGTTGCCGCTATAACAACAAATACTAAAAATTAAAAATATATATATATTAAGGGGGGTCCCCATACAATAAACGTGTTTTTTTCGTATTTTTTTGCTCAATATTAAAAACGGTAACAGGTAGACGGTTCAAATTTTCACAGAATATTAACTTGTATATTACCTTTCAAAATAAATAATTAAATATCAATAAAGTAAATATTAAAGGGGGGCTCCCATACAACAAACGTAATTTTTTGATATTAACAATAAACCTCTACAAACAAAGTTAGTTTTGCGGTTCATTTCGTCTTGTTTTTAATACGTCATAAATCGTAAAACTTACTACAGGTTTGTACGGAACCCTCGGTGCGCGAGTCCGACTCGCACTTGGCCGGTTTTTTGTTTCTTTATGAATTTTAGACTTCCAAGCATGACGATATTTGAACATGCAGTTACGCACGTCTTACAAAAGTTTATAGCTACTGCTAATGGTATATCAAATGCGTTTTAGAACTGCACTTTAATTTTTCATTTTTAGGGTTCCGTACCCAAAGGGTAAAAACGGGACCCTATTACTAAGACTCCGCTGTCTGTCTGTCTCCAGGCTGTATCTCATAAGCCGTGATAGCTAGAAAGCTGAAATTTTCACAAATGATGTATTTCCGTTGCCGCTATAACAACAAATACTAAAAATTAAAAAAATATATATATATTAAGGGGGGTCCCCATACAATAAACGTGTTTTTTTTCGTATTTTTTTACTCAATATTAAAAACGGTAACAACAACACGGTTCAAATTTTCACAGAATATTAACTTGTATATTACCTTTCAAAATAAATAATTAAATATCAATAAAGTAAATATTAAAGGGGGGCTTCCATACAACAAACGTAATTTTTAAGCAATTTTTTTTAATAATTTAAAACTTACTACAGGTTTGTACGGAACCCTCGGTGCGCGAGTCCGACTCGCACTTGGCCGGTTTTTAGTTTTTACGTAATATATATAACTAGTTAACTATATGTACCTATTATTGTGATTTAAATTTATATTGACTTTTTCTAGATAATGTTGTGTATACATAATTAGGGTTGTAACTTGGATCCTGTTTTGAATTGCTTGTATTTTGTCGATGTGTTCGTGGCAACCTGTTTTGTGTACCTTTTTAATAAAATAAAAAAATAAAAAATGTCTATGCAATGTTTCAACCGCACGTTGATAAAGGCGGAAGATCCTCACCCGTTGTCCTACGTGAGCGACAAACGCGGCAACGCGACGCGAGGCGACGCGACGCGACAGCATCAAACAGTAGCTGACCCTTCACGTGGCCTACGTTGTCGCGTAAACAAGTTTCTCATTTTCACCTAGGACAACGGGTGAGGTGTAACGCTCACAGATTGGAGAGGAGTTGGGGCGACTTTCTTGATAACAACTCAAAGTAAGAGGTATTTACATTGGTTCGTTTGAGACTCCGTTAATGACTCCGGGATTTTTCAAAAAATCTAAATCCACACGAACAAAACCAAAATAAAACCCTTTTAAATTCACATGTATGAAGTTGCAGGCTTCAGCTGGTTAATGTTTACCTGTGAGACGAAATAAAAATATAAATATCCAAACTAATCCATACTAATAATTGAAAAACAACAAATCCAAATTTTTAAATACAAATTTTATTAATAAATTAATTTATAATTAAATTGAATTGTGAATTTGCGCGAAATAAAATTACGAAAATAAGTTGAGAAAAAATCCATGTTAATAATCAATTGATTTACATAAATAACAACAGTAGAAGTGAAATATTATATTGAAGCCATGTTTTTTTAACAAATGTTCTGCTGGAGAAGGCCAAAAACATAATGATCATTGGTCATGATGGAAAGTGTAGTGACAGGACACAGATTCAAAACTATCCATGAACGACTAGGAGACAAATTGGAACTGATTCGGTTTGATCCATTTATCCAGCGTGAAGGCATATACAAATTTCATAGTTAAGATTGACACCCGGCGTCCCGGCGTATTTGGGGTGGCAGGCAGCAGAGGGCTCGTTTTCCCGGGCCTTTCGACTTCAAAACTTTTCAGTTTCTTATTTTTAAGTTTTTTCTTTTGTGTGTATTTTATCATTAACTTTTAATTTTTTATTGCTTTTTGTAATTTATTAAGCTGTTTTCTTGTCGCCAATTCAATGAGTGCTTCAGTTGGTAACCTTGGGAATAATTCATCACTGGAAAGCCAACTGCTCTGTAAGTACTGTTCCCAACCTAAGTATTTCAAAAATAAAACAGGCCTTAACATACACATTGGAAAAATTCACAAAATTGTTTCGGTAAACCAGCAGTCACAAATTACTCAAATTCAAAATTCTGCACCAATTAATACCTCAAATATTTCATCAACTGAATTTTGGCAACATCTTAGCTTTTTGAAAAACAATGTACCTATTATTAAACGTATTCCTAGAGGTTCACGTTTAATTGTAGCAAACACTTTAAAGAAAACGATTAATGATGTAGTTACTCAAAATACTACTCAAAGTTGGGAACATTTACTAACTTTTGCTTACAGAGTTTTAAATGTAGACAAAAGCGAGAGCTGCTCCCTTACTCAAAAAATAAAAAATAATTGCGGTAAATGTTATGACAAAAATTCTGGTTATAACAATAATATTCCAGAAGTAAATAATAAAATCAACAAAAGATTTGACTCTGTATTATATATTGAAAATAAAATTAGTGATGGCGATTATAAGGGTGCAGCTCGGCTTTTATTTTCAAGTGATGTGTTGGCCCCTGAAACAGAAGAGACCTTAGAGGCTCTTCGTTCAAAACATCCGGAGCCTATTTCTCCTGTTCTATCAGATCTGAATATCGCAGACACAACTTCGCTTCTGGCTAAGGCGGAGGATGTTCGTGCTGCTGTATTGTCTTTCAGAAGTGGTTCTGCTGGCGGTATAGATGCTATATCGCCACAGCATTTTAAAGATTTAATTGGTATAAACGGTGATATTGGTAAAGAACTTTTAAAATCAATCACAAATTTAGTTAACTTAATGTTATCAGGCGCAGTACCTAAAGAAATAACACCAATTTTGTATGGCGCAAATCTTTGCGCTCTTGCCAAAAAAGATGGTGGTGTACGACCCATTGCTGTGGGTTCATCCATAAGACGCATTGTTTCCAAAATCTGCTGCAGGAACATTGCGCCATCTATGTCAGAATTTTTTCAACCTATACAGCTAGGCTTCGGATGTAAGGGTGGTTGTGAAGCTGCAGTTCACGCTGCTCGTACTTTTCTATTAAACTCAGGCGAGGAGGTGTTGCTGAAAGTTGATGTTAAAAACGCATTTAACTCAATTGATCGTAACATCCTCCTCTCTGAGGTTAAAAACAAAATTCCAAAAGTTTTCCCTTACCTTTGGCAATGTTACGCGGAACCTTCCAAATTATTGTATAAATCCAATTTTCTAAGCTCTGCTGTAGGTTGCCAACAGGGGGATCCGCTGGGACCTGCCATGTTCAGTTTGGCTATTCACCCAATTATTTCGGAATTGAATTCTAAATTTAACATTTGGTATCTAGATGATGGAACTTTAGGAGGTGAAGCTTCATCTGTTTTAGGCGATCTTACGGTTTTAATTGAACAATTTAAATCTGTTGGTTTGGAATTGAATTTTGGCAAGTGTGAGCTCTATATTCCAAATTCAATGGAAACCCAAAAAAGACAAATAATTACTGAAAAATTTAATAATTTGGCACCAGGAATCAAAATTTTAAGTGAAGACTCGCTTCGCCTTCTTGGGGCTCCCGTCTTAGTTGATTCTATTCCGCTTTTTATCAATGACCAAATTACTAAATTTGATCAATGTTCGGAACGCCTCTTCCAAATTAATTCACACATGGCCCTTTTTATTATAAAATACTGTCTTTTCATTCCAAAATTTACCTATTTTCTTCGATGCTCACCACTTTGGAAATTCCTACCCTTATTGAATGATTTAGATAAGAAAATTCAAAACACTCTGTCCAAAATTCTAAATTGTCCTTTAGATGGGACGTCATGGACACAAGCTTCTCTCCCAGTTCGGTACGGTGGTTTAGGCATTCGTAAAATTAGCAGTGTATCATTACCTGCATTTCTATCTTCTGCTTATAGTACGTTTAAGCTCTTTGGCAATATTATAAACCAATCATTAGGTTCCATTGAGCTGTCGTATTTGGCAGAAGCTAGAGTTGCTTTCAATGTGGCATGTCCTAGTAAGGAACCAGTATCTTTGTTTTCTCAAAGACAATGGGACGACGCACTGTGTTCGGATGTTTTGCAGGAGCTTATAAATTCATCACCTACTGCAAGCGACCGTGCTCGCCTTCTTGCGGCGTCTACGAGGGAATCAAGTTACTGGCTTCAAGCTCTCCCGTCTAAGCATTTAGGCACTCTGTTGGACCACCTCACTCTGACGATTGCGGTTGGTCTTCGACTTGGCGCCAAGTTACAGCAGCCACATCTTTGCCACTGTGGTGTGGCAGTGGACGCGTATGGCCATCACGGGCTTTCTTGTATTAGAAGTGCCGGTCATCTTTCGCGTCATGCTTCCCTGAATGACATCATTCGTAGGTCTCTTGCCACCGCTAAAGTGCCTGCAGTTTTAGAGCCTAATGGCGACCTCCATGACGGCGGGGGCGGCAGCGACTAATGCAGAAAGAGCCAAGAGGCGCAAGTATGAAATTATAGAACATAATTTCATTTTTGTGCCTTTTGGTGTTGAAACCCTGGGGTCGTGGGGCGAAGATGCTAGATCCTTTTTTAAGGATCTATCTTCTCGTCTCACAGAGTCCACAGGTGACCGGAGGGCTGGCAGTTACCTCGGCCAACATATAAGTTTGGCTATTCAGCGAGGTAACGCAGCCAGCGTTCTGGGCACATTGCCTCATTACAGCGGCATAGATGATATTTTTAATGTTTAGTTTTTAATTTAGATTTAATTTAGTTTTTAATAGTATTATATTATATATCAATATATTATGTATAATATTCCTTAGTACTTAAAAAATATCTTATTGTAATTAATTAATTGAAAAATTTAATTGAAAACTCTGAAAAATACATATATCCATACTAATATAATATTATTATAATTGCTAAAGTGTGTCTGTCTGTCTGCTACGCTTTATCGGCCCATCTTTTCAAAGTATTTTATTAAAAACTAGCTGATGCCCGCGACTTCGTCTGCGTGGTTTAAGTTTTTTTTGATTCCCGCGGCAACTCCTTAATTTTCCGGGATAAAAAGTAGGTATGTCACTCTCCAGGTCCTCAACTATGCCCATGCCAAAAATCACGCCGATCCGTTGCTCCGTTGCGGCGTGATTGAAGGGCAAACCAACAAACCAATAAACCAACAAACCAACAAACAAACACACTTTCGCATTTATAATATTAGTATGATTGATACAGATGTAGGTTGTATCACAGCTTTCCCGTGATAGCTACGTTCCGGCTTTTATGCCGGAAAATTTACGGGTTTCCACGGGAATTAACAAAAACTTATTCCACGCGGACGAAGTCACGGGCATCATCTAGTAATCAATAATTTTTATTTACATTTTTATATACCCCTATTCGGTTTCTACACGGCATCGTACCGGAACGCTAAATCGCTTGGCGGCACGTCTTTGCCGGTAGGGTGGTAACTAGCCACGGCGGAAGCCTCCCACCAGGCCAGACCAGGGAAAATTCAGAAATTATAAATTCCCAAATTGACCCTGCCGGGGATCGAACCCCGGACCTCCGTACGTTAAGACAACAGCGCTACATACTGCGCCACGGAGGAATTTCTTTAAATATTAGAAGATACTCGTAAAACATACTCTTTTGAGTTATTTGGTAATTTAATATCCACGTCGTTGTTTAATTTTGTGTAATTTTTAACAAAGCATCCCACGTTGAACCTTTGTGTCTTTGTGAAATTCGTAAAAGAGAAAGGTACCTACATCGATGTTTTCCCCGATTCGATAAAATTCCCGGGGGAACTCTGTAATTTTCCAGGGTAAAGATGAATTATATCGTCTAATACGCTTAGTAATAAGCAAATTCCTCTTTCTGTGCTAATACGCACTGCTTTAATCTTCTTATAAATATACTAGCTGATGCCCGCGACTTCGTCCGCGTGGACTAAGTTTTTTCGATTCCCGCGGGAACTCATTAATTTTCCGGGATAAAAAGTAGCCTATGTATGTATGTATGTATATTCTTTATAGCTGATGCCCGCGACTTTGTCCGCGTGGAATAAGTTTTTCAGTTAATTTTCCAGGATAAAAAGCAGCCTATATTACTATCCCACGGAATAATCCCCCTATAATGGTGAAACACGTACTTCTTCATATTTTAACGAAAGCCCAAATGCTGTTTCATGGCTATAACTTGAGAAATAAAGTATTTTCATACAAACTCTCAACCCCTATTTCACCCCTTCGGGGGTGGAATTTTGAAAAACTATGAAACACACATGTTTTCATTTTCAACCCGCAGCTCATATATTATCAAGTTTCATGGCTATAACTTGAGAAATTAAGGGCTTTCATATAAACTCTCAACCCCTATTTCACCCCTTCGGGGATGGAATTTTGAACAACTGTGAAACACATATGTTTTCATTTTCAACCCGCAGCTCATATATTAAGTTTCATGGCTATAACTTGAGAAATAAAGGATTTTCATACAAACTCTCAACCCCTATTTCACCCCTTCAGGGGTTGAATTTTGAAAAAATGTGAAACACATATGTTTTAATTTTCAATCCGCAGCTCATATATCAAGTTTCATGGCTATAACTTAAGAAATTAAGGACTTTCAAACAAACTTTCAACCCCTATTTCACCCCTTCGGGGGTAGAATTTCGGGATAAAAAGTATCCTATGTCCTACCTCGTAGTATGGGCTCAAATCGTGCCAAGTTTCGTTTGAATTCATTCAGTAGTTTCGGCGTGATGCGCGGCCAAGGTACAGACAGACAGACAGACAGACGAAAATGAAAATAAAACCGGCCAAGTGCGAGTCGGACTCGCGCACCGAGGGTTCCGTACAAACCCAGCCCCCCTAGCATGGGCCGAGAGAATTTTCTCCCCGAGGAAAGGATAAAATTTTTATTCCTAAATAAATAAATAAAAACGCTAAATAACGGTGGGTAAATAGTCCCCCGAGTCCCCGTGAAATGTCAAACGGGGATAAACTTCTCCTCTCCCCTGTTGCCGTGTTCTGAGAGGTGGTTAAGTTAATTTTATCTCTTGTCAGTGGATAAAATCGGGGGATAAATTTTTTATCTCCGGCCCATACTAGCCCTGCTGTAGTAAGTTTTACGATTTATGACGTATTAAAAATAAAAATTACGTTTGTTGTATGGGAGCCCCCCTTTCATATTTACTTTATTGATATTTAATTATTTATTTTGAAAGGTAATATACAAGTTAATATTCTGTGAAAATTTTAACCGTCTACCTGTTACCGTTTTTAATATTGAGCAAAAAAATACGAAAAAAACACGTTTATTGTATGGGGACCCCCCTTAATATATATATATTTTTAATTTTTAGTATTTGTTGTTATAGCGGCAACGGAAATACATCATTTGTGAAAATTTCAGCTTTCTAGCTATCACGGTTTATGAGATACAGCCTGGAGACAGACAGACAGACAGCGGAGTCTTAGTAATAGGGTCCCGTTTTTACCCTTTGGGTACGGAACCCTAAAAATTACAGATTTGGCTTCAGTATCGAATAATGAGTGCTCTCCAAAAAAAATTTTCAAAATATCTTCTATGTACAGAATTGGACCTGTTACAGTTTTATTATAAGTATAGATAGATAGATTAAAGGAAAAGGCGACTGACTGACTGATCTATTAACGCATAGCTTAAACACTGAATGGATGGAGTATAATATGTACGAAATGAAAGGCGCATTTTGCAGGTAAGCGCGCTCCACCTTAAACTACACTATCAGGGGTCAGTATCATGCGATGGTAGTATGCCAATAAAACAAAAAACCGGCCAAGTGCGAGTCGGACTCGCGCACCGAGGGTTCCGTACAAACCTGTAGTAAGTTTTACGATTTATGACGTATTAAAAATAAAAATTACGTTTGTTGTATGGGAGCCCCCCTTTAATATTTACTTTATTGATATTTAATTATTTATTTTGAAAGGTAATATACAAGTTAATATTCTGTGAAAATTTGAACCGTCTACCTGTTACCGTTTTTCATATTGAGCAAAAAAATACGAAAAAAACACGTTTATTGTATGGGGACCCCCCTTAATATATATATTTTTTTAATTTTTAGTATTTGTTGTTATAGCGGCAACGGAAATACATCATTTGTGAAAATTTCAGCTTTCTAGCTATCACGGTTTATGAGATACAGCCTGGAGACAGACAGACAGACAGACAGACAGACAGACAGACAGACAGACAGACAGACAGACAGACAGAACGACAGACAGCGGAGTCTTAGTAATAGGGTCCCGTTTTTACCCTTTGGGTACGGAACCCTAAAAACGATATGACGGATCCAACCCCACTTTTTTGGATGTAATACCCGTCATAGTTATTTTGTAAGTAAAAAATTTAGCCTATGTTACCCGGACAATATTAACGAATCGATTGACATCTCATATTTTATCAAAATCGACCCAGTAGTTTAGACGGTACGGTGGAACACCCTTAAATACACACATACATAGATAGTTTTTTTTTATCCACTACAAGTTAGCCCTTGACTGCGATCTCACCTGATGGTAAGTGATGATGCAGTCTAAGATGGTAGCGGGCTTAACCAGTTAGAGGTATGGCAATTATATTAAACCCAAACTTACCCCTAGTCGGTTTCTACATGGCATCGTACCGGAACGCTAAATCGCTTGGCGGTACGTCTTTGCCGGTAGGGTGGTAACTAGCCACGGCCGAAGCCTCCAGGCCAGACCAGGGAAAATTCAGAAATTATAAATTCCCAAATTGACCCTGCCGGGGGTCGAACCTGGGACCTCCGCACGTTAAGGCAACAGCGCTCAACACTGCGCCACGGAGGTAAACGGGCGGGGGACGGAGATAGTCTGCAAAAATCATAACCCTTATGCCGTAGTAGGATAAAAAAGCCCGAAAAGCCTGCCTTTAACAACACGAATCTCAAGCGTTTTGTCAATAAAGGGACTCGAGCGCCACTCACTATTATTGGCATAACCCTATCACTTTACAGAACGGGATTCCAAATGCCAACAGGCTTCCATTCAATAGGCAATAACCCAAAGGAAATGATATAAGTACGCAGCGGGATAGTTGTGTGAAAAAGGGCTATGTTCTGAGTAATATTGTCAAATCAACCTTATTGTGAAATAAATCGTGTGTATTATTTAAGAAAATGTTTTGCTCGTCGACGATTTTATTCCATCATAGACTACTTTTTATCCAGGAAAATTAAAGAGTTGCCGTGAGTATTAAAAATTTTTTTTTTTTATCCACTGCAAGTTAGCCCTTGACTGCGATCTCACCTGATGGTAAGTGATGATGCAGTCTAAGATGGTAGCGGGCTTACCTGTTAGGGGCATGGCAGTTAATTAAACCCATACCCCTATTCGGTTTCAAGCCACAAGTTTACCCCCTACCAATAAGTGCTCAACGCGGCTTATGAAGTTTTCACTTCAAAAATGTTCTCGAAGGTGTGTGTAGTCTGCCAATCCGGACTTGACCAGCGTGGTGGACTACGGCCATACCCTTCTCATTTCGAGAAGAGACTCGTGCTCAGTAGTGAACCGGACGATAAGAGAAGAAGTGCCTAATACAAAATCTCATCACTTAGAAAGCATGAGGTTGACGCAAACCAATCTATTATTATGTACCTAGTACCCGTGTCTCCGGTATTTCTTCGCCTCGGATGAAATGAAAGCATTTCTTTTCATCTGCGGCGGTAACAAAGGTGCTCAAGCAATCTCTTGTGCCGACTTTTATATCAATCTTTTACAATAACTTTTCTTGTCACATTGTTGTCTCTCGACGCTACAGTAGGGCATAGGTATAGATACAATCGTATAAAAATACAAACTGATATTTTAAATGCGTCGTCCGCGACTTCGCGTGAAATATGTTTTTTAAATTCCCTCGGTAACTCCCTAATTTTTCGGGTTAGTATAATATTATAGCCTATGACACTCACAAATAATGTGGCTGTCTATTGGTTCCAGAATTTTCTAAATAGGTTCAGTAGATCGAGAGATTACCCCCTACAACCTCACAAACTTTACCTCTTTATAATATTAGTACTAGCTGATGCCCGCGACTTCGTCCGCGTGGATCGAGGTTTTTCGTTTCCCGCGGGAACTCCTTAATTTTCCGGGATAAAAAGTAGCTTAAGTGTTATTCCAGACTATAATCTATCTCTGTGCCAAATTTCATCCAGATCCGTTCAGCCGTTGGGGCGTGATTGAGTAACAAACATCCATCCATACATCCATCCAAACTTTCGCATTTATATTATTTATTTGATAGATTTTTAAAGTCGCTACTTAGCTGATTTTGAAGAAATCTGGGAAAGTTAAAAATTGTATATATAGTAACTACAAATAATTAAATGCAGATCACGATATTCCTGATTCCTGATTTATAGTTAAACCAAAAAAAATAAACCGGCCAAGTGCGAGTCGGACTCACGCACCGAGGTTTCCGTACAAACCTGTAGTAAGTTTTACGATTTATGACGTATTAAAAACAAGACGAAATGAACCGCAAAACTAACTTTGTTTGTAGAGGTTTATTGTTAATATCAAAAAAACTATGCTAGTTAGAGCGTTGGTTTTATTTTTCCTGTAAAATATACATAAGTTTCTATTGACCATAATTATTTCAGATTTTTCAATTGGTAAACTTCGGAGATAAGGGGGGGGGAACGGTATTTTTTTCGACATTTTGCCCGATAAATCAAAAACTATTATGCATAAAAATAAATATAAAATCGTTTTAGAATGTAGAAGTATAGCCCTTTCATATGATATCCCACTCAGTATAGTTATCATACTTAGAAATTTCAAACCCCCGATTTTCCCCCTTTTTTAATTAAACTAAAAATTATTCTCGATTTTTTTTTATTTTAATGATGTTAGGCCACTATTATACACAACTATTCCAAATTTCATGTCGATAGCTTTAATAGTTACTGAAATAATCGACTGTGACAGACGGACGGACGGACGGAGAAAGTCGCACCATAATGGTTCCATTTTTACCATTTTGGTACGGAACCCTAAAAAAACAAATAGAGTGCTTTTTCACAAAAAGAAATTTCGCATCAATCCCGTGGAATTAATTCATAAATACGGAAATGTATAATTTTGCATTGCTTTGATAGGAAACGAATGTATTTAATTTAAAAAAATATGTGACTGCAATTAAGGTGCCGCTTGCCGCTAGAGGACTTCTATCTTTACTTCCATTTTTATTACTATTTTAATATCACAGGGAATCTACTGATCCTACGAAAATAAAATCGTAAGTTTTTTTAAGAAAACGAGTGTATAAAAGAAATACCTCACGTTTCATATTCGTATTTATAAAAAAACACAAAATGATATGACAAAATTCGAATATCCATAGAGAATGGAAGCGGACTATCTGTGTCTATGGAAATGGTATAGTTGGAAATATTGGATTTTTCATCGAATCCGTATAGCCACTGTTTTTCAGTGTAGCACTATTTTTTGTTCGCAAGCATTGTTTTACTCGTTTGCAGTTCGGTTACGTGTGTTGCAGTTGTTTTTAACTTTTCAGTTTCTAGTTAGCGATACTTAAAGATACAGTTCAGTTTAAAGTTTAGATTAGGTTCGTTTTCACGGATTCAATGTTAACTCTTATACACGATAATTAACGCGATACAATAATGATAGATAACTATAATAATGAGTATAATGTTATAGTAGCGGAACAGAGGCTTAGCAATTTTTTTAAACAACATTTATTTATTTATTTATTTATTGATAGGAAATACCCGATAAGACATTACAGTTTCCCAATACGTCTTAACGGGCTACAATATTACATTTAAATTGCACATACATAAAAAAAGCATTAAAAAACCAGAACAATAAACAACACACTATTAATTAAATTTAAATAACAACATAAGTAATCCGAGCTATATTTAAAATAAAAAAATTAAAAAAAAATCCTTTAGTTAGTGCGTTAAATTGTTGCAGAAATAAAAAGAAAATAAATTAAAAAATCTACGAAAAGGACTAGCAACAACACAAAAGGTCGCAAACTCAGCCTAGTGCTGGGTATTGCCTATCAATACCCAGCGCTGATTTTCAGTTTGCTCCTGACGAAAGTATTAAAAAACCGGCCAAGTGCGAGTCGGACTCGCGCACCGTGGGTTCCGTACAAACCTGTAGTAAGTTTTAAATTATTAAAAAAAAACTACTTACTAGATCTCGTTCAAACCAATTTTCGGTGGAAGTTTGCATGATAATGTACATCATATATTTTTTTTAGTTTTATCATTCTCTTATTTTAGAAGTTACAGGGGGGGGGACACACATTTTACCACTTTGGAAGTGTCTCTCGGGCAAACTAATTCAGTTAGAAAAAAATGATATTAGAAACCTCAATATCATTTTTGAAGACCTATCCATAGATACCCCACAGGTATGGGTTTGATGAAAAAAAAATTTTTGCGTTTCAGTTCTAAGTATGGGGACCCCCAAAATTTATTGTTTTTTTTCTAGTTTTGTGTGAAAATCTTAATGCGGTTCACAGAATACATCTACTTACCAAGTTTCAACAGTATAGTTCTTATAGTTTCGGAAAAAAGTGGCTGTGACATACAGACGGACACACAGACAGACAGACAGACAGACATGACGAATCTATAAGGGTTCCGTTTTTGCCAAATTTGGCTACGGAACCCTAAAAAAATTAAGTGCGCCGCCCGACACGCTATAATATGCTTATATCTAACACTGTAAATAGATATTTATTTGTTTGGCTGTACGTTGTTTACTTATATTGTGTTTTTAATTTAAAAAGCTATTAATCTTGCAAGTAGATATTATACTTATAGTCACTCACCTTTCTATACTTGTCTATCCCAGCACTTTCGAAAATCCACCTGTAACAAAGAACAATTTACTTTAAATAATCTTGTTATCTTTGTTTTAATTAGTTACTTCATACAAGCGAATATAGATCGATAATACAATAGGGATAAGGGACTGATCACAACAAATCGTCTGCGTGAAACGTCCACGTGGGATGCGAACGACGTTTTGTCCTGTTGCGCTGGTATGTCCATCCATATTGTTGTAGTCTATTACGTTATTCCCACGCTTAGTACTACTACTATACGTAATACGCTTATCATAGTGTTTCGCTTATTACTATGATATTTAAGTCACGGTGAATGCTAAACATGATGCTCCTAGACTTACTAGAACTTACTACTCTTACCATTGACCACATAACCAATAGACGCCTAATTACTATGCTTTCGTAATGCAAACAATTCAGTCAAATGACTCAAGTAAGCGGGCGCGGGGTACTAAACGCTGATTGGTATACTCAGGGTCAAAAAAATCATAAATCAAATGGGATGGGGCCCAAACTCCTAATAATTATTTATCGATAATTAATTATCGATATACTCTTATTAATATTTAAATAACTCGGTAGGTTTTGTTACAAGGGCGTGGAATTATATAAGACCTATTAAGTCTGATGTGTTGTCTGAAAGTGTTCACCCTATATGAGGAGTCTATTAGTTGTATGGTCGATGACTATTACCTATTCTGTGCTAGAACCATAGTAGGTACTACCTGTGGGATTCGCATACGTTAGGGGCGACAGCGCAGCGGGCATACATTGGCTTAGGGGATGAAGGAGGGGCCACTTTTTTGCGTTCTTTAGTTAATTTAATTGATATTAATTATTTGCGAAGAGATTTAAACGAAAAACGAAAATAAAAATTGAATTAGCTGAAAGGATAATTCGTTCACAATCCCCTAAGTAAAGACCCTAATTCACAGCTCAAACAACCAATTGGGGACGAACCTGAGCTAAAAACACACATTTTAATCTCATCGTTAATTACGTTCTGTATGGCTCACAATTTGTCCCTTTTGAAGTGCCGCAGTAGCATAACAACGGGTTTTGTATTTTCGCTACCGGGACCCGTGAACACAATGTCGATCGGGCTAATAAATTTTAATCGAATTCCAAAGATTTTTTTATTCAATAAGCTATTGAAATGTCAATTGAATCTACCACAGTTTTAAATATATTATATCCTTCCTTCCGAGAAGAACCAGCAACATCTTGGGATTTGTTCTTTTAAAAGTTAAACTTTCCAGTGAGGAACGGCCTTAGAGCCTTGGAACGCCAACGGCTATCGAATCCCTCTCTGCCTCACTTTGCAGTGCCTCTTCATCTTCACAACTATATAACTTAACTTCACAGTTATGTTGGTTAAAATGGCGCTTAAAGTGCTGGAATAGTGACTTCGTAACGAAAAGCACTGTGTTGGACATAAGATTTTAAAAGCAGAGAGCCGCTATATCTAGCGGCCTTCTGCTTTTTTTGTGGAAGAAAAACACGTGTTGAATTTCCTACAATTAACTTTAGTGTGGAAATATATTAAGCAGGTGAACGTCTATCAGTTGATGAAGTAACATTGTCGTGAGAACAGAATAACGCTAGATATAATGTCACATTTCTTTATCTTTACTAAACCTATAGACTCCGTAAAGAAGATTGTCATTAAGCACTAACAAAGCATTATACGTTTTACGGACACCTATAAGTGGCACACTCTTTTCAGATCGTTTCGACGCAATGTAAACGGGTCAGGCGTAAAGAAACAGTTGTTAATCTTGAGCAATCCGTCAAGTGGAAGGCTTAGGGTGATCAACAGCTGTGCTCTTACTTACGTTAATAAGATGTATTTCGGGATTTAAATACGACCAAAAGAGATTGTTTTACCCGCTTTATGTTGACGCAACCTCAATACTTTTGTTTATGTCCCCAATGTATTTTGACAATGTGTTTTAACTTTTGTATGTATGTTGAATGATTAAGGTTTATAAATATCGTGAGAACTCTTTGATTTTCTGGAATGCCTAAAATAGCCTACGAAAGTGTAGCATGGGTAGTTGAGAACCTGGAACCCATGCGAAAATCCGTTGTCTGTTGTGGCATGATTGAAGGCCGAACCAACTTTCGCATCATACTAATATTACACTTCGTATTCGTCCTCCGAGATTAGCATGATATACTTGTAGTACCGTGTACGTACGGCCACTTTCACACGTTAGTTGAGGTAACTGAAAATAAAAACAAACGCTCCCTCCTAGCGGCCGATAGCTGGCCACTATATATAGGCCCCACTCCTGCACAACTAGTCATTCGTGTTTTCGTGCTCAGCCACTTCGCACGTCCGCAAATTCGGTGAGTTTTTATTTTTATTTTTAAATTATTAAATTAAAAATTAATATTTTTATTATTTATTTTTGTGATAAAAACGTAAAAGTGATTTCGGAAATTTGAAATTAAACCGATCACGTAAACGTTATCACCGAATAAGTTTGTCATCGAGTTTTTTGGAGTCTTCTACACTGTTTTGTCATCGAGCTTTTGTTTTTGAAGTCTTCTACACTGCTTGTCATCGAGTTCTTTGGAGTCGCTGCAATCGCCAACACTGCCACCGTCGAGTCGCAACATTGCTCGTCAGCCAACTTTCTAATAATGTGTGTTTGCGCATAGGATTTTTTTTTTCAGAAATATAGCTAAACTCAAACCGAAATTCAATTAATGTTTCTTACTCAAATAGACTTTTACAAGTCTTTTTTGAGTTGTCGAGTGGAATCTTTCACTGGTTCGGAATAACATTCCTACAGAAAAGAATCAGCAAGAAAGTCTGTTAAAATCTACCTGTCTAGACGTGGATATTATGAAATCTTAGCAAATCGGATTGCCTATGGCTACCTATTGAAGTGTGTTTTCGCATGCAATCTCTTGCCTACAAAAATAATAGACTTACAATAAGTCGTAGGCGAGGCCCCCCAGGCATTGCTCAAATTGGAAGTACGTTTTCGCGTGCAATCTCATGCCTACAAAATAATAGACTTACAATAAGTCGTGGGCGAAAGCCCTCAGGCATTGCTCAATTTGAAGTACGTTTTCGCGTGCAAACTCATGCCTAATAGACTTACAATAAGTCGGAGTACGTTTTCGCGTGCAATCTCATGCCTACAAAATGATAGACTTACAATGAGTCGTAGGCGGGGGCCCTCAGGCATTGCTCAAATTGAAGTACGTTTCAATTTGGAGTACGTTTTCGCGTGCAATCTCATGCCTTCAAAGTAATAGACTTGCAATGAGTCGTGGGCGAAAGCCCTCAGGCATTTCTCAAATTTGAAGTACGTTTCAATTTGGAGTACGTTTTCGCGTGCAATCTCATGCCTACAAAGTAATAGACTTGCAATGAGTCGTGGGCGAAAGCCCTCAGGCATTGCTCAATTTTGAAGTATATTTTGGCGTGCAATCTCATGCCTACAAAGTAATGGACTGGCAATGGGTCATGAGCGGCTCTCAGGCGTTGTTCAATTTTGAAGTGTTTTTTTTCGTACACGATTTCATGCCTATGAAATTATGCCTGTATTGCGTTGATTGTTTGAACTAACTATTGCTAAATCTATTTTTTGAGAAGTGCGTCCTTTTACGCACTTTATTGGCACACCTTTTTTCATACGACGAAAGTGCGCGCGCACGTGCTTGAATCTCAAAGCATCTTCGATCAGGTGCGAAAACTTATCCAAGCATTCATGTTGCTATAATATGCTTCACTATTGGGACTGCGTTCTAATGAACAATAATGAATGACTAATGTCATGAAGACCAACGATCTTACCTGCCCTGGGAGAAGTCATGATGACGCAGGCGCAAGTCCCGCCTTCACTCCCGAATCCTGACAGCAAGACGCCTTCGAGTTTTTTGTTATGATGTTTTGAGCATAGCTACTATAGCAGAGCTTTATAAAACGATACGGATCGTCGGATACAGCATCTATTAATGGACGCACGACGCTTTAATTACGACATACAGCGATTACAACAAGACGTTTAATTGTCCTCAGGATTAGTTATTGCATATTAAAACTAATTCTTATTATTTAGCAAGAATCTTTCAGAAACTTACAAAGATGCTAAGGCGATAATTAAATAGAGCGCAGAGTCGAAACAGCCTCAAGCCCAAACCGCAAAGGAAGTTTTAAATCAACAGACCTGTTTATGCGAGTATTTCGGCTAAGGACTTCTCATCGCAGCCATCGTTGTCCGAGATTAGGAACACTGGTAATTTTTTTTTTAAAAAAAAAAATTGGCAAAATTTTTAAAAAAGCAGTGGTCATCCATAACCGATGACCCTACAGTGGTTAGTTGTGTTTTCCTATAGTATTCCTATTTTAAGTGTTTCTTGTTTTGCCTCGAAATTCATTCAAAAGGCAGTCGATGGTCCCTTAGCTATAGGAGCTATATCACAAAGTGAACCTGCAGTACATTAATTTTTGACTGCAGTACTCTTTTTCCGAGTCATACGGCAAGAACATACTATTTACTTTAATATAAAACAATGAAATACATTTCAATATTTTTTCTTTATTTGAAGAATTTAGAACAATAATTGTATTAGTGAGAACTGCTATATGACCACAACCAATCAAAAATATGCTTAGTTTTCGGTCCTAATACATGCAGACCAGAAAGGCAACTAAATTAATTGCGCTTTTGTTTGAAAATAGTTTTCCAAATATACGTTCCACAGTTATTTGGTTTATTTAAACCAAACTGCAATATTTTTTGTATTTTTTCGCTCGTGGAACCTATCTAAAAATTTCCTCGAGGCTAAGAAATTAATGTTACTCCTGTTAATCATAATAATTCTTTAATAATCTTTACAGTTTGGCAACTTAACAGTTTTATTTTATAATTAATTTTAAAACAAGTAAATAACTTCCGTATAAGGAGTTCCGACACTACCTATAATTATTGTTCGATGATGATTGATTCTCTTTTTAAAAAGAAATCACAAAACGAACGTCTCTATAACATAATATTTCAATGAAAAGAAACAATAAGTTGCCACCGAGCTCCTGCAACTTTTTTTTTTTGAATACGTAATTTATTCTTATATACATAATAATATTTTTTTTTGAACTTTGCTACATTAGTTGGCCTTATTACTTCATCGTGGCCGGCTAAAACAACCAAGTTTTAGAAGGTGTAAATGTTTTAAATTTAAAAAATGGTAATTAAGAAACAACGCATCTATATCCTGTTGTCCTTCAGATTTTGAGCGGCTTAATTCTGTAAACAAAATTGGTCATAGGATTCTCAACTGCGGGGTTGGGGGCCGCTTGTGGTGAGGAAACTGCTAGCACCCTACGAAATGAGGCATTTCACATTAACCAGTTGGAAATTCTGCCAGCTTACTTCGGTTTCAAGTATTTGTTGAATACTTACACATTTTTTCAAAATCTTTTCAAGATCGCCAATACCATTGCAGTTGGTTTCATAACCTGCATGGCTGGTAGGTATTTCCCCTCTTGAGATGAGCCCACGAGATATATATTGAATAGATGCGATTACAAAGATGTTTGTATTACATATAAACGCTCTAGTCACGATACTAAAGCTATTAGAGAATCAAGACGAATCTGTTCAAAGGTATTTAGTGGGAACTGTCTAAATAACTCGAAAATTCTCCTTTTTGCGTCCCAATGTTATACCAATTATAAAAATTAATATATTTCGTGTAAGAATGACTCCGATGCGTACGTCATTAATGCTTTCATGGGTTTCAATCTCTTGGGTTTCCACTCTTCGGTATTATCAAGAAAACACAAGTAAAGTTCATAATTTTTGTTCCTTTATAGCCTACCATCATATCGCATATTTAATGGTTTACTTGCTGTAATTTGTCTTCGGACCCACTGGTCTTTGAACCATCTGATGTGGTTATATATATACATAAGTATATATATATTTTTATTTATTTAATTATTTTTTTTTTTTTCTTTCTCTCTCGTTCCTGCAGCCGCAAATTACACCTCACATACCCTGGTTGGAACTACTGCTGGCTGCTCGCCAGTAGTCCTTATTGATATGAGATTTCCCACTCTCATCTATAGAAATGATGAATACCTTTCAGTTAGTTTTATTTCTGTCCTTCTATAAATTCATTTAAACAACACGATGGTTGATCAATTAAGTTACTTCAATTCGGCAATCAATACTATACATCTCTTCCATGGATGTCTTCAGCAAGCATTAATTCAATTGAATTTGAGTTGTTGAAATTTATCACAACTTTACCAATAGTTGTAGATCTCATAATATTAGAGATAAGTGATCTCTAAGTATAATATGCAGTTTCATTGAAAAAATTTAACATAGGTACTATAAATAGATTTTCTAAATTTTTTTTTCAAATTCATACTGACTTTCTATGCTAAAATGTAACATCACTTGAGATCCTTGAAATGCATTAATATTTTTTTTTTGTTTTTTCTCAATCAATGATCTGATGAAATTTCAACTATAAAAGAACTTTTGAAGCATTAAATAATTTTATGAGCTTCAAGAACATTACATAGAATGCAAAAGTTTTTCAAAATTGTAATAATAATAATATATAACATAGAACTTTCCTTCGAAATTTCTCGTCAATCAAAATTTTTAATTTTTAATTAAAACTTTTGATTGAAAAACTTCCTGAACAGGTTTTTTCCGTATATAATACAATTTTTACATTATCGTAAGTGTAACTCAATAGTTATCTTGACAAAATTAAACACCTTCGACACAATATCGGACTTATCTGTTCCTCAATACAGCGCGGCCTCAAGAGCCCGCCATATCCACAAGAATATTTTAGTTACAGTCACTTGGCATATCCACAGACTGGTCCTTGTTTTTGCCCAAAGTACACGACACTAAGTAGTTGCTCGAATACTTTTGAAATTATAATTTTCCTTATCGAAAATTCAGATTGTTGAGTTGACTCATTTCTTACAAATACTATGATCCTGTAATAATAAAATCGAGCATTATAAAAAACAAAGTTATACAGTACCTCGTAAATATCTATCAAAATAAATAAGATTGTTCATTAAATAAGAACATAATCATTATTATGTATTAAATATGATATACCTGATGGTTAAAGTGCGTTTTTCGCATAATAACTACGAGTAAGACCTGTTTTCATGACAAGTCTCTCAATATCTACAAGTATATCATGCTAATCTCGGAGGACGAATACGAAGTGTAATTAATGATTAAACGAACTTACCTGTAAGTGAAGTTCGATCATAATTATACGAGTATTCGTCCGAAGAGATTAGCATCCCACCCTCCCACGGGTTACCCCAGTGTCATGAAAAGGTCACATTTCAAATTCAAGGTTAAATTTGTAATATATATGTGTTTATGAAAGTGTAAAACAAAAACAAAAAAAAAAAAAAAAAAGGTCAAGCTCCGAACTAAATGACTAGTTGTGCAGGAGTGGGGCCTATATATAGTGGCCAGCTATCGGCCGCTAGGAGGGAGCGTTTGTTTTTATTTTCAGTTACCTCAACTAACGTGTGAAAGTGGCCGTACGTACACGGTACTACAAGTATATCATGCTAATCTCTTCGGACGAATACTCGTATAATTATGATCGAACTTCACTTACAGGTAAGTTCGTTTAATCATTAATTATAAATACGAAAGTGTGTTTGTTTGTTGGTTTGTCCTTCAATCACGTCGCAACGGAGTAACGGGTTGACGTGATTTTTGGCATGGGTATAGTTGAGGACCTGGAGAGTGACATAGGCTACTTTTTAACACGGAAAATTAAGGAGTTCCCGCGGGAATAAAAAAACTTAAACCACGCGGACGAAGTCGCGGGCATCAGCTAGTTTATAATATAAGAATGAAGAATGATTATAAAGTATTTATTGAGGTGTGTCCACAACAAGCCAGTGATGGCCTTCTGTCACGGTGCGTCTCGAAGCCACGCCGATAATGGATGACAAGATGGACGCAGGAAAGTCTTCGTTTTAGGAAAATGAAGTAGTTCTAACAAGATAAGTATTTTTTTTTCAATCCTCTACAAGTTCGCCCTTGAGTGAGATCTTTTCTTTCACCTAATTTTAACTGATGATGCAGTCGATGGTAGCGGGATGTTGAGGGTATGACATCCATATTAAACCCTAACCCTAGTCGTCAAATCAGGATCAGGTCTTAATAATCTTTATATAAATAATTTTACTACCCATTTTTTTACCAAAAGAAGTAAAAGCACCCCCAATAAAAGAAGTACGCTAAAACAAAAGCATAAACTTCAACGAATAAAAAAGAGGGGTCAGCGCTGAGTAATAATAAAGTGTTTTGAATGAAAATACTATCCATCACAGGGCACTCCGAACCTTTCATGGATTCCATCAACAACCGCTTTAGGCAGCCAGCCGTCTGACCTGCTTAGCTATTCGTTGCTAATGGAAACTAACCCTATCCATATCTTATTGATATTATTTGTTCGTTTGGCTGTTTGTTATACCTTTACACCACAGTGACTGTACCTGCTTGATTTAAAATAATGCAGATACCTACTTTAAATCAACACTAATGCTACTTTTTTTTCCCCGAGAAATAACGAGATGAATTAAAAATCTGTATCCACCCAGATGAAGTTATACTAATACTAGCTGATGCCCGCGACTTCGTCCGCGTGGATTGCGGTTTTTTGGTTCCCGCGGGAACTCTTTAATTTTTCGGAATAAAATGTAGCCTATGTGCTATTCCAGACTATAATCTATCTCTGTGCCAAATTTCATCCAGATCCGTTCAGCTGTCGGAGCGTGATTAGTAACAAACATCTATACATCCATACATCCATACATCCATACATCCATACATCCATACATCCATACATCCATTCATCCATCCAAACTTTCGCATTTATAATATTTATTTGATTATAAATGCGAAAGTGGTTTTGTTTGTTGGTTTTTTGGTTTGTTGGTTTGTCCTTCAATCACGGCGCAACGGAGCAACGGATCGACGTGATTTTTGGCATGGGTATAGTTAAATACCTGGAGAGTGACATAGGCTACTTTTTATCCAGGAATATTAAGAAGTTCCCGCGGGAATAAAAACAAAACTTAAACCACGCGGACGATGTCACGGGCATCAGCTAGTTATCTAACAAATATTACACACACACGAGACTACATAATACCCCGACTTCGTCCGCCTTGATAAAGTTTATTTTTATACCCTCGGATATGCTCCTTAATTTTCCAGGATAAAAAGTAGTCAATATCCTTCCCCGGGATGCAACCTACCTCTGTACCTGTATATTCCGTCAAAATCGGTTATAAAATGGGCCGAGAAAGCGTAGCAGACAGACAGACACACTTTCGCATTTATAATCTCCCAAAAGCAATTCATCTAAAGACGTTCTTCACAACCCAATCTAGGGTCAAAACTGTCTGTCTGCTACGCTTAAACGGTTCATCTTTCAACCGATTTTGATAAAATTAAGTATAGAGGTAGGCTTCATCCCGGAGAAGGACATAGGCTATATTTTATCGCGGAAAGTTAAGGAGTTCCCCCGGGAATTATAAAAACTTAATCCACGCGGACGATGTCGCGAGCATCGTCTAGTAGCTAAATATTGACAAACGGGTTCCTTCCACCAATTATTATCTCTTTGACTATATTATAAGTAGGTATCAATATTCAAGCGAATAGTTCATAAATTGTGTGTTCTTCATAACTGAACTTCGTAATAGAGTTTAAACTTTTGATTTAATATTCTGTTAGACCTTAGAACGGCTTAATTGAGTTAATTGTTTCGTATTTAGGATCTAACGGTGATCTTCAAAATGTTAATATTATTTTGTGCTAAGATGAAAATAATATTATTATGCTAACTAAGAAAGGCACTTGGGGCAAATAACGATATTATTAAATTGTTTAAAACACGGCTAAATTAAAAAAAAATATATTGTACTATCCCAAAATCGAGAGACTATCTTTTCAGTGCTTTGGTGAGGTTAGCTGTCGACCTCGACATAACGCTATTCAACACATCTGATGGTAGCATTCGTTAATTTCTCCATTAGGTACGTATGTACGTATCAGAGTACTCCATTTAGTAGTTATCAATTGAGAGCCATATACGTATTACTCGAACTGTTTAAAGAGTTCATGTACATGCTTTTTGACATGCAGGCATCCTTGAACTCCTTAAACATTTCGAATAATACCACAGAATAGGCAATAGATAATACGTTTGACAAACGTTTACTCGCTTGATATCTGATGTTGCATGGATACAAGTAGGCGGCGCAAGACCGTGTTGAGACCTTCGTCCAGCAGTGAAGGTTGAGACGATGACAAAGATGCAGTTGCAACTTTTAGCTATGGCTAAAAGCTATCCAGCTTTTTTTATCCACTACAACACTACTCGCTAGCCCTTGACTACAATCTCAACGCGGTAAGTGATGATGCAAGGTAAGACGGTAGCGGGCTAATCCGTAAGGAGTAAAGCAGTTATTATTAAACCCTTATCCCTAATCGGCTTCTACAAAACATCGCACTGGAACACTATCGATTGGCGGCTTGTCTTCGCCGGTGAGGTAGCCAACTAGCCAAACGATTGAATAGGCATCTTCTAGGCAAGCGCGCTCCAACCTAGACCTCATCATTGCTTTGCACCTTTCTTTGCACTAAGCATGATTGTCGTCAAGCGCAAGCCTATCACGCAATAAAAAAAAAAGAAAAGAAAATTCAAAAATCATAACGTCTAAAAAACAAACCCTGCCGAGCCGAAGCCGTTAAGAGAGCTTCCCATGTATAGCCGTTCTGAGAGTTAAAGAAATGTGTTTTATTCTAAAACTACTTTCCAAAGCTATTTACTATTTTGAAGGCTGAATTACCCATTCGTCGTCCGTGAGAACTAGTCGGGGAAATTATACCGAAACGACGCGACGGAGCAATTTGTCCTTTTGATTTATTAGTCTTGAAGTGACGCTAAGTATAATGCTTAGATAATAATGAAAGCACTTTTCTTTATTATTAAATCCACATAAATCTCTTCTTTTAACCCTTTTTTACGTGCTTATCTCATTGGTTACTTACTTACTTTGATGTTAGAAAAACATTTTGATGTTCAACAACTACTAATGAAATGAAACTTTCTGTGAAAAAGACAGGATTAATATCTTTTTAAAAAAGTATTATCTGTATGAATTTCTTTGAACCCTTTTTTTACTTTCTGTTTGTTTTCCACTCTTTTTAGAGACTGCGCACGATTATATCTTGGCTTGAGATAAAATGAATGGAAGATTCATTATACGATTCAAAAGCACTTGTTAAAGTTTATTTGAATAACAAACATTTGAGTTTGTCTTTGAAAAGAGCATTAAAGAGAAGGATGAGTACAGGGTAAGGTGACGATCAGTTGAAAGGACCTACGTTTAACTACAATATGGAATAGTACACGTAGTTTAACAGTGAACGTCCACGGGCAAATATTGATCAATATTATAATGAATTTCAAAGTCTTAATTTTATAAATGGATAAGTATGTTGGATTGTCCTTCAATCAAGCCGCAATGGAGTAACGGATCGACACGATATTTTGCATGGATATAGTTCAAGATCTAAAGAGTGACATACGCTACATTTTGAACCAGAAAATAAAAGTCTCCACGGGTTTTTTAGAACCGGACGAAGTCGCGGGCTTCAGCTAGTTTATGTTAAGTCGTACATCTTTCATCATAATAATTATTATCTTCAAGTCAACACGATAAATAAAATCATTTCATCCATCACAAACAAATAATTCATTTCAAACGACAACAGTGAGACAAATCTCCGAAACGTAGCCCTTTCATTAATCAATCCTTTCCTTCAATTGTTTCCAAGCATTGATTGCTCATCCAATAAACAAAACAAGGTCAAAACACGTCGACCCTTAATAAATCAAAGGAGATAGGGAGATAAAATTTTATGATCTCGCTTTGACAACTTTTCTTTACCAACTTGCTTGTTTACATTAGATAATCTGGATACTAATATTATAAACTAGCTGATGCCTGCGACTTCGTCCGCCTGGATTGAGGTTTTTTGATTCCCGCGGGAACACTTTAATTTTACGGGATAAAAAGTTGCATATAAGCCCAGACTTTAATCCAACTCTGTGCCAATTTCCTTCCAGATCAGTTCAGCCGTTATGGCGTGATTGATTAACAAATATCCATCCATCCATCCAACCAAACTATCGCATTAATAATATTAGCTTAGATGCAAGAGTACATCTCGCTGTCTTTCTGTATGTTTATCTATTTATCTGTCTATCTACTATGCTTTCACAGATTTGTTCATCCAATTTTGATGATTTTATTATTGATTAGGAGATAGGTAGAGACCTATTTATCAAATAATTTTAAAAACCTAAATCCACGCAGATGAAGTCGTGGCTAGACACTTATTATAATTATATTAACATGAATATCAACTTTAAAAGTAATCCACTACAGCCCATTAACGTCCCACTGCTGGGCACAGGCCTCCACTCTCATAGGAGAGAGGGAACTAGAGCTTAGACCCACCACGCTGCTCCAATGAGGGTTGGCGGGCTCTAAGGACTATTATCATGCTTTTTTTTTTATATATATAGCGAGCAAACGAGCAGGCGGGTCACCTGATGGTAAGTGATTACCGCCGCCCATGAACATTTGCAGCACCAGAGGAACCGCCAATGCGTTGCTGGCTTTTGAGAAATTTGTTTATCCTTAATTTGCTAGTGATAATAACCGGGACCGACGGCTTAACGTGCTCTCCGAGGCACGGGGGTGAAACACCGCCAACTGACTAACTCCGGGCTAGTACTGAGAATTCCTAATCAGAAAAACCCAACACTTAATTATGGCCCGACCCGGGACTCGAACCCGGGACCTCGTCAGTCGCAGTCGAACATGATAACCACTAGACCAACGAGGCAGCAGGAGTAATTTAAAAGTAAGCGTAAATTTAAATGTTATTACAGTCTCTTGGACGAATTAATTCAACGTATGTCTTTACTTATATTTATTACAGGAATATTTACCTATGAACATAGAATAAATCATATCAACATGATATAAATTAAACACAAGCAACCTCGACAGGCATATGAAGGTCGCAAGTGGTCACTGGAACACGGAAACATTTCTCCATGTGACGAGATTTCGCGAGAATCTCAATCACGCTACGAAAGTTTCGGTAACAGATTTATATTGTGTGCACCCGACAACTTATTACGAGTCATATTAGTTGCACTGTATACAATCGCGTATATTAAATCCACTTTAATTAGTCTCGTGTGTATAGCATGTACCTACAGTTTTTTTTATCCACTCAAAGTTAGCCCCTGACTGCGATCTCACCTGATGGTAAGTGATGATCCAGTCTAAGATGGTAGCGGGCTAACCTGTTAGGGGCATGGCAGTTATATTAAACCCATACCCCCTATTTGGTTTCTGCACGGCATTGAACCGGAACGCTGCATCGCTTGGCGGCACGTCTTTGCCGGTAGGGTGGTAACTAGCCACGACGAAGTTTAGCTTCCCAAGTTAATAAGCTTTATTCGTTCGGTTTACCTGTAGTAAATAACTGTCTTAGTACTAATTTTATAATTTTATTACAGTGCTTCACACACGAGGAAAGTTTCTAAACTTACATACATATCAAAAATTTTCGGAACCGGCAGGATTTGAACCTGCGTCTCTCTGGGAATCGCGCCCAGGAGAGACTCAGGTTCAAATTCTGCCGGTTCCGAAAATTTTTGATATGTATGTAAGTTTTGTCTTAATACTGTGTAAAAAACCTAAGCTATTGATAATAATGCCCGCGAGTCACAACTTCGTCCGTGTGGATTGAGGTTTTTGGTTAACGCGGGAACTCTTTAATTTTCAGAAATAAAAAGTAGCCTATGTGTTAATGCAGACTATAATTTATCTCTGTGCCAAACTTCATCCAGATCCGTTAAAACGTTATGGCGTGATTGAGTAGCAAACATCCATCTTTTCATTCCAACTTTCGCATTTATAATATTAGTATAGATTATAAAGAATATAGACAACATTAGGTAATTTAAAACCTAATTTCGCACATTCAATTCGCTCGGGACTTAATAATATTTTAAGCCAAAAATAAAAGTTATTCGTTCCAATTAGCGTGTAATAAAACAACTCATAATAGAATTACTTATCCCGTAAACCTCTGGCAACTTTTCAAGTATTCGTAACTGTCGTCACTCTCAAACTTGGGTTTTAATGCTCTTTGAATCAACTTAACAGTAATTTGGAGTGTCCATTAGGAAGTTGAGGAATGTTTCGCGGATTTACGTCTTTAGCAGATACGGATGTGCCAACAAGTCAAATTTATAATCCGGCTTGGACCGGGAACATAAAACGTTTTTATTCAATGAAAAGTAAGCTCTCAAATGTTCCAAATCTCAAGTGTATGGCGCCCGTTACACTGGGTACGCCCGTTGCATCTGGATCGCTTTCCACTATCCGCAATTAATGATCACGATTCAGATTTATCGTGTACTGAGTGGATCGACAGTCAAAAATGGTCAATCCAACGTCAATTCACTCTGCGCACGATCAATCTGGATCACGATCATTGACCGTGGATCGCCGATCGCGATCCAGATCGACTGTGTACCGGGTGCCTAGTTTAAGGCACCCACATGAGCGACAGCACCGCTCGAATGACGTCGAACATTTTAGCGCCACGATCATTTTCACATCAATCAAGCATAACTATTAGCTTTTAGTAAAGTTAGTTACAACATGAAGCTGTATGGTGGTAGCGGTAATAGCCTAGAAGACATATTGGAGATGTCTCTCAACAAGTTCAAAGTTTTTGTAAAACGTAAACTAATTGAAACGTCCTATTACAGTAAAAAGGATTATTTAAATGATAGGAAGGTTTGGGTATGAAAATTCATTGTTCCAGCGGCTAATTATGTAATTATTATAACTATAAATCAAATTAAGTAATTTCTGACATATAATGTGAGATGGTGATGGTGAAAAACCCCGGCTGAGTTTCTTGTGGGCTCTACTCAGAGCAGGGCACGTTTGGAACCCTCGTAGCTTTAGTTTTAAGATACCATAGTTACCAATAGTTAGTTATAGTTAGTTTTATCACCATCACGTCTTATACTTTGTAAGCATGACGTTCAGAATAAAATAAAATAAATAAATAAATGTTTATTTAGCTTTACACGGACTAAAGATACAAAAATTAAAAATTATAACTACAAGATAATTAAAATTAAGAAGATGTACTTTGTAGGTACCTATATTGAATAAATATATTTTGAGTATTACTTCAACAGTTTTATGGATCATACATGCTTTTAGATGTGACAAACGACTACTATTTCCTTACACAATCGGGGGCTGTTTGGAACAACATTAGTAAATTTTTCGAACAGGGGGCCAAAATGGCCGAGATCGTACCCGAACCAGGGCGAGCATTAGTTTTGGATTTATGTTTACGGCTGCGGTATTTAGACCAGGGTCGATAATTTTTAAAACCAAAAAAAATAATAGTAGGATGAAACCCATTAGAAAAGGAGGGGAATATTATAAAAATGAAAGGAAAAATAATTTACGGGCGATCTGAGGTCGGGAAGGGGATGGGGGGGGGGGGGGGGGGGGTTTAAGGGTAAAAAACGGTTTTTCTCGATTTCCGGCAAAACTAAAAGTCCTATCGAAAAAAGTCATAAGACAAAGTTGTAGGTAATAAAAAGATCTAAAACTTTTGTATTTACACTTTTTTCACATAACCTCAAAATTTATGTGAAAAATTCAAAAAACCAAGTTTTTGATTTTTTATTTTTATCTTTTACAAATAATCTTTTTTTTTAACGAAATTTGGTGAAAACTTACCTTTTTATGTCCCAAATACGCTGTAATTTATTTGAGTAAAAATATTTATTTTTTCACCTTATTTTGAATTAATATCGAAAAAGCACCCTAATTTTCAATCGAAAATTCACCCGTCAAAATATCAGCTTTTTTCAAAAAGTTGGTATGTTTTCTGTTCGTTAAAATCTCTACTTTCCGATGGTGAAAAAAAATATATATGTTACTGTAGTAAATCTTCTCAGAAAATGCAAAAATCGAAAATCGAAAACTCGAATTCGAATTTTTTTTTTAAATTATTATAAATCATTTTGAGCTATTTATTAAAATTTACACTTTAATTACTCGAAAAACGTTAGATTACATGTTAAATTGATAAAAAAAAAATTGCAAATCAAAATATACTACTATAATTAACAAACAAATAAGTTAATAAAATTAATATTCATGTAATCTAACGTTTTTCGAGTAATTAAAGTGTAAATTTTAATAAATAGCTCAAAATTATATATAATAATTTAAAAAAAAATTTCGAATACGAGTTTTCGATTTTCGATTTTTGCATTTTCTGAGAAGATTTACTAGAGTAACATATATATTTTTTTTCACCATCGGAAAGTAGAGATTTCAACGAACAGAAAACATACCAACTTTTTGAAAAAAGCTGATATTTTGACGGGTGAATTTTCGATTGAAAATTAGGGTGCTTTTTCGATATTAATTCAAAATAAGGTGAAAAAATAAATATATTTACTCAAATAAATTACAGCGTATTTGGGACATAAAAAGGTAAGTTTTCACCAAATTTCGTTAAAAAAAAAGATTATTTGTAAAAGATAAAAATAAAAAATCAAAAACTTGGTTTTTTGAATTTTTCACATAAATTTTGAGGTTATGTGAAAAAAGTGTAAATACAAAAGTTTTAGATCTTTTTATTACCTACAACTTTGCCATATGACTTTTTTCGATAGGACTTTTAGTTTTGCCGGAAATCGAGAAAAACCGTTTTTTACCCTTAAACCCCCCCCCCCCCCCATCCCCTTCCCGACCTCAGATCGCCCGTAAATTATTTTTCCTTTCATTTTTATAATATTCCCCTCCTTTTCTAATGGGTTTCATCCTACTATTATTTTTTTTCACTTTTTATTATTTTTAAAGGCTTCTACCCTGGTCTAATTACGGGCCGTTGTATTTAATGATTATGATGTACTGATAGTTTATATCAATTCTGTTGGCATTTTTATAGCAATTATTATTAACAAAACGGTATAACCATTTTTTTTTTAAGTGAAACTTCTTTATAATCGTTGTGATTTGAAAATTCGATGAAACGAAAAACGAAACAAAAAACGACACCAAAAAGAGACAAACATATATAAATAGGATTTAGCCAGCGAGATAATGAAATAGAATACAAGTTATATTTATGTCATTCACTCGTAGGCTACTTTTCTGAAGTTTCAGTTCTGCCTTGTGTGAATTACATAACACACATAACTACACTTTTTTTTATCCGCTAAAAGTTAGCACTTGTCTGCGATCTCACCTGATGGTAAGTGATGATGCAGTCTAAGATGGTAGCGGGCTAACCTGTTAGGGGCATAGTTATGATTAATTAATAATTAATCTTTACTTAAAACTGAGTTGATCAACATAAACAAAAATAGTCTCAAAAATATGATCTCACTCTTGTTCTTTAACAACAGTTTAATTTACTCAAATATGGTTCCCCAATGAGGTTAAGGTTTTTCTACATGAGGCCTAGAAATCCCTTGGAAATGTTCCAAGAATCTGCACGACCCACATTCGCTTACTGTTCTTTAGCGAATGCACTAAATTACAAACTCAAAATTGCTAAAGCGATATGTTTAACCTATTTACAGCGATGTTTCTATTAAATCTATTTTGATAATAACATAGCTTCTTCAAAGGTCGGATCAACAAATTCCCAAATACTTGCAACGCATTGATTCTGCACCAGTAAATATTTTAAGCTTATTTTCACTGAACCGACTGCTCGTTTGCTTGCTATTCATTAAGGGCAAAATCACACTGCTTGCAAAAATTGTCTGGCGGAAAGAAGTCGGAAAGCTGAGCTGCACAGACTACCGCGACACTATGAAACATGTTTCCTGTACAATGCGGTCATTTTGCGCGGACATTTTGTCCTTTTACCATTAGAGATGAAGTAAAACAAAAAATATTACACACTGTAGGATACCACGTAGCAAAGGCCTACGACACAAACCTACGTAGCAAAGAAAAAACCGGTCAAGTGAGAGTCAGACTCGCGCACAAAGGGTTTCGTATCATCACAAAAATAAATAAATAATAAATAAACGTTTATTGAACACTAATTACTTACCGTATATAAGTACCTATTGTGTAAGCATGCAACTTAAGTGTGGTCAATGGTAATTTACAAAATGTACACTGTAACTGATTTTGACGAAGTTAAGAACAGACATAGCTAACATCCAAGAAAAAAATATGGGCCACCGATTACAAATAATATTTATTTGTATAAACTATTTTAACAATAATTATTCGAAGATTTTTTTTCTTGCTTTCAAAGAGTTCCCGAGAGATTTTCAAAAACCCTAGATCCTAGCGACCTTATTCTCTAATTTTCCCACTCGGCGCCTCTGTTAGCCATTTTTGCCTAAGCAACGCTTCTTAGCCCCATTTATTAATGTCACGACAACTTGTGACGTTGCGAAAAAACGTCGTGCGATGTATTTTTAATAATGGGCCTGAGGTTAGGTTCCGGAACGTTAAAAGCTATTTAGAAATTTTGAGAGGAAGTTAAAGAGAAAATTTTGCTGCCGTCAACTTTGAGCATAATGTCTCCTAATTAGATTTTTATGGAACATCAGCCATCAGCCAAGTTAAGCATTACTAATATTTCCTTTTCCTCTCGAACTAAGCGCAAATTTTGTTCTGGGAGATGGTGGAGTAAGGTAAAATACAATAAAAAACGTATGTGCGAAACGTAGACAACGATGTTTTGTCCAGTTGCGCAAAAGTGTAAAATATAAAAGTGAGTTACGTCTAGTTTAGCGTCAATTTCTTGAGATAGTTTTACAACCAACGGGCATCGTGCAATGCAATTTATTGGTAATAAACATACGATCTGATCTATGTATCTATCACATAAAGTAGATCAATTCTATCATGAAGCCTCTGCGTAGTAAAAACATGTATTTGCGACAGCTAAAGGTTTGCGCAAACAATTATCTTTGTGCCGTGACTACAAAGTACTATTCCCTATTCTGCGCCGTAACGGTAGAAATAAATAAGCTTAGAGGACGTAGCCATAACCCCATGCGTTGGTACAATCTAGAGATGTCTCCCTATTCTCTAACTCAGTGGTAGGAATAAAAAAATTAAGCTACTCTTAAATATTTTTTATCCATTGAATAGGTTTGCTATGAAAATATTATTTTTATTCCATAGCAAACCTTCAATGGATAATAAATATATCAGTTGCTTTAATTTATAATATCTGAATTTTCCCTGGTCAGGCCTGGTGGGAGGCTTCGGCCGTGACTAGTTGCCACCCTACCGACAAAGACGTGCCTCCAAACGATTTAGGGTTCCGGTACGATGCCGTGTAGAAACCGAATAGGCGTATGAGTTTAATAAAACTGCCATGCCCCTAACAGGTTAGCCCGCTGCTAACTTAGACTGCATCATCAATTGAAATCGCAGTCAAGGGCTAACTTGTAGCGGACAAAAAAAGACCCTCAGCAATGAGTAAGATGACATAGTAGTGACATCATGATTTTACTAATATTACTAACCAAACAACGTCGCATACATCATGCAATTGTCAAAACATAATAAATTCATTATTTATTAGCACGGAAGCAAGTTTGGCAAATATTCACTTGCATTTGACATTGACAAAGTGCTCTAGCTAATCCCGACGGACAGTCAGCATAATTAATTATACGTATCGAACGCCAGCGAATCTATTTATTAAAAGCCTTTGTGTTCTATTGAATTATTATATATATTGATTTATAATAAACTGGACATAAATATAAAAAAGCTACCGACAAATCTCTTTAAAAGGAAGCTCTTTGAGTGGTTGTGCGATAAATCGTTTTACTCTGTTTCAGATTACCTTAATCACCTATCATGGAAGTTGTAATATTATATATTTGACATAGAACTTTATAATTTTAGAATTGACATTATAATAGACCTACACACTCTTTGTATACGTGTGTTATAAATATTTGCATGCTGAAGTTTCAGTAAAATATGCAGGGCCTCTTTAATTTTAAGAACTTTGTAAACCACCCATATTTAGCAAATAAACTTCATTTCATTTCATTTCATTTCATTCTAGTAGTTTTTGCGACGAAGAGTTAGGTTATGAAAGGGGATTTCAATATGCAATCCAGTCCAACTTATTAAAGTATTGAGAGTTCGGAAATTTTTTTGGTAGTCCATCTTTTACTTCAAGCCTTAAAATATAAGAAAAGGTCAGAATTTACGTTATGATTTCATATTTTTTTGTTAAATAATGTTTTTGTCGCGTGTATCAGCTAGAACATAATATAATGATAAATGATAAATGGTTTACTTATTTCACGTAGAATTATGATACGACAAGATTCTACCACCGGTTCGTAAAGATGTTCTACTGAGAAGAACCGGCAAGAAACTATAGGAAACTATGGCCAAAAAGATTTAAGATAAATAAAATTACACAAATCGTGACATTATGCGTCCTAATCCAAATATCATCATTCCCTTTTGATGGACGTGACAAAGGATAACTAGGACATTTGATGTGTGGGTGTAACAATATGGATAAAACCTTTCAATGGAGTTGAGGTCTATCTCGACTTTAAACTATTTTTATTCCAATTATTGGTCAACTAGCTGATTAGTCTGCGTGGATTGAGGTATTTTGGTTCCCGCGGGAACTCTTTAATTTTCCGGGATAAAAAGCAGCCTATGTGTTTAGTCCTGACTACATTATATCTCAGTGCCAAATTTCATCCAGATCCGTTTAGCCGTTCTGGCGTGGTTGAGTAACAAACATCCATCCATACATCCAAACTTTCGCATTAAAAATATTAGTATAGAAAGGTACTTTAGATATAATAGTACCTACAAGATTAGTATTAATTCATCACTAGTAAACCAACAACAACTCACTCAGGCCAATAACGTTATGAATAGCACCTAGTGGCTGAACATCGGTCCATCCATCATCCCCAATGGATAGACTCGAATCACTGTCGATCCATTTTCCATTAGGATTTCGGCGGCTTATTGGTACGAAAGTGATGAGTACCGAATATCTTGGGGTATAAATATTTTAGTATATGTACTTGATACCTTTTGTTTCAATTTCAATTAAAAATGGTTGGTTGTTTTGATGACCTCCCTGGCGCAGTGTTGAGCGCTGTTGTCTTAGCGTGGGAGGTCTCGGGTTCGATTCTCGGCAGGGTCAATTTGGAAATACTGGATCATCGCTTACCATCAGGTGAGAGCGCAGTCAAGGCCTAACTTGTAGTGGAATAAATTTAAAAAAACTTTTTGATGTCACAACTAATTGAATAATTTTAAATAAATAGGTTTAACAAATTTGGGACTAAAACCATTTTTTTTTTTTTTAAATATATAGGCTAGCGCTTGGCTGCAATCAGACTTGCTAGCAAGTGGTGATGCAGCCTAAGGTGGAGCGCGCTTGCCTAGAAGATGCCTATTCACTCTTGATTCACCTTATCTGAAGGAGGAAGATACTTTGTTTAATTTTGAGCTCCTTACAATATAATAATACACAATAGTCTTACCCTGTTCTCTTTACATTGTTTCCTTCATTGAGGGTCGTCCACTTTTCATTGTTTATTATATTAAAATGACTTTTCTTGGGACAATAATGCGGTGGGTTCCCAGATACTTTCGCGTTAAAGGGGTATTAGGTATCAGATTTTTGTGATTACTAGCACTGACACTGACGGCTTGACGTGCTCTCCGAGGCACGGACAAGGGCTAAAATCTGCTGTTACAGAAAGTCAGCCAACCATCCAATCTAATCACCTACTAACTGGGGCCACTGCCAACGCTTAAAGCCATATTTTTTCATTTTTGTTGACTTGTTTTAGAATTAGGCCAACTAGAAACCGCCATAAGCTCTTGACTCCATCGCTCCGCCTCAAGAAAGTCCGAAGGTTGTTCGTGGGAATGAGCATTCTTTTTTATAACAAAATTCCACAATCTATTTTAAACTTGCCTTTACACAAGTTTAAGAAATCCATTAAAAGTATGCTTCTGAAAAAAGCTTATTATACTGTTGAAAGTTACGTAAATGACAAAAGAGCATTTGACTCGCTCCAGCAATGCTAAGGACAGCGGTTACTTATGTATAACATAAACATTAATGAAATTGTAATTTTTTTTTTCGAAAGAGCAACCAACGATTTTCTTGCTGGTTCTTCTCGGTAGGAATGTCATTCCAGTTGTAGATTCATTCAACGATTCAAAAGCTCTTGTAAAAGTTTATTTGAATAAAAAACATTTGAATTTTGTTTTTTTTTTTAATTATAATCCTACATATAATCCTTATTCTAGGAACGTCAAGGCACGTGACATTAAACTGTCATTTTGAGTAATATTGCATAAGTATTGCTTGAGGCGTTGGCAGTATGGCCTGGAGTCTGTTTGTTCAATATTCACTGTCGCAACTAGGCTACTCGTTCCTCTATTTACATTACTCATACAATATTAACCGCGCCATAAAGGCTTGAGAGACTTAATCCATAGATCGATGGCACTGATAAGTGATAGCTAGTGTTTTATCGCACTCTTATTAAATTTTATTTTTTCTTAGTAAATTAGTTTTCAAATTTGTTAAAAAAGTAAGGTTCTATTGATAGTGGGTTGTTTACAGCTATTTTTGTGAAATTGTTTATTATGAGATAAAACTAAATGAGAGCTCCATAAAAACAATGTTTATTGAAAATACATTTTCGTTTTGTAGCTCCAATTAACTTAGTTTATGTTCTATAAATAACGTTTAATAATTTATCTAATTCTCGCTTTATTTATTATGATAAAATATTTATTAAGTATCTGATAGTCATACTAAACCAAGCAGAGTAATTTAAAATTTTTCAGTGGCCAATGAATATTACCTGCAAAAAAAATCGAAAAAATATTTGACTCAACTTCCAATAAAAAACTATGACATCGCTTAATAAATAGTATTGGGCGTGCGAAAACGTTTGCTCTAAAAATTAATAGGCTTATAAGTCACTCAATGACTAATAGTCCAGTCATCTTAGTAGTTCACCTCGGAATTTGAGATACCCAGCTGATTTTTTGTATACACTTGTATTTTGGCATTCTAAAAGTTGTCTCAAAACCTACATATGGTAGGGTGTCCGCGTCTATTAAAATTTGAGGTCAAAGGTCACAAAAATCGATTTTTTGCTTATTTTTTGCAAATATCTCATTTTCTATGGGGTTTTCGCTATTTGTATTTATTATCAATATTGTAGAGAATTAAATTCCCTACAACTTTTGTTTAAAAAAAAATTTTATACGTTGAATAGTTTTCGAGATAGAGGGCGGAGAGCGCGCGGTTAGAGCATATTGTAAGGTCAACCTGTATAGTCTTGGTCAAAACACGCTATATAAAGTTTATTAAGTAATTATTGATAAATATATAATTAATAATAATTTTCATTTGTTATCAACTATTACATTATACATATTTAATCATTTTTTTCATCAATTGAATCTATCTATTCAATAATACTTACAACCCATTCCTAAAATTAAAAAAATATTAAGGAACAAACTTTAATTACATTATAATTATATTCTCATTTCCACTAATTATAATTTAAGTAGACATTGGGGCTGATTCTGTAGTGCACAATCTCTAAACTAAACTAAAATGGCAGCTTTAAATCTAGTTCTGTCCCTTTCCGTAGAGAGTATTATGAAAGGGTTAGCAATAATTGTAATGCTCTAATTTTAGTTTAGTTTAGAGATTGTGCACTACAGAATCAGCCCCAATAATGAAGTACAGATTGGAGTAGCATCTTCAGGAGTAGTATCTTCAGGAGTAGCATCTTCAGGAGATGTTGACTCGACAATGCACGATTGTAAAGTCTTTACATTCGTGCATTGTGGAGACCACACCATAGACCACATACACACATTGAGGCAGATTGTGCAGAAGTCCTATGAGTACAAACAGCCTCTGTGTCTCGCTTTCGTGGACTATGAGAAGGCCTTTGACTCCATCGAGATCTGGGCTGTTCTGGAATCCTTGCAGCGATCCCAAGTTGATTGGCGATACATCGAAGTTTTGAAATGCCTATATAGCTCGGCATTTATGTCTGTCCAAGTACAGGGTGCGTCTACAAGACCTATCCAATTGCATCGCGGGGTGAGACAGGGGGATATTCTGTCCCCGAAACTGTTTTCTAATGCTTTGGAAGATGTCTTTAAAACGCTTGACTGGAACGAACAAGGCATCAACGTGAACGGAGAGCACATTTCACACCTCCGCTTCGCTGATGATATCGTCATCATCGCAAGTTCGCTGCAAGAGCTGCAGAAGATGCTCGATAGCCTTCACGCTGCCTCCCGACGTGTCGGTCTCCGGATGAACTTTGACAAGACCAAGGTCATGTTCAATGAATTGGTCATTCCGGGGCCGATTACTGTCAACGGATCTATTCTCGAAACTGTCCAAGAATACACATACCTTGGGCAAATTTTGCAAGTAGGAAGTAACAGTTTCGAGAAAGAGATAGAACGGAGAATACAGCTGGGCTGGGCAGCATATGGCAAACTCCGTCGAGTCTTTTCGTCGCCTATACCGCAATGCCTGAAGACCAAAGTCTTCAATCAGTGCGTCCTGCCGGTTATGACTTACGGTGCCGAAACGTGGACACTGACATCGAGGCTAGTCCACAGACTTCAAGTCGCTCAACGCGCTATGGAAAGAGCTATGCTCGGAATTTCTTTGAGGGATAAAATCCGAAACGAAGTAATTCGCCAAAGAACCAAAGTAATTGACATAGCTCTCAAGGCTAGCACGTTGAAGTGGCAGTGGGCTGGTCACGTTTGCCGTAGGACTGACGGCCGCTGGAGTCGCAAGGTCCTAGAGTGGAGACCGCGTCTCGGCAAACGGAGTGTGGGGCGCCCCCCTGCTAGGTGGAGCGACGACATCCGGAGAGTGGCTGGCATCAAATGGATGCTAACAGCCAAGGATAGGCAAAGTTGGCGCAATCTTAAAGAGGCCTATGTCCAACAGTGGATGCATATTGGCTGATGATGATGATGATGATGATGAGTTGATAACATATGAAAATTATTATTAATTATTTATTTATCAATAATTACTTAATAAACTTTATCTAGAGTGTTTTGACAAGACTATACCGTTTGACCTTACATTATGCTCGAACCGCGCGCTCTCCGCCCTCTATCTCGAAAACGATTCAACGTACAAAAAAAAATTTTATACAAAAGTTGTAGGAAATTCAGTTCTCTACAATATTGATAATAAATACAAATAGCGAAAAACCCATAGGAAATGAGATATTTGCAAAAAATATGCAAAAAATCGATTATTGTGACCTTTGACCTCAATTTTTAATAGACGCGGACACCCTACCATATGTAGGTTTTGAGACAACTTTTAGAATACCAAAATACAAGTTTATACAAAAAATCAGCTGGGTATCTCAAATTCCGAGATTCTTACCTAATTTTGACTAAGATGACTGGACTATAAGCTATTCAATAAAGAGAGAGAGAAAACATAAACGTAAAACAAAGGATTCAGTCTGACTTGTTATCTGTTAATTTGAACTTACATTTTGTGGAACTATTGTGCTGCAATTGAATAGATAGAAGCCACAATAACTCACACAGTAAAGTTACAAAGTTTGGAAGAGGACACTAGTATTGTACAAAAGCATGCAATATTCATGACACATGAGAATCTCAATCTCTATAATATCAAAGTTTCCAAAACAGATTCATATGTACATAAACTTCGGACAAATGTTCCAGTTCGACTGTAGAATAGAATCTACTACTTTATAGTAGTAGTAGTTCAATAACTCTTTGTTTCCAAGATTCTGGAAATGAAAAATTCAATGAATCATATAAATGTATTTGCTAGGATTTATGGTTTTGTTTAGATTTTGGGTTTCCCCACTGATCTGTCGCAATCCCGGAAACACCCATAAGACCACTAGATTCAATAAAGTGACAAAAAAATATAAGAATTGTAAGAAAAAGGTTTCATTTACATAAGTTCATTTTCATATTAATTATACAATAGCCACAATCCTTAAATTTATATACGTAGATTGAAAACCTGATCCCAAAATATAAATAATCAAGATTTACAACAAAATCTAAACAAAGAAAAGTGTTGTTTAATTTTTGATACCTTTACCAATTAGGGTATAAAAGAGGGTTCGAAGGCAATCACTTTGTACGAAGTTCATTAATGGACCATAAACAAAACCCTTTCGTTACCTCTAACGATTCTATAAAACAGGTTTTATTGAAACAAAGCATTGAGGAAGCTGTGAATAAAATATTTTATCTAGTCCATTAATAGGTACTCCAGTCGGTTCGATTCATTGATTTTAATTTATAAAAACCCTTATTTAATTATCCTTATTGGCTCAGTCACAAAAAATAACGTCGGTAAAAGTTCAATTTATCATTGACTCTTTTTAAGATGCTCAGAAAATGAATATGCTTTATAATTTGACTATCCTTGGATCTCCAGCTTTAATTAGTGTGTTTTTGGAGTTAATTTTAATCTGCTAGTCAATACTCAAGTAATTTATTACAGTAGGACATACAGGTATCTCTTATGTTATGTCAACGCACTTTTTTTCTTTAATCTGTATTTTAAAATGGTTATCAAACTTAAAACTAACCGAGGATGTGAATTTTAGGTATTTTGGAAGACCCTCTATTTAATAAGCAGTTAGAAATAATTTATTTTTGATTTATGCATCATCCCTATTAGTGAGGCTCTAATTAGAATAAGAATATTTCATTTGCATAACACACGTAGTACAATATCTGAGGCAGTTATCAAGATGGTAATCTATGAGGATCAAAGCATTTCAGTACATCATCAAACACTTTGTAGATAGTTTTGTACGAAGATAGTTGATAAACTAACTTACCTACCAATTACATCACCATTGGGTTGTATAAATAGTCTCCGCACCAGGGGGTCTACTCTCTTTCTCTCAAACGAAACTTCGCAAACGAACGTAATTAGTCGGTTATTAGACCCACACAAAATCGTTCAATCCAATCGGTCACGAAAATTTTCTATGGATCCGTACTTCGTCTGCGTGTACGAAAACGAAATAGAGAGGAGCATAGAGATAATATTATGTAGGAGAGGAGTTAGCGAAATTTCGTTCGTTTGTTTGCGAAGTTTCGTTTTAGAGAAAGAGAGTAGACCCCCTGTCCATATGCTTAATTAATTATGCCGACTGTCCAATACTATTGGCTGAAACACTTTGTCAATGTCAAATGTAGCTGAATATTTGTCTAAACTGGACTCTATACTGATAGCAAAATTATTACTATTATTATGATTATAATATTAATATGAGTATATTATGAGAGAATATAACAGATTTAAGAATAAAATATGAGAGCGGAGGCCTGTGCCCAGCAGTGGGACGTTAATGGGCTGTAGTGGTAATACGAAAGAACAAGTGAATATAACTCAAAGAATTAAAAAATACGACTGCCATAGTAAAATGATATTTTTTTGTGAATCACTGGATATTGAAATATAGTCTAATATATTTTTGGAATCTACTCATCATTTTCTTGATGATGACGATATAGGTAATCTCATTTTGGACAAAAAAATCAACTTTAGTCTTTGATGAGGGACCATGGTCACCCTATCAATTTTTTTTTTATGTCACCCGGAATAAGCTAAGGATTTTAACGATACCTCATTCATCGAAATCCGTTCAGGCGTATAGAAGTTATGGTGGAATATACAAACTCACATACATACATACGAGTACATACATGAACCCTGAAAACAATATACTCTTTTTTTCAGGCTGTCGTATATAAAGAGAGATAATGGAGAGCATAGGAAAGGAGAGTTAATAATTATCAACATTACCAACACAATAATGTTTAGCGAAGACTTTTGTTTGATTAATGGGATTCTACGGCAATATCCCAGTCAGAGCCTTGACGTACCAAAACAAATCAATTAATTAAGAAAATTGAAGCTACAGACAAAACACGAGGCCATAAAAGAGACATTCATTGTGATGGGACCTTTTTTAATATGTTTTATTTTCGACTTTGTAGTCTGTGCACATTTTTTATACGACTGCCTGAAAAAAAGAGTATATTGTTTTCAGGGTTCATGTATGTATGTATGTATGTGAGTTTGTATATTTCACCATAACTTCTATACGCCTGAACGGATTTTGATGAATGAGGTATCGTTAGATTCCTTAGCTTATTCCGGGTGACATTGGCTAGTAAAATTAAAAAAAAAATTATAGAGTGACCATGGTCCTGCATCAAAGACTAAAGTTGAATTATTTTTTTCAAAATGGGATTAACTATATTGTCATCATCAAGAAAATGATGAGTAGATTCCAAAAAAATGTAAGACTATATTTCATTATCCAGTAATTAACAAAAAAATATCATTTAACTATGGCAGTCGTATTTTTTAATTTTTTGAGTTAAAATCACTTGTTCAATTTGTAACAATAAATGTTATTAGTCCGACAAACTTATCTGAGCCCCAATCATGTAAGAATGGCCGATTAAATGTTAAAGATTTTCGTTAAAGTAAAATAAACCATAACTGGATTGAATTAGAGCTCAATTTCGTCTGCCCATTCTTATACGTTTAGGTATGTACGATACCCTAAACGTATAAGAATGGGCAGACGAAATTGAGCTCTAATTTAATGCTATCATGGTTTATTTTACTTTGACGAAAATCTTTAACGTTTGATCGACAATTCTTACGTAATCGGGGGGCTGAACCGGTGACAGCGTCGCTAGTATATATGAAGAATAAAAATAAAAAAACCTTAACAGGCATAAAAATAGTTCCAATTTTGGCCACCGGGCCAGTTATGTTTGACGGACTGAAACAAATTTGCAGCTTCACAAAAGCCTAATAATTACGTAGATAGATCATATAAATCATGAGGTAAATTTTGAAATAGCTACAAACATAGATATATAATAGAACAAAATATTTTTCATTACTCATACACGGAAAGTAGGTTTGAAGTTGCCTGAGAAGCGGGTTGAAAGTAATACTTTTCAGCCCTAGGGAGAATCGTTTTCAACTGAATTTTTATTGGAGTTCAAATGAAACACGATTTTTTTTTTTTTTTTTTTTTTAATTTTTTTTTTTTTTTTTTTAATTTTTTTTTTTTTTTACAAACTTTTGACTTTTGACAAGAAGAAAGATAGACTTTATTCATAAAGTAAAGACAACTGATTCATAGACTTTTTATTTTGACTTTCCTTATATTCGTAATGAAAAGCACAGTGTTTACCTCGGGATGAAAGACTTATTTAGTCCCTCGAACTATAGGCCCCCTCGCTACGCTCGGGCGCCAAACCCCGTCTCGGGACTAAATAAGTTACTTTCATCCCTAGGGTAACAATGTACTATTAATCATGCTAATACTATCAATGCGAAAGTGTTTGTTTGTCGGTATGTAGGTACGTCCTTCAATCATGCCGCAGCAGAACCATGGATCGACGTGATTTTTGCATGGATATAGTTGAGGATCTGGGGCATAACATAGGCTACTTTTTATCCCGGAAAATTAAGGAATTCCTGTATTAATTATAAAAAACTTATTCCACGAGGATGAATGTATAATACGTACCCATTAATTTGCAAAAAATAAATTACAAAATGAGATCTCGGTTTTGGTAATGAATTATGAATTTTAAAAATGTTTTATTATTGGATAAATAAAAGCAGGCGTTGCTGTGCGGAAGTAAATTAAAACGATAAAGTCATTAAAAATTATGGCAGTGAGGAATTATCTTAAATTTTAACTTTACTTCACTTATCAATATTTGATGACTTCTTTTTTTTTTATTCCACTACAAGTTAGCCTTTGACTGCGATCTCACCAGGTGGTAAGTGGTCTAAGATGGTAGTGGGCTAACTTGATAGAGTTATGGCTGTTATATTAAACCCAAACTCCTAATCGGTTTCTACACAGCATCGTACCGGAACGCTATTTACCGTTTGGCGGTACGCTTTTGCCGATAGGGCGGTAACTATAGACACTTCGTATGATATTTTCAATAGGTAAATTTAATTAAGCTTAGCAATCGGTATCTAAACTTATCCAGACCGGGAGAGGGCACATCTACTACAAAGATGTAACTTTAATCAAAATTTTCGTACTATCATATTTTCTCCAATTTATGTAAAATCAGGAACGTAAAGTAGAATAATAGCAAAATTTTAATATAAAATTAAATTTAATATGAAGACTTTACTTCATGTTTTACGAGCCTTAGGTCTGGCGTTGTGTAAAGATCACATTATTATGAGTCTAGTCTCGACAAAATGAGTTATGTTAATGAAAAACGTAGTCCATGCATCTAGTGGGACATATTGGCTATTAAAAAATGATGGCCATGAAAAGGGTGGTTCAGTTTTACGAACACAGTAAAAAGGGTGTTAGTATTAAAGCATTACAATTATTTGAGGAACTCTTCGAGGATTAATTACATCATTGCAAAATATTTAAATGGATTTAATTCAAAAAGTCAAAGTCAATATATATTTATTCAATTTAGGTACACTGTACACTTATTGACGTCCAGTTACATAAATAATATGATGGTGATAATCAGTTACGGTATCTTCAAACTAAAGCTACGAGGGTTCAATACGCGCCCTGGTCAGAGAAGAGCCCACAACAAACTCAGCCGGGTTATTTGAACTGCGATACCTACCTATTTAACCCGCGAGCACTCGCGCTATGAGCATTTTGCTCACAGTAAATTTAAAACACACGCCATTTTGTCAAAATTATTCGTACGTACATCGTTCATTTGGTAGCTGAGTTTTGTTCCGTCCCCCACCCCTGTATGCAGTTCACTTCTCGCCAGTGTGCGCCAGTCACTTGGACGAGGTGGTTTGTTGCGCCGTGTACCATCAGGCGGCGTTTTGCTCATCGCGCGGGTAATCGGGCGGGTATCATCCGTAAGACTGCCTTACAAGACTGGCAAATTAGTTCCTATGATTGTTAATTAAAATAAAAAAGATTAATATTGTTAACTTTTTGAATATATATTTTGTAGAATAAATAATGTGTATTTTATTTAATAAAATATTTTTTTATTCATATTTTTTAGTAAAACTTGCATTTATTGACATTCATAAACGTGAGCAAAATGCTCTACACGCGAGTGCTGATGTAATTTCTTGAGGCGCGAGTGCTGCCGGGTTAAAGTTTAACCCATAACTAACTCACTGTTAGACTGTTTTATCTTTGACAACCAGGTGAGACAGTCAAGGGCCAAAATGTAATAAATAAAAAATAAAACTAATGAACTAATAATGTATTATGCAATAATTACCTATTTAGAATCATAGTATTATAATAAATTATTGAATCGTATCCGTAGCATATCTTATTAATAGGGATGATGCCTATATCAAAAATAAATGATTTCTAACTGATTATTAAATAGAGGGTCTTCCAAAAGACCTAAGATTCACATCCTCGGTTAGTTTTAAGTTTGATAACCATTTTAAAATATAGATTAAAGAAAAAAAGTGTTTTGAAATTTTATGACGTCACAACTGTGAATTTCATACAACTTCCATACTAGAAGTGCGTTTTTAAGTTTGTTAAAGAGTTGCTGATTTGATTGAATTGTCATCATCCCTATTGTATTAATAGCTATATTATTATGTTAATTGCCTTAAATAAGTTGATTTTAAAAATGCTATAATGCAAACTAAAAAACCAGTTTTGTTTGTACCAAATTTAATTTAAGCGTAGCTCAGTTGGATACCAAAGGAATTTTCAAAATACATACTAAGTCGGGCACCGTCAGAAAAAAACATAATTTGTTGGGAGAGCGAAACGAGATAATACTCTTCCTTTGTTGTCATTTAGCCTATTTTTAACTTATGCTGTCATTTTAAATTTAGTTTGTGAAATAGGAAAATTAAGCTCGGGGCTAGACGTTTGGGATTAAACAAGCTGCGCTACAAAACATTATTAAATTAGAATACGCAAGGTTTTATGAAAAAGAACTGTTGGTTGTACATGAACATAATAAAGGCAAAATTATACCAAAAGTCAAAACTGCTTTTCTTTCTTTTACTGTATACAGTAAGTATATTTCGGGGTAATTTGACGACTTCCGTGGCGCAGTATTGAGCGCTGTTGTCTAGACGTGCGGAGGTCGCGGATTCGATCCCCGACAGGGTCAATTTGGGAATTTATAATTTCAGAATTTTCCCTGGTCTGGTCTGGTGGGAGGCTTCAGCCGTGGCTAGTTACCACCCTACCGACAAAGACGTGCTGCCAAACGACATAGCGTTCCGGTACGATGCCGTCTAGAAGCCGAATAGGGGTATGGGTTTAAAATAACTGCCATGCCCCTAACAAGTTAGCCCGCTACCATCTTAGACTGTATCATCACTTACCATCAGGTGAGATCGCAGTCAAGGGCTTACTCGTAGTAGATAAAAAACCCCACTTAACCTGTCTTTGTTCGCTCGTTTTGTTTTTATTCTTACAAAAATCATTCACATAAACCACTCTTTCATATCTATCGAATTCTCATTGAAACAATTGTCACTTTTGTAACAGTAGCTATTATAATCATTAGTATCGTAAATTGTAGATAATACTGTCGCAAAGATTCTACGACATAAAAGAAAGAAGGAAATTAAAACCGTTCAGAATTCCCAGCTTTATAATACCATAGCAATGTTTGTAAGTAATTCGGGGCCAAGCAATCGTTGTAAATTTCGACGAAACAATTTCTCCGGCAAAGTTGTGCAACATAAAAAATAAAGGGGATGTTATGAAACCGAGAGCGTCTTACTTATCTATTTATTTATTGAAGCCCGGGTTACTTAAGCGATTCTGTATTACAACGTTATGAAGCAAAGTTTGAGGAAACAGTTTCGGGCTTCAAAGTAATTTTAGCGGGCTAAGATTCTATTTATATTTCTTAAATTTTATTGACCGAGCGAAGCGAAGGTCTCTGAGTCTACTTGGGTGAATTGGCACTTGTCCGTCCGTCCGTCTGTCAGAGCCTTATAACTTCTGAATTACTGAACGTAATTACTTCAAATTTAAATATACTGTGTAAACCGATGGCCTCCCGCCGAATATGGCTTAAAAAGTTATAAAAATCTTTATTTCAGGGGGGCTCTCATAGAAGGGGGGCTTTCAAAGTGGTGATTTTCTGACGTCCAAAGATGACCTCAGAACTCCCAATTTTCTGAAAGGCTGAGCCTGAAACTTGATTAATTATTTGAATTATATCCTGTACTTGAACAACAAATACTAAAATTAGATAAATATTATAAGGAAACGAAGTTATTTAATTTTTAATGAGCTTACGTATTTTGAACAAACTTCACAATGTTGTCAATAGATGGCGCTCTGTACAAACTTATTCGTTTGTGCTTAAAAAGAAAAGGCTGAGCCTGAAACTTGATCACTTATTTGAATTATATCCTGTACTTGAACAACAAATACTAAAATTAGATAAATATTCTAAGGAAACGAAATTATTTAATTTTTAATGAGCTTCACTATTTTTAACAGAACTTCACATAGATGGCGCTCTGTAAGTTTATGGATACCGCGAGGTCTCAGTTCGGGGCGAACCACTAGTGATAAAAGTTTTTAACCAAGGAAAAGTGTTTATTTAAATATGGGTCAATCTATTAATCACGCAATTTAATTTTTAACCGTGAAGTTTGATGTCAAACATGTACGTTTATTCTGTCGAAACTTCTAATTGATTCTTCGAACATCATTTTGTATTCGTTAAATATTCAGCCCTTTATAGCCTTTATCTATATTATAATAGTGAACATAACAAATTAACGATAATACATGTGTAACTGATCTATCACGTGGTTAAATAATAATTTATTATGAAGTACCCAGCTAAAGAAAGCACTAAAAACCGGCCAAGTTCTATAATTCGCCAAACCAGTCATAAATCTATACCACATAATATTATGGTACAACGTGAAGCTTTAACGTATAGCTTACATAAATGTGCATATCGCACCGCCTAATAAGCCAGCACTAATAGAGTTTGGCGGATTATATAACGAAATAAGCTTTTTGTTCCTTGATTATCATGGACTTCCGCAAAGTAACGCCTGCTTTTAACCAATACAATTCTCGTTATTCTATCATGCCTGAGGAGGTGGGCCCATTGACCACACAGTTTTAAATTAAGTAGAATACATATGTACCAATTAAGTTATTTTGTTAAAATTTAGTTAGTTATTGTGTGGTTCAATAAAGATTCATTTATTTACTTTATTTATTCCAGGTCATTTCTGCCACGTACCTGCAAATTATGGAATCAGCTTCCATCTCCTGTGTTCCCTCATGATTATGATATTATAGGACTCTTCAAAGGGCGGATAAACTAATATCTCAAAACCCGGCAACGCATTGGCGTTGCGTTGGCGTGCTGCAAATGTTCATAATCGGCAGTAATCACTTAACATCAGGTGACCCGCCTGCTCGTTTCCTCGATATATATTTAAAAAAAAAAATTGGCAGTCATAGGGACTGCCGATAGAAGTGAAAACTTATAACTTAAAATTAAAAACGTATTAAAATAATTAAAAAAAAAAAATATATAAACCTTAAAACTAAGGCATTTATTATATAATGTAGTAAATTTATATTTAAGACCTTTTGTCTTCATAACAACGCGAGCATGGGGCAGCGAGGTGTCGGTGACGCGAATCCACAAGTTTACCCCCTACCAAAAAGTGCAAAAAGGCTAGCTAAAGAAGTTATCACTTCAAAAAAAAGTACAACGCTAAGTCACTCTTCACTGACAACATACATTTAAGCACTTCATTTCAACGATGCTTTCAATGGTGTGCTAATCCGAACCCATCCTTCAGTTTGCATACAATTAGTGGATAAGCCGTACCTACAAGAATGTTTAATTAAAGGGTATGATAATTAAGTCTCTTCAGTTGTATGTACATGATTCTCTAAACTAAGTTGGATTGTTAGGTAGTGAATTCCTTTACCGCTGAGAATTTGAAAGAGACATCGGTATTTTTAGACTTGTGTGAGATTTGTTAACAAGTAATTTAAAAAAACAATTAATGACTTTAAAAAAATCGGGATGATTAACAGATCGAAAAGTTATTACGCGCCAAGCACAAGCTCATGATAAATAAAGCGCAAGTATAATATCAATACTAATATTATAAATGCGAAAGTTTGGATGGATGGATGTTTGTAACTAAATCACGCCAGAACGGCTGAACGGATCTGGTTGAAATTTGGGACATAGATGGATTATAGTATGAAATAACACTTAAGCTACTTTTTATCCCGGAAAATTAAAGAGTTTCCCGGGAATTACAAAACTTAATCCACGCAGACAAAGTCGCGGGTATCATTAACTACTTAGTTGTTTATATTTTAACTAGAGGATGCTCGCGACTTCGTTCGCGTGGCATAAGTTTTTTTAATTTCCACAGGCACTCCTTAATTTTCCGGTATAAATCCTATATCACTCTTCAGATCCTCAACTATACCCATGCAAAAAATCACGTTGATCCGTTGCTCTGTTGCGGGGCGATTGAAGGACAAACTCTCTATTTAACGTCCTTGGGGATAATATTTTCAAAAACTGTGAAACACGTATTTCTTTATTTTAAACCAGAAGCCCAAATACCAGCTTTCATGGTTATAACTTGAAAAATGAAGGACTTTCATACAAACTTTCAACCCCTATTTCACCCCCTTAGGGGGGAATTTTGTAAAATCCTTCCTTAGTGAGCGCCTACGTCACAAAAGAAACCTATTGTCAAAATTTCAGGTTTCTAACCCCAGTGGTTTAGTCTGTACGTTGATATATCAGTGAGTCAGTCAGGACTTTGAATTTTATATATTATATAGACTAGCGGACGCCCGCGACTTCGTTCGCGTGGCATAAGTTTTTTAATTTCCACAAGCACTCCTTAGTTTTCCGGGATAAAAAGAAACCTACATCACTCTCCAGCCTACTCAACTATACCCATGCAAAAAATCGCGTCGCGTCGATCCGTTGCTCTGTTGCGGCGTGATTGAAAGACAAATTCTCTATTTGACGTCCTTGGGGATAGAAATTTTTAAAACTGTAAAATCCGTATTTCATAATTTTAAACCTGAAGCCCAATTACCAAGTTTCATGGCTATAACTTGAAAAATGAAGGACTTTCATACAAACTTTTAACCCCTAATTCACCCCTTTGGGAATTTTCAAAAATGTTGAAACACGTACGCTATCCCAAATGCTGAGTTTCACGGCTATAACCTGATAAATAAAGGACTCATACAAACTTTCAACCCCTATTTCACCCCTTTGGGAATTTTCAAAGTTGAAACACGTACGCTAGCCCAAATGCTGAGTTTCACGGCTATAACTTGAGAAATAAATAACTTGAGAAATAAAGGACTCATACAAACTTTCTACCCCTATTTTACCCCATTGGGGGTGGAATTTTGAAAAATGTTGACGCACACTTATTCTTATTTTACCAAAAGCCCAAATGCTAAGTTTCATGCCTATAACTTGAGAAATGAAGGACTTTCATACAAAGTTTCAACCCCTATTTTACCCCTTTGGGGGTGGAATTTTGAAAAATTGTGACACACGTACTTCTTTATTTTTTACTGAAAGCCAAAACTTGGTTCGTTGATATAACTTGAAAAATGTTTTGAGAAATGAAGGAATTTTTTACAAACTTTCATCCACTATTCCACCCCTTTGGGTGTAGAATTTTCAAAAATGGTGAAATACATACTTCTTCATTTCTAACTGAAAGCCCAAATGTTAAGTTTCATGGCTATAACTTGAGAAATGAATTGACTTTCGTACAAACTTTCAACCCCTATTTTACCCCTTTGAGGGTAGAATTTTGAAAAACTGTGACACACGTACTTCTTTATTTTTTACTTTAAGCCAAAATACCAAGTTTCATGGATATAACTTGAGAAATGACGGACTTTCATACAAACTTTAACCCTCTATTTCACCCCCTTAGGGGTGGAATTTTGAAAAATCCTTCCTTAGTGTGCGCCTAAGTCACAAAAGGAACCTACTGTCAAAATTTCAAGATTCTAACCCCAGCGGTTTAGGCTGTGCGTTGATATATAAGTCAGTCAGTCAGTCAGTCAGGACTTTGAATTTTATATATATAGATAGATATAAGACATGTTTGTGATTGCAGATGAAAACAGTAAGCTACCACATTTCCATCTTAATTTCCCTAACAAAGTTAAAAGCAAAAAACTGTGTAAACGGATCAACAAGATATGCAAATCGTCGCTTTGAGCAAGCCTGCATCCCATCCTTGCATTTGCATGGTTTTCTCGATTCATAAGTCGAAATGTAAGCATACTAGGTCAGGCAGGCTTACAGTGAAAAATGAAATTTACTTTGCAAATATTGTCGTCCTAGATAATATATTATTATGCTCGTAAAGAAACTTGTTACAGGAAATGCTTTGGTTGACGTTTGATTTAATATATACAAGAGAAAAAAACAATTTTTTTCGCAACAAATTGGTTTTATGTTGTAGCCTTAGGTAAATATGCTTTTTTTAAAATATGTACCTATGTATAGGCAATAAGACCTGCCCCCCCCCCCCCTAGCATGGGCCGAGACAATTTTCTCCCCGAGGAAAGGATAAAAATTTTATTCCTAAATAAAAACGGTGGATAAATAGTCAACCGAGTCCCATGCTAGCCCTGCTGGGTGATGCAGCCTGAGGTAGAGCGCGCTTGCCTGGAAGGTGCCTATTCACTCTTGATTTGAAGGTATTTATATTGAAAGAGGAGGGGAAAACGGAAGCCATTATTTTTAAATATTAAAGTTATGGTACATTAGCGGCAAACATGCAAGTATAGATTATTATGTATAAATTATTAATGTTTCTTTTTTAACTGCGATAACTCGTGAGATACACCAAGATCAAGCTGCTTAAACTTTCCTAAAGATGACAGGCATATGAAGTTCTTAAGTCTAATTTTTTGTAACTTTTATTGGTTACTAGCTGATGCCCGCGACTTCGTCCGCGTGGATTGAGGTTTTTTGATTCCCGTGGGAACTCCTTAGTTTTTCGGGATAAAAAGTAGCCTATGTGTTATTCCAGACTATAATCTATCTCTGTGTCAAATTTCATCCAGATCCGTTCAGCCGTTCGGGCGTGATTGAGTAACAAACATCCATAAATCCATACATCCATACATCCACACATCCATACATCCATACATCCATCCAAACTTTCGCATTTATAATATTTATATTTGATACAAAAAGTATTATTTAGGTATAATATTTTATAAGTAATTCTTAATAACAATATCTTTTTATAGTATTACTAGATGATGCCCGCGACTTTGTCCGCGTGGTTTAAGGTTTTTATTCATTCCCACGGGATAAAAAGTAGCCTATGTCGTTCCCTGCAACCTACCTTTGTACCAAATTTCGTCAAAATGACATATAGACAGTCAGTCATACACACTTTCATTATAATCATACTAATATTTAAAGAAAGCGTGTTTGTTTGTTGGTTTGTCCTTCAATCACGCCGCAACGGAGCAACGGATCGACGTGATTTTTGGCATGGATATAGTTGAGGACCTGGAGACTGACATAGGCTACTTTTTATCCCGGAAAATTAAGGAGTTCCCGCGGGAATCAAAAAACCTTAACCACGCGGTCGAAGTCGCGGGCATCAGCTAGTATTCGTATATGGAAGTATCGAATCCCGTCGAATATACGAACACTTTGAGTTGTTTTCCAGTTAAAATTAAGTGACTGCAGTGAACATTGATGTAGAATTTTAGTAACTCATTCTATTTGCAGTGAATATTAAAAAGTCCTCAAAACAAGTGAAACTAAAATTAGATCACAAATCGCTCCACACAGCCCGCACTATTCATGTTAGACATCGTTAGCAATCATTGTTGTTTCCTTTCTTTTTGGCCTGTCAACGAGGCATCGTTAGTACAGTGGTGATTGAATACATCGGTACGCTTTGAGGCAAAAATGCTTAGCGGGAAAAACTTCCGGAGCATTCATACATTTTTATATCCGTAGGTATTTGCAACACCGCGAGAATGATCTTTAGTTGTTTTGACTTGCCCATTGTTTAAACTTTTTTTTATTTTTTTTTATTCGACTACAAGCTAGCCTTTCACTGCGATCTCACCTGCATTTGATTCAGGCTTTTGCACTTCAGGAGGCTTAGTATCGTCGCATAAAGCAGTATTTAAGCGATAATAGTAAAATTCAAAATTCAAATGTTTTTTACTCAACTAAACTTTTACAAGTACTTTTGAATCGTCAAGGGAATCTACCACTGGTTCGGAAAGCCATTCCTACCGAGAAGAACCAGCAAGAAACTCGGTGGTTGCTCTTTTTAAATAATTCATTTACAATTATTATTATATCAATGTGTACATAAGTAACCGCTGTCCTTAGCATTGCTGGAGCGATCAAATCCAAGCTCCTCTATCATTTACATAATCTTCAACAGTATAATAAGCTTTTTTCAGGAGCATACTTTTAATGGATTTCTTAAATTTGTGTATAGGCAAGTTTGAAATAGGTTTTGGAATTTTGTTAAAGAAAAGAATGCTCATTCCCACGAATGACCTTCTGACTTTTTTGAGGCGGAGCGATGGAGTCACGATGGAGTAAATTTTATTCTTGTTGATGCTCTTGTTTCAGAATTATAATCCCTATAACTATTAATGACGTCAAGGATATAATATTATTTAACCGTCCATTTTAAAATACTACTACTGTAAGCGATGAATGTCACCCAAGTAATTGCGAAAGCCTACAGATATTCCTCCAAGAGTATAATCGGTTGTATTCCGCACTTTACAATGGTTGAGTAAATAAAATAAAAAGTTACCTTTATTTAATGGATAAAAAGTTTGCACTTCTCCCAAATCTCTTCCATGTTAGTAACTACTGATTAATGTAGACTGTTTTTTTTTATAGTAGGGTAACAAGAAAGTGTTAACTATAATAAAATTTACTGACTATAAGTTTTAAAATAAAAACACATATTTTTATAACAATAAAAAATATATTTGCTCATTGTAATACGAAAGAAACATACATGGCATAATATAAAGGCTTTCCATAATAACACTAGAATGTTCAAGCTACGGACTTTGTTTAAAATTAAACAATAATACAAATGTAAAGTATTATCGCGCTTACCTCTTACCAAATTACTTTTTCCCTGACGCGCCGTAAAATAACCCGAATGAAAAATATTTTTGCTGCCACGCTGTCGAGCATTACATTACCGTTAAATTATTTTCTTTAAAAATAGTGTTTACTATGCGATAGGAATTAATTATAAAATAATAATGTTATTTTGAGAGTGAAAAGTCGGCGTAACTTGTAGAAACTGTAGTAATATTACTTGAGTCATTTTCATGGTACCGCAAGAGTTATCTTTTGAGTTAAAGTTGTATGTTTTGGTTACAGATTTTTATTTGAATCCTCTTTTCGGATAAGAATTGTGAGAAATAATATTATGCTGTATAGTAGGTACGTAATGTATGAGTGCTAGGTTTTAGTTTTTTTTAAGCTTTCTCCTCATCCTTTCTATTTTTTTTTTAATTTCATCCATAGGTACTAAATTTATACGACAAGTTTTCATCCACATTATTTTTAGTATGGCCTCAATTTTATCTCAAGGGGGTATAACACCCTATTTAAACGAGGTGAAAATTTGTAATAAATTACTGATATTTTTCAAGTTATACCCCCACATTAAACTCGGTATTTTGGTCAAAAATGTAGAAATAATTATTGTTTCATAGTTTTTGAAAATTCTATCCCCAAAAGGGGATGTAGAATATACACGAGTCGTGACTCACTGAGATGCGTAGATACGACTAAGCTCATGACGCACAATAGAGAATATACGGCCTAGTAGAGAGATAACAGCCAGTCTGTGTTCAGTAGCCGTAGGCTATGCACCTCAGTGGTATCACAAGTGTAATATATATATATACTAGTGCATAGTGAAGTGTATATAGCGACACACGGGATGTTACATCATCATTAATGAATATACTCTTTACAAACTATACTGTGTTGTTATTAGAGTATATTATTACAGGGGTTAAATAGGGGATGAAAGTTTGTATTGGATTTTTAGGAACCCAATTCCACGCGGACGTAGTTGCGGGCAAAAGCTAGTAAAACATAACATATATTTATTTACAACGTTAAGACTCTACCACCGGTTCGGAAAGATGTTCTCTTCTCAGTAGAATCAGCTTTTCGAACCGGTGGTAGAGTCTTAACGTTTCATAAGTGACAAGTTGTCCTACGTGAAATAAATAAATCATTTATCATTTATTTATCATTTATCACACCTAATAATATGCAAGTTAAAAAGTTTTTCTTTAAATTATGTCTTTCTGCGATTATGCGCTCCTTTGTAACCTTGCTTTCTTTTGAACCTATGAATCGGCAAAACCATGCAAATTCTAGGCAGAGCGGATGGTGGAACGCTGTCTCAAAGCGAGAATTTACATAATATCTTGTTGACCCGTTTACACATTTTTTTTATTACTTGACTTTCCTCGGAAAAATGAAGATGTAAACTCATTTTTCATTACTCATACACGGAAAGTAGGTTTGAAGTTGCCTGAGAAGCGGGTTGAAAGTAATACTTTTCAGCCCTAGGGAGAATCGTTTTCAACTGAATTTTTATTGGAGTTCAAATGAAACACGACTTTTTTTTTTTTTTTTTTTTTTTTTTTTTTTTTTTTTTTTTTTTTTTTTTTTATACCCGAGTGCATCCATAGACAAGAAGAAAGATAGACTTTATTCATAAAGTAAAGACAACTGATTCATAGACTTTTTATTTTGACTTTCCTTATATTCGTAATGAAAAGCACAGTGTTTACCTCGGGATGAAAGACTTATTTAGTCCCTCGAACTATAGGCCCCCTCGCTACGCTCGGGCGCCAAACCCCGTCTCGGGACTAAATAAGTTACTTTCATCCCTAGGGTAACAATGTACTATTATGGTATGTTAAAATAGTCAAATTAATTTGAACCGTTGAAATGTTAATAGTTATTTGTTATACAAGAGTGAAAAGTTGTTTTTTAACCGCGTGCTCAATTTTGATGACCGAGCAAGCGAAGGATTCTAAAATTAGAATCCTGAGCGTTAGCGAGGGAATCAAAAGAGCACGAGGTGAAAAATCTTTTCACTCGAGTGCAACACGTAACTTTTCATCCCACCTCAGCGAGGAAATGACTAAATGCAAAAAAAATCACAAGGTAACTTTTCATCCCACCTCAGCGAGGAAATGACTAAATGCAAAAGAAATCACAAGATTAAATTCAATTCTGTTAATTTCTTCGTCACTAGAATCACTCATTTTAGGTTTTTCACTTATTTTCAATTTTCTTGTTTTTAATCGGTTTTAATTTTAAACAATATGACGTGAAAGAAAATGGTGCGCGCAAAGCAAATTAAAAAACCGGCCAAGTGCGAGTCGGACTCGTGCACCGAGGGTTCCGTACAAACCTGTAGTAAGTTTTAAATTATTAAAAAAAAACTACTTACTAGATCTCGTTCAAACCAATTTTCGGTGGAAGTTTGCATGATAATGTACATCATATATTTTTTTTAGTTTTATTATTCTCTTATTTTAGAAGTTACGGGGGGGGGGACCAACATTTTACCACTTTGGAAGTGTCTCTCGCGCAAACTATTCAGTTTAGAAAAAAATGATATTAGAAACCTCAATATCATTTTTGAAGACCTATCCATAGATACCCCACACGTATGGGTTTGATGAAAAAAAAAAATTTTTGAGTTTCAGTTCTAAGTATGGGGACCCCCAAAATTTATTGTTTTTTTTCTATCTTTGTGTAAAAATCTTAATGCGGTTCACAGAATACATTTACTTACCAAGTTTCAACAGTATAGTTCTTATAGTTTCGGAAAAAAGTGGCTGTGACATACGTGTCGCGAAGTGCGTCTGTCTTCGCGAAATGTTTAGATCTATGGTAAGAATATTGGCAACATTAGTCTATGTTTGAATTACTAGAGAGCATATTTGTCTGTGACGTATCTGAAATGGTTTTCTCTATGATTTTACTGGTTACGTAATCTTTAGATCCGTTGGCTCATAGCGTCACTTTTGAAATAGTGGTTGAACGGTGATGTGTACACGTGGGCTGCCGTCCAGAAGGAGCTGGAAGCAGTGACCTGGCGTCTCGTGCAGATGGTGAAATCAAAGCTAAGTACCTAGGTTGAATTGCTAAACTAATTATCTAACTAATTGCCTACGTATACTTTATGTGTAACGATATAATAATTTCATAGCATCTATTTGTTAGTTAACTTAGTGAGTGCGCGCTCTCATGGAGTATCAATTAGGTAGACCGTGGATATCTGAACGTTGAGTACGATGGTAGTGCAATAGTTAAAGTATGAGAAGAGAGGGGACGTAAGCAATCTCCCCACAGCTGGGGACGTAAGCAATCTCCCCACAGCTGAGAGTCACAATTGGAGGCAGCACTACGGAAAGTATGAGAAGAGAGGGGACGTAAGCAATCTCCCCACAGCTGGGGACGTAAGCGATCTCCCCATAGCTGAGAGTCACAATTGGAAGCAGCACTACGGAAAGTATGAGAAGAGAGGGGACGTAAGCAATCTCCCCACAGCTGGGGACGTAAGCAATCTCCCCACAGCTGAGAGTCACAATTGGAGGCAGCACTACTGAAAGTATGAGAAGAGAGGGGACGTAAGCAATCTCCCCACAGCTGGGGACGTAAGCGATCTCCCCATAGCTGAGAGTCACAATTGGTGGCAGGCACGAGCAGTGCCCAAGGTATAAAGCATATCAACCACGACGGGTTATAAGATTACAATGGTAAATGAGACAATTCAAGGCCATCCTACAATAGCACCCTCACATATCCACGGTTAGGATTATTGAAATACTAATTAGCTAGGTCTTAGGGCATTACAGCAGTGATGTCATATTCCAATTTCATTGTACAGGACACCGAGGAAGAGAGAGGCCAGGGACATGGCAGTGCGACGGGCACCCCATGACAAATAGTGCAGGTATGACTCCAAAGTGATAGTATATTCAATTCGGTGACATTCTGTTCCACTAAGCATCCCTTTGTATCAATATTGTAGATTGTGTTATGAACATATAATATTATCTCCCTAAATGAATCTTAAGTAACTATAGCAGATAAGTGGAATGGAATGTGAGCTTGCCGACAATACGGACGGACAGACAGACAGACAGACAGACAGACATGACGAATCTATAAGGGTTCCGTTTTTGCCAAATTTGGCTACGGAACCCTAAAAAGTGCACCAAGAAGGTTACGAGTGTGAGTTTTTAACAAATTAAAAACGATTGTATGGAAATTCGGCACCATAGAGGTACAAGTAAATAGGTTTTAATGATGTTTTGAATTCACAAACTTCATAGACGAGTGATATTTACTAACGTGCACACGATGTTCTAAATTCAATTTACTTTATCCTCTATAGTCTAAGATCCGAATCTAAATCGAGACCTACCGGTTTGATAAGAGAATCAAATTTATTTTATCATAAATTTCATATATTAGAAAATAAATTAAAAATGGGTAGACAACAGAAATCCTGGACAGAATATTTTTAATTATTTTTTGAAAAATGGTTTTCATAAAATGTTGCAAAATGAAGATAATAATAAAATTTTATACTGGACTTAAAGTATAGAGCATATAAAATGTGCAATCGTAGGGTAGACTGTTATTTACCTGGACGAACTACTGGGTAGACAGGTATAAACAGGTATGTCAATACTAGTTACTTTCACTAGATTCGATAATAGAAAAAAATTTATATCAGCATAAGCGCTGTTTTATTCTGAACACGATGATATAGGGTAGACTGCAAAAAATTTGGTCCTAATAGGGGTATACAAATTTTAAAAATTTCAATTTCAACGCGTCCGGAAATGAGTGACAGAGAGATCCGAGGTAAGTATACTGTGTGATAATAAAGGACCGAACATTGCTGTTGTGTCTCATGGGATCGTGAATATAAGAAAGTGCGCATGCTCGGTATGTAAACTTCATAGAAAGTAGAGGTACCTCTGCTATCCTCCATATTGTAAACAGTACATGTTATTTTGGAGTAGCTTATATCGCGTCGTAAACACGTGTTGTACTGTATCGTTGTGATAAAAAATGGCTAAAAAGTGTTTTTTGTGTGGCTTGGACGTTTCTTTAATTGATTTTACAGATGAAACTTTTAAAAATTGTTCGTCAAAGCATATATTTATATATATGTATTTGTTTAATTTATGTTATATTATTTAATATTTTTGTATGATATTAAATATATTAAATTGTTATGTATTTAATTAATTAATTTGTTAGCAACATTTTTTCAGTTGCTCCGAAATAACGCATACTGAATTCAAATGTCAGTTGCTCCAAAATAACATGTACTGTTTACAATATGGAGGATAGCAGAGGTACCTCCCAAGCGTCACAAAAAAAAATGTTGACTTTTTGGGAGATTTTCTTTAACAAGAAGTCAGAAATTTATAATTGTTAACTTAAATTTAACAAAACATTAACAAAAAAAAATTTGTGCCGCTTGGGCTCTACTCTCTATAAAGTTTACATACCGAGCATGCGCACTTTCTTATATTCACGATCCCATGAGACACAACAGCAATGTTCGGTCCTTTATTATCACACAGTATACTTACCTCGGATCTCTCTGTCACTCATTTCCGGACGCGTTGAAATTGAAATTTTTAAAATTTGTATACCCCTATTAGGACCAAATTTTTTGCAGTCTACCCTATATCATCGTGTTCAGAATAAAACAGCGCTTATGCTGATATAATTTTTTTTCTATTATCGAATCTAGTGAAAGTAACTAGTATTGACATACCTGTTTATACCTGTCTACCCAGTAGTTCGTCCAGGTAAATAATAGTCTACTCTACGATTGCACATTCTATATGCTCTATACTTTAAGTCCAGTATAAAATTTTATTATTATCTTCATTTTGCAACATTTTATGAAAAATCATTTTTCAAAAAGTAATTAAAAGTCTTCTGTCCAGGATTTCTGTTGTCTACCCATTTTTAATTTATTTTCTAATATATGAAATTTATTATAAAATAAATTTGATTCTCTTATCAAACCGGTAGGTCTCGATTTAGATTCGGATCTTCTACTACTAGAGGATAATAACGGCTTTTACCATCAGATATCGAAGAATAAAAATACTCTTTCCGAGATGGTGGGATGAAAAATATACTTCGTCGTTGTGATTATATTTCACTAGGTTTATTTATCTTAAATTTAGTTCAACGGAAAATTCCTTTTGAAAACTTCTTAAACTTTCTCTCGGTATTTAGTTAAAACAAACAGGTGTTTATTAAAAGATTTTAGCTTAATATTCTCCAGAGAACCGTTTTACTGGTATTTATAGCTACTACTGCCTATTTATAGAATAATCACCGTCTGTCTAGAGGTGTTTATCCTCTAAATAGAAAGTTAAATTTAAAAAAGTGCTTGTGCTCCTGTTTTAGGCACAAGATGACGTTATTTCTGCTCTTATAGATCCAGATCTCCATGATGATAAAATCAGTGTTAGTAAAATATTATAATTTAGCCTAGTTTTTCTTAATAGACGCATAAATCTTGGAATTATATTTTTTAATGGTTGTGGCGATTTGAAACTCAAGCTAGACTCTAAGTCACGAGTTAGTTTTACAAAACTTCGTCGATGTCATGAATTTCTACAGTATAATAAATTCTTTCAAATAAACATGCTAAGAAAATTCAGAGTAAGAAGCATTATTAGTCGCAGAAAAAACCACAAGAATAACCGCACTATTTGACTCGTCCAAATATATAAAAGGAAAAGGTGACTGACTGACTGACTGAGCTATCAACGTACAGCTCAAACCACTGGACAAATTGGGCTGAAATTTGGTATGCAGATTATGACGTACACATCCACTAAGAAATGATTCTTAAAAATTCAACCCCTAAGGGGGTAAAATAGGTGTTTGAAATTGGTATAGTCCACGCGGACGTAGTCGCGGGCAAAAGTTAGTGAAGAATAAGATTGAAATCAGTAAAGCAATCGGGCAACTGGCGCTTGCGGAGAGATACCTACCTGAAGAGTTAGAAGGGGGTGAAAAATTTGAAATTAGAAAATGGTCCCAAAAACTTCGTTTCACTTGGCAAGAAACACAGCATTTACAACAACGGTATCAGCAAAACGAGGTTATGTTAAGCGAGTCGCTGCCGGAAAAGAAAACACTTGGATGCTATTTAAAGAAACTTGGCACCGCGCACTCGCGAAGTGTGTATAATCGCGATAATACAGCTACTTGAATAAACAAAGTTATCTTGAAAAGCGCCGCGGGTACGGATCCCGGTTTGATATATTGTTAAACTTTTATAAAACACATCAGCCCGGCATAATATGGGGCACGGGATAGCAATCTTACAGTTCCGCAACATCCTCTAAGGAATTCCTATTCCTAAGTAAGTATTCCTAATTAAGGAATTTCTGGTGGGAGGCTTCGGCCGTGGCTAGTTACCACCCTACCGGCAAAGACGTGCCGCCCAGCGATTTAGCGTTCCGGTACGATGCCGTGTAGAAACCGAATAGGGGTATCCATATAAATATTATAAATGCGAAAGTTTGGATGGATGGATGTATGTATGTATGGATGTATGTTTGTTACTCAATCACGCTCCAACGGATGAACGGATCTGGATGAAATTTGGCACAGAGATAGATTATAGTCTGGAATAGCACATAGGCTACTTTTTATCCCGGAAAATTAAGAAGTTCCCGCGGGAATCAAAAAAACCTCAACCACGCGGACGAAGTCGCGGGCATCAGCTAGTGGTTTAATATAACTGCCATGCCCCTAACAGGTTAGCCCGCTACCATCTTAGACTGCATCTTCCCTTACCATCAGGTGAGATCGCAGTCAAGGGCTAACTTGTCGTGGTTAAAAAAAAAAAAAATTCATGCGAATTTTTTTTTTTTTTTGAATTATCCACTACGAGTTAGCCCTTGACTGCGATCAAGTGCCATTCAGGTGACCGTGTCGGGGTGACCATTTTAGGGGAGTGGGGTAAACTTCAGATAAACACGGTAAAGTTTACTGATTTTATTAATTACTGCAACTACCAGTTCGAGTCTCCAGTAAACGACTACGACAACGACTGCCTTGTTAGAAGCCTTAAGCTGTTACATATACTGCTTATACATTATGTAATACATTTAAGCCATACACGTTTATTCTATTTCGACACTAAAGAGGCAGCTTGCTGCCTGGATATAGACATAGGAATTTCATCCCGGTGGATTACAGAGTACCCTCCACGTTTTACCACATACCACAATAGGCCTAAATTCAGACAGATAAAGTCGGAAGCATCATCTAGTTTTAAATAAATGTAATTTCGCCCGAGACTTTTGTAATACTTGTCTCTAATTTGCGAGGAAACAGTAAACAGAGTTTGTTTAAAAATATTTTCTACATTGCGTTGTATGGAAATGATCTGATCTCATACTTGAGTATTACTAGCCTGAAAAGAGCCAATGTTGGTTTTTATTGTAGAATTTATTGTTTTTTTAGTCCATGCTGTGTTTACTTATAAGTAATCACTACACTTAGCTTGTATTTATAAGATGTTTTTTTTTATGTGTAAGTACTTGTTAGTAAACCTATTGTAATAAAATAAAATTAAAATCTGTATAGTTGCTAAACAGCGATACGGGCCGTATACGCTTTCTTCACTTCGACTTCGCATTGTTTTGGAGTTCCGACGCTTTTTTTCTTTAATATTTATGAGATTTTACTGTATGAATGTTTACTTCCAAGTATTTGAAATCATTATCATAATATGGAAAAGACTTGCTTGTGACAGTTCGCACCAAATTGTAACACTGATACCAACCTACTCATACCTACATAATAATAATATTACTATACAATCAGAATTTACTTTTTAAACTAAATGGTGCCTGCGACTTCTTCCGCGTGGATTGATGTTATTTGGTTCCCGCGGGAACTCCTTAGTTTTCCGGGATAAAATGTAGCCTATGTGTTATTCCAGACTATAATCTATCTCTGTGCCAAATTTCAATCAGATCCGTTCAGCCGTTCGGGCGTGATTGAGTAACAAACATCCAAACATCCATACATCCATACATCCATCCAAACTTTCGCATTATGATTTCGATATAAATTTGATGATGCCTGCGACTTCGTCCGCATGGATTAAGATATTTTGATTCTCTTCTTAATTTTCCGGGATAAACATGTCCTTCCGCGGGATTATTATTAAATAAATAAAGTAAACAGTTTTCAAAACTCACCTAGGTCCTATTTGTGTTCCATCCGTTCCACCACAAAAGAATTAAAATTTCCTTCAAGAAACTACAAAGTAACCGAACACCGTCTGCCTCGCAAATCCTTAAAGCCGGAGAGCTTTATTTTAAATTCAATTACCTACCTAGCCATTTTTACAATGCCGTCTTTAGTCCGATTACGAGTAGGCGTAGATAAGTGCTAGGTCTGACTCTCTATCTCTGCGATGAATTTTTCATTGTTTAACAATGACCATGACCTCTGTCAATATTCATATTCGTAGGTTTCTGCCATTAATAGTAGATTAGTAGCCAAGGGCTGTAAGGCATCAATTGCAGCCCAAGATATTTAGGCGCACGAGCGCAGGGAGGGCGCCTATAGTTCGAGGGTGCAATTGATGCTTACACCCGAGCTAACTACTCTGCTTTACATCTCGATTGTGAGGTAAAGTAGGTCCTTATTACCCCCAAATGGAGCTTGTAGGTGACCAATTAGCGCTCTAGGGTAATAATGTAGCTAGAAAAGCCCAAGGGCGGTAAGTAATTAAAAAAAAACCTCTTCACTCTTTCAAAAAGTTCGCGTACATCTAACCATCATACTTTTTTTAATAACTTACCGCCCTAGGGCTTTTCTAGCTACATTATTACCCTAGAGCGCTAATTGGTCACCTACACGCTCCATTTGGGGGTAATAAGGACCTACTTACCGAATATGAGAGATGTAAAATAATATTATTATTGTCTTTTTCCAGAAGACTTATCATCATACTAAATTATCTTATCAACAGCAATAATCCATACTAATATTATAAATGCTAAAGTATGTCTGTCTGTTACACTTTCACGGCCCATCCGTTCAACCGATTTTGATTAAATTTGGTATAGGGACAGGTTGTATCCCGGAAAATTTAGCATAATTAAAAAAAACTCAATCCACGCGGACGAAGTCTTAGCTCGTACTATAAAGTCATCAAGTATTATTGTATGTTTATTACAAGAAGAAAAAAGCATTAACTAAGTTTTAAGTTGTATTTCATAGGAACTATTACGTACATCAGAATGGAAGATCTAAGCTGGTACTTATATTTCCAGATTCAAGCTTAAAGTAAGACGCTGCAGTACATATTTTGGTACAGGAAATGCGTGTTACTTCAAGCATGCGATACTCGAGGGGCTGACGTACCAGTTTGTTATACCTTCCAAAATTTAAACTGATACCAAAGTCTATACGTACTTACTATTTTGTAATAGAATAATCAATTATTTTATAAGATTTTAAGTAATTAGCGTACGTAAGTAACACAATTAATATTTGCGTCCAATACGCGAATAAAGAGACTGTTTATATTTTGTAAGTAACTCATGCGAGCGACTTATGTGAGTTAAACTTACAAGTGTACCTTACCTTAACCTCTAATACCTTACCTTTTATAGATAGGTTTCATCCTGGGTTAGGACATAGGCTTTTTTGCCGGAAAATTTAAGAGTTCCCGCGGGAATCGAATGAGGGAGAGGGCTAGTTGTCCTTAACACAGATCTTTAAAAATCTAAAAAGGACAACTACTGTTGATCTCATTACTAATTCTTCTATTTTCATCTAAATAATGCATCGTGTATTGTAACAGTAATAGATCTAACCACGTGAACAATGTATATGCAGGTATTTGAGAAATAAATTGAATTGAATTGAATCACAAAATCTTAATCCACGCGTACGAAGTACCTAGCGAGCATCATCTAGTAATAACATAAGTCCAATAGCACACAAAAAAAATTGGCAGTCATAGGGCCTGCCGATAGAAGTGAAAACGAATATGTAAAAAAAAAACCTTAAAACTAAGGCATTAAAGTTTAATTACAAATGTAGTATATTTATATTTAAGACCTTTTGTCTTCGTGACAACGCGAGCATGCCGGTAACGGGCATGTCGGTGACGCGAATCCACAAGTTTGCCCCCTACCAAAAAGTGCTCAACGCGGCTAAAGTAGTTTTCACTTCAATAATCACTAAAAAAAAAAACTAAAGCTTCTACGATAATTAATCGGGACTCTACCTAGACTCTACCACAGTAAACAAATACAACCAGTACTGAAACTACCTAGAAACGTTCGAAACAGCTCACTCACACAAACATGCGCATCCACGAGACCCCAATACTGCAGTCGCAGTGCTGTCAGTAGTCAGTCACTACTGTGGGGTCTAATAATATATAATAAATGGGGGTATAATATTAATTATAAATGCGAAAGTGTGTTTGTTTGTTGGTTTTTCCTTGAATCACGCTGCAACGGAGCAACGGATCGACGTGACTTTGGCATGAGTATAGTTGAGAACGTGGAAAGTGACATAAAAAGTATTTTATCCCGGAAAATTAGGGAGTTCCCGCCGCAATCAAAAAAACTTAAACCACGCGGATAAAGTCGCGGGCATCAGCTAGTCATTGAATAAATATATTTTCTTTGACTTACTACAAGACTGAGATAAAAATAAAATCTCTTTTTATAAACGCAACATTATAATTGGCATTATTTTCCCTTTGCCTCTATTCGTTATTGTAAAGAAAGCTTATAACTTTGTCGATGTTGTGAGAAAAAGTTTAGGAACTTTCTTCTTTCTTGTTTCCAGCTTTTTTGATATTTGTTACGGTTCTTTTTAACGTCGATTTATTGTTTTTAAAATAATGTTTAATGGAAGTTCTATTTCAGTTAAATTAACTAATTAAATTAATTAATAGTACAGGTAGTACTTGAATAATTGCTTGCGCTAGAAACTAGTACTACATTTTTTTTATTCTACTAAAAGTTCGCCCTTGACTGCTATCTTACCTGCAGGGCTAGCATGGGCCGGAGATAAACATTTTATCCCCCGATTTTATCCACTGACAAGAGATAAAATTAACTTACCTATCCACCCCTCAGAGCACGGCAAAAGGGGAGAGGAGAAGTTTATCCCCGTTTGACATTTCACGGGGACTCGGGGGATTATTTATCCACCGTTATTTAGCGTTTTTATTTATTTATTTAGGAATAAAATTTTTATCCTTTCATCGGGGAGAAAATTGTCTCGGCCCATGCTAGGGGGGCTGAGGGTAAGAGATGATGCAGTCTAGTTGGTAGCGGACTAACCTGTTAAGAGTACTTACGGCAGTTATATAGATATGGTTGACCGTGACAATAGGATGATCACCCTCCGAGCGGGTGTTGTGCTCGGGGACCACTGGTCCAACCGTTCATCTTTGGAGGTCGTATAATATATAACGTAATACAGATAAAACTTCGTTATCGTGAGTTGGGCTCTTCGTGTTCGCGTGCATTGTACTAGTAATTATTATTATCTTACTCTTTACTTGCACCAAAAAAACAAAAAAAATAGAAAGAAATAAAAACACTCAGACATGATACAAAAGGCGGCCTTATCGCTTACTAGCGATCTCTACCAGGCAACCTTACATATACCTTAGTAATGACATCTATTGGATTATGTGCGGACTGCAAAGACCGCCACACCCCTAATCTGTTACAAAACGGCATCGTACCGGAACGCTAAATCGCTAGGCGGTAGGTCTGCCGGTAGGGTGGTAACTAGCCACGGCTGGAGCCTCCCCACCGGACCAGATTAGAGAATATTCAAAAATTATAAATTCCTAAATTGAGCCTGCCGGGATTCAAACCCGGGACCTCCTACGAGAAGACCACAGCACTTATCACTACGCCAGGGAAGTCGTCAAATAATTGTTTATTGTAAGTTTTAATGTATCGCGAATCGTATGAAAATGTTAGTTATGTGAGTCACTTACATATGCTACTTGCTACGTGATAACTTACTAGTGTAAATACGGCCTAAAACTAAATCCACCCTTCATACTATCAACTTTCTTCATCCATCCATCCATCCATCAGCCTGTATGCATCCACTGCTGGACATAGGCCTTTTCGAGAGCGCGCCACCAAACACGGTCCTCCGCTTTCCTCATCCACCCGCTTCCCGCCACCTTCTTTAGGTAATCGGACCAGCGAGCTGGAGGTCGTCCTACACTGCGCTTGCCGGTACGCGGTCTCCACTCCAGAACACGTCTGCCCCAACGGCCATCGGTTCTGCGACAGATATGACCTGCCCACTGCCACTTCAGCTTGCTAATCCTCAGAGCTATGTCGGTCACTTTAGTTCTTCTTCGTATTTCATAGTTCCGGATTTTATGCCTGAGAGAGATTCCCAACATAGCCCGCTTCATAGCCCGCTGAGCGACTTTTAATTTCAACTTCAACTTAACATCAACTTTCTTAGCGGTGTAAAAACCCCCGTACCTCGGAGTGCAGGTGAAACTGTCGGTCCTGCACCTGATTTATCTCTAGTCATGTTAAAACACAATCCTATCAGACGATAAGAGTGAAGGAATAGAGAGAGAACTTGTATTTGCGCATTATAAAACTACCGGTGCTTTATGGTGTTACACCCCCGTGCCTTAAAGAGCACGTAAAGCCGGTCCTGCACCTGATTTATCTCTAATAGTGTTAGATTACCATCTCAATGGACTATGCAAGTGACAGAATAGAGAGAAAACGCGTGTTTGTACAAACAGTTGTACACTGTATTATATCCCGTGTAGATGGTTTCTCTCCATTGATATTGGCCACCGTAGCCAAAATTCGTTTGGGAGGAAATTTTAACCGAATAGCTGTGTCTACAAGGGGCAACATACTCACAAAGCTACAGCTATTACCTATTCTGTGGCTACAGTCTGTATAGATTGGCCTTAACTGAATATAGGCTTTACCGTCGGCTAAAACAGCATGGCGGTACGTCTACATAAACAACACTGCCTCGCAAGTTTGCCGCTCTAAAATGTAGACCTGTGATTTGTCGTATATATTACTAGCTGATGCCCGCGACTTCGTCCGCGTGGATCGTGGTTTTTCGGTTCCCCTGCGAACTCCTTAATTTTCCGGGATAAAATGTAGCCTATGTGTTATTACAGACTATAATCTATCGCTGTGCCAAATTTCATCCAGATCCGTTCAGCCGTTGTGGGGCGTGATTGAGTAACAAACATCCATACATCCATACATCCATCCAAACTTTCGCATTTATAATATTTACTAGATGATGCCCGCGACTTCGTCCGCGTGGAATAGGGTTTTTTGATTCCCGCGGGAACTCCTTAATTTTCCGGGATAAAAAGTAGCCTATGTCCTTCTCCGGGACATAACCTACCTCTATACCAAATTTCAGCCAAATCGGTTGAAAAGATGGGCCGGGAAAGCGTAGCAGACAGACAGACAGACAGACAGACAGACAGACAGACAGACACACTTTCGCATTTATAATATTAGTATGGATTTGATGTGAGGGGCATGGTTATTGGCGCAACGCACTCGCCGAATGATATTGCCGAACGTGTACAGGGCCATTCTAAGGCCTTAAATCACAAAGAGCGGCAAACGCAGACCGACTTTTCAGGTTCACAAACAATCAACAAAAGATCTTGGCAGTAAAACATTAACCGTCATTTGCCATATGGTCTAATATGTACTAGATCCTTCAATTTGGTACTAAAAAAATGTGAAGAAGACTTCAATAAAATCCCACGAAAAAAGCATACGTCCTCTACGACATAAAGCTTTCATGAACTTTAATTTCAAACTACTTTGCTTTTAAAGGATTGCAATTCCGGTACAGTGAAATTCAATGAAAAATGGCGGGCAATTTTTAGCTTAATCCATTTAAACAACGACAGTTTGTCTTTTAAAATTGCCAACGGTTTGTAGGTACCTGCTGTGGTATGAAACGTACGCTTTGAGTTCTAACTGAGCGCACGGTGCCTTGGAATTAAATTTTGCCGCTACGCGATGTCGGCACGCGGTGTACGAAATATGGCTGTGTTCTGGAATGATCCGGAATATACTAGATACAACCGGTTTTGTACAGTCTGGGCCATCATATTTACGCCCTGACACATGCACTGTTAATAACTTTATTTTCCTGCATCTTCGATCATACTAATATTATTAATATAAATGTAAAGTGTGTTTCTTTGTTTGTTTGTCCTTCAATAACGCTCCAACATAGCAATGGATCGACGTGATTTTTGAAGACTGAATATTGTTGAAGACCTGGAGAATAAGAAAGGCTACTTTATATCTCGGAAAATCAAACAGTTCCCCTGGGAATTAAAAAAATCTTAAAGCACGCGGACGAAGCCGCGCGCATCAGCTAGTCTACAATATCAACACAGTGCAAATAAAAACAAACCTACCGCAACACGTAGAACTACGGATTATTGTAGACTTCTTTCTACATTGAACCGAAATTTACTAGATCCAACTGGTTTTCTTTAGTCTTAGGGGTGTTTGCACACCAGTGGATTACCCCTATTATTTCTGTTTACCAAAAATAATCTCGTTTATTTTTGTTTAATAATATTATTTAGGCACGCTGAAAAGGTACAAATTATAAAGTACTTTCAAAACGATTCAGTATATACTCGATATAGCCGGTTTTTAAACATTCTTAAAGGTGTTTGCGCACTGGTGTTTTAAATTTTATCACTGCTGTTATGAGAGCTGTATTGTACTCCTTCCTACTAAATTATAGCTCTTTGGGTGAAGAAATAAAGCTTCCTCTTTTAGCAGATGGTGCACGAAATATGGCAGAAATTCGAGAATACTCCAGAATTTACAAGACCGTCCGTAACCAGTCCGTTGTCTGAAAAGTTTACCTATCCGCACTTGTGTTTTTAAATTTTGTGCTTATTTATAACTACTACCATAAACAAGTTAAAAAGTTTAAAGAACTTTAATCCGACAACGAAATAATATTTTAAAATGTTTTTCATCCCACTTGCTACCTTAGCGAAAAATACTAATGTAACATCCATTATCTGGATTTTGTTATAGCTTATGTTACCCCGACTATAATAACAAATCGATTGATACCTCATTCGTCAAAATCAGCTCAGTAGTTTAGACGCTACGGTGGAACATACATACATACATAGACTGCTAATATCATAACTCTCCCTTTTGGCTTTGCCGTAGTCGGGTAAAAATAGAGAGCCTGGTTAAAAGTTTGTTACTTATTTATCTTTGCGCAGTGTGCTGAAGCGGTGACAGCCTATAAGTGCTTTAGACGTTCGACCTGTGGTTCGACCTCCTATGACCAGTCAGGTCAGGCGTTCAATCCCCGAGCACGCATTTCTTAGTTTTCTAAGCTGTGTACGTTTTTAGAAATTAAATATCACTTCCACTACAACCCAATAACGTTCCACTGCTGGGCACAGCTGGTCCAATGCGGGTTCACTGGCTTTAACGACTATTATGATGTGAATGTGACAAATATCACTTGCTGGAAGGAAAACATTGTGAGAAAACATGCTTGTCCGAGAGTTTCTATGGTGTGGCTTCCGTGGTGGACTATGGCCATACCCTTCTCATTCTGAGAGGATACTTGTGCTTAGTAGTGGGATAAAAAGTAACCTATGTTACTCTCTATGTCTTTGTCTCTCTATGTGTATTAACGGAACGTTACATTGTAGGTACAAGTAATGTGTCAAACGTCATGCTGTGACAGACGTCAGAGTGACACTACCTCTCACTAACTTGTTACTTGACGACTGTCACAGCACACTATTGGGTGCGTTCCGAAATACACTGAGAGCACTGGAAGTCCCCAGTAAAGAGCACTGCCAGTGCTCGCAGTGCTTATAACGGAACACACACTATGTATTTATTTACTAGCTGATGCCCGCGACTTCACCCGCGTGGAAAATTTTTTTTAATTCCCACGGGAACTCCTTAATTTTCCGGGATAAAAAGTATCCTATGTCACTCTCCAGGTCCTCAACTATACCTATGCCAAAAAGCACGTTGATCCGTTGCTCCGTTGCGGCGTGATTGAAGGACAAACCAACAAACAAACACACTTCCGCATTTATAATATTAGTATGATTTAATAATCAATACATGAGGTCAGGGCATTGTAAGGTTGCAAATGCAATTGCAGTTTACAAATTATTGTTTTTTTTTTAAATCTTTATTTATTAAAGAGTGTTTGTTCAATATTGAACACGCCACCCTCATAGGAACAAAATCATTACTTCACTGCCTACGCTTAACATATGTTTTATACATCTCGTACAGAACTCTGGCCTCCTCTGATAAGGGGTAAGCCCGGACACTGTTACATACAGACAAATCCCGAAAATCAATATTAAATAGGTGCTTTAACTACTAGTTAACATGCAACAAACACGTCGATCCTTTGTTGTTGTGGAGCGATTTAAGGACAAACATAGATTTGTCCTTTGTTTGTTTGTTTTAAAATCTTTATTGCACATGATATACAAAGGCGAACGTAATACCTATAGGTATTCTCTACCAGTTAACCTTTGGTAGTGGGGACAGGGCTGAAAAAACAGTGCGTATAAAGAGAAAAATTGGGGAAAGAAGAAACATATTTACGTAGTAGGTAATAAAGAGAAGTAGGTATATACTCAATTTAATATAATATAAATAAATAGATATAGATATGTAATATATAAAATACACTTGTAAATATAATTGACCGAGCGAAGCGAAGGTCTCTGAGTCTACTTGGGTGAAATGGCACTTGTCCGTCCGTCCGTCCGTCCGTCCGTCCGTCCGTCCGTCTGTCAGAGCCTGTTATCTTCTGAATTGCTGAACGCAATTACCTCAAATTTAAATATAATATGTATACCAATGGCCTCCCGCCGAATATGGCTTAAAAAACTATAAAAATCTTTATTTCAGGGGGGCTCTCATAGAAGCGAATGCGAAGTAAAATATTTTTTATAGCGTTACATAGGGTTGCGGTATATCATTTTAAAGATAATTAGGAATAGAGTCCAAAAATATTTTTTTTTTAATTTTTCCCCTAAAATTAACGAAATGGGGGGCTGGCAAAATGGCGATTTTCTAACGTCCAAAGTTGACCTCAGAACTCTCAATTTTCTGAAAGGCTGAGCCTGAAACTTATCAATTACTTGAATTATATCCTGAACAACAAATACTAAAATTAGATAAATATTATAAGGAAACGAAATTATTTAATTTTTAATGTGCTTCAGTATTATTAACAGAACTTCACAATTATGTCAATAGATGGCGCTCTGTACAAGTTTATGGATACCGCGAGGTCTCAGTTCGGAGCGAACCACTATAAGTATATACATAATATATAAGTTAAATAGATAAATATGAATGTGATTTGTGAAGGGATTCTGACATTTTTGAAAGTGTTCGTGTACTCGACGCTTAAAAACGTATAATCACTCATTTACCTATTCAATCTGAATGTCTACGTTTATTGAAAAATAGCATCAGGTTTCATAAAAAGTAAAATAAGTGAAATATAAGCATTTTATTCAGTGCGTCTAGACCCTCTGCTTCGTCGGTCTTCACTCAAAGAGGTTTTTTTCACGTTTTTCTCAAAGATAGATATTCAATTTGAATTTTGAATGGTTCAGCGCCTTTATAGAGATTCAATCATTACTTTATATAGCTTTGATGATTACTTTAATATCGAAGCGATCTACACAAAACCTGCGAAATAAGGTTTTTCAGATCAATACCTACTGTGTCTTCTTTTGATGTTTACCTTTACCTATCGTAAACGATTAACAAAATAAGTAATAATATTTGATTCCCTCGGGAACTCCTTAATTTTCCGGGTTAAAAATCTATGTCACTCTCCAGGTCTTCAGTTCTATACCCATGCCAAAAACCATGTCGATCCGTTGCACCGTTGCGGCGTAATTGAAGGATAATCCAACAAACCAATAACTGAAGAAATTTTAAGCAACTGTACCTGAGACTTCACGATCGTGAATGTTTTTGTTTCAGAAGTACGTAGGTTTAATTTTCGTCGAATGGTTTTTCGGAAATTAAAATGTTATCAAGTAATCAATTCGAAAGTTTGTTGTTCCACGCAAGAAACGAGTTATGGAAAATTCCGTCAGATCGAAAAGTCATTGTCCTAGCGTGAACCCTTCTTAGTTATAACATAATTCCGAACCCATATAATATTACAGGCTTCTAAATTTCACTTAGAGCGACTGTCATAATATTACCCAGAAGGATAGCAGGGTAGAATAACTTTCAACTTCGTGGCGCCGTGGTGTGGTCTTATAAATGAAAGCACTGGGTAAGTACTGGGTTTGATTCTTGACAAGGTACAATGTGGAATTTATAAAATATGTCTGGCTGATGCACGAGATTTCAACTAACTGTATACACAGATTATAATAAATAAAAAAAATCAATCTATAAAATTAGTTATATTTAATTTTATTGTTAAATTTGCAAATACTAGGCCTTCTGACATGGCCATACAAAGCCTCCGCCACAATCATTTGATAATCGTGTTTTTGGAATTTAAATCATTTTTAATTTTCATTTTCAATTATTATCTGGGCTATATCAGGTATCTTATATTATAGAGAACTAATCTCCTGTTTATTTCCTCTCTGCGTATTCTATTGTTTTTAGAGGATGGCTAGTGTTTATTTATAATAAGAATGTACTTTTATCTTGATCAATAAATTAAAAAAAAAATCCCTCGAAGAAATACCTTACATGACCTAACACGACCGCTGTCCGACTTTTTAATAAATCCAAAAATAGTAAGTATATTTACAAAATAGTACCTAAATGATGTTTAGTAAGCGATGTATAAGGCTTGCGCGTTACTCGTGCATGAATATCCATTCAGTATGAGCTCAACTGGACGACTGGCGACTATTGTAAGCTGCTTTTGTCATGTGTGGGCAACGAATCAAAATATACTAGTACTGAGTATGTTTACATTTTACGGTATACTAGATGATTGTATGTTGTATACTAGATGTTGTCTCTCTGTCTATGCGTTACGCTTTCATTGCTCATCTCTGTTTTTTATTTTTTCTACTACAATTTAGCCCTTGACTGCAATCTCACCTGATGGTAAGTGACTATGCGGTCTAAGATGGTAGCGGGCTGTTAGGGGCATGGCAGTTATATTATACCCCTAGTCGGTTTCTACACGGCGTTCGTACCGGAACGTGCCGGAACGCTAAATCGCTTGGCGGTACGTCTTTGCCGGTAGGGTGGTAACTAGCCACGGCAAGCCTCCCACCAGACCAGACCAGACCAGAGAAAATTCAGAAAATATAAATTCCCAAATTGACCCTGCCGGGAATCGAATACCGGACCTCCCACGTTAAGACAACAGCGCTCAACACTGCACCAGGGAGGTCGTCGTCGGTCGTCAGTTCAATCGATTTAGATGAAACTGGGCACAGAAATAAGGATGCAAATCCCTAAAAAGGCTATGTTTATCATTTAAAAAGGAAAATTAGAGAGTTCTTTGGCCAAGCAAAAAATCCTTAATCCACGCGGATGAAGTAGCGACATGATCTAGATTATAATATTTAGAAGAGACTTTTTGGATGCCACGGTCAGCGCCACATGAAAATTTATGTAAAACGCATGCCTGACGAAATCATGAGCATTGTCGAAGTCAACTATGCCAAGGTATGCTAGCTAATACAACGGAGTACTTAGCTCTATTAGATGGATGCATCTACTCCGTTACTATATTATACATTTTCTTATGTTTTACTAGCTGATGCCCGCGACTTCGTCCGCGTGGATCGAGGTTTTTCGTTTCCCGCGGGAACTCCTTAATTTTCTGGGATAAAAAGTAGCCTATGTGTTATTTCAGACTATAATCTATCTCTGTGCCAAATTTCATCCAGATCCGTTCAGCCGTTGGGGCGTGATTGAGTAACAAACATCCATCCATACATCCATACATCCATCCAAACTTTCGCATTTATAATATTTATTTGATATTTGATTACAGTGGGAGTTTTCGGATTTTGTTGACTGGTAGATTATACTCGTGGAATTTAGCGCTCTAGGTACTATACTTTGTAGAAATGGCCTTTCCCTTATGGTTTGATGTTTATTATTTTAAGGTCATTGTTCTATAATTTTAGTACCTATATAAGGTGCATAAAATATTATTGCCGTATGTTACTAACTTATGCAGCTCCAAGATCGCGCAGCGCAGTATAACTTTGGTCAGACGGTAAATAGATTTAGTTTTAATAGATTCAAAGTAGGTAGGTATATTATCACCAGGTGAGACTGCATTTAAGAGCAATCTTTTTATATGAAATAAAAGAAACATCTACACAAAATTTCCTACGTACTCTCGAGCCAAAAGTAATACAACAGCGGCACATAAATGAAAGCAAAATTCGTGCGCAAACAAATTGGAACGCAAATAATTTGTTCCATTTAATTTGGGCATACCAAATTACCTCCGTATTTAGAGACTTTCAATTTATGTGCGCACCCGTGATGTGGTTTACGAATTATATTATTAAAAGGGATTAAATTCGATTTCGACTTTCACATTTAAAACGCTCGACTAATTTTGTTTTGTGTAAACTCTGATTTCGGCATTTCGGCTAAAACTGTTTGTATGATTAATTGATTAACATAATACGAGGTGAAATTACTCAGTTTCCATTTATGAAATCCATACTAAAATTTTAATGCGAAAGTGTGACGTACTCGTATGTCTGATAACATTTCACGGCCCGACATATAGCTTTAAAATGTAAAAGCCTTTAAAAATCAATGATTAAAAAAAAAAATGTCACGGCCCATTTGTTCAAGCGATTTTGACGAATAGGTTGCGTTACGGGTTGTACTGAATATGCAACTTTTATATCGAAAAATCTAAACGCTCCAACGAGATTTCTAAATAACTTAAATTCAAGTGCTCATATATCAATATCAATCAAACAATATTCATTTAATTAAATTAGGTAAACTGTACACTTTTTGACGTCCAATAACTTATGAAACGAACTATATAGTTTACTAGCGATCCGCCCCGGCTTCGCACGGGTAGCACTAATAATCCTAATCTATATAATACTAGAGGATGCTCGCGACTTCGTTCGCGTGGCATAAGTTTTTTTAATTCCCACAGGCACTCCCTAATTTTCCGGGATAATTCCTATATATCACTCTCCAGGTCCTCAACTATAACCATGCAAAAAATCACGTTGATCCGTTGCTCTGTTGCGGCGTGATTGAAGGACAAACTCTCTACTTAACGTCCTTGGGGATAAAATTTTCATAAACTGTGAAACACGTATTTCTTTATTTTAAACCAGAAGCTCAAATACCAAATTTCATGTTTATAACTTGAAAAATGAAGGACTTTCATACAAACTTTCAACCCCTATTTAACGCCTTTGGGGGTGGAATTTTCAAAAACTGTGAAGCACCTATTTCTTTATTTTAAACCAGAAGCTCAAATACCAAGTTTCATAGATATAACTTGAGAAATGACGGACTTTCATATAAACTTTCACCCCCTATTTCACCCCCTTAGGGGTGAAATTTTGAAAAATCCTTCCTTAGTGAGCGCCTACGTCACAAAAGGAACCTACTGTCAAAATTTCAAGTTTCTAACCCCAGCGGTTTAGGCTGTGCGTTGATATATAAGTCAGTCAGTCAGGACTTTGAATTTTATATATATAGATAAACTATCCTATCTCTCAAGTTAGATCGAACTGCACATGGTGTGCGAATTTTATTATAATCGGTTAAGTGGTTTAGAAGTCCATTGAGGACAAACATTGTGACACGAGATTTATATATATATAGATATTTGTTTCAATATATCGTGAAAAAATTTACAGGCATACACACTTTCATTGACACTCATCACTACATATTTATAAAATAAAGTCCCCCAGCCGCGTGTGTCTGTCTGTCAGAACGCAATAAGCTCAAAACTAACGAACCGATTTTCATACGGTTTTCACCAATGGACGGAATGATTCAAGAGAGATGTGTATAATTCATCAATGTTATATATAACCATGATAGTTGTAGATGTCGGTAAAAATCAATCCGACTTACTACTATTTTGACGGATACGATATTTGCATAGATTTAAAATGGTCTCGCCGCGCTCTACTAGATACCGCCCTTCCTAATAAACAATAGCTGCAAAAATGAGGCAATTAATTATTATACTCAATCCGAAAAAAAAAAAAAACTTGTCAGCTTCAAACATCTGTTGCTATGTGTGTGCTACGGAGACTAACACATAGACAAATCATGTACCAATCTGGCTACAAGACAATGACCGCATTTTGCTAGTACGCCGGCGGTATCTAGTAGAGCGCGGCGAGACCATTTTAAATCTATGGATATTTGATCAATTCATATCAAATTTAATATAATCTATATATATAAAATTCAAAGTCCTGACTGACTGACTGACTGACTTATATATCAACGCACAGCCTAAACCTCTGGGGTTAGAAACTGGAAATTTTGACAGTAGGTTCCTCTTGTGACGTAGGCGCACACTAAGGAAGGATTTTTCAAAATTACACCCCTAAGGGGGTGAAATAGGGGTTGAAAGTTTGTATGAAAGTCCGTCGTTTCTGAAGTTATATCCATGAAACTTGGTATATGAGCTACCGTTTAAAAATTAAGAAATACGTATTTCACAGTTTTTGAAAATTCTACCCCCAAATGGCTGAAATAGGGGAGTAAAGTTTGTAAAAATGTCTTTAATTTTACAAGATATTTTTCAAGTTATATCTACGAAACTCGATATTTTGGCTTTCGGTAAAAAATAAAGCATGTGTGTCAAAATATTTAAAAATGTCACCCCCAAAGGGGTTAAATAGGGGTTGAAAATTTGAATAAAAGTCCGACGTTTTTCAAGTTATAGCCCTGAAACTTGGTATTTGGGCTTCCGATTTAAAATTATGAAATACGTATTCCACAGTTTTGAAATTTCTATCCCCAAGGACGTTAAATAGAGAGTTTGTCCTTCAATCACGCCGCAAAAGAGCAACGGATCGATGTGGTTTTTTGCATGGGTAGGTATAGTTGAGGATCTGGAGAGTGACATAGGTTTCTTTATATCCCGGAAATGAAGGAGTGCCTGTGGGAATTAAAAAACTTATGCCACGCGAACGAAGTCGCGGGCGTCCTCTAGTATACTAATATTACCTTAAGCATTTCATATACATAATAAAATTATTGTCCATGCAATTTTAAATAATATCTTAGGAGTTATCGCAAAATTAAAACTATCGCATGACCAAATAAATTCAATTGGTGTCACTTCTTGAAATGTGTGAAAATCGAACCTAACGCGAGCCAATGCGCGGGCAAAAGCTAGTTGATGTAGAATTTTAGTAGCAGGTATTTATTCTATTTCAATGTTGACACCACAGACTACAGTGTATAAAAGTTGACACTCGCATGTTGCCGCCACGGTACAAGTGGCGCCACCGGACGTACGTTAGCAATATACCTAAGTTATGAAACAGAAAGTATAATACCTGTCAATTTGACTTGTTTCATGTCAGTTGATTTAATCGGCGGATACGAACGCCATGTTGAAAATGATTAGCATAAAATATGAGTGTTAGCGCCTCTGGATGACTACAGATGGCGCTGTACCTGTGAGGCGGCAAAGCGGTCAGTACGCGAGGTTTCCGCCAATCAGAAACGTTTCCGCTCATGTTACAGCTATGTTTAATGACGTGACGTCATAATATTGTTTAGAATATTACATCATAGCAACTTCAGAGCCTGTAACCATTCGATACTCAGATTTGCCTCGAGTAGCAAGTGTTCTAGAAAGTACGACCTATCTATACCTTAGTTGCGAGTGGTTATGGATCTATCTGTTGTTATAATATTGTTACATTGCAATTAATTTAATATACCTGATGTGTTTAATTGTTCAAATATTTAATTGATGTGTTTAATTGTTCAAAGATTTAATTAATGTGTTTAAATAGATCAATGATTTAATTGATTGATGTTAAGAATGGTCGGCGCCATATTTGTAGTTTTCTGTTGATATTATTTAAATTGAGAAGTATAAAGTACGATTTATTAATTGCTTTCATGTTTTATTATAATCCGCCTCTGGTTGATAACATCAGAAGCGGGATCATGAACCAGTTTTGCCCACTAAAATTGTTTTTTGTTTACATGTGAATTGTGAACGTGAGGTGCCTTGCTGCGCGCCTCGGTGTCGCGCTGTGTGCGCTTTGCTGCGCAGTTTGCTGCGTGCCTGATGACATGCTGGTGCAGTGATGAAACCGTCGAGACTTTGGTGAAACGATGCTTTTCAAAACGCTGGTGAGAATTTTCCATGTATGCATGATGTACTTTGACGTACAAAGTAAATGAACGAGTAAACATCACTTCACGTGACCTAAAAAGTAAAAGCAAAGCCGTTAATCAGAAAATGTTTATTGAATATAAAATTTTGTGAGTTATAGTGATAAAAAAGGGAAACGGTTCACTTAAGAATATTGCAAAAAAATAATTGTTTTACGGAATGGTTAATTTTGGTTGTTTAAATTTTGAGTCCCTCAAATGCCGTGACTGTTAGTTTCCGAATAGTATAAAGTGTCTAGCTGAACCATCTTGTTGAGAAGTAGAACCTCATGATATAAAAAGAGGTTCGGTGGCTCCGTAAATAGTGTAGGTACCGACCGGGTACAAAAATATTTTTGTGATAAAAAGTCACTCATACCCTAAGTTTGAATACGTAACTTGGAGCTTTTAAGTTTGCATAATATTCAAATTGTTTACTAAAGAATGCTGTAAAAATAATTAATTGTTTTTCCATGATTTTAATTTTCGTTGTTTAAATGAGGGTTGTCATTTAAAAACCATGACCTAGTTACAATACTGTACAAATCAACCGCGATTCGTTAAAATTGTTGAGGTCAGGTATGGACGAGCGGATATTTGAAGTTCTGATTAACGTTAAACATAAAATGGGTTTTGCAGATTGGTTTCTTTAATGTTACCATACCTGGTTATGTAATTTAGACTTTTGTCTGCTTGATTGGAGAAGTTTTATGGATAGAAAGTTTGTTTTCGTTTGACCTGTAATCCTGACAAAGTTGAGTTGTTCATGCAATAAGGTATAGATAAAATAGCCAAAATGGTTTTGTTTTGAGAAAATTTAAATAATGCTGGTGTACATCATAGTGATAACTGGCCGGCGATGGAATAGTCCACTGGGATGTACATAAGTTTAACCTCCCTTTAAGTATCTAGTGAAGAGTGAAATATGCTTCGAACTTGTATATTGGTGCTTGGATAATAAATATCTTTGTGACGGTATTTATTCGTGTAAAATAAATCCGTTATAATTATTGAAGTTAAGATTTATAGTGATATGCAACTAGGGTTGGCCAAAGGCATCGCCTAGTGTCAGCTTTGTGTTTAAAATTGAATTGAGTTTTTAGAAAAAGATAAAAGATTGTTAATTTAAATATTGATGAAGGTTTAATTAAACTGATTTTGACTCATTCAATGTATTTCTCTTAGTTCGTAGGCGGGATCGCCATATTGGAATAACTTGTATAAATTATACGAATACTTTGACGTTTGAAAGTTAGTCTCCTACCGGAAGACTCGCCGATTATTGAATCCTTTTGTGTTTGGATCACAATTTGGCTTAGAGCTTAGCAGTAGCAACTGCAGCCTGATCAAATGATTAATTCCTTTTTGATGTGATGTTTTGGCCAAGTTTTTATAATTAACTGTTACATTAAATCTCCGTGAAACCGCTACACGTTGTGAACATTCGCTCGTGCAAGTTTTAAAAAGAGTATAAATATATTTTTAATGCAAATTTATTTATTTACCCACTTCTGGAATTATGCTTACAAAAGGGAAAGCTATGAGTCTTAACAATTAACTGACCGTTGATGGAACAATTTGGAATAAATCTAAGCATCAGTTATGCAAGTAGCTCATGAATGTTTGATGGGTGGACCCCCGGTTGCTGGCCGGCGATGGGATAGTAGACTGGAGGCCACTTGAGTCTTTGATAGGTGGACTTCCAATTGCTGGCCGTTGATGGGATAGTAGATTGGAGGCCACTTGTTGGAATTTTGGTAGTTATACAAGTAGCTCATGTGTCCTTGATAGGTGGACCTCCGGTTGCTGGCCGTTGATGGGATAGTAGATTGGAGGCCACTTGTTAGAATTCTGAAAATGGTTAACGAATTCTTGAATAAAACGTTCTAATTGTTGCTGTTTTTGTTCTCAGCAACTGTACCAGACGGCATCCAGGGACGGATGCGTGCGCAGGAGGGCCGTGTTGCCGCCACGGTACAAGTGGCGCCACCGGACGTACGTTAGCAATATACCTAAGTTATGAAACAGAAAGTATAATACCTGTCAATTTGACTTGTTTCATGTCAGTTGATTTAATCGGCGGATACGAACGCCATGTTGAAAATGATTAGCATAAAATATGAGTGTTAGCGCCTCTGGATGACTACAGATGGCGCTGTACCTGTGAGGCGGCAAAGCGGTCAGTACGCGAGGTTTCCGCCAATCAGAAACGTTTCCGCTCATGTTACAGCTATGTTTAATGACGTGACGTCATAATATTGTTTAGAATATTACATCATAGCAACTTCAGAGCCTGTAACCATTCGATACTCAGATTTGCCTCGAGTAGCAAGTGTTCTAGAAAGTACGACCTATCTATACCTTAGTTGCGAGTGGTTATGGATCTATCTGTTGTTATAATATTGTTACATTGCAATTAATTTAATATACCTGATGTGTTTAATTGTTCAAATATTTAATTGATGTGTTTAATTGTTCAAAGATTTAATTAATGTGTTTAAATAGATCAATGATTTAATTGATTGATGTTAAGAATGGTCGGCGCCATATTTGTAGTTTTCTGTTGATATTATTTAAATTGAGAAGTATAAAGTACGATTTATTAATTGCTTTCATGTTTTATTATAATCCGCCTCTGGTTGATAACACGCACGAATGCAAAATTCAACGTACGTCTTGGAACTTTAAATTAAGTTAGAAGAATTAACTTTTTTACAAACATGAACGACATGGGAACCTAAATAAAACTGTCAAGATAATAAATTATGTAAGAAATTTAAAGCGTAAGAATTATTTAGGTAGGTTTAATTTAAACACGATACAAAATTGCCTTCTTGTTTGGACTCAAGCCTTCCAATTATATGTTCTGTATATCAAGCCTATGATGTGGCACAAATTAAATTAAGAGAATTAATTGAAATCTCAAAGGGCGTACGAATAAAATTACCTATTTCAAACTCAATTTATTTTGTTCAGATTTTCCAAAACACTGGCTACTGGTTGGGGTAAAATAAATCTAATTTATCTACACTATATATAACAAAGTTTAACATAGGTGTTTTACTGGAAAGTTTTAACAACCTTTTGCCTGAGTGGTGGGTGCTGTGGACTTAAAAACCGAGGATAATAGTGTACGAGTACTATTACCTATTACTGAGGATAATAGTGAGGACGCCGAAGTAAAATTGGGAATTCAGCGTTTTTAAAGTTGCTCATATCGGATTTTATTTGAGAGGCTTCGGTCAAAGACATGGTTCTACCACAATATACTCGTAACTTAGATTTAGGGTAACTAATGGTATTATAAATCTACTATATTCAAAGACTATAGCTGCGTGGTTTAAGTTTTTTTAATTCCCGCGGGAATTCTTTAATTTTCCGGGATAAAAAGTAGCCTATGTCACTTTTCAGGTCCTCAACCATACCCGTGCCAAAAATCACGTCGATCCGTTGCTCCGTGGCAGCGTTATTGAAGGACAAACCAACAAACAAACACACTTTCACATTTATACAAACAATTTTTTAGACCGAATTATTACACTTACTTACCATCAGGTGAGATCGCAAGCAAAGATTTTATAATAAAATCTATATCCATACATCAATTGTCCATACTTTCCATACTAATATTACAAATGCAAAAGTATGTCTGCTCATCTTTTTAACCAATTTTGATGAAATTTGTTATAGATAATTATGTATCCCGGGGAAGGATATAGGCTACTTTTTTAGCCGGAATAAAAACAACCTCAACCATGCGGATGAAGTCGCGGGCATCATTTAGTAAAAAATGTCGGAAAATGCTTAAAACCATGAAGATAAAGAAACTTAAAATGAAAAAGCTTTCTTTGAAATTTAAAAAGTTATAGCCAATTCCAATCTAAAAGTGGACTAAAAATGACAAAGATAGTTTCATAGCCAAGAAAATGTAAATTCAATCTAAAACTGTACTAAAATCAAATAACAAGGAAGCGCTTGGTACGGTTGACATTCTGCTCAGTAGGCTTAGTATGAGATTTTACATCTCACCAACGTAAATAGAATTCGAGTGTTGAAACATAATAAAATAACGACAGAGTATAATGGACCTAAAGTTCCTTGATCGATAGTCAAAAATTTAATTTCGCAAGATTTCGAACTTTGAGTGCTGGCTGTGGAAAAGAAGTTTCAGCTTGAGAACTTTAAAGGCTTTGTGCCTTTACTCAATACTCCATTTGTTTATTTTATATGGATCATACAGTTGTCTCAGTTACGTTATGTTTTGACTCTACCACCGGTTCGGAAATTAGATTCTACTGTGAAGAACCGGCAAGAAACTCAGTAGTTGTCTTTTCATAAAAAGAAAAAATGTAGTTTAAGTAAATAATATACAATTCATGATTTATGCTAAAATGTTTTGGCATTCGAATACTTTCAATGTTCATGAATACTAAAATCCATCGATAATATACTCGTAGGTAGATGGGCCCTTTCATAGAAAAAAGTTGGGAGTCCGACTTGTAGGGCGTGCCCCTCACCTGTATAAGCCTGTCCTTGTCCCCGCCATAGCGCTGTCCCGCTTTTCAGACTAGATGGTGTTAGTAAAATAAGTCCACATTCTTTGTTTGACAGGGCCCGTCTATGTAAATTGAGATTGTTGTTAAAATCTTATACTGACCCTACGGAACTCATCGTTGTGCAGAGACTCAAGGGGGTTAGAAGCAAATCTAATTTGGGTATAACGCAATTTGTCCCCAGAGCATTCCTTAGAAACCGGAAAGTAAGGTGGTTTGCCTGGTGCTTTGAATAACTCGTTTCAATCAAGACTTTGTATGTATTTATTTATTTACTAAATGATGCCGTGACTTCGTCCGCATGTATTAAGGATTTTTGATACTTTTTTTTTTACCCACTACAAGTTAGCCCTTGACTGCGATCTCACCTGATGGTAAGGGATGATGCAGTCTAAGATAGTAGCGGGCTAACCTGTTAGGGGCATGGCAGTTATATTAAACCCATACCCCTATTCGGTTTCTACACGGCATCGTACCGGAACGCTAAATCGCTTGGCGGCACGTCTTTGCCGGTAGGGTGGTAACTAGCCACGGCCGAAGCCTCCCACTAGGCCAGACCAGGGAAATTCAGAAATTAAAAATTTCCAAACACTCCGCTTAACACTGCGCCACGGAGGTCGTCAAAAAACTCGCAGAAAAATCATAATATCCGGGATAAAAAGCCCTTCCCCGAGATGTAACCTACCTCTGTACCAAATTTCATCGTAATTGGTTAAAAAGATGGGCCGGGAAAGCGTAACAGACGGACAGATCAGACAGACACACTTTCGCATTAAAAATATTAGTATGGAAGTATAGATATCAAGGAACTTAAAAGTTCTTTGATGGATATAGATTTCGGTAATAATTTATGCACTACCGGTTAGCCCTTGACTACGATCTCACCTAGTTGTAAATGATGATGTAGTCTAAGATGGTAGCGAGCTAACCTGTCAGGGGTATGACAGTTATATTAAACCCTAGGATATGTATAGTAATTGCTCCTTCTTAGGCGTCTCTTAGACGATAGATTATGCTTCTAATATTGCCGTAATTATCATACTTCATACTAATAGTGTTTGTTTGTTGGTTTATTGGTTTGTTGGTTTGTCCTTCAATCACGCTGCAACAGAGCAACGGATCGACGTGATTTTTGGCATTTTTTTATAGTTGAGGACCTGGAGAGTGACATAGGCTACTTTTTATCCCGGAAAATTAAGGAGTTCCCGAGGGAATCAAAAAAACTTAAACCACGCGGTTGGAGTCGCGGGCATCAGCTAGTTGTTGTATAAAGGATTACCTAACGTCTCTATCGCATCATATTTTATCACTCGTTATTGGTCTGTTAATTAACAGACTTGACTAATTTGGAACTGAACTTACTAAGTTCCTAGATTCCCGCTTGAATTGTAGATACCTGTAAAATAAAGAAAATATTAAAATAAATACCTAATATTTAACCATACACATTACACATCCATAAAACCGAAACCTTCGGTTTAATCATACTAATATTATAAATGCGAAAGTGCTGCGAAGTGTGAAGTGATTTGTGTGTTGGTTTGTTGGTTTGTCCTTCAATCACGCCACAACGGAGAAACGGATTGATGTGATTTTTGGCATGGATATAGTTGAGAACCTGGAGAGCGACATAGCTACTTTTCATCCTGGAAAATTAAAGAGTTCCCGCGGGAATCAAAAAAACTTAAACCACGCGGACGAAGTCGCATGCATCCGCTAGTATTATATATATTTGATACTAAAAAAGCCATTCAGAATATCAACCTAGCACAGTCTCTGATCGCCATGCTGGAAGAAAAAAAGGGAGGTTCACTGCTGAAGCTGTTGAAGTGTTGGAGGAACACTGTTGAACATCAAACAATCATTTTGAAACAAAACATCGTTTTTGTTTCAAAATGATTGACACGAAATTAACTCAAAACCATTTTCATCAAAAATAATAACCAATTTTTATTTAAATTTCCACACTCTCAGCTTTTGCTAGAGAGACTCTACGTATTATTATTTATTATTTCGATATAACAGAAAATCAAAGGTTCCCCCCGAGATTTCAAAAATCTTAATCAGTAAGTCGCGATCACCATCATTGATCATGATTCTAGCTCTATAGTACCTAAGTAATTTATTCTAATATCAATCATCAATAACTATAAGGTTTCGTCCTAAGTTACTGACAGGTAACCTACAGCCCAAACGGCTGAACGTAGAAATTTGAAATTTTGAGAGAATATTCCTTGAGAATAGAATAGAATAATTTATTTGCAAGAATGTGGTACAATTATTAGGTCTTAGAATTATTTTGCGCTGTCACATTCAATTATTTCATTAGTTATTATAATACATCACTGCATAATATTATATCCGATTTAAAATTAATAATTAATTCAATAAAATAATAATACCTACTAATAAAATACAATTCAAATTATAGCCATGCATGTTTTTATAAAACACATATTAGTTAAAAATAAAATGAAAACAATGGTGTGCAACATAATTTAAATTAAGATAGATATTATTCCATGTCATAGTTTATAAAAAAAATCATTCAAATCAAATCAATAAAATTACAATGTCAATAGTTAAGTCATATATTAATTCAAACTATAGAAACATTTCTCCATTAGCGAGTCTCGAAGTTTGCCTTTCGTGAAAAGTGAGCACCCAAGAAGTGTATTAAAGAAGGATTTTTCAAAATTTCGTCTCCAAGGAGGGTAAATAGGGGTTGAACATTTTTATGAAAATCCGTCGTTTTTCAAGTTATATCCATGAATTTTGATATTTGGGCTTCTAGTAAAAAAGATCATAAATCGTATGGCAAGATACTTCGAAGCAAACATAATAAAACTCTTTAAGTAGAGCCAAACGAATACCACTCCAAACTAAATACCATCGCACCATTATCTCATTGTGTTCCGAAAAGGACCGGATAATAAAAGGAAACTTTTTTCCACAAAGAATCTCTCCAGAGTACGGATTCCGCCGTTCTAATAATCGGAATAAATTTGATAAAACTCGGAAGGGGACGCAAACTAGTTTATTTGGTTAGACCTTCCGGTAATATCTTGCGGGAGCTATATTGAGGGTAGGTAGAAGTTTTTCCATTAGCACAGTAATGTAACTATGTGGACCGAAAGTAGATATTGCCGTTTCTTTGATATTAATCTTTGTGACTCTTGAGGGTGATCTAGTGTAACAACTAACAACACATTACTAACTATAAAATACTCGTACCAGACGATTCCTATTATTTTATTTCATTTATTTCATTTAGGCCTTTTCTTTTGCGCCGTGCCGTATGACTTTTTCTGGTAACGTCAACTTCCCTGGGTCACTCTCATAACCAAAATGAATCTAGTGACACCCCAATTTTTGAAATCTACCAACCCGTGTGCAGGCGACGCCAAAATTTTTTTAAATTAAATACAGTAGGTATACATAGGTAACTCAAACCATTACCCTCCATCTCGAGCAATCGGGTAAAATTAACACGAAAACGTAATATTGTAATATTACTAAACTGTAGTAAGGTTATTGATCTTCTTCATTGCTATAATAGGCAAGTTTATAAACAAACACCACCACCACTATCACTAAAGCCCATTGACGTCCCACTGCTAGGAACAGGCCTCCACTCTCTTATGAGAGAGGGAATTAGAGCTTAGATCCACCACGCTGCTCCAATGCGGGTTGGCGGGCTTTAACGACTATTATCATGTTAGTAATAATAACCGGGACCGACGGCTTAAAGTGCTCTCCGAGGCACGGGGGTGAAACACCGCCAACTTCCTAACTCCAGGCTAGTACTGAGAATTTCTAGTCAGAAGAACCTAATACTCAATTATGGCCCGACCCGGGACTCGAACCCGGGACCTCGTCGGCCGCAGTCGAACATGCCAACCACTATGCTCAAGGCAAGAGTGAATAGGCATCTTCTAGGCAAGCGTGTTCCAACCTAGACCTCATCATTGCTTTGCACTAAGCATGATTGTCGTCAAGCGCAAGCCTATCACGCTATATAAAAAAAAACTAGACCAACGAGGCAGTCAAATAACAACAAACACATTGTACGACAAACCCTAGACAGGTACAAAACGAAGTTTTCTCATCAACACATTGGCTAATGTAACTAGACCCAGTTTCATAATGTTACTCTTACCTTTGATGTCTTAAACACATTTATTATTAAGAACACTCGCGTAATAGGAGCACCTAATATATGAATTGTGTTTAACTAACCGTACCACCTTTCAGTCGTCGTTATAACAAATTACGTCTTTTCAGCTGCGTAATAAATAGTCATTACGTTCTGAATATAATATACATATTATGTGTCTTATTATATTATCAAGCCTTATGTAAGTTATATGTTGCTTATTTCTTTTCGAAGTGAAACTTCTTTAGCATGGTTGTGATTTGAAAATGCGATGAAACGAAAAAGTGACACCAAAAAGAGACAGAGAGAATGAGATAGAATATAAATTATATTTATCTCATTCTCTCATAGGCATTCACTTTTCGGAAGTTTCACTTCTGCCGTGTGTGAATTTCACACTCAAACTTTTTTATTCATACAACAACTAGACAATGCCCGCGACTTCGTACGTGCTGTACTTATTCTGTGTGATGTGTGGACTTCTGATTTTTCAGGACAAAAATTGCTACCTGTCTTCGCTCATACTAAACTTCGTCAAAATCGGTGGAATAGGTCAAATCAGTAATGATTTTTTTTATCCACTACAAGTTAGCCATTGACTGTGATCTCACTTGATGGTAAGTGATGATGCAGTCTAAGATGGTAGCGGGCTAACCTGTCAGGGGCATGCCAGTTATAATAAACTCATACCCCTAATCGGCTTCTACGCAGCATCGTACCAGAACGCTAAATAGCTTGGCAGCAGGTATTTGCGTGGATGGTAACTAGCCACGGCCGAAGTCTCCCAGCTTCTCCCTTATTCAGGCAGATTCAATTGCAGTTTTCATGCAGAGGCAATTTTGCATTTTCTAGGCAAGTGCGCTCCACCTTAGACTGCATCACTACTTCCAGCAAGTCTGATTGTATCCAAGCGCTAGTCTATAAATAAAAAAAAACAGTTAAATAAAACTGATAAATAAGCAAGAATTTCTTTATAATTAACAAAAATTGTAGAAGAAAATTGTCTGCCCAGGCTTCTTAAGTCTTTTGAAGTCACAAAAAGATTCAAAAAGATTGAATATACCTTTGAATAGATGTTCCTTGAACATCAAACGTGTATTATTCAAGAAGAAAAGGCTCCCCGTCTCTAAATACGCTTTTAAACGTCTCAAAACATGAATGCATCCGCGAGGAAACATAACAAAAATACTGTAACGTCCTCAGAAATGGCTTCGGGAGAAAGAATTCACAAATTCGAGATGAAAAAGCAACATTTGTTTGAGATCGGTATCTTATTCTCTTGGATGTTTTGAGAATTATATTGATGCTGTGTCGCTAAAATTTTTAAAGATGCATTACAAAGGATACTTTGTTTCAGTATAACTTAAAACTTCGCCGTTCTATTTAAAATATGTCATTTCATTTTGAAAGCGGTACAATATGAAAAAATATCTCCAAAATAGCCTTTTGACGACCTCACTAACGCATTTGTGCGCGTTGTGGTCTATTTTAAGTGGGTGGTCCCGGGTTCGATTTATGGTAGGAGCAATGTGGGAATTTATAATTTCTGCATTTCTCTGGTCTGGTAATATGGAAACTTGTTGTCACACTACCGGCAAAGGCGTGCGTGCTTTTATAAAAACTCCATAAAACACCTTACCAGGCTAGACAGCATCATTCTAATATCATAAATGCGAAAATGTCTTTGTTTGTTAGTTTATTGGTTTGTCCTTCAATCACGCTGCAAAAAAGCAACGGATCGATATGATTATTTGCATGGGTATAGTTGAAGACCTGGAGAGTGACATAGGCTTTTTGTCACGGAAAATTAAAGAGTTCCCATGGGAATAAAAAAAAACTAATTCCACGCGGACGAAGTTGCAAGCATCAGCTAGTAAGCATATACATTTATGCTTAAAATTTTAAGGCAGAACTTTTTAATATGGAAACAAAATCTACGGAAGCTACAGTAAAATCTACGAGTCCATAAAGCTTAAAATCGCTCCCTCAAACTAATAGCTCTCTAATTTAAGCCAGCATGCGGTCTCCGGTTATTCTAAGCATTCACATAACCCTCTTACAACACAGTTAATCACCTACACTGTGCCTCACACTATTTAACTAGATCCCTTAACCGCAGCAACCTCCCGAACAAAACCGCACACTGTGTCTCTAAATGGAAACGCTGGCCATCCTTTGACATCAAACACCGTTTAATCTTTATCTCTCATTGAAACTAGGATGGTAAATTGTGCTCATCCTTGCGGTGATAGTCTAGTAGCTAGGCTTCCTATTCGTAGGTCTAGGTTCAAAGCACTAACTTTTTGGAATGATGTGCGCCTAAAAAACGAGTGGCCATGTGACAACGCATATCATTCGATATGAAGACAAAACAGCGGCACTAGACCGTGCTCTGTGGCGATCCATGCAGGAGACCTTCGTCCAGCAGTGGACGTATATAGGTTGACGATATCATTCGATTGCGATTGTTAAGCAACGTTGACTCAACTCGATAACTGGATGGGCGACCGTATTTGGAAATCCGATTTGGCCTTATCGTTTCCTCCGTGCCTCGGGAACACGGTAACCCGTCGGTCCCGGTCATTATCACTAACATCTGATAATTTTATCGTTAGAAACCTAAAAGTTGAAATAGTACTCTTAGTCGAGTGCGCATAATTATTTCAAAAAAACCGCTGCCATTATGTGATAATTGGAAATAGGCCGCGACCCTCAACAATGAGAAACAGGACGCAGAGAGAGAGAGAGAGCGCATAAAAATATAAAAGAACTAAATGATGCCTGCGACTTCGTCCGCGTGGATTGAGGTTTTTGGTCCCGCTGGAACTGTTTAACTTTCCGGGATAAAAAGTTGCCTATGTGTTATTCCAGACTATAATCTATCTCTGTGCCAAAATCCAGATCTGTTCCGCCGTTCTTGCGCGATTGAGTAACAAACAAACATCCATCCATCCAAATTTTCGGATATTTAATACTTGTGTAGATTACACATAACAAAAAGTAACCAATTTAATAAAGTAAACTGGTAAATACATATTACATAAAAATGTAACCGAGCTGGACGGAAAATGGGAAGTTTAAATTTTTTGGGTTCGAATTACGAAAATGCGTGTTTCGAAGCGTTTTTCCTAGATATGTATTAAAGTGAAGTATGCGGTTCAATCAAAAATGAAATGCTGAAATATTCCTACATCCATGCTGAAAATAGGTATTTCGGATTGACTTTCAAAGAAGGTATTATAATTAAAATTTCAATTTCAAAGCAAAAAGCAAAGAACATTTGAGGCAATGTCTCTCTCTAAAAGCATAAATATTTATAAATTAATTGTGTTTTATTATAGAAAACTTAATAGCTCTTTATAATTATTTCGGTATATTAAATGTCTATACAATTTTATTCAAATATCTCATTACTAGTTTTCAAGTTATTAAAGGAGTTTGTCTTTTATCCTTTAATCTTAAGCTTAAAATTAATTTAAGGATCTTATATTTCTAGTAAACAAACTCGAACTCGAATTCAAACTCATGTTTTTTTAGACAAATAAATATTTTAAAAATGCTTTTGAAAATAAAATTAACAAATTGTTTAATATCTACCCCACTAAACAGTATGACATAAAAAAAAACCGGCCAAGTGCGAGTCGGACTCGCGCACCGAGGGTTCCGTACAAACCTGTAGTAAGTTTTACGATTTATGACGTATTAAAAATAAAAATTACGTTTGTTGTATGGGAGCCCCCCTTTAATATTTACTTTATTCATATTTAATTATTTATTTTGAAAGGTAATATACAAGTTAATATTCTGTGAAAATTTGAACCGTCTACCTGTTACCGTTTTTAATATTGAGCCAAAAAATATGAAAAAAACACGTTTATTGTATGGGGACCCCCCTTAATATATATTTTTTTTTAATTTTTAGTATTTGTTGTTATAGCGGCAACGGAAATACATCATTTGTGAAAATTTCAGCTTTCTAGCTATCACGGTTTATGAGATACAGCCTGGAGACAGACAGACAGACAGACAGACAGACAGACAGACAGACAGACAGACAGACAGACAGACAGCGGAGTCTTAGTAATAGGGTCCCGTTTTTACCCTTTGGGTACGGAACCCTAAAAACGTTGACTGAATGGTTAAAATCTAAAACATAATATGAAGAAACAGAGGCACTTTTAGAAAACTTATCTAAATTAATTTAAAAGTTAGAAAACCACAAACACACACGAACAAACACACACACACACACACACACACACACACACACACACACACACACACACACACACACACACACACAAACACACACTGTTCATAATTGTATTTTGTATTTTTATATTTTTCATAATATTAAGGAGGAGGAAGGGCTAACTTGTAGTAGATAAAAAAAACGATTTAAAATTATTAAAATAGTGATAAATCATGTAAATTTTAGAATTTTGTAACTGTGTGATATGGAAGAGCGGAACCTCCTGACACAGGTATTTAATTATACTTAAAAGGAGGTTCCAGCCCCAATGCTATTGAATTGTATTATGTTTGTGAAATAAATCATTTATCATTTATCATTTTGAATCGTCGAGTGAATCTACCACTGGTTCGGAATGCCATACCGAGAAGAACCTGCAAGAAACTCGGTCAAGCTGTGACGATTCGTACCTTTCAGTCAAAATATATATATTTAAAAACAATATTAGAGAATAAAATATAGTATATATAGTGGAGGAGCGATCTCGGTCCATGCTAGAAGGATTTCCGACAAACGGACTGGTCGCCGAACTAGCGACGACGATGCGAAAGTATAGTATGATAGCTTAAAGGTAAAGTATAGATGGTGCACAGCGATGCTGTGGTGTTTGCCTGGGTGCGTGCAGTATGTGTCACGATGTCGGTCGCATAATCATCGCTGGTTGAGTTGGGGCTGCGGAATGTAGGTTATATCGCTTCGGCGATGCCTCAGCACGGCTGGTTCTGTCTTGATGTCTACCTAGTTGGACGTTTGGATGGGATTGGTTTGTTGTTGAACCAGAGAGCTTGCTCTCTGTGCGCAATGTACTTCATGTGCATTACTATGTTCTGCAGTACACCTGACTCTGCCATGCGATTACTCATGCTTACATTATGTAAACCCGTAACTATCGTTACATTCGAACGACAACTAACCATGGTTGATAGGACGCTGTTTATTATTACCGAAGGTTGGATCACACGTGAGATACTGGATATCTAACTTTGTTTTGCGCTACGCCTGACTCAGCCTCGACACTTTCATAGTTGCATGGATTCACAACCTGTGCTACTATACTATTTACGGTTCCATAGATTCACAACCTATGTTACTTGTAAATGCATAGATTCACGACCTATGCTGCGTCACATTGGCTCACAACCTATGTAACGTACAAACGACGTGTCCTACTACCCATGGTGGTCTCCGCGTTGTATTTAACTAAATTAAAGTATGCTTGCATATACGTCCGCGCTATTTCCCCAAATGGTGACCTAGTGGTTTAAGGAGGGGAGGCTGCTGCCTTTTGGTATACTTATGAGACCTATTAGTCGATGACTAATGCCTCTTGGGATACGAAGAGAGGGACGAAGCCTATCATTGGTGAGCGGGGTGGAGCTACCAATCACCATTTACTTTACATTAAATCAATACTTGAAAGCGTTTATAAATTATTTAAAACTTGAACACGTCACTATTACATCTAGATCGGTATATAAGCAAGTCATTGGGATGGTTGAGCTCGAGGCTTCCGAAACTCTAAAAGATCTTGGTTTATTATGGACGCAACATTATGAGGGTCTTACTGCTAGATGATTCACGTGCCACTTTAAAGAGATATTGAATTTAATAGGTAGAGTAAGGTATAGATTCTTAGGGACCACGTCAGGTTAGTTACAAAGCAAGAAGAGCATCATTTATTCTGGAAGTCTGTCAGTGTGAGTCTGGAATTTAACAGTGGTATAGTGCTAAGAATATTGTTTAGGCTTTAGCCTGGCGGTTTAGACACCCGACCGCTAATTTTTCGGAGTTTTGTGCATTTTAAGAAATTAAATATCACTTGCTTTAAACGGTGAAGGAAAACATCGTGGAGAAATCTGCACAAACGAGAATTTTTCATAATGTTCTCAAAGCTGTGTGAAGTCTGCCAATCCGCACTTGGCCAGCGTGGTGAACTATAGCCTAAGCCTTCTCATGCTGAGAGGAGACTCGTGTTCAGTAGTGAACCGGCAATGAGTTAGTGAAGCCAGCAATGAACTATTCCACGTAAGCCCATCCGCCATTTGAGATTGAATCGCCACTCTAGGTATGATAGACCGTTTCAAGTGGAAAAATTGACGATCGCTTAAGCTTATTAACCAGCAATAGGGTTTTTCCAAAATTTGCAGTATTTAGTTTCACTAGCAATAGGGTATTTTCAAAATTGACAGTAGGTATTAGGAAAAGATAAAAGGTTTCATTTGACATTAAGAACTTAGTGATGAGCATAGACATAGAATTTTTTCGCTACGTGATGAGTTCATAATCCAATAAACACAAACAGATATGTTTTGTTACACTCACACTCACTGATGTTAATAGGCAAAAATTGAATAAGATAAAGCATGTATTCAGTTTTAATTTTAGTACGAAATCCATTTATATATTCCTACATCCATGCACCTAGACCAATAGGTACGTCTCGTAAAGTTGGATACTACAACAAAAAACTGTCGTCTGCGCTAGCTGTTATTTGAAAGATGAGTGCTGTGTAATTTGTCAAATAAATTCGCTACACGCCTCTTTCAATATTTTGTTACACGAATACTGGGCCCGCGAAAAGGCATTGTCGTATGGGACAATGGAAACACAATTCCCTTTTAAATTGACGTAACGTTGTGAATGGAGCAAAATCGACTAATAACGAGAGGAATTTCAATACAGGCAAAACTGATTGAAATGGGCTTCGATCACAATTGATGGTGCAAAAATATTACCTGTGCTCGCAAAAAAACGTTATTTTCACACCTGCAGAGCTATCTCTACGTTCTTGAAACCATACTAATATTAAGAAATAATGTCAATATTTGTTTGTGTGTCTGGTTTTCTGTCTGACTGTCTAGCTCTCGGCCTTTCAGTCACTCTGTCTGTTTGTTTGATACGTGCAAGGCCCACATGTTCGAAAAGTCTTGGGAAATGACATTGGCTTATCCCGGAAAATAAAACTGTTTCCTACGGGATGTTTCAGTCTTAATCCACGTGGACGAAGACGGGGTATCATCTAGTTTATAGACCTCCATCTAGAGCTTGATTTAAATAAAAATGATAAATTAGTTCGACTCTTGCTATCGGTGTAAGGCGACTCAATTCATATTATAGAAGTCCGTTTTGTTTTATTGTTTTTCTTGTTTAGTATAAAACAATTAATATTGCTACTCTAATATCTTATTATAGTTTTAACACTAATATTTGAAATTGATGTACTAACAATGAATTACAATTTCCAATATGTAGGTATTTTGGTCTATGATTAGGTAAATTCAGAGCCAGCTATTTGAAAATAATATTTTTGTTTCAAGGAAAATACCGAGCAAAGTAAACTTATTCAAACAAAAAACGGCGCACATTTAAAAGCGTTTTTAAATATAAATCCCGAATCTCTAACATAGCCGGAATTTCGAACGCACGTTTTTGCCATTTTTATTGCGAACTCGCGCTAAGCAATTTTTTGCTCACGTCGTACTAAAGTACATAGTAATAAAGCACAGAGCAATTGTTTCGCCTTCAGGGCCCTCAGCTGCGCCATATTGTGTAATCGCGTTCAATGCAAAGCGGTATAACCTACATTTCTCATAAAAGCAGTACTGCATGCAATGCGAAAAAGCGAAACTTACATCTTTGAATGGCTTATTGTTTGTTTCTATTTTTGACCTTTTATGAATTGTTTCAGTTCCGCCGTAAGGTATGTTACTGCCTGCTCTTTGCATGGATTCATATTTTAAAACTTAACGAGCCAAAATGTGCTTAAGCGCAGTAAAACAAACTATGAAATTCAGCCACACAAAAGAACTTTTAATACTCCACATTACCTCTTGTGCGTAGTACAAGCTCGTTGACTTTCATGAATGCAGCACTTATTGCACTTTACATAAAGACTAATTAAGATGAGTAGCCACGTCAACTGATATTAAATGATTACCGCAGCCAAAAATGTGAGTATGTGTGTCTAGCTGTGTGTAAAAAAGCTTGCATCCCAGTGCTATCCCATAAGCTTATTTTTATCCCAGAAAATTATGAGTATATATGAGCATTAAGAAAAATTTAAATGTATGCAGATCAAGTCACTGGCATCATATCTATCTTTAAATATTAAGAAATCGTATGTCTAACTGACCGTAGGGTCAGTTAGACAAAAAAAAAATTAAAAAAATTAAAAAATTAGAAAAATATTACTTTTTCTGTTTCAATTTCAGTAGTGAAATTGAATCAGAAAAAGTAATATTTTTCTTATCCCAGACTAATTATTTTGGTTTTATAATGAGGTCCTGGTTTTATAATGTTCCTAAAATAAGGATTATAATTCTAAAACACGAAAATAAACAATAATGAAACAATATGGCTTAAAGGGTCCCTGATATCTATACTAATATTATAAATGCGATGGTTTTGATAGATAAATGAATGGATGGTTGCAGCTCAATCACGCCAGAACGCTTGAATTTGGCACAGAGATAGATTCCACGTACAGCCCTTTAACGTCCCACTACTGGGCAGAGACCTCCACCCTACTAGGAGAGAGGGAATCAGAGCTTAGACCCACCGCACTGCTCCAATGGATGCTACAGAGATAGATTATAGTCTGGAATAACACATAGGCTAGCAAAAAACCTCAATCCACGCAGACGAAGTCGCGGGCATCAGCAAGTGAAATAAAAAAAAGTAGATTTAGTTAAAATATAGCCTATATTAGTAGAACTAAAAGATCTTAGTTCGGCGCGTCCCATCAGAACAATTACAGCGCCTCGGTTTGGCAAACTCGGCTTGTGGCTTCACTTAGTAAAAACGAGAACTTTCCTAATTAGACTTTTGTGTTTTAGACCTAACGTAACAAAAAAGCTGGCTTAATTCTACAAGTTTTAAGTGCGAATCGGAGCGGTATTTTTCTAGCGTGTATTTTGGCGAATGCTTCTTATTTACTTAACTAAGCACGAACTTAAGACGTCATTGGGGTTTAATTTTCTATTGAGATAATCATAATTGGGTATTTGAAAACTATTGAAATAAACGCAGTAACGCAGCCAGCGTTCTGGGCACATTGCCTCATTACAGCGGCATAGATGATATTTTTAATGTTTAGTTTTTAATTTAGATTTAATTTAGTTTTTAATAGTATTATATTATATATCAATATATTATGTATAATAAATAACCTTAAAACTAAGTCAATAAAATATAATCAAAAAAAAAAATTGAAATAAATTATTTATTAGTGATTATTAAATAGAGGATCTCCCAAAAGTTGTCGGTTTAATTTAAGACCTGGAGCGTGAGGCAAGGTTCTTTGTGTCCCGGACAATCCAAGAGTTCCTAAGGATTAAAAAAAAAACTTAAATAATGTTCTTGTTTATGATGTAGGTACTATATAATATTATAAATGCAAAAGTTTGGATGGATGGATGTTTGTAACTCAATTACGCCCCAAAGCTGAACGGATCTGGATGAAATTTGGCACAGAGATTATAGAGATAGTTCCTTTTTATCCCGGAAAATTAAAGAGTTCCGGCGGAAACCAGAAAACCTCGATTCACGCGGACGAAATCGCGGGTAGCTAGCTTATTAGCTAGTAACAAATGAACGTTGAGATTGTCCGATTTTGATAAAATTGAGTAGGTACAGAGTAATTAAACTTTTATGATACAGAGAACTAGCTATGATTTGGCGTGATAGCAGTCAAGCTATATTATTATAGTTAAAAACTTTCCATAAAGTAAACAGTGACCTAGATTTCTTTACTCAATTTCTACTCGAGCCTTTTAAGTACTTAGCAGTCATATTATAAATACCATGAGCTATAAAAAGCTCGCTTAGTTATCTCCGGAGCGACATTGTAAACACTTGCGGAGAGCTTTTCACGCCAGTTGGAGCACTTTTGACGGTAAAATGCAGAAGTAAATGCAACTGTTGGCACGGTATTATATCATGTATTAGGTCATGTTTGTATTAAATCTTTCAATACTAGACCATTCCCGCGACTTTGCTAGCGTGAATTTATCTGAAAACTATAGTTGGTGTTGGCGCCAAGTGCCCTGTACTAGAAGCTAGGGATATCTGGGCATCCAATTAAATTAATAGACTGTATTATTATCCACTTATTCGTGAAGAACAAAGTTACAAGATACAAGGTTTACACTTCAATCCACTCTCCGTTATTGCTATGACGTGTGCTCGATACCGCGGTCCGCCTTTACGCCGCCGTGTATTACGTTAACCGGTCTGTCCGCGCGACCGACTTAATTCTGTTGGTGCCCCCGCCAAGTAGTCCGCGTGGAAAAGCTTTTTGAAATACCCACAGGAACTCCTTAATTTTATATTTATTTTTATTTTATTTTGAAAACACGCAGTTATATAACATACAATAGGTAATACAGATATAATAGCACTTAAACCAAAACAGTTCATTAAATTCTTAATTTAATTAAATTTGCTTAATTTTCTGGGATAAAAAGTAGCCTATTTCACTCTCCAAGTCCTCCCATGCAAATCATGTTGATCCGTTGCTCTGTTGCGGCGTGATTGAAGGAGAAATCAACAAACAAACACACTTTCGCACTTATTATAAGTATGATGTACTTGATTTACTAAAAATTGAGTTGGCACGGTTCAATTTAATAATTTTTAACAATAATTAATTTTCGTTTTCATTTTATTATATTAATTGCTATAGGTGATGACCGCAATTTCGTTATCAAAATCTATATTTAATGATTTTTTGCAGGAATAAGTATAGTTAAAGAGCTGGAGAGTGATATAAGGCACTTCGTATCTGGGAAAATCAAATAGTGTCACAGGTACGAAGTAAATTGTAAAAATAATTATTATTTTTTAGCAGCGGGCTTCCAGCTCTTACCGAAATGCAAATTCATATCAAAAAGCATTGCTGAAAATTTCCACAGTGCGTTGGTTTTTTGGAACTATTTGCTATGAAAGAGAACCAACTGTTAGCATTAACTGTTACAGTAGTAGAAAAATCCAGAATGTTACAGTTTTTGAATAAGTAGTTTCTTTGAAATGAGGGCTTTAGTTTTAATTCAGAGTGTATAACATTCCTTCATTAAAATTTTTAACTAACGTTTTAGTTTTACTTACAGAGCTTGGTTTACATAGAAAATACCAATGGTAGTTTTTTTTATTACAGCAATTAATTAATCATGTTACATAAAACCTGTAAAGTTCTAAGCTCATAATCAAATAAATATTATAAATGCGAAAGTTTGGATGGATGTATGGATGTGTGGATGTATGTTTGTATGGATGTTTGTTACTCAATCACGCCCCAACGGCTGAACGGATCTGGATGAAATTTGGCACAGAGATAGATTATAGTCTGGAATAACACTTAGGCTACTTTTAATCCCGGAAAATTAAAAAACCTCAATCCACGCGGATGAGTCGCGGGCATCAGCTAGTGTATTATAAATGCAAAAGTGTATCTGTTTATTTGAATGTTTTTTCACAGCCTGGTTATTAATATCAATGTATTATAACTTACTGTTATAAATTCAATCGATTTTGACGAAATTCAGTAAGTTTAATATAAAGTTAGAAATTAAAGCTTGGTTTAAAGCTTGTTAATTCACCTAATAAAAACTTTAGCCAATTTTAGCAAAACTATTTCAAAATTTTGATTTCAACCTGAATTCAACGTTAAAATTGTACTGACGAAACAAAATTGTCTCTTCATCTGCAGAGAATATTATAATTTCGGTATACGATGGGATAAACGTAAACAATTGTATAAAGTGTGTAAATGTTTCCCTCGCACAAATATTTATACAACATTTTCATATGAACGAATACAAACACGTCCCCGCTAATGGTGGCATTAAATGCGACATTTTACGTTCCAAAGTGCTCTAGAGCACTCCGCAAGTGTTGACTGTGTTGGTGCTATGATAACGTATTTAGGTACTAAGCGGGCTTATTACTCGCTACCTATCTATATAGAGCTATCACAATTTGCTGCATCACGGTTGACTTGGTTAATACCAAGTCAACCGTGTTTAAAGTTGGAGGTTTTGACGACCTCCGTGGCGCAGTGTTTAGCGCTGTTGCCTTAACGTGCGGAGGTCCCGGGTTCGATCCCCGGCAGGGTTTGGAAATTTATAATTTCTGAATTTTCCCTGGTCTGGCCTGGTGGGAGGCTTCGGCCGTGGCTAGTTACCACCCTACCGGCAAAGACGTGCCGCCAAGCGATTTAGCGTTCCGGTATGATGCCGTGTAGAAACCGAATAGGGGTTATGGGTTTAATATAACTGCCATGCCCCTAACAGATTAGCCCGCTACCATCTTAGACTGCATCATCACTTACCATCAGGTGAGATCGCAGTCAAGGGCTAACTTGTAGTGGATAAAAAAAAAAAAAAAATACAACAATATTCATACTTTTATATATTAATATTACAAATGCGAAAGTTTGGATTGAGGGGTGTCTGTTACTGTGCGACATTTTACGCCTTTTCAAGTCCTCTAGAGCACTCCGCAAGTGTTGACTGTGTAGCTGCTATGATAACGTATTTAGGCACTAAGCGGGCTTATTACTCGATACTCTATATAGAGCTATCACAATTTACTTCATCACGGTTGACTAGGTTGATAAAACAATATTCATACTTTTATATACTAACTAGCTGATGCCCGCGACTTCGTCTGCGTGGACTAAGTTTTTTCGATTCCCGCGGGAACTCATTAATTTTCCGGGATAAAAAGTAGCCTATGTATGTATGTATGTATATTCTTTATAGCTGATGCCCGCGACTTCGTCCGCGTGGACTAAGTTTTTTCGATTCCCGCGGGAACTCATTAATTTTCCGGGATAAAAAGTAGCCTATGCCCTATAATGGTGAAACACGTACTTCTTCATATTTTAACGAAAGCCCAAATGCTGTTTCATGGCTATAACTTGAGAAATTAAGGACTTTCATACAAACTCTCAACCCCTATTTCACCCCTTCGGAGGTGGAATTTTGAAAAACTGTGAAACACATATGTTTTCATTTTCAACCCGCAGCTCATATATCAAGTTTCATGGCTATAACTTGAGAAATTAAGGACTTTCATACAAATTTCAACCCCTATTTCACCACTTCGGGGGTAGAATTTCGAGATAAAAAGTATCCTATGTCCTACCTCGTAGTATGGCCTCAAATCGTGCCAAGTTTCGTTTGAATTCATTCAGTAGTTTCGGCGTGATGCGCGGCCAAGATACAGACAGACAGACAGACAAAAATGAAAAAAATTACAGATTTGGCTTCAGTATCGAATAATGAGTGCCCTCCAAAAAAAATTTTCAAAATATCTTCAATGTACAGAATTGGACCTGTTACAGTTTTATTATAAGTATAGATATAGACTAGTATGGCGCGTGGGTGCGCGGCCCGCTAGCGGACCGCGTAGTGGACCGCGTGGCCCACTGTGATCCACTGTCTACTTACTCGCTGTCCTACTATCCTGGTTTACTGTCTACGTGTTTGTCGACCTCCGTGGCGCAGTGTTGAGCGCTGTTGAATTAACGTGCGGAGGTCCCGGGTTCGATCCCCGGCAGGGTTTGGAAAATTTATAATTTCTGAATTTCCCTGGTCTTGCCTGGTGGGAACGCTTCGGCCATGGCTAGTTACCACCCTGCCGGCAAAGACGTGCCGCCTAGCGATTTAGCGATCCGGTACGATGCCGTGTAGAAATCGAATAGCGGTATGGGTTTAATAAAACTGCCATGCCCCTAACAGGTTAGCCCGCTACCATCTTAGACTGCATCATCACTTACCATCAGGTGAGATCGCAGTCAAGGGCTAACTTGTAGTGGATAAAAAATAAACTGAACAACACTGCTATGCTAGTGAGCACAGTGGAAGCGTCAGCACGCCAAGCGTCCGACGTAAAAGAAAATTCTCATAAAGGAAAAAACATAAAACAAAGCCCCATCAATACCTTTGGGTGCCATCGAACTACGGAAACTTGGCTTTCCTAATCGCAAACCGACAATAATTCTACCATGAAGAACAAATCTTGTAAAAAAACCATATCAAAATCATGCATTTCTGCTCATCAAGTAGACTTTCAGGCCCTGATAATTTTCTACCCATAAACCACTCTTCCATCTTTTAAATACTGTCTGAGATAGCCGCCATCTTGAATCCGCCATTTTGGATTTTTTTTTCAGCTCACTGCCAATTGTCATGAAGTTTCGAGTATTTTTTGTTTGACCACCCCCTACCTATCTTTAATACCCTGACAGTGCTCCTCACCCATCATCCGAACCTTCGATCATCATCTCTCTCCATATTTTTTTCTCCGAACCATTCGTCAAAATGAGAATTCTTCCATAAAAACAAATCTTGAAAAGAAACCGTAATCTTGCATAGTTTTTCTATGGAAAAATAAATTCCGCCATCTTGAATTTTTTTCCTGTTCATCAAGTAAACCTTCGTGTCCTGATCATCTTTTGCCAAGAAACCACTCTTCCATCTCTGATACTCTCCGAGATAGACACCGACGAAATTTGTATGGCGGCCATCTTAAATCCGCCATTTTGAATTTTTTTTTCACTCACTGTCAATTGGATGAAGTTTCGAGTGACATTTGGTCGAGCACCCCCCACCTATCTTCAATACCCTGGCTGGTGCTCTTCATCCGTCTTCGAAATCCTCAATCATCAGCTCTCTCCGTATTTTTCCTCCGAATGAATTTTTGTCTTTTATACGAAACGATGAGTGAAAAAAAAATTTTTCATACAAAATTTTTCAGGAGAGGTGATCAATGAGTCAGCACGAGCAGCTATATATATATAAACTAGTATGGCGCGTGGCTGCGCGGCCCGCTAAAGCGGACCGCGTACTGGAGCGCGTGGTCCACTGTCTACTTACTCGCTGTCCTACTATCCTGCCCCCCGATTATGTAAGAATGGCCGATCAAATCGTCAAAGTTCGGCGTCAAAGTAAAATAAACCATAACAGCATTAAATTAGAGCTCAATTTCGAAACACGAAATTGAGCTCTAATTCAATGCTGTTATGGTTTATTTTACTTTGACGCCGAACTTTGACGATTTGATCGACAATTCTTACATAATCGGGCAGCTGGTTTACTGTCTACGTGTTCTGATCTGAACAACACACTGCTATGCTAGTGCAGAGCACAGTGGAAGCGCCAGCACGCCAAGCGTCCGACGTAAAAGAAAATTCTCATAAAGGAAAAACATAAAACAAAGACCACCAACCCCCCGCCCCTCCCTTTTTGTTTGAGCAGCCCCTAAGTAGGTACCTATCTTTTATACCCTGACCGTGCTCCTCACCCATCATCCGAACCTTCGATCATCATCTCTCTCCATATTTTTTTCTCCGAACCATTCGTCAAAATGAGATTTCTTCCACAAAAACAAATCTTGAAAAGGAACCGTAGTCTTGCATAGTTCTACACTTGTAGCCTCTTCAATATTCGCCATACATTTTCTATGGAAAAATAAATTCCGCCATCTTGAATTTTTTTCCTGTTCATCAAGTAGACCTTCATGTCCTGATCATCTTTTTCCAAGAAACCACTATTCCATCTTTTATACTCTCCGAGATAGACACCGACGAAATTTGTATGGCGGCCATCTTAAATCCGCCATTTTGAAATTTTTTTCAGCTCACTGTCAATTGGATGAAGTTTCGAGTGACATTTGGTCGAGCACCCCCCACCTATCTTCAATACCCTTTTCTATGGAAAAATAAATTCCGCCATCTTGAATTTTTTTCCTGTTCATCAAGTAGACCCTCACGTCCTGATCATCTTTTGCCGAGAAACCACTCTTCCATCTTTTATACTCTCCGAGATAGACACCGTCGAAATTTGTATGGCGGCCATCTTAAATCCGCCATTTTGAATTTTTTTTCAGCTAACTGTCAATTGGATGAAGTTTCGAGTGACATTTGGTCGAGCACCCCCCACCTATCTTCGATAACCTGGCTGGTGCTCTTCATCCGTCTTCGAAATCCTCAATCATCAGCTCTCTCCGTATTTTTCCTCCGGATGAATTTTTGTTTTCTATACGAAACGATAAGTGAAAAAAAAAAAGTTCATACAAAATTGTCCAGGAGAGGTGATCAATCAGTCAATCAGCACGAGCAGCTATATATATATTAATATAAGCGGGCTTATTACTCGCTACCTATCTATATAGAGCTATCACAATTTACTGCATCACGGTTGACTTGGTTAATACAACAATATTCATACTTTTATATACTAATATTACAAATGCGAAAGTTTGGATGGATGGGTGTCTGTTACTGTGCGACATTTTACGTTCTAAAGTACTCTAGAGCACTCCGCAAGTGTTGACTGTGTTGCTGCTATGATAACGTATTTAGGTACTAAGCGGGCTTATTACTCGCTACTCTATATAGAGCTATCACAATTGACTGCATCACGGTTGACTTGGATAATACAACAATATTCATACTTTTTAATAAACTAATATTACAAATGCGAAAGTTTGAATGGATGGGTGTCTGTTACTGTGCGACATTTTACGTTCCAAAGTGCTCTAGAGCACTCCGCAAGTATTGACTGTGTTGCTGATAGGATAACGTATTTAGGTACAAAGCGGGCTTATTAAGCTACCTATCTGTATAGAACTATCACACTCTACTTCATCACAGTTGACTTGGTTAATATAACATTTCACACTTTAAGCCCTTAGGAGTTGAATTATCTAAAATCTTTTGTTAGCTTATTTTTTAAAACAATTTTTATTAAATTATTAAAAAAAATAATCGCAGTCAGCCTAGTAGCTTGATAAAAAGTATTTTTTTAATATTAACTGTACCTACTACATTTTGTACATTTACTGTACCTACTAACTTTTTCGTATTTTCTGTATTATTGTAATGCAAATGGGTAAAAAATGCCTGAAATAAATGACTATTATTATTATTAGGCTTCCGTGCAAAGCCAGCGCGGATCTACTAGTCTGTATAAATATAACAAAAAATCAAATGTCACTGGAAAAAAGTAATGTAGAAACCTTATTTAATCCGAGTTTTAGCACAAAAATGTTTTCCATGTTCGCCCGCGGACAAGAATGGGATTTTCACTGAGCTACTGCCCGCCTTTGTACTAGAGATTTGGGAGATTAGGTATTCTCGCTCCCTTGACACAGTCACAGTAATAGTAATAATATCTCGACCTAATTTCGACCGAATCTCCGCAGAGATGATCTGCGCGAGATTACAGTGCACGAGTGTGCGCAAAAGTGCATTTTCTATTCTCTTACTTTCATAATAGGTACTAGATGATACCCGTGACTTCGTCCGAGTCGATTAAGTTTTTTTATTGCCTCCTCCTTCTTTTTCCGGTATAAAAAGTAGCCTATGTCCTTCTCCGAGACAAAACCTATATACATAGTACCAGGTAAAAAGTGAACTTCATTTTTAAAAAACACGACTGTCCTACCATTTATTGAACTTTTTTCGAACGATTTGTAGCCAATTTCACTCCGGATGATGTAAGGATTATATTTATACCACATACATTTACATCGGCATTTAGAAGTAGGTACCCAATGGTGGAATACAGAAACTCACATACATACACACATGAATCCTAAATACATAACACTCCTTTTTGGGCAGTCGTGTTAAAATAGATTCAAAGTCTAAAAGGTAATATTCATACTATCCATACTAATATTATAAACTAGATGATGCCCGCGACTACGTCCGCGTGGTTTAAGTTTTTTGATTCCCTCAGGAACTCCTTAATTTTCCGGGATAAAAAGTAGCCTATGTCACTCTCCAGGTCCTCAACTATGCCCATGCCAGAAATCACGTCGATCCGTTGCTCCATTGTAGCGTGATTGAAGGACAAACCAACAAACAAACACACTTTCGCATTTATAATATTACTAGCTGACGCTCGCGACTTCGTCCGCGTGGTTTAAGTTTTTGTTGATTCCCTCGGGATCTCCTTAATTTAAAATCTCCGGGAAAATAAACTTCTAGTTAGGTATTCAGGGCGTAGTATTACCAGCACACCTGTGCCGACATGGGCCAAGACATTTATACCTATACCTTACACGACATAACACGTTAAAAGATCCTGCGTATTTTGACCTATAATATACGAGTAAGTTGGGAATTTGGCAAAGAGTGTTTCTATCACATTTACTCTCGAAGCTTTTACTTGTAGATTTTATTACTTTTATCTAATTTTTTTTATTTTAGGCGTAGGTATATAATATTTACTCCCAAGTTAAGTGTCTCACAATTATTATAAGTACATGTGGAAAGAACTTAATACTTAAATGACAATATCCTTAGTTACATAGTAAATTGCAAACTAATACTTTTGCTTCAACTTCAACCACGACGTAGTATTTATATTAATGTGGGTACTTTTTTGGGTACAGTACCTCAAGAGGAAAAAAATAACCCCTATAGGATTTGACGTCCATCTGTATATCTGTCTATCAACTACCTTTTTCTCGGGAACGCGTGGAGGTATCAAGTTGAAATTAATATCAAATACTAAGGCCTACGGTCCCATGGAGCTATAAAAAAAAACCGGTAAAGTCAACGCAATCAAAAGATACGGCCGTTTCAGTTTGCCATATTATATTTCGCATATTTTGATACTCGCCAGTAAATCAAAACCTACAGGGTACTTCCCGTTGACCTAGAATCATTAAATTTGGCAAGAAGCAAGGTCTCACAGCACAAGTACCTATAGCACCACCACTACACAGTCAAACCGGGCTGGGGTCAAAAACGTTAACGTATATGGACTATCGAGACAAAACAAAACGTTTTTTCTACAAGGAACGGTCGTTATGCGCGGTTTTTTGACCCGGTACATTGCAAACTCGATTGATCGTATTGAGCGTTCGATCACTTTACCGTCAAAGTAAAATGGACCCAAAAGCTCTTAATTTAAATTCACAAATTCATTACAACCGATTTTGATTTCGAAACGTATCGTTTGAAGCGCTGCTGGCTGTGCATACCTACACGAAATTGGGCTCTAAATGATTGAAATTAAGTTTTTTCAAAACAACGCCTGAGCGAAGCTGGGGCAATAAGGTAGTAAGTCGTTAATAATGAATTCCTGGAAATAAGTCAATGTGAAAATGAATGCTCTCAATTTTTTTTCGAATCAAGAAATGTGAAAACGAGGAAATTAAAAATTCCACAAAAGAAATTATGAAAAAATTCGCATTATAGTCGTTAATTCGTTCTAATGGTAGTGCAGAAAATGATTTTCATATTGCGAATAGTGAAAATGTTAACGGTCCTACGGGCCGGACTGAGAGAAAAGTTGGTCACCAATCGAGTTCCTGACCTAGGTCAAAGTTGGCCCAACATAGTAATCGTGTGATTTGCGCTGTTACTACTAGGCCTCACGTCCCAGTTGTTAAGACAATATAATTTACTAGCTGATGCCCGTGACTTCGTCCGCGTAGTTTAAGTTGTTTTTAATTCCCAGAGGAAGTTCCCTAAAGCTTCTGGAATACAAAGTAGCCTATGTCCTTCTCCAGGACACAACCTTTATTTGTGCCTTGTAAATTTCACCAAAATCGGTTGAAATGATGGGCCGTGAAAGTGCAGTAGACAAACAGACACACTTTCGCATTCATAAATAATTGATGATTGTAATCATACTAATATTATAAATGCGAAAGTGTGTTTGTTTGTTGGTTTGCCCTTCAATCACGCCGCAACGGAGCAACGGATCAACGTGATTTATGGCATGGGTATAGTTGAGGACCTGGAGAGTGACATAGGCTACTTTTTAACCCGGAAAGTTAAGTGAATAACAAAAAACTTAAACCACGCGGACGAAGTCGCGGGCATCAGCTAGTAGCTCCATAAATGCTTAAATTGTATATCTTAGCACAAACATGGCGATGTTTTCATTCACGAATTATGGCCCATCGTAAAAAACACTCGCATTCGAGGTTAGCAGACACAATATACTGTATAAAGAACGTATTTAATTTGCATTGCACACTTTTCCTTATGACGCATTTTCAGCAACTTTTCCCGCCATTTTTATTTTTTTTCGAAATATCTCTGCGTCGTATTCCTCATTACTGAGGGTCGCGACTCCTTTCCATTAATCAAATAATGTGAGGAGTTTAATTGGGAAAAATATAATGCGGGGGGTTCCCACGTCCTTCCGCATACTCATACTGTATCAATCATTAGCTGGTATTATGTTATATACATCGACCACACAACCAATAGACGCCTAATTACTATGCTTTCGTAATGCAAACAATTCAGTCAAATGACTCAAGTAAGCGGGCGCGGGGTACTAAACGCTGATTGGTCTACTCAAGGTCAAAAAAATCATAAATCAAATGGGATGGGGTCCTAACTCCTAATAATTATTTATCGATAATTAATTATCGATATACTCTAATTAATATTTAAATAACTCGGTAGGTTTTGTTACAGAAGACCTATTAAGTCTGATGTGTTGTCTGAAAGTGTTCGCCCTATATGAGGAGTCTATTAGTTGTATGGTCGATGGTTATATATTATCAATATTATTACATATGAGCAAGTATACATCTTCTTAGCATCGGGTTTCCGAGATAAGCTATCAAAGTTATAGTCTACTCTATGATGGCGCCATCAAAGCTGCTTTGATAACTTAAACATATCTCGGAAACCTGATGCTTTAGAGTTTAGAAGTTAATATCTTACTACTTAGTTACTACTACTAGCGGAGTAAAAAAACATAAAATGAATAATTGTTCCTAGTTCTGCACCGATTATTTTAGCCATTTTCTCCTTCCATTGTTATACTTCTCGTAATATGTTTTCTAACCTTACCATTTCTTTATTTCTTGTCTTAAGCTACTATATTATAGTTAGGTATTTCTACAATTATCTGAGGGAAAGAAATGCTCAGGTTTAAGGTGGAAATCGCTGGCAACAAAGAAGTCACTTTTGATTTGAAGTTGCTTTATCAAATAGCTCGTTCTCTACTTTAATATCTTTACCGAATATTATATTTTTTTCAAAATAACTCAGAACTCAATAATCATACTTTGAAATTACATTATAAAAAAGTTCATTTCCAACTGAACTTGTATAGTTGTATAGGAAAAACATTTTCACATTAAGTAAGGTGTAAAGACCGATAAATCCTAAGTATTGCATGTAACATGATGTGAATAGTGCTAAAATCAAAAATTATAAATTTGATCCCGGGATCTTCGCAGGTTAAGACAACAGCGCTCAAAACTACGTCAGGGAGTTCGTCGAAACCTTTAGCCACGCCATACAGCTAAAGCTAAGCGTCCACTTGTCCCCATCGTACGCATCGCATCAAACGGATGAATTTTTCACAATGCGTCCTGATTTTCGTAGTGAGCGGACGTGCGAAATGCGTGTGGACAGGACGATCGTTAAATGTAAATGACAGACGATGCGGAGCGAGCGCCGGGGCGCGTCCACCTGGTCGGCATTCCGTATGACGTCATCGGCACGCATCGCAAAAGTTGCCTCTCGGAGCATCGGCGTCGGCATTGCCGATGAGCAGATTCGAGCGATCCGTACGGTGCGGATCAGTGGACGCACTTGTGTGACTTTCTATACACATAATACTACGATCCATTTGATGCGATGCGTCCGATGTGTACGATGCAGACAAGTGGACGCTTAGCATTAATTTTTTTTTTATTTTTATTCATAAGGTTCACTAGCGATTTTTACATATTATGATATAAGTTACATAAAGTTACAGACACATGAAATACATGTAAAATCGTAAAAAGTTAATGAAATGACAGGCATCTTCTTTAACTTACGCCGAATCTATCGACGATGGACTAAACTCTTCTCATTTATCTCTCAGAATGTATATTGAACAGTGCGCTGGCGATGGTTTGAAATTATTGACCTATCATCTACCTAATGGACACTACTCTACGCCAGTGTCAAAAAGTCAGAATTTTTACTTTAAACTAGCTCCAAAATATAGTAGAAACGTTCTGCAAAGTCAAGCTAAGGCGAGTGTGAAATATTTTTCCGCTCGTATCGTTGCAAATAGTGCGACAAAGTTGACACCACACGTAGGAACTTTTAAATCTTTTACGTGCTTCGCTGTATTGGACACCCAGTAAATAGCTAGTAGCTGTAATAAAGTAAAGAGCAGTAACTTCCTCTATCTATGGTCTGGTCTGGTCTATGGTCTAGTGGTTAGCATGTTCGGCTACTATTCTATCTATTATACTACTATAATATTATAAATAAATAAATAAATACTCTTTATTAATAGCAACTACGGCTCAATTTGTTAGTTTAAAATCTTAATGGTAAATGTTAGTAGTTAGATACACAAAATTTAGAAATTTAACATAGAGAATTATTACACAAAAACTTATATGAAAATTATTACTTACACATTATTCACATTACAATTTAAATTTATTTTGGCCTCACCAGCACTTGAATAATGTGTCCAAGCATTGGTGAGTCCACCTTACTCGCAAACATATTCAGGATGCGGTTGGAACTTGAGCGCAGCCTTGTCAGCAGTGACATCGACTTCTTCCGCATTACGGCAAAGAAGTCATCAGTCCGCTCATTTGCGAACATAGCTGACGCTGAACAAAACCGCGGCAAGCCCAACAGCATCCTGAAACCATTATTATATTGCACCCTCAGAGTGTCTATGGCCTTTTTCGAATAGTTGACCCACAGGCCTCCCGAGTAGAAGTTTTGGCAGTATGCTCTAAACAGTGTTATTTTAGCTTCTTTACTACATCGGACAAACCTGCGGGCCAACATATTGCACCTCACTGCCAATGCCCTTCTTTCTCGCTCAATGTCAACATGATCTCTAAGGTCCTCCGTAACGTAGTGGCCCAAGTATTTATATTGAGACACACGAGCGAGCGCAACCCCGTTTAGCGCAATACTTGGCTCGTATTGCACCTGCTTACGGGGGGCCCTAAAGATCATGTACTGACTTTTAGTCACGTTATACATTAAACCATGCCTGGCAGCATATTTTTGGCAGGTTTGAAGTAACTCCCTGATTGAACCAGCCGTTGGACCCAGCAACACCATGTCGTCGGCATAACTTAGGTTGTTTAAACAGACTCCGTCTATCCAACACCCAACTGGTTTGTTGCTGAGTTCCACGATCAATCCGTTCACATACAGGCTAAAGAGCTTGGGTGAGGTCAACCATCCCTGCCTCACCCCGCACTCCAGCCTGTATGAATCAGAGAGCTCCTTCCCCCACCTAACATTATTTGTTTGGTTTGCATACCAGAATTGCATGACTTTAAGCAACTCCTGTTGCACGCCTGCCTCCTCCATCTTTTGCCATAATATATCATAAGAAACTAAATCAAAGGCTTTTGAAAGATCAAGGAAACAGGCATACACAGGTGTTTTTCTGCTTGTATAATATTGTACATATTATATTATATTATATATTATATATATTGTATATATATATATATATTGTATATATTATATATATTGTATTATATCTATACTATTCGGTCTATTGTTTCCCGGGTCGCGTCAAATAATGTAAGACCAATAGCACATCTAAGTACGGACCGGAGAGCGAATGACGCGGAGTTTTTGTACTGTCTGATCATTGATCAGTGTGGGGGCCTTTAAGTGGGGTTTCTGTCAATAAATTCTCAGTACAAACCTGGAGTAAGGAAGTTTGCGGTGCTTCTCCACCACGTCTCAGAGAGCATGTAAGCTTGTCACGCCTGATCAGACTATGAGAGTAAGGGAATCGAGAGTCTTCGGAGTTATGTTCGTTTTAGGCAATAAAATACGAAAATATCATGAGGATATCTACATACCAAAATTAATTCTTAGTAACGTTCTTTAATGTGTGTGAAGTACCAGAACGTACTAAGCCAGCTTGGTGGATTATGGCCTAAACGTATCCCACACTTAAAGGAGACCAATGCTCAGCAGTGTGCTGGAGGTTTACTTAAAATGATGATAATGTACGGGAACGGACCTGGCCTGGCTTCCGTCCCACCATTTTAAATTTTTAGAAACGAAGGTCACTCACGAAACCTGTATTAATTAATAGTTGGCATTAAAACAAGCAAGTATTATATGAGCCAAAATCTTCTAGTGTCAGATTTCTGAGATATTATAATTTATCAAAATTATAATCTACTGGATAATTGCGTCACCAGTCGGCTTTGATTAATACAGATAACGTGTGTTGCTGCTTTTTCGAAAAAAAAATTGCGGTATAGTAGGTAGGTAGTCTAAAATATTCAAACCCCTTTTTCGTAATACACTCTACGAATATTGAGTAGGGAACTGAAAAGTTCAAAAACACTTCAGGAATTCACACGAATACCCTGTCAGCTGCGAAACTTCAAACTATGATACTTAAAAACACTCTCAACTTGAAAGAGCTACTGAACCTAGCCGTCGAGTTTCTAATATCTACACGCGATTTCTGAACTTGCTATAAAAGTATATCTTATGTCTCTTTAAATAAAGTCAAAAATTCCATAAACATTTCTCCGAATTTCCGTCTACCGTATTACTGTCGATTGTTGAGTTTTCCAAGATATTTCTTGGTGTTAAATAAAATTAAAATGCACCCAGTTTTATAAATGTGAAGTCAGACTAGCGATCAATTGCCCGAAAATATATTTTGGGCAAAATAAACATGGTGTTGTATTCTTATCAGTTAAATTTTGGTGTTCAGATAACCTCACCAGCCTACTTATAATTTTTTTTTCGCCGTACTTCCACAGAACAGTTAATTTATTTATTTAAAACTTTCAATTTATTTATTTAAAATATGTAGGATATACAGGTGTATCTTAAGCTACGTCATGTTTTGACTCTACCACCGGTTCGGAAAAAAGATTCTGCTGAGAAGAGCCAGCAAGAAACTCAGCAGTTGCTCTTTTTGACGTGACAACGTCTTATAAATTGGTTTGCCGGGAGACACTTCAAGAAACTGCGTTACGCTCCGCGCGTTATGCGCTTACAATGAGAGCGAGTGAGAGGCACGCGTCCCTTCCACTCGGGCATGGTTAGCCCGCCTAAGAGCGAGAGAGACAGACATAAAAAGTGAAAGGCACGCGTAAGTCGTTGTCACGTAAAACTTTCGCCCGTATATCGACTTTACAGGCAACCAATTTTTTTAAAACAAGATAATACAATACGTAGGTAAGTATATAAATTAAATACAATAGTGTAAGTTATTATACTATCCTGTGGGGAGCTGGACCCGATCGATAATTCATAGTAGCTACCTTATCTGCCTCTTGGTCGAGTGAATAAGATGTTCGACTGCGGGCGACGAGGTCCCGGTTCGGGCCCTAATTAGGTATATGGTTTTTCACCCCCGTAGATCGGAGAGCACGTAAAGCCGGTCGGTCCTGCGCCTGATCTCTCTCCGGTTGTGTTGGATTTTCCGTCCCATCGGGCTATGAGAGTAAAGGAACAGAGAGTGCACCTGTTTGCGCACACACCTGTGCACTATAATATCACTTGCGAGCTCTGCTCGGTATTTTTTTTTTGGTAAATCAAATTAAAATTTAATTTAAAAAAAAAAAACGGACTGAAGACATCTGGACTCGAAGCGAGATCTGGTTTCGGGACCACACGGTTTCCCACCTGAGCTATCATAACCTTGTAGATGATGGCGAAATTTACCTTCGTATTCTAATGATATTGTAACAGTTTTTCATTGCCTGAAAACACGGATAAAACGACATTTTCTAAAAATTAATCCTAGCTAGATAGATTTATCGCCCCCCAAACCCCCTGCATACTAAATTTCATGAAAATCGTTGGAGCCGTTGTATTATTATATATAACTAGCTGATGCCCGCGACTTCGTCCGCGTGGTTGAGGTTTTTTTGATTCCCGCGGGAACTTCTTAATTTTCCGGGATAAAAAGTAGCCTATGTGCTATTCCAGACTATAATCTATCTCTGTGCCAAATTTCATCCAGATCCGTTCATCCGTTGGAGCGTGATTGAGTAACAAACATACATCCATACATACATACATCCATCCATCCAAACTTTCGCATTTATAATATTTATATGGATATACACATATGAGATATTGTTGACGTTCGGGTTTTAAAATTATAATCCTTTAAATAAGGTGACGAGATAAGCGATAAGATATTAAAAGCGATAAGATATTAAAAACCCCCAGACTTTTTTAAATTATATTATGCACACGATGAATGAAAAATTTTAGCCTGCAAATTTTCTTCACTTGTAATTTGCGTTCTTTGAATCGAGTTTTAAAACCCGGCTTTAGTTTATCCCTGGTTTTAACTAGATTCATTTAAAATAACTAGAAAAGAGTGATTTATATTTTGCCATGTAAGTAGGTTCCGTACCGATTTGTTATTACTGCGATAGGATAATTTAATATGACCATTTAAAAAATAACTGGCTGAGTTTGTTATGGGCTCTTCTCAGACCAGGGCGCGTTTGAAACCCTCGTAGCTTTAGTTTTAAGATACCGTTACTGATTGTAACCACCATGTTTTTTAAGTAATTGGACGTCAATTAGTGTACAGTGTCCCTAAATTGAATAAATAAATATTGATTGATTGATTGATTGAAAAAAGACATACCAGTGGTATTTTAAACGATGCTTAGCATTTTGTAAGGTCATTTGGAATTTTAATTGACAGGGTGTATTACACACCGCGGAAAAATGCTCACTTTTATATATGGAGCTCCACAGACTACCGCGCCAGAACAAAACGTCTTTCCTCTATGAAGCGGCAGTTTCGCGGCGACATTTTTCGTCTCCTGTCCGTAGTGTGTTCCCGCCCTTAGATTTAATTTCAAAAAGGGCCATACGACCCCGGTATCCTAAGAAATATACTCGTAGATGTACTGGCCCATTTATAATTTTCCTTTCATAGTTTTTGTAAGGGAACTCTATTTACTCAGCCAAATAACGTTTACTTCTTAATGGGAAGGATTCATAGAACTAATTAATTACTTGAAATGGCTTGAATGGATGAATAGAAAGCTGTTCTTTGCTAGAATATTTATTAGGTTGTACTTACCTGCATTATTTATTTCTTTTGGTACACATCTTTTGAAAATTGCTTGATGAGATTACTACCCTTTGGTATACGGCCGCAGGTTTGATGGTATATCTATCCCTACTATAAGTTAACAGACTAAACTAGAGACCCCTTGGAAACCCTTGCCTATATGAAACTTGCTATTAAGCTTGTCAAAATTTCAACTACGATATACGAGTATTTACGATACGATACGATACGATACGATACGAACGATATGATGATACTGTATTCCAGAAAAGATAGTTTTTTAAAAATAATATACTGTCGTAATATAAGTATCGTTTGCTACTATCTCTCTAAAATGTAGAGAGATCTCGGCCATTCCTTAAAACCTGTTAGCCTAGGTGGTTGACGAAAACGACGCGACACAACGCGACACGATAAGAATCATAGATGAAGGGTCAGCTACTGTCGCGTTTGTCTCTGGCGAAGGATAATGCTTTATTTTGAAAACGTTAGCTTATCTTTTGGCCCTGACGGTTATTATTTTTAAACAGACTCAACATTAGACTCACACAAAAATATATAGGAAACTAGCTGATGCCCGCGACTTCGTCCGCGTGGTTTCAATTTTATGATTCCCGCGGGAACTCCTTAATTTTCCGGGATAAAAAGTAGTCTATGTCATTCTCCAGGTCCTCAACAACTATACCCATGCCAAAAATCACGTCGATCCGTTTCTCCGTTGCGGCGTGATTGAAGGACAAACCCACAAACCAACAAGCAAACACTTTCGCATGAAGTATGATTCACTTGGAATAATATTGTCTTATCATTCCGATTCACCAGCGAGCTGGAGTCGAATTCCAACCACTTTCCATATTATTACTAATTCCAACTCCGCGTTACCTATTTACTTGAACTTTGCTCGGGTGTGTAACTTAATTTAAAAGTTCATTCAGTGCTACTGTGAACGCATGAACGACTATTACAGAATTAAACTCGACTAATGCCCGACTTATATATCAAGATTCAATATTAGTATGATGTTTCTATTAGATAAGATACATTAATACACGAGACAAATTGTGTTATAGCAGTTTTCTTTTATGGCAGTTGGGCGGCGGGAACGTCTCGATGTTATCGCAAACAAGTTGACGAATAACTCATATCAATAAAGATCGGTAGGATTTGCTACTAAGAATTTCTACGATATAATACCAAATTGAGGTTCTGAACAGGCAAGCATGGCGGACGTCGAGCTTGTGTCGGCTTTAACATTCGGCTTAAGTTATTTTTATTATAAAAAGAAGAAATCAAGTGAAAGAAATTTAATTAATTTAAATAAAATTTAATTTAATAAATCCATACTAATATTATAAATGCGAAAGTGTGTCTGTCTGTCTGTCTGTCTGCTACGCTTTCCCGGCCCATCTTTTCAACCGATTTTGCTGAAATTTGGTATTTAGGTAGGTTATATCCCGGGGAAGGACATAGGCTACTTTTTATCCCGGAATATTAAGGAGTTCCCGCGGGAATCAAAAAACCTTAATCCACGCGGACGAAGTCGCGGGAATCATCTAGTTAAATAATAATTACTGAATATTTTTTTTAATTTTTTGTCCGTCTGTTCTGGCTAATCTCCGAAATGGCTGGACTGGTTTTGACGGGACTTTCAATGGCTGATATTATAAACGAGTAACTTAGGCTACTTTTTCTGTCGAAAAAAAATTTGGGTTACGCGCAATAAAAGTGGAAAAGATCTGGATGGATCGGGGTAAAATTTGGCATAGTTACTCTACGTAAGTATAGCTATTATGACGTAGGCATCCACTACGAAAACATTTTTAACCCGGCAGCACTCGCGCCTCAAGAAATTACATCAGCACTCGCGTGTAGAGCATTTTGCTCACGTTTATGAATGTCAATAAATGCAAGTTTTACTAAAAAATATGAATAAAAAAATATTTTATTAAATAAAATACACATTATTTATTCTACAAAATATATATTCAAAAAGTTAACAATATTAATCTTTTTTATTTTAATTAACAATCATAGGAACTAATTTGCCAGTCTTGTAAGGCAGTCTTACGGATGATACCCGCCCGATTACCCGCGCGATGAGCAAAACGCCGCCTGATGGTACACGGCGCAACAAACCACCTCGTCCAAGTGACTGGCGCACACTGGCGAGAAGTGAACTGCATACAGGGGTGGGGGACGGAACAAAACTCAGCTACCAAATGAACGATGTACGTACGAATAATTTTGACAAAATGGCGTGTGTTTTAAATTTACTGTGAGCAAAATGCTCATAGCGCGAGTGCTCGCGGGTTAAAAATTCACGCCGGAGTAAAAAACTAGCACGCAGACGAAGTCGCGGGCGCCAGGTAGTTAAAATATATTAACAAATTGTCTTCTTCTCTGGACCAGTCACTCATTTTTTACACACGTCACACGCGTCTGTTCGCCGCCAGTGCACGAACGAGACTGAGGTCCGCGCAAACGTGTGGACTCGTCGCAAGCGCTTGCGGCAAATTCCCTTTGGTTTGGGAACAAAAAACCTACACTCGCCGGATCGGCTACAAGCGCTTGCAAACCTACACAAACCAAGTCAAACACTCTATCCCACACGTTTGAATTTGTGATGGCTTGTTGAGGTTTGGCAAGCGTATGGACGCGGCATAACGATAATACCGAGAATATAATAGAGAAAAAACTGTATGTCGGTATTGAAATAGCTGGTAATATCTATGAAAAGTCGCTTAATTTTTTCGCCCCATATAAAGTACGAACTGCCGAATCTGGAATTTTCCGATACTATTTCTTACTTACACGGAAAATGAGAAACGCGTTTGAAGCTGGCAGTTTCTTTCATATTAACTTAAATTGAAAACGCTCTGTTTCATCGATTTCTCTACGTTCAAAGTTTAAATGTACATAATTTCCGATATAAGGAGAAATTAACTTTTACTCGCGACTTCGCCCGTACGGGTTTAGTTTTTTTTTATCTTATCGGAATCCTTAATTTTCCGGTTTCATCTTATAGGATGGCAGCTATTTCCGAGACAAATGTCATCAAGATAGATTTATCGTTATAGCCGTGAAAAGGTAACAAACAGACAGTCAAATAGAGTTATAATACGCGCGCGAGTTGAATGCACCATGACGCATTCACAATAATAACACAGCGTAGGTTAGTAGGTATATTTAACGTACTTATCACATACCTATCTTGACGTAGGTACACGTGTATCGACTGCGTTAATAATATTAAAATGGCTAGTCCATTGAACAGGATTTTGTTTGATCAGTTACGGTACGCGCCGTAACTGACATTAAAAGCGTGCTATTTTTTTAAATATAATATCTTAGACTGCATCACAATCATCACATAAAAGGTAAAACGATAGGTATTAATTATTAATAATTCCAACGTACTCTGCCGTTTCGGCGTGCAAATATTGAGGGTGGTTTAAAATATTTTAAAATTACAATTTCATTTAATTTAAGATTAAATAAATGAATTATTAATGTCATGCATACAGATAAAAAATAAAAATAAATTTAATTAATCTACACAGGTACCAACCATTCATTATCATGTAACATTATAAAAACTAACTTAAAATTTATTATTTAAAAATTCATTGACCTTGTAATAGGTGTTTTCAAGTAGAAATATAAAAAAATAACCACCAGGTGAGATCGCAATCAATAGCTAAATAGTTAATTGTACTGGTTTAAAAATATAAAATAAACTCATAACACTGCACCGCGCGAGAGAGTTCATAAAAAGTTTTAATCACTTCTCGGAGGACAGAAATCGCCTAAATAATGGCGACATGTTTTGTGCCATCGTTCCAAGAATATCATCTCTAAATAAAGCAAACTTATTTACCTACGCCGCAAAAAGCATTTTAATAAAACGCCTCTGGGTATTTATTACAGGTTTTCCTTTATATTCGCCATTTAATACCGCTTTATGTGGACAGAAACGGATTTACATCAGTCATTATGAAGTCGGAAACATTTTATGTATTTTTCTTTTATTTATTCATTCCCTTTTTCCGCCATGTCCACAGGCTTATTTCGTATTTGAATATAAGAATACTATGCGACTTCATCTGCACCATCGTAAATCCATGCGGCGGATGAAGTTAAGGGCGTATTTCCGCAAATCCGTTAAAATATATTAGAACTGTCGGTACAAATCCGCTACTCGTAGGTACATGTAGCTTGTTCATTCTGATAGTCTGCTGCAGCATGATGCTGAGATGGAAGCCTTTATTTTTTTTTTTTTTATCCACTACAAGTTAGACCTTGACTGCGATCTCACCTGATGGTAAGTGATGATACAGTCTAAGATGGTAGCGGGCTAACCTGTTAGGGGCATGGCAGTTGTATTAAACCCATACCCCTATTCGGTTTCTACACGGCATCGTATACCGGAACACTAAATCGCTTGGCGGCACGTCTTTGCCGGTAGGGTGGTAACTAGCCACGGCCGAAGCCTCCCACCAGGCCAGACCAGGGAAAATTCAGAAATTATAAATTCCCAAATTGACCCTGCCGGGGATATTTGGTCACGTATCACTACATCTCTACTTAATATCATATTATCTACTTAATATTAATTATAATTACTAAAACTACATATTATTGTAGTGATCAAATGAAAAAACATTTTCTTCTTCTTCTTCTTGATAGGACGCTTGGTAACCAATATTGTAATTTTACGAAAGCTTTATGCGCGTATTACGCGCAATTAACTTTTTTCACCGTAAACAAATCCACAAGCTGTGTCATACTTATTATATAATTTGACGACCTCCGTGGCGCAGTGTTGAGCGCTGTCGCCTTAACGTGCGGAGGTCCTGGGTTCGATCCCGGCAGGGTCAATTTGGTAATTTATATTTTCTTAAATTTACCCTGGTCTGGCCAAGTGGGAGATTTCGGCCGTAGCTAGTTACCACCCTACCGGCAAAGAAGTGCTGCCAAGCGATTTAGCGTTCCGGTACGATGCCGTGTAGAAACCGAATAGGGGTATCGGTTTAATTTAACTGGCATGCCCCTAACAGGTTGGCCCGCTACCATCTTAGACTATATCATCAGTTACAATCAGATGAGATCGTCAAGGGCTAACTATGTGTGTAACAGACTATTAAAAAAAAAAACATACGCGCCGAATTGAGAACCTCCTCTTTTTTTGGAAGTCGGTTAAAAATCACTACAGACAGAACAATTGTCTGACGGGCCTTATTAATTAATAAAATATTAATAAAATACTACTGCGCGTTATTCACTTTTATGTGGAGCACACACACTGGCGCGATAGGACGAAATGGTGTTCCCCTCTGACACGGACTTCATGCGCCTGTTTTTTGTCCTGTCCGATTTGACAGTCCAAGTCCAATGATCCCCTATAGTGATTTATTTGGGGTGCGTTCCGAAATACACTGAGAGCACTGGAAGTCCCCAGTAAAGAGCACTGCCAGTGCTCGCAGTGCTTATAACGGAACACACACTTGATTTCATGAGCTGCCCACTAAATAAAACGTCAAAACAGATTATTTTTAACTCTTTAGCAGCTTCATTTTACTAAAAATATTAAATTTGATGTTCGTTGCAAAAAGTATCGGAAAACTCAACAATATTCGCTCATGAACGAGTTAGTTTTGATTCAATTAACGCCTCTAAACGATACTTGGTAAAAATGATAATGGCATAACACGATCAGTTGCCATAGTCCGTTTTAGACACCTTTCACGCTCGGCTTCAGTGGCTCTTTTAACTTGGAAGTGTTTTCAAGTTTCTAAGTATCGTTGAATGTTCCATATCTGACACGATATTGACGTCAATTAGTGTAGAGGCTTTTAGAAGTATTTCGAGAGGCTTTTAAAAGTTATAGCAAAGTGCATGTTTCGTGTTGAACAATCAGGGCGCGTTATACTTGTTTTTACTGATAGCAAAGTGAGCGTTTTTTTTTTATTAGTTTTATAGTGGCTTTGTTATGGACTTAAATAGCCTCTTAATAGCTATATTATTAGCTTCTTCTTGAGTCCAAAGAGTTTTGATATTTTGCCTACACCGAGGTTTTGGCCGTGACTATAGCTACAGAGGCGCGTCGCGGCGCTGCACGTATCGGCAAATAATGTAATTAAGGACTGAAACAGTAACCGAAATAAGGGGTTTAAACACTGTTTTTTGAAACTGTTATAGAACAAAAACACTTATAACAGAAACAGAAACGATACTGTATCCCAATCAATCTGTTACCATTTATTTCTGTTAATAAGTGTTTTTATCTGTAACCCTAATAGGTTCTAGCGCTAACAGATTGCACGGTGTGACCACGCGGTCTTCTCACTTCATTGGACTTTACACACACTGACACAATATTGACAATTCTTTTTGTTTTTGTTTTATTGTTTTTCTTAAAACAATTGCAACCATCGGTTCTTTCACCTTAGGTTTAAATTTGAATACGCGTAAACAGTAAATTTGGCAACGTCGCTATTTCTGTTACACTTCAAAACACTCTCATTTCTGGTACAGATTCATTTCTGTTACAGAAATATAAGTGTTTTGGGTTAACATATTCAAAAACACATTCAAACGGGTTACAGCTTCGATTCTGTTACACTTTCATTCTGTGACACTTATATTTCTGTAACCTTTATTAATCTGTTTATGTAATAATTATTTGCGGGGCCGCGTGGCGCAGTGCATCTCATAATAGTATAGATTAGACAGTAGACACCTATTTTAATAATATAGCTTTTATTATGGTACAAAAATTTTATTTGAAAAACAACCGTAAATATTGCGTAGGTTAACATAGCACAAAGTGTAGCCGCCAAATCGAATTATTGAAACCTTTTTCCATAAAACTTTCAGGTAATTGAGTTTGTTAGGAAAGACTGTTTGTTATTAGAACGTTTATAGTGACGAAATTTGTAGATGTTTTTGTTGACAGCTTAAAGGTATACTTAGGGTGATTAGAACATTACTGCCCAGGCCGGAAATAAAGCAATTCACGGCTGAGTAAATAGTATAGGAAAGACGAGGTGAAGCCGAGGACTTCCCAAGTGAATGTAAAAGGACGAGGCGCTAGCCTAGGCTTTTTTAAGTAAACGTACTCGTAAGTAACGTTTTTAAGTAAAATAATATGTTTGTGAGCTACAACTGACTTAATATTATAACTTAGTATGGCCAGTGGTATATCAAGTTTGATAACTGCTTAGAACATTATTTTTATTGGGTATAGCCTTTCTATAAATTTAATGCAATGGTCAAAGCTTTAAAGGCTTTAAAGTCCATTATTACAATTAACTAAGACTAATACATATTTATAGCCGTCACACATTAGTCACTAACTAGAAACTTAACTAAAAAGAAGCACTATACTCACAGCTGCATTCTAATCAAGCTATAAAATAGTGCTGGTTTTACGAACTATATCGTTGCCCCGTTTCCGTGACGTGTAGAGAAGACCTAACGTTTAAAATTATATGCCCAACGTTTACGCAAAACATCTGTTCAGGCGGAAGCTTACGCTAACAGAGCAATGGCGCCGTATAATTAAATTATACGAATAATTTTCGACATGTGTCGTTTCCATAATAAGCTACGTACGCAATTGGGTAGCGCTTGAATTATACCAAGATTTAAAGTAGCAACACACGTTCCGTTTAAGTTTCGACGTTAGTTATTTATCTAGCGTAATGCGAAAGCGATTGTCTGTCTGTTTGCTAAGTTTTCACGGTTCATCTGTTCAGATTTCAACGAAATTTGGTACAGAGATATGGTGGCTATTTTTTATTCCGAAAAGTTTAATAATTTGAATCTTTATAAACAAAAGAGTTTAAGAGTAGTAGGTTACTTGTAAATATTTTAATTATTATTGTTAATACCTTACTATTTTCTTAAATGAGAGTTTAAATACTCTTATTCAAGTTGTTTATGAACATTATTGTCCCAAGAAAACACCCACAATTATGTGTTTAATGGAAAGGAGTGTGTACGATCCTCTGTAATGAAGAATACGATGCAGACAGTGTGCATCTTTTTTTTACTCCACTACAAATTAGCCCTTGACTGCGATCTCTTCTGATGGTAAGTAATGATGCAGTCTAAGATGGTAGCGGGCTAACTTGTTAGGGGTATGACAGTTATATTAAACCCAAACCCCTAGTCAGTAACACACGGCATCTAAATCGCGAAAGCTAAATCGCTTGGTGGTAAGTCTTTGCCGGTAGGGCGGTAACTAGTCACGGCCGAAGTCTCCAGACCACCCGGCAACTTGGCCAGACTAGAGAATATTCAGAAATTCTAAATTCCCAAATTGACCCTGCCGGGAATTGATCCCAGCACCTACCGCGTTATGACAACAGCGCTCAACACTGCACCAAGGGTGTATGTTATTTTCTAAACATACAGGCCGCTCGATCTCATTATATGTTCCAAGCACAAGCACAAGTTCGATCGTGCATGGAGTACTGTAGCCATTTATGGGATGGCTCTGCCAAGTACCAGCTTGATGCATTGGATTCGGTGGATCGTCGCGCCAGGAGACTTATTGGTAACAAAGTGCTGGTCAGTTCGAAGCTGCAAAGCTTGGAACATCGGCGCAAAGTTGCCTGTCTGTCGGTATTCTACAGGATATATTTCGGAGAGTGTGCCCAAAAACTATTCGATCTGGTTCCTCCGTCACCTTTTTATTATCGCACCGCAAGGCATCGACAAGGTCTGCACCCTTACGCAGTCGAAATTCCGCGGGCTCGTACGAAGCGATTTGCTTCCTCGTGTCTAATAAAAAAAATTAATATATGTACCTTCAAATCAAGAGTGAATAGGCATCTTCTAGTTTGTAGAAGTTACGCAGGATGATGGTAAGAAAAGTCGTTCCAGTGTTGCTGAGGTAACCCGAGGTGTGCCTCAAGGATCTATTTTAGGTCCACTCTTATTTATTTTTTATAGTGCTGACGTTATTAAGAATATAAAAAATTGTAAATTTCACATTTATGCTGATGATTTACAGGTATACTACTCTTTTGAACCAAGCCAATACCAATATGCAGTCCAAATGGTAAATGAAGATCTCCAGCGAATTTCGGATTGGTCAGAGAGTAACTCGTTGGTTCTCAATCCCTGTAAATCTAAGCTTTTAATTTTAAGAACCAGAGCACAAATAAGTGAAATTAATTTTACTTCGGCCAGCGTCTGTTTAAAGGGTAATGCTTTGGAGCGTGTGTTTGAAGCCCGCAATCTAGGCTTGCTAATGGACACGGAGCTAAGGTTTGAAAAGCATTTCTTTCTTTCTAGACAAGCGCGCTCCACTTTAGGCTGCATCACCACTTGCAAGCAAGTCTGATTGCAGCCAAGCGCTGACCTATATATAAAAAAAAATGTACGTCACCAATGAGTCTGAGCCATCTTCGCGCACGCTCTTTATCACGAAGACAGCCTTTTTCGAAATTCTCTTTATATGCTAATAAATTTCATCCGTCTCAATTGATTTGATTGGAGTAAACATTCCCTCGAATATGACGTTGGAAAACCAATTATCGGCGCCTCGCCTCTTACCCATACCCGTGTGTTTAACGAGTGATCGTAAATTGAAAGATGATAATATAGAGAGTATTTTTGAAAGATATGGAGAAAAAATTATAATTTCTTGTGTACATTTTTATCATGATGGAGATAGCAGGATCGGTTGTTAGACTTATTATTGATATCTATATGGTTGTTGGACTTGGTTGTTGGTGGACCTGGTGGTTCGTTGACTTAACATGGTGGGCCAGATACATATCAGCCCCTGGTGGAAATAAAATGCATATATTTCGTTTCGTTTCATAAGAACGCAAGAACACAGTGTCTCATAATAAAATTTAGCGTAAACTAAGATAAGTCATGGACCAATTCTTAGATATAATTTTATGGTATAAGTTTAGGTTAAAATAATATTACTCATTAGCTTTATTTACTCATAGGCTAGATCGTAACTTTAATAGGGTATTAACTGTTGTTAGTACTTTATGGCAACTTTATTGTGTACTACCATCTAGCCTATGGGCTAATAAGTAATATTAATTTAGCTTAAACTTCTACTTATAATTAATTTCTACATCTAATTTACAGTCCAATAACTGTCCTTAGTTTATTCTAATGTACTTAGTGTTCACTACGTTTTTGTGACCTACTTAGGTTAAGTAGCACAAGCACTAATTCACTACACAGCACTTATGCACTTTTTACACTAGTTCGAACGGTTTCGTTCTTTTAAGTCTCCTTTTTATGTCCGTGTTGTCTAAAAGCTTTACAGCCTCCAGATTGACATGATGACGAAGTCGATTTTGGTGAGCTTCTGCGTATTTTTGGATGATTCTAGTTACGAACTCCATCTCTAGGTCCCTGTGGAGATCGTGATTTCTTACGTACCAGGGTGCATTGGCTATTTCCCTGAGTACTTTGTTCTGGAATCTCTGTATCACTTGGATATTGCTCGGTTTAGTACACCCCCAGAGTTGTATACCATACGTCCATACAGGCATCAGAACTTGCTTGTATAGCATTAGTTTATTATGTATTGAAAGTGTTGAATGCCGTCCAAGCAGCCAATACATTTTTTTGTGGCGTAATTCTAACTCCTCACGTTTCTTTTTAACGTGAGCTTTCCATCTAAGCTTGGTGTCTAGCGTCATACCCAAGTACTTCGCTGTATTTACGTAAGGAATAAGTTTCCCATTTAGGTAAATCGGATGATATTGTTGTAGCTTATTGGAAAAATCTATATGCATCGACTTCGACTCGTTGAGCTTTATTCGCCATTTCATAGTCCATTGATTAACTTTGTTTATTGCTACTTGAACTTTTTCCACTGCTTCTTCGTGACTTTTTCCGGTTCCTAATATGGCGGTGTCATCAGCGAATGTTGCAATGGTATTGTTTTCTAGTACTGGGATATCACAGGTGTATAATAAGTACAGGACCGGACCTAAAACACTTCCTTGTGGTACCCCAGCTTTGATTTTCTTAAGTTCAGAGTATGCTTCATCTTGACGAACTCTAAACCATCTGTTCGAAATATATGATTCTAGAATGTCTGCGTATGACCTCGGGAGCATATTTCTGAGTTTATGAATCAGCCCTTCGTGCCACACTTTATCGAAAGCTTGCGCTACATCTAGAAATACCGTAGAACATACTTTCTTATCTTCTAGTGATTTCTCTATTATATCAGTTATTCTGTGAACTTGGTCGATTGTGGAGTGTTTTTCTCGGAATCCAAATTGGTGATTTGGTATTAGTTTTCTTTCTTCTAGTAAAGGTTTAAGTCTCTTAAGTAACAGTTTTTCAAATAATTTAGAAATAACTGGTAGTAAAGATATCGGTCTATATGATGTTGCGTCGTGGGGTGGCTTCCCTGGTTTTGCAATCATGATAACTTCTGCAACTTTCCATAGTTCAGGTACATGTCTCAGTCTAAATGACGCATTTATTAGATTGGTAAGTTTTACTATAGCTTTCCGAGGCAAATTGGATAAGATTTCTCCGGTAATAAGATCGTATCCCGGAGATTTCTTTTTGCTTAAGTTGAATTTTATTTCATCGGTCACCTCTCTTGGTGTTGTAAGTTTGATGTTTTGCAGATCATCTTGCTCCTCTTCGTTCACGCAGAGATCAATTGGATGACCCTCATTTGGTTGGAATATACCTTCCAAATGCTGAGCAAATCTTTTAGCTTTTTGTACGCTATTGATGGCCCATTTTCCATTTAGTTCTTTAGGTAATGGGCGGTATATGTGTAATAGGTCTTTTTAGATTCCCTGTTGCTTTCCAAAGAGAATAGTCAGTATCTCTATCATTGGTCAAGTTTTTTAGGAAATCATTTAATTTGTTTTCATTAAAGCTTTTGATTGCTTTCCGGATTGTTTTGGTGAGTTTATTTAGTATCTTTTTGTCTTGTGGTGATCTAGAGGCGTGCCACTTTTTTCTTTGTTTTCGTTTCATTCTAATTAGATCAATAATTTCCTTAGGATAGGTGGTTCCCTTACTCCATGTTTTAATCGGTGGTGTATTGTTCCAGGCCGACCGTTGTATGTCCGTTATAAATTTGTCTAGTTCCATATCAAGTGGTTCTGGATATTTTAAAGGGACCTTTAAATTTATAAAACTGTCTAGCTCTATTTTAAAGCTCTCCCAGTCTGTATTCTTATTCACTAGAGTAAGTTTGGATTCTTTGAATACAATATTATGTTTATTGATTATTATTAACAATATCGGGGAGTGGTCCGAATTCATATAATATTTTCCTTCAATATCTAAGTATCTCGGGGAAATATTCTTAGTTATAAAGAAATCTATCAAGTCAGGAATTTTTTGAGGATCAGTAGACCAGTAGGTCGGCATACCGGTACTAACTACGTCACACCTACTGTCTTTGATCGCACTTAATAGTTCTTTTCCTTTTGTTGTAGTTAGTCTTGAACCCCAAAAAGTATTTTTGGCGTTAAAATCCCCTCCTATTATAAATCTGTGTCCATATTGTTCCAGAAATCTAACGTATTCAGGTTTTTTTATACAATATCGCGGTGGACAGTATATAGAAACAATCGTAATTGGGTATCGTTCCGTTTTGATATTTACTGCCACTGCTTGAATTTCTAACTCTTCATATTTACTTTCTTCGTAGTGGTAGATATTATCTTTTATAATAATAGCACTTCCTCCTCTTGCTGAGTTATTGGGGTGTAGGGCGTGGTACACTTTATATCCTTTGAATTTAATGAAAGATTCTTTTGTAAAATGTGTTTCGGATATCAAACATACGTCGATATTTTCGGTATCTAGGACTACTTGTAACTCATTTTGGTGTTGAAGTAGCCCATTAGAATTCCATGCCATTATCTTTAGTTCTTTTTCCATTATTTAGTTCGAAATATAGGTTTGTTATTGCTATTTTCCAGTTTTCGCAAGCGATCGTCGAAAGACGACATCAGTTTTAGAATCTCGTCTAATTTTTTTGTCGTAGAATCGATTGTGCTATTCTTTTGTACGTTATTTGATGTAACTTGAGCATATGTTGCCTTTTTATTAGAACTTTCTTGATCAGAAAGTCGGATATTAGGTGGAATCTGTTTAGCACTATTACTTGCATTAGATTGCTGGGTGTTTTGAGCGGATGTTTTTTTGCACGTCTTGTTTCTGATTGATTGCATTTCCTTGGCTACTATGCAGCCCCTATAATTAGCCGGATGAGCCTCCCCGCAGTGTACACATTTGGGTTTCTGCTCGGCTGATTTTTTGCATTCAACACTTAAATGTTTCCCAGTGCATTTGACACATCTTGGCTCTCTAGAGCAGTATTTCTGGGTATGTCCGTACGTTTGGCATCTTTTGCACTGCGGTATGAGCTTTGATGATCTCAGAGGATGTATTTCTACTTTGCATCCAAGAATAGAGGTGATTCCATAAATTTTGTTTATGTCTTCTCCCTTGTTAAAACTTAGCAGGAACATGTTTAATGGCTCCTTATTTTTCCATCTCAGCTTGTTAACTGCGTTTTCAATCTTAAGCCCCTTATTCTGTAGGTCTTCGATGATTCTTTCTGGCTTGCAGGTGTAATGCAGCTTTTTGGCCATGACTTTAATGGGCCTCTCTTGCTTATTTTCGAAGGAGTGCCAGAGAAAATTCCCTGCTGTTAATATTTTAGTAATTGACCTGTAGGAGTCCTCATTATTAGCATTTATTTTCACATTGTTACCATTTAACATTTTAATTCTAAAAGAATCTCCAGGTTGACCTTCTGTTAATAAGTCATAGAATGACTGATAATTTGTTACGCCGTCTACTATTATCGGCGGGCGGCGTCTACTATTATAAAAAAAAATCGTTTCCCATAGTAAGCGACCATGTCTCGCATCAGTCATTACAAAACACGCCGTTCGAAGAATTTGGTCTTACTGCCTCAGAGTCGCTAATCATCATTACCATGCTCTGTTCTGTTGCCACACCCAAACTGGGTATTATCCATAGCATGCCTTGTTTATTAATGACTTTAATATGTTATTTAAGAAATAATGTAACCATGGAATTGCAAATAATAAAGAAATTGAAATGGAAATTGAAATTACAGATGGAACTCCTTAGTAATAAATAAGTCCGCGTGGAATAAAGTGTTTTGAATTCCCACGGGAACTCCTTAACTTTCCGAGATAAAAAGTGTGTCTTAACTATAATCATACAAAAAATCGCATCGATCCGTTGCTCTGATGCAGCGTGATAGAACGACAAACTAACAAACCAACAAACAAACACATTCGCATTTATAATTTTTGTATGATTTTGTATTACAATCCTTAAGGAGTTCCTTAAGTATAATGACTAAGCGACTAGGTGTGGCAGTTAAGATATTAAGAAAAGATATCTATATAATTTTAATATATTAAATGCCTTAATCTTGACAAAAAAAAAAAAAAAGAGCGAAGTCGACTGACTAAAACAATTTATATCAACTTTTCTCTTTTAAGACCCAAAGTATCGGTTGTCTTTTCGGCCTCTCGAGTATCTACAATGTGAGTTTGCGGAAACTTCTTACGCCTTAAGGACCTCTCGAAACAAAGGCAAGCTGGTCAAAGGAGCTCTCACAATCAAGAGTTCATACTTTGGCAGGAACCTTTGCGAAAGGGAGTTTTCCTTCAATGAAGGCTCTCGTTCTCGAAGATTCTTTCATCATACAACTTGAATAAATCGTTTGTGGTCTTTGAGGCTTTTACTTTTGTAATACGACAAGGCTGAAGAACTTTGCGTTTTTAAGTTCATAAAGTGTCTTATTTCGGAGTAAGGTAAAGGTTTTTGTTGTTTTATTTTTAAACAGTCGTTGCAGTATAAAGGTCTGGATAGACGCGTGATGTGTGTGAAGATCTTTTTATCATGCACAGTCACAGATCAAAGCGGGCGTGCTTGATGGGTTTAAACGAAACTGCCTCACAGTTTCGCTCAAACCCATAACCCTAATCCAACCCTAAGTCCCTTGTATTCAGTTCTTTATAAAATAGTAGATCATGCCCGCGACTTCACCCACGTGGCTTGAGTTTTTTAATTCCCGCGAGAATTACTTAATTTTCCAGGATAAAAAGTAGCGTCACATTAATATTAGACATCTATATTTTTATATATCAACACTTAGGGCCGCTTGCACAAGGACATTTAAACTGATTTAGTTAACTAAGGTCCTTTTCTGCGACTCCATCTAAATCTAAATCAGTTGAAAAAATGGGTAGATACACTCGCATTTATAATATTAGTTAGGATTAATTGACGTTCAAAAAGCGTGCTGTATTCCTCACTGTTAATAAGGAATGACTTTATCAAAATTTCCAAATTTACCTAGATGGTAGAAATTGGATCTAGGACCTCACGTCTTGTAAGTACATAGCTTATCACAGCGTCAGAGAGTCTTAGGGTATTTTTACTTACACTAATGACATTCGATTCCTCCAAGACATTAAAATCCATAAGTAACTACTTAGGTTAAGTAAATTCTTTCGCCAACAAATTCAATTATCCTTAATGTGTTCCAAAGGACAAAAATGACATTACTCAATTCGACAGCTACATTTTGTAATAATCACATTGAGGCGGTTTTAAATTAGCGTAGGCACGTATAGGCGCGCCTTTTGCCACGCGCGCAACTCTTACAAGTTTTGACGCGCTTGAATACTATGAGTTCGAGCGAACACGCCAGAATGACCGCATGTATGCGCATACAGTTTATGAAGACCTCCGTGGCGCAGTGTTGAGCGCTGTTGCCTTAACGTGCGGAGGTCCCGGGTTCGATCCCCGGCAGGGTTTGGAAATTTATAATTTCTGAATTTTCCCTGGTCTGGCCTAGTGGGAGGCTTCGGTAGGCTAGTTACCACCCTACCGGTAAAGACGTGCCGCCAAGCGATTTGGCGTTCCGGTACAATGCCGTGTAGAAACCGAATAGGGGTATGGGTTTAATATAACTGCCATGTCCCTAACAGGTTAATCCGCTACCATCTTAGACTGCATCATCACTTACCATCAGGTCAGCCTCCCGATTACGTAAGAATTGTCGATAAAATGACTGCATTGAATTAGAGCTCAATTTCGTCTGCCCATTCTTATACGTTTAGGGTATCGTACATACCTAAACGTATAAGAATGGGCAGACGAAATTGAGATCTAATTCAATGCAGTTATAGTTTATTTTACTTTGCCGAAAATCTTTAACGTTTGATCGGACATTCTTACATGATTGGGGGGCAGATCGCAGTCAAGGGATAACTTGTAGTGGATAAAAAAAAAGCACAATAAAAACCAATACGAGCTCATATACGCAAAAAATTACGCTGCTCTAAAACCGCCCTAATTCCCCAATTTTAATACAAAACTGGTCTACTTAAAATACTAGAAGGTGGAATTTACCCAATACGTTACAATTATGCGTGTAAGAGTCGCTACACACGTCCCGGAGGGATTCTCCAGCATTAGACACGCGCTGTTTAACGATTCGTTACACTTGGTCGGTTCCAACACGAATGCTTGCAAACTACCATTGCTTATGATTTCCATACAATATGATAGAAGCAATGTTTCTTTTAGTCAAGACATTACACGATGGTTATTTTTGGCAGAATAAAGCGTGGGGACCTAGGCTGAAAAATCGTACGTGATAAAAAAGCGATATACTCTCTTCCTCTAGGATGGAGAGAGTGTTGAACTGTTGTAATTATAGTGTTGAACATCTTAAACTCATTTGAAAATGTAATTTTCTTTGTATTATAAAAATAAAACCTTCTTAGCCTCTGACCGTGGCAGTTATTGTTAATACTTCAGGGTGAAAGGTGTACTCAAATACCGTTAGATGGCACTGTTCACTCAAATTAGGATTATTACTGACATTCCGTGTTTTTTCCGTGTAGTCATCAATTGAGGTCTTAAACTTCTACCGAGAGCCTAGAGGGAGATTTTCTTCCCATTCGATCGTGACAACGTTAATTAAAATTTGTATGGGATTGTCAAACGCTTGACAGCTGGCGCTCGATCAATCATACTTAATCATAAATTGTTTGCTGGTTTGTTGGTTTGTCATTCAATTACGCCGCAACGGAGAAACGGATCGACGTGATTTTTGACACGGGTATAGTTGATGACATACTTTTTACCCAAGAAACTTAAGGAGTTCCCGCGGGAATAAAAAAAAACTTAAACCACGCGGACGAAGTTGCAGGCATCATCTAGTTCCAAATAAATACAAATAGTCGTCGCGATCGAATACGTAAAATCACTCCCACTCAACCTGCTGGTATTAGGTATTGTAATTATATATGTATCTCAAGCTAAGCTCATTAACCTAAGACTGGAATTGGCAGCCGACCAACTGGCAGTGATACAAAACTATGGACATTCTATCCGTGACTTGTCAAGGGCAAACCTAATTAGGTTAGATTAACTCCTAGCGTTTGTTTTAATGTACAACAGGCCTACCCCCGGATTGTGTAAGGAAATCGTAATCGTAATGGTTTGTCAAACGGATAATTCTACCTGTTTAAGGAAAAACCAGCCATGTGCGAGTCGGACTCGCGCACCGAGGGTTCCGTACAAACCTGTAGTAAGTTTTAAATTATTAAAAAAAAACTACTTACTAGATCTCGTTCAAACCAATTTTCGGTGGAAGTTTACATGGTAATGTACATAATATATTTTTTTTAGTTTTATCATTCTCCTAATTTAGAAGTTACAGGGGGGGGACACACATTTTACCAATTTGGAAGTGTCTCTCGCGCAAACTATTCAGTTTAGAAAAAAATGATATTAGAAACCTCAATATCATTTTTGAAGACCTATCCATAAATACCCCACACGTATGGGTTTGATGAAAAAAAAATTTTTGAGTTTCATTTCTAAGTATATGGACCCCCAAAATTTATTGTTTTTTTTCTATTTTTTTGTGAAAATCTTAATGCGGTTCACAGAATACATCTACTTACCAAGTTTCAACAGTATAGTTCTTATAGTTTCGGAAAAAAGTGGCTGTGACATACGGACGGACAGACAGACAGACAGACCTAAGGGTTCCGTTTTTGCCAAATTGGGCTACGGAACCCTAAAAAGCCTGTATGAACTCTTTAAACAGTTCAATTAACGTTTTAAGCTGTAAAATGATTGTGATTTGCTTAGCTAATTGGGCCTCTGACTTCATTACTAGAGTGGTTTAACTACTAGAACCACTACTTCAACTGAATAATGAATCTGCCTGTCTGTCTGTCTGCTACGCTTTAACGGTCCATATTTTCAACCAATTTTGATGTTTGGTACATAAAGAGGTAGGAAAATCCCAGGGAAGGACATAGGCTACAATATCTTATCCCAGAAAACTAAGGAGACCCCATGGGAAACAAAATATCTTAATCCACGCGCGCGACACATTGAAGTAAAAGGAAACCTTTCGCATCGATCTGAGTGCCCAGTGGGAGATTTTCTTCCCATTCGATCGCGACAACGTTAACTACGATTTGTATGAAATTGTCAAGCGCTTGACAGATGGCGCTCGAACAATCAAATAAATATTATAAATGCGAAAGTTTGGATGTATGGATGTATGTTTGTTACTCAATCACGCTCCAACGGATGAACGGATCTGGATGAAATTTGGCACAGAGATAGATTATAGTCTGGAATAGCACATAGGCTACTTTTTATCCCGGAAAATTAAAGAGTTCCCGCGGGAACCGAAAAACCTCAATCCACGCGGACGAAGTCGCGGGCATCAGCTAGTTCCAAATAAGTAGTAGTTATCGTTGTCGCGATCGAATACGTAAAAAAACTCCCACTCGGCCTGCAAAGCTGTGGAAGTTGCTCATATTCCTTTATCAACTGGAAAAATTCAACCTCAAATAACTGAACTGATTTTCTTGAATCATAGCAATTTCCAAGCTATTTCCGATTAAGTCACATTTAAAAAATTGGGTTCATCCGATTGGGAGCTACAATGCCACAGACAGATACACTCATTTAACTTATAATACCCCTCCGTTTTGCAAACATTGCAAATGAGAAAATAACAAAAAGAAGGTAAAATCAATACCTCTAAACGCGTCTGTGATCACCCTCACTATAAAGGTATGTTTTCATTCAAATGTAATTGCGAATTTCCTTCGAAACGGAGAAAACGGTATGAATAAAGTAAGGTATCTTTTATGATTGGTGATACTTTTGTTTCCGTTTTTATGCGAAGATTTATGTTTTTAAGCTGTTTTATGAGAGAAATAAGTTTGCTACATTTTTGCGTGGTAAACACAAGAATTTAGAAATTTGCGAAGGATATTTTAATTAAAGTGCACAAAAACTCCATTCCAAAAATCTGACACGACCGGACAGAGATCAGGCGCAGGACCGACTTTATAAGCTTTTAACGGTACGGGGGTGAAAACATCACCAGCTTCCTAATTCCGGGATAGTACTAAGGGTCTCTTGACAGAAAATCCCAATACTTAACTGTGGTTTAACTCGGGATTGGAACGCGGAACCTCGTCATCAGTAGTTGAACATGTTAATTTCTAGACCAACGAGGCAGTAGATTGCTCTAATAGTTGATCTTAAATTAACTGTGACACACAGACAACTGGACATACGAGTACGGACTGGAAGATATACTTAGTAGCCCTTTAGGCTTTATAAGCCCTATGGAATTTATTGTGAGCTTTTTTAACCAAGTTGAGTTTAGAGCTCTCGTAGCTTTTTTTAAAATTTGAATAAGTGGCCTTTGACTTAGAGACTACATGGGATTCCTTGTGTTATTACGGAACCCTAAAAACAGTACGCAAAACAGCGAAAGTGTTGGAACTGCGTAAAACTAATACAAAAGACAAGGAATTCCATTTACCCCTTGTCCAAGCCATGCATACGCTATCTCAACTTTAAATAACTTACTCGAACTTTTCTGTTACAATAAGAGAATCCGAAAGTCGGCTGGAATAAAACCTTAAGTACTTTTCACGTTGCTCACCTTTTTTTAAATCTACCTATACTTACATTTTTTTCTTAGTTATTTGAGAAGAACATATTCGCTAGGTGAGGGCAAAAATGGAATCAGGCTCACAAACAATAAAAGCGAAACAAAAATTCGAATTCGAACAAGGCTTTGCAGATAGAGTTGCAACTAGGTACGGCCGAAGCCTCCTACTAAACTAGGTCAAAGCATTTTTAATTTCTAGATATTGTGCTTTATTGCTAGAAAAAATTAGCCTATAGTGGGACTTTCCTAAGCTCACAATTACGCTTTTGGATAATCATTTCTTTTCTTATTCTGAATACTTTACAAAATTTAACTGAAAAATGTATAAAATACGGCTTAGTGTGGAATGTGTCCCAAAATGTAGTTGGAATAGGTATTCCACTTCACGTAGACTTATCTTTCTCACCGCCCGCTAGAGAATGTTTGTAAAGCGCGAAGTCAGTAGCTTGCATAGGAGTTCCAGAATGAAAGAAGCTTACTAGACCGATAGGAGGGGAGGGCGGTGAGCGAAGCGAGCCGCTGATGTCATGAAATAGGTTGGGTTAACAGCTGGTTAAAAGGACGACGTGCGTCCTAGCGCGAAATAACGTGTGTGTGTGTAATTTGTGCTTCAAATGATTAGATAAATAAAATACGCGGAAAAAATTATACACCAATCAGCTTGACTATACCAGAGCATAAATAGTTATTTGTTATACAAGAGTGAAAAGTTGTTTTTTAACCGCGTGCTCAATTTTGATGACCGAGCAAGCGAAGGATTCTAAAATTGAATCACGAGCGGAGCGAGTGATTCAAAAATTAGAATCCTGACCGTCAGCGAGGGAATCAAAAGAGCACGAGGTGAAAAATCTTTTCACTCGAGTGCAACACGTAACTTTTCATCCCACCTCAGCGAGGAAATGACTAAATACAAAAAAAATCACAAGATTAAATTCAATTCTGTCATTTTAGGTTTTTCACTTATTTTCAATTTTCTTGTTTTTAATCGGTTTTAATTTTAAACAATATGACGTGAAAGAAAATGGTGCGCGCAAAGAAAATTAAAAAAGTACACCAAGAAGGTTACAAGTGTGAGTTTTTAACAAATTAAAAACGATTGTATGGAAATTCGGCACCATAGAGGTACAAGTAAATAGGTTTTAATGATGTTTTGAATTCACAAACTTCATAGACGAGTGATATTTACTAACGTGCACACGATGTTCTAAATTCAATTTACTTTATCCTCTAGAGGATAATAACGGCTTTTACCATCAGATATCGAAGAATAAAAATACTCTTTCCGAGATGGTGGGATGAAAAAATACTGTTCGATTCTTAGTTGATAATGATACCATACCACTTTCAGGGTCAGGCCTATGAATATAACTCCTGTGGAAAAAATATCAAAAACCTTGTTCGAGAAATAAAATCGAGCCAATTGCAAATTCAGAAATCAAGATAATTCTATAATTAGTGTGGTACAGAGTCACTTCGCTTCCGACAATTTGGCTCAGCATCCAGTATGATAACATAGATTCTCTGTATCTCGTTTTATTTTGTTCTTATCGATATAATTAAAATGCAATGAAGGCTAATTAACATTTCAGTGGTTTTCAAACTATACTTGCATACCTTTAGGGTATTACGTAACCATAAGGGCAGACACATACAGAGCTGTTTTTTTTCTAATAACAAACTTAACTCAGCTTTATGCTCCTTTGACAGAATTTAAATTGGTATAAAATCCGGTGATAGCCGAGTGTTTAAGATTTCGGCCGAGAATAAGAAGCGTTTTAGGTCATGGTCCACCAATCCAAGCTGGCCAAGTGTGGAGACAGACCTAAACGTTGGGGAGAAACGTACGTAAGGGGGGTTACTTCAAGGGGGGTTATTCAAGATGTCAGTTTCATATCACGTATTTAGACGTCCCTAAAATAAGGATTATAATACTAAAACACGATCAATTTTTAAAACAATATTGCTTTATGCAATGATAGCATGCCCAACTTTCCTCACGATGTTTACCTTGAAAGCAAGCTATGTTTTAATCGATTTCAGGCCTATCTTTCCATACATAAAATCTTACAAATTTGTATATTTTTCACGCCACAATGATTGAACCGATTTGGCTAATTTTTTTTTCTCTCTCTGCGTCGTATCAATGAGGACATTGGCTGACACCTTTCCATTAAACAAATAATGGCAGGGGTTTTCTTGGGTTAATAATGCGGTGGTTTCACAGGTCCTTCCGCATGAATATATTATCATAATAAATCATGTATAATATACTAACAGAGAGTTGCGATTTATACGTCAAAGGGAATAAGGGTCCTACAAGCCACGTTCACTTGTAAATCCTTAATTTGGGAAATGTACATCATTTGGAAGTTTCCACCGGCCTTTGCCGCTATGTTGTCTACGAAAACTCAAATATAGCGAATTATAGGGGCGTCTAATTGAAAGTGTAGACTCAAATTCGACGAAAATCTTCATGTAACTACGTAGGTTCTTTGATAGAAAATTCTGACCTCTTAACGTCCTTTTTGTGCTAAGAAATTTATTATACGACTGCCTGAAAAAAGGAGTATATTGTTTTCAGGGTTCATGTATGTATGCATGTATGTATGTGAGTTTGTATTTTCCACCATAACTTCTATACGTCTGAACGGATTTTTGATGAATGAGGTACCGTTAGAATCCTTAGCTTATTTCTGATGACATAGGCTAGTAAAATTTTAAAAAAATTGATAGGGTGACCATGGTCCCGCATCAAAAACTAAAGTTGTTTTTTTTTCCAAAATGATATTAACTATATTGTCATCGTCAAGAAAATGATGAGTAGATTCCAAATATATATATACTCATATATAAATAATTCAATATCCAGTGATTCACAAAAAAATATCATTTAACTATGGCAGTCGTATTTTTTAATTCTTTGAGTTATATTCACTTGTAAACAAACCTTTAACTATTATTATTTTAAGAAAACCCCATGCAAATAAGCGAGTGGTATATTAAGTTTAACTGTCTGTGCAATCGTAGCCCTCAAATTGTTGAACCAAATTTGATTAAGTTTTTATTTTAGAGATTAGATTTTTTAGATTAGATACGATTTTTTTGTTAGAGACTGAGTCTTGCCACTAATAATAATTAAGAGACTCTTTATAACGTCTTGGTTTTTAAACCTTTCTCTTATGTATCCAATTTCATCAAACTGAGAGTGAGGGAATAGAGTCCAGTTTTTGCCAACTTCCATTCTCTGTATGATATATTATAGTCCTAATTGAGCTATGCACATTTTCTTAATTAATAGGACAAAAAACAAATAGCTAAGTACCTAATACGAAGTAATCTAAATATAATGGTAACAAAAGAGAATGTTATAATGAACAAAAAGTGTAAGATTAATTATTATCTTTCGAGATCGCCCACAATGGATCAACGCAGGGGTCAGATGACCCCAAACCCTCATTAACAAAAAAGGTTACTGCCAGATTAATAGGCTCTACCGTATTATTATGAATTTTTTGTTTGTTTGAAATCGAGATTACCTACCGTCTAATTAAAACGGAAAACTGCCAAAACGAGTAATATATATTATAAATGTGAAAGTTTGGATGGATGTATGGATGTATGGATGTCTGTTACTCAATCACGCCCCAACGGCTGAACGGATCTGGATGAAATTTGGCACAGAGATAGATTATAGTCTGGAATAACACATAGGCTACTTTTTATCCCGGAAAATTAAAGAGTTCCCGCGGGAACCGAAAAACCTTAATCCACGCTGACGAAGTCGCGAGTTCATCAGCTAGTTTTATATAAGAAGCAGCAAAATAGCGCAGCAGGAAAAAAGGTGTTTTCATACTATACCGATGTTTCGCGCGGACGTTTTGTGCTTTCCTGTAAGCAGAAGCCCGTAGTAGGTTATAGAAACTAGCCACAGCCGAAGACATAATTATTCGACCAGTAACTAACCACCACCCACCATAACTATTTGACGACCTCCCTGGCGCAGTGTTGAGCGCTGTTGCCTTAACGGTGGTCCGGGGTTCGATTCCCGGCAGGGACAATTTGGAAATTTATAATTCCTGATTTTTCTCTGGTCAGGTCTGTTGGGAGGCTTTGGCCGTGGCTAGTTAGTTAGTAGGCTAGGCACTACCGGCAAAGACGTACCGCCAAGCGATTAAGCGTTCCGGTACGATGCCGTGTAGAAACCGTCTAGGGGTATGGGTTTAATATAACAGCCGTACCCCTAACAGGTTAGCCCGCTACCATCTTAGACTGCTTCATCACTTATCATCAGGTGAGATCGCAGTCAAGGGCTAACTTGTACTTGAATAAAGAAAAAGTCCAGGGACTAAAGAAATTATAAATTTCCAAATTGACCATACCCGGAATCGAACACTGGACCACCCAGTGGACCCTCCCACTGGACACGCGCCAGGTAACAATATCCTGTTAAAATGTAGATTGAATGAAAACAATGCTCCTTCGGGCATTACCATCATTCTCTTATTCATTCGTTTGGGTCCCGAGCGATTTCAAACAAGCTTTTTACATTTGCACACGACTTAGCGGCCACTGCTTTTAAAGAACGATTCTTGAAGGACTTTTCTTTTTGGACTTACATAATATTAATATCCGATTTCGTTTGAGAACGCACTTTTTAAAGCAATTATGCTTTAAAAAGTGCGTTCTCAAACGAAATCGGATTAGTTCTATATCAAAGATGTTCTCCTTCACACAGTAATGTTATTAGTTAATTCGCCGTCCTGTAGAATTTAATTTCACAGATTAATCCGGTTTTGTATCCGTGCTCCTCAATTTCCCTCTTTCCCTACCTTAGGTAGGTATTGATATTGATTAAAAAAACCTGTCTGATTACTCAGTTGTTTAAGGCATAACTTTGCAGAAGTCCACTATATCCCAGTAACAAGAACCATAGCTTGCTTCACTAAATTAAAAGTCACATAGTGTAATTAAAATATTTACAAACAATAACCTACTACAAAAATCTATATAACATTTATAATATTTACAAATAATGTGCCATCCAAATGATCGTTCATATAGTGTAAAAACGAATAAGCTACTTGACCTAATGTACAAAGGTTGATCTTACAATGATTAAACTAACAATGAAAAAGTGATAGGTATAAGCTATTGTGTGTGATATTGTATTGTTTGTTGGTTTCTCCTTCAATCACGCCGCAACAGAGCATCTGATCAACGTGATTTTTTGCATGGGTATAGTTGATGACCTGGAGAGTGACAAAGGACACTTTTTATCTCAGAAATTAAGGAGTTCCCGTGGGAATTACACAAACTTATTCCACGCAGACGAAGTCGCAGTCATCACTTAGCAACCAATATATTTATTGCTATTAGGATAATAGTGATGATTATTTTGTTTCATGATAGACCATATTAGTCTGATGGTTAAAGAGACCGTTTCATTAACACTCGAAGAATAGAAATGGTGTTGGTATTGAAGCGATTGTTCCCACGTAATGATCAATAATTAAATAAACAACCACGAAAGCCCTTGAGAGGATAGCCCTACCACTGTTTAGCGAATCATTATGTAGTTCGGATCCTAAGTACGAATACATTAGGGCCAAATTTTCTTGCACTTTTCTCACACTTGAAAATCACTTTTCTACCAACCAAAAGCAAGATGTCCTTCCCCTCCAACGCAGATATTTCATTCAAAAGTTTTGTTTTATCGGGTTGACACAAACAGCAGCGTGTTATGTGCTAGCCCTAGTGACTTTTGACAGCGCTACAAAAAGCGCTAGCGCAACGTTCTGCAGTCTCGAGACCACCAGCCCGGACTCCCGAAAACTTAGGTCTTTCCGCGTTACTCCGTAGGTACCTAACATAGGACGAGGTCGCTACATTATAGGTTGTAAGTTAGGATTAGATGTAGTTCCGTACCTAAGATATAGCAGAGTCGCATACCTCTAGTGTATAAGTCTAGATAATAGGAATATAATCACACATTCAATAAGTTAGTAAAGAAAATTAGTAAGTCTCCGTGGTTTCTGTGTCCCCCGCCCGCGGCATCTTTAAGAGGATCGTCTAGTGACGAAACGCAACGCGAGTAGGTATTTTCAATAATGCTATCTGTTTCACAACGCTTCGCTGCCTTCTCCGTATCGTGCGATAGAGAGAGTTGCAAGTCCAGTAGGCATATGCCTACATTTTATTCTTGAAATATTGTTTCGGGTGATAACGTTTTTACCCCCCCCAAACGTATACGAAATTACACAATTTTGGTCTCATTAGATTCAGTACACCTTAATTATAAACAAAAAAACCTAGCTAGCCTAGCTGTGACGATGGCTTACTTCATTCTATAGTCTTGTAAATGGGAGTTCCTTGGTACTATGGGGATACTTATAAATCCATAGTTCCATACTATAATATTATAAAAGTGAAAGTGTGTCTGTCTGTCTGCCTGTCTGTTTGCTACGCTTTCACGCCCCATCTTTTCAACCGATTTTTATGAAATTTGGTATAGCGGTAGGTTACATCCTAGGAGAAGGATATAGGCTGCTTTTGATACCGGAAAATTAAGGAGTTTCCCCGGGAATCAAAAAATCTTAATCCACGCGGACGAAGTCGCGGGCATCATCTGGCTCTAAAATATCTCTCGCCTGGAAAGTCAGAAACTCAAAGTCAAACTTAAATTTGTAAATTTCATGTAGGAAATTCGGGTGTCTCTAATGATACGTCTTGTTTTGACTCTGCGACGGGTTCAGAAATCAGATTCTACTGAAAATAGTCGGCAAGAATTCAGCAGTTCAATATAAGCAAACCAAGTTAGCCGACTCTGGTATACCTCTTCCATTTACTTCAATCTTACACTGCTTCGTCACTTACCACCAGATAAGATCGTGGTCGTGTGCTATTTTGTGTTGGTTAGTATATTTTTAATCAAAAAACCCATAAAAATGCGTGCCAAATTGTACCTACGGCTACGCCTACGCCACACTACACTTGTCCTATGCGTACGCTACGCCAATGCTACGCCAGCGGTGCGCATTTTAACTGTTAAGAGGATCGTCTAGTTGTAAATTTTCATACAAAATGCGATAACGTTTTTCTTCCCGTAAATGTAGTCCAATTTTCATAATTTTTAGAAATGTTGCAGATACAATGAAGAACTATGCTCGTACGTTTTAATTTTAAAGAAATATTGCTTATGTTAAAAGTTATTAGCGTCTAAATATCCATATTTTTGACCTAAAAACTTCCTCGAGTATTTTATTTTTTTTAAATTTAACTAAACTAAAATACTAAAAAAATAAAACGTACGAGCCTAGATTAAGTTATTTCTAAGTTATGTGTGGCAATAAAGAATTTATCTATCTATCTATCTATCTAGGCATGGTCCTTTCTGAACTGAAGATTTGCTAAACTGTGTCCACTATCTTGCTATTTTCATAATGGTTCCTTCGGAACTAGGTAATTATCCTGGATCCGTTGGGACTCTTCGCGAGAGACAATAGCGCTTTATTTGAGTATGTCTTTAGCGATCCTTGATATTGTGTTGGTTGATTAGATCGATCGTTACAAAGGAGATTAATTTTGTAGGTATAATCTCTATATGCTTCAAATTGTTTAATTATGAATGTCCTTCTATCGATGCATATCGACTTCATAAAATTAACTACTTCACTGATTTCAGGAACTTATAACTAAAAGGTAAAACAATATTTATTTCAAAACATACACGAGAATCCTTAAATTGAATGAAATAGATAATATTATTATCTAATCAAAACTAAATTAAATACAAAATTATAAATCAAAAAGCCCACTAAGGTAAAGGTAAAAAGTTCTATTATGTGATGTTTTCTTGAATAACGTGACACTGAAGAATTTTCTTATTTTTTAATTTCTATTATTATTTTTTCTTTATAAAGACTATGTTCCTTAATTAAGCTTGTTTATAAGTGAATTTCTGACCATTCTTAAAACATAAATAATCGACAAGTAAAAGCACATCAAATAAATATTATAAATGCGAAAGTTTGGATGGATGTATGGATGGATGGATGTTTGTTACTCAATCACGCTCCAACGCCTGAACGGATCTGGATGAAATTTGGCACAGAGATAGATGTCTGGAATAGCACATAGGCTACTTTTTATCCCGGGAAATTAAAGAGTTCCCGCGGGAACCGAAAAACCACAATCCACGCGGACGAAGTCGAGGACATCAGCTAGTTAGGACATAAAGTAAGCCTACCCGTCCAAACCTGGATCAAGTCAACTAGTATAGAGTAAATAATTAAAAAACAATTTATACTTCCTAAAAACTCCTTCTAAAGAAGAGAAAGCTAAAATCAATTTTACAAAATTACAATAACAAAGTGCTTATAGGCTTTTGTTCGCGTATATCTATCCGTGTCACTTGGAAGCGGTATTTTCGAACCCCAATTCTCGGATGATCATAAATAAAATGTACGTCGAATGGAATCCTCTGGAAGCTATTGAATAAATCACTTAGCTCCTTTTAAAATGCATGACATATTAGTTTTAAAATTAATAAATAGTTATAAAATAAATGGTAAGTTTATAAGTAGTAAAGTATCATTTTAAAGGAACGGTTTTAACAAAACTTTATGTAATTTTTATACATTTTCAGGTGATACAGATCAGAAAGATCAGGACGAAAAGTGATGATCTAGATTTAAAATGTTGCTTCATTTCGCTATCAATTTACCCCAGTCACGGGTGATTTCACCGACGCTTAATGTGGCTTAAGCTGCTCCTCTCTACACATGAAAGGGGTATGAATAATTTATCCTACCTACCGTTCCGATATTTTTTTTGTGAAATAGCGGCAACTCATAAAACCTGTATTAACCAATCCACCACCACCACCACTACAACCCATTAATGTCCCACTGCTGGGCACAGGCCCCCACCCTCATAGGAGAGAGGGAATTAGAGCTTAGACCCACCACGATGCTCCAATGCGGGTTAGCGGGCTTTATCGAATAATTCAAAATTCAAAATTCAAATGGTTTTTATTCAAATAAACTTTTAAAAGTGCTTTCCAATCGTCGAATGAATCTACCACTGGTTTGGAATGACATTCCTACCAAGAAGAACCAGCTAGAAACTCGGCGGTTGCTCTTTTGAAAAAAAAATAATTTACAATTTCATTAATGTATACTATACATAAGTAACCGCTGTCCTTAGCATTGCTGGAGCGAGTCAAATGCTCTTTTGTCATTTAAGTAATCTTCAACAGTGTAATAAGCTTTTCTAAAAGCACACTTTTAATGAATTTCTGAAACTTGATATATAGTGGAAAGAAAGATAGTGGAATTTTGTTATAAAATAGAATGCTCATTCCTACGAACGACCTTCGGACTTTCTTGAGGCGGAGCGTTGGAGTCACGAGCTTATGGCAGTTTTTAGTTGGCCTATCGTGCAGATCGCATATTCTTTTGTAATTCTGAAGGTGCTGTTTCACAAAGATTAAATTACTGTAAATGTATTGCGAAGCTACTGTAAGAATACCTTTTTCCTTAAATTTTTCTCTAAGTGATTCGCGCGGTTTTAAATTATAAATTGCACGTATTGCCCTTTTTTGTAATACAAAAATTTTTTGAATATCTGCCGCTTTACCCCATAGCAAGATTCCGTAAGACATAATACTATGAAAGTAAGTAAGCAAAATATAAATTTTTTGCAGTTTCAACGTCAGTAAACTGTTGAATCTTTCTGACAGCGTAAGCAGCAGAACTGAGTTGGCCAGCCAGAGTTGATATATGGGTGCCCCATTGAAGCTTAGAATCTAAGGTCACCCCCAGGAACACAGTGGTCTCTTCTATTTTTAAAATATCATTATTTACAGTTAAATTCATGTTTCCTGTGGACTTGGTATCTGGCAATGCGAATTCAATGCACTTGGTTTTCTTTGCAATTAAAAGTAAATTGTTTACAGTAAACCAGTTAGGGACTTGTTTACTGTACTGTATTGTCCATAATTCTATCGACTTTAAAAATCAAGGACGTATCGTCAGCAAATAGCACAATATCGCAAGTAATTATCATATTAGTGATAATAACCGGGACCAACGGCTTAACGTGCTCTCCGAGGCACGGGGGTGAAACACCACCAACTTCCTAACTCCGGGCTAGTACTCAGAATTTCTAGTCAGAAAAACCCAATACCTAATTATAGCCATACCCGGGACTCGAACCCGGGACCTCGTCGGCCGCAGTCAAACATGCTAACCACTAGACCAACGAGGCAAGCATGTATTAACCAATAGCTGGCATTAATACAAGCAAGTATTATATGAGACCAAACCTTCTAAAGCGTCAGGTTTCCGAGATAAAAGCTACGAGTATCAAAGTAATAATCTTGATGAAGGCGTCGGCAGTCCAGCTTTGATAGCTTATATCTCTGAAACCTGACGCTTTAGAAGTTTTTGTCCCATATGATACTTGCTTGTATTGATACCAGCTATTAATTAAAACAGGGTTTTATGAGTGGCCATTTTTTCGAAAATAATATATGGCGGGACGGCAGGTAGGTTAAGCTCCATACTTAAATATTCAAACCCCGCTACTGCCCTGCATTAATGCATAATTAACGCTCCATTTACTCGTATATAAGGAAGCTCATAGTGCATACGGAAGAGACGAGGAATATCCCGGCCAAGAAGATAGACGTAGACGATCGTAAATCAGGGTATTTTAGAGCCCTGCATAGCCACTTCTCCAAAAGCAAAACAGGCTACTTTTTGATGTCATGTCTGATGTTTGCATGTCAAATACTATCTGTACCGCTATGGCCATACTGGGGGCATTCTTCCATCGTTTAAAACCGTATTGTTTTAATATTGCTAACGTTCGTGTTTTAGAATTACAATCCTTATTTTAGAGACGTCAAGGTACGTGACAAAAAAACTGTAATTTTGAAGTAATACTGTTTTAATAGATGTAACTCCCCTGCCGAGGCTTAAAGCAATACTTAAGCAATATTACTCAAAATGACAGATGACAAATGACAAAATAAAACAATATGGCTTTAAGCGTTAGTAGTATGACCCCTGTCCCACCAGTCATTTATATTTCATGATTGAACATTATTGACTCTAGCTGCTGAACTATGAGGCCATAATGGCCACTTACAGAAGGGGTGAGTAGTCTGTGTTATAAAAAAATAACCTGAGCTTTATTTAAAACTAATAAAGCTTAAAGCTAAATTAAATTTATTTAATAAAGCTTAAGCTTGAATTGCGAGCGAATTGAAGCGTTGATTTTATTCCAAAGACTTCGAAGAAAAAGACTTCGTTTGAGTTGAGTGTCATTAGAAAAAAATATCCTTAGGGTTGGAGTGCACAGTGTGAGTGAAAAGTGCAGGTTTTAAGTGAAAAATTAACGTGTAAAGTAAAAAGTGCGAGTATGAAGTGCGAATGCGAGTAAAGTGATTACTGTAGAGACTTTAAATCTACAAGGATTACTTTGTAACATTAATTTTACACTTAACACTTTTGTGGTGGTTTTAACACCACAAAATATGTAAACTAATCACTTCTCACGTACACTTCTAAGTGAAATCTAGCCGTAAGCATCGGCTATTCTCAACTCTAGCGGTGTGTGCTAAGCCTAAGGGTAATAAAATTTGGCATTTGAAGGGGAACAGAGTCGTATGTCAGTCGGTGGCGGGAATCTCTCAATTTAATTTGGGGACCCGAAAGTTTTTCATTTCGGTGTCGTTATGAATAAACGTTTTGGTAGGGGAGTCGGCTTTTAGCGAGGATTTGTTCTAAGCTGTTTTACGTTGTCACAAAAATTACGCACTTTGTTCTAAGATGTTCATAAATATTATTAAATATGAGGGGGATCTTTATTATTAGATTTAAATCCACTGAGATTCGTAACAAGATACACAATTTAGTACTTTTTATTTCATTTACTAAAATAAATTTTCTGGTTTAATTTTATGCGTAGCGTGGCTTTATGTATAAGTATAAGGATAATTATTAATTATCATGTACAAAAAAAGCATATTATCTTGAGGAAACTTTTTTTCTGAGGCAAATAGTAGCATTTATATCCAGTTCCTCAGTTGAGCTTGAGTTGATACCCAAAATCACGTTGAGCCGAAGCTCTGTCATTGCGTGAAAAAAAAATAATAACAAACAAATTCACTCTTTCGCATTTATAAGTTTAGTGGGGATATTTGAGATATTTGAATTGATCATATTTTAATCAATTATTGTCTCAGCAGAATCGGTCGTTGTAGTAAAGCTGGTTCTATAGAATCATTTCTTTGATCTAAGACAATAAACGTGATAAAATTGTTATATTCATACTCATCAAAGTAATCAAAGTAAATCTCAGGTTTGGAAAAATATAGCATTCGTGAATATCACGACATCGTGTTGAGACAAGTTAAATTGTTCAAGAGTAGCCATCTGTGCAGGAGATATTATAGTGCACAAGTGTGTGCGCACACACAGGTGCAATCTCTGTTCCTTTACTCTCATAGCCCGATGGTACCGACAATCCGACACGGCCGGAGAGAGGTCAGGCGCAGGACCGACAGCTTTACGTGTCTTCCTAGGCACGAGAGTGAAATACCGCCAACTCCGGGCTAGTACCTACTGAATTTTTCTTGTCAGAAAAACCCAATACTTATTATGGCCCGACCCGGGGCTGGAACCCTCGTCGGCCGCAGTCGAACATGCTAACCACTAGATCAACGAGGCAGTCAAAGATGAAGTGAAGCAGTCTAAGACGGTAGCGGGCTATCCTTTACATATTTATATACATACATTTCAGTATTCAGTCGATGGACTGCTAAAATAATCCTTCCGTAGCTTGGTAAAATATTAATTTATGACAAAGTAAAGAGAACTATTCTGGGAACCGTCCAATGTTCAGTGATTTCAATTTGCATGCCATTGTATGGCAGATTGTGAGTTGTTGTAACAATTGGTTTGTATACCTTCAATCGAGTCAATTCAATTTAATGTTTGTATTCAAGCTTTTAATAATTTGAATTAAAACAATAATTTTATAGTAGGTACACTAGCTGTTGCCCGCGACTTCGTCCGCGTGGATCGAGGTTTTTTGGTTCCCGCGGGAACTCCTTAATTTTCCGGGATAAAAAGTAGCCTATGTGTTATTCCAGACTATAATCTATCTCTTTGCCAAATTTCATCCAGATCCGTTCAGCCGCTGGGGTGTGATTGAGTAACAAACATCCATACACCCATACATCCATACAACCATACATCCATTTATATCATTTCCAAACTTTCGCATTTATAGTATTTATTTGATTGATTACTATTTCATTTTTATAAAAAACCTTGATTATTTTTTGCTTCATTTATAAAAGAAATACATACCTAGATTATTCTTTCGACTTTATTCTTGTGATTTTTTGAAAATCTCGTTGAAAGCTGTTTATTTTTAAACTCAAACTCAAACTTTATTAATTCAAACTGGGTAACACAGTTTGTACCCTATTCCGTGTGTTCAGGACATTGATAGGCGTTGGAAAAATGATACCTAGGCATTTAACCCCGAACGTATGAGCATTTTAACACATCATTAAAAAATACAAAAATACCGCGAGATAAAAGTAGACAGCGCCATCTATTATAGAAGTTAATAACTGTTTTATCAAATATACAATTTTTATTATACATAAGACAGTGATAGTTTGTATGTGAGACTGGGCGAAACTTTAAAGGGTTTGTTGTTTTACAACGTAGCTTTAAAGAATTCTTAATTAAATAACCCTCCGCCGCGTAGATAATCGAGAAAGTTTAATTTTGTGCAAAGGAATTGGCTTTAAAATTCTCTTGATCAATCTCCTTTGGGCGGAAATTATGTGTTTTGCTGATTTCATAATTTGTGGAAATGAAGTCAGGCCTTTGTGTACTTTATTTAAATGATTTGAATTATTTTTTATGATAGACGTTTTCAAATGAAATTGTATGGGTCTAATTATACGGAAATTTGTAACTAGATGATGCCCGCGACTTCACCGCGCTTCGATTAAGGTTTTTGAACAAAACAAAAAAACTTCCCCGGGATCTTCTCTTGATCACTATCTTAGTATCAACCACCAACTGTACCAAATTAGGTATTTGACAACTAGCCAAATCAGCATTTTTTTTCAAACGTCAAAACGCGTGCTTAATATGGGTTCATAGTGACGTCATCAAAGTTCGCCGCACTTTTTACTTTAATCGATAGTTTAAAATAGTTATTCAACATAAAACTAACAGGGGACGTGAATATTACGACTTTTGGGAGATTCTCTATTTAATCATCACTAAAAAATAATTCATCATCTCGTTGGTCTGACGACATCACCAAGCATAGAAGAAGGGATCTCTAGAATCAGGGTCAGCGTGTAACCGAAAGGGATAGGTAATACTATGAAACACCTCCCAAACGTCATACAAACTTCGGCACAATATATGGTTTGTTTGTATGCAATAGGCACAAAATCCGTGAGACGCAGAAAAGGAGAGAAAAACACATATTTTTTTCTCATTCTATCTTGTGTAACATCCCAACACTGCATCTCTTTCATGTGGGAGTGAAAAGGAGATATGGCGGTGTCTATATATCTTACTCAGTCTACGTCACCAAGCTTGCGGGGAAAACATGGAGGAGGCTTGCCCAACATCGGGAAGAGTGGCGTGCACATAAGGAGGCATATGCCCAACAATGGACGAAAAAAGGCTAAAAAAGAAGAAAAGAAAAGAACAAATAATTTATTTGAATAGTTGTCAAATACCCAATTCAATGAAACAGATGGACTATGACAAAGTAACAGACAGACAGACACACTTTCACATTCATAATAATATGTATTATTAGTATGAATGATGGATTTATATTAGAAGGATTCATACCCAAGCACGTAACACTTAGGAAACAATACATTGGATGATGCGCGCGACTTCGTCCGCGTGGATTAAGTTTTTTTTAAATTCCCCCGGGAACTCCTTAATTTTCCGGCATAAAAAGTAGTCTATGTCCTTCCCCGGGATGCTACCTATTCCTATACCAACTTTCATCAAAATCGGTTGAACAGATCATTTTTTTTATTCCCGCGGGAACTCTTAAATTTTCCGGGATAAAAAGTAGAATATTCCTCTCCCCGGAATACAACCTATCCCTGTACCAAATTTCATCAAAATCAGTTAAACAAATGGGCCGTGAAAGCGTAACAGACAGACAGACACACTTTCGCATTTATAATATTATTATGGAAGTATGGATTCTACTCGTATGTAATACATATTATGAGATGAGAATCAATGCTATGAGTATAATCAAAGGGAGCATATCTTATCATAAACCAGCTGAAGTAGTTTAAGATCTATAACTAGTGATGACTCTATCACAATTTGAGCTCATTGCCCTTAGTGTCAGTTTTAATATTGCAAAATCAATTAATCGTATTCGACCGTTCGAACATATTGTAGGACAATACAAAAAAAAATCCGAATCACAATCAAGTTTTTAAAGGAGTATGAAGTATCAGTAATTGTATGAAACAAATTAATTTAACAAAATAATATTTAACAAGATACATTACAATCTAAATTTAATCTAAATTAAAAACTAAACATTAAAAATATCATCTATGAAGTATCAGTGTATATTTTTGTTTAAATAAATTGAACTGAAACTGACAATGGACCCAAAAACCCTTAATTTAAAGTCATAAATTGCAGCAGGGTCCTTCCCACATGGCCCGTGAGGGCCAAGTGGGGGTACGAGTCGCAAATTCAGTACAACCAATTTTAGTTTTGAAACGTTTCCATTTGGAGCGCTGGCTGTGAATGTATACAGGAAATTAAGCTCTAAAACAATACTATTAAGATTTTACTTTGACGCCAATGTGTTCGAACGCTCGAATACAAACGTTCGAACAATCGAAAATGTAATGTTAAAACTGGGACTAAACGTACAGAGAGAAAACTCATTTGGAAATTCCAAAGTTGAGCTAAGAGATACTCAACGCTTCAACAGCTGTTTCCGAATTCAATACTTTTTTAATCATGGGCCAAGTACTTAACTTTCGACTATTGGCCAGGGCTTCGGAGCGAATGAGGATAGAGAGGGAATGGCTAAGAGGGTACTCAACCGAAATAGTTCTGAGTAAATGGACAAAGAGTACTTGATAATACGTGAATCTGTATTGCTTACAAAATTGAGTTAATTAGCAGTACAATTTATATGCTATCATACTTCATACTAATATTATAAATGCGAAAGTGTGTTTGTTTGTTGAATTGTTGGTTTGTCCTTCAATCACGCCGCAACGGAGCGACGGATCGACGTGATTAACATTATTAATATGACTGAGTGTCTCTCGGTGTGTTTGGGTATATGTACGGTTATTTTTTTTAACTTTATTGCACATACCCCAACCCCATAGGGACAAATGTCATGAAGTAAATCTTTCAATATTTCTTTCTCAAAAGGAAAAGAACCCCCAGACTATGCTATATCTATACTAATACTAATAATATTATAAAGAAGTAAAGTTTGTGAGTTTGTGAGGTTATAGTGGGTAATCTCTGGATCTATTGAACCGATTTTGAAAATTCTGAAAACACATTATTTGTGAGTTTCATCGGCTATATTACATCAAAAAATAGGGAGTTCCTGTGGGAATTTAAAAAACATATTTCACGCAGACGAAGTCGCGGGCATCTGCTAGTCAAATAAATATTATAAATGCGAAAGTTTGGATGGATGTATGGATGGATGTTTGTTACTCAATCACGCCCCAACGGCTGAACGGATCTGGATGAAATTTGGCACAGAGATAGATTATAGTCTGGAATAACAGATAGGCTACTTTTTATCCCGGAAAATTAAGGAGTTCGGGAAACGAAAAACCTCGATCCACGCGGACGAAGTCGCGGGCATCAGCTAGTTATGTATATGTTTCAATATTGTTGACTTTCGATTTTAAGAATTATAACCCCTATAATCTTAGGGACGTCAAGTTACGTGACATAATACTGCATAAAAGATGCTACTAGCCCCCAGCAGTGTGTTTCACATTATTATCACCCTTTCTACAAACTTGGAGTCATTAACCATTGAGGAGTCTACTCACATTGTTTACTATCACTACAAAATTACTGGTTAACCCGTTATGTAGGAGCGGAGGCTAAACCACCCTGTAATTATCACGTGCTATCATCCTACATACACAATACCCTAACTAATGTCATGACCATTAGAGCCTTTTGACGACCTTCCTAGCGAGCACTGTGGTCTTTTATATTGAAAGTGCCGGATTCACTTCCCTGAAAGCAATTTGAGAGTTTTTCATGTTATAATTACCTAGCGAGGTCGAAAACACTTCGTACAAGACATGAAAAATATCGGTAGGTATTGCGTTCCAAACCAGTGTTACATTCATTTAGTCAAAGTCAAAGTATGTTTATTCAAAATTAGTACAGACCTAAACAGTACACTTTTTGAACGTCAAGTATACAAAGTATAAGGCGTGATGGTGATAGGTAAGTAACGATGGTATCTTAAAACTAAAGCTACGAGTGTTTCAAACCCGCCCTGGTCTGAGAAGAGCCCACAACAAACTCAGCCGAGGTTTTTTTCAATTTTATTATCACCATCTTACAAAACATGCTTAAAGATGCAAAGGCACGTAGCTTCAGTTTTGAGATAACGTGGCTAATTATCACCATTACGTCTTATATTTTGTTGTTGTTGTTGTCGTTTGTTGGTTTGGAAATTGATGTTTTCTGAATTTCCCTGGTCTGGCATGGTGGGAGGCTTCGGCCGTGGCTAGTTACCACCCTACCGGCAAAGACGTGCCGCCAAGCGATTTAGCGTTCCGGTACGATGCCGTATAGAAACCGAATAGGGGTATGGGTTTAATATAACTGCCATGCCCCTAACAGGTTAGCCCGCTACCATCTTAGACTGCATCATCACTTACCATCAGGGGAAATCGCAGTCAAGGGCTAACTTGTAGTGGATAAAAAAAAAGAGTACTTTGTAGGTACCAATTTTGAATAAATATACTTTGAGTTTGAGTTTGAAAACACTAATGTGAAAGTTTATTTGAATAAAAATTTAAAATAACCCCCAAAATAATATTGAAGTAACCGGATACCAATTTCGATTCGATCAGACCTCTGAAAGTCACATACATCCCTTTATCAACTAGAAAAGAGCTCCAAACAGATAGAAACTACGATAAATCGTAATAAATTATATTACAGGAACGTGTAGTGAAAATTCCTTCGTACACAAAATTCTGTTTGCCTACGAAAGCTCTGGCCTACGTATCCAATTTTCAGCTCAACACATCCAATTTACGTCAAATGTCTCCAGCAGGCGTTTAAGGTGACTCATATCAAACTTTCTGCATGTAAGAAACTTTCTTTCAGCACTATAATGGCCACGCTTAGCCAACACACACAAAAAATGTCTTGTTAAGGAAAATTAATTTTAGTTCTATAAGGGGCATGATTGTATGGGTAACTGTTAGAAAAAAAATAACCTTCTGCAGCTGAACTGATCATCCAGTTTTTTGGTCGCAGTAAGCTCATAAGCACATATAAATTGTACTCTTAATTAATTTAATAAAGATTTTTTTTAATTACACACAATTTTCGGGTATTTTTTGATAAGCCTGTGTATATAAATTGTACTCTTAATCATTTAATAAATTATACCAACTCTTTTACCTGCATAATATTGCAATGCAGTCGTACAAGAGTCAGGCAGTGAAAAGATCCAAAAGAGACCTACGAGTATGTCCTATGTCTATATTCCATTGAGTACCTAAATTATTTTACATTTTCAACTTTATATCCGTTTTCGAAAATCTAGATATTTAATTACTTTAATTTATTGGATAATATTATTTAGTGTAGATCTGAAGAAGAATTTTGGAGATAGATGGAAATTTTTATTTTGTATTATTTATAATAAGTAAATTGATCATGATTGAAGTACTTAAAACATCCAAACTGTCACATTTATATAAATTAGTAATGAAATTATCATAATTTTTCATATCCCTAGCGAAAATGTTCAATGTAAGCAGTACTATAATATTCTGCATAAAATAGTGCACGCCACGGTCTGTCAGTTATTGCGTTACTAATCCTCTCTGAAATGTTACTGGTTAACCAGTAATGGAGTGGTTAAATCGAACTGCAATTACGAGGTGTTATCACCGTATGAGCAATAGATATGTGTATGAAATGCGCTTAAGCTTAGACTAGGCAGATATCGATGGTCCAAAATACAAAAGTATTACGTTTTGTAACCCCCGACTCGACGCAAAAATAGAGACAAAGCATTCAAACTATTACAAGTTTCTGTCTATTTGTCCGTATGTCAATATGTGCCGTGCAGTTTATGTTTTCGTGTACAGACATATAAAGATTATCACTCAGCTGTTTTAGGGATCTCAGATGATCAGGCGATCTTTTGATATTAAAATGGAAAAGGTGACTGACTTATCCATCAACGTACAGATCAAACCATTGGACGTATTATGAAGAAATTTGGCACACAGATATTATAGTCCGCGCGCGAGCTATGAGAAATCCTATGGAATGTTAAAGTTAAACCTAGAGTTGTTTAAAGTGCAAAACAATACTGCAAGCTCGAAACTAGTGCTGGGAGTGAGCTGGATATGGAGCGACGATCGGGGGTAGCGTACAGCCGTCGCTTCTTCAGACCCCGATTCCTCGGAGCTCGTGCGCGGACTGTAGATATTATCGCGTGGGCATCCGATAAAAAAGAATTTCTGATCCCTAAAGGGGTTAAATAGGGGTTCAGAATTTGTATGAAAATCTTAACGTGATTCCTAACAAATGTTCAAAATGAAGCTTTGGAAGTAAAGGGCAAAAATCAAACAAATCTCATTATAATATTATAAGATCTTTGAAAACCGGCATACTATCATAACTTAAGCCACAACCAAATCCATAGGCTGTAGATAAATTCACACTAAACTGTTCCTGGTAAACCACTGATGAAGTGCAATTACTGTAACTCACATCCGATGTCCATTCAATCTTCGCATCCAATTTACGAGATGCCGCCTGTCTTGACCAGACTTCGACTTCACTTAAGATAGTCCGATTGTATAGTTGATAACGCGTTCTAGCAGATTCCTTCTGTGTTCTAGACAATTTCATAGATGTACAAAACGAGTTTATTTTTTGACTGCCTTAAACATAGTTGATGCTGGGTAATATTGGCTAAAAATGTCGAATTTGATAGTCAATCAATATTTATTTATTCAATGTAGGTACACTGTACACTTATTGTCGTCCAAAACTTATAAAACATGATGGTGATAAATCAATTACGTTATCTTAAACTAAAGCTCTAAACGAGGGTTCCAAAGGCGCCCTGGTCTGAGAAGAGCCCACAACAAACTCAGCCGGGTTTTTTTTTTTTATCACCATCTCACAAACATCGTATATTTATTAGAACTAAAATGAACAGTTAATTCCCATGCTTTTCTATCATTTAAATAATCCCTTACATTGTAATTACATTCTTACATGGTAATAGGATTTTTCAATTAGATACTTAAATAATATTCATATTAATATTATTCTTCATTAATGAACCTCTTATTTGGAGCAAAACAATATTTAATACACTGCTGATAAAAAATATATTTGGCGGACAAAAAAATGCGTAATCTAAATATACAAAAGGAAAAGGTGGCTGACTGACAGATCTATCAACGCAAAGCTCAAACTGGACGAAACGTGCTGATATGTGATATACAGATAGCTCCTATGACGTAGACATCCGCTAAGAAAGGATTTTTGAAAATTCGATAAAATTTATATAATTAATCATTATAAGATATACGAGTATATTATATTATAGACATAATAATAGATAACTAACTAAATTTGGCTTCAAAAATATTCGATATCAGATTTAAGAAGGTGCCACGGTATACTTATTATTTGTATACGGTACATCATGTCAACAGGCAAAATGGATATTTTCCAGTCAACTAAGTACTAAGTAGCTAGAGATGATATCATAGAGGTAAAGCTGTGATATCTCCCCTCAGAATAACCAAAAGCAAGTGAATTTAGAAAATATCATTTCCTAAATTGACTTTCACCTCACGGGAAAGTACTCGCACCCCAAATCGAGTTAGGTTGAATATTTAGAGGCGTTATAGGAGACTGGATTTTATTTTAATCCTGTGAAATTAGAATATCTATACCAATATTATAAATGCGAAAGTTTGGATGGATGTTTGTTACTCAATCACGGCAGAACGGCTGAACGGATCTGGATGAAATTTGGCACAAAGATTGATTACAGTCTGGAATAATACATAGGCCACTTTATATCCCGGGCAATTAAAGAGTTCTCGCCGGAACTAAAAAATCTCAAACCACGCGGGCATCAACACCCAGAATAGTCAATATAACTATTAAAAGAAATATTTTTTAGGTGTGTGTTGTATTTTTCTTCAATCATGCTGCAACACAGCAACGGGTCAAGGTGATTTGTACATGGGCATTGAGGATCTGAAGAGTGACATAATATGCTACTTTGTATCCCGTAAAATTAAGGAGTTCTTGTGGGAGTCAAAAAACTTATTACACGTGGACAAAGACACGGGTACCAGCTAGTAAGAGATAGTTTAGAGTTTGACGACTTCCCTGGCGCAGTGATGAGCGCTGTTGTCTTAACGTGGGAGGTCCCAGGTTCAATTCCCGGCAGGGTCAATTTAGGGTTTTATAATTTCTGAATTTTCTCTGGTCTCGCCTGGTGGGAGGCTTCGGCCGTGACTAGTTACCACCCTGCCGGCAAAGGCGTGCCGCCAAGCGATTTATGCTGGTGTGATCAAATAAATTTCTATATAAAGAATAAGAGTAGGTAACCGACATAACTCAAGATGTCTCGAAGCCGAGGAAGTAATGGTTGGAGATAGCTCGGAAAATCAATAAATCTGTAGGGGGCCTATAATGTGCTATAGTGGCAATTCCACACTAGAAAGCCCACCATTGAAAGACCCCTCGCTAGGATGGAATAACACCAAGTGAGACTGTGGGTTTGTGTCCTATGAAGCCTAAGCTCCTCCCCCACCTGAAGCTATTTTTAGACTACGTTATAATATAATAGCACATAGCATATAGTTCATAGCACAACAATATCGCGCACCATACATTATTATGGACACGTTCACACTTCACTGTATGATATTCCTTATTTGCTATACTATATATCACAATATTATAGCATACTCTGAAAAGAGCTTTACTGTCGAAAAGCGATAACAAGCTTTCGGTACCCTCATCTCGCTCCCGTCGTTACTAGTACTCATCTAGTACTACTATACAGTAAGTCTTTTACTGTAAAAGCAGTCATATTATGGAACGCACTACCTACCTCGAGAAATTCGTCACCCCGAATAGATAAAATACTAGATGATGCCCGCGACTTCGTCCGCGTAGATTAAGATATTTTGATTCCCGCGGGAACTCTTTAATTTTCTGGGATAAAAAGTAGCCTATGTCCTTCCCCGGGATACAATCTACCCCTGTACCATCAAATCAAATTTCATCAAAATCAGCTGAGCAGAAGGGCCATGAAAGCGTAGCAGACAGACAGACAGACAGACAGACATACACACTTTCGCATTTATAATATGAGTATGGATATGGATATGGATTTAAACGTCGTTTATAAAGTTATTATCTATCTATGTCATGTAGTTTGTTCATCTCCATCGTCAAAGCAAGTGATATTGAACTGCTTATAATGCACATAATATGTAACTCCAAAAATTAATTCCGGGATCCTTGAATCGCATCGACTACTGCAGCTATCAGAAATACCTACTCTATAATAAATAGATATTAGATAGTCATTCATGACACAAGCAATATCCCTAATTGTCCTTCCTAATTAATTATTATAGATATATAGCAACTAATCTTTATAATTACTAGGTATAGTGCACTCAGCTATATCCTTAATGGGATATAGTGTTTTACACGCAATAATAGCCTGTTTCGTAAAACAATAAGGGCCAAAATGGCCTGCTAGTTTTATTAAGGTGTCAAACCCTACCCAAAATACCGCGGCGTCATTAGGCCCTGCCGAATCTACCTCTTATAATTGAGGCGCGTTATTTGAATTCTAGTTGCCTTATCCATTAAGGCTTACTAGTCCAAGTTTCACTAGAGTCCCCTCAGACTACTGACTTTCAACGGGTCAGTAATTTGCCTGATTTTTACTAAGCAGATCACTGTAATAGTGTGCGCAAGCACAGGTGCAATAAAAAATAAATAAATTGGCAGTCATAGGGACCGCCGATAAAAGTGAAAACTTATAAGTTACTTAGAATTTTAGTATAAATTTTAAAATATATATATATATATATATATATATATATATATATATATATATATATATATACTTATTTAAAATAATTCAAATATAAACCTTAAGACAAAGGCATTAAAGTTTTATTACGAAAGTAGTATATTTATATTTAAGACCTTTTGTCTTCGTAACAACGCGTGCATTTGGTAGTTTACCCGCCTACCAAAAAGTGTTCAACGCGGCTAAAGAAGTTTTCACTTGACCAGACCAGTGTAGATTTCTATAGCAAGAAGAGTTTTCAATGAAACTCTTTTAAGGACGCTGTCACCGGGTCAAATAAGTTTGTGGGACTATACGTTCTAGTGTCTTAGAATAATTATAATCCTTATTTTAGGGACGTCGGGGTACATGACACCAAACTATTATGAAATAATATTGCTTAATAATACTTCAGAGCGGTTTTCTTTTGTATTCTTGCTGTAATTTATTTTCACTCAAGTAACTAGATTATTGGCAAATCAAAAGCATGAAGTGTGCGCACGTTTCTATATTTGAACGTTAATTTCACGGATTCCCCTTGCTTGTCGGATGTCTAATTTTCGTAATATATTTAGGTAGAGCCATTTGCGATGCCCATCTGATAAAATAAATCGAAATCTAGAGCTGTAAATAGATAGACGTAACGGTAAGGTGCCGAATTAAAAAGAGAACTTAGGTATAATTTTATTAGGTATATAGTACATTACATCGCGAGACCGGGAAGTACGCGTTTTCTGGTCGAGTGTTAGTTTTTTTGCGCTGTGAGTGCTGAGCGCGTAATACGGTAGAGTTCCAAATTTAAACTATTATAATAGGCATCATCCCTATTGCCAACAATTTGCAACAAAGAAGAAAACGGAGGCCAAAGAACATTATAACAAGTTACAAGATATTCAGGAAGAATGATTCCAAATTCAAACTTATGATATGTAAAGAATGTATGTACATTCTTTACTGGCCTAGGCCGGGAAGTTTAACTTTCGAACTTATTTACAGGGTATGAAATGTGCACATTTCATATCATTTTTTAAAAAAACACATTTGATGATACCCACGACTTTTTCCGCGTTGTTTATGATTTTTGATTCCTGAAGGCACCTTTGAAAAACGTAAACTAACTGAAAAATCCTATTACAATGTAAATGATTATTTAAATGATTAATAAAACATGGGAATGAATTGTTCCAGCGGCTAAAATTATTCTAATTGTTAATTATAGTGCTATTAAATATACGATGTTTGTGATGTGATAATAAAAAACCCGACTGAGTTTGTTGTGGGCTCTTCTTAGACCAGGGCGCGCTTGGAACTCTAAAGTTTAACTTTAGTTTTAAGATACCGTAACTGATTATCACCATCATGTTTTATAAGTAAGTAATTGACGTCAATAAGTGTACCTATACAGTGTACCTAAATTGAATAAATGAATATTTGACTTGATTTGATTTGATTCGGGCTACAATCTACCTCCATTCCAAATCTCAGCCATATCCAGTTCAGACATTGTGCCGTCAAGAAATGATAAATATACAAACTCAAAAACTTACAAACAACTAAAATCATCCAGACTCTCACATTTATAATATTAAGTAGGATGTGTAAACGGTTGTTTGTTATATGGCTGTCAGCTATTTGCCGTCACGTCGCGCGAACGGGCTCATGAATATGGACCCTGGGCAGGTTCGAAAATAGTCGGGTATATTCTGACATAACACGATACACGAGTTAGCAACAGTACCCTTACTCTGAGATTGATCGAATTTAAAATACGGTCTCACTAAGTGAGGTGAATCACATTTGAGTCAAACTAAAATGGACCCAAAAACTCTTGATTTAAAGCCACAAATTCAGTGAGTGCAACCGATTCCAATTTCGAAACGTATCGTTTGGAGCGCTAGCTGTGAATGCATACACGAAATTGAGCTCTAAATTAATAAGATTAAGATTCATTTTAGTTTGATGCATATGTAATTCACCTCACTTAGTGAGACCGTATTTTAAATTCGATCAATCTCAGAGTAAGGGTACAGTTCACATACTATAATGTGTTTATAATGAATTGAATAGTGCCCGCGACTTCGTCCGCGTGAATTAAAGTTTTTTGATTCCCGCAGGAATGAATCCATAAATTTTCCGGAATAAAAAGTTCCTTATATGCCAAATTTCGTCAAAATCGGTAGAAAAGAAGGGCCGGGAAAGCGTATCAGACAGATAGACACATCCATACTACCTATTATTATAAAATGTGTCCGTCTGTCTGTCTGTTTGCTACGCTTTCACGGCCCATCTGTTCAACCGATTTTGATGAAAACTGGTACAGGCATGGGTTGTATCCCGGGAAAGAACAAAACCTACTTTTTATATCGGAAAATTAAAGAGTTACAGCGGGAATAAAAAAAACTTAATCCACGCGGACGAAGTCGCGGGCATCATCTAGTTTATAATATTAGTATGGATATCACTCTAGATAGTTTAAGCACTATAGGACTTTTCATTTTCCTCCTTACAGTGTCTGTCCAATATCCTGGGCGGAGATACGTTCAGCATACAAAATAGATTCATAAAAGATGACGTGGTAAAATTATAACGCGTACTGAAAGGAACGAGTAACGTTACGATAATAACTAGTATTGGTTGGTAGTAACGAATACATACGAGCACACAAGTTCTCGTTATTTTAGAGTTAAATTAGGTGTAACCTCACCTTTGAGCGCAGCGACGCCAGTGACCTAGAAATGAAAAGGGTTGGATTAGTCACGGTGAATTACTTTTACTGCTGACGATTTTATTTGTTTAGGGAAATCGACATCCCTTAGTTTGATCGGTATAATTGAAAAAGGTCACAAATATCTATACTCGAATTTGTAATTGGACAACACATTTTGATTATTTATTTTAAAATAAATAATAAATAATAATTAAAATTAATAGTGCTGGGGGCAAAAAGATTTTATCGATCGTTTTGCCCCAGCACTTTTTATTTATTATAAAAATCTGATAGCACTATACGTCAAAACATGTTGTGCAATTAAAAATACTACATAAAGGTAAGGTGGCCTCTGAATCAGTAGAAAATATGGGCCGTGCAGAACGCTTTTACAGACAGGCACTAAGATAGACACTTAGTTTGGATATAAGTTCTAAGAGATTGGTGCATTCCAGCGTTGAATGCATTGCAACGACGCTTGCTGTTTATATCAATCATAATATATCGATAGCGATTGCGTTGCGCGATCACCCCGCGACTTATTATTTAACAAGAGCATCCGTCCTCTATATAGACCACTAATTGTGGTTATTGGATGCCTCAATTATATTATATTCAAATTATAGGCAATTTCCTGAATGTAGGTAGTTAAATTATGTCACTGTTCCACTGTGACTTATATTATTTATCAATTACTTTGCATATAATATTTAAAAAATTACAGATTCCATACAATGTTTCTTGCTGGTTCTTCTCGGTAGGAATGTCATTCCGGACCATTGGTAGATTCACATGGCTATTTGAAAAGCACTTTTCAAAAGTCAGCTTGAATAAAAACGACGGCATCTTTTGGGCTTTGACGGGCCCATCTTTTCAACCGATTTTGATAAAATTTAGTATAGAGGTATGTTAGGTCTAATGGAAAGGACAAATAAGGCAACTTTTTTTTATTGGAAAACTAAAACTTAATTCACGCAGACGAAGTCGCGGGCATTACCTAGTTTTAACTAAGTCAGTTTAAGTAATGTTTGACGGCCTAAATGCTTAGGATATCGCCACCAGTAGGCTACTTGCAACGCTTAGTTTATTAAAAAGTCTAAATTATAACTTTCGGGATACCGCAGTATTTTATCTGCCACATACCCAAAATTACGCAGCTTGAAACTCCTTTAATAAAACAATAAGCTCTCTTAATAACGAAACTCCGAGAATTAATATTCTTTCCCTTTAATATATTCACTTTCCCCTAATAAATTAACATTGTATAAATAAATAAAACTGCAAAATTGAGTAATAAAGTGGCCAAGATGGGGCAATTTAGCAGTACAACATAACGTTATATTTAAAATAGCTAAAGTTTTGAGTTTTTTTTTGGTGTACTTATTCATGAGATTTTAATGTCTAGGCATCATGTAATCATTATTAATGATTTTGGAATTACTAGATAGATCTTCAAAAATCACGTGGGAGCTCCTGAGAACTGTTCGAGAAACGTATTCTATTTTCATCCGCAGAATGCAAGCTATAGTTTCGAGCGAGTTACGAGTAAGTAGTACTTTTCAAATTTAAAGTATTAATATACCTACTATACTTACCAAAAATATTAAATTAAAGCTTTAATTTAATATATTTTTTTTATATAATTACACTTTAATCTTTTTATTATTATCTATACTATATATACTATTATAAATGCGAAAGTTTGGATGGATGTATGGATGTATGGATGTGTGGATGTATGGATGTGTGGATGTATGGATGTATGGATGTTTGTTACTCAATCACGCTCCAACGGCTGAACGGATTTGGACGAAATTTGGCATAGAGATAGATTATAGTCTGGAATAGCACATATGCTACTTTTTATCCCGGAAAATTAAAGAGTTCCCGCGGGAACCGAAAAACCTAAATCCACGCGGACGAAGTCGCGGGCATTAGCTAGTAATATTATAAATGCGAAAGTTTGGATGGATTAATAGATGGATGAGTGGATGTATGGATGTTTGTTACTCAATCGCGCCAGAACGACTAATCGGATCTGGCTGAAATTTGGTACAAAGATAGATTATAGTATGGAATAACATATGAGCTACTTTTTATCCCGGAAAATTAAAGAGTTCCCGCGGGAACAAAAAACCTCAATCCACGCGAACGAAGTCGCAGGCGTCTGCTAGTTGAAAATATTAATATAGTACGATTAAAAAAGGCTTTTGATATATTTGAAGCCACTGATTAAGCCATAAGTAAAAAATATAGTATGGTATTATTCCTAAAAGTGAGATTTCGCACGCTCCCTATCATAATCATGCCAACAACAAAACTAAGTCAATTAATTATATCAACGCTGCATTTGTCAGGCAAATTGGAACCTCCCCTAAACACAATCTCCGCTATTCCATTACCAGAGCCCCATACAAAAGCCATACAAAAGAATTTAGTTAAGACGTCGCATCAACTAACGCGTGTCCTAATCTGCCATTACAGGGAATCCCGGCATCCCTTCGTCCCCTCTTTTTATTTTCTTTTAATAATGAGTAGGGTGGTCGTGTTATATCCTACTGCACTGTTGGTTTGATGAGATTTTTAGCAATGAACATCTGACCATTAATTATTACTTACTAGATGATGCCCGCGACTTCGTCCGCGTGGATTGGTATTTTTTATTTCAATTCAATTCAACTCTTCAATTTTCCGGAATAAAAAGTAAAAATAAATAAATAAATCATTTATTGTCCAGAAAAAATATATTACAATCGAATTTATAGGTTTAACGTCTGATGCCCACGATAAGTTTGAAACTCGTGTTATAGGCACCAGTACGCTTACTCCTAGTTTTAACATTGCAAATACGATTGATCGACGTGAGCGTTCGATCGCATTTGCGTCAAACTAAAATGAACCTTAATGACATTGATTTAGAGCTCAATTTCGTGTATGCATTCACAGCCAGCGCTCCAAACGATACGTTTCGAAATTTAAATCGGTTGCACTGAATTTGTGGCTCTAAATCAATGCAATTAAGGTTCATTTTAGTTTGACGCAAATGTGATTGAACTCTCACGTCGCGTCAATCAATCGTATCTGTATTAAAACTGGGAGTAAGCGTACAGTGCTTTCCCCTCTCATATACAGAGTTCATAGATGCATGCACGTTAAAAAGCATAATATGTATGTTTTTTAACGTGCAGGCATCTATGAACTCTGTATATGAGAGATGTGTGTATGATATCATGTGATCTCCTTAAACAGTTTGAGTAATAAGTAGCAATCAACGGGACGACATAATAATTGCTAATATTTTTTTACAGGAACGCATAGTAAGTAGGTATAGCTTAAAACTTCTTTGAGAGTTGATATCTAGTAAAAGTCCCATCCACATGCGTCAGTTTTTATGCTGTTTACATAGGTTCTGCGCATACTTTAATACTGTACAAGAATCAGCTTTTCTAATTATCGTTAATTTTTGGTAACAATAAACCGTCTTTGAACGTCCATATCTAGCGAAAGGCCCATCCACATGCAGGCAGACTGTAACTTTTGTGATTAGTGGAGATCCCTACATCCACCTAACACTGAATCAGCCTTTCAGGCGGTGTTTACCAAAAGTGCAGTTATCTCTTAGTCTATAATAGGGCCTCAGATCCTAGACGAGAATGATTACGACGACGATTCAAGTTCAGCCTGTAAATAGTCCTCAGTTAGCATTTTGACCCTTAGGTATTAATTATAAAATAAAGAGAGGGCCTAGACAAAATAATCAAAATGTAATCACTGTATTATACACGAAATACACATTAGGAAGCGCGATAATGCCATCTCTAACTGTGTAGAGTCAGCATAAAGTGGCGCTAATGTTGCTTTCACACGTTCTTGCACTGCCATATTATATTCGCCATTCGTACATTCAGATATCTTTATTAGGTAAAACTGACTTTTGTTTTTAAGATTAGGAATTGGGGATACAGATGGCTAACCTAACCTAACAGGTTAGCCCGCTGCCATCTTAGACTGCATTATCACTTACCATCAGGTGAGATCGCAGTCAAGGGCTAACTTGTATTGGATAAAAAAAATTTAAAAAATACAATACATTGTAATCTGCTGCCCGCGACTTCGTCCACGTGGAATAAGTTTATTGATAAAAGTATCCTCTCCAGTTACCTACAGTAAGTAACTGGAGAACATACTTTCGCATTTATTATATTAATATCATGAAAATTGATACTCGCGACTTTGACAATTAAGATTTTTTTTAATCCCGTGAGAACCCTTTGTTTTTCTATTTTTAGACCTATCGGGGTATAAAAATAGAAAAAAAACAACGGGGTTTTGGGGATAACTGTTTTGAAATTTAATTGCAAGATTTGACCTAAACAGACACAAACATTGAAAGTCAAATAAAAGCTTTTAAAAGAAAATATTACCAGTTTCAGAATGTTTTTAAATATTACTTTTCAAATGCAAAATATTAAAATCATATACTTACTTGCTATAACAAAAATATCAAATTAAAACTATGAACAGACACACAAACATTGAAAGTCAAATAAAAGCTTTTAAAAGAAAACATTACTAGTTTCAGAATGTTTTTAAATATTACTTTTCAAATTTAAAATATTAAAATCATATACTTACTATAACAAAAATATCAAATTAAAACTATGAACAGACACACAAACATTGAAAATCAAATAAAAGCTTTTAAAAGAAAATATTACTAGTTTCAGAATGTTTTTAATAATTAGGTATATTAAATTCTAGGTACTTAGACGTCGGTAAAACATGAAGGAATACGTGTTTAAAGGTTTTTTGGCAATTCTACCCCCAATAAATAATCAGTATTGTCACCCGAGCGAAGAAGGGGCTGGACACCCAGTTTTCCATTATTATTCTAAGAAAATAAAACCCCTATTCATAAAAATATCACCCCTATTCATAAAAACGCTCATAATAAAACTGACATATCCAAATTTTATCACTCCGCATAGAAGAGGTAAACACATTAGAGAGAACGATAATGCCCGCTCGTAACTGTTTGACGTCAGTGCTGCAAACACCATCATGCTACACTCGTGCGCTAAGTTCGCCATTACTACATTCTGATCTCTTTATTAAAACCGTCTCTCGCTACTGAGCTGTTTTGGAGGAGCTCCTCAATTTTGCAGCTTAATATCGCTTATAGCTTATGAACTTAGACTTACTTACTACTACCAAGTTATTCGAGTAGATACTTACTTCCCTAAGTTCTACACATCTTTCTTCGTTAAGGCGAGAACACACTACGGACAGAGCTAAACTAAAAGCCCATGCGAATCGTACGTATTGTAAAGGAATCACGTTTTGTCCTGTTTTGGTAGTCTGCACAGCTCAATGTAAAAGCGCACGCGCGGAAGTTTTATCCGAAAGAAAATTTTTTGTCCGTTTGAATGAATGAACGAATATACTTTTATTGTACACCACAAAGAAAATTATAGGTACAACAGTTACTTAGCTATTAAAAAAGTAAGTATACAATTTGGCGGCCTTATCGCTACATAGAAATCTTCTTCTATTCTTTTTCTTTTGTTGCACTTAGAAAAGTCTTTTGTCTTTTACGCCAAACTATACGATGACAAATAAATCGTCCGCGTGAATCAAATCAAATCAAATCCGAGATAGAAGGTAGCCTGTGTCACTCTCCAGGTCTTCAACTATATACCCGTGCCAAAAATCAGGTCGATCCGTTGCGGCGTGATTGAAGGATAAACCAACAAACCAAAAAACCAAAAAATCAACAAACAAACACACTTTCGCATTTATAATTTTAGCATGAAGTATGATTATTACTCGAACAGTTTAAGGAGTTCATATATGCTTTTTTACGTGCAGGCATTTATTAACTCCATAAACAGGTCGAATTATACGTTTGACAAATGATTACGATTACGATTTCCTTACACCATCGGGGGGCAGATTATGCAATAATTAATGAATTTATTTTTTCTGAATATGGGTTACAATGATTGTTACAGTATGAAAAGTAGCAGCATATCCAGTCAGCAACCCTGACATACACATTTTTATGTTAGTTAAATATTTATTAAAAGTATAAGTAAGTAGAGAAAGCTTACGCAATATTTACATGAAACTCAAGTTTGATGTAGTTCTTGCAATTCACGAGCGCGCCTGAACTTTACTTGTGGTTTTGCACATTTCGTAAGTGTGCGTGCCTCTCGGAGCGATACGAACACATTTACACGTATAAAAAATTATACAGATAGCACTTTAACACAACCATAAGCCACGCGCGCTCGTGAATTGTAAGAACCAGTTTGAATATCAGTCAAAACCCTTCCCTCGTGAGCCGAACCAAAATGTCACATAATATACTAATTAACCCCTTATAGAACATGAAAGGAGCTCCAAAAACAAACTTCTAGAACTTTTTATTAATATTCAACCTCTGGCATCGTTGAATAAGCCACCCTTACCATCTTTTGAAGTGACACGCGTCAAATGAAAGAAAATCATACCACTAGACAAAGGGAAGCAATATAATTTATAATTTATGGCCCTAGTTAAATAAAGGGTGAGAGATGATGGCGGTCTGTCCTCATTTCGGGACAAGCGCCCTTGTTATTGTGTCATTTGTGCGAGGTGGATTATATTATTATTAAACTTTAAAATTGTTTGGTCTATCTACGAATACATCTATGTAGTATGTAGGTACATTATATTGCTCGTAATTCAGTTGTACTCAATCTTAAATTAAATATACTTATTTATAGTTAAAATGTAAACCACCATTGAGTTCTTATTTAATCATACACAAATTAAACAATACAAAGATCAACATAAAGTACTCTCATATATAAACTTACTAGCTGTTATCCGCGGAAACTTCTTACTTTTCCGGGATAAATAGTAGCCTATGTCACTCTCCAGGTCCTCAACTATACTCATGCCAAAAATCACGTCGATCCGTTGCTCCGTTGCGGCGTGATTGAAGAACAAACCCACAAACAACACACACTTTTCAATTTATAATATTAGTATGATGTGGTTATCGATGAATACCTTTCACAAAAAAAGTCAGTGTTAGAGGAGAACGACGGTTTGTCCAGTAGCACAAGTATGTGCAGCTTCATATAAAAGGGACAACACTCGCGGATATTTTTTCCTTTCTGGTTCGTAGTTTGTTGTCGCATAAAAATAAGAAAACAAAGCCTATTTTTCTAAGTACAGAGTCTAATTCCAATACCATTATCTCAGAACTAATTTCTTAAGTTTTTCCACACAGAACACGAACTTCGGTACCGAAATCCGTTTCAGTAATTAAATTAGTACGAGCTTCACAGTTTTTCTAAGTGAGACGAATTTATCAGACTTATTCCAAACTAGCTGATGCCTGCGACTTCGTCCGCGTGGATTGAGGTTTTTTGGTTCCCGCGGGAATTCTTTAATTTTCCGGGATAAAAAGTAGCCTATGTGCTATTCCAGACTATAATCTATCTCTGTGCCAAATTTCATCCAAATCCGTTCAGCCGTTGGAGCGTGATTGAGTAACAAACATCCATACATCCATACATCCATCCAAACTTTCGCATTTATAATATTTACTAGCTGATGCCCGCGACTTCGTCCGCGTGGATTAAGGTTTTTCGGTTCCCGCGGGAACTCTTTAATTTTCCGGGATAAAAAGTAGCCTATGTGCTATTCCAGACTATAATCTATCTCTGTGCCAAATTTCATCCAGATCCGTTCAGCCGTTGGAGCGTGATTGAGTAACAAACATCCATATATCCAAACTTACATACATCCATCCAAACTTTCGCATTTATAATATTTATTTGATTTGATAAAGGAGGGCGGGGATTCTGCCGCCGCCACTGCGGGACCTTTCACTTCAATGAGTTAGGCTGAGGCCAGGCTGGGTAGTTGCTATTAGTCTAGGAAATAAAGCTAGTGGACCCCAACAATAATTCCTCAGGCATCGAAACTTTACAGTATGATAAATTATCATGAACTAAACGTACCTATTATAAATATCCAATACAAAATCATAAAGGAAGTAAGGTTTTTTTTTATCGCGTAAACGCAGTTTAGTTTTGATAATGTAATCAGTTTAAATATCGATGTTCTGTATGATTATTTCGTTTGATAATTCGGTTTTGAGTGTTAATATACTACCTACTATTATTTTAAAAAGAAATCGAGAAAATATTCAGTCATAAATATTAAGTTTTAGGTATAAAATCCTAACTTTTTTTTTGGATATTTTTGTATAAGTTTTGGTTCATGCCATACTACAACCCTGCCAAGTTTCAACGACTGAGGATTTAATGCGGGGGTCTCCATACAACGAACCGCCTCGTTCGGCTTATAGCGTATCTATGGCGTTCAGCTATGTCAGTTACTCTCGTTCTTATAGTTGTAACCCTACTAAATAAACTCACATTCGCTTTTATAATATTACTAGATGATGATTTAAGCAGCCTTGATTCCCGGGGGATCTCCTTAATTTTCCGGGATAAAAAGTAGCCTATGTCCTTCCCCGGGATACAAACTATCCCTATACCAAATTTCATCAAAATCGCTTGAACAGATGGGCCGTGAAAGCGTAGCAGACAGACAGACACACTATATAATATATAGATATGGATAGATATGGATATAGTATGGATATGGATTTAGTTTATTTTTTAATTGTCTTTTTGTTTGTTGGTTTGTTACGCTTTACCAGCCCATCTTTTCAATCGATTGTAATGAAATTTGGTATAGATGTAGTTTGTGTCCCGGGAAAGGACACTACCTACTACTTTTTATAACGGAAAATCAAGGCTTTCCCTCGGGAATTAAATAAAAACTTAAAATACGCGGACAAAGTCGCGGGCACTAGCTGTGGAGATCCACAATGACCTTCATCCAGCAGTGGACATGCCATTGCTTAAAACGATAACAAAGATTCATTTAAAGTTGTTCATAATAATAGGTGTTACAAATGACGTTGTAACGTCCCTCTAAACGCTCGTTCCTCAGGCCATAGCCTTACACTAACGTTAATGAGAGAATTATTTGTTCCCTCAAATAATAATTATCCCTTCGTCATCAGTATTTTTTGTTCAACGCCGACAAATTAGCCCCTTTTGTTTAAAGATGAAAAGAGTTGGTCGATTTTCCTCGCCGCTGGGGCTATCTATTAGAACTAATTCGCCCATTGTTTCAGAATTTTCTTACCGAATTCTAAAACCTTCTAAGGCTTTACATAATTATTTGTTTTGTTTTATGAAAAGGAAATTGTTTAGTGAGAATAATACAAGACCTGAATTCACGAACAATATTTATTGTAATACTACTACGAACTACCGTCCTATTTCACTTTTGCCTACTACTTCAAAAATAATTGAAAAGATAATGAAAATTAGGATTAATGCTTACACTTCGGATTTCTTATGTAACAATCAGTATGGATTTAAAGAGGGAACGGGAACCAGTGATGCAATTGCGGAACTAACAAAGCAGGTAGTCTTGAACCATGAAACTAAAAATAAAACAATTGCTGTATTCATCGATCTAGCTAAAGCCTTTGACACTATTTCACATAAATTATTGTTAAGGAAGTTGGAAATATACGGATTTACTAGAAATGCACTAAATTGGTTTAGTAGTTATCTTAAAAATCGTAAACAATTTGTTCGGGTTGAAAACCAAGTAAGCGTTGTAAACTCATCAGAAATTATGTTTGGTGTCCCTCAAGGGAGCGTCTTAGGACCTATTTTGTTTAATATTTATCTTAACGACTTTTGTTCGCTACTTACAGACAGACAGGCAGACGCTAAATCATTATGTTTTGCAGATGATACTGTTTTATTATTCAAAGCTCCGACATGGGATAGTGCCATCCAAAAAGCCGAATATGGTCTACGCCTGGCTAAGGAGTGGTATGACAGTAATTTGCTAACATTAAATGAAGATAAAACGTTATGTATGTGTTTCTCCCCTACTAGTGCTGGTCTTCCAACGATTACTCCGAAAATTAAAGTTCACTCCTGTCTGAATATGTCTAGCTGTGTAAATTGCAAAACTCTGTCATTTACCGATAGTACGACGTACCTTGGGATCATCATTGATCAACATCTAAGGTGGGATAAGCAAGTGGATATGCTGACTAAGAAAGTCAGAAGCCTAGGTTATATATATAATAATCTGAGAAATATTTTGAGTACTAACCTATTGTTAAGAGTGTATAGTTCTTTAACTCAATCACTAATTTTGTATGGCATTATAGCATGGGGTTCATGTGGATCAACCATATTGGACGGACTAAATAAGGCTCAAAAACTTAATCTCAAAATCATATTAAGAAAAAATCGAAGATTTCCTACGGATGAATTGTTTAAGCTAAGTAAAGTACTAACCCCACGAAAAATATATATATGGCAATTAGCGATGTACATGGCAAAATATATTGACAATTTTCCTCTGGAGAGAACTATCAGTCACCTTAGGGAAAGGAAACAAAGATGTGCAATTCCCCTACGAACGTCTGGATTCACAAGTAGGCATTTTACAGCTGCGGCCCCGAAACTGTTTAACAATCTTCCTACAGAGACATCTAATTTAATTCTATGTGCCCAGCACCCTTCTTTTAAGAATAAACTAAAATCTAATATAAAGAAATTTCTCCTAGATTGCTCATCTGAAGAATTTAAAAGCCTTTATGACAAGATCTGTTGAAAGAAGTTATAATAATAGTATTATCTAGAACATCTTATCCTGTAATTTTTGTTTTAACAATCGAACTACCTATAGTTCAAACTTAGTAGGTATCTGACTTAACACTGTTGCACAAACTTTTCTAACTATTCTTAAAAAACTTTATATTGAACTTAAACTCATTGCAAGTTGTGTATTATATTTATAATATAATATGTAGGTATATTATGTATTTATTAAAAAAAAAAAAAATTAAATGTATTTAATAAAATAGATAATTAAAACTAGAAACCTTATATGAGTTATATTAAAATCTAAAATATAAACCTATTTATTAAAAATTTTTTTTTTTTTTTTTTTTTTCGTCATTCTTACTCATACAGGTATATTTAAATGTAAGCCATCATTTTGTCAGCCCTAACGCAGACTTCGGTCTATTTGGGCTGCAAATTACAAACGCCAGCCTCTGTTTTTGGTCTAGTGCTTTGGTCTGTAAAATTGTGGTGTAATTTTAGTTTTTTTTAAAAGGCATCAAATAAATAAATAAATAAATAAAAAAATCGGAAAATCAAGTTTATAATTATTAATTGTAAGACCTACTACTCTTTCACAACGTAAATAATTAATTAATCTTTACCTACCTCTATTTAAAAGGGTAAACTTACTGACTAAATTTTCTAGCAGATTCTTGTTAAAACCGATTGTTTATTTTAGTCACGAGAATATAAAAAAATTCTAATAAACTTTTATGAGTGCTTTTGAATAGTCAAATTAATCTACCGCTAGTCAGGAATGCCATTCCTACCCAGAAGAAATAGCAAGAAACTCGGTGGTATGCTTTTTTTAAAATATCAAAAATTACAATTAAAATTGTGGAGTTCCCGTGGGAATTAATAAAACTTATTCCACGCGGACGAAGTCGCGGGCATTAGGTAGTAATATAGCCCCAAAAACGTAAGTGACCCGGTGGTCAAAATTGGAACTAATTTTTATGTCTGTTTAGTTTTTGTTTTTATTATATTTTTCATAGATATTAGCGATATTAGACTTATCTGTCACCGGGTCAGATATAAGTTTGTCGGACTTGCTATATTACTAGCTGATGCCTGCGACTTCGTCCGCGTGGACTGAGGTTTTTCGGTTCCCGCGGGAACTCTTTAATTTTCCGGGATAAAAAGTAGCCTATGTGCTATTCCAGACTATAATCTATCTCTGTGCCAAATTTCATCCAGATCCGTTCAGCCGTTGGAGCGTGATTGAGTAACAAACATCCATACATCCATACATCCATCCAAACTTTCGCATTTATAATATTTATTTGATAGAATCAAATGAAAATTGTCATCCATTAACCAAAAGAAGAAGAAAATTGTCATTAGACTTAGCAGAGTGTAATAATGAATTAATTACATAAATCCTCTCGTGAAGCCTCCACGTGTTGGACTTACTTAAGTCCTCGCACAAGCTGATTAGAGCGTTGTCCCGCAAGAGCACAAGTTTAATAAAAATGCTTACTAATGGACATTCACATTACAAAATATACGTCTTTGCTTCTTGAGTCCCATAATAAAACGAGAAGTTCTGACTCACTCACTGTATACTGAGAAAACTAGCAGTTTTAATACAAAATTCTGTCACTCTAATGTCAAATTTGTACGCAGGTTTCTACCTCTCTCTACCATTGGCGAGATTACCGTTCCTCAACGTGCTACAACTGTCATGGTAGCCAGGTCTGCTAATTGTATGGGTGTAGACCCACTGTATGAACTTACATTGTGAAGCAATAACTGCTAATTTATTAATTTACTAGCTGATGCCCGCGACTTCGTCCGCGTGGTTTAAGTCGTTTTTGATTCCCGCGGAAACTCCCGGGATAAAAGTAGCCTATGTCACTCTCCACCTGGAGAGTGTCATAGGCTACTTACAATATATATTTGAAGTATATTTGAGCCTTTGAGGACCTCCTCAAATATACCCATGCCAAAAATCACGTCGATCCATAGCATTCCCACACCTTCGAATTTATATTTATATTAGCAGTTATTGCTTCACAATGTAAGTTCATACAGTGGGTCTACCACTGTATGAACTTACATTGTGAAGCAATAACTGCTAATTTATTAATTTACTAGCTGATGCCCGCGACTTCGTCCGCGTGGTTTAAGTCGTTTTTGATTCCCGCGGAAACTCCCGGGATAAAAGTAGCCTATGTCACTCTCCACCTGGAGAGTGTCATAGGCTACTTACAATATATATTTGAAGTATATTTGAGCCTTTGAGGACCTCCTCAAATATACCCATGCCAAAAATCACGTCGATCCATAGCATTCCCACACCTTCGAATTTATATTTATATTAGTATGATTGTTTCCACCACCCACCACCACTACAGCCCATTAACGTCCCACTGCTGGGCACAGGCCTCCACTCTCACAGGAGAGAGGGAATTAGAGCTTAGACCCACGACGCTGCTCTTTTAACAACTATTATCATGTTAGTGATTGTTATTGACCTACGTGCGTGTGGTGATGGATAGGGTTTTAAGATGCAAACTAACAATATGTAATACACAGCCTCGATCATTTATTATGGAAGAAACATAATAACATATAAGATATATTAAATTAATTGCAATGTAACAATATAACAGCAACTAGATCCATAACCACTCGCAACCAAAGTATAGATAGGCCTACTTTCTAGAACACTTGCTACTCAAGGCATATCTGAGTATCGAATGGTTAAAGACTTTGAAATTGCTCTATTGTAAATTTCTAAAGCAGTATTGTGACGTCACGCCATTAATGGCGGAAACCCACGCGTATCGACTGCTTTGCCGCTCAACAGGTTTAGCGCCATCTGTAGTCATCGAGCGGCGCTAACATCGAGCGGCGCTAACATCGAGCGGCGCTAACATCGAGCGGCGCTAACATCGAGCGGCGCTAACATCGAGCGGCGCTAACATCGAGCGGCGCTAACATCGAGCGGCGCTGTCATCTAGCGGCGCTAACATGATATTAACCGTAATCTATTGTTTAAAACCACAAAACTATGTTCGCAGCCAAATAACAACGGCAAATATTGAAATAAAACGTTTCAACAAGTCGAAAATTAATTTGGCATTGCCTTTCTAATTATAAATGTCCCGTATGAAATTAATTCATGCCCACCCAAGCCCGTGCGTTAAATACAGACGTAATATAGCCAAAATACAGCCAACGGTCGAAAATTGTGACCATTAATATATTTAATTACATGATTGTGACTAATAAAATATACGAAACACTGGCCGGGGAGAGATTTTATCAAAAATATAATATCCGGTAATTCTTTTATTTGTTCGCGTTGTTAACAAGATAATTTTGGGTGTTCTTTGCTGAAAATACATGATGAAAAAGTTGCTTTAAATAGGTATATTACATTACTTAAATATTTGCTTTTTGTATAATAATAAATTAGGAATAACTATACACTGTAGTCTGTGGAATAACTGTTTTACGATTATATTATTTTTTAAAGAATTAAAGTAGTAATTTATGTACATCTCAATTCACGACTGCATCAATACATAAGATGGCAGTCAAGGGCTAACTTGTAGCAGACAAAAATTATTTTTAAATAAAAAAAAAACCGCCTTCAAAAAACGCCCAGAAACTAAAAAGGAAAAAATAATTGGATATATTTACCTATTATTTACATACGAATTCCTACTCAAACCCGTAATCAAATTTATTCTACAATTCTAGTAGAAAAATCAACTAAACTAAACATCCATTTATAAAATAAACACTTAAATTAATTACTATACAATAAACGATTTTAATACTTAACTATGTAATTATATACAATTTCTTAATTTTTAAATACCTAATGAAGTCGGTGCCTCCCATACGTATATTTTAGTTCCTAAGTTACTCAATAGATGGCACCACACATCAAGTATATTAATATGTTGTTTAAGTTTAGGTTAGTTTATATTTTAGTCACACATAGGTACGTCTGGTGGTTAGATAATAGTTTATTTATAGGAGGCACCGACTTCATAGGGTATTTAAAAATTAAGAAATTGTATATAATTACATAGTTAAGTATTAAAATCGTTTATTGTATAGTAATTAATTTAAGTGTTTATTTTATAAATGGATGTTTAGTTTAGTTGATTTTTCTACTAGAATTGTAGAATAAATTTGATTACGGGTTTGAGTAGGAATTCGTATGTAAATAATAGGTAAATATATCCAATTATGTTTTCCTTTTTAGTTTCTGGGCGTTTTTTGAAGGCGGTTTTTTTTTTATTTAAAAATAATTTTATTTTTTGCTTTTTAGTGGTGTAAATATAAAATAGGTTCTAGGATAGAATATGTGGTACACGATGGGGAGGCCTTCCTTACGTACATCTCGTATGAGAAAGCGTCGAACACAGGAGTCTGAAAAGGACAAAGATGAACGCCTAAAGCGCAATTTAGAGAAAGAAACAAAGTTCAGCGTCTCGGAGAGTCTTCCGAAGACCGTGAAGGAAGTGATCCTATAAGGGTTCCTTTTTTGCTTTTGAGGTCCGGAGCCCTAAAAAAATACCCAAATCACTTCAAGTGTGCTGATAAAAATTTTATAAGCACACTCCTCCTTTTTTTTAAGTCGGTCAAAAATATGCTATGCCTGGTTAAAAATCTAATGTTTACTAAGCTATTACACTGATCGCGAGCAATTTACTCTTATCCGTTGAGGAGTTCCATTATCTATCTTCGAAGATATTCATCAGATCTTCACCAAATTTATATGGGACCACTTCGAAAGTATACCCTTTCAAACAAAAAAAGAATTTTCAAAATCGGTCCAGGCGTCTTCGAGTAATCGGGGAACATACATAAAAAATAAAAATAAAAAAAAAAAAAGATTCCGACGAATTGAGAACCTCCTCCTTTTTTTGAAGTCGGTTAAAAACAGAAAAAAAGAACCTCCCTCCTCCTCCTTTGACGACCTCCCTGACGCAGTGTTGTCTTAACGTGGGAAGTCCCGGGTTTGATCCCCGGCATAGTCAATTTAGGAATTTAAAACTTCTGAATTGGGTATTTTACAACAAGTCAAATTTTTTTTTCAAACATCAAAACGCGTGCTTAGTGTGGGATTTTGTATAAAATTTTGAATTGTGACTTCATCAAAGTTCGACGCACTTCTTTAGTTTAATCGATAGTTTAAAATGGTTATTCAACACAAAACTACTAGGGGACGTGGATATTACGACTTTTGGGAGATCCTTTATTTCATAATCACTAAAAAATAATTAATTTCACTAGTAGTCAAATACCCAATTTCTCTGGCCTGGTGGGAGGCTTCGGTCGTGGCTAGTTACCACCCTACCGGCAAAGACGTGACGCCAATGGAATTTATCGTTCCGGTACGATACCGTGGAGAAACCGATTAGGGGTATGGGTTCATTATAACTGCCATAACCCTAACAGGTTAGTCCGCTACCACCTTCGACTGCATCACCACTTACCAACAGGTTAGCCCGCTACCATCTTAGACTGCATCATCACTTTCCATCAGGTGAGATCGCAGTCAAGGGCTGGCTTGTAGTGGATTTAAAAAAAAAACATCAGATGAGGTTGCAGTCAAGGGCTTACTTAAAAAAAAACTTATTAGGTCGATCCCAATTCCCAACACACACTTCTTAAAACTATAGGCACTGGTAAGTACATAAAGGAGGCTTTATCTAATCCATCATTTCACTTAGGATCCAATTTTCAAATTTATCAATAAGGAAAATGTGATAAAGGAGACCGCGCGACATCTGAGCACCCCTGCGACAGATGTCGGCACTTTGCTAATCTCCTAAATCCTTATTGCTTTTTATTGAAATTGGAATACGCCTGCCGGGTCTAGTTTTACGACCTCTCGCTGTCGCAGTGCGATCAGACATGGCTAGTGGAAACTGGAGCCGTACCGCTCAAAGCAATACTTAAGCAATATTACTCTAAATGACAGTTTGAAGTCATGCACCTTGACGTTCCTAAAATAAGGATTATAATTCTATAACACGAAAGTCAGCAATAATGAAACAATATGGCTTTAACCGTTGGCAGTATGGCCCCTGGGTCGCCTAGGCGTCGATGTCTTAGGTACTGGGCTTAAAAAAGTACCTAGCTCGTGGTCGAGACATTTTTATCCGGATTCGAAAAAAAAGAACTTACAACACTGGCCAATTTCTCTTTTGTTTATAACATAACTAGCTGATGCCAGCGACTTCGTCCGCGTGGTTTAAGTTTTTTTTGATTCCCGCGGGAACTCCTTAATTTTCCTGGATAAAAAGTAGCCTATATCACTCCTGATCCTTATTCCTTAACTATATCCATGCCAAAAATCACGTCGATCCGTTGTTCTGTTGCGGCGTGATTGAATGACAAACCAACAAACGTACACACTTTCGCATTTATAATTAGTATGTAGTAATAGTAATAACAATAGTAATAACAATACAAAATAAATGATAATAATTATTGATTGAACGCTTGGAAAATATTTTTTGTTCCAACCAAAATGGTGCCGATGCCCGATGACCGAAAACCCGATGAATATTACACGGTTAGATAGATTTTGATGAAAACCGAAGCTACTTGAAGTCAATGACCTATTGACTCCCTGCCAAGCAATTACTCACAGTCCACAACATAGATTCTTACACCCCGCAAATTCCAACTCTAAGAAAATTAAAACCCACCCCAGCTCAATGAGTTGTATCTGCTAGAACCATAGAACGTGCAATATCGCGCTAAGTGGACTATACCTTGCATCGATTTAAACCAGACGTGCTATTTGTCGTTCAGTAAACAGTTGCTGCATCGACTTATATGTGTCTTAGTTCTGTGTTCACAAAGGTCTCCTCATTTAAGTATATACAGCCTGAGAAGAAATTGTGGGAGATATTGGAAGGGAAGTGAAATAAAGCCAAAATCCCTTATCGGCTACTACAGGCGTCATACTAGAATGCTAGGTATATTGCTTAGCGGTTCGATTTTTCCGGTAGGTTACATAGTAACTAGGCACGACTCCTTAAATTAAAATCGAAAAGTTTAATTTAGGTTAATGAAAACAGATCGAAACTCAAAGTCATTTGAAATAATTTAACATCAACATCTCTCTCTGTTTAGAGGTATGCGATGCGATGCTTAATCTGCCGTACCCCTAACTGGTTAGTGTAGTCCGTTTCCGTCTTAGAATGCGTCGTCAGGGCTAATTTGTAGTGGAATAATAATAATAATAAAAAAACATAAAATTATAGTAACAACGATCTGCACTCACTCAGATTTGAATTTACAACTTAGGTACTCGTAGTTGTACGAAATTAGCTCTTCTATGCATTCACATCTCATTGCCCCTGCCCGCAACAAGGCTTCCTCATTTCTCTTCTAACTATCAAAGTTTTTACTTACTTTTTAATGCAATTTTCTCTGCGCTATCAAATTAAGTTTATAGATACTTAACGTTTATTTAAAACTATTCTATAAAAAATTGTTATGAAACTAGATAAGATTCGCTGATCGCTGGAAAAGTTAAAAAATTTAAGACACACTTTAGCATTTATAATATTAATTAATATGGATTTCGTGGTTGTACCTAAACTAGTCGGTAACTAAAAGATACATTGTAGGCATCGATTTACCAACTAAGGAGACAACATTACTTATCTACAAATTAATACTCAAAAAGCGTCCACAATCGTTTATACAAACACAGCTATAGTTAATATAGACTGAAACACCAAACGGTTCACATAATCCAACCATATAGCTTTATATTTAGGGTTCAATTTTGTAATAACAGTTCGACACATACGACATTTTGTGGCCTAGTATACTCATGCGCGACTGAGGCGAAAATTGTTCACAATATCTATTTGTGCACAATTTGACCGTGCCGTTTTTTGCGTTTCGATGGTGCGTCTAAGGTATTGGTAAGTAAATCATTGTAGGTAAGTATTATTAATATCAACTGTAGCTTTACAAATTTGTGTACCATAGCGTCCTAGGTTGTTCCTAAATTCTGTAGCTTCGGCGTTAATAGAGTTCCACTCACAAACTGTGGGGTTCACTTAACATAAATTTTGTTGAAGCACTTACACAACAGTATTAGGTGTTGGGAATTGGGTATCTTACGCTTTAGCTCTCTGTGACATAGTAAGTCGAGCTTAGTACACAAGTAGATGATGGTCGTGACTTAGTCCGCGTTGATTAAGTTTTTTATTCCCGCGGGAACCCCTTAATTTTCTGGAATAAAAAGAAGTCTATGCCCTTCCCCAAAATTCAATCTCTGTACAAAATTTCATCAAAATCGATTGAAAACATGAGTCGTTATACGGATATATGGACAGACAGATAGAAAGTCAGAGCTTATTATAACATCTAGTCAAATAAATATTATAAATGCGAAAGTTTGGATGTATGGATGTATGTTTGTTACTCAATCACGCTCCAACGGATGAACGGATCTGGATGAAATTTGGCACAGACATAGATTATAGTCTGGAATAGCACATAGGCTACTTTTTATCCCGGAAAATTAAAGAGTTCCCGCGGGAACCGAAAAACCTCAATCCACGCGGACGAAGTCGCGGGCATCAGCTAGTAGATAATAAAGCTTGAATCAAATCAAAGCTGTACTAATTAAACAACTGGAACGCATGGGTATTCGAGGGATTGCACTACAGCTTATGGAATCATACTTAACCAATAGAGTACAAGCTACTGAATTAACAGTATTTAATGAAAAATCTAAAACACTCGTTCAAATTCGCTCTAGTTACAAAAATGTAATAATAGGTGTGCCACAGGGCAGCATCCTAGGCCCATTGCTATTTTTAATTTATGTTAACGATATGCCTAACTTAACTGAACATTCCTGTGTAATGTTTGCAGATGATGCAACAGCTCTCATTGTAAATAATTTTAGTACTTTAACAGAATATGAAAACGAAATAAACAAAACCTTACAATCAATCTATACATGGCTTAAAACTATAAATCTATCTATAAACGCTTCCAAAACTAAAATGATACAATTTAGGAATTATAAAACGAAACCATTAGAACTTAATATAGAAATAAATAAATGTAACATCGAGAGTACTGATAATGCTAATTTCTTGGGAGTTATGCTTGATGCGAACTTAAATTGGAAGAGTCATATTAAAAAAGTAAATAATAAAATTGCGAGCTTCTGCCATGGACTCTCAGTACTAATGGACGTTACAAGTGAAAAGGTAGCGCTTAACGCATATTTTGCTAATATCTACTCCTTGCTAAAATATGGCATCATCTTCTGGGGCAATTCGGTTGACATAAAACGAACATTCATATTGCAAAAACGGGCTATAAGAATAATATATCGCAAAAAACAAGATGAATCACTTCGTTTAATATTTAAAGAAAAGAAACTGTTAACCTTAACTGGGATTTACTTACTAGAGCTGTGTTTACTTGTCAAAAATCATAAAGATCTATTTACAAATAAGTCATGCTATAGAACCAGGCAGGTAGCATCAAGACAAAAAGATCACCATGACCTAAAATTACCAATATCAACATCTAAAATGCATTATAACAGTACGTATGTGAGTGCAATACGGGTATTTAATAATTTACCTTTGGAAATAAAAGCGCTTCAAAACCTTAATAAATATAGAAGAATCCTTAAATTATGGCTCATTAACATGACATTTTATAGCTTAAATGACTTTTTCAATCGTGACAAAACTAAGGACTTTACAAATTTAAAAATTAACTTGCTCAATTAATTTTGACATAAGTATTATAATTATAACCATATTCTGTTTTTACTAATTAAATCTATTAAATTAATATAATTTACTACTAATTTTGTTGGAATCAAATGTTATAAAATTGACTTTATGTTAAATTTAAGCATAATTTTATATCGTATGCCTGTTAGAGGTAAACTGTTCCTACTATGTAAAATTATTTTAAGATCTTCAACTATGTAACAGTCAAACGATTTAATAAATGAAATGAAATGAAATGAAATAAAAAAATTTACCTATATGAAGCGTCCAGTTGCAGTTTTATAGATTCAATTGTAATTTTTTATCATAATATAACACTAAGGCCCAAACTTGCCCAACTCTGCCTACACTGATTTAGATAAAGTATAAGTTGATTTCTTGTTCTGTGAGTTAAATTTTATGATGACGTCACTTTTTGATTGACGAAGTTTATTCTGGGGTTGACAAGAAAAGGATCGGTATTGAATACTTATACACTTTTAATGACCTTGCGCAATGGGCCTTAAAAACTTCCAAATCGAGTTACAAACTAACGATCAAATTAATTTGAGAAGAATACGATGAAGCCTTTCAGTTTGCCGGTTATTCAGACAAACACATCAACTAATGATTCCATGTATTTCCATAGCTTACATCAACAGCCGATCCTCATCACCATACATGATGTATTCAATGCCTGAACACAATATTCGCGTTTGTAATACCACGTGCAATTATATATCAACACCTTAATGCAGTGCTCAGTGAGCACATTACCATACCGATTGATGCAACCGCATGTTAGCACGGTTCCCAGAAATCTGAAGCTATTCTCTATACTCCCGTTGATCAATATTATTTTCACTTACTTTTATTTGCAAATTTTTTTTATGATTCATATTATTCGATTCATAGAATCAATGGTAGTCATGAGATTAAATAACTAAGTTGTAATAGAATAAGATAAAAGATCATTGTATTGCCGTTGGCTTCCTATTAAATAAAATAAAAATTTCAATAATTATAAATCAAATATAAACATGAATGTGTGTATGTTTGTTAAACTTACTCCTTCACGCCACAACGACTGCAGCGATTTGGCTGAAACTTGGAATGCATACAGCTTATACACATAGCCTATTATTTTTTATTTATTGTAACGTGGAAAATTAAATAAATCCCACGGAAATAAAAACCCCTTATCCACCGTAGTAACATGTTTTATGTAAAAACTTTTAAGACGTAATCTTTGTGATACGAGTAAATATGTTGTGTTTGCTTTTATTTTAATTTTGATATGGAGCCCTAAAATGTAACAATTGTATTTCAGTATAATGTTGCGAGTTATTTTTTTTTTTGGCTCAATAAAAGATTATTTATTTATTTACCTATTCCGACACACATCAACTCTTGAATGATTCTACATCTTACATCAACAGCCCATCCTCATCACCATACATGATGTATTCAACGCTGAAACACAATATTCGCGTTTGTAATACCACGTGCAATTATTAATTATATCAACACCTTAATGCAGTGCTCAGTGAGCGCATTACCATACCGATTGATGCAACCGCATGTTAGCACGGTTACTGAGCTCTATACCTACCCGGTAGTCTATAGTAGGTTTGTAACGGAACCTCACCTCCGCCTCCGTAAGTGCGGAACTTTCGCAAGAAATCGTACCTCCGCTTTCGCATCCGCCTCCGCCGTTTTATTCCGGAGTTGTAACGGAGGTTTATTTACGCTGACTTACAATGCGAGAGGTACAAATCGAAGCAGGTGACGTCAGTGACACCATTACAACAAGCAAAAAGGCAACTGTCCTTAGAAGAATTCTCAAAAATGATGAAAATGTGGGATTCATCGCATCCTAAAGCACAGAAAATGGACGATGTGATCGATGTGATCCTAGAAATCCACCTCCGCCTCCGCGGAGGCAAAGCCCCTTCACTTCCGCATCCGCCTCTGCTTCCGCTAAGAACGCCTCCGTTACAACCCTAGTCTATAGCTACTCTCTATACTCCAGTTGAGGCATTTATTATTAACTATAGGATGCTCGCGATTTCGTCCGCGTTGTTTAAGTATTTTTTTATTCCCGCGGGAACTCCTTAATTTTCCGCTATAAAAATGCATATGTCCTTTCCCGGGATGCAATCTATCTCTATACCAAATTTCATCAAAATCGGTTGAAAAGCAGACAGACGGACAGACAGACACATTTTCGCATTTATAATATTAGTATGGCCAGTTTACGCCCGCGAATTCGTCCGCGTGGGCTTTTTGAATCCCGCGGGAACACTTTAATTTTTCGGTATAAAAGTAGTAAATGTCCTTCCCGGGGCTACAACGTATCCCTGTACTAAATTTCATCAAAATCGGCTGAACGGTTGGGCCGTGAAAGCGTAGCAGACAGACACACTTTCGCATTTATAATACTAGTATGGAAGTATAGATTTTCTTAGTCGGGGTAAAGTTTTTAAAACATTTTTTATCTTGGTACCCTAATTCTATGGAGTTTTCACAGCAGTCTTTGATAGAATTAACCTCCATCCAAAGTATCCTCAGAATATAATATCATGTTACTAAAACGCCTTTAAACTTCACTAAAAGCACAGCTAAAAGTTTAAACAGAAATAAATAGCAAAGTAACCGCCTCTAAAATAAAATACATAGATAGCACTAAAATGTTTCCAATAAGTAGCCACCGCACGAACATTATCGATACAGTGAAGAATAACCGCAGAGCTCTCATACTCACTACGGAGTACTTTCAAGACTGTTTTATGAAATTTTAAATCCACCATAATATTATAGTCCCACAAACCTATCTGTTAGGTGAAAGCGTCGCAAGTACATATTATATGAAAATTAAAATAAAAACAAAATTAATGAACGAGAAGTTTAATTCGCTATAATCCGCCACATCAGACAAATCTATGTGGTACAGTGCCTGTCCTTCACCAATAGCATGCGAACACCCACCACCCAGCAATTCGCACCGGCACCGCACCACACCACACAAATCTTCCAAATCACTCTCAACGTACGATTCTGTGGTTTCACTCCGAAACCGGAGCATTCATTCATTCATTATCATGGACTTCCGCAAAGTAACGCCTGCTTCGATTCAATAAAAAAACAAAAATTAAACAGGCATACAAATTAGTTCCGATTTTAGCCACCGGGCCAGATATTGTGGGACTATATATATATATATTTACTAGCTGATACCCGCGACTTCGTCCGCGTGGTTTAATTTTTTTTGATTCCCTCGGGAACTTCTTAATTTTCCAGGATAAAAAGTTGCCTATGTCACTCTCCAGGTCCTCAACTATACCCATGCCAAAAATCACGTCGATCCGTTGCTCCGTTACGGCGTGATTGAAGGACATACCAAAAAACCAACAAACAAACACACTTTCGCATTTATAATATTAGTATGACTAGCTGATGCCCGCGACTTCGTCCGCGTGGATCGAGGTTTTTCGGTCCCCGCGGGAACTCCTTAATTTTCCGGGATAAAAAGTAGCCTATGTGTTATTCCAGACTATAATCTATCTCTGTACCAAATTTCATCCAGATCCGTTCAGCCGTTGGGGCGTGATTGAGTAACAAACATCCATACATCCATACATCCAATACATCCATCCAAACTTTCGCATTTATAATATTTATATTTGATTACTAACGACTCGCTTTCATGGAAATTTCTATTTTTTTATTTATTTTTCATCTATCTATACTTCTATACTAATAATATAAATGCGAAAGTTTGGATGGATGGATGTTTGTTACTCAATAACGCCAGAAAGGCTTAACGGATCTTGATGAAATTTGGCACAGGGATATAATATAATCTTTAATAACACATAGGCTACCTTTTATCCCGGAAAATTGAAGAGTTCCCGCGTGAATATAAAAGCTCAATCCACGCGGACGAAGTAGCGGGCATTAGCTTGTCTACCTATCTGACAACCTCCCTGGCATAATGTTGAGCGGCTGTTGCCTTAACGTGGTAGGGCCCAGGTTCGATTCCTGGCAGGGTCAATTTGGGAATTTATAATTTCTGAATTTTCTGTGGTTTGGTGTGGTGGGAGGCTTCGGCCGTGGCGAGTTACTACCCTACTGGCAAAGAAGTACAACCAAGCGATATAGTGTTCCGGTACGATACCGTGTAGAAACCGACTAGGGGTATAGCAGAACAAGCTAGACCGTTACAATCTTAGACTGCATCATCACTTACCATCAGGTGAGATCGCAGTCAAGGGCTAACTTGTAGTGAAATTTAAAAAAAAAATACTTACTAGTCTTGCCATAAAACCAACGGTTATCAAATAAATATTATAAATGCGAAAGTTTGGATGGATGGATGTATGGATGTATGTTTGTTAATCAATCACGCTCCAACGGATGAACGGATCTGGATGAAATTTGGCACAGAGATAGATTATAGTCTGGAATAGCACATAGGCTACTTTTTATCCCGGAAAATTAAAGAGTTCCCGCGGGAACCGAAAAACCTCAATCCACGCGGACGAAGTCGCGGGCATCAGCTAGTAGATGAATAAAATAACTGTATCGCTATAATTCAATAAAATGGACGTAGCGTTATAAAACTGTCTTGAAAGTACTAAGTGTCGAATATGAGTGCTTCGGTCAGTCTGCACTTTCCCGATAATGTCCATGCGGTTGCTACTTATTGGATACGTTTTAGCAGTAGCTACTTTATTGCTAGACTAGCTTTTGCCCGCGACTTCGTCCTCGTGGACTACACAAATTTCAAATCCCTATTTTAAACTTACATCTTACATCTTATAATAAGTATGTAACTCAGTTTATTTTATTTTTTTAAATTTTGTGCATCTGAGTTTATTGCTACCAATAAAGATTTTTACATCTCTCATATTCGGTAAGTAGGTCCTTATTACCCCCAAATGGAGCTTGTAGGTGACCAATTAGCGCTCTAGGGTAATAATGTAGCTAGAAAAGCCCTCGGGCGGTAAGTAATTAAAAAAAGTATGATGGTTAGATGTACGCGAACTTTTTGAAAGAGTGAAGAGTTTTTTTTTTAATTACTTACCGCCCTAGGGCTTTTCTAGCTACATTATTACCCTGGAGCGCTAATTGGTCACCTACAAGCTCCATTTGGGGGTAATAAGGACCTACTAACCTCACAATCGAGATGTAAAGCAGAGTAGTTAGCTCGGGTGTAAGCATCAATTGCACCCTCGAACTATAGGCGCCCTCGCTGTGCTCGTGCGCCTAAATATCTCGGGCTGCAATTGATGCCTTACAGCCCTTGGCTACTAATCTACTATTCTATTCTATTCTATTCTATTCTATTTTACCCCCTTAGAGGTTGTTTTTTTTATTTTTTAAACTTGTAGGACGTACAGGTGTATCTTATGCTACGACATGTTTTGACTCTACCACCGGTTCGGAAAGTACTACAGACATTTCAAACCCCTGTTTTACCCCCTTAAAGGTTGATTTTTTAAACATGTAGGACATACAGGTGTCTCTTATGTTACGACATATTTTGACTCTACCACCGGTTCAGAATGATTTCCGAGTTTCTACTGAGTAGAGCCGGCAAGAAACTCAGCAGTTGCTCTTTTTAAAAAATAAGATATCACAATGATTTATATATTGCAATCATTTTACCGTAATAGAACATCCGTAATCAAGTAAAGAAAAAAGGTACCACTCGCTTGAATTTTAAAAAGAGACAAAGGGTTAGAACTTTGAAAAGTCAAACTCAAAATAGTATTCTATTCAAAAAAATCCTCACAAACTCTTTTAAAACTTCAAAGACCTGTCTTTTATTAATAAATCTACCGAGATGGTTGGGAAAATTGTTTTTGCCACCAAGAAAACACAGCGAGAAAGTCTTTTGAAAATTTCAACTAGCAATTAATAACTTCTAACTGTATGAGACGCAATTAATTACTAATCAATGGCTCAACATCATCATCTAGTTGACTTAAAAGTAATTAGTTCAAAACTTGTGAAGTTTATAATATGTTATTACCTACTAGCTGATGCCCGCGACTTCATCCGCGTGGTATAAGTTTTTTATTTCCGTGGGAACTCATTAATTTTCCGGGATAAAAAGTAGCCTGTGTCACTCTCCAGGTTCCTCAACTATACCCATGCCAAAAATCACGTCGATCCGTTGCTCCGTTGCTGCGTAATTGAAGGACACACCAACAAACCAACAAACAAACACACTTGCGCATTTATAATATTACTTAGTATGATGTACTGTAGAGACTTGGAATTAATTCATGAAGTCGTTGCTTGTTACCTACAATAAGTAATTCACCATCAAAATTTAACTGAATCGTCATAACTTAGGCGTCATAACTTAACTAACCCTTTTTTATGGATGTTTTGCTGGCAAGTGGCAATCCTCCGACATGGTTATCGGATACTTTATACCTATGGCTTATCACGGCTTCTTTTTAACCTCTTTTACTTTGTCATTAACAAATTCTTTTTTTGTACTGTGGGCCATGATTGCTGTTTTAGCCTTACATTTTGCTTTACAATCGTGCATTGTCGAGTCAACATCTCCTGAAGATGCTCCGGTGTCGGAGTGAAACGTACGTTGAGAATAATTTGGAAGATTTATGTGGTGTGGTGAATATTGCAAGCTGCAAGTGCAAGATACACTGTACCACATATATTTGCCTATTGTTGCGGATTATAGCAAATTAAATTTCAAGTTCCTTCATAATCATGGACTTCCGCAAAATAACGCCTGCTTCTATCCAATATTTTACATTTTGCTTCTTATTATATTTTAACTTATATTTATATGGTTGATAACCCCTTACAATATCAGGATTAAGGAGCAGAAACAAAAAATATTACATAACCATTTTGCGAACTCCCCCTATGTTAAAAAAATATCACGCAAATCGATCTAGTAATCTCGGAAAATTCGGCCTACGTATCAAAAATATTGATGATATTCCTCTTACTTTAGTGCAAAATCCCCAAAATTCGTTTATTGCTTTTTAATACATTTCTTGCATCCTGGGAAAATGGGAAAATTACACTTTTTCTCTAAAAAAGTAAATCGTATTTTATTAAACTTAAATCAACAAGGAAACAAATTAAGCGTTACGTAAAGACTAAAGATGCAGTGTAGACACTTAAAACTGCTATAAAGTAGCTAAGTATACACCTACTGAACTCAGTAGGTAACAGTGTAAGATGATTTAGGTTGCTAACTAGCAACCTAAATCATCTTAGACTGCGTCATCACTCACCATCCAGGTAATCCATAAAAAATCACGCACAAACTGGTGGCTAAACCCCAGACAAAAAAAAATTCGTAGTGTTTTCGCCCTTTAGATATGTTGTAGGTAACCTATCTCTACCCTAGAATCATCGGCAGAACTAGCTTTGTTCAAAAATTTTAACTTGATAGTCTAATAGTTTTGGTTTACGTATCAGTCTTTAGGTATCTAGAGATTTATGTACATTGCCTCACTAGCAAGGAACTTGGTACAAAGCATATTTAAGATATCTCTGTTATTCCTTGGTTATTCTCCGTAGAGCTCGGGAATTTCGTCACAATCCTAACATAAGCTCAGGGAGCTTCGAATTTCTGAGAATAAACTTTAGAAATTCTAAAAGCAAGGAAAATATTTCCCGAAAAATCTATTTTTTAAATAGAGAAATTTTATTCTAGATTTACTAGTAGATTTTACTATACAGCCACATTTATTTCCATTTATTCCTAAAAATTTCAGAATTACGCGTTCGATTTTTTAAAATTAAAAGCGTCACCTTTACTTTACTTGAGCTTTACGCTGGCTTAATTAATTATTCAATAATTATCTGCACACCTAAAATATTGCCATTAATTAAAAAAAACTTCCGGAAAATAATTACAACACAAAAAAATTACAAAACAATTTTACCTCAAAACATCCGCTCGGTTAGGGCATCCCAAAGTTATGTCCACGCATAAACACACTTGCACAAAACATACCGCCGCATATATGAAAATCCGATGAAAATTTTACGTATTAAACGAACTCGATTTTTCCGACGCGCCGGGACGCAATCCCCTCAGCGGTTGAAGCCTGACTGAGGAAAATTCAAGCGTACTCCGAGAGATATATCGGCGTAGTCACCCCCAAAGAGCACTGGTCCACGCCATCTGCTGAGCCAAAACTTGTGCATTAAACTCTGAAGCAAAAGTTTCAGCACTGAATTCGAACAATAGGAAAGCGGATTTACAACTACAAATTTGTCTTCGTTCTTCAGTGGAAACCACTAATGGAAAAAAATTTAAACAAACTTGTTATAGCGACATTGTTTTGCATACAACTGCGTAGTTGTGTACCTATTCCATGCCTTTATTGGCAAATGTCCTAATGCATATTTACATAGAAATCGTAAACATTTTTACATTATAAAATCTTAAATTTTAGAAGCGGCAGCGTTGCCAAGGAAATGCCTACTTATTATTCAGTAAAAAGTTGTATATTTGAGTACCAAGAAAGTCACTGAAAATTGTGTAAGATATAGATCTTACCATGTAAATGTTTTTGTAAATTAATGAATGAATGAATAATTGAAATTGGGTTCTGTGAATTTCCATTATAACTTTCCAAGAATCTGAGTTAAGTTTACTTAAATAAATACAAATTATTATTATTCCTTGTTGAAAACGCTTAACTTAGTCTGTTTCAATAATAGGATATTATTCAAGGAATATTATCTAAGTTTTTGTTGATTCTCTACGTTAATATTACATATTTTATATTATTTTCTCAATTATTATTTTGAATTTTTCCTTGGCATAATAATGCCTCGGTAATGCAGTGCGTCCGTTATGTTTGCGGAAAATCGTGTGGATGGTTTTCTCGCAATCGTACGGGAGAGAATCGCCTCAACCAAAAGTAGATAGGCTAAAGAGCAGTGCCAATATTATTCTGAAGGGGGTAGCTGATAGACAGGACAGCGCATTCAAAGCCACCCTGGCGCAGTGTTGAGCGCTGTTGTCTTAGCGTGCGGAGGTCCCGAGTTCGATCCCCGGCAGGGTCAATTTAAGAATTTATTATTTTCTGTATTTTCCTTGGTGTGGCCTGGTGGGAGACTTCGGCCGTGGCTAGTTACCACCCTACCGGCAAAGACGTGTCGCCAAGCGATTTAGCGTTCCACTACGATGCTGTGTAGAAACCGATTAGGGGTATGGATTTAATATAACTGCCATGCCACTTACAGGTTATCCCGCTACCATCTTAGACTGCATCTTCACTTACCATCAGGTGAGATCGCAGTCAAGGGATAACTTGTAGTGGAAATAAGAAAAGCACACTGGATATCAGCTTTTATTTTATAAGTATACTAGAGGACGCCCGCGACTTCGTTCGCGTGGCATAAGTTTTTTTAATTCATACAGGCACTCCTTCATTTCCGGGATAAAAAGAAGCCTATGTCACTCTCCAGATCAGACCAGACCAGACTATACCTACCCATGCAAAAAATCACATCGATCCGTTGCTCTGTTGCGGCGTGATTGAAGGACAAACTCTCTATTTAACGTCCTTGGGGATAGAAATTTCAAGACTGTGGAATACGTATTTCATAAATTTAAATCGGAAGCCCAAATACTAAGTTTCAGGGCGATAACTTGAAAAACGACGGACTTTCATTCAAATTTTCAACCCCTATTTAACCCCTTTGGTGGTGAAATTTTTAAATATTTTGACACACGTACTTCTTTATTTTTTACCGATAGCCAAAATACCAAGGTTCGTTGATATAACTTGAGAAATATCTTGAGAAATTAAGGACTTTTTTACATACTTTCATCCCCTATTCCATTCCTTTGGGGTTTGAAATTTCAAAAATGGTGAAGTAGGTACTTACTTCTTCATATCTAACTGAAAGCCCAAATGCTAAGTTTCATAGCTATAACTTGAGAAATTAAGGACTTTCATACAAACTTTCAACCCCAATTTACCCCTTTGAGGGTGGAATTTCGAAAAACTGTGAAATACGTATTTCTTTATTTTTTACCGAAAGCCGAAATACCAAGTTTCGTTGATATAACTTGAGAAATGACGGACTTTCATACAAACTTTAAACCCCTATTTCACCCCCTTAAGGGTGGAATTTTTAATAATCCTTCCTTAGTGAGCGCCTACGTCACAAAAGGAACCTACTGTCAAAATTTCAAGTTTCTAGCCACAGCGGTTTAGGCTGTGCGTTGATATATAAGTCAGTCAGTCAGTCAGTCAGTCAGTCAGGACTTTGAATTTTATATATATAGATTAATAATTATAATACTAACCACAAAAATTAAAATTGTAACACATTAACAAAACCCCAGTGTTCCTCACTGTGATAAGGAGGTTTAATACCTATTTACTGAAAAGGTAGACAATATTCCTAAGAGAATTTTTGAAGAGACAATGTTTAAAGTGTTTAGAAACTTTCTTGGGGATAGAAAAAGTTAACGTCTTTGTTTGTGCGAAGTTTTTAGATGTTTCCATTGAAAATTATCCACCAGAGTTTTGCCTAAAGCAAGTTTTACTTGTATTTTATTTTAGTATTATTTTCATTATGCAAAACTAATATTCTTATTATTCTTACTAGCTGATACCCGCGATTTCGTCCGCGTGGATTGAGGTTTTTATTTCGCGCAGGAACCTTTTAATTTTCCGGGGAAAAAGTAGCCTATGTGTTATTCCAGACTATAATCTGTCTCTGTGCCAAATTTCATCCAGATCCGTTCAGGAGTTCTGGTGTGATTGGGTAACAAACATCCATCCATCCATCCAAACTTTCACAATTTATAATATTATGTATATAATATATACTAGCTGAAGCCCGCGACTTCTTTCGCGTGGATTGAGGTTTTTTGGTTCGCGCGGGAACTCTTTAATATTCCAGACCATATTATATCTCTGTGCCAAATTTCATCCAGATCCGATCAGCCGTTCTGGCGTGATTGGGTAACAAACATCCATCCATCTATCCAAACTTTCGCATTTATAATATTAGTATAGATATTATATAGTACTCGTAGGTATAGATATAGATTCTTATTGAGCTGGCGCTTATTTAGCCCAACGGCTGCCTTGATATTCAACGAAGTAATAGCGCCAGTGTTTTGGGCACCATGCCCATTAACGATCACTTGGATGGTGTGTAATTTTTGTCAATATAATTAGTAATAGTTTTTTCTTATATTTATCTATTCTTTATTTAATTTTTTGTACCCTAATCTATACTAATATTATTAATGCGAAAGTTAGGATGGATGTATGGATGTATGGATGTCTGTTACTCAATCACGCCAGATCAGCTGAACGGATTTGGATGAAATTTGGCACAGAGATAGATTATAGGCTGGAATAACTCTTCCACCTCCCGTTACTCCAGGTCGATTCTGCCACGTACCTGCAAATTATGGAACCAGCTTCCATCTTCTTTGTTCCATCTTGATTATAATATGGGGCTCTTCAAAGGGCAGATAAACAAACATCTCAAAAGCCAGCAACGCATTGGCGGTTCCTTTGGTGCTGCAAATGTTCATGGGCGGCGGTAATCACTTACCATCAGGTGACCCGCCTGCTCGTTTGCTCGCTATATTATTATATACCTATTTAAAAAAAACAGGCTACTTTTTATGCCGGAAAATTAAAGAGTTGCCGCGGGAACCAAGACACCTCAATCCACGCGGACGAAGTCGCGGGCATCAGCTATTTATATAATAAATACAATAGTTACCTCCAATTATTATTATATTTACAAAAATAAGATTAAAATTAGATTGTAAGTACTAACATAGTTATTAAGATTATATTGTTCCTAACACTAAAGTGGACCAGAAATGTTGTCTGATTTAATAAATGAAATTAATTAATTAAGAATACTCGCCGCGCATGGCCAGCGTAGTGACCTATGGCCTAACCTTTCTCATCTTAAAAGGGGTCTTATGCTCAGTAGTAGACCGGTGGATGTTTGAAATGACAAACCCAAGCTAGCGAATAAATAAAGAAATGGTTAAGTTAATTATCTACATTCAAATAACCCTTTCGTTGCGTCCCGGGATCTCCCCCCGGGACCAATCCCCGCCTCCGTGTGTACTCCATTACTTGTTCCCCGGATAATAGGAAAGTGTTGGGTATAGCTTAACTAGCTCCATCTTACTTTCACACCTGCCTAATGAGAGGCGTCCTTTACAAATAATGGTCCACGATGAAAACAAGTAACGTTTTTTTTATCCAAGTTAGTCTTTTACTCTGATCTCACTTGGTGCCAAGTGATGATGCAGTCTGAGATGGTGGCGGGCTAACCTGTTAAGATTATGCCAGTTATAGTAAACCCATAACCCTAAAAGGTTACACGGCTCGTACCGCAACGCTGAATCGCTAGGTGACACGTCTTTGCAGGTAACTTGGCTAGTTACCAGCATCAGGTACACCAGAACAGAAAGAGTTTAAAATAAAAACCGGCCAAGTGCGAGTCGGACTCGCGCACCGAGGATTCCGTACAAACCTGTAGGTATATAAGTAACAGTTATGATATTTTTATTACACTTATCTATTTTAATTTCAATTTAATAAAAGGGGTAGTAAGTTTAAAATTATTAAAAAAATATATTATATGATGTAACTAAAAATTTATGCTTTTCGCAATTTTTCCTTTATCTGTGCTATAAGACGTTGCTTCGTGCCAAATTTCAAGATTCTGAGTTGAAGTACCCTGTAGGTTTTGATTCCCTTGCGAGTGTCGAAAATTTGCAGCATAAACGGCTGTATCTTATAATTGCGTTGGCTTAGAAGTTTGATTTATTTACAGCTCTAAGGGACAGTAGACCTAGGAGTATTTGATATGAATTTCAGCTTGATGCATGCTTTCCTAAGAAGAACGGTCTTGACAGACAGACAGACGAACAACAAAGTGATCCTATAAGGGTTCCGTTTTTTCCTTTTGAGGTACGGAACCCTAAAAAGTAATTAATAAATTGACCCTGCCGGGTATCGAACCTAGGACCGCACGCTTACAAGAACACAACACTTACCACTTCGTCTGGCACTAGGGAGGTCGTCAAAACGTAGGTATTGGAAGTTCGACGGATACGTATAGACGGCGCCAATCATATAGTCAAGCCTGAAGTTGACCGCAAGGCGCGTCGCAATAGTTTCTTTAGCGCCTATAAAAAAAAAATAGTATGTAGCGTCGACGGTACGTTGACATCGACAGTTTGTGTGAGACCTGCCGAGCGATCGCGTAACTTCTGCATCAATCATTGTTACAGTATCAATTGTTGTAATTGGCTGAATTTATGGCATTCTTGCTGCGTCAATGGATTATGTCCAATAGTGGAAGAGTGTTAACCAATCAGAGGTGATTGCGATGTATCAATGATTGATGCAGAAGTTACGCGATCGCTCGGCTGCGCATACAAGCACTCGCACCTCAGCTCAGAGACGGCGAAGTATACGAAGTAATTGTCTTACCTGTTTTTAATTTAAACGTCTAGGGTGGAGAATATCCTTCCGGCTTCCTTTAACCCTTCCATTTATAATCTTTATACCTTTAAATTGAGAATAAATAGGCATCTTCTAGACAAGTGGGCTGTATTACCACTTGCAAGATATTTAAATGCGAAAAATATTCGGGAAGCATTACTGAAATTTCTCAATTTAATGTTCTCAAAGATGTGTGAAGTCTGATGTGTAAATTATGTTGCCCTAAATGGGGATAACTCTTTATCAAACTTAACAACGCGCTTCTAGTATGGAAATTCATAGTTGTGACGTCATTAAATTCAGCGAACTTTTTTTTCTTCAATGTATAGTTTAAAATGTCAAATTAAAAACTAACCGAGGGTGTGAATTTTAGGTCTTTTGGAAGACCCTTTATTTAGTCATCAGTAAGAAATAATTTATTTTTTATTTAGGCATCATCATGTGAAAGAGTACAAGGACTCAAGTTTGTTTATTAATTAATTAGTATAGAAACATACACCAAGTACTACAACGTCTAAAACTATATAATATGAGAAATATAATCTAAAAAGGAGCAAGCAAATTCTAATAAGGTTCATCATAATAGTATTAATCTGGTATCCGTACAATTATATTGTATGGAGTACGTACAAAGGCTGGCTTTATTCCCCGATGAACAATTTCGGATACGCTTCGCAAGTAATTGACTTTTGAACGCTTAAACTTATCTCGTCGCAGAATTCATGATTTAATAATGAATTACAAACGTACCTACTATTACCTATTCTGTGGTAGTACCTTAAAAAGCGGCTCTATTCTCTGAAAAAATATTATTAATTAATTTGGCTTAAGTAGCACAATTCACATATTTATTTATTTTTATTTTTATTATTTTTGTACAAAATATTGTCTTAAAATTAATAGAAAAAAGTGGACAAAGGTAAAGCTTATCTCTAAAAAGTAATCTCTTCCAGCCTTCCTTGAAAGTGAGTAGGTAATATTTGTAATTGATTGAAATTAATAGTAGATTAGTAGCCAAGGGTTGTAAGGCATCAATTGCAGCCCGAGATATTTAGGCGCACGAGCGCAGGGAGGGCGCCTATAGTTCGAGGGTGCAATTGATGCTTACACCCGAGCTAACTACTCTGCTTTACATCTCGATTGTGAGGTAAAGTAGGTCCTTATTACCCCAAATGGAGCTTGTAGGTGACCAATTAGCGCTCGAGGGTAATAATGTAGAGCTAGAAAAGCCCTAGGGCGGTAAGTAATTAAAAAAAAAACTCTTCACTCTTTCAAAAAGTTCGCGTACATCTAACCATCATACTTTTTTTAATTACTTACCGCCCTAGGGCTTTTCTAGCTACATTATTACCCCAGAGCGCTAATTGGTCACCTACAAGCTCCATTTGGGGGTAATAAGGACCTACTTACCGAATATGAGAGATGTAAAATGTTATATTATTAATATTATAAATTAATGGTAGACTCACTCGACGATTCAAAAGCACTTGTAAAAGTTTATTTGAATAAAAAAACATTTGAATTCGAATTTGAATTTGAAAGTGTTTCTGTCTGTCTGTCTATTTATATATCTGCTACGCTTTCACCCATCACTGCAATCTTACGGAGTTAGTTTGCATCGGGAGAAGGACATAGGCTACTTTTTATCCCGAACAAATCATAGAGTTCCCGCGAGAATTTCAAAAACCTAATTCTACATGTACAAAGTCAAGGGCATCGCCTGACTAAAAAAATGTATGCTATACTTATTCTACTCATATTAAAAATGTGAAATTTTGGATGTTTGTAAATTTGAATTTTTATAATTTGTTGATAAAGCGGCCAATAGAAATGCATACTGTGTGAAAATTTCAATTGGAATAGGGGAGTTCCCGAGAAACTGCTCGCTGACAGAGAGACGAACGGAAGGACGGATGACAGCGTAGGCTTAGTAATAGGGTCTCGTTACACCCTTTGGGTATGGAACCTTAAAAAACCGTATACATTAAAATGAAGTGGCTACAACTCTCCGTCACTCGTCACGTCTTGTCTCCACTCACTAGCCCTAACTCAGTAACGCGCCTGACATGCAAAGGAACCTATATAAAAGTAATGATTTAAGCGCTCAGAGTCAATTACTTTTAAAACCCGCTTAGCGTATCCGGAATCGGTCCCGCGAGACTAATCGCCCCGTTAGAGCAACGGAGTGTGTGAGCTTTAGACTTTATTTATGAATTGGAGCCATCCGTGAAAGAATAGTTATTTGTTATACAAGAGTGAAAAGTTGTTTTTTAACCGCGTGCTCAATTTTGATGACCGAGCAAGCGAAGGATTCTAAAATTAAAATCCTGAGCGTCAGCGAGGGAATCAAAAGAGCACGAGGTGAAAAATCTTTTCACTCGAGTGCAACACGTAACTTTTCATCCCACCTCAGCGAGGAAATGACTAAATGCAAAAAAAATCACAAGATTAAATTCAATTCTGTTAATTTCTTCGTCACTAGAATCACTCATTTTAGGTTTTTCACTTATTTTCAAATTTCTTGTTTTTAATCGGTTTTAATTTTTCACTTATTTTAAATTTTCTTGTTTTTAATCGGTTTTAATTTTAAACAATATGACGTGAAAGAAAATGGTGCGCGCAAAGCAAATTAAAAAAGTACACCAAGAAGGTTACGAGTGTGAGTTTTTAACAAATTAAAAACGATTGTATGGAAATTCGGCACCACAGAGGTACAAGTAAATAGGTTTTAATGATGTTTTGAATTCACAAACTTCATAGACGAGTGATATTTACTAACGTGCACACGATGTTCTAAATTCAATTTACTTTATCCTCTAGAGGATAATAACGGCTTTTACCATCAGATATCGAAGAATAAAAATACTCTTTCCGAGATGGTGGGATGAAAAAGAATTTTAATCTTTAAGTATTGACCGATACTTGAGAACCTGCACCTAACTAGTGTCACCGCACTCGGTCTGCGCTGGCCCTAACTCAGTAACGAGCCTGACATACAACGGAAAGTATATAAAAGTAAATGACTTAAGCGCTCAGAGTCAATTACTTTTAAAACCCGCTTAGCGTATCCGGAATCGGTCCCGCGAGACTAATCGCCCCGCTAGAGCAACGGACTGTGTGAGCTTTAGACTTTACTCTTGAATTGATGCCATCCGTGATAGAAAAGCACTTTAAGGCTACATTTAAATTATTTTTTTAATTAAAAAAGTCCTTATCGTCAACCGATAAAAGGCCGCTGCGAAGAGGTAGGTATAACATAGAGGTATCTTGAGTCATTGGAACACCTTGGTCATGTAAAATGTGAGCTTCAAGTACCATCTAGTAAAGTAAATATTTTATTTTATAAATATGGTTCAGACAATATTATCTAGGTGTTATTAGATTAATAAGTACAAGCATATTTTATCGTTACCGACGTCCAAATATTGATTAATATAATCTTAGTAATATGCTCTAGGTCCAGGCTTCAAGCTTCGATGTAAAGCTGAATAATTGTAGCTGTTTTGAGTAGACACTGTGTGGTTTCTACTTGAATATTCCTAATTCCTATATCCGATTTAAGGTCTAGCCCCACTTGGGATGCACGAAGCAGCGCGGCACGAAGCGGCGCGGCACGTAGCGTCGCGCAGTGCATTTGCTTGCCGCGTCGCTTAAATGGGCCCAGCCCCATACAAACTCATACAAAGAATATTTGCCGCTACGTGCCGCACCGCTCCGTGCATCCCAAGTGGAGCTAGACCTTAAATCTGCCACAGGCATTAGGCATATTTAAGTAGAAACCACGCATTTCTAGTGGAGCTATACCTTTATATACCTCAGTTTCTACACGGAATGCCGTGTAGAATGGTACCGAACAATGTAGATGGTAGATGGTGGTAGAATGGTTCGGTACAATTGTACCGAAAGACAATCGCTAGGCGTTTTTCATTTACAACCGTGTTCGTATATTACAAAACCGCGCGAAAATATTTCGCCGTACGCTCGTAAAGTCGCTTTCCTTTTAAAATTCCTCCGTAAATCATCTTGTCCCAATTTTAAGGAGCAATTTCGCGGCTTTTCCGGACAAACCGAAATTCTACAGCTCGACTTTCAAAAGACTTTTTGCGAATGAAGATTAGAGGAAATTCGATGGGTATTAATAAAATAGAGCCTTGTTCCTCTTTGGCTCGATCCGGAGACGAAGACGGGCATTGAATTCTCGGTAATTGATTGAGAAATCTCTCATAGATATACAATTATTTATACAAATTCATTCTAGACGTTTTCGGAGTCTACGCCTTGACATTTATTTGATTTCAGTGATAAATTGAATTGTCTACTCGAATTGTGATAAAACTAGATTTTATTAATATTTGTTCTGCTTATTATTATGATTTAATTAAATAATCGCTATAGTTAACAGCTTTTCCGCTCAAATTTACCGATTTTGATAAAACTTTTATTAAATTCCGTCTCTGAATAAAACTCTCGATTTGTTATAATATCCATCTCTCTCTGCGTCGTATTCCTCATTACTGAGGATCGTGACAACTCTACATTAATCACATAATGGTAGAAGTTTTCTTGGGATAATAATGCGGTTCTGCATTCGACTCAACTAAGAGTATATATTTCAACTCTTAGGTTTTTGTAACGATTATTACCAGACATTAATGATAATAACCGGGACCGACAGCTTAAAGTGTTCTCCGAGGCGTGAAGGATACGAAAAACTTGAACCTCCAAATTCGGTCACCCATCCAGTTCCTGACTTGGTCAACGTTGCTTAACAACCGCAAACGACTGATATACGTGTCACAACTAGGCCACTCGTCCCTCTATATAATATCTTTGAGCCCGTCCAAATATGACTTAGCCCTAAAATACGTTGACTATTACAATGTTTCCTCAAAGGTAATTCTGATTTGTTTGTTTATTTTCGCGATGGGCGGATTGAGTAATGTTATCCCTGGTTTTTATTGCCGTAATCTTTCTTAATCTTTATCTTCGTTTATGGAGGCTATGGGATGGTGAAAGTATTTTTTGATTACGTAGTTACGTTTACGGAACATTAATTGTGCGAAAACTGTTAGGAGTTATTTATAGTATGAAAATTTAATTGTTTTTTTTTCTTTATTCAAAATAAAAGTGGAATTGTTACAAAAATCACACCAATGTTTATAGAATTAAAGCAACTATATACAATAACGACAGAGTACAATGAAACATAAGTCCTACATCCATACTAAATTATAAAAGCGAAAGTGTCTGTCTGTCTGTCTGTCAGCCTGTCTGTCAGTATGCTACAATTTCACGGCCCATCCGTTCAACCGATTTTTTTGAAATTTAGTACATGGAGGCATAGTAACGACGGTTTAACGTGCTTTCCGAGGCACGAGGGTGACACACCGCCAACCTCCTAACTCCGGGCTAGTACTGAGAATTTCTTGTTAGAAAACCCCAATACTTGAAATGGCCCGATCCGGGACTCGAACCCGGGACCTCGTCGGCCGCAGTCGGACATGCTAGCCACTAGACCAACGAGGCAGTTACCAAGGACATACATAAGTACCTACCTTGGTATTTATTCCAAGAATAATATTTAGTCTAAAACTCGGTGTAGAATTTATGATGCGTATATATTATGCGTCGCCTCGCGTGTAGTTCTGACTGTCAAACTTCGCGCACTAAAGTGACTTGAACAACTGTTTAAACTTACTTTAGGGGTTGGCGCTTTTGAATAATAAAAATATTTTATTCTCTTGTGAAACTAGAACATTTTTATAATATTTATTTCCATGTATTATAGTTAAACTAGCTGAGTCATCCGCGTGGTTTGTTTTTTTTAACTAGCTGATGCCCGCTACTTCGTCTGCGTGGTTTAAGTTTTTTGATTCCAGCGGGAACTCTTTAATTTTCCGGGATAAATAGCCAATAGTAGCCAATGTCACCCTCCGGGTCCTTAACTATATCCATGCCAAAAATCACGTTGATCCGTTGCTCCGTTGCGGCGTGATTCTAGGACAAACCAACAAACAAACACACTTTGGCACTTATAATATTAGTATGAAGTATGATTCCCGTGGGAACTCCTTAATTTTCCGGAATTAAAAGTAGCCTATGTCCTTCGCCGGGACAAAATGAAAAACTTGGGCGTAACAAACAAATAAACAAATTTCCATTTGCATTTATAATATTAGTTAGGATTTTATTTTTCACGACCTTTACCACTATCAGTAGTATTGATTTATACGATATAAGAATATTCGTTCATTCATTTCATAAGAAATCTACCAACTGTGATTTAGTCTATTACTAATTAATTGGGAATGCGAAAGTTTGTCTGTCTTTCTGATTACCTTTTGACGGCCTATTCGCAGGAAATTTCGTACAGTCTTCTTTACCTACAAATTTCGTCAATATTTGTTAATTAGCGAATTAATCATCAAAATAGGTAAAAGACATACCTACTCGTTAGACAGACAGATACACTTTCGTATTTTTAGGAGTGATTGTTTTTATTCTCGCAGGTAGGTACTATTTAATTTTCCTTCATTCATCAAAACCGGTTGAAAAGATGGACCGTGAAAGCGTAGCAGACAGATAGACGGGCACACTTTCGCATTAACAATATTAATAGCATGGATTTTATTTGTTTCAATATGACTGTTAAGCAAGAATAAGGTCAAACTATTTGTGTCCGTGCCATGCCCCTATGTTTTTTAAATTCATGTGACCTTATAATATAATCTGCAAACTATCTATAGTGAGACTAAGCTATATAAAACTAAGAAATAAATTAAAATTAAAAACTAATTAAAAATTGTACACTTCAATTTTATTTGCTTTGGTCTCATCTAAAATTCTACATCAATGTTTGGTCTATAATAATTACTTAATTGAGTAACGCACTCTATCTACTACGATACTATATACCAATACAGATAACGATTTGAATATAAAAGGTAATCAAATAAAAAAATACTGATTGCTCGTCCATCAGTCCATTAAAAAAACAGCAACAGAATAGTAAATTTTTAGAATTTCCATTAATAAGTGGTGCTCCAATAACTGCAATCGGAAAGTTTATTATAAAATAGGCACGGAACCCTCGTTAAACTATTACGAACTTTACACAAGAGTGTTTTAATGAAACGGGAAAAAAGTTTTTTTCCAATATTAAAGAGCACGAATTTTGTAACATTGTGTTGAGAAATTGCTCCTTCAATGCTTTTTTATAGTAATAGTAGCCGGTGATTTTGTCCGCGTCCAATAACTTTCCCACGGAATTTCGGAATACTTACCCAATTTTTTTTTCTTTAAAAGTTTTAGCTTTTCGGTACACTATTTGTTCGCAACTTTACCGAAAATATACCTGTATACTTAGTACGTGTTTCAAATATCGAAAACGTTGATAGATTTCGCGGGGTCGCACCAAAAATCTCGTCAGATTTAAATCGATCTAATAGATCGACATTGCGACCATTAAAGTCCATTAAAGTCATGGTTTTATGTTGCATTCTTCTAGCCACTGTATCACTGGCGAGGCCCACTTTATGACTGTTCTGTAGGCCCATTCTATTATTCTTTCTGTAGTTCAGTTCTGTGTTTTAACACTTACCGATTTTCTTTTCGGAATGGGGCTCTTATTTTAGAAATCTAAAAAGCTGATTGTACTGAACCAAACTATAAAACAAGAAACATTGGTTTCATTTTACTCTGAAAGTTTTTCATCATTCGAAGTACCTATATAAACATTTTTGAAAGATGAGAATTGGTGATTCTGCAAACTCGTGCTAAAGCTTCTGCATACGAGTATGTGATTTAGCGAAAAGTGCGCAAACGGACAAAGTTGACGAAACTTTTAATAGGCGCCCGTCAAACGCCGCGAACTTTCGCGATCGTTATTGTCGCCTCCTAGCGTTTTCCTCCCTTCAAATATTTTGACAAGGAACCGAGCTATATAATCATCGGGCTCAAAAAAAAAGTGTGATTTAAGGGACACTTTTTCGGAGTTCCGAAGTGAAACACCTTTGCAGTTCTATGTAGGTAAGATTCGAAGGAGCTGGCTATAACTTTTAAATAATCAACTGTGACACTGGTTCAAATTCTAAAAAACGAAAAAGATCCATTTTAGGTACTCTGAAAGTTTGTCGAAACTCAAAGCATATCAACGTTTTCGAAAGATGAGAAATGGTGATTCTGCACACTCGTGCTAAAGCTTCTGCATACGAGTATGTGATTTAGCGAAAAGTGCGCAAACGGACAAAGTTGCCGAAACTTTTAATAGGCGCCCGTCAAACGCCGCCTACTTTGGGGAACGTTATTATCGTCTCCTGGCGTTTTCCTCCCTTTAAATATTTTGACGAAGAGCGACCTATAATCTTCGGGATTAAAGAATAAGTGTAACTTAAGTATCACTTTTTAAGGGTTCCGTACTAAAACATCAATAGTTATAACCAATCCCTCAGTATATCTGCATGTCCAAGCTATTTTAAAACTATTGTAACGTTAAGACCACCCCTGTATATGTGTATTAATTAAAAAACTGTACCTAACCCGACTACGGAAGAAATTCAGACACCCCCACTTTTTGAATGTAACATCCGTCATTTCGGTTATGTTAGTGTACAATGAAGCCTATGTTACCGCAACATAATACCAAATCGATTGACACTTCATTACATAAATACAAACATACATACGTACATACATAATTATAGCTGAAATCATAAACTATCCTTCTGAGAGACCTTTTTACCCAAAGTAAAAAGGTCTTTTTTTATTTATTTGGTTAGCACATGAAAAGGAAGAGCCGAAAAGTAAAATTTGGCTTTGAACAAAATACTCTACGATCAAGACCAAGCATCATCTAGACTCCTAGAGTAATCATAAAACTCAAAATCGCCAATAACTAAGATACAAAGTTCTTCATTTCGAGTGTCGTAATTTAATATCCATACTTCTAAATAACTATAATTGCGAAAGTGTCTATCTGCTACGCGATTTTGATGAAATTTGATATAGAGATAGATTGTATACTTGGACGAATTAAACACACGTTGCATCTTGGGAACGACATAGGCTACTTTTTGTTCCGGGAAATTAAACAGTTACCACGGGAATAAAAAAACAGCAAAGTCGCGGCCATCATCTAGTTATCTTGCTGATGCCCGCGACTTCGTCCGCGTGGATCGAGGTTTTTCGGTTCCCGCGGGAACTCCTTAATTTTCCGGGATAAAAAGTAGCCTATGTGTTATTCCAGACTATAATCTATCTCTGTGCCAAATTTCATCCAGATCCGTTCAGCCGTTGGGGCGTGATTGAGTAACAAACATCCATACATCCATACATCCATCCAAACTTTTGCATTTATAATATTTATTTGACTAGCTAATGCCCGCGACTTCGTCCGCGTGGTTTACGTTTTTTGATTCCCGCGGGAACTCCTTAATTTTCCAGGATAAAAAGTAACCTAAGTCACCCTCCAGGTCCTCAACTATACCCATGCCAAAAATCACGTCGGTCCCTTGCTCCGTTGCGGAGTGATTGAAGGACAAACCAACAAACCAACAAACCAATAAACCAACAAACAAACACACTTTCGCATTTATAATATTAGTATGAAGTATGATATGATTTGTATCTCTTTGAAGTAGTTTGTATTCTCAAGGGATGTCGCCCTTTGACGATTCTTTGATACAAAGAGTATAATAATATGTAATAATAATAAGTAATCGACGATCGTCAGCTATTTCAAACTGAGCCACAAAAACTCGTCTAGACGTTATCTGTCGCATCAGACTTATTTATGTCTAGACTTTGGCCTCTTTGACAAAATTATCATAATGTTAGAATTAATTTAGTTTATTCATAACAAAAATCCAGAATACTAAAGGATGCCTGATTTACAAAATCTTAATCCACGCTACTTTTCCCCGTGGATTTAAGATGAACAGACAGATGGATAGACACACATACAGACGGACAAAAATTTAAAAAAAAAGTTTTAGGCTTTGTATCATACTTTTAATATTATAAATACAAAAGTGTGTTTGTTTGTGCGCAACGAAGCAACGACGAAGGATCGACGTGATTTTTGGCATGGGTATAGTTGAGGACCTGGAGAGTGACATATGCTACTTATTATCCCGGAAAATTAAGGAGTTCCCCCGGGAATCAAAAAAAACTTAAACCACGCTGACGAAGTCGCCGGCATCAGCTAGTCGATTATAAAACTTCCTCTACTTATTTAAAATTTTCAAAAAATACTGTATTCATTTCAATGTAACTACAGGAATCGTGCATTTGGGTACAGTTTTATTTTAGGTATAAACTATAAAGAAATCGTAGAAAAGCTCTTTATATGGCGTAAAAAATAATAATCAAAACCATCAAATAAACCTGTTGTTCCTTATAACACAAATTCTTTCATCACCGGTTAAACATAGACAGTGTTTGAAGGGACCAAAATTATCCTGTTTCTTCGCGGGCGGCCATTTGCAATTCAAATGTGACGACATCTTGTCCCAAGTTGTCGCTGTTTCGTAAGCTCCCGTCACCGATCAAATCTCGATGTTTGATTTTGATGACGAACTCCTAACTCGTTAAAGTAGTTAGTTATTATGTTAGAGGTGTAAGTTCCTAACAAGTTTTGAGATGTTACAGCAGTCAAGGTTGGAAGGTAATATGTCTCAAATCATACCAATATTATAAATGCGAAAGTGTGTTTGTTTGTTGGTTTATTGGTTTGTTGGTTTGTCCTTCAATCACGCTGCAACGGAGCAACGGATCGACGTGATTTTTGGCATGGGTACCTATAGTTGAGGACCTGGAGTGACATAGGCTACTTTTTGTCCCGAAAAATTGAGGAGTTCCCGCGGGAATCAAAAAACTAAAACCACGCGGACGAAGTCGCGGGCATCAGCTAGTTATATAATAAGTACCGAAGGCCTATCGTTATAGTAGTTTTAAATTTCTTTTTGATTATAGCAATCGAAACGAGAGAGTGACGACCTCCGTGGCGCAGTGTTGAGCGCTGTGCCTTAACATGCGGAGGTCCCGGGTTCGATCCCCGGCAGGGTTTGGAAATTTATAATCTCTGAATTTTCCCTGGTATGGCCTGGTGGGAGGCTTCGGCCGTGGCTAGTTTCCCCCCAAGCGATTTAGCGTTCCGGTACGATGCCGTGTAGAAACCGAATAGGGATATGGGTTAAATATAACTACCATGCCCCTAACAGGTTAGCCCGCTGCCTCTTAGACTGCATTATCACTTACCATCAGGTGAGATCGCAGTCAAGGGATTTTGATCGCTTGTAGTGGATTAAAAAAAAATGATACCCGCGTCCACGTGGATTAAAGTTTATAATTCCTGCAACAATGCATTGATTTTTTGAATTAGATAGGTACCTAAGTACACGCTGTCTCAATCCCAAACAACCAAATCGGTTTTCATTGTGGCGTGAAAGAGTAACAAACATCAAAACCTTCACATTTTAAATGTAAGTAAGATACTAATACCAAAAATATAAATAACAAACATATATAATAGGAGCTTCTATGATGTATTTTATTTTTGAAAATGAGTAAAACGAAAACTTATCGATGAACTTACTTGATTAAGGTAATGAAGTAGTTTCGATAAGGAGACGTGAGCGTAATTCCGTCTTTGTACGGCCAGGCTAGCTCATGAATGAACAAGATATCTCAAGTTCAGACAAGATGCTGGTAGGTATCTGAATTGCAAATGGCCGCTCTCGAAGAAAACAAGACAATTAATTTAGGAATAACGTGGATGCTTCATCAGTAAAGTGACTTATGGTTGCTGGATTGCAACTTTTTGTCGGAGTTTTGCCACGGTTTTTATTCAATTTTATTCGAAGATTAGCTTTTCCCGTTTCGCTCACTTTATGTCGATATAGATTTTCGTACAAATTTCAAACCCCCATTTTTTAATCTGCTGTTTGGACGCTAACTATGGGCCTTATAAGAAAGCTCAGGGTCATTCAGCGGGCGATGGAGAGAGCAATGCTCGGGGTTTCTTTGCGCGATCAAATCAGAAATGAGGAGATCCGCAGAAGAACTAAAAGAACCGACATTGCTCGACGTGTTGCGAGGCTGAAGTGGCAATGGGCGGGGCACATAGTTAAAAGAACCGATAGACGTTGGGGTCCCAAAGTGCTGGAGTGGCGACCACGCACTGGAAAGCGCAGCGTTGGCAGACCCCCTACTCGCTGGACGGACGACATCAGGAGAGTCGCAGGGAGCCGCTGGATCCAGGCGGCGCAAGACCGCGGCGTGTGGAAATCCCTGCAAGAGGCCTATGTCCAGCAGTGGACGTCTATCGGTTGAGGATGATGATGATGATGATGATTTTTTAATCCTTTTTTAGCGGATGCCTACGTCATAAAAGCTATATGTATGCCAAATTTTAGCCCGATCCGTACAGTAGTTTGAGCTGTGCCATGATAGATCAGTCAGGCAGTCATTCACCTTTTCCTTATTATTTAGATACTTTAATTATTTTTGTGTTATTTTAAGTACAGAAGGTTGATGCGCATGTTTATGCGTTGAGAGTTTTTTTAAATTCTACCATGAATAAGCCCTTGACTGCGATCTCAATGCAAAAATGCGTAAGTGATGACTGATGATGTAGTCTAAGATGGTAGCGGGCTAACCTGTAAAGGGTTTGGCAGTTATTATTAACCCATATCCCTACTCAGTTTCTACACGACATTAAACCGCAACGCTAAATCGCTTGGCGGCACGTGTTTGACACCAGACCAGACCAGAGAAAATTCCGAATTTATAAATTCCCAATTGAGCCTGCCAGGGAATGAACCCGGGACCTCCTACTAATAGCGCACACCACTGCGCCAAGCAGGTCGTCAAAAGGGTTTGGAAAGCTAAATCTGACCAGTGGGGTAAACTTTACAAGTTCGGTCAAGATGGCGCTAGCATTTGCATTGCAAATGGCCGGCCACAAAGAAAACTACATAATTAATTTCGAAACAGCGTTATTATTTTTTAATTAGCGAAGAAAAATATGCTCCGTTGCTAAGATTGCCTTTTTGCTAGCTTATTTGCTTTTTTTTCGCTTTTTATTTATGTCTGGCTTTTCAGGAAAATTGTGCATAAATCCTATCCAGAATTTTCGAATCCAAGAACCTACCAATGTCTTACTACGAGTTAGTTTATCTCCAACTAGCTGATGCCCGCGACTTCGTCTGCGTCAATTGAGGTTTTTTGGTTCCCGCGGGAACTCCTTAATTTTCCGGGATAAAAAGTAGTCTATGTGTGATTCCAGACTATAATCTATCTCTGTGCCAAATTTTATCAAGATCCGTTATTGAGTAACAAACATCCATCCATACCATCTATCCATCCATCCATCCTAACTTTCGCATTTATAATATTACTAGATGATGCCCGCGACTTCGTCCGCGATCAAGGTTTTTTGATTCCCGCGGGCACTCCTTAATTTTCCGAGATATAACCTACCTCTATATACCAAATTTCAGCAAAATCGGTTGAAAAGATGGGCCGGGAAAGCGTAGCAGACAGACAGACAGACAGACACACTTTCGCATTTATAATATTAGTATGAATATAAGTATAAATTTTGATTAGAAATTCAATTGTGTAAGAACATCGTATTAAATTGTCAGCATAAAACTTATAGTCACAGATTAGTAATAGTTACATGGTACCGTTTTTCAAAAGGCTTGTCGTTAGTAGAAAGTTTTCCAATAACAAGCATCTATGAACCCATTAAATAGTTCAATTTTCTTACACAGTTCCACTACAAATCAGTGCAACCCCTACAGTCAAATTATATAGACCTAGAGCAACCACCCAATTTCTTGCTGGCTCTTCTCGGTAGGAATGGCATTCAGAACCAGCGGTACTCGACGATTCAAAAGCAAATGTATAAAAGTCCTACCTATTGGAATAAAAACATTTGAATTTGAATTTTTGACGACCTCCGTGGCGCAGTGTTAAGCGCTGTTGTCTTAACATGTAGAGGTCCCGGGTACGATCCCCGGCAGGGTCAATAATTTGGAAGATTATAATTTCTGAATTTTCCCTGGTCTGGCCAGGTGGGAGGCTTCGGCCGTGGCTAGTTACCACCCTACCGGCAAAGACGTGCCGCCAAGCGATTTAGCGTTCCGGTACGATGCCGTAGAAACCGAATAGAGGTATGGGTTTAATATAACTGCCATGCCCCTAACAGCCATCGTCACTTACCATCAGGTGAGATCGCAGTCAAGGGCTGACTTACAGTGGATAAAAAAAAAAGGAAAAATTCCTCGTTGACCGATTACATGAACTATCTCTTTAGGCTAATTTTTCTGGATATAGCTGCTCTATTGTTATCTTACAACTCTCTGGCTAGACCTATCAGATCAGTTGAGTGAGGTGGTTGAAAGCTCATGAATCAATGACAAGTTTAGACAAGATGCGGCCGCCATTTGAATTGCAAATGGTTGCTTACGAAGAAAACAAGACAATTAATTTCGAAACAGTGCCTTTGAGGCCCAGTAGTATTTGCAAAGTCAGGGTTTTGAATTATAGCCTACCCACAGAAAAATCTTACATAGTAATAATAAAATTCGAAGCCATGTAGACGTTTTGACGACCTCCGTGGCGCAGTGTTGAGCGCTGTTGCCTTAACGTGCGGAGGTCCCGGGTTTGAATCCCGGCAGGGTTTGGAAATTTATAATTTCTGAATTTTCCCTGGGCCTGGTAGGACCTGGTAGGCTTTGACCGTGGCTAGTTACCACCCTACCGGCAAAAACGTGCCGCCAAGCGGTTTAGCGTTCCGGTACGATGTCGTGTAGAAACTGAATAGGGGTGTAGGTTTAATATAACTGCCATGCTAGCAGATTAATTAGCCCGCTACCATCTTAGACTGCATCATCACTTACCATCAGGTGAGATCGCAGTCAAGGGCTAACTTGTAGTGGATAAAAAACGTGGAAAGATAACAGCTCAGTGCATAAGGTGAAAACACAATACGGTCAAAAAAAATTGACTGGACTTTTCACTTTTTTCAAATTCACATGTAAGCTGCCTAGACTACCGCGATAGGACGAAACGTGACTCCCATACGGGAGACGGTTTCGCCGGTTTGGTTTCGCGTGGACGTTTTGTCCTGTCCTTTAAGTAATACCACTTGCTTTGACGGTGAAGGAAAATAACGTTAGGTAAGCTGGATGCTTGATGGTGCTGCCACACTGCAGTAATAAAATGTTTTAAAACATTAATTACTGATATTGTAACATTTACTAATTCCCGTACAATACTTAGGTTCACAGAAGAACAAAGGTTCACTTATATGAGAACTTACAATTTTCTATGCACATTAATGCTTAGAGAGTAAAAGGTGACCTGATACAGAAATTACTAACTACAAACTAATCAAAATGCTTGAGTAATTTTTTCTTGAAACTTACGAAGGATTTTTCACTAAAAATTTATTTTAGTGCTCCCTCAAACTGTATAGTTTTTGCACCTTAACGTTTAGTCCTAGCTTTTGATAATTGTAATTTATAATTATTCGTGTACAATATTTATGTGAATTAGTTTTAAAAGTAATTTGTGTGTGTGTACTTTTGTCATAAAATGTTAGTTAATGTTCAGTAAAGTTTTAAAGCATTTTTTTACAACTGCAGTGTGGCAACTCCGTGAGATTTCTCCATAATATTCTCCAAGGGATCGAAAAATACCTACTAGTTCCAAATAATTTTAAATGTTTAAATTTGCCGATTTTTCAATGAATGTTATGCCACAAAAATAAAAAATTTTCAAAAAAAAAATAAAAACCGACTTCAAAAACCACAAACACTAAAAAGTAAAAAATAATTTAATTTATTATGTATACTTACAAGAGTTAATTTAGTTCTATAATAACATTTTTTGGAGTCGGTACCAATTAGCCGCATGAACCGTCTACCTACTCTTCATTATTGTTGACGTGACTCCACATTGGCACCGACTCCAAAGAATGTTATTATAGAACTAAATTAACTCTTGTAAGTATACATAATAAATTAAATTATTTTTTACTTTTTAGTGTTTGTGGTTTTTGAAGTCGGTTTTTATTTATTTTTTTGAAAATTTTTTATTTCACAATTTTTAGTGGCCCCCACTGTTTTAAAATACAGGATGTCACCAGAACGAGATATGCTATGCATGGTTAAAACATACTGTTTACAAGACTATCACACTGATCGCGAGCAATTTACTCTTATCCATGAGGAGTTCCGTTCTCCATCTCCGGAGATATTCATCAGATCTTCACCAAATTGAATTGGGACCACACGGGAAGCACCAGCTTTCAAATAAAAAAAGAATCATCCAAATCGGTCCACCCAGTCAAAAGTTCTGAGGTAACAAACATAAAAAAAAAAAATAAAAAAAAAAATAAAAAAAAAAAATACAGTCGAATTGAGAACCTCCTCCTTTTTTTGAAGTCGGTTAAAAAATACTCCTTTATGGACACAAATCTATTTTTATTTTCTCTAAATAATTTTTTTCTTCTCTTTTCTTTGCCGAATCCAGGTAATTATTTACTGTAGATAACTTTAACAAAACATCTTGATAAAAAGAAATGTCTCCCTGATCTCAGAGACGCGCGTAGGAGTAATATACGTAGGAGGGAACCTGAAAAAGCAAAAAATTATTTGTATTTCATTAAAAGAATGTTTTACAAAGTTTACGAATCGACGAGGCTCTCTTAAATAAAATACTCAGAAATATATTTTTTTATGTAGATACTAGACGTGGCTTTTATTATTATGGCGTGGATTTTGTTTTTGCATTGTTTTTCGGCACACAAAAGTAGGTAATATGTCACTCTGCAGGTCTTTGATCCATGCAAAAAATTACTAATTAATTTCATAATCGTTTGACAGTTACATTGGATTGAGGTTTTTTGGTTCCCGCGGGAACTCTTTAATTTTCCGGGATAAAAAGTAACCTATTAATCTATCTCTGTGCCAAATTTTATCCAGATCCGCTTAGCCGTTCTAACGTGATTGTGTACCTAAGAAACATCCATTTGAAGTTTTTTGTTCCCCGCGGGAACTCTTAATTTTTTTTTATATAAACCTTGTCCTGGCTATAATGAACACTAAAAAAAACAATTATCCAATTTGTACAGTCGTTCGGAAGTTATGCGCTTAGCAACATTCATTTTTATTTATATAGATTTACTAGCTGATGACAGCGACTTCGTCCGCGTGGATTAAGTTCTTTTGATTCCCGCAGGAACTCCTTAATTTTCCGGGATAAAAAGTAGTCTACGTCCTTCCCCGGGATGCAACCTACTTCTGAACCAAATTTCATCATGATAGGTTTAAAAGATAAGCCGGAAAAGCGTAGCAGACAGACAGACAGTCACACTTTCGCATTCATAATATTCTAGTATGGATTAAACTGTAATTGGTCGTGAATTAACGAGAAGTTTAATTCGCTATTCTCGTTCATTCATTATCATGGACTTCCGCAAAGTAACACCTGCTTCAATTCAATATTAGTAATTGGTCGATTTCTGCACATTAAAATATTTTTGAGATACAGAGCTAAAAGCATTTTTTTATTAATTTTTGTTTCTCTGTCTGTCTATTACAAGTAACGACATCACGCTGAAACTACTGGATTGATAAGAATACAACTTTGCACACTTATAGCTAACTAACCGGGTTAACATAATATTATTATAGGCTATTATTTATATCAAAAAACTAAATGGTTAGTTAGAATAGTGGATTAAATTATGGTTGATTATATTCCGTAACTCAGTCAAATTGGAACTTTTAAATTATTTTTTTACATTTTGTCATAAAGAGCCATTATTATAAATAATGAAGATCAACTTTTGCAGAACGAACTGTAACTAGTATATCGAAATAATTAAATCGGTTTATGCAAATCCTACAAAATCAAATACAATTAACACGTTTGCTGCGACAGTAACTTTTCAATACTTTCCATTCCTTCGGTACAAGGCCTATACACCTGGTAATAAAACTTCCATTGTGGCGGCACAAGGCTTATAGACCCTGTAAAATTTAAGAAACTTAAATCCTTTTTTGGGCTTAATGTAAATATATATATATGTTTTTTTTTGCTTTGAATATTAATAATAATGAATTAATTGGCATACACCTGAAGGCGTTCGTTAACAACTTGTTTAGTTTAAAAATTATAGCTATTTTCAAAATACAGGGCTTAATCACCCTGTGCCGCACTGAATAAGGGAAGTCTGGTGCGTATTTTAAGGATGTGAAATAAAAATATCGATAGCTGTAATTAAGTTTTAATTTATTGGAAAAAAAACAAACATGAATAATGTTTTTCAATAAAACATGGGTAGCAAAAGATTTTTGCACTGAACACATTTAGTTAGATTTTTTTTTTACTTTTTTGTCAGCTTGGCGACTGGTTAAAAAGGTTCGGAGTTTTGCGTAACATCCGACACAATTCCTCTTCTTATCACCTTTTAACAAAGTGTGTTTGTCAAGTTTTCGTGCGGGTTCTGAAAAGATAAATTTATTAATTTATTATTATTTATTTGTATGTGTATGTGTGTGCGCATGTGAGCGTGGATTGGATGTGGATGTGTATGTGTATGTGTGTAACCCACGATGCCCGTGTCCGACTCGCACTTGACCACTTTTGTAAACTTAAATACGCACTAAACGGGAAACGTAATTAGGTAAGTAAAATAAATAGTATGATGACTATTAATGACTAATAATAGATGACTCACCAGCTGTCTCTGATAAATCAATCTATAATTAGATTTAACTTTCACTGCATCACTGTCCTCGATAACATCATATTATAATATATTTTTTCGGCACCGTTTTGTTGATCTTGACGCCATGTCGACACGTGCGTTTCTCACGACTGCAAGCCAACACTAGTCGCGCGAAGCTAACGCGGGGTGCGGTACCAGGTGAGCGGGGTACAAGGTGCTTCGATCTGGTTTCGCATTATGATGAAATTTTATTTCTTCCGTGCGGTACCAGGTGTAAAAACCTGGTATTAAGGTAGGTACACCATTGGATCCTATTTTAATAATACATCTTAGATATATATTCATCTCTTTCCTACACCGAACCAAGTTAAAGTTAGGCCTTCCGCGCGACAAGGAAGTCTATACTTTTCTTAGCCGCACTGTAAGCGTAGACGCATACAAGGTGTTTAAACCTGGTTTCGCACTCAACGTGTTAATATGCATGTTATCATCCGTGTAATTATTGTGAATCATGATTGAATCGCGGATTTATTGCTGTAAGTCCTCATTGAACCTTGGAGATGAACTGGTGTTGATTAGATCGTTTGCGTAATCTAATATTGTATGCGTACCTGATAATGATAACAATCTATTGGGCGGTTAGCCTTGCTTGTAGTTTACTAGCTAATGCCTGCAACTTCGTCCGCGTGGAATAAGTTGTTTTAACCCTTGCGGAAATTTCTTCATTTTCCGGGATAAAAATTAGCCTATGTCACTCCAGGTCCTCAAATATACATAAAATCACATCGATCCGTTGCCCTATTGGGGCGTGATTGAAGGACAAAAACACTTTCGCATTTATGATATTAGAATAGAATAGAATAGAATAGAAATGATTTATTTCATGTAGGACAACTTGTGCCACTTATGATAAGTCGTAAGAATCTACCACCGGTTCGGAAAGCTGATTCTACTGAGAAGAGCCGGCAAGAAACTCAGCAGTTGCTCTTTTTAAAAACAGAAAAATGTCACAATTTGTATATAATATAAAATGCATACGCTACGTAACAAGTAGGTATCACACTGACTTGTGGGTTGCTGGATGCGAAGCCGGTTGCTTCCATGCAACTTTGTCATCGAGAAAATCATCTATGCTATAATACCCTCGACTTAACAGATGCTGTTTAACACAGTCTTTAAATTTATGTAATGGCAACTCCAGTAACTCTTTTGGTACCATGTTATAAAAGCGAATACTCGACCCCACAAAGGATTTCTGCACCTTGCGCACACGATATGACGCTGTTACAAGTTTATGGCGGTTTCTAGTACATCGATTGTGAGTATCACTTATTTGCTTATAAAGATTAATGTTTTTCCTGACAAAGACTATATTATTGTAAATGTATTGTGAAGGCACCGTAAGTATACCAATCTCTTTAAATTTGTCACGAAGTGATTCGCGTGATCCGAGTTTATAAATAGAACGGATAGCTCTTTTCTGTAATATAAAAATTGTTTGGATATCAGCTGCTCTGCCCCACAATAAAATGCCATACGACATGACACTGTGGAAGTAGGCAAAGTAGACAAGCCTAGCCGTTTCAATATCGGTAAACTGTCTAATTTTCCTGACAGCAAAAGCAGCCGAGCTAAGTTTTCCCGCTAGTGTCTCTATATGAGCGCCCCATTGAAGCTTATTATCCAAGGTCACCCCCAAGAAAACTGTGGAGTTCTCCATTTTTAGTGTTTCCCCATTTAACATTATTGATTTATCGATATTCTTTACATTAGGTAAAACAAACTCTAAGCACTTGGTTTTCTTTGCATTCAATAACAAATTATTGACAGTAAACCAGTGTGATACGTGTGATATTGCATTGTTTACATCGTCAAAATTGTCCTTACTCCTATCAACTTTAAAAATAAGCGATGTGTCGTCAGCAAACAATACAATATCACAAACATTGTTCACATGGTATGGCAAATCATTTATATACACTAAAAATAGAAAAGGACCCAAGATTGAGCCCTGTGGGACACCCATTAATGCAGACGAGCCCTCCGACCTCACATTGTTTATGCAAACCCTCTGAGTTCTGTCACCAAGATAAGAGGCAATGAGATCAAGTGCAACGCTTCCAATGCCATAGTGGCTTAGTTTAAGCAACAAAGTTTTGTGATCAACACAATCAAATGCCTTAGAAAGGTCACAGAAGACACCAATAGCATTCTGTGATCGCTCCCAGGCATCGTATATATGTTTTAGAAGTTTTGCGCCCGCATCAGTTGTGTTTCGACCTTTAGTGAAACCGTACTGCTCGGGGTGAAGTAAGTTATTGCCGTTAAAATGATTCATTAATTGGCTCAAAATTACTTTTTCAAAGACCTTACTGAGAGTTGGTAAGATAGAAATGGGTCTGTAATTGTTAAGGTCGTTTTTATTGCCCGACTTAAATAGAGGAATGAGTTTACCATGTTTCATTAAGTTTGGAAATGTACCTAGGTCAACACATTCATTAAAAATTATAGCTAGGTAAGGGGCGATATCGCTAATGATGTTTGATATTACTTTAACGGACATACCCCATAGGTCCCCCGTGTTTTTCAATTTTAACAACTTGAAATTTTTAATAATATCTAATGCATAGTAATATCTAATCATTAGTAGTGGTTTGGTCCATTAAATCCTAAAGATGCAACAAACATCCCAACTTGTAGAAGTCAGCCTTAATTTTCATATATTTATGCAAGTTTTTGCCACTAAAACTTATATAAACCGGCTTGCTGTGCAAGTTACGCCTAATCTGTTCCAATAGAGATGAGCAATATTTTTTTTAGAGATGAACTTTTTTAGCGAATCAAAAACTCAGTTCTGCACGTTTTATTGCTAGTGGACACTTGTTAGGACTATAATATTATTAGGTAATACTTACTTACTAGTGATTTTTTTTTAAATATCTTCTTAGACTTAATTTTTTCTTCTTCAGTTTAGTAAGATAAGTCTTTCAAAATTAATATAAACTTCACCAAAATTACAATAAAACAATACCTACACCGTCTCTCAAAGCATCTAAGAATAAATTATCGTTCGCAACGGCAACAAAATCAAAAGGAATTAAGATCATAAATTCAAGGGCCCCGATAAAACAAAGCCGCTGGGACCTTTTGAGACGCAAGAACAACAAAGTTTGGAAAGACGCTCCTAAAATAAACCAATCATCGACGTTCGCAGTTTGTTAAAAGGAATAACAGAAATCAGTGACAATGATATCGTTACACAGTACCGTTACTACCGTGTATACCGATACATTATAACGTTATAATTTGTAACGTTACATAATAACCATAAATAATTCCATGTCTGTTATTTTCAACAGTCAAACGGAAATCCGTGCTTATCCGTCCGTATCAATAATATTATAAATGCGACATTGTATTTGTCATTAAATCGCATATTTTTATCGACTAAAATATAGCCCTTGATTGCAATCTGACCTGATGGTAAGTGATGATGCAGTCTAAGATGGCAGCGGGCTAACCTATTAGGGCTATGGCGGATTTAAGCGATGGTAGTATGCCTCAAGGGCTAACTAGTAGAAAAGTAAAAAAAAAAAGTGCAACGATCAGCAAAGTCAAAAAAGTTGTATTAACTTACGTACTACAACTTTTTTGATTTAGTACTTACGTACTTAAGTAGTAGTAAAAGTTGTACAAAAAGTCAAGTAAGGCGGTAAATAAAAAATTCATCGTTAGGAACCGAAATTCTGGACCAAAATTACGTATGCTGAATGGGTACAGTACAATGTAATTACCGCAGACTGGAGTGTTGACGTCTCAGTCTATCTGAGCTCTGAAATTTGGCTACTCTGTATGAATTTGGAATACGTGCTAGGCTGTTTTAACCCCTGTCGCAAAAATAGGGATGCTATTAGTTTAAGTTTAACGTTTAAAAATAATCTGTGTATTTGTATATCTGTGGCATCATATCTCCTAAACGGATAAATCGATTTTGAATATAGTTCTTTGGACGTTCTTGAAAACGTGAGGACCCAGTCTAAAAATCGTACGTGATAAAACTCAATAAGCTCATCTCATATAATTATTATAATATGATATTATTATCATATTGATCTTATACTATATTTTTTAAGCATATGTAAATATTTATTATCCATTTATTTTTATGTATATTATATAGTTATTTTCATTTTTGTAGTCCTGCTTCATCTTATTATTTTACATTATTTTATTAGTAATGTAACTTGTAAACTTATGTCAATGTACGACTTCTAATTTGCACGATGTATCTATCTTTAAGTTGAATTGCGTGTGTACCTAGTGCCTAAGACATTTATCATTTTGTATAGTTTTAACATGTAATTCTGTTGGTCAAATAAAATTAAATTAAAAATTACATCTCTCTCCCTCTAGCATAGATAGAGAGTAACAGAGTACCTGCATGTACTTTTAGTAAGCGTTGAACATTTTGAGCAACCTGTTCGTGGCTCAGTAGGAAAATAGCCGCATCTGTGAAATGTCGCAGATATACGAATCGATACACTTTGTAAGTATTACTCACGCAACTTGGTCTTCGGTCGGTCTTGTAAGTCGCGTATTGTATGCAAATATTAGTTTTACTCACATTACTATGTTACTCACATAATTATTATGTTTACTCACATAATATGTAGTTTGTTGATTCTCTTGTTTTGGCGTTGAATATGAATAATACAAAATGTGATTTTGCTTTGACTTAGGTTTAGTGAAATATAAATTTGTAATAATTGTTGTAAAAGTTTATAGAGGCATAAGTATTCGCATCCGTTGGCTGTGACGTCACCCGGGTCACAGCTGAAAATCAGCGTCTGGCATCATGCATGCATTTGTATGAATGATGCTGGGCACACGGCTGAGCTGTACACCCATTCCGGGTGGTGTCACAGACAAACATATTTGTGTGTACAGATATGTATGACAGGTGTTTGTCTGCATTTTTGAATAAATGTATTTTCTTTCTTTCTTTCTTTTAGCTGTTACGTACGCTACTTACGTAAAACTTACTTCTTCTTACGGCTTCTATTACATTTTTCGACTTGTTTGAAAAAGTCAACCGCTGCGTCGTCGCTTATCGAACATTATTTTATTCACTTGATTGTTAATTGGAAATGGAAGGCATCTGCAATGCAAATTGGAATCCACTCTTCGATTCTGAAGATAACGCAGTTATATTTTCTGAACGATTGCCGAAAATCGATTTTTAATTTCGTTCCGTTTGTTGTTCGCGAGTCGTTTTTCAATTTTTTTAATTCCGATTCTTCATCTGTCTTCTGGAATTAATTTGAAGAGTTCCCTCAAAGGGTTCTTTGTTCTATTTGGCGGACTGTATCTGACCCGGTAATAGCGTCGTTATTAGTTATAAAAAATAAAACAAAAACTAAACAGGCATAAAAATTAGTTCCAATTGGGTATTTGACTACTAGTGAAATAAATTATTTTTTAATGATTATTAAATAAAGGATCTCCAACAAGTCGGAATATCCACGTCAAACTATCGATTAAAGTAAAAAAGTGCGTCGAACTTTGATGACGTCACAATTCAAAATTTCATACAAAATCCCATATTAAGCACGCGTTTTGACATTGTAAAAACTAAAAGTTTAATTCGCTATAATCCGCCACTCTAATCTAATGTATGTGGTACAGGGCGTATCTTGACCTTGCGCGCTTGCGCGTTTTGACGTTTGAAAAAAAGTTGCTGATTTGACTACCTAGGTGTCAAATACCCAATTTTGACCACCGGGTCAGATAAGTTTGACGGACTATACCAAATACTTTTAAAAGGGGAATAAAAATAATAATATAGGCTCTATTGCATTTACAATAAGTTTAAAACAGCTCATCAATGTCCCACTGCTGGGCAGAGGCCTACTCTCTCGTTGGAGAGAGGCAATTAGAGCTTAGACCCACCACGCTGCTCCTATGCGGGTTGGCGAGCCCAGTAACAGTAGTTTATTTCTATAGATATTACATGTCAATAACATTATTACTTGTACTCAAGATTCAAGATTCAATTCATTTATTCAATATAGGTACACTGTACACTTATTGACGTTAAAAATTATTGTAACGGTACCAGATACCATTTCATTCATATTCAATAGAAACGCAACGTAGCAATCAAACCTACATTTTTCACCAACGGGAACGGTTCTTTTAATTTCTGTTAATTTAGTTCTAACGATCTCTCTTGGTCCCATAATATATATGGGTCGATTCTTGAGCAGTCCTTTTCTGCAGCATGGAAATAGAATTCATAAAAGCAGCATTATCCTAAAATAATGATTATGACATAATGCTACGCCAAACAAGAAGTGGCTGGATGAGTTTGCGTTCTTTTGGAAAGGCATATATGTTCAGCTGTGGACGTCCGCAGGCTGAGATGATGACGATGATATGAAAGTAACCAAAATATACTAATCTCTCAGTTTCTACGAGTATTTCTGTCAAATGGCGATTCTAAAAACTAAGTCTGTTTGATAAGCAAACATAATAATAAGCATTAATAATGGACCATATTCAAGGGAACTGCGCACTACTGTATGGTTGCTATACTGTGACATGAGTGTATTTTATTCAATCTACGTAAGGGTTTTCCGTAGCGACTATCAATAGCATAATGAGAGTGGACCAGTGACCCGAGTACATTACATTTATATGTGATTCCATTTATTTAGTGGACTGGACATCATTCGGCATTATTTGCTAGAATTTCTGAGTGTGCATTAATATAACCGATGAAATTATACGTTAAAAGTTGTATATTTTAAAGGTATGGCACAGAGTCCATACTGCCAACGCGTAAAGCCATATTATTTCATTATTGTTGACTTTCGTGTTTCATTGTAATACTTATTACGTGACAAACTGTCAATAAGAGTAATATTGCTTAAGTATTATTTTGCATGGTCGCTTAGACTACAAGACCGACGTAAAATTGATGCCTTGGAGTTGTGGTGCTGGAGGCGCCTTTTAAAGATACCCTGGACAGCCTTTCGCCAAACAATTAAATCTTAAAAGAACTTAAGATAAAAGAAAGGCTTTCGTCAACTGTGCAATTGCGATTTCTAAAGTTCTTTGGCCACATCTTCAGAAATGAAGGGTCACTTGAGCGTCTGGTGGTACAGGGTCATGTTGAAGGGAAGCGAGCCAGAGGACGTTCTCCTACTCGATGGACGGATCTGATAAAAACTGTGACCCAGACAACTGTGGTGGAGTGCTCCCGCAATGCTACCAACCGAGACAAGTGGAGGAGCATCGCGCGGGAGGCGGTGCGACCCAATTTAAAGAATAAGACCGATGGCGAGTGTACTTGAATCATCCCAGCAGCCACGACCATTCTGTCAAGAGTGCACGACTGAGAAGAAGAATTGCTGAATTGAAACAAAACTTAATCTCAAAAGTTCTGAACAAAAATTATTAAATTTTTAACCAAGTAGCTGATGCCCGCGACTTCGTCCGCGTGGATCGAGGTTTTTCGGTTCCCGCGGGAACTCCTTAATTTTCCGGGATAAAAAGTAGCCTATGTGCTATTCCAGACTATAATCTATCTCTGTGCCAAATTTCATCCAGATCCGTTCAGTCGTTCGGGCGTGATTGAGTAACAAACATCCATCCATACATCCATACATCCATCCAAACTTTCGCATTTATAATATTTATTTGATAAATAGTGTTTCTTGGAAATAGTCACTCGTTTACAGATTTAAAAGGTTTTTTCATGATTTATGATTAAAATTTAACTTTTTTATTTGGAAAAATCAAATAACTTCGTTTTAAATTTTATTGAGCCAGTTAATACACAACTTTTAAAACTCAATTGTATGATGTGATTCAAAATCCATCAAAGTTACTTAAATGCGGAATATAGGCACGGGAAAATATTTGCAAAACGCCACTGTATGCAGCGGCGGCCTGATATTTAAAAATCAGGGGCCCTATTACGTAAATATGATTGCTACAGTGATAACGATCGCAATCACCTCTCATTGGTAAAAACGCTTCCGCTTTTGGCAAAAATCATTGTCGCAGCAGAAATATCATAAACTAGCTCATGCCCGCGACTTCTTACGCTTGGATATAGTTTTTTTAATTCCCGCGGAAACTCTTTAATTTTCTGGGATAGAAAGTAGCCTATGTCACTCTCCAGGTCCTCAACCATACCCATGCAAAAAGTCACGTCGATCCATTGCTCCGATGCGGCGTGATTGAAGGACAAACCAACAAACAGACACACCTTCGCATTTATAATATTAGTATGATAGTAGCTGACAACCTCCCTGTTGCAGAATGTAGCGCTGGTGACTTAACGTGCAGAGGTTCCGGGTTCGATCCCCGGCAGGGTCAATTTAGCGATTTATAATTTCTGAATTTTCCCGTGGCTTCTGCCGTGGCTAGTTACCACCTTACCGGCAGTGACGTGCCGCCAAGAGATTTAGAGTTCCGGTACGATGCCGTGTAGAAACCGATTAGGGCTATGGGTTAATAATAACTGCCTTGCCCCTAACAGGTTAGCCCGCTATCATCACTTACCATCAGTTGAGATCGCAGTCAAGGATTAACTTGTAGTACATAAAAAATGGATAATATGACGGTCGTTTGTGAGCATAATTTCCGTGCGTGTATTTTCAGTAGATGTCGGTTCAAACGCATCGCGCTGGTTGTGATCCATCGACTGGAAAAATGAATTATTCCTCCAATTTATCCGACTACTGGAGCTGGACCCTTGTGTTTGGCCGAGTGGGTTCTCTCCGGTATATTCGGATTCGATACGGAAAATGCATTACATGTAGATTCATTGTGAATTTCTTTCCTTATTCAGATTTAGTTCTTGCAATTTACGAGCGCACGTCAGCTTTACTTGAATAATCTGTCCAACTATTTATTTTACTTTTGACATAAGCACGCCTATGAAGTGTCATAATTATTGACAGGCAACCGTCGACAAAAAATTCAATATTTCATTAAATTCCAGTTAATTTATGAATGCGTTCTCATCAGTACCCTTACTCTGAGATTGATCGAATTTAAAATACGGTCTCACTAAGTGAGGTGAATCACATTTGAGTCAAACTAAAATGGACCCAAAAACTCTTGATTTAAAGCCACAAATTCAGTGCAACCGATTCAAATTTTGAAACGTATCGTTTGGAGCGCTAGCTGTGAATGCATACACGAAATTGAGCTCTAAATTAATAACATTAAGATTCATTTTAGTTTGATGCATATGTAATTCACCTCACTTAGTGAGACCGTATTTTAAATTCGATCAATCTCAGAGTAAGGGTACTGGTGGTAAGAAAATGCGATAGAGTTAGAAAAGGCAGGAGGTAACCTGGGACATCAAAGCTTATTAAACCGATACCTCTTACCAATTTCTAAGCATGGTACAGGAACGCTTAAGCCTTTAAGGCTGTTGTAGGGTAGTAACAAGCCACGGCCGCAGCTTCCCACCAGGCCAAAGTAAAATTAGATATTACTAGCTAATGCCCGCGACATCGTCCGCGTGGATTGAGGGTTTTCAGTTCCCGCGGGACCTCTTTAATTTTCCGGGATAAAAAGTAGCCTATGTCCTTCCCCGAGATAAAAACTATCCCTGTACCAAATTTCATCAAAATTGGTTGAACAAGTGGGCCGTGAAAGCGTAGCAGACGGACAGACAGACACACTTTCGCATTTATAATATTAGTATGGATAAATCTCCCAATAATTGATCCTATTGAGAGTTGAATTCGCGACCTGCCGATTATAAGACCACTGTGCTGAGAAATTCGTCAAAATCTAATTTATATTCAGACGAGGGGCATAGTACAGCTACGCAAAAAAAAAAAGGAAATCTTCATTCCTAAGCAGATAGTAAACACGAACTCAATCTCGAGGCTTGTTAAAACAGCTCCGGGTGTAATAAAAAATACGGGACCCAACACAAGTCCGTGTGCCTAGTGGGAGATTTTCTTCCCATTCAATCACGTCAACGTTAACTACGATTTGTATGGAGTTGTAGTGTTACTTGTCGTGATCTAATACGTAAAACAAAAGTGTGGTGTCGTGGGACGCCAGATAAGAACGAAGTTCGAAGTTCGAAGTTTGAAGCAAGTGATATTTAGATAGATAGATAGATAAATTCTTTATTGCCACACATAAATTAAAGAAAAAACTTAATTATAAACAAAATACAGAAAACAACACGTGCGCAAGGGCGGTCTTATCACTAAAAGTGATCTCCTCCAGACAACCCATTTCATAAGGAAAATTAAAAAGAAGCGGGAAAGTGCAACAATAAACATGCAACAATTATATACTACTTAAACTATACATACTAATAATACATAAATAACTAAATTAATAAATATAAACACATATACAAAATATATAGCAGTACATAAACTTACATTCAAAAAAAAAAAAAGAAAAAAAAAAACTTAAATATTCTATAGCACATTAGAAAGATAATATTCCTTTACACGACTCTTAAATATGTTTAAAGACTTTGTCTGCCTAATGTCGCTCGGCAATTCATTCCAAAGCAGTACAGCCTTAACTGTGAAAGAATTACTGTACGCCCCTGTATGACTAGCGTTTATGCGTTATGCGTGTAGCGTTTAGCGGCGTTATGTGCGTTTTAATTTCTTAAAACGCACATAACGCCGATAAGTCAAAGGTGCGTGCTAGGGGATCGAACCCGTGACCCCGTATAGGAGATCGGGTGTCTAAACCACTAGGATATCAGCGCTTCTAGCTAATCTATAACTATAATAGGCTTTATCCTGTGTGACTGACAGACAACCCACAGACCAAACGGCTAAACATAGAAATTTGAAATTTTAAGAGAATATAATATCCTTGTACTAAGGTACTAAGGAAGGAATTTTCGAAATTCCACCCCCAAGGAGGTAAAATAGGCCGTTCAAGTTATATCCATGAAATTTGATATTTGTGCTTTCGGTGTAGGAATTTTCGAAATGTCACCCCCAAGGAAGTTAAATAGGCCGTTGGCAACTTGGTATTTGTGCTTTTAGTGAAAGTTTTTTGAAATATTTTTTAAGAACCTAATTTCTCGCGGACGACTTCGCGGGCAATCGTAAAATCAATAAGTAAAGTAATATTAACACACGACTCGGCGATACAGAAAAGAGACATGATTTTGTACCCCTAAACGTTCTAATAATTCAATATAGAATTTTCGAGTGATTACGTCTTTCTTGAAAGGCTTGATTATCCACCGGGCGGAAAAAGACCCTAATATCGGCAATTGTGCCGACATGGCTGGCTTGACAATTATATGGCATTATTTCTTTTAACGCTTTGCTGATCGGTAATTGCGAGTGGAAGAATCTTGACACACGAGGGGATAAAGAAATGATAACAAATTGGGAAAATTGCTTTAGAATATAACGCAACATGTAACCAAATTAACATTGAAAAATCAGAATTCACTACAAAGGAACATTGATTTGTTAAAAGTAGACCTCGTTTCTACTTTGTTATTCTTTACCTCTAAGTTAAAAGATTACTTTTATTACAGCTTTTGATTTGTGGTATTTTTATATACCTGAATGTTTAATATTGTGTATAAGCTATTCACAGATGTAGTAAATCTGTATACTACATCTGTGAAGCTATTAATCTCGTAGCTTAACTTTCAAAATAATTATAACCACCGTGTGTTATATTTTATTTAAGTTAAAAATCTGTAGAGTGATAAATATAAAATACTAGATGATTCCCGCGACTTCGTCCGCGTGGATTAAGATTTTTTGATTCCCGCGGGAACTCTTTATTTTTCCGGGATAAAAAGTAGCCTATGTCCTTCCTCGGGATACAATCTACCCCTGTACCAAATTTCAGCAAAATCGGTTGAAAAGATGAGCCGGGAAAGCGTAGCAGACAGACAGACAGACAGACAGACAGACAGACACACTTTCGCATTTATAAAATAAAAAATAATATATCTTTTGATCTTTTGACTTTGAGTCAGTCTTATTTAAACTGATATTGTCGAATTTTCCTTTCTGGGGACATAGGATATTTTATCTGAAACTACAATGGCATTGACACTACGGTCTACAACCAGGTCTTCTGGCTTATCAAGTTTCGTGCTAAAATTATTTTTAGAAGAGTTACGAGATTACATTAGTCTCTCTCTGCGTAGTATTCCTCATACCTGAATTGCTGCTTTGCAATTGTAATTGCTGAGGGTCGTGACTCCTTTCCATTAATCACATAATGGCAGGTGTTTTCTTGGGAAAATAATGCGGTCGCTATATTATCCGCAAATATTAATATCATGTATTATAAATTCTAGTGAGGTTTACTAATAAAAGATATCGTAAGCTTTAACTTAAAAAATAACAAAGCTTATGGTAGTATGCTCTCTTGTAAAGTGATGTTGCGCAAAGCTGTCTGGTTTTAAGTTTGCTTCCGTTCAGTGCCGTGCTACGCCAGTATTAGGTACCTACCTACTTCTAAACATGCTAGAACTTACAAGTTCCTTAGATATTCTAGCCTCAATATACGAGTCGGTCCATATTAGATTTATTTTTGTGTGCATTATGTCAGCAGAATCGGTAATTTCTTTTCAGATTTTTCATCGTAAGTCAAAAACCAAGGGGTTTAAAAGTAAATTAAAATCTTTCGTATTCGTAGACGAAGCCGTTTCATATGATACCCCGCTTTATCTATTTGCGACCAAGCTTTCGTTTTTTTTATTTCGACCTCCCCAATTTCGACCTCTTCTGCAGCTATAAGCAAACACTATTTTAAACTTTCCAAACAACTATATTAATTTTTAGTTACTGAAATATTATGCATGTGTGGCAGATAGATAGACAAACGGACAGACATAGTGGGATACGCATTGTTGTACGGAATCATAAAAAGGCTATAATTGAAGCATGACTCATTGTATATTGTAGTTTAGCGCAAGCCATCCAGTAGCAATCTATCAAAGCATTGACTGAACACGTCCAACTCTTCAACAACAAACTTGATCCGAAGCGACTTCAACGATTTACATGTAAATTGGGTTTCGAACGGATTCGAACGTTAGTTAACACTACCTACGACAAGAACATCTGGCAAACTTAACAATAAACTCTATTTCTACAGATATAGAGAGCAAATTAGTAAACACTTTAGTTTAATGAGTGAATGTGTAACTTTGTGCTATAGTTAGTAATGCAAACCTATGTTTATTCATTTAGAGGTGTATGCGTAAACTTTATACTTAAGGTTTAAGGATCAAATTGGTTTGAGTTCATCCAATATGGTGAATTAATTAGTTTGTAAGTCAATAAGTCTTAACTTTTAGCAAGGCCTTGCTGTCTTGGTCCGGAGTTACCGACTATAGATGTGAGCAAGTGTTTATATAGGATGTTAACTTTCGATCAATGGTTTAGGTTAATTCAGTTCTTTCCTTATTTACTTATGTTTATTGGTAAGCATCTGCTCCAGAGGCACTTTAATCAAGCCTATTTCTTTTCTACTAACATATTTTATCCTTGGTTTTATAGTCAAGAATTTGACCACATTTGTCAAAAGCATACCAAGACTTTTACACTCATTGAAAACTAGCTAATGCCCGCGACTTCATTCGCGTGGAATAAGTTTTTTAATTCCCACGGGAACTCCTCAAATTTCCGGGATAAAATTCCCTATGTCACTCTCCATGTCCTCAACTATACCCATGCAAAAATCTCGTCAATCCGTTGCTCCGTTGCAGCGTGATTGAAGAACAAACAAACACACTTTCGCATTTATAATATTAGTATGATTTTAGAACGTGCGGGAGAGAGAGAAAGTCTGGATATCCCGCCACCTTAAGCTCAAAATGTTAAAAGGAAAACTAATATTCAAAAACATTTAATTTATACAAAATAATATTATATAACCGCCATAGTACCTACCTTTAAACATTTACCGTAGGCAAAAAACGTTCGCATATTATTTTAAACGTCGTTAAATTTTAATTGAATTTTTGAATAAAGAGCGATTGTTTTTCCTTCTATATAATTAATTATGACCGCGAGCATTTCATAATAACTCAGATTTACACACATATTTGCAAAAGAAAATCATTTTGCAAGCTTTGTTTTATTTATATTTGGTTTGATTATATTATTATAGTTAAACCGTTAATAGTTTTTTTTTAAATAATAATAATATATTCTGATTGTAAACAATACAAATCTGCAATAAAGATAGTAGAAGGCTAACCTGTTAGAATCTTCTCTACAGAAAAATATAACCGCTTATGTAATATATACCTACAACTTTCTAAAACTTCTCTATAACAAGTAGTTTTTACAGAATAAGATTTATTCAACGCACTACATGAAATAAATCCTTCTACTTAAAGCTTTAATATGTAAAGCTCGAAGCCTTTTAGGCAATATAAAATCCGACTTCAGAGTGGTGAAATTTATCTAGCTACTTTTACTAAAAAACCACATAGAGTTGTGTCATTACTAAAGTAGCATGCAATTTTTTCGAAACTTAATTGATAAGTGTAAAACTATGCTTTTCTATTCATTAGAATACTGTAAAGATAAAAGTACTATTTTTAAGACCGTTCTCGTGGTAATTAGGGAAACTAATACGTTTTACATGCAATAATAGCATATAAAGTAATAAACATGCGATTATACTAGCACCAACTTACTTATTCTGTGCTAGCACTGCCTAGTAGAGGACTTTATTCGTGACAGGAACTCAAGTTTAGTTTATTCCATAGACAAGTGATTTTTTTTATCCACTACAAGTTAGCCCTTGACTGCGATCTCACCTGATGGAAATTGATGATGCAGTCTAAGATGGTAGCGGGCTAACCTGGTAGGGGCACGCCAGTTATATTAAACCCATACCCCTTATTCGGTTTCTACACAGCATCGTACCGGAATGCTTAATCGCTTGGCGGCACGTCTTTGCCGGTAGGGTGGTAACTATCTACGGCCGAAGCCTCCCACGAGGCCAGACCAGGGAAAATTCAGAAATTATAAATTTCCGAACCCTGCCGGGGATCGAACCCGGGACCTCCGCACGTTAAGGCAACAGCGCTCAACACTGCGCCACGGAGGTCGTCAGAATTCTTATTCTCATTGTTCTTCTATCTATTGGTTTGCAGCCGAATTAGCATGATTATTTATATTATTTAGGGGCTCAGCCCACGTGGCAATCAATCGGTGGCCGATTTTTTGTCGGCAGAAAATTAAACATGTACGGGATTGTCAATATTGAAACGCCCACCTCTTATAAAAATTCGGTCATAAACAAAAGTCGGTGCATACCAGCTGATCCGATTGTCGGTGGAAAATGAAACGTTCGGAAATGTATAGGCATACTACTCACCCACAGTATGACGTGTATTTCCCAAGGTAGCTCGTAGATACTAATCTATTAATAGTAGTTTTTAAGTTGTGAAGACAGCCACCGACAAAGTGACGGACGTGTGCGTTGAGTCGGTCACAAAGTTAGCCCGATTAATTATTTATCGGACCTACAAAAAGTCTGGCGTGGGCGTAACCCCTTTGTTTCGATCTAATACGAACAGCTTGAAATCAGACCCTTACAATCCTTTCGAGTTAGAATCCTTTTGAGTTAAAATGTCAACTTTTCTAGCAGTTTTGTTCAATTGACCAATTTACTGAAAATTTCGATATACTCGTAGTTCCAGTTTACGTTCCGGTATCATTGAGTCCCTTAGGCGGGGACGCTTTTTTATCCCTGATGTATGCAGTATGACGTCTGCTACTCTATAATCTAACTCAATGAGAAACTAACACTTTTTGCCACAATGCTAGCCCATTTGAACCCCGCGACCCGTGAACCATTATCAACAACAGCTAACCTGACCTTTGATATAACCTTATAAGTAATACCTATTTGACTAGTCTAAAAATACTTAGGTAGGTACTTAATAACAATGTGGCACATCATGTATTTAAAATTCACCTTTTTTTATTCGATGACAAGCCAGCTTTTGACGTTGATCTAATCTAAATAGAAGCAGGCTAGAGGGGTACAGTTAATTTTTTTTTTAATCCCACACAAGGCGCTGTCAAATGATTTGTCAGTTGAGCTATGCTGGTAAGATTGTAAATTTAGCTATAGTTTCTCCGCAGACCAGACCTGCCCCCCAATCATGTAAGAATGGCCGATCAAACGTTAAAGATTTTCGTCAAAGTAAAATAAACCATAACTGCATTGAATTAGAGCTCAATTTCGTGTATTCATTCTTATACGTTAGAGTATCGTACATACCTAAACGTATAAGAATGGGTAGACGAAATTGAGCTCTAATTTAATGCTGTTATGGTTTATTTTACTTCGACGCCGAACCAATGTCATTTGAGCGACAATTCTTACATAATCAGGGGGCAGACCTAACTAAGAAATTATACATGCCATACTGCCAACGTTTAATATCATATTGTTTCATTATTGTTGACTTGCGTGTTTCAGAATTATAATCCTTATTTTAGGAAGATTCGTGACATCAAACTGTCATTTTGAGTAATATTGCATAAGTAGTGCTTTAAGCGTAGGCCCCTGTACCTGCCGAAAGAAGAGTCCCCCACATTTAACACGCGATCTTACGCACTGTAGCACTTGCAACTACTACATTATTTTTAAGAGAGTATAAAATATTTTTTTTTTTTTTATTGTTAGATAGGCTTGCGCTTGACGACAATCATGCTTAGTGCAAAGCAATGATGAGGTCTAGGTCTTAATATGTATAACTAGAACCAGAATCTGATATTAACGAGTGACATCGTCCGCGTGGATTAAGTATTTGCTAATTCCCGCGTGAACTGCTTAATTTTCCGGGATAAAAAGCCTATGTCCTTCCCCGGTATACAACCTATCTTTGTACCAAATTTCATCAAAATCGGCTGGAAAGATGGTACATTAAAGCGTAGCAGACAGTCAGACGCACTCTTGCATTTTTAATATTAGTATGGATTACAAGATAAACACATCTTAAATAATAATATGCTGTTGAAAATGCTCGTTTCAGCAAATGTGAGGGTGATCGGCAAACCTTCGAACAATTTATATTGGTTTATCAAGATTTACTCACAGGCACCTTTACACGAGACGACAGATGAAAAATCGTAATTCAAATTCCTTTATCTCATGTAGACGAACTCGTGGTGCTTTTAATGCTACACGACTCCAGTACAGGTAACAAAAAATAATTTAAAAGACAGTTAAAAAATAATCGTGGATTGTCATCGGTTCAAACAAAGCAGTCACGATACAATTATGTTTTAATAATTTTGTTACGTTCCCTCAAATATGGTTGAGCGAAGCAATGGCTGGATCATGCGTCATGCTCGTGAACGTGTGCCACCGTCGGAAATGGGGCTGCCTCTGTCTGCCAGTCTTGGCGTGTATTGAATATTGTATGCTCGTGAAAAAAAGCTTACAATACAATCGAAGATTACGTAAATGATAAAAAAAAAGCGTGGATTTGATTCGCTCCAGCTATGCGTGGGACTGCAGTTACTTGTATCATTATGATGATTGTAAGTTTTGATGGAAAAGAGCAACCACCGAGTTTCTTGCTGGCTCTTCTCGGTAGGAATGGCATTCCGAACCAGCGGTAGATTCATATTATAACGATTCAAAAGCGCTTGTAAAAGCTTATTTGAATAAAAAACATTTGAATTTTGAATTTTTTTTTTTTGAATTTTAAAAATAATTAGGTAATATAGTATACATTTGTGTATGTGCTAGGCTCGGAGTTTCTCTATAATAATATTATGATTAACACACATGAGGACATTCGAAGAAGACAGACAGTTAGCAGTCCTCCGGCTAGGTGGACTCCGACATGTGGAAGTCTATTATATTTGCTGTCGTATATTGTAAAAGGGACTAGATCTCGAAGGTGGAATCTGGGGGAGTCAATATGGTTAGAATTTCCATATCTTACGGTGACATTTTGTCATCGTTTTGTGGCAATTTTATGGCTGGCAATTTCTTGATCATGCGAAACTAACCGTCTGGCCCTTCCAAATCGTTGTCTGATGCAAAATTTCATAAGCAATTTAAATTTTCAAGATTATATTATTCACCCTCTTACAATCAAGTTAAATTGTGGATAATGTGCATATTAAATTACTGTGTAGTTTGACTAATCAATACAATAAAATAGATAAACTGACTGCCAAACACAAACGTGTAGTAGTGTAAGCTGGAAAACAATTGCGAAAAAATTAAAAAAAAATTGCTTAAAAAAATACCCGAATGTACTAGATTTTTTATCTTTTCACTCTAAGCTTTCACTAGACAGACTCCATCAAACATTTATTGTTAATTAATTAACAGTCTAATGTTTTAAAAGGAAATAATGAGCATTTTTAACTGATTGAAATTGGTTTTATGATGAAAATGTTAGTTAGTTGTCACACGCTAACCGACTAAGAGAGCTACCAGTATTTTTGTGACTCTGGTTCTCCTACGAATCTCCCCGTTCCTGATCACGTAGGGACACTCCGAGCATAGGTTTCTCCATCGCCCGCTAAGTGACCCTGAGCCTTCTTATCAGGTCCATAGCAAGCGACCAATTTTCGTTTACAGGCACTGAGGAATTTTGGGAATTTGTGGAAAGAAGAATAATATTATTATTTTTGACAAGGGTACAGGCCTCATAATCATAATGACAATATCTATTTGATGATTGCAGGTTATTACATAGGAAGTTCTTACAATAAAGACATGGTATCGAGCCACAATCTACCAGTCCTCCAGTTCATGCCATTTTTCTCTGTCTTTGGCAATTTTGAGCCAATTCTTCGAGAAATAGAGATTCTTGAGATAGGCATCTTCTGGGCAAGCTCGCTCCACCTTAGGCTGCATCACCACTTGCAAGCAAGTCTGATTGCAGCCAAGCGCTGGCCTATACATTTAAAAAAAAAAGAAAAAGAATTGGCTCGAAAGAAGAATGTACCTTCAGATAATTAATAGAACCATGATCTAGGCCACGGTACGTCCCGCGGACATAAAAGCGTCTCTTGGAGCGGTCCTGCATAATTTCCGTGTATTCTTTGCAAATTTAGTGGGGGATTTGCAATTCCGATCTGCACCCTCTTGGGAAACCGTGATGCTCTCGCAAATTGAGAGCCATTCTGATTCGTTAAATCTTAAATCCACAATAAAAGGAATCTGCTTAATACTTTGTTTCAAATCTTCTTTAACGTCTGTCTGTTTGTTACCATATGCGTTAACGCATCGTGCACTTTTCACCTATCACACAAAACTACTGAGGGCGTAGGTATTTTTTTTTTTATCTGCTACAAGTTAGCCCTTGACTGCGATCTCACCTGATGGTAAGTGATGATGCAGTCTAAGATGGTAGCGGGCTAACCTGTTAGGGGCATGGCAGTTATATTAAACCCATACCCCTATTCGGTTTCTACACGGCATCGTACCGGATCGCTAGATTGCTTGGCGGCACGTCTTTGCCGGTAGGGTGGTAACTAGCCACGGCCGAAGCCTCCCACCAGGCCAGACCAGGGAAAATTCAGAAATTATAAATTCCCAAATTGACCCTGCCGGGGATCGAACCCGGGACCTCCGCACGTTAAGACAACAGCGCTACACACTACGCCACGGAGGTCATCAAAGTAGTATATAAAAGTGATTGCTACAGTGTAACGATCGAAATCACACTCTTCTGTTATTAGCTAAAGACCATCGTTGCAACAAAAATAAGGTATTTGACAACTAGACAAAATATCAGCAACTTTTTTTCAAACGCCTAAACGCGCTCTTAGTATGAGATTTTGTATGAAATACTTGCTTGTGACGTTATCAAATTCGACGCACTTTTTACTTTAAATATAAAATAGTAATGGCAGTATAAAATGTTGGATAATCTATATAATAATCACTAAAATATTTTTTTGACATGGGCAACATCCCAATTATATCATACACTAGCTGATGCCCGCGACTTCGTCCGCGCGGATAAAGGTTTTTCGGTTCCCGCGGGAACTCTTTAATTTTCCGGGATAAAAAGTATTCCTAAGTTTGCCTATGTGCTATTCCAGACTATAATCTATCTCTGTGCCAAATTTCATCCAGATCCGTTCATCCGTTGGAGCGTGATTGAGTAACAAACATACATCCATACATCCGTCCATCCAAACTTTCGCATTTATAATATTTATTTGATTCAGCCAATCAAAAGAACTGCGACTAGAATGATTGATGCAAGTCTTATATACATATTAAAGGCCTACTCCACAAGTTTGTACAGTTGACGTGTTGTTCTGTACCCTTACTCTGAGATTGATCGAATTTAAAATACGGTCTCTCTAAGTGAGGTGAATTACATATGCATCAAACTAAAATGAATCTTAATCTTATTAATTTAGAGCTCAATTTCGTGTATGCATTCACAGCTAGCGCTCCAAACGATACGTTTCGAAATTTGAATGGGTTGCACTGAATTTGTGTCTTTAAATCAAGAGTTTTTGGGTCCATTTTAGTTTGACTCAAATGTGATTCACCTCACTTAGTGAGACCGTATTTTAAATTCGATCAATCTCAGAGTAAGGGTACTGTCCATACTCTATGGTCTGTTTTTGCTCATGAATAAAATTGTGGTGATAGATGGTAGTAGAGTATGTCCGTATCTAAGTGCTAAAACACGCTACGGAATAAAGGTTTTTAACTTGCTGACATCGATTTACCAACTAAGGATACAACATTACCTACAAATTAATACTCAAAAAGCGTCCACAATCGCTTATACAAACACAGCTATAGATAATATAGAATGAGACACCAAACGGTTCACAAAAACCAACCATATAGCTTTATATTTAGGGTTCAATTTTGTAATAACAATTCGACACATACGACATTTTATCGCCTAGTTTACTCATGCGCGACTGAGGCGAAAATTGTTCACAATACCTATTTGTGCACAATTTGACCGTGCCGTTTTTTGCGTTTCGATTGTGCGTCTAATGTATTGGTAAGTCAATGCTTGCTGACATGAACTCCACGCGTGCATTTTTGTATAGAGCGATACAGACTAGTTCGACATGATGAAACGTGTTTTCTTTACGCTACCGTTTCGCGCACATGTTCTGCCCTGTCCTGTCCGAAGTGAGTTTTCGCTCTTAGACTAATATCTCCGTAGTCTGTACCTAATGCTTAAAGGAAAGAATGTCATAGCATAAAATTGGTAACTGAACCATACGCCGGAATTGCCGATATAAGGGAGGTTTTGTCCGCTCCGTAAGTAATCAAGCCTTTCTGTATAAAAGGTGTAATCAGTTGGAAATTCGCCGTCGATTTTAGCGACACTTTAGAAAAATATCAATTATTTTTATCTTTCCAGTATTTTCTCATAATTTTATCAATTGACAAAATATTATAGGTACTTCGTTTTGGTCCTTTTATATTCATTTTATTTTACAACCGCGAGGACAGTGCGATAAAACGTATACATACACCACCACCACCACCACTACAGCCCATTAACGTCCCACTGCTGGGCACAGGCCTCCACTCTCATAGGAGAGAGGGAATACATACAGACCGGGTGATATCATCTATATACTTATAATAAAACTGTAACAGGTCCAATTCTGTACATTGAAGATATTTTGAAAATTTTTTTTGGAGGGCACTTATTATTCGATACTGAAGCCAAATCTGTAATTTTTTTCATTTTTGTCTGTCTGTCTGTCTGTCTGTCTGTCTGTCTGTCTGTCTGTCTGTCTGTCTGTCTGTATCTTGGCCGCGCATCACGCCGAAACTACTGAATGAATTCAAACGAAACTTGGCACGATTTGAGCCCATACTACGAGGTAGGACATAGGATACTTTTTATCCCGAAATTCTACCCCCGAAGGGGTGAAATAGGGGTTGAAAGTTTGTATGAAAGTCCTTAATTTCTCAAGTTAGAGCCATGAAACTTGATATATGAGCTGCGGGTTGAAAATGGAGACATACGTGTTTCACAGTTTTTGAAAATTCGACCCCCAAAAGGGTGAAATAGGGGATGAAAGTTGGTATGAAAGTCCTTCGTTTCTCAAGATGTTTTACAAGTTATATCAACGAAACTTTTTATTTTGGCTTATGGTAAAAAATAAAGAAGTACGTGTGTCACAGTTTTTCAAAATTCCACCCCTAAGGAGGTGAATTAATAGGGGGTGAAAGTTTGTATGAAAGTCCGTCATTTCTCAAGTTATATCGATTAAACTTGGTATACAAGCTACCGGTTGAAAATGAAGAAATAAGTGTTTCACAGTTTTTGTAAATTTTACCCCCGAAGGGGTGAATTAGTGGTTGAATGTTTGTATGAAAGTCCTTCATTTCTCAAGTTATAGCCATTAACTTGGTATATGAGCTGCGGATTAAAAATGAAGACATAACAATTTGAAAGTTTGTATGAAAGTCCGTCATTTCTCAAGTTACTTATATCGATGAAACTTGGTATACAAGCTACCGGTTAAAAATGAAGAAATATTTATTTCACAGTTTCCGTAAATTTTACCCCCGAAGGGGTGAAATAGGGGTTGAAAGTTTGTATGAAAGTCCTTCATTTCTCAAGTTATATCCATGAAACTTGGTATATGAGCTGCGGGTTAAAAATGAAAACATACGTGTTTCACAGTTTTTCAAAATTCCACCCCCAAAGGGGTGAAATAGGGGTTGAAAGTTTGTATAAAAGTCCGTCATTTCTCAAGTTATTTCGATGAAACTTGGTATATCCACGCGGACGAAGTCGCGGGCATCAGCTAGTCAAAATTAAATATAGTGCTCAGTAAGTATAATTTTAAGATCTTATACTATCTTTAACTGCATTTCCATCCTCCCTTCCTACTTTATCATCTAGGTTTTCTTTTTTTTGTACCAAAAAGTTACAAAATACGAAGAAAAACAGAAACATAGTGGACAAGGATGCACTTGAGATAATATGACATAAGAGATCTCTACCAGCGACCCTTGGCAGTGGGAAAGGTGGGTTTTTCCGGGGTTTCCTTCAGAATTTTTTTTTTATCCACTACAAGTTAGCCCTTGACTGCGATCTCACCTGATGGTAAGCGATGATCCAGTCTAAGATGGTAGCGAGCTAACCTGTTAGGGGCGTGGCAGTTATATAAAACCCATACCCCTATTCAGTTTCTACACGGCATCGTACCGGAACGTTAAATCGCTTGGCGGCACGTCTTCGCCGATAGGGTAGTAACTAGCCACAGCCGAAGCCTCCCACCAGGCCAGACCAGTGAAAATTCAGAAATTGTAAATTCCCAAATTGACCCTGCCGGGGATTGAACCCAGGTCCTCCGCACGTTAAGACAACAGCGCTCAACACTGCTCCACGGAGGTCGGTTCAGTTTCATAACAGAAAGGAAGGTGAATATGTTCCAAGAGCCAAGGATGGGAGATAATTTAAATTGTACAATGAAGTCATCAAAATCTGGAGTTATTTCGAGTAAAGATTTGGAAATGATAAAATTTCAACAAACGAAAACATGGCGTTGAAACGCCCATGTGAGTGATAACACAAAGTACAATCACATTAATTATTTTCATATGAAATCCTGAATTGTAAAGATACCTATGTCCTAGGTGTTAAATAAATACCTGTCCAAAGTGAACATCATTAAAAGTTCCCACTGAGCCGAAAAATATATTCTTTTTTTTTTATAGTGAACTTTTAATAGCGTTTCGGATGCTGCAGCGTGTGATATACGTACATTCTTATACTTTAATCTTATGGCCTTAATCCTCGAGATAAAGTTAATTGGATTTCGGGTTAACTTTTTTATCGAGTTAGCTTCATACGATGTTCCCGTATAAGCGCTACTTCTTAGGGTTTGTTGTAGACTAAGTATTACTTTTATAGATTCGCTTAGACTTTAGAGCGTCCATATTATGTCCGTCCGTCCATATGTCCGTCCGTCTATCCGTTCGTCAAGTTTCAATAATTTTTACAAATGGAATATCGGGGGGGATATTCCATTTATTCCCTGAAAGATAAATATCGAGGAGACTAAGATAATATAAAAAAACGTGTGGAGTCGTGGGGCACCAAATAGGAACAAAGTTCCTTATTATCTACATAAATTTTAATTTCAAGCGAAACCAATATATTTTTTTAATAAAAAAAAAATATTACAATATGAACCTTAACATTAAGACATTAAAGTTTAATTTGGAATGTAGTATATTTATATTTGAGACCTTTTGTCTTCGTTAAAAAATCTTACTTCACGCATTTACGGACGGACGCGTTACGCCGGACGTTTTTTGCCGGCTAGGGTACCCAGTCGTCCCCATAAGGAACTTTGTTCCAAATAAACTTAGTATAGTACAAGAAATGACACAGAAAGTTGTAATTTAAAGCATCCCAAAAAGTAAACAGCAAACTTAACAAGCCGAGAGCTCTGGGAAGCGTGCGGTTGGCTGATTAGTTTGTTCCCTTAGGTTGCGTTTTAGGATTACGTAGACCGGATAGGTTATCTAGATTATCCTGAAAAATACAACCGCTACTTAGTAAATAATACTTAGTTCTATTACCTATTCTGCGATAATACTCTATTTGAGCTCCTTTAATATTCAAAGCGTAATCATACTTACTAATAGTACTTATAAATGCGAAAGTGTGTTTGTTGGTTTGTCCTTCAATCATGCCGCAACGGAGCGACGGATTGACGTGATTTTTTGCATGGGTATAGTCGAGGACCTGGAGAGTGACATTGGCTACTTTTATCCCGGAAAATTGAGGAGTTCCCGTGGGAATTGAAAAAACTTATTCCACGCGGACGAAGTCGCGGGCATCAGCTAGTCACAGAATAATAACTACTACGTATTATAACTGTCAGGATAAAACGAAAAAAAATACCCGGCTGAGTTTATTGTGGGCTCTTCTCAGACCAGGGCGCGTTTGAAACCCTCGTAGCTTTAGTTTTAAGATGACTAATGACTATCGCCATCATGTTTTATAAGTTATTGGACGTCAAAAAGTGTACAGTTTACCTAATTTGAATAAATAAACACTAAATTGAATTGAATTGCAACGTGTTTCCTCTACGACGCTGGCGCTGCGCGCGGACGTTTTGTCGTTTTGTCTTGTCCCGTCCGTCGTGTAATTTTCACCATAAAAATGCGCGCGATGTCGAGGTCATTTTCTTCTATTATGAACTTAAGTATAGTCTTCAACTTTTATAAGTTGGACACTTATCAAATAAATATTATAAATGCGAAAGTTTGGATGGATGTATGGATGTATGGATGTTTGTTACCCAATCACGCCCCAACGGCTGAACGGATCTGGATGAAATTTGACACAGAGATAGATTATAGTCTGGAATAACACATAGGCTACTTTTTATCCCAGAAAATTAAGGAGTTCCCGCGGGAACCGAGAAACCTCGATCCACGCGGACGAAGTCGCGGGCATCAGCTAGTAAAAGTATAAAAGTTGGGATTTTTTACCAATTCTTCGAAGCACTTAATTCGTGTTTACTCGAAAGCCGAAAAAAAAGAAACAATTTTCTTGAGAAGTGTTATTTCTTTATTCGGCAAAAGATTTAATTTGCGACAGAATCGCTCCCTGCCAGGGTTATTCGAATTTCGTTTCGAGATCAAATATAATTTGCATAACGTGGAAAAGTAAATCCTCAGGATAAGCAAGTCGGCTTTGAACGTCTGTTGTAATTGTAATTGCTTGAGTAAAGATTAATCATATTCCAGTGGAATTTATTTTACTTAATTACTTCTTGTTTTAGGGCCATTTGCATAGTAGGCAGTTATATATACATAACATAACTGTCAAGCAACATTTCTCCTACTCCAAGTCTCGACTGAAATTGCAAATCACTGCCTCGTTTAGTCAAAAAGGCCTCGGCTAGCGCCTCGTCCCTCTAAATTTACTTAGGAAGTCCTCGGCTTTGCCTCGGCCATCCAATATTACTCAGCCGTGAATTGTTTTATTTCCGGCATGGGTAGTAATGTACTATTAACTGTCTACTATACCTACCGTTTAATAACAGCCACTAATGAACAGCAAAGTGAATTGCATAAGCAGTACAAGCCAATATTCAGATAATTTATTTGCATAAAATATTATGCAAAAATCTGAATTTGAATATATACATATGTATAATATATTCAGATTCAGATATATAATTGTGTACACTCGAGGTGGTTTTAATTAAGTGAAAAAGTCCCAGCATACCCATGTTTTTATTTTAAGATCAAACCCACAGCTCAGAAACTGGACATAATAAGACGTGCGCGCAAAATGTGTGTGTGTCCGCGACTTCGTCCACGAGGATTAAGTCGTTTTTCTCAGGGGAACGCCTTAATTTTCCGGGATAAAGCAGTAGCCTATGTCCTTTCCCTGTATTTATAACCCAAATCTGTGCAAAATTTCATCAAAATCAGTTAAAAAGATGGACCATTAAAGCGTAGCAGATAGACTGACAGACACACTTTCGCATTTATATGAGTTTGGATTAAATAGAGTGTTTCTTGAAAAATGTTTATCATACCTACCACCCGTACGAAGTCACGGCATCGAAGCTAATCTTATAAATGTCTTGAAAATCTAATTTGTCTAACTAATTCAGACTTCGGGAAGTGTGTTAAACGAAAGTTTGAGATTAAAAAAGTTAAACGTGTTCATCTCCCGAAGGAATTCGTTACCGCCCCATGTTATCATTTTGACACCCTCGTTGGTGTAGTAGTTAGAATGTTCGACTGATGAAGATAATCTCTATCTGGCATTAAAAAATGAAAGCCATGGACATATATTTTTTATCCATTGAAGATTTACTAAGAAATGCTATTTTTATTTACATAGCAAACCTTTGATGAATAATAAATATCAGTGACTTCAATTTTTTTATAGCCATTGAGTTAGAGAATAGGGCAGCAGTGCTTCATCAAAATTACTGTGAAATATCTGCAGTAGGCGAGGTTCAAGCCACTTTGATGTCTTGTGCAAAGCGTGGGGTAGTTACATCTAAAATATACAGGGTTGACAAATATTTGGGACTTAACACAAATGTTTGGTGAGCTTTGATGTCTTAAGCAAATATAGGGTAAATAAACTTTGGTTGTGAAATTCAAAAGATATTGATATAATATCGTGAAAGCGTTTTGACATTCAAACTAAAATTATAAATGTGACTGTGTGTTTGTTGGTTTGTCCTTCAATCATGCCGCAACAGAGCAACGGATAAACGTGATTTTTTGCATGGGTATAGTTTAGGACTTGGAGAGTGACATGGGTTCCATTTATCCGACATGGACTTTCGTGTTTTAGAATTATAATCCTTATTTTAGGATCGTCAAGGTACGTTACATCGAACTGTCATTTTGAGTAATATTGCTTAAGTATTGCTTAAGCGTTGGCAGTATGGCCCCTGTATATCCTATAAACCAGTGATACGTATTTATACTAATATGTTACCATAGTAAATAAACAAATTGGGTATTGAGTATTGTTTATTACGTTATCGACAGGATTATGAGCCCTAATTTCGATTAATCCACTCAGTTTTTTTCCATTATATCTATTGATCCACTCAGTATGCCCCGGGGACGTAACGGTTAGACGTTTTAGGAAATACTGCTAAAATATTTAAGACTTGTTTTGATTCCAAATACCAATTTTGTAATACGATAAGTATCAGTGCTACATTTAGGAAAATTTCCCTTTTATCTAACAATAAAAATATAAGTGTAGTATTAAATTAAAATCGTTAACTTAAATTTTTCAGAGTTGCTCTAATTGTGAAGAAAAACATCGCGAGGAAATCTGTATTCCTGATTGATAAGGTGTATTACAAACTAAATGATTTCCTTGAAAAAAAATAAGGCAGCCGTCTCTCTACTTCCACAGATTTTTGCTGTGCCCCACCGGGGTTCCAATATTGTATATAAGAACTTTCTATTGACATTATGTAAATTACCTACTATAAGAATTGTATTGGAATGCAAAATAAATTAATATGAATATGAATATGAATATATGAAATATCCGAGAGTTCTTCATTACACTTTCAAAGGACTCCGTAAACAATAAAAAAGCCTTTGTACTAACTGACGAACAAACTGACTGAACGAATTACGATTTCACGTAATTTTCTTTAACATGAAGAATCATATTCTGTTACTAGCTGATACCTGCCACTTCGTCCGCGTGGATTGAGGTTTTTTGGTAGGTACCCGCATGAACTCTTAAATTTTCCGGTATAAAAAGTATTGTAAAGTGTAGTATTTGTTATTCCATACTATAAACGATCTCTGTGCCAAACTTTATCAAGATCCGTTCAGCCGTTCTGGCGTGATTGAGTAACAAACATCCATCCATCTATCCATCCAAACTTTGTCATAATATATAGTATTGATTCGTCTTAAGTTCTTAACCTATTGAAGTGATTCGACAAAAATCTCCATCCCTTATCCTGAAATAACCGTGTTATTTTTCAACTAGAACCAATCTATCAAAGCATTGACTGAACACATCCAACTCTTCAACAACAAACTTGATCCGAAGCGACTTCAACGATTTACATGTAAATTGGGTTTCGAACGGATTCGAAATTTCGAACGTTCGTAGTTAACACTACCTACAACAAAACTACACCCCGCAAAATAAACAATTAACTCTATTCGCACAAACATAGAACACAAATTAGAAAACACATTCAGTTTAGCGAGCGAATTTGTAACTTTGTATTGGAATTAGAAATGCAAACTTATGTACATGACTTGGGTATGTGTAAACATAAGCTTTATCCGCAAGGCTTAGGGGTTAAATTTGCTTATTTTAACTGAATATGATGAATAAATTAGTGTGTGTCGATGTCTTAACTTTCGGTAAAGAGTCGACGCCTTGTGTGTAGAGCTTTAATAAACTCCAAACTAGGATGGACATTTATAATTTAAAAGGTAGGTTTCATATCTTTTTAGAACATAGTTATTTTTGGCACAATAAAACGTAACTCTCGGTTACTCAGGCAGAAAAGAACCATGTCAGTGTCATACAGTTCGGTGACGCAGCCGAGCGATCGCGTAACTTCTGCATCAATCATTGATACATCGCAATCACCTCTGATTGGTTAACACTCTTCCACTATTGGACATAATCCATTGACGCAGCAAGAATGCCATAAATTCAGCCAATTACAACTATTGATACTGTAACAATGATTGATGCAGAAGTTACGCGATCGCTCGGCAGGTTTGAATAATGCCCGCTTTCTACTGCGAACGGAGTGGGCTCCGTACGGACTCCGTTGAGCTCGCAACGGTTAATTTCATATAAGTGCTTCCACTGCAAAAGAGTGAGCGGAGCGAACTGAAAGAGTTAAAAGAGTTACACGAGTTCTTTTAACGAAATTTGCAAATTAGAATTTTTTAAATTAGGTTATTCTTTTAATTAGAATAGCGAAAGTAACTATGTTCTTACGGAGTGTCCAACAACACCGTTTTAATTTTCCTTAATCCTTATTACATTTTTAATGAATAAGTAAGTACCTAACTTCTTTCAAAACCTACCTACTAATAAGAATTTGAAAAGGCAACCCAGATATTACACCAATGGTACCTATGAGTAAATCAAAGAATTAATATTCTATACAAAATTAAAAGGCCTAACTTAATCAAAAAAAATTAGCTGCGAGACTCGCAATCACGATTCAAAGAATCTTTCCCCAGCAAAAAAATCCATTATTACACTTCGTATTCGTCCTCCGAGATTAGCATGATATACTTGTAGTACCGTGTACGTACGGCCACTTTCACACGTTAGTTGAGGTAGCTGGAAATAAAAACAAACGCTCCCTCTTACCGGCCGATAGCAGGCCGCTATATATAGGCCCCACTCCTGCACAACTAGTCATTCGTGTTTTCGTGCTCAGCCACTTCGCACGTCCGCAAATTCGGTGAGTTTTTATTTTATTTTTAAATTATTAAATTAAAAATTAATATTTTTATTATTTATTTTTGTGATAAAAACGTAAAAGTGATTTCGGAAAATTGAAATTAAACCGATCACGTAAACGTTATCACCGAATAAGTTTGTCATCGAGTTTTTTGGGAGTCTTCTACACCATCGAGCTTTTGTTTTTGAAGTCTTCTACACTGATTGTCATCGAGTTCTTTGGAGTCACTGCAATCGCCAACACTGCCACCATCGAGTCGCAACATTGCTCGTCAGCCAACTTTCTAATAATGTGTGTTTGCGCATAGGATTTTTTTTTAGATATATACCTAAACTCAAACCGAAATTCAATTAATGTTTCTTACTCAAATAGACTTTTACAAGTCCTTTTTGAGTCGTCGAGTGGAATCTTTCACTGGTTCGGAATAACATTCCTACAGAAAAGAATCAGCAAGAAAGTCTGTTAAAATCTACCTGTCTAGACGTGGATATTATGAAATCTTAGCAAATCGGATTGCCTATGGCTACCTATTGAAGTGTGTTTTCGCATGCAATCTCTTGCCTACAAAATAATAGACTTACAATAAGTCGTAGGCGAGGCCCCCCAGGCATTGCTCAAATTTGAAGTACGTTTTCGCGTGCAATTTAATGCCTACAAAATAATAGACTTACAATAAGTCGTGGGCGAAAGCCCTCAGGCATTGCTCAATTTGAAGTACGTTTTCGCGTGCAATCTCATGCCTACAAAATGATAGACTTACAATAAGTCGTGGGCGAAAGCCCTCAGGCATTGCTCAATTTGAAGTACGTTTTCGCGTGCAATCTCATGCCTACAAAATGATAGACTTACAATGAGTCGTGGGCGAAAGCCCTCAGGCATTGCTCAATTTGAAGTACGTTTTCGCGTGCAATCTCATGCCTAATAGACTTACAATAAGTCGGAGTACGTTTTCGCGTGCAAACTCATGCCTACAAAATGATAGACTTACAATGAGTCGTAGGCGGGGGCCCTCAGGCATTGCTCAATTTGAAGTACGTTTCAATTTGGAGTACGTTTTCGCGTGCAATCTCATGCCTTCAAAGTAACAGACTTGCAATGAGTCGTGGGCGAAAGCCCTCAGGCATTTCTCAAATTTGAAGTACGTTTCAATTTGGAGTACGTTTTCGCGTGCAATCACATGCCTACAAAGTAATAGACTTACAATGAGTCGTGGGCGAAAGCCCTCAGGCATTGCTCAATTTTGAAGTATATTTTCGCGTGCAATCTCATGCCTACAAAGTAATGGACTGGCAATGGGTCATGAGCGGGGGCTCTCAGGCGTTGTTCAATTTTGAAGTGTTTTTTTTTTTCGTACACGATTATATGAAATTATGCCTGTATTGCGTTGATTGTTTGAACTAACTATTGCAAAATCTATTTTTGAGAAGTGCGTCCTTTTACGCACTTTATTGGCACACCTTTTTTCGTACGACGAAAGTGCGCGCGCACGTGCTTGAATCTCAAAGCATCTTCGATCAGGTGCGAAAACTTATCCAAGCATTCATGTTGCCATAATATGCTTCACTATTGGGACTGCGTTCTAATGAACAATAATGAATGACTAATGTCATGAAGACCAACGATCTTACCTGCCCTGGGAGAAGTCATGATGACGCAGGCGCAAGTCCCGCCTTCACTCCCGATCTCGACAGCAAGACGCCTTCGAGTTTTTTGTTATGATGTTTTGAGCATAGCTACTACAGCAGAGCTTTATAAAACGATACGGATCGTCGGATACAGCATCTATTAATGGACGCACGACGCTTTAATTACGACATACAGCGATTCTTTAACAAGACGTTTAATTGTCCTCAGGATTAGTTATTGCATATTAAAACTAATTCTTATTATTTAGCAAGAATCTTTCAGAAACTTACAAAGATGCTAAGGCGATAATTAAATAGAGCGCAGAGTCGAAACAGCCTCAAGCCCAAACCGCAAAGGAAGTTTTAAATCAACAGACCTGTTATGCGAGCATTTCGGCTAAGGACTTCTCATCGCAGCCATCGTTGTTCGAGATTAGGAACACTGGCAATTTTTTTTAAAAAATTTGTCAAATTTTTTAAAAAAGCAGTGGTCATCCATAACCGATGACCCTACAGTTGTTAGTTGTTTTTTCCTATAGTATTCCTATTTTAAGTGTTTCTTGTTTTGCCTCGAAATTCATTCAAAAGGCAGTCGATGGTCCCTTAGCTATAGGAGCTATATCACAAAGTGAACCTGCAGTACATTAATTTTTGACTGCAGTACTCTTTTTCCGAGTCATACGGCAAGAACATATTTACTTTAATATAAAACAATGAAAAACATTTCAATATTTTTTTTCTTTATTTGAAGAATTTAGAACAATAATTGTATTAGTGAGAACTGCTATATGACCACAACCAATCAAAAAGATGCTTAGTTTTCGGTCTTAATACATACAGACCAGAAAGGCAACTAAATTAATTGCGCTTTTGTTTGAATATAGTTTTCCAAATATACGTTCCACAGTTATTTGGTTTATTTAAACCAAACTGCAATATTTTTTTTCTAAAAATTTCCTCGAGGCTAAGAAATTAATGTTACTCCTTTTAATCATAATAATTCTTTAATAATTAATTTTAAAACAAGTAAATAACTTCCGTATAAGGAGTTCCGACACTACCTATAGTTATTGTTCGTTGATGATTGATTCTCTTTTTAAAAAGAAATCACAAAACGAACGTCTATATAACATAATATTTCAATGAAAAGAAACAATAAGTTGCCACCGAGCTCCTGCAACTTTATTTTTTGGAATACGTAATTTATTCTTATATACATAATAATATTTTTTTTTTGAACTTTGCTACATTAGTTGGCCTTATTACTTCATCGTGGCCGGCTAAAACAACCAAGTTTTAGAAGGTGTAAATGTTTTAAATTTAAAAAATGGTAATTAAGAAACAACGCATCTATATCCTGTTGTCCTTCAGATTTTGAGCGGCTTAATTCTGTAAACAAAATTGAAATGATGTAGAAATTGTCATAGGATTCTCAACTGCGGGGTTGGGGGCCGCTTGTGGTGAGGAAACTGCTAGCACCCAACGAAATGAGGCATTTCACATTAACCAGTTGGAAATTCTGCCAGCTTACTTCGGTTTCAAGTATTTGTTGAATACTTACACATTTTTTCAAAATCTTTTCAAGATCGCCAATACCATTGCAGTTGGTTTCATAACCTGCATGGCTGGTAGGTACTTCCCCTCTTGAGATGAGCCCACGAGATATATATTGAATAGATGCGATTACAAAGATGTTTGTATTACATATAAACGCTCTAGTCACGATACTAAAGCTATTAGAGAATCAAGACGAATCCGTTCAAAGGTATTTAGTGGGAACTGTCCAAATAATTCGAAAATTCTCCTTTTTGCGTCCCAATGTTATACCAATTATAAAAATTAATATATTTCGTCGAATGACTCAGATGCGTACGCCATTAATGCGTTCATGGGTTTCAATCTCTTGGGTTTCCACTCTTCGGTATTATCAAGAAAACACAAGTAAAGTTCATAATTTTTGTTCCTTTATAGCCTACCATCATATCGCATATTTAATGGTTTACTTGCTGTAATTTGTCTTCGGACCCACTGGTCCACTGGTCTTTGAACCATCTGACGTATTTTTTTTTTTTTATTATTTTTTTTTTTTTTTTCTTTCTCTCTCGTTCCTGCAGCCGCAAATTACACCTCACATACCCTGATTGGAACTACTGCTGGCTGCTCGCCGGTAGTCTTTATTGATAAGAGATTTCCCACTCTCATCTATAGAAATGATGAATACCTTTCAGTCAGTTTTATTTCTGTCCTTCTGTAAATTCATTTAAACAACACGATAGTTGATCAATTAAGTTGTTTCAATTCGGCAATCAATACTATACATCTCTTCCATGGATGTCTTCAGCAAGCATTAATTCAATTGAATTTGAGTTGTTGAAATTTATCACAACTTTACCAATAGTTGTAGATCTCGTAATATTAGAGATAAGTGATCTCTAAGTATAATATGCAGTTTCATTGAAAAAATTGAACATAGGTACTATAAATAGAATTTCTAAATTTTTTTTTCAAATTCATACTGACTTTCTATGCTAAAATGTAACATCACTTGAGATCCTTGAAATGCATTAATTTTTTTTTTTTTTGTGTTTTGTTTTTCTCAATCAATGATCTGATGAAATTTCAACTATAAAAGAACTTTTGAAGCATTAAATAATTTTATGAGCTTCAAGAACATTACATAGAATGCAAAAGTTTTTCAAAATTGTAATAATAATAATATATAACAAAGAACTTTCCTTCGAAATTTCTCGTCAATCAAAATTTTTAATTTTTAATTAAAACTTTCTGAACAGGTTTCTTCCGTATATAATACAATTTTTACATTATCGTAAGTGTAACCCTCAATAGTTATCTTGACAAAATTAAACACCTTCGACACAATTCCTCAATACAGCGCGGCCTCAAGAGCCCGCCATATCCACAAGAATATTTTAGTTGCAGTCACTTGGCATATCCACAGACTGGTCCTTGTTTTTGCCCAAAGTACACGACACTAAGTAGTTGCTCGAATACTTTTGAAATTATAATTTTCCTTATCGAAAATTCAGATTGTTGAGTTGACTCATTTCTTACAAATACTATGATCCTGTAATAATAAAATCGAGCATTATAAAAAACAAAGTTATACAGTACCTCGTAAATATCTATCAAAATAAATAAAATTGTTCATTAAATAAGAACATAATCATTATTATGTATTAAATATGATATACCTGATGGTTAAAGTGCGTTTTTCGCATAATAACTACGAGTAAGACCTGTTTTCATGACAAGTCTCTCAATATCTACAAGTATATCATGCTAATCTCGGAGGACGAATACGAAGTGTAATTAATGATTAAACGAACTTACCTGTAAGTGAAGTTCGATCATAATTATACGAGTATTCGTCCGAAGAGATTAGCATCCCACCCTCCCACGGGTTACCCCAGTGTCATGAAAAGGTCAAATTTCAAATTCAAGGTTAAATTTGTAATATATATGTGTAAGGTCAAGCTCCGAACTAAATGACTAGTTGTGCAGGAGTGGGGCCTATATATAGCGGCCTGCTATCGGCCGGTAAGAGGGAGCGTTTGTTTTTATTTCCAGCTACCTCAACTAACGTGTGAAAGTGGCCGTACGTACACGGTACTACAAGTATATCATGCTAATCTCTTCGGACGAATACTCGTATAATTATGATCGAACTTCACTTAGAGGTAAGTTCGTTTAATCATTAATTATTTATTAAACATTTTTCATATTTTATTCCCACAAAAGCCTTGTTCGACACGAGCTCCGATTCTTCAGTATTTACTATAGTATACTTTGATAGAATTTCTTCATTACAACGAACATCAATACACGAAATTTAATTTCGCAGGGAGGCGAGCGGCGACGGTAAATATCGTGCTCAAAAAGTCATATTTTTTCACACTTTATGAGGGAAATATCATGTAAAATATTTTGAGGTATTTTACACCCATTTTTTTTTTTTTTTAGACCCTTTTTTTTTAAAGATCTAGCCGCATTACAGAGGCGCGGAGCGGCGCGGCACGTTATTTACCACGCGATATTTATATAGATAATGGACCAAAAGAGGCCAAGTGAGATAAAATTTTCCCCCTCGGCAAAACTAATTTGTTTTCATCCCATCCCAAGGTTGGACAATCGTTTGTCATTAAGTATCAATAGCGAGGACTTTGCCTTTTCCTTGGGAAAGTTTCTCGTGATAATGACCAGCGGCTTAAGTGATAAGAGGTAGCGGTTATACGTGATAAGCGAAACGCACAACATTTTATCTGTATGATGTCTTTTAGGGTCCAAGCGGTCTTGACGTTTGCCACACACAGCAAACCTACAGAATAGGTATAATAATTATTATAATACCTCCTTGTCGTCCAGAAAACAAAACAAGGGTTTATAGGATTTTAAAAGTGGGAAAATTTGAAGATTGTACTTATTAATTAAAACCATCGACAGGATATTTTAAGACCTCGGGTTTTTCGTTTTGTTTCAGTAAAAAAATTAATTTATCAACTATTTACTACTTACTACTTTTAATTTATCATACATTTCGTTAACAATATAATATTTTATATTGATGCCCGCGACTTCGTCCGCGTGGATTGAGGTTTTTCGGTTCCCGCGGGAACTCTTTAATTTTCCGGGATAAAAAGTGGCCTATGTGCTATTCCAGACTATAATCTATCTCTGTGCCAAATTTCATCCAGATCCGTTCATCCGTTGGAGCGTGATTGAGTAACAAACATACATCCATCCATCCAAACTTTCGCATTTATAATATTTATATGGATTGCCTTTATAAATTATTTTCCCGGTATGTCACTAATGGAATATTTTTCTACAAAAGATAGGTTTCACTAACTTTTAGATACAAATTTCAGCTTTACGAATAAATAAATAATCAGTGAAATACATATAAACCTTAAAATCTTCAGAGCACCCGCTTATTTCCTGGCTCCACATAAGCCAAAGGTACTTTATTTAGACCGCTTTTAGTTAAATAAACTAGTCTTTTAAATAAAAGTAAGATGGAAACTCTTTTAAAAGAACATAGAAAGAAAATGCTTTTATTAATACCTGCTTTCAGTTACCCTGTACCGTGATATTTTCTTACAAGTAAGTACTGGAAATTACGTAAGACTTTGCTTTCAACGAAGTTTGAACGATATAGAATTCTATGAAATACTACTTTCCGACGTCGTTTGCCACAAATACATAGATACTTGGAATCCCTGTCCAAAGCCGGTATCAGAGCTTAAGGAATTCATCTACTTGAATTGGGCTACAGTATTTACTCGCTAGAATAAATATAATATCTATGTAAAGTATTTGACAAGCCAGCTACAGCTTGGCAGACTTGTCTGTGCCTGTGGCGAAGGCGCCACTTGCTGTTAGTTATTAACATTTTAGGATCAATACTTAGGAACTATACAATATAGCGCATCAGGGATGTTCGCCGGTGCGCAAGTGGACTGTTTTTATGCGACTATGCGTAAAAGATGCGGTGCCCTGGTGCGCAGAGTGCGGGGCAGTACCAAGTACCAACAGCATCTTGAGGTTTTTTTTTTTTTTTATCCAGTACAAGTTAGTTATTAGGTTAATTGCCAGTAGACTGGACTGTATATATGTGAGTCATTGCTGCGCTATTTCTAGCGGAATGGCACAGCGATGACTACCTACTCTTATAATAAGTCTTTTAGGATAAGTAACTACTAACATAGAAAATAAGTTTTTATTTATTTATTTATTAAATCTTTATTGCACACAAGAACACGAAAATAAACAAGACATTAAAACAACGAACTAGGACTACACAGTATGCAAAGGCGGTCTTATCGCCTAAGGCGATCTCTTCCAGACAACCTTTGGTGACAGGATACGAGAATACAAACGGGATGGTGCGCAAACTTTATGTATAAAGGTACATACATATTACTATTTGTCATGTTTTATATTTATTATTATTTTTGTATTACTAACAAATAATATTAGTCAATTGATGCTTGAAATAAAATTTTATTTGTTTATTATTATTTATTAATACAGAGTAGAATCTGTTACCCGTTGTCCTAGGTGAACGACAGAAGCGACGCGACGCAATACGACGCCATAGAAAATGACAGACGTAACGACGCGACAACGTAGGCCACGTGAAAGGGCTACTGTTTGATACTGTAGCACCTCTCATGTCTCGCACTCATCTAGGATAACGGGTTTGCTCCTAATTGCGCCATGCGCATAGATAAGTTTGCCAAGGTGTACACTGTACAACTATCGGGCTTTGTCAAAGTGAAATTCAGAAGTCGGCCTCAAGTGGTGGCTTAAACATTTTTATATTATGGCTTATAAACTGACTTAAATCCTACAAAACCCAATTTCCTATCCTAATTTTGTCATATTTGTAATTCCTGACTCGGTATGCGTTTTGGCGTGGTTTTGGCATTGCTGTAAGCGTACCGAGGATATTATTTAATAAAACAATAAAAACTGTTTGTACAGTTTGATTGCAGGAACAGAACAGTATCAGTCTCTATATTAATGCTAATATAACTATACTACTATAATTAATAACAAAGCCCGCTACCATGCATCATCACTTACCATCGGGTGAGATCGCAGTGAAGTGCTAACTTGTAGTAGATAAAAAAATACAGGTAGTGTCTAATAATTAGTATTTTCATAATAATGTTTTAAATCTTGAAGTTTTATGCTCATTACTTATTTAAATGCTGGCAAGCTATTTAGTTGACCGAGCGAAGCGAAGGTCTCTGAGTGTACTTGAGTGAAATGGCACTTGTCCGTCCGTCCGTCCGTCCGTCTGTCAGAGCCTTATAACTTCTGAATTTCTGAACGTAATTACTTTAAATTTAAATATAATATGTAAACCGATGGCCTCCCGCCGAATATGGCTTAAAAAGTTATAAAAATCTTAATTTCAGGGGGGCTCTCATAGAAGCGAATGCGAAGTAAAATATTTTTATAGCGTTACTTATGGTTGTGGTATATCATTTTAAAGATAATTAAGAATAGAGTCCAAAATTTTTTTTTTTTAATTTTTCCCCTAAAATTGACGAAATGGGGGGTGTTCAAAGTGGTGATTTTCTAACGTTCAAAGTTGACCTCAGAACTCTTAATTTTCTGAAAGGCTGAGGCTGAAACTTATCAGTTATTTGAATTATATCCTGTACTTGAACAACAAATACTAAAATTAGATAAATATTATAAGGAAACGAAATTATTTAATTTTTAATGAGCTTCACTATTTTTAACAGAGCTTCACAATTAGGTCAATAGATGGCGCTCTGTTATCACAGAGCCCATCTGTTATCCGCGAGGTCTTAGTTCGGGGCGAACCACTAGTAAATATGGTATGCGTTTATGGAGGGTTCAATACCCATGGTAGTAACTTACCCTGGCTAGTTACATAGGCTAGCGCTTTCATGCAAACAATTATATTTTACGCTTGCAAGGAATTTTTATTTCATGCCTCAGTCACTTAATATTATGTACATTAAGCCCTGGATATGAAAATGCCTACTAACTAAATCCCTCCATAAATTACACCACTTTAACCATGCTGACAATACGCTTGGGAAAGTAATAGTCACGTATATTCGGGCACATAAATACGTGGCATGATTTATAATCTCATAACTCGATGGGCCGTGATATGCGATGGCCTCCGTCGTCCCATAAAATATCTGAATAACACCATATGTCATAGTGGCGGATAAGAAAAGGGATATAAGACTGCCACGGCGCTACGTGATACCTACTTTTATTATGGACTTCAAAATATGGAGGAAGTTCTCAGGCTAGCAGTGGCACAATAATTAGAGTTCCTTGTTTTAACAAGTTACTTAACCTTTTTTAACTTGTTTTAATTTATACTTACATAGTTCCAATTGTAAAATTTTGGCCGGTCCTGCTAATATAACTGGGGACATCATCCTTTGCCCTGTGACAACCCTGAGGAATAAACTGACATTTTACAACTTTAGAAGCGGCGAGCTTCTACAAATGTGGTGGCTGCATAGCTTCATAGTTTTATGTAGAAATGGGAAAGCTCTATTTCCCACCTTAGGTAAGGTACGTTTAAGTAAAACCTAAACCCTCGTATTCACTAAGGTACAAATTTCCCACCAAAACTAAAACCAAGACGCCAAGCGGCTTGGCACCAAACCCAAAGGACAGAGACAGATGGAGAAGTCTTCTGGACCAGGCCCGAGCCCACAAGGGGCTGTACCGCCAATGATGATGACAAATTTCCCACGATAGGAGTTGCTAAAGATGCTGGGCGACATCGCACGACTTCGCCCGAAATCGCACGACAAGTCTGACAACAGGCAACAACGGGCAAAAGGTCGCGTGACAGAATGGCCGGGAGTGACCTTCGACATCGAACAAGGTCGCCTGTCATCTCTAGGGACATGTGTCACGGGAATGTTGTCCCCCAGTCCCCTAGTGTTTTTGCAAGATAATTATTATTACTCTATGCTTTTACGTGGAACATACTATCTCACTCACCACCATATATAACCCGTCGTTCATTTCTTTCACTCACAATAAACGGAGTCACAGCTTTCATTTAGCTAAATCTAGTTAAGGACGAAGGAAACAAGGCAAGAAAGAGCTTCGCAATGTCACCATCTGTCAACGGTTGGCCAAGCAGCCTTACCAAGTTTATTTACCTGTAAGCTTTTCAAATATCAACCTTATTACACACCTATAGGAACTTAGATACCGCATGCTAAGTTTGTTTTAAAACAAAGATTTTCCTTACACTCCTGCTAAAGGAAAATTGTTCGTATCAAGTTGCGATAAAGTCTCAATGTATGAACTATATAAATATGTTGTATCTCATTCGAAGTCACGTAGTTTTAGTGATAAGAACGAAGAGAAACGCGATCTTTCAAGGGTGCGAGATCTGTTACGAAAAAATATACAAGTATTACAACTTTAAAACATAAGTCTAGATCAAAAAATTAGCTTTATAATAGAGCTTTATTATTTTGAGCTCTATTCACGTGGGTGTAGGGTTAGGTTTCACAGATTTTGATGAATGAAGCGTCAATCGATTTGTTATTATACCTAGTTCCGGTGGCATAGGCTACATTTTACTGGAACAAAATCGATGCGATGGATGTCATCCGAAAAGTGGGTGTCTCCTCTGAAATTTTTGTCGTAGTTGGATTTACTAGCTAATAAATTTTACTAGCAATGTTTACTAGCCAATGCCCGCGACTTCGTCCGCGTGGATTAAGGGATTTTGGTTCCCGCGGGAACTTTTTAATTTTCTGGGATAAAATGTAGCCTATGTGTTATTCCAGACTATATCTGTGCCAAATTTCATCCAGATCCTTTCAGCGTGATTGAGTAACAAACATCCATCCATCAAAACTTTCGCATTTATATAGATTATAGATATATTAAATAATTATTAATTTTTTTATACTTGTTATTTTTTGTTGTGGGTCGTAAGCTAAGAAAATATGAGTTCTGAAGCTTTACGGCCTAACAAATGAGCCCGATTCATCTTGGAACTGATACCAACTTCTAAATTACCTCACGAACTGAAGCACGTGTCTTTAATGTTTCACCGATTTATTTACTTGTTGTTTAAGTATTTATAGTAGTTACAAGCAGCTGCCTTTAAACTTATTTTTTATTTATTCCACTACAAGTTAGCCCTTGACTGCGATCTCCCTGCCCCAATCATGTAAGAATGGCCGATCAAACGTTAAAGATTTTCGTCAAAGTAAAATAAACCATAAAAACATTGAATTAAGCTCAATTTCGTCTGCCCATTCTTATACGTTTAGGTATGTACGATACCCTAAACGTATAAGAATGGGCAGACGAAATTGAGCTCTAATTTAATGATGTCATGCTTTATTTTACTTTGACGAAAATCTTTAACGTTTGATTGACAATTCTTACGTAATCGGGGGGCTGGTGAATGGTGATGCGGTCTGCGATAAGGTATTGCAGTTAAATTAAGACCATACCCCCAATGGGTTTCTATACGGCATCGTACCGGAACATCGTACCGGAACACCGGAACGCACGTTTTTTTATATAGGGTGGTAACTAGCCACGGCTGAAGCCTTCCACCAGACGGAATTGGGTATTTGACAACAAGTCAAATCAGCAACTTTTTGCAAACGTCAAAACGGCTTTAAATTAAATTGGTTCAATTTAAAAGTGACACGAAATTGTTACGGTTTACCAATTTTCTGTCTATTACCAATATGCTTCAAGCAAACTTTTCAAAAAATAAAAGTATAAAAACATTCTAATATCATTTTCATAAAAAGTTCCTAAACGTTTTCCAATCGTGGAACTCTCGTACAAATTCGACCGTAATACGCGCCGTCGGTCAAACCCTTATCTTGACTGACGTGTCCCTAAGTGGCCCCTCAATTGCCCTTTTGGGGATGACCGTCGAGTGTGAGCCCTTATACGGACCCTTATGCTGCCCTAATTTAAATCGCCTTTGTGTGATTGTTTTAATCTTATTATGAAGAGCCTTGGAGTATTTAGTAGTGGCGTTTTGCCTCATAAAATATAGAACAATAACTGATGCCTGTGATTTCGTTCGCGTGGGTTGAGGTTTCTTGGTTCCCGCGGGAACTCTTTAATTTTCCGGGATAAAAGTAGCATAATATATCCCTGTACCAAATTTCATCAAAATTGGTTGAGCAGGTGGGCAGTGAAAGCGTAGTAGACAGACAGACAGACAAACTTTCGCATCATACTAATATTATAAATGCGAAAGTGTGTTTGTTTGTTGGTTTGTTGGTTTATTGGTTTGTCCTTCAATCACGCCGCAACGGAGCAACGGATCGACGTGATTTTTGGCATGGGTATAGTTGAGGACCTGGAGAGTGACATAGGCTACTATATCCCGGAAAATTAAGGAGTTCCCGTGGGAATCAAGAAAAACTTAAACCACGCGGACGAAGTCGCGGGCACCAGCTAGTTTATAATATTAGTATAGAAGTAGGTATAGATTGTATGTCAGTTTCGGTCCCTGGTTAGTCTAATTTGGAAATTTGCACAGCACTAGCCGTTGACTGCGACTTCGTCCGCGACCTCTCGACAACCTTTGGAGAGTCCTCTCTCCAAAGGTTGTCGAGAGTTCGCTATCCAAAGAACGGACGAAACAACGAGCTGGTGTGACATAATTAAATAAAAATAAATATTATTTATTTATTTTTATTTATTTACATCTAATCAGAACGGCGATGCCACTTACACTAACTAGATGATAAGATAGACTACTAGACTATAAGGCTATAAGACTAAGATAGACTATAAGACTATATACTAGATAGATTACTAGATTATAAGGTCCTGTAAAATATTATAACCTAGGTATATTATGTCCTTCCCCGAAATGCAATCTATCTCTGTACCCAATTTCATCAAAATCAGTCGAACAACTTGAAGAGAAGGATCGTGAAAGCGTATCAGACAGACAGACAGACACACTTTCGCATTTATAATATTAAGTATAGAAGTAGGTGTAGATATTGCATGCAATGTACTAGTCTGGTCTGGTTGACCGTTGAATATTTTGGCCTCAGTTTATTACCACATCTGCGGTAAAACCTGTGCCAAAACCATACTGCCAAGCGTGCGATGAAATTTATTAATTTTGGTTTTTAAATTAATTTATGTTGTTAAAAAAAATCACATGTAGCAGGACATTAATGGGCTGTAGTGCTACAGTACCGAAGAAAAGCCGGCAAGAAACTCAGCACTTACCCTTTTAATTAAAAGAAAAATGTTACAATAATAATATATCAACAATACACAACACATACGTTACGTTACAAGTATAACACTGACTTGTCGTCTGCTAGATTCGAAGCCGGTTACTTCTATGTAACTTTATCATTATGAAAATTGATGGCTTAAACTCATCGATTTACCAACTAAGGATACAACATTACCTACAAATTAATACTCAAAAAGCGTCCATAATTGCTTATACAAACACAGCTATAGATAATATAGACTGAGACACCAAACGGTTCACAAAAACCAACCATATAGTATTTAGGGTTCAATTTTGTAATAACAATTCTACACATACGACATTTTGTCGCCTAGTGTACTCATGCGCGACTGAGGCGAAAATTGTTCACAATATCTATTTGTGCACAATTTGACCGTACCGTTTTTTGCGTTTCGATGGTGCGTCTAAGGTATTGGTAAGTCAATGCTTAAACTATTAAAACTGTACAGTGCCAGCCAAAAGCGCCACTTGCACCCACTTGTCTGTATAGCAGCTCGATTTGAATAAATTTAGTGTTAAAATAGCTCATCACTCGTTATTCCATCGAAGAGGCCGCCTCATTGCCCCCATTCCGCTCAGCGAAGCGCGATAATTTATTCAAGATTTTAATTTGATGGCCCACAAACGCTATGGAATAATAGACTCAAATACAAAATGGATTCATTGGAATACGGAGATCGTTTTTAATTTGGCCGCGCATTGTTTTGTGATTGCAGTGCCGAAGAATCATAATAGTAGTGAGTGAACTTCGTATTTTATAAAATCAAAAGGATTTTATTGTTTGCAATTCAGAATAGCTAGTTATAGTCAGTGTCACTCGGGATGATATTAAATAAGGATTCTAATGATATCATACCATACATCTAAATCTGTTCAGGCATTTAAAAATTATGGTGGAACCGGCTGAGGCCCGCGACTTGGTTCGCGTGGAATAAGTTTTTAATTCTCACGGGAACCCCTAAATTTTCCGGGATAAAATTATCCAGGTCCTCAACTATATCCGTGCAAAAAATCACGCCAATCCGTGGCTCTGTTGCATCGTGATTGAAGGACAAACAAACACACTTTCGCATTTATAATATTAGTATGATAAAGAAACTCACAAACATTCATTTATTACTTAAATGAACCCTGAAAACATTACAACTTATTTTTTTGGGCAGTCGTGCAAAAAGCATGGTCTTACTGTATGTACGCTTAGTCAAATTTTTTCCATTGCAAATTCAATTATTTTTATTTCGCGGTCGATCACGTTAGCGTCAAATTAAAATGCCTCATATCGAAGGACGGAGGACGGAGTCGCGGGCATCAGCTAGTACTTTATATACATACTAGCTGTATGCCTGCGACTTCGTCCGCGTGGTTTAAGTTTTTTTGATTCCCGCGGGAACTCCTTAATTTTCCGGGATAAAAAGTAGCCTATGTCACTCTCCAGGTCCTCAACTATACTCATGCCAAAAATTACGTCGATCCGTTGCTCCGTTGCGGCGTGATTGAAGGACAAACCAACAAACCAATAAACCAACAAACAAACACACTTTCGCATTTATAATATTAGTATGATATATGATTATATACATTTAGCCTTCCAGTTAGCCTCCCACACATCGTATATCTAGATTCTAGACGATGAGTGTCTGCCATTTATTTCTCCAATCCGTAACGGTTACGGAACTTCTAATGTTATTTAGAGTTAACGCAAACGACTGGTTTTTTGAACGGTCCGGTCTAGACAAAATCGATGTTCATTATCTGCCCCACTGCACACTGTCCTAGTGATATTGAATTTACCCTATAAGGGATTGCTTGAAAATTAACGCTGTTATGGTGTATCTACACCTTAAATGCATCACGCTGAGTCGATGCCCTTTTTGGAATTATTATACTTGTGTCAAAGTTTAGTTCCTAAGTTTTGTACTAGCAATTTTGTTTTTGTATTTTAACTGCGTCCTTGGTAATCTATATATATAAAATTCAAAGTCCTGACTGACTGACTTATATATCAACGCACAGCCCAAACCGCTGGTCCTAGAGACATGAAATTTGGAAGGTATGTTCTTTGTGAAGAGTAGGTATCCACTAAGAATGGATTTTTCGAAATTCGACCCCCAAAGGGGTAAAATAGGGGTTGAAAGTTTGTATGAAAGTCCGTCATTTTTCAAGTTATATTCATGAAACTTGGTATTTGAGCTATCGGTTCAAAATGAAGAAACACGTGTATCGCCATTTTTGAAAATTCTACCCCCATAGGGCTGAAACAGGGGTTGAAAGTTTGTAGGAAAGTCCGTCATTTTTCAAGCTGTAGCCATGAAACTTGGTGTTTGGGATTTCGGTCTGAAATGAAAAAATATGTGATTCACAGTTTTTGAAAATTCTATCCCCAAGGACGTCAAATAGAGAGTTTATCCTTTAATCACGCCGAAACAGAGCAACGGATCAACGTGATTTTTTGCATGGGTATACTTAGTTGAGGACTTGGAGAGTGACATAGGCTTCTTTTTATCCCGGAAAATTAAGGAATGCCTGTGGGAATTAAAAAAACTTATGCCACGCGAACGAAGTCGCGAGCATCCTCTAGTTCCTAATAAATGAAATGAAATGATTTGAAATGAAATGATTTATTTATTTCACGTAGGACAACTTGTGTCACTTATGAAACGTTAAGACTCTACCACCGGTTCGGTAAGCTGATTCTACTGAGAAGATCTATTTGTTTACCATAACGCTTAGAATGTATTCAGTACCATACTATTCGTTTTTCTTTCAACTGACTTCTTTTAACTGAAAAAAGAGGTTCGCAATTCGACCTTTGCAGCTAAATTAATTTTTTTTTGCGCTTTTGACTTAACCAATGTTCATGCGGTTTTCAGTGCAATATTATCCTATTTTACGGTACAAGATTTGAGTGTATTTATAATTAGTTCAGTATTTTGCTCGATAGCTAATTATGATGCACGTGAATTATAATAAGATCCGTCAAATTTGTATTAAATTAAGTATAAAAATATGACTTAATATTATCAAACTTAATACGCTAATATTTAGGGTTTCTGTTTGGAAATTAATATGAACAGCAATATGAATTGCTATCTTATTTGAATAGAAAAGTGTATTTTACGTACGGACGCACTGGACTAGAAAATGGCATGTGTTTTATTTCGTTACGTCTGCGATATCCCTTAATAAAATATCACACACGAAGGCGTAAAATTTTCGCGGGGCAAAAATAATTCACCTCCCATTCCACGATGAATGCTGAAAATTCATATATACTCGTAAGCACGGGGGGGAACTAAACCGTGTATTTTAGACGAAAATTTCTTTCCTTGAATTCGTCGGAAGCATGAACCGGATTTCATGCGTGAAGTGCGCTCGAGTTATTTCACTTGACGCTATTTAAATCCACTAGAAGGTGCCCGCGACTTCGTCTGCGTGAATTATGGATTTTCGGGTACTCCTTAATTTTCCTGAATAAAAAGTAGAATATGCCCTTCCCCGGGCTGCATACTATCTCTATACTAAATTACATCAAAATCGGTTGAAAAGGTGTACCGTTAAAGCTTTGCAGACAGACAGATACACTTTCGCATGTATAATATTAATATGGATTGTAAATGCGAAATTCTGGCTGTCTGTCTGTCTATTTGCCTGATACGCTTTTACGGCCCAACTTGACAACAATTTTGAAGAAATTAAATAGTTCCTAAATATTCTTTACGCGGCGAGTAGCGGCAATCTTTTTCGTCTTAATTATCTATTTCTAGACCCTGTATTGTGACAACGCATATCAGTCGATTGCGATTGTTAAGCAACGTTGACCCAAGTCGGTAACTGGATGGGTGACCTAATTTGGAGGTTCGGCCTTTTCGTTTCCTCCGTCATAACATCTGATAATAATTGTTACAATAAAAAAAATTCAAAAAAAATATAAAAACCGACTTCAAAAACCACAAACACTAAAAAGTAAAAAATAATTTAATTTATTATGTATACAAGAGTTAATTTAGTTCTATAATAACATTTTTTGGAGTCGGTACCAATTAGCCGCATGAACCGTCTACCTACTCTTCATTATTGTTGACGTGACTCCACATTGGCACCGACTCCGACTCCGTTAAATGCTTACTTTTCGTATAAAGAGTATAGTTTCCGTAGTTAGTTACTAGACGGGACCGCGGCGGGTGGATTGGTCCGAGAACTTTATAGGTAAATCAATATCAAATGGGAATTTTAGTTAGCGCTAGTTAGACTGTTTGACGGTACATTAGACTAACTTCACGCCTGGACTGAAATTAATTCAAGAACTATTTACTATAACGTTCATTAATGGTTTTTATGCTTTAATTTTTTTTCCACTACAAGTTAGCCCTTGACTGCGATCACCTGATGGTAAGTGAAGATGCAATCTAAGATGGTAGCGAGCTAACCTGTTAGGGGCATGGCAGTTATATTTCACCCAAACCCCTATTCAGTTTGTACATGGCGTCGTACCGGAACACTAAATCGCTTGGCGGCATGTTTTTGCCGGTAGGGTGGTTAACTAGTCACGACCGAAGCCACCAGGCCAAAAATCTTATTAGATTAGCTAACCCGCTTCCGAGATTCGCACGGGTGGGTATATTATAGTAATTGCTGTAGATTTTAAATAATCATGTTTATTAGCATTTAGAAGTGTGTAGCATACCTATTACCTACAGTATGGTTAAAAATCTACTTATTACTAAGCTCTTACCCTGGAGTCTTACTGCCAACGCTTAAAGCAATACTTAAGCAATATTACTTAAAATGACAGTTTTATGTCACGTACCCTGACGTTCCTCAAATAAGGATTATAACTAGTGGTTCAACCCGAACTGAGACCTCGCGCTATCCATAAACTTGTAAACAGTAAACAGAGCGCCATCTATTGACATCATTGTGAAGTTCTGTTAAAAATACGGAAGCTCATTAAAAATTAAATAATTTCATTTAGTGTCAACTTTGACGTTAGAAAATCTCCACTTTGAAAGCCCCCCATTTCGTAAATTGCAGGGGAAAAACTAAAAAAAAAATATTTTTGGACTTTATTTCTAATTATCTTTAAAATGATATACCGCAACCCTATGTAACGCTATAAAAAATATTTTACTTCGCATTCGCTTCTATGACAGCCCCCCTGAAATGAAGATTTTTATAACTTTTTAAGCCATATTCGGCGGGAGGCCATCGGTTTACATATTATATTTAAATTTGAAGTAATTACGTTCAGTAATTCAGAAGTTATAAGGCTCTGACAGACAGACGGACGGACGCACAAGTGCCAATTCATTCAAGTAGACTCGGAGACCTTCGCTTCGCTCGGTCAATAATTCTAAAACACGAAAGTCAACATTAATGAAAGAATATTTAAGCGTATGGCTTAGTACTATTACCTATTCTGTGGTATGGCCCCTAACGAGTTATATCTGAGAAAAATTTATCAGTTACCATAAAATTACTATGAGAACTACATTTTTCTAGATTTTGTTCTAAAGGTTTATAAGATAAACATGTCCGGAATGACTGTAAGTGATCAGTGTCAGACTGCCAGACGACCCTCAAGCGTTTGTCTATACAAACCGTTAGCTAATAATTGTATAAGCACCATGTAAGCACGTGCTCACACGGCGTTTTATGAGCCGCAGACTAATTCGCTTAACGACGGCCATTTAACAACGTCATAGTTGTCATTATTTGCTATTATTTGTACGCCGCTTTACAAATGCCCCGCGGTGAGAAATCAATTACGCGGACAAAATTTAGGTTTTATATTGCGTTGATTTTAATTTGACCGCTATTTCGCGGGGACATGTATATTTTGTTTTTATCCCGTGGTAGTTCTTTGATAACCAATTTGGGATAAACAGGATGCTACGTCCGCTTTATCCGGTGACAGGTTTAACCAATTTGGGATAAATATGCAGCAAGCTGCGTTCGTGTCCAGGATGCGAGCTTTCTTTCATTTTTGACCACCAATTTCTCCACGAGAATTTCGGATATGGGATGTGATTTCGTCAAAATTGGTTTAATTTTTTTTTTTTTTTAACTAACAGGTATACTGATAGATAGATAGAAAAATTTATAATCCTGCATAAGTATATAATATTAAGTACAGATTCATTAGTTTCGTACTAATACAACGACAATAGGATCCATATAGGATCCATACAAAAATTAATGTCCCTCAAGCGGTCACGGCGGCTAATCTCCAGAGAGCCATTTGCGCGGGAGATATTATAGTGCACAAGCGTATGCGCAAACACAAAATATGCACTCTCTGTTCCTTTACTCTCATAGCCCGATGGGACGGAAAATCTGACACGACCGGAGAGAGATCAGGCACAGGATCGACGGCTTGACTTCCTAACACCGGGCTAGTATTTAGAATATCTAGACAGAAAACCCCAACACTTAATATTAAGACCGGACCCCGACTCGAACCCGGGGCCTCGTCGGTCGCAGTCGAACATGCTAACCATTACTGACTAGACCAACGAGGCAGTTATTGTGGTCTAACTACTTACCTTTACTAGTCTACTATCTAAAGCATATTGAATTTCCTCTAGATTCACCTACCAAGTGAGTATCAACCTGAGATGAGAGAACAACTCGCAAGTAAGGTAGGTATATAATGTGCGTGAGACAGATAAGCAGAACATTCGCGATCAAATGTTCCAAGTTCCATCACTAAAGATGTAAGAGTTACAAGAGTTCAATAATTGTCACTTTCCTTACTCTATTGTGTTGCATATAATATATTTGTGATAATTTTTTATTTATATAATACAATGCCTACATATTAGTATACCTTTTAAAATAAACTATTATACATGCTGCAAATTGACAAATAATTGAGATAAGTGTCAGAATCTTAATGAAAATTTTTTTTGCGCAAAATGAATTCGAATTGATTGACCGCTCTTAAGAAATGCAATTTATATTGCATATTTAAAATGCAAATTCAAAGAAATTGATAATTTCGAGTATTTTTAATACTAAGCAGATAATATAATTACGTTATAATAATTTGAAATCACAAAACAAGTCCCTCCATAATCGTACACAGCATAGTGCTCAGTTTTCTTCGCCTTGTCTCGAGCTATATAGCATTAAATGCAGTCACTAAAGGAGCGTCAGGTAAATAGATTCTGGTTTAACTTGAAGTCAAGCAATGTTTACGGAGACACCGCACAGTCACTGGAAAGACAAACAAATCTGTGCAACTTGGCTTTATAATATATTCCTCTTATGTAGTTACACCTTTATGAGCGTACGTATGATAAACTGAAATACAAACTAGCTGAATGAACTATTCTCTGTAGTAAGTATAATTAAGTAGTTTAGTATTATCTCATATTTTTAATTTTATTCCCATAATAAGTTGATTTAAAAAAAAAAATTTTTAGCTTTGTAACGAATTAATTAGAATGTTGTGTATACTTTTAAGTGGTCACTACATTTAACTTTTGTTATAGGATAAGATTACCCTTGAATGTTTTTATGTAAGTGTTCGTTAGTAGACCTAGTAAATAAAAATAAAAAATAAAATAAAATCCAACAAAATGTTTAAAAACTGCGCTGTCAAAGTGACAGATGTTTTATCTTTTTTATTTTACCTCATTTATATATAATATATGTACTTACCGGTATAGAATCTATACTAATATTATAAATGCGAAAGTTTGGACGCATAGGTGGATGTTTGTTAATTGTTGCTCAATCACTCCAGAACAGCTGAACGGATCTGGATGAAATTTGCAACAGAGATAGATTATAGTCTGAAATAACACAGCAGCTAGTCGGTCTATAAAGAAACCATTGACTGATAAACCGATTTGTAGATACTAAAAGGCACATAGAGTCACTTAACGCATAATTTTCAATTTGTTTTAACGAGTCAAAAATACCCATTAAAAAAACCATGGGCCGTGAATTCTAACGATGGATATCGCCAAGTCAACAAATAACGTGTCAAAATCCTCAAAAGGGCTTAAAAGGGCTCCAGTGGCCCGGAAGGAGGGTCGGGTTTTAATAAAATAAAATGGGAATATTATCGAATGGTGCCCGTCGAGAGTAATGTTCCGTGAGTAGCTTAGAACACGAAATCTGTGGAGGTGACAATATTTTACTTTATTATTTTGTACACATTATGTACTGGCGTATACATTATACCTCAATGTTTGCATAACTTGATACTTTAAAATCCAGGGGAAGCTCTTTAGGTGTCCGGGATAAAAAATAATTGATAAAAAGTCCTCAACTATACCCATGCAAAAATAGCGACGATTCGTTGATATTTTACAGTGTTGTTGCAGAACTAATCAACAAACACACTTTTGTATTTATAGTAATAAGATGGACGTAACTACGTACGATAGGAGCTACGATACGAGCTCTAGCTCTATCTAATTGGAATTGTCTATCTATAGACAATTTCGACACGGAATACAGTGTCCATAACATTTTTATTAAACTACATCACCTTGCTATGGTAAAAAAAATAAGTTTCACTGACGTCATTCGAGGCTATAATATAGCGACCGTTATGGTCAAAATGGTCGTCAAAAGTGGTGGCACCCCCAATGAGGGATTGAGTCTTGTTGATTTTATCTAAAGATATGATAAACTTTCCATTCAACCTGCTATTTACCCCTTAATATGCTGACAACTCCATATCAAAGAAAATGCTAACGACTCCACACATCCCTTGTTAGAGAAAAATCTAATGTTGCGTCTATAAATCCGCATCCGTCAATGCGGATTTCATTGTCTCCACTACTCGAAGTCATTGTGGTACAATTGTTATTGAATTGTGTTCCTTTGTATGGAGCTTTATAGCCGAACTGCTAGTGTACCTTGGCCTCAGTCTTTTGTCGAAAAAAAAATGTTTTTCCAAACCTTATACGGAGCTGGAAACTTGCCTCATCTTTGTCTATTTATTTTTAGACCTTTATCTGGGGCTTCGTAATAGTTAAAAATAATTATATCTTGAGTTTAAAAATCTAGACAGAGTTTTTTAAAAAGACTTATTTTAAAATGTAACTCACTACATTTCAACATAAGTCTTTTTAAAAAAAAAAATATTCAGAACTTTAGTTAACTCATACAAATTAAGATAATATATATTTTAAATACAAGTAGGTACTAAGGTCCACTTTGCCGTTAAATATGTGCTATATTTTCTTTGCTTACATTCTGTCCTTTTCGTGTCAACCTTACAATAAACTTATCAAAACGTAACAGAGAATTTATAGAAAATTTAACTTTATTTGACGGCCTTGTGCAAGTGGTCCGAGAATACGATTCTTACACGAGTCGAATGAGTGCTGTTAAAAACTAAAGGTATTTTCGTGCAACAAATTAAAGTTTTGTTTCGTGCAACTTAGCGTATGTCAGTATTCATTGATTACTTATTCATAGTACCTACCGCTGAAGCTCTTAGCCGAATGGCTAATATTAGTTCGATATTCCCAAAGGGTCTTAAAATTCAATTGACCACATAAACGTGCAGTGTGTGGACCTCTCGGAAAACGCTTTTGCTGGTCTTATGCTAATAAATATAAAGACCGTTATAGCTTCATAGTGGCTTTCCTTTGCTGGGTTTAGGTTTAAGCTTATCTATTTACTTAACTATTATTGAACGAGCGGTGCGAAGTCTCCCAATCTACTTACGTGAATTTTCATTGTCCGTTTGTCCGGCTTTAAAGAGCCTCGTAACTTCTTGATGAGTTCATAATAAGTGGGATGATGCCTATATCAAAAATAAATTATTTCTAACTGATTATTAAATAGAGGGTCTTCCAAAATACCTAAAATTCACATCCTCGGTTAGTTTTAAGTTTGATAACTATTTGAAAATATAGATTAAAGAAAAAAAGTGCGTTGAAATTTTATGACGTCACAACTGTGTATTTTATACAATTTCCATACTACAAGTGCGTTTTTAGGGTTCCGTACCAAAATGGTAAAAATGGAACCCTTATGGTGCGACTTTCTCCGTCTGTCTGTCTGTCTGTCTGTCTGTCTGTCCGTCCGTCACACTCGATTATTTCAGTAACTACCGAAGCTATCAACATGAAATTTGGAATAGTTGTGTATATTAGTGGCCCAAAGACACTGGAATTAAAAAAAATTGGAAATTATTTTTTTTCTTATTTAAAAAGGGGGGAAAATCGGAGGGTTGAAGGTATCATATGAAAGGGTTTACTTTGTACATTCTAAAACAGATTTTTAATTATTTTTAGTCATGATAGTTTTTGATTTATCGGGGAAAAAGTCAAAAAAAATACCGTTCCCCCCCCCTTATCTCCGGAGTTTACCAATCGAAAAATCTGAAATAATTATGGTCAATAGGAATTTATGTATATTTTACAGGAAAACTATAGCCAATGCTCTAACTAGCATAGTTTTTTTGATATTAACAGAAAACCTCTACAAACAAAGTTAGTTTTGCGGTTCATTAAATTCATTAATCGTAAAACTTGCTACAGGTTTGTACGGAACCCTCGGTGCGCGAGTCCGACTCGCACTTTGCCGGTTTTTAAGTTTGTTAAAGAGTTGCTGATTTGATTGAGTTGTCTGTTGTCACCATCCCTATAATTACTATAGGCAACGATAGAATGTGAAATATTTTACTTGAGCCAGTAATGGACGTTTGTTTTAGGATTTAAGGTCTAGCTCCACTTAAGATTCACTGCTCGATGCGGCCAGGTACACATTGGGTATTTGACTACTATTCAAATAAATTATTTTTTTGTGTTTTTTTTTTATTCCACTACAAGTTAGCCTTTGACTGCGATCTCACCTGATGGTAAGTGATGATGCAGTCTAAGATGGTTGCGGGCTAACCTGGGGTAGGGGTACGGCAATTATATTAAACCCATACCTCTAGTCGGTTTCTACACGGCATCGTACCGAACGCTAAATCGCTTGGCGGTGCGTCTTTGCCGGTAGGGTGGTAACTAGCCACGGCCGAAGCCTCCCACCAGACCAGACCAGAGAAAATTCAGAAATTATATATTCCCAAATTGACCCTGCCGGGAATCGAAACCGGGACCTCCCACGTTAAGGCAGCAGCGCTTAAAACTGCGCCAGGGACCTCCCTCCGTCAAGAAATAAAATAAATAATATTAAATAGAGGATCTCCCAAAAGTCGTAATATCCACGTCCCCTGATAGTTTTATGTTGAATAACCATTTTTAACAATCGATTAGAGTAAAAAAGTGGGTCGAACTTTAATGACGTCACATTTCTGAATTTCATAAAAATCCCATACTTAGGTCGCGTTTTGACGCACCGGCACAGAACCACAACACACAAATCCTCCAAATCACTCTCAACGAACGTTTCACTCCGAAACCGGAGCATCTTCAGGAGAAGTTGACTCGACAATGCACGATTGTAAGATTGTCGAGTCAACGTCTCCTGAAGATGCTCCGGTTTCGGAGTGAAACGTATGTTGAGAGTGATTTGGAGGATTTGTGTGGTGTGGTGCTGTGCCGGTGCGAATTGCTGGGTGGTGGGTGTTCGCATGCTATTGGTGAAAGACACGCACTGTACCACATAGAGTTGTCTGCTGTGGCGGATTATAGCGAATTAAACTTCTGGTTCATTCATTATCATGGACTTCTGCAAAGTAACGCCTGCTTCGATTCAATATTTGAAATTCCAAAATGTTTCTTAATTATATAAATCGCTTAAATTCAAATCGACGCAAGGCCCGCATCCCATCTTTTCGTAAAAGCTTAAACTAAATAGATTGGAAAATATTGTTCAAAAATTTGACGCGCAACATTATGTTCTTGGGTCATTTAACCACTGCCGCCTTGGGTTTGTGCAGACTTGAGACAATACTGTCTTAGAAGGTTTACTTAAGGGTGTGTTTCCACCAGAGATGTGCTACGTCGCTGAGCTAAGAAGTACGAATGTGGTTCAAACCCACCCATCGGAGGTGCACGGAGGTTTCTCTCATAGCCCGATGGGACGGAAAACCCGACATGACCGGAGAGAGAACAGGCGCAGGACCGACGGCTTTACATGCTCTCCGAGGCACGGGGGTGATACACCGCCAACTTCCTAACTCCGGGCTGGTACTGAGAATTTCTAGTCAGAAACCCCGAATACTTAATTATGGGCCCAGGATCTCGTCGGCTGCAGTCAAACATGCTAATCACTAAAACAATGAGGAAGTTATAGACAGAAAATACGTTTTACGAAAATACACATTCACTAACGAACTGTTAACTGACGCTCCTTCCTCACCTCATCCCGGTCCCCGACCGACCCCCCGATTGTGTAAGGAAATCGTAATCGTAATCGTTTAAGTCATAAGTCATAAGTCATAAATATTTATTCAATTTAGGTAGATGCACTACACTTATTGACGTCCAGTTACATAAAAATATGATGGTGATAATCAAACGGTAAACGGATAAAGGTAGGTTTGTCAAACGTATAATTCGACCTGCCCCCCAATCATGTAAGAATGGCCGATCAAAACGTTAAGTTCGACGTCAAAGTAAAATAAACCATAACTGCATTGGATTAGAGCTCAATTTCGTGTATCCATTCTTATACGTTAGAGTATCGTTCATACCTAAACGTATAAGAATGGGCACACGAAATTGAGCTCTAATTTAATGCTGTTATGGTTCATTTTACTTTGACGACAATCTTTAACGTTTGATCGGCCATTCTTACATGATTGGGGGGCTGTTTATGGAGTTAATGGATGCCTGCACGTCAAAAAGCATATAATATAAACTCCTTAAACAGTTCGAGTAATACGTTACGACAAACCTTTTTTACGTTTGGCAATCGGGCCTCGAAATTCGGTCAAGTATCGCGTGAGTTGTGAATCGAAGTCATTTTGAGTCATCGTGTGGCAGTTTCAGACTATTAAATGAAACAGACTGCGGCAGAAATTACGGTACCGAAATTACGCGACTCACAACTCAAAAGATTACGCTCGCCTGGCCCCACCCTTAACCCTGACGAGCTGCTATTCGCTAGTTTCTAAAACATTGTATTTTTTCTTTTACAGAAGCCTGGTTAGCAAGTTACACAAAAGCTTAGTCAAAAAGTCTGGCTTACACAGTCTGCACTCACCCTTAATTAACCCCCGATGTAAACCGAGTACCCTTACCACAATATTTTAAATTACATCGACGATGCTGACCGAATTCGAGAGTCGAAACACTTTGACGTTAAAGCAATAAACCTTAATCTCCTATTAGTATAGTAAATTAATTAATTAAGATTGCCTGGTAGAGATCGCTACTTAAGCGATAAGGCCGCCTTAGGTATCCTACTTCTGTCTGTATTTACTTTTTTTTCCAATTTATGTCTTACTAGCTGATGCCCGCGACTTCGTCCGCGTGGATTGAGGTTTTTCGGTTCCCGCGGGAACTCTTTAATTTTCCGGGATAAAAATTAGCCTATGTGCTATTCCAGACTATAATCTATCTCTGTGCCAAATTTCATCCAGATCCGTTCATCCGTTGGAGCGTGATTGAGTAACAAACATACATCCATACATCCAAACTTTCGCATTTATAATATTTATTTGATTTTTACTTGTGGTGGTACAAATAAAGTGTATAATAATATATATTATAAATTTTAAATTTTAGTTATTTATTTCAACTAAAGAACCATAAAATAACTAAAATTTACTTAAACAAAACACTCATATAGAAAAGCACTAATAAATATGTATTTGACTAATGGTATATAATACGATGATGTATGTGAATATAAAACAAGAAATTTGACAACAATGTGCTAGTAGAAATAAAGGCTTTTTTCATTCATCCATATATCCACAGCAAAAATGTTTCAAAATCAAAATAGGTGGTACTGAATTTGTGACCTTAAATCAAAAGCGTTTGGGCCCGTTTGACACTGACGCTAAAGCTTTTCGAAGCTCGAATACGATAATGTGATTTAAAATCTTGTAGTAAGGGTACAACACGATCGCGTACTGAGGCGGAAACAAAATTGTATACGAAATTAACCCCTGTTTAAATGAAAGCCTATTGTTCGAACGCTGCCGAATGATTTAAATACAAAAGGGTTTACATTTGAACAAAGCTTTGTGCTCTCTTTCAAACTCGATTGGTTTACATTTTGCGTGTACGAGTGTTTATAGTACCAAGCTTTGATCTAGTGTCTAGATAAATTTATTTTAGTGGCAGTGGATCGTTGTGTATTTTTTACCCGACGGCGGAACGCACAGGGTTATTTTGTGTAAAGTACCTAATGTCCTCCTAACCGAATTTCGGTCACGGCAGCCAATCTCTAGAGAGATTAGCCGCACAGGTTATTTAAAAAGTAAAAACAAAAATAAGTGCACTTAGTGTGTGCGCAAACAAACTTTGCACTCTCTAGTCTTATACTCTCATAGCCTGATGAGACGGGAAATCAGACACGACTGGAGAGAGATCAGGCGCGAAGCATACGGCTTTACGTGCTCTTTGAGGCGAGGGGATGAAAAACCGCCAATATCTTCAACTCCGGGCTAGTACTGAGTGTCTCTAGTCTGGTCTGGTGGGAGGCTTCGGCGTGGCTGGCCTACCTAATACCTACCTAATACTAGTTATTATCACCCTACCAGCAAAGACGTGCCTCCGAGCGATTTAGCGTTCCGGTATCATGCCGTGTAGTCACCGATTAGGGGCATGGGTATAACATACCCCTTAGCCCTCTACCATCTTAGACAGCATCATCACTTACCACCAGGTGAGATCGCAGATCGTAACCCGTTGTCCTAGGTGAGCGTCAAACGCGACACCGCTACTCGATATGCTGCGACGCGACAGTATCAAAAAGTGGCCTACGAGTTGCGACCCGTGGCCTACTTTGTAGCGTAGACAAGTTTGTCATTTTCTATAGCGTCATATCGCGACGCTTCGCTTCTCTTCTGTCGCTCACTTAAGACAACGGGTAACTTGTAGTGAAATAAAAAAACACGTACATGATAGAGTATAGGTATGTACTGTCGAACAAATTCCGATGCTTAGGAAGCGTGATCATCCTTATCACATGACAATGATAGCTATAATCGTACGCAGCTATTATCATTACCCCCTAACTGCTTTTGTTTCCCTTCACCTAATCACTTGCGGTTTCCTTAACTACTTACTGTCCCCGTTTTCTTACCTTACTCAGTATCCTTTACGGACAAAAGATGTGGCGAAGTTTGCGTAGTTTCAAAACTCGATACTTATAGCGAAAACACTCTACAGACAGGAGTACCCTCTACCACAAGTTTCACACCTACGTTCATCGTATTCGAGCGTTCGATCACATTGACGTAAAAGTAAAATGAACCGTAACTCAATTGTTTTACAGCTCAATTTCGTGTATGGGATTTTGGGTCCATTTGACATTAATGCCATTTAATTTGAGTAGGTACTTTATTCAATCCAACATGCAATGACGATCTGCGTCCGCGTGGATTAAGATTTTTTTAATCTAGTGGAAACTCTTCCTTTGTTAGGGATAAAAGTAGCCAATAATATTCCTCTCCAGGCTAAATCTGAGGCCCAATCAAATTATTTGACAGCTTAAAAAGTATTACTCGAACTGTATAAGGAGTTCATAAATGATTTTTGACGTGCATGCATCTAAGTCGAATAGCAGTGGCGGCCTTAGGGGGTGGCAAGCAGGGCAACCGCCCGGGGCCTCGCTCTTTCAGGGGCCTCGCGCCCTCGCGCTATAGCCCAAGTAGAAAAAGTCATTAGGTAATAGGGTAAAAGGTTCTAAATGTGTATTGGAATCTCCGCCCGCCGCGTATTACAAAACCCACAAGGTGCGAGTGCAAGCATGTAATGACCACCGGTGATACGTATCAATCTATGATGGCCGCTCGCGTACTCTTTCCACTTGCGTAGTACCTATAATATTGCGCCGATATCAACTGTGTCGTTCACTCCACTGAATATTTCTTCCTGTCTCTTTCACACTGACGAAATTTCATGCCAGTGCTCTGGCAAAGCGGGCCTCGCAAATATGTACCGCCCAGACCCTCGCAATGGCTAATGCCGCCTCTGTCAAATAGGTCGAATTATCCGTTTGGCAAACGATTACGATTTCCTTACATAATCGGGGGGGCACATCGATCCATTTCTCCGTCGCATTGCGGCGTGATTGAAGGACAAACCACAACAGAATCATACACTCACATGTACCTATTAATGGGTAGTGTTGATCTTATCATGCCCTTTATGTACCTAGTACCATATTTGACCGAGCGAAGCGAAGGTCTCTGAGTCTACTTGAGTGAATTTGCACTTGTCCGTCCGTCCGTCCGTCCGTCCGTCTGTCAGTGCCTTATAACTTCTGAAATATGGCTTAAAAAGTTACAAAAATCTTTATTTCAGGGGGGCTCTCATGTAAGCGAATGCGAAGTAAAATATTTTTTATAGCGTTACATAGGGTTGCGGTATATTATTTTAAAGATAATTAGGAATAGAGTCCAAAAATATTTTTTTTTTAATTTTTCCCCTAAAATTGACGAAATGGGGGGCTTTCAAAGTGGCGATTTTCTAACGTCCAAAGTTGACCTCAGAACTCTCAATTTACTGAAAGGCTGAGCCTGAAACTTATCAATTATTTGAATTATATCCTGTGCATGAACAAAAAATACTAAAATTAGATAAATATTATAAGGAAATGAAATTATTGACCGAGCGAAGCGAAGGTCTCTGAGTCTACTTGGGTCAATTGGCACTTGTCCGTCCGTCCGTCCGTCTGTCAGAGCCTTATAACTTCTGAATTGCTGAACGTAATTACTTCAAATTTAAATATAATATGTAAACCGATGGCCTCCCGCCGAATATGGCTTAAAAAGTTACAAAAACCTTTATTTCAGGGGGGCTCTCATAGAAGCGAATGCGAAGTAAAATATTTTTTATAGCGTTACATAGGGTTGCGGTATTTCATTTTAAAGATAATTAGGAATAGAGTCCAAAAATATTTTTTTTAAAATTTTTCCCCTAAAATTGACGAAATGGGGGGCTTTCAAAGTGGCGATTTTCTAACGTCCAAAGTTGACCTCAGAACTCTCAATTTTCTGAACTCTTAAGCCTGAAACTTGATCAATTATTTGAATTATATCCTGTACTTGAACAACAAATACTAAAATTAGATAAATATTATAAGGAAACGAAATTATTTAATTTTTAATGATGATGATATTTTTAACAGAACTTCACAATGTTGTCAATAGATCTCTGTGATACCGCGAGGTCTCAGTTCGGGGCGAACCACTAGTTTAATTTTTAATGTGCTTCAGTATTATTAACAGAACTTCACAATTATGTCAATAGATGGCGCTCTGTACAAGGTTATGGATACCGCGAGGTCTCAGTTCGGGGCGAACCACTAGTATATTTAGTGTCCTAAGTATTTTTGGGTAAGTACAATGATATATTTCGCCATACTGTGGCAAACCAAAAGCGATGTGCAGACGATAATGCCCTGCGGCTTGCCAGGCAATCCCGCAGGTAGCTGATAATTATGACATATTACTATGAGATACGATAAACTACAGTATAAAATTATATATGAGCACTTATGTAGGTACCCAACCCATATTATATACTACTACAAAGTCATTGAGCAAGAAACTCTTTCTTGCCGGTTCTTCTCAGTAAAATCTTCTTTCGGAGCTGGTGGTAGAGTCAAAAGTCAATACATAAAGTAGCATAAGAGACATTCCTGTATGTCCTATCCTACTAATATAATTTTGAAAGTTAGGATGTTTGCAGGTTGGATGTTTCGAAAAAAGGATGTTTGTCCTTCACGCCGCAACGACTGAACCGGTTTGGCTGAAATTTGGAAAGGAGATAGCTAATAACCTGAATTAATCATAGGCTACATTTTATATCGGAAAATGAAATAGTTCCCGCGGGAACAAAACAAAACCTTACACCACGCGGACGAAGTCGCGGGCATCATATAGTACCCAATTGAGCACACCTAGCTACATTTTTTTTATCTCGCCTGATTGAACATGGCAGTTCCGACGAAGATTGCGACATTTTTAAGGAAAATTCTTAGGGAAATATTTCTTTGAAGGTGTATTTTCGTTCCTTCCGCGTATACTAAATAGATTATCCTCGTCATCAATTTTCATTTGGTGTGTGACAGTAGGTATAATTATCTAGTTTTGGAACATTTCGAACCAGTGATAGGTTCACTTGACTGTTCAAAAGCACTTGTACAAGTTTATTTGAATTAAAAAAAAAATGAATTTTGACTTTATAATATTTTCCAGTATAAAAATGCCTATATCTCTCCCCGTGATACCAATTCCTATCTCTGTACCCAAGTTCATTCAAATTGATTGAAAATATGGGCCGCAGACAGATAGACAGACAGCAGGCACAATAATATGTTCGCATTGAAGTATAATATTAGTATAGATAAATGAAGATTTTGTATATACATTTAATTTCATTACTCTAGTGATTTTCGCAGGTAAGTAGGTAAGCAGCAGGTATTTTATTTTAAAATAATATTGACAAAATACAAAAAATCATGCGTAGGTAGATAGAGATGTACATCAAACGTCACATTTCACAACCGTTTCGTTTGGTTTGGGTTTGTTTGTTTATCGAGTAACCTGTTGTTTGTCCCCTGAGTAATTATATATTTCGTTTTCTTGATTTAATAATTAAAACAGTACTTTTAAGTTTATAAATTAAAATGCCAACTTGTAAATTAAAACCATAGATTTATCATCCGCAGCCAGCGAGACCAAATTAAATCTATGATTAAAACTAAAACCAACTCTATATTTTTATTTTCTTTAGCAGCGCCATCTATTCACTACTAGTAAAACTACGCAACTGCATGTCTAAGTAGGTACTTCTAGTTCGGAGTGATGCTAATAGGTGGCTATCTTAGTAGAATTTTCTTGAAAGTAAAACTGTTGTTGGTTTGTAAACAAGGATGTTTTCAAGGAGTTATTTATAAAAAACTACATTTGTGTAATCAAGAATTTTATTTATTTATGTATTTTATTTTATTTATACGTCATAATTCCAAAAAGCACTTTTGTTTTCACTACACTAACATACAAAATGTCGATTTATTCAAATTTTCGAGCAAATCTTTATTAAAATTTGCATATAGGCATTACCTAGTAGGTAATACCTACTTACTAATTTTATATTAATTTCTACTCTTGAAACTAAATTTTGTATTAATTTCTGAACTTTGTGTGTGTTAGCAAATAATAAAATGTTGTAATACTTGTATGCAATCTGCCTAAATACTCTTAGTATATTATGATTCACAAAAATACAACATTAATAGCTTCGAAATAGATAGGTAATTATAATTATAAAACTAAAATTATTCGTAAGAATCCTTAATAATAAATCGATATCACAATATAAATTCAGTAGGCTTCCCTCAAGAACTAGATCGAGGATAACATTCTGAAAATATACCAACTTTTAAAAAGTCAAAAAAATATATAAATCGACTTCACAAAATAAAAATCTACCTAGAGTGCTTCTCAAATACAGAATATTTTGATCGTAATGCACGCGAGTCTTTATATTAATAATATTAAATTAATAAATGCACTAAAAATCCAAAATGAGAACAAATCTCACGGAAATCTAAAAGAAAATTCTATGTGCCCACTGCCTAGCCTTAAAATCGATGAGAATGAATACTATGCAGTCAAAAAAAAGAAATGCATTGAAATATTAGAAATAGGATTTCCATCTTCCAATAATGTTCTTCTGATTTTACTTACTTTGAAATTTTACTTACTTTTTTATTTTTGTTATTTTTCTTTAAAAATAAAAGCAGTAAAATAACATAGCAAGGGTTATTCTATGCTGCTTTTATTTAGTATAAGTCAAGGTATTTTAAACTTATTAATTCTTCGTTGAATGCAACGCAAAGTACTATTTAGAATAAAGATTATAGTAGGTATAAGCTGCACTGCTCATATTTAAAAAAAATTACGCTTTTGCAGCCCTTTTTACCGATTCTTCCATACTCCTTAAATATCTATTGAGAGATTCAGATGTATTTTGCAAAATACTCATTCCAAGTCTATATTTAAAATCAACTACCCTTTTCAAGAAATCAAAGAATCCCCCGCCACTTGATGGTAAAGGGGGATATGTGATAACCTCTGGTCTGTACGTTGGTCCATAATACGTTGGTCTGTATGGTCTTCTGCTAGTAAAAATGGTCACTGGTGGTAGAGAGGGAGGCAAAGTTGATGTAGTCTCTGACTTAATTTCGGTAGTAGTTTCCGTATTCATGTTTTTAATCTGTGTGGTTAAATCTGCTTTTGTGTTACTGTTCTCATTAATTATAGTACTCTTTTCTGTAATAACTTCAGGTTTACTTGTAAAAACTTCGTATACTTTGAAAATTTTCGTAGTCATGTCAACTTCATTTGATATTTCTGTTTCAGTTACTTTTTTCTCATCGACTGGTATGGTAGATACACTTTCTATTTCGTTATTTTTAATTGTACTTACTTCTTCTGTTTGCGTGAATTCTTTAGCTGGGTCAACGGATACTGCATAAACGGTGTATACGTCTTTATTTTCTGGTGTAATTGTTACTTCATTCTTCACTGGCAGAGACTGGACCGGTGATGGTGTTTTTGAGGGTACTTCAAGCCCGTCATAAATTTCGTTACTAAGGAAAATTTCATTCTTTTCTCGGGTTGCTTTCAATATTTCCTCAATAGATCCTACAACATTACGTTTGCGACGCATATTTCTTTTCCTTCTTTCTAATTTCCTAGGTCCATGTTCGGGTACAACCGCTGGTGTAGCAGACTCAGTCAATTCTTTTGGTACATTACCAACTACAAATTTATTGTCAGCTGTTTCCATTTCTTCATTATTATCTTCAGCATAATTGTCACTGTCTGTATCTTCTGCCTCATTATTAGAACCTAAATACATAGAAGTGGGAGAATAAGTTACGGAACTACTTGTCGTTTCAGAATAAAACTGACTCTCATATGGATAGACAGGCTTAAAATCTGTCTCTTCTGCTGGTTTTACTCCGTAAACAACAGAACTTGACACGTCACTGCCATATGCTGAAACTTCAGGAGATCCTGCTTGGGGAGCCGCATATATTGGCTCGACAGCTGCTACTTGATACGGACTATACGTTTGAGCTTTGTCATTCTTCTTTTCTGCTGCTGTATAGGCATGCCTTGTTTCATATTGATAGCGATTATAAATATTATACGGTTCAGTATATACAGCTCCATGAGCTATTCCTGTTTTTTGTTGAGGATAATGAACGCTATGGTTTGGATAGCTAGGCGTAACTACTTGACGATATCTTAAATCCTGGTCTTTTTTAGAAGGATACCTATTAATGTACGCCGTTTGAGAAGCATATGGGTTTAACTTTTGTTTTGAATGTATTGGCATTCCAGCAAGAACAGTCCCGAGCATTTCTTCTTCAGGCTGGCCATTGCCTTCACTGCCGTATTCTTCAGCGTTGTGTCGGTATATGTCATCTTTTTTATCAACGTCAATTGTACGTCTCACTGGTGTAGCAAAAGGATACAAAAAGTAACTAGCAAGTCCCACTAGTCCAGCTAAACTTAAAACACCAACTCCAACTGATGGCATTACTTCCCGAGAGAAATAATTATAAATTTGAGATGTAATGGGACCAGCAACACTAGTTGGCTTTTTGGAAGTTTTTGTCACCTTTGTTTTGTTCGTAGTCTTCACTTCAGTTGACGCCGCCGTTGAAGATTCAGGCTTTGGTTTCGCTGTCTTACGTTTCTTGGTTTTTGTTTTCTTTCTAGTAGATGTTCGTTTTGGTTTCTTAGTTGTTGTTGCAGGTGTACTTATTTCCAATTCAATTTCCTGTTCTTTAGGTTCCATTGGTAGCATTGCAGATTCATTTATAATTGGAAGAAAGGTGGTAGTAGTAGTTGTGGTCGCAGTAATTTTTTGCTTATTTCTATTATTCTTTTTCAGGGGTTTTGCTGTTACTTTCACTGTTGAAGCTTTTGTCGTAAGTGCCTCAGTTGAAGGTGTTACTGTAGTGGTACTTAAAGTAGTAGAACGTGGTGTGATATTTTTATTTTTCTGTACATTTGATAATACTGTATCTTTGATTTTGTTATAAACATTTTCATTTATTGCAGATCCACCAGCTACTAAATCTGATTTATTTGTACTTCCAATTATTGGACGTTTTGCACCTGGTAGCTTATTTTGGGGCTTTTTATTCTTATTTTTATTTAAAACGGGTTTATGTTTCTTTTGAACGTCTTCAGTCTTAGTTGGCTCAGTTGAAATTGAGGTATTTTCTTTATTAGGAGGATTGCTTAGTAAGATCCATGTCGATAAACCTTCATTTGTAGTAGAAGACTCATGTACTAATTCTTTATTTTCCAACTCTAATTCTTCCATTGTTACGGGAACAGCGATTCCTACATGAGAATTTTCAATTGATTGTTCATCTTCCTTCCTAGTTTTTAGTTTCTGTTTTTGTGAAATTTGTGTTCTTAGTTTTGGTGGTATCCTCGTATCAGGCACAACTGCCGATTCAATTGTCTTATTAGGTTTATCAAGTAGCTGTATTGTCACCTTTTTAATTGATTCCCCTATAGGTGGCGATTTAACTTTGACTTCTCTTGAGGTATTTGACACATCCAATGCTCCATTATTCTTCTTATCTTCATTGGAAAGCGTTTCGCTCGTAACCCTGAAAAATAAGTGAAACAATAGTTTTTATTTTGATTTTCATAGTTTAACCACAATACCTACTATTTTTAGAGATAGGAATTAAATGAAACTAAACAAATATTTTAATTTCCTTTTATTCTTTATTATACACACTATTATACTTATAATTATACAAGGACATAAAACAGTAGGTAATAAAGGTACTTTGTTTTTTTTAATCAATAAATAATACGTAATCATGTAAGTAATAAATAAATTTAAAACTAAAATAATTATCTTTATTTCTAACTACAAAATATTATTTCGATAATATCACAATGTCAAAAAAATATCTTACAATAAAGTCGTATAAAACTAATTTGAAGAAAAAGTGTTTATTTACAGAAAATTAAATATATATCCCACAACTAATTTCGTTCCGTTACAAAATTACGTAAATCGCAGAATTGCGTTTATCTTCTTATTTTATTTAAATTATTTTCATAGCGTTTTGAATAAGTATAATTCATAATTCACCTTTATCTTAATGTTATGTTTTATGTTCTTTTTTAATTTTAGTTGTGTGTTCATATTTTTGTACTGCCGTTACCTACCTATCTCTTATCATAGTAAAAGTTTTACGGAAAGCTATAATAATCTTGGTATTTAACGAAAGCCACCTTTTAGTAGAGTGTTGATCTCCATGAATTAATTAACAAAATTCAAATGTTTATCTTTTTTTTCGTTTAATTTTACGTTTATTACTCCTTAAGTTTTCAGTCAATCTTTTTAAGAAATCTTTAACACCGTCAAACCATGTAGATTTTGATGAAAAATAATTTTGATTCTTTGTACTCTTTCTGGATTGATCTATCCATTTTCTATTATCAGGAAAAGATTCAAGATACCATGTTTTGTAATTATCATCCCATTGCCACTTTGGTCTATAGATAAATGTTTCTGGTGCTTCTCTTCCAGACAAAGCAAAGGGGGCAAATAATGTAGCTAATCCCGAAGCACCAGCAAAGAGTAATATAATCGGCGTTATGAAGAAAGATATCGCGCCAAAGCTGAAAGGATTAATTGCTGCTAGCCAGCTGAATGCACCTACAGCAGGTCTAAAGAAATCTATTAAAGATGAAAAACTGAATCCATCATCATCGTCATTACTTGGCTTAATTGGTCTAGAATAAGTTGATAGAGCTGAACTAGGTGATGCAAAACTACCCGGTTCAGGAGATTCTGCATCAACACTATTTGCTGCATTATAACCTGATAACTCTAAGCCTTCAACTGATGCACTATCACTTTCTTCGTCATCACTATCAGTTTCGTCATCATCATTTTCCTGTGATTCAGCATAATCATTCGGAACCTCATCACTTTCAGATTCATCATCTATTGGTAGCCCAAATACATCTGTCAGAGTTGTGTCTGTATCTTCATCAGATTCGATTACTACATTTTTGTTTATTACATTTGTGTTTACTGCGATGTTCAAATCTGGACAGGCTTCTTTAGCTTGACCTTGAAATGTATTGTTAAGAGTAAGAAAGATGGTTGGGCATTCATTGGGATCAGCACTGTATTCTTCTGGTCTTATAACTATTCTATCAGTGAATGTCCCGGCAGGTGGGAATGTTGTAACGTCAAAATTACTACCAGGATAAGGAGGATAGTTGTTTACAGTATTATGATAATTATGGGGATATTTAACCGTTGTAGATTTTATAGGTCTACGAGTAGTAGGTTTTATTTGAGGATGAATATATTGTGGCCATGGATTTGGATAGCCTACGTTAGTAATTATTGGTGTAGGTGTGGGTGTTGTAAAAATGTAAGTTGGTCTTGTTGCATATGGGTTATTCATTAAATGGAAACCATCTGAATAAACCTCTGTTTCTTCAGAATAATGTGGTCTAGGTCTATTATAGGAGTATGTGACCTTTTTATCGTTTGAGTCAAAATACTGTTGAAATTTTATACTTTCATCTTGATCATCGATTGTATCTGGATTGGTTTCATGGTCAACATTGCCATTTAATAAGTTAGCAAAATGTATAGAGTCTGTTTCACTTGAAACACTACTTTCGTGGGAAATATTATCTAAATCCTCAGCTTGTACGTTATCCACCCATTTTGTGATAACTTTTTTAATGTTAGTACTCCTATAAGAATTATGATTACGTTTTTTTAAGGTAGGCTCTCTGAACGAATTATAGTTCTCATTTTTCTCGTTATTTTTCTTTTGTGCTTGATATATAGGTCTTATTATGGTTTTTCTTCGTATTAAACGACTTGTACGATTTGAGGTAACAACTTCAGGATTAACTACATCGAAACTATTACTTAAACTAAAAATATTACTTACTAAGCTATTACTAATATTTTTTTGTAGAGATAACTTATATCTAGAAATATTATCTTTACTAGAACCATACCTTATTGTAGTCTCTGGGGGTTTATTGGTTGAAATACTTGCTACACTTAGGGTAGTTGAAGACACTTCAACTTGAGGTCGCGAATACACTATATTACTAAATACAACTAACACTAAAGCTACAGTCCACTTTACACTGTCACTTTTTAGTCGCGCCATCGCGGTGCACTCGAAATGTACCTGGAAAGATAAGAAATGACTATTAGAAACTCCGAAATAAAGTGTAATGTGTTGCATAAAATGCACAATATAGCTGCGAAAAGTCATAAATGCGTCCCCGAGGTTCGAACCCCAGCAATCATCCAAGTCGGAGGCCGACGACTAAACTAAAAGCTATAACCGCTCAATGATATTTAAATAGCTTAAAATGCACTTAAACTCCAAACTATTAAAAGGTGCAAAATTGACACTCATATCAAAGGAATGCTAGGTCATCTTTGGGAGTCCGCCATATTAGATTCAGAATGACGTCACTAGCTTACCATGAATTATTGTCATGTCATAACTAAACGTGTATGTAAAATTTCAGCTCAATCGGTTGGGGACAATTGTTTTAAAATTTAGTTGTAAGACTTAAGCTAAACTAACACATAATATAAACATTGCAAGTTAAATAAAAGCTTGTAAAAATGGTGAATCAAAGCTGTCTTTGACTAAAATTTGACGTTCGTTACCGCCATATTATAAGGTTACATGCCCGTCAAAATATTACGGTGATTCAACCCAGCCTTAATTACCACAGGGCTATTACTACTTTAAGTGAATAGGAAATTTTAATTAAAACAAAAGTTAGATGATAAAAATGGTAATTATTAAAATCTAGTCTTCCATACCGTTAACTCAAACGGTACTGGAGTAAATGTATGAAAACAAAGGCAAAACCGGTTCCGAAGAGGGAAGTTGATCCGTTAATCTATCGTTAACCTACGAGGCAGAAGAGACCGTTACGAAAGACATCCATTATGTCACGATCTAAGGCTATATTGCTTTACTAACATTAGTGGTTAATGTATGTTTTCATTTCTTAAGAGCTTTAGATAGACAGATAGACAGAAAGACTTTATTGCACACACATAAGATAAAAAATACAAAAAAACTTAAATCAAACGGAACGGCATGGAACGGCATTCCGAACCAGTGGTAGAATTATTCAACAATTCAAAAGCACTTGTAAAAAGTCTACTTGAGTAAAAAATATTTCATTTTGATTTTGAAAAAAGAAACATAATGCATGCAAAGGTGGCCTTATTGCTACTGCAATCTCCACCAGGTAACCTTTGGTCATAAGAATGATGTACGTGTGTAGGGCAATACGCGCATTTTAACACAATTAAATATTATCACTTTATATAGCAAGTGATAATATTTAATTGCTTAAAACACGGATATTTCCAAAAAGTTAAATAATATATTGATTTCCATCGCTACATAACTATTTGGAGCCCCGTCTGCAGTCCTAACCACTTCACTTGAGGTTGACTATTGAGATATTAGCAATGTGGTGAACACAAATTGCATACGAAAGGGGCTGGCTATTAAGAATTTCAATGAAATCTCTCAGTTCAAGATAGATATTGGGAAAATATACAAAATCACTAAATATTTCTTATGAGTAATGTTAAGGTTATGTTCATTAGCATCAATAATAATATTTACCAGTGGGGGATACCACTTAGACAATGACTTTCTTTTTGTTGTGGTTTTGATGAATAATTATATTCTTTGCTGGTATTAAACTCACAAACCTACGTTTGACCACAAATGAAAAATGTTTGGTGGCCTGTTAAGGTAGCTAAATAATTTCTTACCAGATGCTTTAATGCCACGTACAAAAGTAATAAAAAAATCCATACTAATATTATAAATGCGAAAGTGTGTCTGTCTGTCTGTCTGTCTGTCTGCTACGCTTTCCCGGCCCATCTTTTCAACCGATTTTGCTGAAATTTGGTATAGAGGTAGGTTATATCCCGGGGAAGGACATAGGCTACTTTTTATCCCGGAAAATTAAGGAGTTCCCGCGGGAATCAAAAAAGCTAAATCCACGTGGACGAAGTCGCGGGTATCATCTAGTTTATAATAATAGTATTATACAAATGCAAAATATTATCACAATTCCCAATATTATTTTTAACATGCTTATTACATAATATTATCACAAGATGGACATAATCAATAGGTTTCCACGGGAATTATGAAAAACCTAAATCCATGTAGAATCCATGCTTCGTGGTCATTATTATGTCTAGTACATATTAAGTTCGTACATACTATCGAGTTTGATTGTTGATAGAGTTTTTTTTATTACCTATATTATCGATGCCTATATTATACTCATTATTCTAATTATTAAACAATCGAACTCGGCGCCTTTCATTTTCGAAAATCATTCCCACTAATGCGCGTCCGGCAAGCGAGTATTTTTTTATATTTCGCGTTGTATTAGTGACCTAACATCGATCTCGATTTCAAAAGTTGAATGACCTCTCGCGGCCCTGACCGAAACCGGAATGCTTGCATACTGACCTCTATAACCGAATCTGGCCGACACCGTTTTAGAAGTCCTTTTTATTTGTTTACTAGCTGATGCCTGCGACTTCATCCGCGTGATATAAGTTTTTTTTAACTCCCGCGCGAACCCCTTAATTTTCCGGGATTAAAAGTAACTTATGCCACTCTCCAGGTTTGCAACTTTAACCATGCAAATCGATACGTTGCTCTATTGCGCCGTGATTAAAGAACAAACGAATAAACACATCGTTGGTCTAGTGGTTAGCATGGTTCACGAGGTCCTGGGGTTGATTCCCGTCTTGCACCAAAATAGATTGTTATTTTTATGTCCGAAAATTCTCAGTTCTAGCACAGAGTTAGGAAGTTGGTGGTGTTTCTCCATCGTGCCTAGCAAAGTGCGTAAAGACATCGCTCCTGTGCTCAAGCTCTCTCCGGTCCACTGAGCTGTTCTGGCGTGATTGAGTAACAGACATCCATCCATCCAGCCATCCATCCAAACTTTCGCATTTATAATATTAGTTACTACAGATCTCTGTACCAAACGGCGAAATCACAGAAACAGATAGGCCGTGAACCGGGCAGACAGACACACTTTCGTTTTTATAATATCAAGTATGGGTATAATATTGCGCTTATTAATTAGTGTTTGTCGTAAAAACAACCGCGCTTTTAGTTCATTTTCTCCAACTAAATAATTTTAACTTAACAAAACAGTGTAGCAATGTGTAGAGTGTACCGTTGAAGTCTTTTGTACTGTGATCTCTTTGTCTGCAGCGCTACGAACGCAGTAGGTGTGATGCAAAAGTCACGTAGCAAAATATGGAAAACTGTAGTTTGCCTAATTGACACTAATTATAAAAAAACTTTTTGTAATTAAGTAATAGGTCTGTTATGAGTTACATTATTTTTCATATTCAACACAGACATAACATAAGAAACAGCATGGAATATTTTACAGAGAAACTAAAATCAGTACTAGTATGATGCAAAGGTTTGTGGCCGTAATATAGAGTAAAAATTATAGTTTATCGTTATCGTATGTGTAGACATACTCGTAATAGTCATAGCAAATGCTGAGTGGAGTCCATTTTGGGATCACACAACTCATATTTTTGTCTCATGTCTGTCTACTATAATTATTGTATTGTGGTTCCAAATAAACGCTTTTTCTTTCTTTCTTTCTTTCTAATATGCTAATTTTCCGGGATAAGAACCTGGGATGTAACCTACCTCACTACCAAATTTCATCAAGATTGGTTGAAAAGATGGGCCGTTAAAGCTTAGCAACTGTCTGTTTGCTATGCTTTGACAGTCCATCTTTTCAACAGACAGACACACTTTCACATTTATAATATATGGATAACAGACTTTTTTTACATAGCTAGTAAATATTTTTATAACTACTTTTTTAACTGCATGGCAATACAAAGTGAAACTCTAAGGTCCTACTCCTCTATATAGATACTGCGGGGGCACTACCCTCATAAACCGCGACGACTAGGATCTTTTGATAATAAAGTAAGTACTATCATGTATTTCCCTTTAAAGACTTCGACATTAAACTCAGGGTTCTCACTCTTCAATCCTAATGCTGAAGAAGTAAGAGCCGAGAGGATCTATTGCTAGTTGTTATTGTGGATAATAGTAGATTAGTAGCCAAGGGTTGTAAGGCATCAATTGCAGCCCGAGATATTTAGGCGCACGAGCGCAGGGAGGGCGCCTATAGTTCGAGGGTGCAATTGATGCTTACACCCGAGCTAACTACTCTGCTTTACATCTCGATTGTGAGGTAAAGTAGGTCCTTATTACCCCCAAATGGAGCTTGTAGGTGACCAATTAGCGCTCTGGGGTAATAATGTAGCTAGAAAAGCCCTAGGGCGGTAAGTAATTAAAAAAATTATGATGGTTAGATGTACGCGAACTTTTTGAAAGAGTGAAGAGTTTTTTTTTTAATTACTTACCGCCCTAGGGCTTTTCTAGCTACATTATTACCCTAGAGCGCTAATTGGTCACCTTCAATCTCCATTTGGGGGTAATAAGGACCTACTTACCTCACAAACGAGATGTAAAGCAGAGTAGTTAGCTCGGGTGTAAGCATCAATTGCACCCTCGAACTATAGGCGCCCTCGCTGTGCTCGGGCTGCAATTGATGCCTTACAGCCCTTGGCTAATCTACTAATATTTCTTTCACGTTTGAGTAAAGATGACTTATTAAATCTGTCACAATACGGAATTAATATTAAGATGTTGGTCACACAATAAAAATATTATGATTTCGTGGTATTCGGCGAAAGGTTTCAACGTTTTGCTGCAAGCCGAAAATCTCCTTTTGAATTTACCAATTCACCTACTTTTACTTTTAAATACGTCATAATGAGTGGTCCAATCTAGGTTTATCCAGTATCTTACATGATGATTTAAATGTTTTGTGTCGCATCTAATCTTATAAAATTGATCGTGTTCTCGATTCAAAAATACTAATTCTAATCTAAAACTGTACAGTGTACACGTGGGTTGTTCTCGCTCCAACCACATTGGTGTAACGTTTACCATCGAATTATAAACAAATAATAATAATAATGTCCTCCCGACCGAATTTCGACCACGGCGGCCAATCTCCAGAGAGATTAGCCATCTGCGCGGGAGATATGCGCACAAGTGTGTGCGCAAACAAGGGTACACTCTCTGTTCCTTTACTCTCATAGCCCGACGATACGGAAAATCTGACACGACCGTATAGCGATCAGACGGAGGACCGACAGCTTTACGTGCTCTCCGAGGCACGGAGGTGAAACACCGCCAACTTCCCAACTCCAGGCTACTACTGAGAATTTCTAGTCAGAAAACACCAATACTTAATTATGGCCCGACCCGGGACTCGAACCCGGGACCTGCTCGACCGCAGTCGAACATGCTAACCACTAGACCAACGAGGCAGCTAAACAAAATAAACTTATATGTGTTTAAACAAAAGCAACTTGCAGACAGTATTTTTCAAGTTTATAACAAGTGGATCTTATTTGGTTTTGTAACCTTAATAGAGCGTCGTAGTCGCTAAGCGACCAAGCTCTTTAATAAAGCTTAAAAAAAAAAAAAGTGGATACTGGTGTAAGACTAACTGCCGCACTCAAAGTCGCTTAATCATTACTCAAGGAACTCCTCAGGATATATTCTGTACTAGCTAATGCCCGCGACTTCGTCCGCGTGGATTAAGGTTTTTTGGTTCCCGCTGGAACTCTTTAGTTTTCCGGGATAAAAAGTAGCCTATGTGTTATTCCAGACTATAATCTATCTCTGTGCCAAATTTCATCCAGATCCGTTCAGCCGTTCGGGCGTGATTCATTAACAAACATCCATCCATACATCCATACATCCATCCAAACTTTCGCATTTATAATATTTATTTGATTGAAATCTATACTAAGGAGTTCCTTAAGTAATGATTAGGCGACTCTGAGTGCAACAGATATAAGACTGCTATGGCGTTACATAAAGGCCAAGATAACGGGTTAATTAATTTTAAACCGCACTAACCGAAACATTTCACTATTAATTATTAACGTGTGAGTTTGAAATTATACGATGGTATAAGTTATCAACTTTAGAGAAGAAGTTTTAAATTAATTTTCCGCCACTTGCTCGGAAACAGATTCATTATTTTAAAAAAAGCAATTGGCTCTATTTTGTCCGTTGTCAACACGATGAACACGTAGATCTTATCTCAGCTACGTACAATGATTCATACTTAATATTATTATAAATGCGAAAGTGTGATTGTTTGTTGGTTTATTGGTTTGTTGGTTTGTCCTTCAATCACGCCGCAACAGAGCAACGGATCGGCCTGATTTTTGGCATGGGTATAGTTGAGAACCTGGAAAGTGACATAGGCTACTTTTTATCCCGGAAAATTAAGGAGTTCCTGAGGGAATCAAAAAAATTTAAGCCACGCGGAAGAAGTCGCGAGCATCAGCTAGTAATATTATAATAGGGTATTTGACATCTATTCAAATAAATTATTTTCTGGTGATTATTAAATAGAGGAACTCCCAAAAGTCGCAATATCGGACCACGTCCCCTTATAGATTTTAGATATTAAGCGCGCGTTTTGACGTTTGAAAAAAAGTCGTTGATTTGACTTGTTGTCAAATACCCAATAGGGTGATGCCTATATCAAAAATAAATGTTGGAAAAAAGTTGCTGATTTGACTTGTCAGATACCCAATTGGCTAAGTACTACACTATATTCCAGATCGCTTCCGCTCATCGCTTGTGACAGAACAACCTAACCATGACTATTATGGTAATCGTATAACTGGCGAGTCGCGTATCGGAATGCGCTCACGTTTCTACCGCGCCGGTTTTCCAACTCCCAAGTTCCAACTGCGGTTGACGACTGCGCGTCACAGTTGCTTTGTCAATGTTTATAGTCCCACAAACTTATCTGACCCGGTGACTGCTTTTTTTTTATCCACTACAAGTTAGCCCTTGACTGCGATCTCACCTGATGGTACACTTCATTATCACCACAATGGAACTTCTTTTACATATTTTGTATTTACAAATGCGACAGTGTACTTGTTGTGTACACTTCATTATCACCACAATGGAACTTCTTTTACATATTTTGTATTTACAAATGCGACAGTGTACTTGTTGTGTACACTTCATTATCACCACAATGGAACTTCTTTTACATATTTTGTATTTACAAATGCGACAGTGTACTTGTTGTGTGCACTTCATTAACACCACAATGGAACTTCTTTTACATATTTTGTATTTACAAATGCGACAGTGTACTTGTTGTGTGCACTTCATTATCACCACAATGGAACCACGGATTGACGTGATTTTTTGCAAGGATATAGTTAAAGACCTCTAGAGTCTAGAGTGACATCGGGCGGCCCCGCAACGCAAAGCGTAGCGATTTTTTATCCACTACAAGTTAGCCCTTGACTGCGATCTCACCTGATGGTACACTTCATTATCACCACAATGGAACTTCTTTTACATATTTTGTATTTACAAATGCGACAGTGTACTTGTTGTGTGCACTTCATTATCACCACAATGGAACCACGGATTGACGTGATTTTTTGCAAGGATATAGTTAAAGACCTCTAGAGTCTAGAGTGACATCGGGCGGCCCCGCAACGCAAAGCGTAGCGATTTTTTATCCACTACAAGTTAGCCCTTGACTGCGATCTCACCTGATGGTAAGTGAAGATGCAGTCTAAGATGGTAGCGGGCTAACCTGTTAGGGGAATGGCAGTTATATTTAACCCAAACCCCTATTCGGTTTCTACACGGCATCGTACCGGAACGCTAAATCGCTTGGCGGCACGTCTTTGCCGGTAAGGTGGTAACTAGCCGCGGCCGAAGCCTCCCACCAGGCAACTGCGTCGCTAGTGTGTATGAAAAATAAAATAAAACAAAAACTGAACAGGTATAAGCATTAGTTCCAATTTTGTAGATAAGTTGATGGGACTATACTTATTAGTTGAGTAGCCGACCCAATCATCTTTTGTGTGGAATTTCTGGAAATCTCTTTTAGAAATTCTTCCTAAAACGGATCCTTTACGATGTTATTATTCCAAGAACTCCAAATTTATGAATTGATCTGGTAAGGTAAATGGTTCCATCCATCATCCATCCATCAGCCTGTATGCATCCACTGCTGGACATAGGCCATTTCGAAAGCGCGCCACCAAACACGGTACTCCGCCTTCCTCATCCACCCGCTTCCCGCCACCTTCTTTAGGTCATCGGACCAGCGAGCTGGAGGTCGTCTGCGCTTGCCGGTACGCGGTAAATGGTTAGTAAATTTAAAAAAATGTACCTACTGGAAATATAAATCTAAAATGACTCGTATTCTGACTGACTAACTGACTAATCTATCAACGAATATATTATTTTTGCGTTTATTCATGGTATTTTTAAGCAAACTGGCTTCGCGAAAGATCAGCGTTGTGTCCTAACAGATACAGTCAAAGTGATTTGGGATCAAATCTTTCCATATTTCCGTCACGTTCCAAGTTGCATCCATGCAAATTGGTATTTTGGTATCTATACTTAACATTATAAATTCGAAAGTTTTGATGGATGGATGGAGGTTTGTTACTCAATCACGCTAGAACGGCTTAACGGATCTGGATGAAATTTGACACATAGATAGATTATAGTCTGAAATAACACATAGGCATTTTATCCCGGAAAATTAAAGAGTTCCTGTGGGAACCAAAAACCTCAATCCAGGTGAACGTGATCGCGGGCTTTAAATTAAAATAGTGTTTCCATAAATATCACCCGAGTGAAGAAGGGGAGGGTCAGCTAGCGTATGTGTAATTCGATTGCGGGACATTTATCGAGTGTTACATAATACGTTTTGGTCCACTTATCAGGCACTGTATATTTACCATGGATTTCTTATTGTTACCACAGACACCTGTGTTATGGTCTGGTGAGGACTAAACATTGGCTATTTTAAAATTAATTTAAGGGATTAAGGCTTATGTAAGATCTTAGTTACAGATAGATACGTTTTAGTACTCTGTACTAGCTAATAAAATCAAAGTTTAAGAAATAAGGTCGCCCGACCGAATTTCGGCCACGGCGACCTATCTCCAGAGAGATTAACCATCTACGCGGGAGATATTATACTGCACAAGTATGTGCGCATACACAGGTGCGACCTCTGTACCTTTTTTTATAGCCTAAAGGGACGGAAAATCCGATACGACCGGAGAGAGATCGGGCGCAAAACCGACAGCTTTACATGATCTCCGAGGCATGGAGGTGACATACCGCCAACTTTCTAGCTCCGGGTTAGTACTGAAAATTTCTTGTCAAAAAAAACCAATAGTTGTTTTGGCCCGACCCGGAACTCCACCTCGTCAGCCGCAGTCGAACATGCTAACCACTAGACCAACGAGGCAGTGAAAACAGTGTAAGAAAAAAAGTTTAAGTAATAAACAGAAGTCTTAACCTATCATCATATTATCATCTTTACGGAATGCGGATCTCATCTCTCATGAATGAGAAATATTTAGCCCAGCGAAGGATCATGAGGTCTAATAAATTGTAAGTAATAATTAGTATCACTTCCTTCGAGCTATGGAAAGCTGTTTTCGCGTATATTGTTATATTTTGTTCCGGCATGTGAAAGGAAATAATTTAGGTTCTTGAGATATGCTTGAGACATGGTAATGGTCAAGTTTATAATCATCATCTGGTCTTTTATAAATACCTTCCTGTTATTAAATATGATAAGTAGATTTAGAAACTTTTCTGGTATCGATTTTTATTTAAGGAAGTTTACAAAAAGCTTTGACTTTTCTAAGTAGGTACTTATTACTACTTACATAGTTATGTAACAGCTTATCCAACTGTATAGTTACGTTTTACAAACATCAGCTGTTTACTGAAATATTTTTGAACATAACACTTGTTTTTTTTTTTTTTTTTTTATTTTATTTCACAAGTAAAATGTACATATATTTTTTGGTTTCTTCGTGCTCGGAAGCGCTTGACGGCTTGTCTGAGCACTGCACATTCCTCCATGCTTATAAACTAAATATGTAGGTGTATAGAACGTATTAATTATATCTTCTAATCTATGGTGTTGAGTAAGATACTAATATTTATCTACAAAAAGGTTCTTACATAATACCTTTTTCCATATAATATAAAATAAATGTAGGTAGTTAGTTTTAAAATAAAAGTAAACAAGACTAATTCTGCGCATGCAAATCAACTTTTATGTATACAGGCTGCTTCACTTTGAGTAACACTAGGTTTACTTAATAATTAGTTTTTAATAAATAATTTTTAATTTTATACTTGATGTTGTTTTTTGTTGTTGCATCACGGGACCGCGTAATTGTTTATAATATGTAAATAAATAATCATTTATTTGCCAGGATGTTGCACAAAGTCAGTTGTCGAATTTTATTTATTTTCTATACGCCAGCAACCGGCATTATGCGATAACACGCTAGGGAGTGGGCGAGATACATTTGCGAATCGTCTAAATCGGGCGAACAACGTTTTGTCCTATCACACTGATATGTGCAGCTTTTTGGCCGACGTACAAAATGTCCCTGATGTGGTTTCGCTCCAAGACGTGTTCCCAATGCCACGGGGGAGGGCGCCAGTCACTTCCAGGCAAAATAGAGTCCAGCGCTGGCGTGCCATGTATGTCAGTAACTGTCTCAATATAAACATGCCTTAACACTTAGGAGGCTAGTGACATATTACAAGTCAACATAACATAATAAGAGGTTGCAGTTCACGGAAAAACTTTCCTATTTATTAATGTCATTGTATGGTCATGAACACTACGGGACCCGCCCATCTATTGCTTATTGCTCGTTATATCCTATGAAATTGTATGCTATGTATTATTGGAACATAATATCATACGGATTGCTTTATTTCCCGCAGAGCTAGACTATTAATTTTAAAACAGACTTCAAATGCTACGACAAAGTTCTGTATCGACTCAGCGAAAACTATATAGCGATCTACGCAAATAGTGAACAAAACGTGAGCTTACAGGTATATTCTCTATTCCCTCACTCTCTCACTCCATTGTCTCTAGTGGATATCAGTTACAACTGGAGGAAGATCAAGCAAAGGTCAAACAAAACAATTACAACAACAAATTTTTTCAACAATGGGTCGCTACTCGCTACTGAGATATTTCGATAAAAAAGTCCAATCCATTCTAATATTATAAATGCAAAAGTTTGCAGACGAATTTAAATTAATATTTTGAGTTTTAATTTATATAAATGACTTGCCGAAAACTTTTGACGAATATTGTGTATTATTTGCTGATGACATTTCTTTATTATTCTCTCTATCAAATAATAATAATTTAGATGATAAATTGACTCGACTACTAAATGACACTAATAATTGGATGAATGATCATAAATTAGAAATAAATTGCAATAAAACTAAAATAATTCAATTTCGACCGTACCAAAAAACACCATTAAATATTAAATTTACCTACAATAACACGGAAATAGAATGCGTTGAAAGTTTAACATTTTTAGGCATCGACATTGACACTAACTTAAATTGGAAGAGCCATATCCAAAAAACAAAAACAAAATTATCTAAATTTATATACGGCCTCAGAGAGTTAAAAAAAACTACTAACCTAAAAACTGCACTGGCGGCGTATTACGCGTATGGGTACGCATTTTTGCGATACGGCATTATCCTCTGGGGAAACAGCACAAATGTTCAGGATCTTTTCATATCACATAAAAAGTGCATTCGAATTTTAGTAAATATAAAACCTACAGAGTCGTGCCTACCTCACTTCAAAGAGTTGAAAATCTTGACATTACCTTCTATTTATATCTTTGAAATGTGTAAATTTGTAATAAAAAATATAAGCTTTTATACCAAGAAAGAATACAAACCTCGCCGGTTCCCCGAGAGACACGCAAACAAACTGATTCTCCCACCGTCAAAAATGGCACTGCACAGCTCAAGCCCCTATTCAATGTCAATAAAAATATTTAACAGTCTGCCAGACTACATTAGGAACATCGGAAAAGAAACAGAGTTCAACAACACGCTAAAAAACTATCTGATTGAAAAATGTTACTACAATTTAAATGAATTCTTAAACGATACTGACAAGCACAAATAAAAAATCGGCCTCCCTACCACCATACACTATTCTGTTGCCACACCCAAACTGGGTATCCATAGCATGCCTTGTTTACTTATGACTATAATATGTTAATTAAGAAACTATGTAACTATGGAATTGCAACTAATAAATAAATTGAAATAAATTGAAATAAATTGAAACCTAAAAGACGAAGTCGCGGGAATCATCTAGTTTCAATACATATACTTACCTAACCCAAAATAGAACTCAAGACCTCACGAATCAAGATCCGCACCCTAAAATATAAGCGAACCATTATATCAATTATTATGCATATAAAAATATAACGGACTTTTAAAAGCAATTTCTATAGAAAAGTTGTTTATCTCTATGTGATAAATATCACATCAAAACGAGGTCACCTATGTTATGAGTAGTGGAAATCCATTATTGTTGTTTAATACCTACATTAAGGGCATGAACACACTATGGACAGGAGAAGACCACAAAATCTGCGTTGAACAGGAAAAACTGTGCAGTTCAATATAAAATTGCGCACGAGTACTTTTACCGCCGGAATAAAAGTTTTTGTCCATAGTGTGTTTCCGCCTATACAATAAAGTTTGGTTCCGTAAGTTTACTTGTACAGACGATGTCGCGGGCATCAGCTAGTAATAAATAAAGTTTTGACTTAACGTATAATCGTTGTTCAACAAGACAATTACATTGATTTATTTTCAATCACAATGAAATAATTAAATCCTTCATTCATTCAACTCAACAATAGCAATTTCAATTGTTTCATTTGAAAGACCAATCGTGATGTACACATTAAGGTCCCGTTGCTCGAATTAAGCGTTATTTGGCACACATCGCCTTAACTAGACGACTTTGTTCTATAACCCAGAAAATAGACCTCATTTTTATATGGCATCAAAATAAAATCGTAGGAGAATTTATTTATAACTAGATGATGCCCGCGACTTCGTCTGCGTGGACTAAGTTTTTACGATTCCCACGGGAAATTCTTAATTTTCCGGGATAAAAAGTAGCCAATGTCCTTCCCCGGGATACAGTCTATCCCCGTACCAAATTTCATCAAAATCGGTTGAACAGATGGGCCGTGAAAGCGTAGCAGACAGACAGACAGACAGACAGACGGACGGACAGACAGACAGACACACTTTCGCATTTATAATATTAGTATGGAAGTATGGATATGGAAGTATGGACAAGATGATTCCCGCAACTTGTCAAATTACCTATTTATTGCCACACTTAACATAAAAATCATACTATTATAATATTATAAATGCGAAAGTATGTTTGTTTGTTGGTTTGTCCTTCAATCACGCCGCAACGGAGCAACGGATCGACGTGATTTTTGACATGGGTATATTTAAGGACCTGGAGAGTGACACGAGGTTGCGAAATCCCCAGGACCACGATCTTCAGTAATGAAGGAACGACTGGAGAGAGAGAGAGTGACAAAGGCTACTTTTTATCCCGGAAAATTTAGGAGTTCCCGCGGGAATCAAAAAACTTAATCCACGCGGACGAAGTCGCGGGCATCATCTAGTATTATATAACGTTATTGATTCCTGCGGAAACTCTTCACTTTTCCGGGATAAAAAGTACGGACGGGACAACCTACAGTTCGCGCACAAGTTGAATGCAGAGTAAAATATGTAGGTATGTGTCACCATACATTATACTCTGCATTCAACTCAAGCGCAAACTATATCTCTATACCAAATATCGTCAAAATCGGTTTTATTTTCCTGAAGACTTCAGCTTGTTTTCTAGACTAAGCTATTATTACCTACCAGAAAAGTATCCAGTTTCATCATCATTATTTTAACATATCGCGGCCCACTACTGAGCACGAGACTCCCCTCAGAATGAAGGATTTCCTCATAGTCTACCACGCTGGTCCAGTGCGGATTGGCAGGATTCACACATCTTTGAGAACATAGAACTCTCAGACATGCTGATTTCCTCACGATGGTTCCTTCACCATTAAAACAAGTGGTAAATACAAATAGGGATGACGACCACTCAATCAAACCAGCAACTCTTTATCTTAGCAATTCTTTAAGGAAGTTTGTATGAAATACATAGTTGTGAGTTGTGACGTCATAAAATTTCAACGCATTTTTTTTCTGTAATCTGTAGTTTAAAATAGTTATCAAACTTAAAACTAACCGAGGATGTGAATTTTAGGTCTTTCGGAAAACCCTCTATTTAATAATCAGTAATAAATAATTTATTTTTGACATAGGCATCATCCCTATTGCAGATAACTCCGAAAAGTTAGAGGTTCATGCCTGGTATTCAAACCCGTACCCCTCGAATAAGACGCCGAAGTCTTCACCACTAGGCTATCACAACTTTTCAATATGGAAAATCCTAATATTCCTAAGACTAAGAAATGCCTAATACCTACACCAAGCCCTAAGTACAGTCAGAGCGAAAGTAACCTTAATATCGGGAAACATAACACTAGCCATAGCCTCAACAACTGACTAGAGCCGGCACTTTCACATTTCATTCAAACCTTGCATACCTCGACCTTCATAAATGGAGCATAAATATTAAAATAACCTGCGAATTTTAACAAGTTTTTAAACACGATAAGTTAGACTTGAAAATAAAGCATTCTTTATTCAAATCAAATTTTACGATAGCTTTTGAATCGTCACGTGAATCCACCACTGGTACCTATAGAATGCCGTTCCTAACGAGAAGGACGAACAAGAAAGGCGGCGTTTGCTCTATTAATTTTTTTAAAAGAGTATTGGATAAAAAAATAATTTATTATTATCAAGGAACGTAATATGTGATATAATTTGGAAGTCATCGTCATCGATTTACCAACCTATATTAGTATTGGTAAGTCAATGGTCAACGTATAAAGACAGATAGCACGTACGTAATCCGTACCTATGTGTATTCTGATTTCGTTCATGTTAGGGTTTGTGAATTTTGTGTTTATTGTCGTCTTTAATAATATCATTATATTCCTCAGAACCTCTCTCCCGAACCCCCTTCCCCCAAAAAGACAAATCGACTTTCGCAGACCAATCCAAGTGTTTATAATTTCTAATTAATTATTATACTTTTCATATTATAGTCATTATATATGGCCATAAAATAAAGGACGTAATGATTCAAGCATTAATATCTATTATATTCTTTCTCTTATTTCATATAATGTACATGTCTATAAAATTCAAAGCTCTGTTATTCTTTCTAGTTTACAATGTCAAGAATCTTGGATGCGTGCGCGCACTTAGAATACCGGTATATTTAGTTATTTGTTTATAAAACTTATATTATCCATCAAAAAAAGTAATTAAGTACTACCTTATGTACGTGTGAAGCTTAATGTTATGATACGCTAAGTTAACATTCTAAGAATGTTCAGTTTTATCTGGAACTTTCTAGAAAGGTTTTCTTTATATTACCTACCTACTTGGATTGTTTCCCGATTTTATTTTAGTTATTTTTGGTACATAATAATTACCTAAGTAAATGAGCAAAATTGATCATTGCTTTATATTATTTGAATGTTTGTGCTAATCAAGTTGTTAGTCGAGATAACTATGTTATGTGATAACATAGAGAAAGTTTTTTTTTTAACCTACTTGGGCAACTTATCAATAATGATTAAAAAGTCAACCAAAAAAATCCTCGAAACGAATTTTACATAAAAAGCACTTAAAAGCTTTTCCACTATCAACAAAAAAAAATGTAAACAGAGTGCACCTGAAAAATACCTTCACGATGTACGATTGGGAGATTGGGACATGATAAAAAACCTGAGAGTTTGTTTATAAAAAACGGCCGCTTACCGTTATAACCAGTCAGGCCACACACACGTTTCACACAAGGTATAAGAAGCAACTGATGGGACGTACGGACAACGGTATATTGGTCTACTTCCGTGGTTTCTTCGCTTTTTACTGTATACGCAACGATGGACATACGATTTTATACGAGACGATTTCAGGAATAACAGTAAAACTGTGATATTCTGGACACTGGACTCTAGTGGTACACTTTGGCCTATTCGAGGGTCCAGGTTCGCATCCCAGGATTTAGTATGATTAAATACCTAGAAGTTTAACGAATAATTACATTCACAAGGTGGTCAGATGAGCTAGTGAAATTCACTGGTATGCTGGCCCAAAAAAGCAAAAACCAGAGGCATAATATGGTCCTCTCTGGAGGCCTTTCAACAACCCTCAACTACGAATAGCACGTATTAGATCCCTATTATATTATGATTATGTAGGCCTTTAATATACCTTATTTACCTGTATGGCGTGTTGCCAGTACGGCTCCAAAACTTGATCGCTTTCTATGGGCTTAAAATCTTTAACCTTTGATCGGCCATTCTTACATGATTGGGGCCCTGCCGAGCGATCGCGTAACTTCTGCATCAATCATTGATACATCGCAATCACCTCTGATTGGTTAACACTCTTCCACTATTGGACATAATCCATTGACGCAGCAAGAATGCAGTAAATTCAGCCAATTACAACAATTGATACTGTAACAATGATTGATGCAGAAGTTACGCGATCGCTCGGCTGATATGGCTCAGGGTTAGGGTGGGGGATGTTCGGAGTGTCCCTATAAGATCAAATCATAAATGAGGAGATCCGTAGGAGACCCAGAGGCACCTACATAGCTTGAAGAGTTGCTAAGCTTGTGGCAATGGGCGGGGTAGGTACATATTACCTATTCTGTGATATTACATAGTTCGTAGAGCGGATAGGCGTTGGAGTCCCAAGGTGCTAGAATAGCCACGCACTGGAAAGCTTTGCGTTGGAAGACCCCCCCCCCCTACTAGGTGGACGGACGATCGCAATCGTGTAGCTGGGAGCCGCTGGAAGCAAGTGGTACAAGACCGTGTTCTGTGGAGATCAATTTAGGAGAACTTCGTCCAGCTGTGGACATGACCTATTAAGTTGAGACGACGACGACCTATACCTTTTTATGCGATGGACTTCGGCCTCCTAGACCGTAAACGGATATCGAAAGCCGGACTTGGGGTCCGGGGTTCCACACCCAGGCACGCATCTCTTAGGTACTTATCGTATATAGAAGTTTTAAACATAACTACTTAATATTTACGGTGAAGGAAAAACATTACGAGAACACCTGCATGCCTGTAAGTTCGCCATAATGTATGTTTTAAAATATTATGGTACCTACCTACTCGTAGTCTCGTACCTATAGACTTTTTATTCTGTGGCCGTGTAAATAGTGAGCCGGTGATAAGTTGAGAATTTGGGTGATGATGATGACAATAAATAATGACAATGAGCGTAGACAGTCAAACCAACTTGTCTTATTTTAATTCATTTTATATTTAAAGCGCCATCTATTAAAATATCTTGGAAGCGCTTAGGCGTATTCAAGATGAAAAAGGTTTGAATCAAAGTAACATTTGCATCGCAGTTTCAATCTTTACCACTAGGTCTAAACATCCAAAATTTAAAGTTTGTGTATAGCGCCATCTATTGAAACTTGCTTAGAAGCACATCACTAATTCAAGATGAGAAAGGTTCAAGCCAAAGTAATGTTTGCATCGCAGTTTGAATCTGTACCACTAGGTGTCTCTACATACACGTTTAAAATTTCGTTTTGTATATTTAATCTAGATGGCGCTGTACGTTTTAGAATTGTAAAACAAAAAAATCTTAGATATTATACCTACCTAGGTATTCTGTGGTAAAGGTAATTTTATCCGTATTCCTGTATAGTTTTTAAAATTTATAAATTAAGATTTAAGTTTATTCTATACTTATTACTAGCTGATGCTCGCAACTTCGTTCGTGTGTATTGAGGTTTTTTGGAAATTGGTTCCCGCGGGGACTTTTGCAAACTTTTAGGCAAGCTTGCACCTACTTTGAAAGGAATTAAGTTTGCAACATAACTAGTTAACTATCATACTTTTACAGGAATAAAGTTTACTAACCGTAGGGGTAGAGTAGTTCTAAACGCGGTCCTGCACCCTTATACGGCACGGCACGGCAGGGGATGGTTCCCGCGACGAATGCTTGCCTAGAAATATAATTATAATTACTTTAATTAGTGTAAAACTGACAATAAAATTGAAACTTCAATGCCCATTTAAAATTATAAAGCATACGGCTAGTGCCTATTGCAGTTTGAACTTGTGTCTTTTTAGTGCTAGTGTTTTTGTACCTACCTACGAAATACCTAATGTCCTCTCGACCGAATTTCGGCCACGGCGGCGGCCTATCTCCAGAGATCCCGGAATACATACACCCGGATACACGATCGGAAAGAGAGCAGGATCGACTGTTCTCCGAGGCATGGGGGTGAAACTAGTGAGTGCGGCTTCATAGGTAGGTACGTATTATTAAGACAGGTAAACGGAATTTTTGTCCGTCAGACAATTTGATTTTGTCTCTAGTGTGTAACTTTGTCATTAATCATTATGTATCAATACTAAGTACTTACTCGATAATAATACATATTGACATTCGGGTTTTTGTAGTAAGTAATAAATAGTTTATGAGGATCGTTCATTATATTTTATCTATATTATAAAAAAATATTAGATATTATAATGACTTACCTTGTAACATAATTCCGTCCACCTTCCCTTCAATCAATCTTGTCTCACGTACGGCTTCAAACAGCAATTTCCATCTTCATTACCAGATATTAGATTTTAGATTACATCTTCATGGTAAACTAACTTCACATAACCGATCTTTTTTTCCAATTTCCTTTTACATATACGTAATATCTAAATTGCCTATTTAACCTTTTCAAACATGCCGTCTATACATAAAAAGTTCTATCAGAAAGTTTTCTTTGCTATCATTATAGCAATGATCACATCAATGTCATTCTTATCACCATTGAATAAGATGTAACTGGAAATTTCTCAAATTCTTTGTTGAGTCAGCCTTCAACCTTATCCACTATCCACAAAAAGGTCTATTACAATAATTTTATTATTCCATTGCTATTACCGAAGAACATAGGCACAGCAATTCAGTTTTTATAACCATTGCATACGATATCATCTTCAATTTCACCAAATACTCTGTTAGCTTTGTCGTGATTATGTTCTTTTTGATGTACTTTGTTGGTTTGTTCCACTTTTTCTCCAATAAAAAATACGATTGACGTATCTAATAACATTCATTCACATATCAATGAATATCTTTGTTTGTTTATTACATAACAAAACTTTCAATTTTAATTCACAAGCATCAACATCATGTTTGTTTATATATCTTTTATTTTTGTTAAGTATATCGATTGTGATGATTTGCTTCAATTTCTGCAATCAAGCAATTTCGTCAAGCAGACAATTAATGTCTGCTTTTTATCTCAGTTCTAAAAGTTTTGTGTTTTGTGTTCGTTTGAATGTTTTTTCACCTTCCATTCTAATGGTAAGTAAGATTTTCGTTTTAAAACTTTCCGGTTTCAGGTCAGAAGTATAGCTTTGACTTACTAGGGCTTAGGTTCATTAATTGATGGTCTTCAAGATCTAAAACATTCTATCTTTTCCGTAGTTTTACTATCGTTACAATCAAGCTTGTAACGTATGTTTTGGCCCATAATATCCAAAATAAAAGTCTTTAATTTGTAGATCTCGTGCATCCAGTATTGTTTCAATTAAATCATTATATTCATTTACATTGTAGAAATTATTAAGTGAGCTTCTGTTCTCATTTGTCACAGTTTTTTTAGTAATTATGAAGTAATATCCATGATCTTATAAAATCACTGGTTCACCTGTTCCATCGTTCTATTTATCTTGTCAATCTAAATGAAGCTTGTCCAATCCGATACAATGAAAGTCGGTAAAAACGGTAGAAACTCTGTGATTTCTTTCACAATTTACTCTTGGTTTACGCTTTTCTTAACGACCCCAGCATGTGGCCTGTAATAAAAGAATTATATACGTGATCATTGAGTTTTACTTTCATCCTATTACTACATACGATACAGGGTGCTATAGAAACCAACCCCCTGATTGTGCAAGCAAATCGTAATCGTAAACGTTTGTCAAACGTAGGTATATCTCGAACTGTTTATGGAGTTCATAGATGCCTGCATCCCAATAAGCATGATTGTATGAACTCGAGTAATAGGTACGTTTTAAACTCTCAAATTATTACGATTTTCTTAGACAATATAACCTGCCTGCCTGCTTGCCTGTTGATTTATCGAACGGGGATTTTCCTATCATATTTGAGACGGGGACTGTGAAAAACTAACTGAATAAATAAAAACTTTTGGACGTCAGGTTCTCAATTATGAATTGCTCAAATTGTGTTCTGTGTACAACTTATACCTTTTTCAAGTCATTTGGTATATTCACTTGACAGTTTAACACTTATAAAACTTTATTCGTAACAAAACATCTTGACTTTAACTTAATTAGTAAGTATCATGTACCTAGTCGATGATCACAGTAAGTAGAAATCTCTACATTTATTTTGAAAGTCATGCTTTTTTCCTATTTTCTACGTATTAGTTCTCCCTTACTTTACCTTTAATTTCCTGACAACTTTATTGTAAAACACCATGTATAAAGCGAAACAGAAGTTATTATGAAATATGATGTCTCACGGTGATTAGAATCGAGTGTATATTTGAATTGGTCGTTTGTAACGACAGAGTCGATAGATAACCATTAATTATCTCATCATCTAGTAACATGCCAATTATTGTCAATGATCTGTGAAGACTGAAGATAATTCTTTAAGATAATACTTGTCATGCTCAATAATGTTATGTAATTAAGGAAGGACGTTCGTATAACATAGTTCAAAGAACCGTTTGACAGTCGTCGCTCCACGAGGTGGACGGACGACATCCATAAACAGAACCATAGGTTCATGTGCCATAGGTATACCCATCGTGTTGGACGAGACAGACTATCGTGTTGGACGCTCCTTACTACGTTTACTTCTACGTGATTATTACACTCTATGACATTTTGGCTCCAACGGCCAATCTCTCCTTCGGCCAACCTCTTCAACTTACAAAATAGAAAGAAAAGAAAGAAAGAAAGAAAAACATTTATTTCCAAATTGTACCACACATAAACAAGCGTACCTAAAGAGGTAGATCACCCCTGCATCTCAACGATCTAAACAAGATCATAGAATCTAACCAACAACGAAGAGGCGCAAGAATAAACTTTATCACGTATGGCACAACCCGAAAAATGGTCCAGGCTCTGCATGATGCTGTATGTTCAGTGCAAGCACACATAAAATACACACATACAATTCATAAAATTCACACACACACACATAAAAATAAAATATATTCACATAAAATTCTGCTTGGGCTATGTCAGTGACATTGAACACATTGACAAAAAAAAGCATCTCAGCAGAATCTTTTTCCGAACCGGTGCAGTGGTAGATTCAAAATATGACGTTACATAAGAGACACCTGTATGTCCTATATTTTGTAAATAAATTGAGTTTATTGAGTTTATTGGTTCTCCTACGGATCTCTTCATTTTAAATCTTATGCCTCATAGCTTGCTGAGGAATTGAATTTGTTGAATGAGGCAGCTTGTCACTGTCCACATTTAAACGCCATTATAGGTGCCGTGTGATAACGGGAAAAACACTGGACTTTTCATCCATATAGCACAAATGCAATAAAAGCTACCCACTATTTACTACATGATTTTATTTCATTTCATCAAACCCATCGATAGTTTTGAATACAATAGCTTATTTAGCTACGACTTTAGAATCAATAAGACCGAGAGAATCACTATTTTCAAAACGTTCCATCAATTTAGTTTTTTTATCATAATTATGCACTAATACCTAATTCTACAGTCGTTTAAACAAAACATTAAAATTCACTTTCAATGGGAAGCGATATTGTACGTTTCCGTTGGTGCTCTTTTTCACTTTTGTCTCTTACTTTCATTGAGATATTAAATGTCGTTCATCTCTCCGTACCTTTGCATTGGGGACATTAAACGCACGACTTCTGGCTAATTCAGACGATCGTCACGAAATGTCCTATCAAGCTCATGTTTTCTTTTTTTTAAATTAACTGGTTTTACGGCTCTGGGTTCAAGCTCATGTTTTCAGTCACGACTGCGTGGTTAATTGCGCAACGCATCACCATCACATTCAAAAATGACAATAGTACCTAATTGGAAATGTTCCTTTGGATTCACTTTTAAACCACGCCTTTCGGAAACTTTGCGGTACCTACATCGATTTGTCACACTCTTTCGCATTTAATGTTACTATGGATACGGGATATGTATGGAGTTAGAGTTTGGCAACGGTAAGTACTTATCAAATAAATATTATAAATGCGAAAGTTTGGATGGATGTATGGATGTATGGATGTTTGTTACTCAATCACGCTCCAACGGCTGAACGGATCTGGATGAAATTTGGCACAGAGATAGATTATAGTCTGGAATAGCACATAGGCTACTTTTTATCCCGGAAAATTAAAGATTTCCCGCGGGAACCGAAAAACCTAAATCCACGCGGACGAAGTCGCGGGCATCAGCTAGTGCTGCCATAAATTCTACTTATAAAAGATCTAGGTACCTATTTCATCGTTAATCGAACCCAAGACTTCTTATGACTGCCGTCAGCTTTCTTGCTGCTGTGCCAAAGAGGCAATAATTGTGGGAAAAGGCTGTTTACTAGTTACCTCGGGTCAGAGATCGGAAGGTGAACAAAATAAAGGTTCTACTCGGTTATTTTCATTCATTACTTGCGTACCTGCTCAAAATAATAACGTAGGTATTTCATTGTACTTTCTCGCGAAGCTTGCGATGAATGATTACAAAGTGAAATGTAAATTTGATAAAATTTTTGAAGTTTTCACTGAGGGTGTAGTTTGAGGCACGAGGCGCAGCTGTAGGAAATTTTTTTGGCCCGCCTATTGGGTTGGTACTTGGTAACAATGATTACAAATTAAAAATACGAGTCGGACTCGCGAACCGAGGTAAGTTTTAAATTATTAAAAAAAAACTACTTACTAGATCTCGTTCAAACCAATTTTCGGTGGAAGTTTGCATGATAATGTACTTACATCATATATTTTATGAAAAAAAATGATGAAAAAAATTTTTTTTAGTTTCAGTTCTAAGTATGGGGACCCCCAAAATTTATTGTTTTTTTTTCTAGTTTTGTGTGAAAATCTTAATGCGGTTCACAGAATACATCTACTTACCAAGTTTCAACAGTATAGTTCTTATAGTTTCGGAAAAAAGTGGCTGTGACATACGGACGGACACACAGACAGACAGACAGGCAGACAGACAGACATGACGAATCTATAAGGGTTCCGTTTTTGCCAAATTTTGGCTACGGAACCCTTAAAAGTAAGAAGGTAAGTACTTTCCGAACGGGTGTATAAAATATACTAATTTCCACGTGATATTGGCAAAGTACATGGTATAGGTATGGTGCTGGTGTGGCAATTGACACTACGAAATAAAGAAGTCGTTTAAACACTAAAAGGGCAACTCCTCTACTCATAATACTTACGTACTTAGTAACCATTATTTAATCCGTGATAATACTGATTATCGCCACAAAAAAACTTTTCGCTGTACACTCTAAGTCTAGACTTCGTCTAGAGCTCGGATAAGTGTAAGTATCTATGCTTCAAAGCTCTAGACGAGTGTTTCCCAGTGGTCATCTTCAACCCTGTGTTTAGTGGGTAGTATGCCGTAGTTATGCCGGCTTACAGGCTACAGTATACTATATGCTATTTCAAATAATAGGTATTGTTTCATAAAAGTTGTTCAGACTTCAGTATAACGCAAAGAAGTTACCCTTAGAGGCTATAAAAATTATTCTGTACTAGATGATGCCCGCGACTTCGTCCGCGTAGATTAGGGTTTTTTGATTCCCGCGGGAACTCCTTAATTTTCCGGGATAAAAAAATAGCCCATGTCCTTCCCCGGGATATAACCTACCTCTATACCAAATTTCAGCCAAATCGGTTGAAAAGATGGGCCGGGAAAGCGTAGCAGACAGACAGACAGACAGACACACTTTCGCATAATTATAATATTAGTATGGATTATGATGTGCTAAGCTTTTGTTGTTTTATTCAAATAATATGCACTTATTCTATCCAAAGGGAACGGCAAAACAAACGTTCAGATGGCATTTACCTGCAATCCTTAGAAAGTTAACCTATTTTCAAGTCGCTGCAAGTACGATGTATGCAAGCAGCATAGAGCAATATCGATGTAGATAAAACCAGTTTTCCATACATCAGAGACAAGCTATAATATTTATATTATGGCAGCTGGTCATGGGAATCTGTGGGGTTCTCTGATGAACTGACGTGAAACTTTAGGTACGTAGGGGTAACCTTGGCTGACATAATTAGCGACAAACGATAGTTCCTTAGTATGAGATGATTTGTGAGATGGTGATAATTGAAAAAAAACCTGGCTGAGTTTGTTGTGCAATCTTCTCAGACCAGGGCGCGTTTGGAACCCTCATAGCTTTTGTTTTAAGATACCGGTAAACTGATTATTACCATCATGTTTTATAAGTTATTGGACGTCAATAAGTGTACAGTGTACCTAATTTGAATAAACAAATACCTATTGATTGATTTATCGAGGGATTGATTGAAAATCATGGCACATCGAGCAGAATGTGAGCGTAGCCAGGTAGCGGTGGATTTTGACCACAGATTGACGTTTATTGGCACAGAATCCGATCTTCTGAATGTCAACTTGAAAACTCGTTTAAGTTTGCAAGGAGAACCGAAAGGAGAAGAACAGTTCCAAACTCGGCAATGACACCTAAATAAATATTTTAATATTGAAATACATTGAAATAGAAATAGGTACTAAAATTCTACATCAATGTTGAAATATTATAAATGCGAAAGTTTGGATGGATGGATGGATGTATGGATGGATGGATGTTTGTTACTCCATCACGCCCCAACGGCTGAACGGATCTGGTTATTTGGCACAGAGATAGATTATAGTCTGGACACATAGGCTACTTTTTATCCCCGAAAATTAAAGAGTTCCGCGGGAACCGAAAAACCTCAATCCACGCGGGTGAAGTCGTGGGCATTAGCTAGTAGTATACATATAGTGTACACATAGCAATAAGCAGAGGCATGAATGAGGCAATTTTTTATAGAATCCCTCGAGTTATAGGCTGAAAGCAGTTACAGCATAGCTTCTATAGTGGATACCATACTTAAAAGTGCAAATCATATCACAATATAAGTTCATGGGGTAACAAGGATATCGGTAGAGAGCCGATTAATAGAGTTATATCATGATTCATGAGACACTCCCGCTAACTACCTCAAATAGGTAGGTACTTAAATATTTTTTTTATAGTTCCGTAATCCTTACTCCTCACCTACTAATTCCATATGTCCGTTTTAACTTAACGTAAATTAATTCAATTAAATTTTTAATTAATAGAACCTAGGATCATAATATTATCATAATAATATCATACTTCATACTAATCCATACTAATATCCATACTAATATTATAAATGCGAAAGTGTGTCTGTCTGTCTGTCTGTCTGTCTGTCTGTCTGCTACGCTTTCCCGGCCCATATTTTCAACCGATTTTGCTGAAATTTGGTATAGAGATAGATAATATCCCGGGGAAGGACATAGGCTTTTCATCCCGGAAAATTAAGGAGTTCCCGCGGGAATCAAAAAACCTTAGTCCACGCGGACGAAGTCGCGGGCATCATCTAGTATTATTATAAATGCGAAAGTGTGTAATTTGTTGGTTTGTCCTTCAATCTTGCTGCAACAGAGCAATGAATCGACGTTATTTTTTTATGTCTATAGATAATGAGTAATGACTAATGACGGAGAGTGACATAACCAGCTAGGCTAGGCTTTTTTTTATCACGGAAAATCAAAGAGTTTACCCCAGAATTATTATTAAAAAACTTAAACCACGCGGACGAAGTCACGGGTATCACAGAACACCTCATATTGTGTTCTGTGACGGGTATCATCTAATCACGATGTAGGTATATTATCAGCAGACCAAACCAGTAACCACGAACATAGAATACAATTTATATGAATATACTTAACTCAAAGAATTAAAAAATACGACTGCCATAGTTAAATGATATGTTTTACTGATTGAAATAATATATTTTTCTTATAATATATTTTTGGAATCTACTCATCATTTTCTTGATGATGACAATATAGCTGTTAATCAATCTCATTTTGGAAAAAAAATTCAACTTTAGTCTTTGATGCGGGACCATGGTCACCCTATCAATTTTGAGAGAGAGAGAGAGATGTCACCCGGAATAAGATAAGGACTTTAACGATACCTCATTCATCAAAATCCGTTCAGGCGTATCGAAGTTATGGTGGAAATTGGAATACCTATACAAACCCACATACATACATACACAGTACATACATAGTACATACATACATACATACATACATACATTCATACATACATACATAGTACATACATACATAGTACCTACATACATACATGAACCCTAAAACAATATACCTACCTAGTACCCACTCCTTTTTTCAGGCAGTCGTACTGTATAATAATACTACTGCCACGGGCCACCAAGGTAAATACCTACAATCTAAACCTACCTACAATACCTACTTTTTAGGTATAGGTACGTGTAGGTAAATCTACCTAGGTAGGTACGTTTTTCATGGGATCCGATGTCACCATGATAGCAGTGAAAAGTAAAAACAAACGAAAGTCCGCGGCAATTTGCATGCGAGACAGCATTCAGGGACCACTTTGGCGTTTCTTGTCTGTCATCTTGAGTTCTCAGAGGCGGCGGCGTGAGTGTAATGTACATAATACCTACCTGTCTAATGGTGATATTATAATTTTACTTTCTTTGCTACGCCACTTAGGAAATACCTACTTACGAGCCACCAGTCACCACCACTACAGCCCAATAACGTCCCACGGCTGGGCACAGGCCTCCACTCTCACGTCTCATAGCTCCAATGCGGATTGGCAGGTTTTAACGACTAAGTAAGTACCTAGGTACCCAGCATCATGCAGGAAGAAATAGAATCCGCTATAGAAACCCAAAGAGACGATAAAGCTCCAGGACCTGACGGAATAAGCAACGAAGTACTAAAACAAGCGAAACAAGCAATAACACCTATACTCAAGGAAATCTTCAATGGGATCATCAACACAGAAACGATTCCACAACAATGGACTAAATCTAATATAATCCTTCTGTACAAAAAAGGTGATCAGTACGATATCGGAAACTACCGGCCCATAAGTTTGATGTCCAACCTATACAAAATATTTGCAAAGATCGTACTCAAGCGAATTGAAGGAAAACTCGATGGACAACAGCCAATAGAACAGGCAGGTTTTAGAAGAGATTACTCAGTACTTGATCATATTCATGCTGTTAGGCAAATTATCGAGAAATATGCTGAATATCAACTCATATACTATCTAGCATTTGTCGATTATAGCAAGGCATTCGACTCTTTAATACATGTAAACATCTGGGAGGCGTTAAGAGAACAAGGGATAGAACAAAAGTATATAAGATTGATTAGAAATGTATACAGGAACAGCTCGGCGTGCATTCAGCTAGAAAAGAAAGGAGATTCATTTAGGATACAAAAAGGAGTAAGACAAGGAGATCCTTTCTCTCCAAAACTTTTCTCGGCTGTTTTAGAAATGATCTTCAGAAGCTTGGGATGGGAAAATCTGGGTTTAAATATCGATGGCCGCACATTAACACACTTAAGATTTGCCGACGATATTGTGATATTCGCAAAAACGCCAGGAGACCTAAATAGAATGTTAAACGAACTAGCATCTGAGAGTGAAAAAGTAGGACTAAAATTAAATCCCGAAAAAACAAAAGTAATGACCAATGGAAATAAAAGCATCATAAATGTAGGCGAGTCACAAATTAGCTATGTTGAAGAATATATATACCTCGGACAGCTGATATCACCTAAAGATAACATAAACAAAGAAATCGAAAGAAGGATAGCAAATAGCTGGAAAAGATATTGGGGCCTAAGGGAAGTAATGAAAGACAAAAACCTTCATATAGCAGCAAAGAGCAAATTGTTCAATGTCTGCATTCTACCAATCTTAGTATATGGAAGCCAAACATGGGCCATAACAAAAAACACAACTAATAGAATTGCCGTTTGCCAACGAGCAATGGAGAGAAGCATGCTAGGAGTAAAGAGAAGGGATAGATTAAGAAACAAAAACATTAGGACAAAGACCAAGATCCAGGACGTAACCCTAAAAATTAAAAGGCTAAAATGGAAGTGGTCGGGACCACAGAACATTTAATAGAGGTTAGAAAGGCGATGTGGGCGGGTCACGCGCGCCACTATATTGAGCGAACGCTCATCTATGGTTCAAACGTACCAAAAACACACCTCAGTCGGCCGCGGACTGTCTTGGGAAGTTTTACGCGCAAAAAAGTGTTTAAAATGCCTTCTTGCGCGGTAATAACCTGCAGAGCTAGAAGCCAAAATGTCAATGTGACTAATGGCAAGATATATTTTCATCGGTAAGTACATTAAACCTTGATTTTAAATGATTTAATTGAAAATACTAAAGACATTATGTTTTCCATCACTAGTGTGACTGGATCGCAAATTTGTATGTACATCGCTGGTGCGAACAACGCGCTCCAACAGAGTCATGTACGCGAGCGGCAATGTAAAGCGTAGTGCGTATGAACGATCAACTCCACTTGTTACCTGGTATTACCCAATAAGAGTAACTTGTCGATAGGGCTGAGTAGCATTTATCCACCGTATCGATAAATAGTTTATTTGTTTCTGAGTTTATTATTATGAACTTTTAATGATAGTTACAGATTTAGATTTTAATCATAAATGTTTGAAATATTGTTATAGTATTTTGTGTTTGTTGGTTTTGTTGTATAGTGTGTTTTAAATATTGTTGATGTATTCAAACAAAACCATTTGTAAACCATAGTTGTTTTTTTATTTTATTTATCTTAATATATATAAATCTCGTGTCACAATGTTTGTCCTCAATGGACTTCTAAACCACTTAACCGATTATAATAAAATTCGCACACCATGTGCAGTTCGATCTAACTTGAGAGATAGGAACCGAAAAACCTCAATCCACGCGGACGAAGTCGCGGGAATCAGCTAGTTTCTTATAAAGAAACAGTAATTATAAGCAAAAGAAATATCATTATGTCTCCATACATTTTTTAATCTATACTTATAATAAAACTGTAACAGGTCCAATTCTGTACATTGAAGATTTTTTTTTTTTTTTTTATTGGTGATAGGCTAACGCTTGACGACAATCATGCTTAGTGCAAAGCAATGATGAGGTCTAGGTTATTTAATGATGAGGTAGGATATTTTGAAAATTTTTTTGGAGGTCACTCATTATTCGATACTGAAGCCAAATCTGTAATTTTTTCATTTTTATCTGTCTGTCTGTCTGTCTGTCTGTCTGTCTGTCTGTATCTTGGCCGCGCATCACGCCGAAACTACTGAATGAATTGGCACGATTTGAGATCATACTACGAGGTAGGAGATAGGATACTTTTTATCCTGAAATTCTACCCCCGAAGGGGTGAAATAGGGGTTGAAAGTTTGTATGAAAGTCCTTAATTTCTCAAGTTATAGCCATGAAACTTGGTATATGAGCTGCGGGTTGAAAATGAAAATATATGTATTTCACAGTTTTTCAAAATTCCACTCCCGAAGGGGTGAAATAGGGGTTGAGAGTTTGTATGAAAATCCTTAATTTCTCAGGTTATAGCCATGAAACAGCATTTGGGCTTTCGTTAAAATATGAAGAAGTACGTGTTTCACCATTATAGGGGGATTATACCATGGGATAGTAATATAGGATACTTTTTATCCTGGAAAATTAACTGAAAAACTTATTCCACGCGGACGAAGTCGCGGGCATCAGCTATAAAGAATATACATACAAACATACATACTTTTTATCCCGAAAAATTAATGAGTTCCCGCGGCAATCGAAATAACTTAGTCCACGCGGACGAAGTCGCGGGCATCAGCTAGTTTAAAATAAAATAGTAAAATCTACAGACATAGAGTCCAACTTAAGTTAACAATATGAATATTGACATGCTGTCGACCGTACGAAAAATAAACATCGATAAAAAATATTTTAGTCAATCCCTAGCGTATGTTGCTGTTTTACACGACAACACGCGCAAGTTTAAAGTTTCACTAGTGTGCGTAGCTTCGCCAATCGCAGCGCTTTTTTCTGCCTCACGCACACATGGGAACTCTCGTGTGTATTCGTTTAGATTAGTAGTAGTGAAGAATGGTGGGATCAAAACGGCGACAGCGGTTTCCGTACAAAATTTGCACTAGGGCCTTTCTAACCTCTATTATATGTTCTGTGGTCGGGACACATGATTAGAGGAAAGGAAAAATGGAGCAAAATAATTACACAATGGTATCCAAGGGAAGGTAAAAGGAAAAGAGGTAGACAACAAAAAAGATGGGACGATGATATCAGGCAGGTTGCAGGCATAACATGGAGTAGAGTAGCCAGAGAGAGATCAGAATGGAGTAGGTTGGAGGAGGCCTTTGCCAATTGGCAAACGGACATACAGAAATTAAAGAAGCATCAAATACGCGAATAACTCTAATTGTCTAAAAATATATTATATTGTAACAGTTTATATATAGTGTAGTTTTTTAAGAAAGATAAATTTTAGGTGAAACATAATTGTATATCTGTTGTCCGAATAAACAGGCTTTATTATTATTATTATTATTATTAAGTACCTAGGTATATTATCATGTTAGTGATAATAACCGGGACCGACACGAGGCACGGGGGTGAAACACCCTAACTCCGGGCTAGTACCTACTTCCTGAGAATTTCTAGTCAGAAAAACCCAACACTTAATTATGGCCCAACCCGGGACTGGAACGGGACGGGACGGGAACAATCAAAAATACCTAGGTACCTAGTACCTACCTACTTAATCCACGCGGACGAAGTCAACGCAGCTATCAACTCTTTTTTTTTTTTTTAAATGTACCTATAGGCCAGCGCTTGGCTGCAATCAGACTTGCTTGCAAGTGGTGATGCAGCCTAAGGTGGAGCGCGCTTGCCTAGAAGATGCCTATTCACTCTTGATTTGAAGGTACCTATATTAAAAGAGGAGGGGAAAATGGAAGCCGGAAGGGCTTTCCATATCCTAGCGGTTCGAATTAGAAACGAGGAAGCAAATCGCTTCGTACGAGCCCGCGGAATTTCGACTGCGTAAGGGTGCAGACCTTGTCAATGCCTTGCGGCTCGATAATAAAAAGGTGACGGAGGAACCAGATCGAACAGTTCTTGGGCACACTCTCCGAAATATATCCTGTAGAATACCGACAGACAGGCTTCCATATGGCTTCCATAGCCATGTTTGTATAATATTATAATACCTAGGTAGGTAGGTATAGTAGGTAAGGTATGTTGGGGTAAGAACGGACGGATTTCAGACCAATTGAAAAGGTTTTGTAAAAACACAATTTTCTCGATATTTGTTGAAGATAAATTACTAAAATATGGTGCATTTGTTTAATTATTAAACGTAGCTCAGGTTTCAATTTTGTTTACTTTTGTAAACTCAACAATTTCTGCTTTATACGCATGTAAAAGCAAGACATACTTTTTTATGGCTATGCTTAAAAAATTGTCCTTCGGGGGCAAGATCGGACGTACTTTCAAACCAGCTTCTATGGCTTTGAGAACAAGGTGTATAAGAATAATAAATCCGATCTTAAACGCACTACAATATATAAAAAAATGACGTTTATTTAATTAAAAACATGAATGTTCCAATCGCTTTTTTTTTTTACTTAAAGGCATCAGACCTTACCCCCAGTGATAATTTTTTTACATTTTGTGATTCTCAAACTTTGCTCTCATCATAAGATGAATTATCCAGATCCGCGGGAAAGATCGGATGAATACATTTTTTGCTAGTTATTAATGATAGCTAATTTTAACCTTGAAAAAGGGACAGAAAAAGTTTTCAATGTCCGAAGTAAAGACATCTAAAATTCTATTTTAGATGTCTTTACTTCGTTATGTCTATGTCTTTAGTTATGTTATGTTTATGTCTTTAGTTTTTCAAAATTGTAACGTTGATCTCAAGCATGGAAATTGCTTAAAAACATTTTTTTATATCCATTATAAATAACATACATAAAAATAAAAGACAGAAATATAAAAACATAAATAAATAATATAGTAAAATAAATGACAAATAAATATTAATGCTTTAAATAATAAAATAAAAACGATACCCAAGATATAAGACGAACATATACAGCCATTTTAATGTTATTGGGCTCTTTTCTATATCTGTACGCTTCTGAACACATTTCCATCAAAATCTCGAGATCAAAATAGAATAATCCTTACGCTGTATTTTATGGTGAAAAATATTCTTGTTATAAAAGTTTGACAATCCCTGCCTCATTTTGTACAGGTAAAGACCGGATGGTTTTAATCCGATCTATACCCGAAAGGGGGAACATCGGATATCTGCTAATAGACATCCTAGGCGTATTCTGATCAGATCTATCTAGATATTGGTACTTAAAACCTAGTATTAAGGCAAAATATTAGCAAAACAAGCTGTATTTTCGCCAAAATATGAATCTAAAAGGGAAAGGGAAAGATCGGATAGAAGAAAAAAAGCCAAAAATTTCCTTGTTTTTTTAAATTCACCATAACTCACGTACGGTCCGTCAGGAGTGACTGGCGCGAACTGAAGTAGACGCATAACAAAATGGCGTTGAACATAATGATACCAACATTAAAAAATATGGTCTCATTCGCGGGAAATTTGATGTATACGGTCTTACCCCCTTTCCGCTCTTTCTCCAACATACCTTATAGATCTAGTAAGTTAGTAACATTGATGCATTTCTCAATGCAAGGGAAGTTGGGAGGTACGAGTAGGTACCTACTCGGTATCGGTAGGCGCGGAAACAAAACAAGAATATGCGCCTTTAAAGGAAAGCACAAGCGAAATCGTTTTTGTCACAATCGACTCTTACCATTTTCACTGAAATAATTTGCTAATTAATTTCATCAAAATGTGGTCAAATGAGATTGTGAATTGGATCCTTTACAAAGACAATTTAAATATTTATAGTGGACTAGATGATGCCCGCGACTTCGTTCGCTTGGATTTCAAGGTTTTTTAATTTCCCGCGGGAACTCTTTAATTTTCCGAGTTGAAATTTAGCCTATGTGTTTTTTATATGACTTATCAGTCAGGATATAATGTTATTCCCATTCCAAATTACAGCCAAATCGGTTCAATCATTGCGACGCGAAGGAGTAGGTAAGTAATACCACAGCACAGACTACATCTGTGTACCACAGAATAGGTAATGGTCGTTAAGTAATACATCCAATTCCAAACTTACAAACATCCAAACTTTCACATTTATTATATTGAGTAGGATGAGGAAAATATTATAACTTAATCTATACCTAAGTCAGTTAAGATTTGGAAAATCAATATGGTTTCTCTTTTTATTAAAATAGATTAAAGTGTAGGGTACTAGTACCCGTTACTGGGCTATACTAATTAACGAAATATTAATAAAAACCATTTGTATATCTATACTCTATAGTTATACTAATATTATAAAAGCGAAAGTTTGGATGGATGGATGTTTGATACTCAATCGCACCAGAAAGGCTGAACGAATCTGAATGAAATTTGGCACAGAGATAGATTATAGTCTGGAATAATATATAGGCTACTTTTTATACCAGAAAATTAAAGAGTTCCCGCGGGAACCGAAAAACCTCAATCCACGCGGATGAAGTAGCGGGCATTAGCTAGTACGAATATGTTCGCCTTCTTCATATGACTATTAACTAGCCGAATCACTCTGGCTTTGCACGGATAGGCTTATTCATTTACAAATTATGAAGTTGTTACACATAAAAGTAAATGTTCCTCCGTTCCTCGTTAAATGTTCTATAGACCTACAGACAGACATAATATAAATAGTATTATGATCTTGAAAAGATTTGAAGTAAAAAACGAACTTACTTAGGTAAACTTTCTTTTGGATGCACGGGACCCAAAAAAATAATTATAATCGATCATTTGGCGTTAAATTACAGTTAAGCATGCTTGTTTTATTGCATCAGAAGCTGCAACTGAATAAAATAAGATTAATTAATGGTCCATATTGCCTGTCTTTTTGGACTTTACTGGTTTTGTGTAAACCCTGTTTTGCGGTATTCTGACATTTCTGAGGGACAAAATAATTACACGGACAAAATATGGCATGGCAGTTTTATTTAACCCATACCCCTAATCGATTTCTACACGGCATCGTACCGGAACGCTAAATCGCTTGGCGGTACGTCTTTGCCGGTAGAGTAGTTACTAGCCACGGTCGAAGCCTCTCACCAGGCCAGACCAGGGAAAATTCAGAAATTATAAATTCCCATTGACCCTGCTGGGGATCAAACTCGGGTCCTCCGCACGTTAAGACAACAGCTCCTAACACTGCGCCAGGGAGGTCGTAGGGTAATGGTAACCATGTGGTGCCATTGACGTTATTCTCAGTTGTTTATGTAAACCGGGTCGGCTAAGTGATATGTCGTGTGTATGTGTATGATCTAAATTGCACCCATTATGATTACAATCTCTGAGCGCTGGGTTGGAACATGCTTTTTTAAAAATATTTTTAAGATTAATATTAAGTTTTCTTAACTAACTTTCTTTTTGAAAATAATACCTAGGTACCGAATAGTGCCGAAGGTAAAGTTCGCTAAAGAGAAAGCTAGTATAATATTTTAAAAATATGGAATTAAAGTCCTGTGTAGATGATTAATAAACTAAAATTAGATAAATATAATTATTTCTTATTTTTATTAAGTACGATTTTGAAGATAATGCATCTAGATACCTATCTGCTTTATTTGAGAATATTTATCATATATATGATGTTTGGAGTTTTGGATTCAATAATAAATTATGTAAGTATGAACATAAATTAATTCCTTATCATAATACTTTCATTTTGTCGCGTTCTTAAAAAAATGTTTTTTGGTAAACCCATGCCCTCAATTTTTGCATTTTATACGGTCTAAAATAGGTAGTTAAAGCTAGTTTTAGATACATAAATCATTGGCTGAGAATGAACTCTACAAATTAAAATAAATTCTATTTAGCATTTCGGGGAAAATCACCTTTTTTGAGAGACAAAACTTATGTAAAATATATGTACTTACATATTACTATCCACTATTTTCTACCACTAGTTGTATACACTGCACAAATTTCCAAAATTAAGTACCTATTCAGTTTTTCACAAAATAAACAAATAATGTGGTTGCCACCGAACGTCTTATTCCCAACGCATACAAGAAGACAGTATTAAATTCACAACAGAAGTTACAGCAGCAACCACACTTAGTTCCAGTGGCGTATACAGGGGGGGGGCCGGGTGGGCCGTGCCCACCCCAGAATGGTCTAGTGCCCACCCCAGGAATCCCAGGATTTTGGGTTACCGATTCTAAATTCTAGGCTGGACACTAAGACCGTAGACTTTTGAGTTATAAATTTTCCTGCAATCTTTAAGAAATCATTTTTTGGATGTTTTCAAAATCTTAGGTTCAGTAGGTTTCAGAGTTAAATAACTCTCTCTTGCGACTCTGACCAACATCGACCATGGAATCTCAGGAACCAGGGCCTTACGGCAAGATGACGAATCTGCACTAGGGCTTTCGAATACCGGTTTTTTCAATACCTGTATTAATACCGGAAAGATTTTTCTCAATACCGGAATCCCGGTATTGGAAAAAACTCAAATTTTTTTAAAATTTAAAACTAGTATTTTCTGAAGCAAACGGAAGCTTATCAAACAGTTTTTTCATTAAAAAAAATTTCACCAAATTAACTCAAAATGGGAAAAAATATTTCGGATTTAGAATGCTGTGGATTGGTATGTCTATTTAACTCCCTTACCTCTATTTTATTATAAGCAATATTTTATGAAATTGTATTTTCTTTAAAAATCACCAAGTATTGATTTTCTGATTTATTTGTATTTTGAGATAGTTATTTATGCGTTGACTTAATTCTTACGAAAATATCGTTTGTTACATGTTTAAGGTGAAAATTACGGACCACGTAACGTTCTGAAACTCCATCACATCATTTTTTTAAATACTACCTTTAAGTACTCCTTGTGCTATGTCGATTACTCTGGTTCGCCTTCGGATCTCTTCATTTCTGATTTGATCACGCAGAGATACTCCAAGCATGGCTCTCTCCATCGCCCGCTGAGAGACCCTGAGCCTTCTTATCAGGCCCATAGTTAGCGACCATGTTTCGGAGCCGTAAGTCATCACTGGCAACACGGACTGTTCGAAAATTTTAGTCTTCACTGGAGAATTTTGAACGAGAAGATGTCGCGGATAGTCCCGAACGCTGCCCAGCCGAGTTGAATTCGGCGGTTGACCTCTTCCTCGAAATTGGACCTACGCAACTGGACTGTATGTCCCAGGTATATGCACTCATCAACAATTTCAAGTGCAGAGCTCTCAACTAACACTGGGTGGGGCTGAATGTGATCATTAGACATGATCTTCGTCTTGCTCTTAATATTTTTTAGGCTCACCTGTTGAGAATCTCTGCAGAGGTCGTTGAGCGTTAAACCTAGTTTAGTAAGTTAGTAAAATGTATTGTAGTTACTAAATGAGTAAAAAACGATATTTTTGTAAGAAGTCGATTGAAGTCGAAGAAAACGATTTAGTTAAATCACAAATTCATCTAAAATTCATCATCATCAAATCATAACAAAATATGCATTAGTTATTATAACAGATTTCTGAACGTTTGAGAGACAATGAAATAGAAATACCAAGCCACAGGGATCTAAATTCAAACACTAATTTTTCCCTCTGAGTGAACAAAAACTACTTTTGTTCACTGGTTTTAAGCAATGAAGGCGCTCTTTTTGAGCTAATGTGCTTCAGATACAAGAACAGTGGCAGTTACCAAGAAATATATGCAATAGTCACTGTTTCGTTTATATAGTGTCACCAATACCGGTATCCCGGTATTAGACATTTCAATACCGGTATTGAAAACCGGCGAAAAAAGTACGGGATCCCGGTAATGGAAGCCCTAATTCTGCACCATTTGCACATGAGTAGATAATTCCGTTTAACTACTCATGTGCCATTTGTTTCATGTTTTGAACTTTTGACATAATCTCCGAAGAATAGTTGAAGGATAAATGTTAAAATACGAAACTAGAACTTCCAGTCTGTCGTAGTTAGTTTTTTTTTGTAGTAGTAGTGGGGCCCAGGCCCCCCCTGGAAAATAACCCTAGATACGCCAATGCTTAGTTCATACGAAACTGAACTCTGTTCTACTGAAATAATGGCCAACTCTTTGCTCAACTAAATTGCATTTATACTGAATGATTTTATATTGAAACTTTTTAGACGATATTAAACTCAACCCCCTTTACCATAAGGTACCTATACCAATTTTATAGTAAATACGAAAAGGTTGCATTTAAGAATATGCTATGTGAAATTCATCTCTACCCCATTGAATTAGAGCTAGTGTTAAACTTTATGGTAAACGTGGTCATTTAGAATCATTACTGTTTTGGTGGTAGGTACAATTTTATGGTGGTTACGCATTTTGAAGACTAACTACCGGTATTAAAAAAAATACATCTCTTGTTTTAAAACTAAAGACTATCTGAAGGTACAGTAGTGTCAAATTCCATTTAGAGGTCGCAATTTTAAATCCTAATGAATGCAAAGGACTGGATAGCTTATTCATAATATGATGCGTAGAATAAGTGCAGTGCAATGTATTGAGTGCAAAGAGTGTTTTTATACCTAAGTCCAGTTTGAAATAAGCTGCTAATTTTGCTCTCCAATGGATAAGTATGACTAACCAAGCCAAACACACAGCTTTCATAGATTTTCGATGATACTGATTTATGTAGAAGATAGTTCCTAAATCTTGTTTGGTTTACTGACGTTCTTTAATATAAAATGATCCTATTCAATATTGAAGCCTCATTTTTTACTTCTGATACTTAACAGTAGTGCGTTAGGTGGAACTACAATATGGGGTTAAGAAGATCATTCGAAAGATGAGGGATGATTCTCTACTACATTTAAAATCTAGAACTTTTTAACGCCAACGACTATCGCCTCTGCAACAAGCATAAATAAACTGCTTCCTTGGAACCTTGACCTATGATAAACTTGCCTATACACAAATTTAAGAAATCCATTAAAAGTATGCTCCGGAAAAAATCCTATTATACTGTTGAAGTCTTGAAGATTAGGTACGTAAATGATAAAAGAGCATGGATTTGACTCGCTCCGGCGATGCTAAGGACTGCGGTTATTTATGCATAGTACATTGATATATGATTTTTTTTAAAAAGAGCAATCACTTTAAATACAATACTTATCTATGGCAACCACCGAGTTTCTTCTCGGTAGGAATGGCATTCCGAACCAGTGGTAGATTCACTCGACGATTTAAAAGCACTTTAAATAGGTTTTATTTGAATAAAAAAATATGAATTGATTGCCACACAATGCCACACAACCCCTGTTTTCGCATGTCCGATCACCAAAGGTTGTCTGGGAGAGATCGCTTTAGGGATAAGACCGCCTTTGCACGCTTCACTAAGATTAAGCTTCTTTTTTTGTATATATGTTTCTATGTCTCTTGTGTGCAATAAAGAATACAATAATAATAATAATAAACCTGTCCCCCTGACCCCCGGCCGTCTGGTCTCCCCTGCCGGGGTGTAATCCTCCGCCCGCTGCAACTATTTATTTGTGTATTTGTGTGTGTAAGTTTATTTATTTCTATTTATATACGTATGTTTATTATAACTCTTTTGGTCATAATATATGTATTTATTTTGTGTGCGGGCGTGAGAGTAAGGTATATATCGATAATAATAATGAGTTTGAAAAAATAAGAGTTTGAGTTTGAATTTGCTCTATGCTCACTGCCACTTCGCTGGCAAAGTCTTGCATGCGAGAAATTTCAATGAAGTATGATATGGGATCTACAAATAAACGTGATGATTCCTTTATGTCTTCCATGCGCCATTGTTAGCACCGTGTTAGCATTACTAAACGAGGTGAGAAAGTAAAGGCTGGGACGTGCGAAAATTATTAATTGTTTGCTAATTTTATTGCCTATGCAAATGTAACACCGCTTTAAATCTTCAAACGTATAACCGTTTGTCACTGTTAACTTTCATTATAAGTTATGATGTACTATTATTATATTATGTTTAAATGCTTTTGATTATAATACATCATAGTAAGCCTTTGTGAGTAAAACAATAGTTTGAGAAATCATCTTTACGCTCAGGTGAATTAAAGTCTTACTAGACGTAGTCGTAGACTTTCGAGAATGTGTCGGTAATTTTATTTTAAACTATAAGTACCTAATTTGTATAGAAATAAAAAAAGTTCCTTATCTATGGTACCTACTAATCGATACTTTAAAAACACCTGGATGAAAAATGGTCTCCTAATATCTGTTATTTTTGGTGGCTATTTTTAAAAGTGTTTACAGATATAAACTACTCTCAAATATCATAATAAAGTTTTATTCTAAACGTAAAGGATGGCATTTTCGTACTTATTGTATGTTCATTTTTACTCGTCTTTGTATTAGCAGCTTTTTATAGCAGCGGAAATTGAGCCATATGCACATAATACCTCAATGCATATGCATTATTATTTATTACGTATTACGTAACATGCCAATAATAGGCGAGTGGGCCCTATTGCGCATACAAAGAATGCAAACTAATATTATAAATGACAAGTGTGACTTCCAGCAAGTTTTTTGCCGAAGAACATAGGAGTTCCCTTGGGAATTAAAAAATTAAATCCACGCGGACGTCTGGTAAAAATATACTTAATGTTTCTATAAGTTATTACTATTTTTGTTAGTACCTAGGTACATCCAGAACTTGATCTGAAAGCACTTTACTTGCAACATACCGTTTACAGGCAGTTTTACCCTATTTCTAGTGCTCGCAGTGCTTATATCGGAACACCCACTATGATTCTAAAACTGAAACAAGCGTTGGCAGTATGGCCCCTGATAGGTAGGTATTATTCCTGATAGCAATTAGCAATGCTGAAATGACAGACGGTCACGTTTAGGGCATGTAAATCTCGGATTTTTTTCAATCCCGGTATTGGTTTCGGTATTGGACTTCAATACCGGGATCCCGGTATTAATACCGGTATTGAAGTTCTCAATTTGTACTTGAATATTTTAAATAAAAACACGTTTTTGGAACGTTAGTTCCTTATGGGACGATGCGGTTGGGAAAATAGCTAGCCGGCAAAAAACGTCCGGACCGAGAGTAAGAATTTAAGTATAATGTATTCGAAATTAAACCTTAACATAAAAGAATTAAAGTTCAATTTCGAATGCGTAATTCCGAAAATGCGTAAGATTTTTATGTATAGTTTAAATTTCGAACCTAGTATGTGGAACGTAAGTTGAGAGGTATTCAGAGAGAGAAGAAACGAAATGTCAGATGAGTGAGATGACGCACCTAAGAGGCTTTTGAAAGAATCCTTTAGTTGACTCGAAAAGACGAATGGCGGTTGGTGTGTGTTTACGATTAGTGTTGAATGAAAACAAGTGTTTATTGAGTTTCGATATTTGGGGCTCCCTTGGATCACAAAACAGGAAACTGTTACCAAAATTTAAAAAAGTCAGCGCCATTTTGAAATTCTTTGTTATTGAACCGATTTCGTTCAAAATCGATATCTGAGGGTCCCTAGGATCACAAAACAGGAAACTGGTACCATAATTTAAAAAAGTCAGCGCCATTTTGAAATTCCTTGTTATTGAACCGATTTCGTTCAAAATCGATATCTGAGGATCCCTAGGATCACAAAACAGGAAACTGTTACCAAAATTTAAAAAGTCAGCGCCATTTTGAAATTCTTTGTTATTGACCGATTTCGTTCAAAATCGATATCTGAGGATCCCTAGGATCACAAAACAGGAAACTGGTACCAAAATTTAAAAAAGTCAGCGTCAGTTTGAAATTCTTTGTTATTGAACCGATTTCGTTCAAAATCGATATCTGAGGATACCTAGGATCACAAAACAGGTAACTGGTACCAAAATTTAAAAAAGTCAGCGCCATTTTGAAATTCTTTGTTATTGGATTTCGTTCAAAATCGATATCTGAGGATCACAAAACAGGAAACTGGTACCAAAATTTAAAAAAGTCAGCGCCAGTTTGAAATTCTTTGTTATTGAACCGATTTCGTTCAAAATCGATATCTGAGGATCCCTAGGATCACAAAACAGGCAACTGGTACCAAAATTTAAAAAAGTCAGCGCCATTTTGAAATTCTTTGTTATTGAACCGATTTCGTTCAAAACCGATATCTGAGGATCCCTAGGATCACAAAACAGGAAACTGTTACCAAAATTTAAAAGTCAGCGCCATTTTGAAATTCCTAGTTATTGTACCGATTTCGTTCAAAATCGATATCTGAGGATCCCTAGGATCACAAAACAGGAAACTGTTACCAAAATTAAAAAGTCAGCGCCATTTTGAAATTCTTTGTTATTGACCGATTTCGTTCAAAATATCGAAACAGGAAACTGTGACTTTTTTAAATTATATTACCAGTTTCCTGTTTTGTGATCCTAGGGATTCTCAGATATCGATTTTGAACGAAATCGGTTCAATAACAGAATTTCAAAATGGCGCTGACTTTTTTAAATTAATATTTATGTAATAAGGAACTACGTTCCTATCTGGTGTCCCACGACACCACACTTTTTTTTAATAATTTGCAATCTTCTGTTTATTTAAAATCTTAATTAAAAACACTAACAATCGATATTATATTATAGTTCCTCTAATAATATTGTGTTATCGTTCATTTTAAATCATCTACATTTTCATTAAAAAAAATCTCAGTCTTATTTAGTAGGATGTTGCTAGAATATATAAATATTCGCTAAATATTGAATTTCGCAAATGTCTGTATATTTTTTTCAATACCGGTATTTCGGTATTGCACCTAGTTCAATACCGGTATTTGAATCTCGGTAATATCGACCGAGATCCCGGGATTTCGAGATCCCGGGATCCCGGTATTCATGCCCTAGTCACGTTTATGGTTAGTTTGATAGGTAGGTACCTACTTATCTAGTAGGTATCTATCTACCTAATTCGTAATCATTGAATTATTATGTAGGTACCTACTTAAAGTTCGTAATTCAACAAATCGACATTACTGTTCGGACGGATGTGCTTAGAATATTTTCCATTCAACTTTCTAGAGTAATTTTCGTTATCGTGCCAACGCAATTTGATTTTAATCTGATAAACTTCTGACCTTAGGGAAATTGTCTAGAATTTGGAACAAATATCTACCTGAGTAATATATCTATTATAGGTAACTATTGAATGCAATCTAAAGGTAGTTATGTCACGGTAATATTATGTATAGGTATGTGGTGCAAACTGTTTGTTTTGGTATTTAAGTACCTACCTTATCTCTGGTTTATGTACTTAACTTGAAATTATAAAATTGTTATGAAATGTTTTTACACCTAACGACAATAATTTTGGACCCGAACCCTCACGAATATATTTTTATGAAGTTGCTAAACAAGTGGATATTATGTTACAACGCCATCTAGTTAAAATTGTTTAAACCAAGTCACAAACCATTTTGGCCAGGCTATTTAAACAGGTCAGGGCTCTACAGGCTCTTCAACGTAGTTTTAGTGTTTACACATAGATGGCGCAACTACATCGTAGTTCGATGGACTGTCGATATATGACAGGTGGAGCCGTAGACGGTGGTGGTTCTGTTTTTTTTTCTAGCAATTATGGAAATCGAAATTATAATAGTATAGGTAATCGACAAAAAGTAGCTACATGGCTAGTTACCACCCTACCGGTAGTTACTAGTTACCAAGCGATTTAGCGAGAAGAGATGAAGAGATGCCGCGGAGAAAGTTAGAAACCGATTATGGAGGGTTTAATTATACCCCTACAAGTTAGCCCGCTACCATCTTATACTGCATCATCTTATTGTTGGGTTTTGTGCTCAGTGCTAGTAGGTACTTGAAATGTTTACAAAAAGAAGTCTGCGTTATTTTTTTTTTTATTGACCGAGCGAAGCGAAGGTCTCTGAGTTTATTTGAGTGAATTTGCACTTGTCCGTCCGTCCGTCCGTCCGTCTGTCAGAGCCTTATAACTTCCCGAATTACTGAACGTAATTTATATTGTATGGAAGCAACCGACTCTGGGTCAAGCTCCCCACAGGACAGTATAATAACTTACACTATTGTATTTAATTTACATACATAACTAAGTACCTACGTAATGTAATATATTATATTGTTTACAAAAAAAAAAAAAAAAAAAGAGCAACTGCTGAGTTTCTTGCCGGCTCTTCTCAGCAGAATCTGTTTTCCGAACCGGCGCGGTGGTAGAGTCAAAACATGACGTAACATAAGAGGCACCTGTATGTCCTACATGTTTTAAATAAATGAATTTGAATTTGAATATGGTACGTGTGGTCTACAGACATTATAGAAGTTATGGCGGAATAAAGAAACTCACATAGGTACACATGCAATGATTTTTTTATCTTTTAAGTACCTACTTATAAGTTTTATAAAAACTATTTATTTATTTATCTCGGTTCCAGTGAGCGAATGCAAAGAGCGATGGAAGAACCTCCGAGCTTTCCTCCGAGCTGTCTACATCCGTCATAATATAAGAAACAGGCATGTAAACGGCACCGCCAATAGAAAGCCGTACTACTTGGAAGATGCCATGGAGTTCACAATGCCGTACATCAAGACCTTGAACGCATCAGCTGGCAATACCTCAACATCCTTCGAAGTGGTGTATGATGATCAGGTACCTAACTAGATTTTTTTAAAATCCAATGCAGGTTAGACCTTGACTGCAATCTCACCCTGGTCGTAACTCGTAAAAAATCCATATCCATAGGTACTAGTTAGTTATCCATACTAATCCATACTAATATTATAAATGCGAAAGTGTGTCTGTCTGTCTGTCTGTCTGTCTGTCTGTCTGTCTGTCTGTCTGCAACGCTTTCACGGCCCATCTGCTTAATCGATTTTGATGAAATTTGGTACAGGGGTAGATTGTATCCCGGGGAAGGACATAGGCTACTTTTTATCCCGGAAAATTAAAGAGTTCCCGCGGAAATCGCAAAATCTTAATCCACGCGGCCGAAGTCGCGGGAATCATCTAGTAATATTATAAATGCGAAAGTGCCTCAAAGTGCTTGTCTGCCTGCTACGTTTTCCCGGCCCATCTCTTCAACCGATTTGACTAAAACTTGGTATAGAGGTAGGTTTTAACCCGGGGAAGGACATAGGCTATTATTTTCTACATGTACTTATTATTTTTTTCGGAAAATTGAGGAGTTCCCGAAGGCATAGGGTTAATATCATCAAGTGACTTACTTCTGACGTAGGTACTTCTTAAATGAAAATGTAACAGCTGAGGTATGTTGGGGTAAGAACGGACGGATTTCAGACCAATTGAAAAGGTTTTGTAAAAACTCAATTTTCTCGATATTTGTTGAAGATAAATGACTAAAATATGGTGCATTTGTTTAATTTTTAAACGTAGCTTAGGTTTCAATTTTCTTTATTTTTGTAAACTCAACAGTTTCTGTTTTATACGCATGTAAAAACAAGACATACTTTTTTATGGCTATGGTTCAAAAATTGTCCTTCGGGGGCAAGATCGGACGTACTTTCAAACCCGCTTCTATGGCTTTGAGAACAAGGTGTATAAGAATAATAAATCCGATCTTAAACGCACTACAATATATAAAAAAATGACGTTTATGTAATTAAAAACATGAATGTTCCAATCGATTTTATTTTTTTTTACTTAAAGGCATCCGATCTTGCCCCCAGTGATAAATTTTTTACATTTTGTGATTCTCAAACTTTGCTCTCATCATAAGATGAATTATCCAGATCCGCGGGAAAGATCGGACGAATACATTTTTTTGCTAGTTATTAATGATAGCTAATTTTAACCTTGAAAAAAGTACAGAAAAAGTTTTCAATGTCCGAACTAAAGACATCAAAAATTCTATCTGTCCGTTTTTCAAAATTGTAACGTTGATCCCAAGCATAGAAATTGCTTAAAAACAATTTTTTATATCCATTATAAATAACATAAATAAAAATAAAAGACAGAAATATAAAAACATAAATAAATAACATAGTAAAATAAATGACAAATAAAAATTAATGCTGTAAATGAAAAAATAAAAACGATACCCAAGATATAAGACGAACATATACAGACATTTTAATGTTATTGGGCTCTTTTCTATATCTGTACGCTTCTGAACACATTTCCATCGAAATCTCGAGATCAAAATAGAATAATCCTTACACTGTATTTTAAGGTGAAAAATATTCATGTTATAAAAGTTTGACAATCCCTGCCTCATTTTGTACAGGTAAAGACCGGATGGTTTTAATCCGATCTTTACCCGAAAGGGGGAACATCGGATATCTGCTAATAGACATCCTAGGCGTATTCTGATCAGATCTATCTAGCTATTGCTACTTAAAACCTAGTATTAAGGCGAAATATTAGCTAAACAAGCTGTATTTTCGCCAAAATATGAATCTAAAAGTGAAAGGGAAAGATCGGATAGAAGAGAAAAAGACAAAAATTATCTTGTTTTTTTAAATTCACCATAACTCACGTACGGTCCGTCGGGAGTGACTGGCGCGAACTGAAGTAGATGCATAACAAAATGGCGTTGAACATAATGATACCAACATTAAAAAATATGGTCTCATTCGCGGGAAATTTGATGTATACGGTCTTACCCCCTTTCCGCTCTTACCCCAACATACCTTGAATGGCTAAGAAATAAATTATGAATAATCGTTATTTATTTATTTTCTCGCAGTCGAAGTGAAAAGTAGAGTGTGTAGGTACTACGGGACTAAAAAGCCATTCTACTCGATTCTTCATACCTCGCTACGCTCGGTAAGCTAAACATCTCGTATGAAATGGCTCATTTTAGTCCCTTGATGAACAATCTACTAGGTATTAAAGTCCTGTATTTTAATCCTAAATAATTTATTCTATCGTGGTTACTGGTTTTATCTTCGTCTAGCGCCACCAATAGCTTAATAAAGACATCTAGTGCAGCGCCACCTTGTGGGATCATGTAGTACTACGATAGTGTCTCAATGCTTGAACGGTCACGTTTCGTTACTTAGTACACAAGACCTTCTGAAGATGGCACTACTTTGCTATTTAAAATTCCAGCACGAAACTCGGTGGCAACTTCTTTGGAAAAAATAATCAAATATCAAATAGATATAAATATTATAAATGCGAAAGTTTGGATGGATGTATGGATGTATGGATGGATGTTTGTTACTCAATCACGCCCCAACGGCTGAACGGATCTGGATGAAATTTGGCACAGAGATAGATTATAGTCTGGAATAACACATAGGCTACTTTTCCCGGAAAATTAAGGAGTTCCCGCGGGAAACGAAAAACCTCGATCCACGCGGACGAAGTCGCGGGCATCAGCTAGTTTACAATAATTACATCTATCTGTATAGTATACTTAAGTAACCATGCTGGCCAAGGGTGGATTTAAAAAATTTACGCACACCTTTGCAAGTATTATGGAGAACTCTCAGGCATACCTACAAGTTACCAGTAATCACGATGTTTCAAGTGATTTACCTATTATCCATACTAATATTATAATTAATTCGAAATGCTTGCACGGCCCATCCGTTCATCTGATTTTGATGAAACTTGGTACAGGAATAGGTTGTATCCCGGGACCAAACGGACATATAAAGGACATACTCGCGAGTAGGCTACTTTTTAACCTGGAAAATTAAGGAGTTCTCGCGGGAATTAAAAGCACTTAAATCCAAAAAGAAATCAGTGCCTGTGCCTTAATGAGTATATCATTATGATCGATTCATGATTGTTTCAGGATGAGGATAACTCGTCAAACCGAATCCAATCACCAGAAAACGCAGAAGTCGCATTACCACCATCACCACAACCAAACCATTTAAGCCAGCTAAACCAACCTAAGAAGAGACCTAATGAAGACCTATTTCTACAAGAGTACTTCAGATCGAAAATGAGTAGGGTTCAAGACAATGTGGACACTCAAAGGGAAGCTAACGCCCTGTTTCTTTTGAGCTTATTACCAGATCTGAATGACATGTCCAGTCAACAGGTCCAGGTTAGGACATTCAAACGGAAGGTTCTAGAATTAATTGATGAAGTTCTGGTGACTAAATCGCCATCTATTGTAAAAGCTGAACAAATGTAGGTACGAGTAGAATACGTTTTCTTGGTTAGGCTTACTGTGATTAAAATATCGTTATTAAAGTCCAAGTGGTCAAAGTAATTCACGGGATTAGCAAGGAATGTCAAAACAGGTTAATTTTGAATTAATTGGAATCAAAGAATTAATTGGAATTAATTGGAAGATTCTATTTTAAAAACTTCAATATTAACCACTGGCATAAGAGATTAGGAAAAGGCATCCACTAATTAATTTGACTTGTTTATAGAAGCTAAGTATTAACTTATTTGAATCGACTTAGTGCCATTAAATAGATAATTGCTAGTATAACGCAATTATAGAGCTGCCGTAGGCTTTTCAAAGCCTCTATAGACCTTTAATAGAATAGAAAGGTATCAAAGCGTCGACACCCTTTGAGACGGTGATAACACGCGAAACAAGTAGGTACCTGCCAAAGGCTTAGGTAGAACATCCCCAAGGATTAGAACCTGCTTTGATCTATTTGGCAACCCTAATTAAATATTTTATTTAGCAGTGATAGAATAATAGTTTAGACGTGTCTCTTATTGTGGTGGTTGGGAGCTCTAAGGGACCCTAGACCTGAGTACCTGCATATCCATATCCATACTAATATTATAAATGCGAAAGTGTGTCTGTCTGTCTGTCTGTCTGCTACGCTTTAACGGCCCATCTTTTTAACCGATTTTGATGAAATTTGGTATAGGGGTAGGTTATATCCCGGGGAAGGACATAGGCTTTTTATCCCGAAAAATTAAAGAGTTCCCGCGGTAATCAAAAAACTTAATCCACTCGGACGAAGTCGCGGGCATCATCTAGTGTTCTATAAGTACGTACATATAAAAACGTTGTTCCTGACTGACTGATCTATCAACGCACAGCCTAAACCGCTGGGGTTATAAACTAGAAATGTAGGTTCGTTTTATGACGTAGGCATTCACTAAGAGAGGATTTTTAGGAATTCCACCTCCAAGGAATTTTTAGAACTTTCACCCGGCCGAAGCAGAGGCGGGTCCGCTAGTTTGATATTAAGAAAGAAAGAAAGAAGAAGAAAGAAAAAACATTTATTTCCAAATTGTGCCACACATAAACAAGCATACCCAAAGAGGTAGCTCACCCCTGCACCCCCACGATCTTAACAAGATCTAGAATCCATACAACAACGAAGAGGCGCAGGAATGAACTGTATCACGTATGGCACAACCCAAAAAACGGTCCGGGCTAATGCTGCATGTTTAGTGCAAGTACTAAGCATACAGCGCTGATTTTCAGCCGGAACCCTGATTCAGGCGACACCACGGAAAAAAAACTACGTATTAAGTTCAACTTAATACCTACCTCCACGCATTTCCGAGAAAAAGGGTGTGGAACTTGACAGACAGACAGACAGAATCGAAGTGTATAATAGATAAGAGAGTGTATAATAGATAGATAATAAGGGTTCCTTTTTCCTCTTGAGGTACTGAACCACAAAAAAATTGGCGATAAGTAATTAACAAATGATCCAGCAACTTCATTTCAAATTACACCGGCTATCTCATAGAAACATCATCAAATAGGTCTTATCGCCTCGTATGTAGATCCTCTGGCGATATTTCCACGCGTTCAGTACTCGTACAATGACGAGTTGACAGCCAATTCCACTAATTGAGCGCGCTCTGAAATTCGCGCTATCAATTTTTTCCATCAGAGCTGGCTTTTAACGAAATTAATATCGATCAACAAACTCATCAAAAGTTAAACGGCAGGTACTTTAGTTTTACATGTCATGTGAAATATGGGTAGGACACCGTTTTCTATTTTATTGTTAACAATTAACATAACTCTCTCGTTGATTTAGCGGTTAGAACTTTCATCTGTTGATGGCGAGGTCCTCAGTTCGTCTCACATTTTTTTAAATATCAGAATAGGCTTGGGCTATAAAGCAATAATGAAGACTAGGTTGGAGCGCGCTTGCCTAGAAGACATAGTCCAATGATACAAGACTGGATATAATTCAGTTGCAGAACCGACGGCTTTGCGTGTTCTCCGAGCCATTGAAACTCTCTCAACTTCATAATTATCTACAGTGTAGTACTGAACACCAAAACAATTAATATTAAGTAATGAATTATAGGCATCTTCTAGGCAAGCGCGTTCCAACCTAGACCTCATCATTGCTTTGCACTAAGCATGATCATAGTACTATGGCACGATTGTCGTCAAGCGCAAGCCTATCATGCAATAAAGTTAAAAAAAAATCGGACAAGTGCGAGTCGGACTCGCCCACGAAGGGTTTCGTACCATTGTACAAGATTTAACACTGAGTAAGCACTTTTTAAATACAAGGTAATAGAATGCTTTATTTTATATATTATAAGTAGTACATTTATACATTTTGTTGATTTATATCATATAGCTCATAAAGTATTACTCACTCTTAGAAAAATTCTTGTATCAATCTAACTTGTATTATGATTATAAAGATTAAATGATCAATTTTGTAAATTTTCCAAAATTATTTTTCTTTCTACCAAAATCTATCTTTATATGGTCGAAATAAATGTTTTTTTTAAAAACAAATGAGCCAAATCTCAAAGGGTTTGCCTAACCATTGAAGATTTCTACTATCCATCCCAGATTGCACTATACCAGACCCTCGTCACTAAGGATAATTAATGTATTGGAATCGTAGTACCTACCTTACTAGTAGTAATCATAGTACATAGTTACCTTCCACTGCTCCAAAGAGTTCGAATTCTCTTCATAATGCATAGATTTACGAATAAACACACAGTGTGTGTGTGTGTGTGTGTGAAAGAAGTGTAGATCACATAGAGATAGGTCACGCACCGCACGCGTGTGGCTACACCACCTACACACGTATCAATGAGAAATAGGCCGAGTGTTTCACTTTCAGGGCTCTTTTTGTTTTTAGTGTTTCGTACCCAAAGGGTGCCAACGGGACCCTATTATATTATATTAGGGTATGTAGATAATAGTTTTCATTTAAACACCTATGTAATTATAATGTTGCATGTTCCATATTCTTGCAAAATAAAAATGATTATGATTATTACAATCCTCGGCTGTCTGTCCGTCTGTCTGTCAGCGGGTTACATCTCAAGACCAAAGACCAAACATGTTTCGACACTACAAGAAAAATGTCTTTCAGAAATGTCCTAATAAATTATTTAACAAAACAAATCTATTAATATATATATAGCTGCTCGTGCTGATTCACTGATTGATCACCTCTCCTGTAAAATTTTGTATGAACATTTTTTTTTTCACTCATCGTTTCGTATAGAAGACAAAAATTCATCCGGAGGAAAAATACGGAGAGAGCTGATGATTGAGGATTTCGAAGACGGATGAAGAGCACCAGCCAGGGTATTGAAGATAGGTGGGGGGTGCTCGACCAAATGTCATTCGAAACCTCATCCAATTGGCGGTAGTTGAAAAAAAAATTCAAAATGGCGGATTTAAGATGGCCGCCATACAAATTTCGACGGTGTCTATCTCGGAGAGTATAAAAGATGGAAGAGTGGTTTCTTGGCAAAAGATGATCAGGACATGAAGGTCTACTTGATGAACAGGAAAAAAATTCAAGATGGCGGAATTTATTTTTCCATAGAAAAGGGTATTGAAGATAGGTGGGGGGTGCTCGACCAAATGTCACTCGAAACTTCATCCAATTGACAGTGAGCTGAAAAAAAAATTCAAAATGGCGGATTTAAGATGGCCGCCATACAAATTTCGTCGGTGTTCAACTCGGAGAGTATAAAAGATGGAAGAGTGGTTTCTTGACAAAAGATGATCGGGACATGAAGGTCTACTTGATGAACAGGAAAACTATTTAAGATGGCGGAATTTATTTTTCCATAGTTAATGTATGGCGAATATTGAAGAGGCTACAAGTGTAGAACTATGCAAGACTACGGTTTCTTTTCAAGATTTGTTTTTATGGAAGAAATCTCATTTTGACGAATGGTTCGGAGAAAAAAATATGGAGAGTGATGATGATCGAAGGTTCGGATGATGGGTGAGGAGCACACTCAGGGTATTAAAGATAGGTACCTACTTAGGGGCTGCTCAAACAAAAAGGGAGGGGCGGGGGGTTGGTGGTCTTTGTTTTATGTTTTTCCTTTATGAAAATTTTCTTTTACGTCGGACGCTTGGCGTGCTGGCGCTTCCACTGTGCTCACTAGCATAGCAGTGTGTTGTTCAGATCAGAACACGTAGACAGTAAACCAGCTGCCCGATTATGTAAGAATTGTCGATCAAATCGTCAAAGTTCGGCGACAAAGTAAAATAAACCATAACAGCATTAAATTAGAGCTCAATTTCGAAACACGAAATTGAGCTCTAATTTAATGCTGTTATGGTTTATTTTACTTTGACGCCGAACTTTGACGATTTGATCGGCCATTCTTACATAATCGGGGGGCAGGATAGTAGGACAGCGAGTAAGTAGACAGTGGACCACGCGGTCTACTACGCGGTCCGCTGTAGCGGGCCGCGCAACCACGCGCCATACAAGTTAATATATATATAGCTGCTCGTGCTGATTCACTGATTGATCACCTCTCCTGTAAAATTTTGTATGAACATTTTTTTTTTCACTCATCGTTTCGTATAAAAGACAAAAATTCATTAAGAGGAAAAATACAGAGAGAGCTGATGATTGAGGATTTCGAAGACGGATGAAGAGCACCAGCCAGGGTATCGAAGATAGGTGGGGGGAGCTCGACCAAATGTCACTCGAAACTTCATCCAATTGACAGTTAGCTGAAAAAAATTTCAAAATGGCGGATTTAAGATGGCCGCCATACAAATTTCGACGGTGTCTATCTCGGAGAGTATAAAAGATGGAAGAGCGGTTTCTTGGCAAAAGATGATCAGGACATGAGGGTCTACTTGATGAACAGGAAAAAAATTCAAGATGGCGGAATTTATTTTTCCATAGAAAAGGGTATTGAAGATAGGTGGGGGTGCTCGACCAAATGTCACTCGAAACTTCATCCAACTGAAAGTGAGCTGAAAAAATTTTCAAAATGGCGAATCTAAGATGGCCGCCAAACAAATTTCGTCGGTGTCTATCACGGAGGGTATAAAAGATGGAAGAGTGGTTTCTTGGCAAAAGATGATCAGAACATGAAGGTCTACTTGATGAACAGGAAAAAAATTCAAGATGGCGGAATTTATTTTCCATAGAAAAGTGTAGAACTATGCAAGACTACGGTTCCTTTTCAAGATTTGTTTTTATGGAAGAATTCTCATTTTGACGAATGGTTCGGAGAAAAAATATGGAGAGAGATGATGATCGAAGGTTCGAATGATGGGTGAGGAGCACACTTAGGGTATTAAAGATAGGTACCTACTTAGGGGCTGCTCAAACAAAAAGGGAGGGGCGGGGGGTTGGTGGTCTTTGTTTTATGTTTTTCCTTTATGAGAATTTTCTTTTACGTCGAACGCTTGGCGTGCTGGCGCTTCCACTGTGCTCACTAACATAGCAGTGTGTTGTTCAGATCAGAACACGTAGACAGTAAATAACTGCCAAATTATGTAAGAATTGTCGATCAAATCGTAAAAGTTCGGCGTCAAAGTAAAATAAACCATAACAGCATTGAATTAAAGCTCAATTTCGTGTTTCGAAATTGAGCTCTAATTTAATGCTGTTATGGTTTATTTTACTTCGACGCCGAACTTTGACGATTTGATCGGCCATTCTTACATAATCGGGGGGCAGGATAGTAGGACAGCGAGTAAGTAGACAGCGGACCACGCGGTCCACTACGCGGTCCGCTGTAGCGGGCCGCGCAACCACGCGCCATACTAGTTAATATTAATATATATATAGCTGCTCGTGCTGACTGACTGACTCATTGATCACCTCTCCTGTAAAATTTTGTATGAAAAATTTTTTTTTTAATCATCGTTTCGTATAGAAGGCAAAAATTCATTCGGAGGAAAAATACGGAGAGAGCTGATGATTGAGGATTTCGAAGACGGATGAAGAGCACCAGCCAGGGTATCGAAGATAGGTGGGGGGTGCTCGACCAAATGTCATTCGAAACTTCATCCAATTGACAGTGAGCTGAAAAAAATTTCAAAATGGCGGATTTAAGATGGCCGCCATACAAATTTCGACGGTGTCTATCTCGGAGAGTATAAAAGATGGAAGAGTGGTTTCTTGGAAAAAGATGATCAGGACATGAGGGTCTACTTGATGAACAGGAAAAAAATTCAAGATGGCGGAATTTAATTTTTCATAGAAAGGGGTATTGAAGATAGGTGGGGGGTGCTCGACCAAATGTCACTCGAAACTTCATCCAATTGACAGTGAGCTGACAAAAAATTCAAAATGGCGGATTTAAGATGGCCGCCATACAAATTTCGTCGATGTCTATCACGGAGAGTATAAAAGATGGAAGAGTGGTTTCTTGGCAAAAGATGATCAGAACATGAAGGTCTACTTGATGAACAGGAAAAAAATTCAAGATGGCCGAATTTATTTTCCATAGAAAATGTATGGCGAATATTGAAGAGGCTACAACTGTAGAACTATGCAAGACTACGGTTCCTTTTCAAGATTTGTTTTTATGGAAGAAATCTCATTTTGACGAATGGTTCGGAGAAAAAAATATGGAGAGAGATGATGATCGAAGGTTCGGATGATGGGTGAGGAGCACGCGGTCAGGGTGTTAAAGATAGGTACCTACTTAGGGGCTGCTCAAACAAAAAGGGAGGGGCGGGGGGTTGGTGGTCTTTGTTTTATGTTTTTCCTTTATGAGAATTTTCTTTTACGTCGGACGCTTGGCGTGCTGGCGCTTCCACTGTACTCACTAACATAGCAGTGTGTTGTTCAGATCAGAACACGTAGACAGTAAACCAGCTGCCCGATAATGTAAGAATTTTCGATCAAATCGTAAAAGTTCGGCGTCAATGTAAAATAAACCATAACAGCATTGAATTAGAGCTCAATTTCGTGTTTCGAAATTGAGCTCTAATTTAATGCTGTTATGGTTTATTTTACTTTGACGCCGAACTTTGACGATTTGATCGGCAATTCTTACATAATCGGGGGGCAGGATAGTAGGACAGCGAGTAAGTAGACAGTGGACCACGCGGTCCAGTACGCGGTCCGCTAGCGGGCCGCGCAGCCACGCGCCATACTAGTAATTATATATAGCTGCTCGTGCTGACTGACATATTGATCACCTCTCCTGTAAAATTTTGTATGAAAACTTTTTTTTTCACTCATCGTTTCGTATAGAAGACAAAAATTCATGGGGAGGAAAAATACGAAGAGAGCTGATGATTGAGGATTTCGAAGACGGATGAAGAGCACCAGCCAGGGTATCGAAGATAGGTGGGGGGTGCTTGACCAAATGTCACTCGAAACTTCATCCAATTGACAGTGAGCTGAAAAAAAATTCAAAATGGCGGATTTAAGATGGCCGCCATACAAATTTCTTCGGTGTCTATCTCGGAGAGTATAAAAGATGGAAGAGTGGTTTCTTGGCAAAAGATGATCAGGACATGAGGGTCTACTTGATGAACAGGAAAAAAATTCAAGATGGCGGAATTTATTTTTCCATAGAAAAGGGTATTGAAGATAGGTGGGGGGTGCTCGACCAAATGTCACTTGAAACTTCATCCAATTGAAAGTGAGCTGAAAAAATTTTCAAAATGGCGGATTTAAGATGGCCGCCATACAAATTTCGTCGGTGTCTATCACGGAGAGTATAAAAGATGGAAGAGTGGTTTCTTGGCAAAAGATGATTAGAACATGAAAGTCTACTTGATGAACAGCAAAAAAATTCAAGATGGCGGAATTTATTTTCCATAGAAAATGTATGGCGAATATTGAAGAGGCTACAATTAGTGTAGAACTATGCAAGACTACGGTTCCTTTTCAAGATTTGTTTTTATGGAAGAAATCTCATTTTGACGAATGGTTCGGAGAAAAAAATATGGAGAGAGATGATGATCGAAGGTTCGGATGATGGGTGAGGAGCACGGTCAGGGTATTAAAGATAGGTACCTACTTAGGGGCTGCTTGAACAAAAAGGGAGGGGCGGAAGGTTGGTGGTCTTTGTTTTATGTTTTTCCTTTATGAGAATTTTCTTTTACGTCGGACGCTTGGCGTGCTGGCGCTTCCACTGTGCTCACTAGCATAGCAGTGTGTACTTCAGATCAGAACACGTAGACAGTAAATCAGCTGCCCGATTATGTAAGAATGGTCGATCAAATCGTCAAAGTTCGGCGTCAAAGTAAAATAAACCATAACACCATTGAATTAGAGCTCACTTTCGTGTTCGAAATTGAGCTATAATTTAATGCTGTTATGGTTTATTTTACTTTGACGCCGAACTTTGACGATTTGATCGGCCATTCTTACATAATCGGGGGGCAGGATAGTAGGACAGCGAGTAAGTAGACAGTGGACCACGCGGTACAATACGCGGTCCGCTGTAGCGGGCCGCGCAACCACGCGCCATACTAGTTATTATATAGAGTTACAAGAGTTAGACAGAGCTAGAGCTAGTTGAAATTTTCAGTGTGTATTTCCTCAACAATCCAATCCTCTTAAAACAGCATATAAAAAAAAAATACATTAGAAAATAAAAGGGGCCTACTTAATTAAAAATAAAAAGTTTTTTTAAGCGTTTTTTGCCGTAACCTGTAAGTTACCTGACATAATATTAGGTAGACGTATGAAATTTTCAAAGAGTGAGTGATACGAGTATCTATCTACTAGGTATAGCAGCTAGAACAATCAAATAAATATTATAAATGCGAAAGTTTGGATGGATGTATGGATGTATGGATGGATGTTTGTTACTCAATCACGCTCCAACGGCTGAACGGATCTGGATGAAAGGCACAGAGATAGATTATAGTCTGGAATAGCACATAGGATACTTTTTATCCCGGAAAATTAAAGAGTTCCTGCGGGAACCGAAAAACCTCAATCCACGCGGACGAAGTCGCGGGCATCAGCTAGTAATTAATGAAAATTAGTGACATCAATACCTATCTACACAGAATTTTAACACAAAAGGCCGTGCATATTTGCACAAACCATCATAATCCAACTTTGGAAACTGCATTTACTGAAAGCCTTTGAAAACTACACAACTATTCATCGATTCAATGTGACATACGACCAGCATACAATTGAATTTCAACCTTAGTTAAACAACTTTAGGGTATAAATTACACTGAAGTGTATAAGATAGGGAAGCGTGAGTGATTTATGAATCTGATATGCCAAATTGGACTTTAACGTGGAGAAGTTAAGATGTATAATTTTGAGGGAAGGAAACGCATTGCCGCGTCTCGAATGAGTCTGTATTCGCTCTCGAATAATCGATACCTGACGTCTGGCCTCCTCCCCTATAGTACAGTCGGCGACAAAAGTATGAGCGTACTCAGGTAAAATATGAAGTTCATGAAAATTTCCTGTGTCGTATGTGTGAAGTATGAAGTATGAAGCTAATGCAGGCAGGTTTGTTTTTATCATCTAATATCAAAATATAAATGGAAATGAAATGAAATGATTTATTTATTTCACGATATTTCATCATAATCGTGTGTAAATATGTGTCATAAACTCAGTCGAAGAAGGAACGCGCTTAAGTACCTTTAAATGAATAAATAAACCATTTTTTTATTCCACTAAAAGTTAGCCCTTGTAGTTGATAGTATATTACTATAGTTTTGTGTTTCATTTAAAATAATGATTTCAGAAAAATAATTAATAATAATAGTTTTGAATTTTGAATTTTTTGTTAGTAGGTATTTTTTTAATATAAGGATTTGTTTTAAATTTATTTTAAAGTTACTTAGTTTAATATTTAGATTTTAGCTGTTTTGAAGTGTATTATCATAATTATTATGTTTACTGTTAAATTGTAACTATTTTATTGATGCGAAAAATTCTATGATCTGATGTAAATTCTTATGATCTTATTTTAAGCCTTTTGCCAGCGACTGTACTCGCATCTCAGTTAACGTGAGTTCCCTTGTAGTTTGTTCGGGCAAAAAATATAAATTGATTTGATTATTCCGCTACTTTCCGGAAAAAAACTTCGGAAAAATCTTTTGCAATCTACATTATAATTAAATAATAGGACGTACCTATCTAATTGTATTATCGTCGTCTTTGTTCACAGGAAACGGTCTTGTGCTGCTTGTTTGTTGGACCAAAAGTCTGTGTAAATCACTTTTGTATAGACGCGCACACACTAGCGCAAAATGGAACGCATCCTATACTTCATAGACTTTTGACAATCTATTACATCATCTATATTCCTTATAATATATTCCTTTTTCTCTTTTGTCTCCGACGTCCGCCACGTTTGTTGAAATTGAATTGTGAAAGTGTTAAAAATATTAATTTAATTAAAAGAGTCAAGCAAATCAGCGTTTCATTTTATAATAAAGTACCTAATATAGTAACACGTCCGAACATAGTTACTTCAGATATTCTATTAAAATTTTTTAAAAAAGGGAATTTAACGCTTTTATGACAGATCCCAGCGTTTTATCGTGCTATAAGGAACTAGGTACGTTCTGAAAAGTCTCGGTAAGAACTAGCTAAAAATAAAAACTAAAACGCAGCCTCATGTAAGATTACTTACTTTTAAAATAACAACCTAGACCAGGGGGTCTACTCTCTTTCTCTCAAACGAAACTTCGCAAACGAACGTATAATAAGTCGGTTATTAGACCCACACAAAATCGTTCAATCCAATCGGTCACGAAAATTGTCTATGGATCCGTACTACGTCTGCGTGTACGAAAACGAAATAGAGAGGAGCATAGAGATAATATTATGTAGGAGAGGAGTTAACGAAATTTCGTTCGTTTGTTTGCGAAGTTTCGTTTTAGAGAAAGAGAGGTAGACCCCCAGGGACTTCACATTAGCTGAATACCTAGTTCCCTTGAAAGTTAGACGTAGTTTAATACCTAACAAGCTCTTGAATGACTGCTTTGCGGCGATGCGTCCTGTACCTAATTGAAACTATCTACACTAGTGATGTTCCTCAGGTCATATTGTTAGAGTCGATAGAGATATCGAGTCGGTTTTTATGAAAATATTGATAGTTCGATATAGGTGATTATCTAACACGCTCTCGCGCTGCGAGGGTTACAAGTACTACCAAAGGATAAAGCATGTTATTTAAAATGACAGTTTTTTTAATTTACCTTGACGTCTCTAAAATAAGGATTATAATTCTTAATCACAAACGTCAACAATATTAAACCTATACGCGTTTTAATATTGTTGACGTACGAGTATGTTGACATTATCCCAAGAATCATTACAGTAACGAGGAATACGACGAACCGCTTCTTTTATACTTTCATGGTAGGTACGTAATTGAAACTATTTACAGTCTCCACTAGTGTTCCTTTTTTTTTTATCCACTACAAGTTAGCCCTTGACTGCGATCTCACCTGATGGTAAGTGATGATGCAGTCTAAGATGGTAGCGGGCTAACCTGTTAGGGGCATGGCAGTTATATTAAACCCATACCCCTATTCGGTTTCTACACAGCATCGTACCGGAACGCTAAATCACTTGGCGGCACGTCTTTGCCGGTAGGGTGGTAACTAGCCACGGCCGAAGCCTCCCACCAGGCCAGACCAGGGAAAATTCAGAAATTATAAATTCCCAAATTATTGACCCTGCCGGGGATCGAACCCGGGACCTCCGCACGTTAAGACAACAGCGCTACACACTGCGCCACGGAGACGACCTCCGTGGCGCAGTGTGTAGCCTTTAGTAGTTGTAGGTATTTGAGTTAGAAGCTTGAAATCAAGACGAATTTCAGGAAAATCTAGAAAGTTTGACGTACTTACCTTTTTCAAAAAATATAACAAGCTCTTGCCGTGTGTTTTCTCTATCTCTGTATAATTTTAATATCCAGTTAACTTATTTATTTCAGCAAATCTCCGAACCATAAGACTAAATTTTAATGAGCAAGGAGACTGCATTTCGCATAGCCGCCTCGGGGTACTCGACGTAATCGGGGAAAACGTAATCTGTACGGACGAAGTCATCGGCATCAACTCTTAAAGAAGTAAAAATGTGCACCAACTTTTTTTAAGTATTCAAATATAGTCGCTAGGAGCGGGCTAAGTTGGGAATCTCTCTCAGGGATAAAATCCGGAACGAGGAAATTCGTAAAAGAACTAAAGTGACCGACATCGCTCTGAAGATTAGCAGGCTGAAGTGGCAGTGGGCGGGCCATATCTGTCGCAGAACCGATGGCCGTTGGGGCAGACGTGTTCTGGAGTGGAGACCGCGTACCGGCAAGCGCAGTGTAGGACGACCTCCAGCTCGCTGGTCCGATCACCTAAAGAAGGTGACGGGAAGCGGGTGGATGAGGAAGGCAGACCACGCGGAAGGAAGGCCACCAAACACGGTCCGTGTTTGGTGGCGCGCTCTCGAAAAGGCCTGTGTCCAGCAGTGGATGCATACAGGCTGATGTATGGATGGATGGATGAACCTTAAATACGTCGGTTGAAACGTCAGTCGGTTGATGATCTGCTAACTTCCCGCAGCAGATAATTTTCTAGAAAATCAAAAATTGAAGTGAGGGTGGGGAGGGAGGTCCGCAACTCTGACTTTGCGTGGTCATGTCCTTACAATTTAAGAGGAACAGTTTCAATTGGGCACTTATCAGTTAACGCAACAGAAAGTTTAAAAAACTATAACAGCGTTGAGCGTACATCCCATAGAAAAGAGATAACTCCATGGCGCATGGAAAAACAACAAAGTTTCAATACGAGTTGCCTTGCTTTGCATGTTTGACATCGCTTCAACCGTGCGAGCATGCGAAAACGCGAAAAAAATTCTCTCTATTTTAAACGTGCATTCCAAAATATTATGTGCTACAAAAATGCACAGCAATTATTAACAAGTGAATATAACTCAAAGACCAGAAAAATCCAGTTTAGGTAAATTAGTAAGTAAGGAATCTTGAATTTATTATTATAAAGTTATTGTGGAGTTAAAACCCATTTTTGAATGTAAATAACATTAATTCATACACATTAATAAGTGTTGAAATGTGTTGTGATTACACATTAGTAAGAAAAATAATATCATGTAGGTATCTTTGTTAGTAGATATTTAAGTACTATTTTTTCAGTTAAATAAAGGCTATTTTATTTATTTTATTTTATTTATAACTCAAAGAATTAAAAAATACGACTGCCATAGTTAAATGAATTTTTGTTGTGAATCACTGGATATTGAAATAATATAGTCTTATATATACTTTTGGAATCTACTCATCATTTTCTTGATGATGACAATATAGTTAATCTCATTTTGGAAAAAAAATTCATCTTTAGTCTTTGATGCGGGACCATGGTCACCGTTTAATTTTTTTTTTAATTTTAATAGCCTATGTCACCCGGAATAAGCTAAGGAATCTAACGATACCTCATTCATCAAAATCCGTTCAGGCGTATAGAAGTTATGGTGGAATGTACAAACTCACATACATTCATTCATACATATTACATACATACATACATACATACATACATGAACCCTGAGAACAATATACTCCTTCTTTCAGGCAGTCGTGTAAAAATGGAATAACTCAAAAACAGCAGTTTCGCGAGTTCGCTTCGGTCCATTTTTGTTAAATTGAAATACCTATACCTACTTACTAATTCTTACTAAACCTATTAAGAATGCGTGTGTTGGTCTGTCTGTCAGTCTTGTACCTTTTCACGGAGGCCCATCCTTTTAACCGATTTTGATGAAAACTGATGCAGAGATAGGTTGACTCCCGAATAAACACACTAGACTTTTTTCCGTAATAAGACAGAATTTCCAAAAAACCTTAACCCATGCAGACGAAGTTGCAGGCATCACGTAACACATGACGCAGGTCATACCTACTAATATTATAAATGCGAAAGTGTGTTTGTTTGTTGGTTTGTCCTTCAATAACGCCGCAACGGAGTCACGCATCAACGTGATTTTTGGCTTGGGTATAGTTGAGGACCTGGAGAGTGACATAGGCTACTTTTTATCCAGGAAAACTAAGGAGCTCCCGTGGGAATTAAAAAAACTTAAACCACGCGGACGAAGTCGCGGGCATCAGCTAGTATATTATAGAAAGAATATTAACGTGATGATATTAACTAAATAGAAAGGCGAAAGCGTATATCTGTCTGTTATAAGTACTTCTGCCCCCCAATCATGTAAGAATGGCCGATCAAACGTTAAAGATTTTCGTCAAAGTAAAATAAACCATAACTGCATTGAATTAGAGCTCAATTTCGTCTGCCCATTCTTATACGTTTAGGTATGTACGATACCCTAAACCTATAAGAATGGGCAGACGAAATTGAGCTCAAATTCAATGCTGTCATGGTTTATTTTACTTTGACGCCGAACCTTTACCATTTGATCGACAATTCTTACGTAATCGGGGGGCTGAACGATTTTGGGCCCAGAGACGGGTAATGAACATAGGCTATTTTTTATACCGGAAAAATATCTTAGTCCCACGGGAAAACAGGAAATTCAAAAAACACGTTTCCTCTTTTCTGAAACGCTCTGCTAGAATATGGTATGCCTTTCCGGCTTCCATTTTCCCTGTTTGGAGAGCCCTTGGAATCTTCAAAAGAGGAATGAATACCTATAGGTACGAGTAAGTTTCTAGGCAGGTGCGCTCCACCTAATATGTCTGCTATTTGGTTCGATTGTATTCAAGCGGAAGTAAAAATTCGTTCGTTCGTATTAAAAAAACACATTTTCACATGAACTACAGCTAGTATGTTTATATTATTAATTAATAATTATCAAATAATTAATACTATTTAAATGCGTTAATAGTCTTCTTTTTTAAGGCTTGGAAAGGAAACTACATTCATAAAAAGTCTTGAATCACACATAGGTACTTATAATAAAGCATCGCCTCAAAAATTGTGTTGTGTGATGGAGGAAATGGGAAAGAAAAACCAATCCCACCGAGCAATAAAACGTTTGCAATAAACAAAATATCATAAACACGTTCAATGCGTACCGCCGCCATCATTGTCGACAGATGTTACCCAAATTTTCACCAGGTGATAATAAAATATCGAATAAAAAACGCTTTATGCTTCGTTCCCTTGTATCCAAGTACCTCGTGATCATTGGGTTGATAAAGCATATAAGTACCTACTCGTACTTCACGTTTTAAATTTGACGACCTCCGTGGCGCAGTGTTGAGCGCTGTCGCCTTAACGTGCGGAGGTCCCGGGTTCGATCCCCGGCAGGGTCAATTTGGGAACTTATAATTTCTGAATTTTCCCTGGTCTGGCCTGGTGGGAGGCTTCGGCCGTGGCTAGTTACCACCCTACCGGCAAAGACGTGCCGCCAAGCGATTTAGCGTTCCGGTACGATGCCGTGTAGAAACCGAATAGGGGTATGGGTTTCATGTAACTGCCATGCCCCTAACTGTCTAACAGGTTAGCCCGCTACCATCTTAGACTGCATCGTCACTTACCATCAGGTGAGATCGCAGTCAAGGGCTAACTTGTAGTGGATTCAAAAAAAAAAAAGTGAAATTGGCAAGTACTTCGCAACTCTTCCACTAGCGTAGCGCTAGTGGTAGAAAATAACTCTTGTATCAAATCATACTTATCATACTGATATTACAAATGCAAAAGTCTGTTGGTTTGTTGGTTTGACCTTCAATCACGCCGCAACGGAGCAACGGATCGACGTGATTTTTGGCATGGGTATAGTTGAGGACCTGGAGTGACATAGGCTACTTTTTATCCCGGAAAATTTAGGAGTTCCCGTGGGAATCAAAAAAAACTTAAACCACGCGGACGGAGTCGCGGGCATCCTCTAGTCTTGTAATAAGTGTACAGTGGTTAGTTTGAAAGGTCCAAGAGCGATTTTGCTCTTGCTTTATATGCATTTTATTGGCATACAATGCAAGCCTTAACGCTGAGCTGTACACCCATTCTGGGTGGTGTCACAGACGAAATTGTTACATCTGTAACCTGTGTTTTGAGAGCAACCGCCGAGTTTCTGCTGGTTCTTCTCGGTAGGAACGTCATTCCGAACCAGTGGTAGATTCATTCGACTATTCATAAGCACGTCTTGTACAAAGTATATTTGAATAAAAAACTTTTGAAATTTGAATTGTCTGTGACACCATTGTCGAATAAACTGTTTTTCTTTCTTGTTTTCCTTTTATTTTTAACAAAAAAAATTCTGCCATCGATGTTAATTAAAGACTAAAATAATACAGAAAATTTTACTTGCTGGTACATCTTAAATTTATTTATTTAACATTAAGTACACATACATAATCAAATTTTAAGTGATCAGTATAGTGAGCAGTTGATAAATAATTGAAATGATGATCATGAACTATTTTAGAGTTGGTGTCATTGGAATCAGTCATAAAACCACAGATCATCCACAGACATAATATTTCCACTACACAGGGTTAGCTCCACTTGAGATGCATGGAGCGGCGCGGCATGTAGCGGCAAATATTCTTTGCATGAATTTGTATGGGGCTGGCGCCACTTCAGCGACCCGGCACGGAAAAGCACTGCGCGACGCGGTCCCGTACAAACTCATACAAATAATATTTGCCGCTACGTAGCCACGCCGCTCCGTGCATCTCAAGTTTGGCTAAACCTAAAGACGTTTACTACTTCGCCAGGGAGCCAAAAGCATCAGCTTAGCATATAATGGTAGATCGTACCATTATCTACCTACATAACATCGAGCTCTGCTAAGAGTAGTAAGTAGCAGGGTAGTTTTACAGCGCGCAAGGGAAAACTTTCCGTGTTGGGGTTCCATCCCCACCCTACCCCGAGCCCCCGTGATGGCCACTGAAGTGCGCTGAAAGAAAGGGTGGAATAATTGGACTCAAATGTTATGGCACAGAGCAAATAAAACTGGAATTCCGTTCATAATCAAGTTGTTTAAAAGTGGTATTGTGTCTCGATAGGGGAAGAGAAGATATTTTGTTGGTACGGCCCGAATTTTCACTACCCGACTTGAAATTGAAAGGTAAAGCCAGGTACCTTGAAAGCTTGAAATTGAAAGGTAAATAAAAATAAAACTAGTACCTAGTGGTACTAGTTTTATTTTTATTGACAAATTGTCGTTTAGAAGTGTCTACAATTCTAAAGTTGTTTGCAGTGATATTTTGTTCATTTTAATTCCCTTATTTTAATTAATTGATTGAGGTTTTTGCGAGAACTCTTAATGTAAGATCTATACAGCGAACTTTGTATTTGCTTAGGGCGCCTTCAAATTTGCCGCAAAGCGTAGCGCGGCCGCAGCGCGGCTGCAGCGCTACGGCCGCGCTCCTGTCGCGAGGTTCGAACATCATAGGGTTGTACCTATATTTATTTTCACGATGGACTCTGACGAAGAAACACTGCGCTGTGTTACTATTACTTAGTACGAAACAACAAAAATATAAAGTAGTTGTGTTAACAATACATAATATTATACTTACATGCTTCATTTTTTTCCACTTGGAGTCTTGTTTGTGAAATTGTCAATAAATTTAATGCATATTTCTTCCCAAGCCTTTTTCTTTTCGATTTTATTGCTGTACTTGTCGGACTTCGAATCCCATATTGCTGGACGACTCTCAACCTCATCGATAAATTCTTCTACCTGATTTTCGTTCATGTTTAGACTTGAACAAAAATACGTGCGCAGTCCCGTCACTAGTCGATCGATGAACTGATGCGCGGCCGCAGCGCGGGTGCAGCGCTGCAGTCGCGTGTTTTTTATTTATATGGATTTACAAAGCAGCGCGACCGCAGCGCTGCAGCCGCGCTGATTCCGCGCGGCACTTTGCGGCAAATTTGAAGGCGCCCTTATACTTAAGACATGGTTAAAACGAGACAGATTTATGTTACTCACATAAGTCCATCTCGTTTTAACTCTATGTAAAGTCTGAGCCAAGTCAAAGTACCCTCTATAGATCTCAGCATTAAGATAGTCGCGTCGCATCGCATCGCGTCGCGTTTTTACGTTTGTCGCTCACCTAGGACAACGGGGCTTTCGTCTAATCGATAGAACTTTAACTAATCTACAATCAACTAAACTAATGTAGATTAAGCTGTCAAAATTGGACTAATTACTATTAATTACGCGAAACGGTCAACTGATTGACGAAGGGTGCATATTTATATTTGAATTCGCCTTTGATCTGTCCCCGAAGGGCCAGTAATTGAATGAGTAATTAATAGGACAACACACTGGCTCTTTCTATTCTAGGAATAACTTTTATATAGTGGTTAAACTTTGTTAGACCTTTGTTACAAAGGGGTTAAAATTCAGGACGATTACGAATATTTTACCATATTTTGATTAAATTGATATATTTCACGTTACTCACTTTTAAGGCAAGCTGGAAAAAAATTCTATTCGAGAGATAAGCTTTACCGTTGTAAATGTTTTTTTTTTTCAAAAGAACAACCAACCGAGTTTCTTGCTGGTTCTCCTCGGTAGTTAAGTTTATTTGAGTTTTTTTAAGTCTTATTTGTTAGTTATAAGACATATTTTTTTTACGTAGCCGAATAAACTCGCTAGACTATAACGGTAATACGCTTAGTCTAAAATTTTATATTACAGATGAGCATTCGATTACATTGGCCTCAAAGAAAATTTTACGATTTATGGCTTTTGAGCCGGAGGCCTGAAATCCTAAGCTATGTACTGGTTCCTGCTGCTATCTCCTATGTTAGCGTCCCCTAATAATACAAATATTTAACCACAGAAATTGATTTGTATTTTAATGAATTAGAAAAGTAAAAAGGAGAAAACGTGTAGGTTTGTTATAAACCTGAAGAAATCACTGCGAAAAATTGCATCTAGAAAAATTGCATGCGGAAACTAGGTTAAATTCCGCTCGTTAAGCCCCGGGAGAAAATATGATGTTTTCTTTGCATAAATCGGTCAGGAACGATTTTAATTGGGAATAAAACTATGAGGGTTTCGATGGAAATGTATGCAAGAACTTTCTGCATAATGAGGGTATATGGAGTTCGAAATAATTACATAAATTGTAGCACGTTATACCGGACGTCTATCTAGGGGTTTGTTAAAATGTGTTTATTTACAAAATTTACAGTAAGTAAAATTAAAATTAATGAGTTAGTTTTTAATTTTTATGTAGATTACAATGTATATGAAATACGTTAGTATCTAAATTAAAAATTAATTCAGTTTTTTAGTTTTTAGTCCGTGTGTCAGAGCCTAATTAGAAATATTTCGAGTTGATATAACTAACAAATTACCTAATTAGTACCTAATAAAAATATCACTGAAAGAATTGAAAAATATATTTTCAAGCATTTAAAAAAAAAATTCTTAGCTTTTCATAAGCTTGCGAGTTAGTATAATGGTTAAATTAAAATTTGGCTGTTCACACAGTATTAGTTGCACTATACTACAATACCCTAAGATTTTTAGCTCCATTTCCCATTACGAAAATGTTTTATTACAGTAAATAAAGATATATAGAAACGTAAGGAGAGTGAAGAAAGCTCTTCGCGAGATTTCTTTTAATCTCGGCACTAACTTGTAAATGGCCGACATCAATCAGCTCTGCTGCTTTTGTTTGCGTTGTTTCATTGTTTTAAAGGAAGTCTTTCAAGAAGTGCTTCTTTTAATCAACTTTTATTTTTAGGAAATAAACCACAATGACTTTATGTGAAGCCAGTTTTAATTTTTTTTAATCTATCATTATTATCATTACTTACTTTTGTTAATCAATAGGTGCAAGCCCATTTAGTATTTATTTTAATTATAATTATTATCAATCAATATCAATCATTGCTATCATTTAACGGTCTGGACCGAACAACATTACACCTTCTGCTACATTTTCTAGTAAATAACTCATTATAATACAATATCTGCTATGCCCTTCTATACTTTTCAAGTTCAGGAGGCACCACTTAAAAATGGTTGCAAAAACAGTCTCGCAGACAAAGTTACGGGCATCTGTAAAGTTTATTCTGAGGTCGTAAATGTATAATACATCAGATAGGGAATACTTCGGAAACTCCCTTTTGGCAATAAAACTGGTATTTCAAACATGTCAGGTAATAAACTCTGAAGTCTCGCGCCACACTTTAAAAGGAGAGTTAAGAAGAAATAGGCGGGGCCAACAAAATATTTAAATTTCATTAAAAATCCATACGAATTTAAAATGCGAAAGTGTGTCTATCTGCTTCGCTTAGAAAAGATAGGTTATTAACCTATCTTTTCAGCCGATTTCGTAGAAATTTGGTACAATGATCGGTTGAATTCCCACGAAGGACAAAGATAACTTTTTATCCCGGAAAATTAAGCAGTCAAATTCAAAAAACCATATAGATTTTTAATCGAATACAATTCATAGCACCGTGTTTGATTAATAGGTAAGTATACTTAAATTGGTTTTTAACAGAATGTTTTCTTCAAAATGGGATTATATAAATGAATTGCCTCTTCTAACCGTCTCGAGCTCTGTGACATCTCGCATAGAATTCACCTGGAACGCGCCATATTTCCTCCAAGCGAAATGTAATTAATCAAAAACTTTTCAGAATCCTCCCCATCCCCTTGATGGCGTCAAGAATGTCCCGGAATGTCCCTGAACGTCCCGGTTCAGTCCCGCATATTTTGAAAAGAAATATTTTCAATGGCCATTATTGGTGTTAATATAATGCTTTCGCGGGATTACACTAAGCTGTTTCGGAATGCGGGACGACTTTATATTATTATTTTAACAATGTTTTCCCGATTTACGAATTATTTTCATTAAATATCATTGTCATGTCATTTTAATATCAGTTAATCTAATCCATACTAATATTATAAATGTAAAAGTGTGTCTGTCTGTCTGCTACGCTTTCACGGCCGATCTGTTTAACCGATTTTGATCAAATTTGCTACAGAGTTATAGGTTGTATCCCGGGGAAGGACATAGGCTACTTTTATCCCGGAAAGTTCAAGAGTTCCCGCGGGAATCAAAACCATAATCCACGCGGACGAAGTCGCGGGCACCATCTAGTTACTCATACTTATAAGTTTTAGAGATACCTATCTGCAATATAAAAACAAAAAATATGACACCTAGATCATGCCTGTGACTTTGTTCGCGTTTATTAAGTTTTCTCTTATTCCCGCGGGGACTTAAATTTTTCGGGATAAGAATAGATTAGAAAGATGGCGGAGGTTCAAAGGCAAGTAAAAGGCACCTAATAAGTACAACAAGGCACTGTACGTGTCGGAGTGACAGACGGAGGGCGAATTTTAAACTTGTCAAAATTATACAAGCTGGCACGGGCCTCGATTATCTCGACGACTTATTCTGGAATCTGGATGCGATGTTCCATTTTACTAATATCCAGTTATTTTCACGTTATTATTACGCATAAACCTTAGCTTATTATTACAATGCCAGTACAGTTTAAATAAGCATTTAAAATTCAATTGACCTTTGACATAACGTTTGCTAGTTTATTTTCGTAATAATTTAGATCCGGAGATAATTTGGGTGCCTACCAAATTAAAATTAAGAAAAACTTAATTTATTTTCTCACAGTGTCTCATACAACCTTGACGTAACTTTCGAATAGTCTAAACTCTAGCTAGTGGCGTGCCAAGTAAATAGTAATACAAACTTTCATCATATTATAGACCATGAGACCCGAGTGGGATTTTTTACGTATTCCATTTATTATGGAATTGATCGAGCGCCAGCTGTGAAAGCGCTTGACAATTCCATACAAATCGTAGTTAACTTCGTCGCGATCGAATGGGAAGAAATCTCCCACTAGGCACACTGATATGAACTACGTCATGCATGACAGATGTAGGCAATTAAAGTGTAGGTATTTTATTTGGAAGTGAAGTCAATTCAATTTCAATTTATTTTGCTTGCAAAACCACACAAATATTATAATCTACAATATACTTACCTACTAGAAAACTTACTAAGCAATAATTTGGCCATTTGCGTGGGATGGTTGGGTCAAAGTCCTAACCAGTTAAATGTATCTAGGATTTCATGCCCATTTCCTTTGCGGTTTTCGGCTCGTTAGTTTATCCAGTTTATTAGATAAAATGATACTGTACCTCTCACTATTTATAATCATAAAAATGCACGAAAATGTCTGTCACGAAGTAAACATTTTTTCATCTCTGTTTCCTAGGTCCATGCCACTCCGCTGTTGTCAATGTATGTGCGGGATGTAGCGGTTTATCGTTTTGAAATCGTTTGTGTTGCGTTTGTACGTCACCAGAGTAAGCCCGCCTGGCTGGGAGCCAGTGGCATCAAGACGGTGATCCGAAGTTATTCGGAGTAAGTTTGAAAGCACCTGCGAGCAACTGCCGTGGAATATTAATGCGCGCTTGTTGTTTTGTCTACGTGTTTATCTAAACTCTGGTGTATCTCTTTAACCACTCTGCGATCCACAATTAAATTAAGAAAATCAAGCTAAAATATGTTGTAACTTTTGTCATTCTTTTTCTAGGGGGGAAAGTCACTGCAGCCTAAACCACAGGGTATCCTACATTAGGCTGCAGAGACCGACCATACGTTGTTAATAAAGACCTAAGACTTACTTTTGTAAATTTTGAGAAATAAAATTATTTATTATTATTATTATTACTATAAAATTTTTTTTGGGTTCCTTACCTAAAGAGGAAAAAAGAACCTGGTGGGAACCAGGTCAGACCAGGCAAAATTCAGAAATTATAAATTCCCAAATTGACCCTGCCGGGGATCGAACCCGGGACCTCCGCACGTTAAGACAACCACTGCGCCCGGGAGGTCGTCAACCGATCCTGCATCTCGGAGGAATAAAGGATACCTACTTTTTATCCCAGATAATCAATGAGTTCCCAAGGGGATTATTGAAAAACCCACTCGAACAAAGTTTCGTGCACCATCTAGTATTAAATAGTGTTTCTTTTTGTTTAGAAATATGGCGGGTGCCCCGCCATATTTCTAAACTACAAGTTTGGGGGATGCCCCGTCGCTCACGTCCGCAGGAACTACCTTCTACCTCCCTGCACGTGTCCCCTGGGTGGTGCTAAACGAGCGACGAATTTACAGGCGAAATAAGCGTTTTAAAAAAAAAAAAACGCTTATAAGTATGTACTAAACGCCATACGATTAAATAATAATTTTAGTTTAGAGCAACTGCTGAGTTTCTTGCCGGCTCTTCTCAGTAGAATTAATTTTCCGAACCGGTGGTAGAGTCTTGACTTATCATAAGTTTTTTTTTTTTTAATATATGGGCTGCAATCAGACTTGCTTGGAAGTGGTGATGCAGCCTAAGGTGGAGCGCGTTTCGCTAGATGATGAGTGACACAAGTTGTTCTACGTGAAACAAATAAGTCATTTAAATACTCTAGCCATACGAAGAGTCGTGTATATGTAACATAGGGTATGTTGCCGGACAACCGTACACAGTACAATGTTCGCGAAGTCTTTGATTATTTTTTTACGCTACACTTTGACATGGCCGTCCGCCCATGTCCCCTTCCGGATCCCCTCCGGCGGTGCTGGGGGTCCGGTTAAATCAATTTTCCAATTTTCGGACTTACACGGGCTTATTGAGCCACACGAAATGGGGACTATAACTAACTGTACTTGCTTGGGTATCTATAATTATTGTACCTGTTCGTATTCGTTTATTATTTTCATTTTTAGAGTTGGTGTTATTCTATAATTTTAACAACTACTAGTTACTAGATGATGACCGAAAATTCGTATAGGTTTTTGAAAAATCCAATGGGAACACTGATTTCCAGGGATATAAGTAGCCTAAGCCAGAAAGAAGTGAAAAAGACATTGGTTGCCAGGATGCAACCTATGTCTTTAACACTTCGAAAACAGTTAAATAGATGGGCCGAGAAAATAGAAGCAGAAAAAAAGATAAACAGATATTTAAACAAAGTATTTTAGTAGGTAAGGGCAAGCCGAAGTTCAACTCGTGAAACTACGACTTTTACGTTTATTTTCAAATAACTAAAGCATAATGATTTTAAACAGACGTACAAATATGACGTCACTAAAAAGAATGGTTGGTTATTTTACTACGGAACCTGAAAAGTAATTAGGCAAAACCATTCACTAAAAACAAAGCACAAAACGTCAAAAAACACAATAACAATTCTGCGATTCCTGTCCCCACCGGTCCCCGCGGAAGTAGGCATTAATAACGTTTCCGTCAGGAACATCTGACGTATAATCGTAGACGTAGGGTAAAAGCGCCAATTACACGCCCCCGGTGATTGACGTTTGCCCGCAAAGTGCTTTGTGCTGTCCGGAAAAATGTTTTTCGATGCTAACCCTTCTTACAACAGCCTCAAGGGTAAGGTTATTGAAGAAAATATTACCAGAAAAATGTTAAATACATTGGTTTATTTTGTCTTAGTTATTTTTAGTAATTTTTTGAGGTTCGGACCGGAACATCTTAATTATTATACGTGTTTTCACATGTAAATATAGTAAGACAACTTTTTATAGGGAGAGTATGATACCATAGTGTCCTTTAGCCTGTATTATTTGTCAGTAAAATATTCAAAATACCTACCGTTTAAATCTCTAGTAGTAGACCTCTGCTGAGAGGTCTACGAAAATCTGTAGTTTATACTCTAGACCCAGAGATTTAAACGGTGTTAATACTCTAGACCCAGAGATTTAAACGGTGTTTATACTTTAGACCCAGAGATTTACTTGGGCCAAGTTTCTGTAAACTTTAACAACTATAAGTTTACAGAAACTTGGCCCAAGTAAAGCTGGGGCGGGTCAGTTAGTATTTTATTAAATTTGAAGGCTATATTTAGTAATCCACTAGGGTATAGGCGGTCTGGCTGCATAAGCCGCTTACACAGGATTGCGATATTGTTGAGTCTTCCTCGCATTGATTCATGCTCAGATGGCATGATATTAGTTCTGCAATTGCTTCGGTTTTAGTCATATTAGAAGTTATAGACCTGTCACTAAGCTGGCTTCTAAATACCTTCGGGCAGTGTTCAGAGAGACATTGGTAAATTAGGGATGTTCTCTATGTCTAAATTTTTTTTTTAAAATGATTAATAAAAAAATTGTCTTCCAAAAGACGTAAAAAGACTTATTGTGGCATTAAATAAAATCCCAGTCGTTTTATAATTAGTGGCATCGAATATTACATTATATATTTTGCAAAATAGGTACTCTATAAAAGTTTGTGGTAGTTGCGTAGGGTCTGTCTGTAAAAGTGTCAATTTTTTTACAAGTGTAAAAATCTTCATTTTCAAAAAAAATACTCTAAAACTTAAAGTCTATTTATGCAAATTAGGTAGGTACATTGTACACTTATTGATGTCCGCTACGGCTAAACTAAAGCTACGAGGGTTCAAAACGCGCCCTGGTCTGAGAAGAGCCCTCAACATTTTTAGGAAGAAGATACGTCAAAGCAGGAAAGGTGATTCTCTAATATAATACTACCCAAAACGTTATCTTTATACCATAATCTCAATACAAACGGTACAATATACCCTGGAGGCAGTTGTAAGCGATATTCGCGTATTCGTTTTTCAGTCCGCATCCCTTAGGAATTGTAAGAAGAAACCCAATATGAATATTGCAAGAAAATGTCAAGTATCTCTCTCTGGATATCTTTTTTGGAGGTGTCAGGCAAGGGAAAAAGTGTACGTCAAATTCACAAAAATATATTTTATGATAAATTTCAACATTATTTTAATGCAGAAATAATTAACTTTATATAATCCTATACTCTATATAAAATTGTTAATAGTATAATATGTATATATTCTTTTACCATAACTATTAATTATTAACAACTAGATGATGCGCGTCACTTCGTCCACGTTGGTTTGGGGTTTTGAAAATGTTTGTGAGAACTCTTGGATTTCTGGGATAAAAGTATTCTATACCTTTCTCCAGGATAAAACCTACCCTGGATCCAAATTTTGCCTAAATTGGCAGCAGGACAGCAAGCGTAGCAGAAAGACACAACATTTTCACGTTTAACGTTACGTATACCAATATTAGTATGGATAAGTCAAGACTACCACAGCTGAGAAAAACAGATTCCTGAGAAGAACCAGCCCTCAAAGAAATAATATTAAGAGTACATAATACATTATAATATAAACTAATACACCAATTTAATTATAATTTATATTATATCATACTTGCTCAGTAACTAGGGATTACTATGGTGGAAAGTCTCCTTGTAAGTTGGTGTTTGCAATTCAAGGCAACATTACGTCGCACTATGCTTGAATTGTAATGTTCACATTACAGTTCAAGCTATGCAAAACTCCTTGGTAAACAATCTCTTTTCTTATAAAATGGTAAGAAAACTTTTTACTGAAAAAAAAACACTGAACATGGCGGCATTTAATTTCCATACATTTCAAACTATGCAAAACTCCTTGGAACTCAGAGCCGTAAAAAAAAAATGGAAAACTATTTACGAAAAAAAAATGGAAATGGCGGCATTTCATTTGATCTGAATGTTTGTGAAGTTTGTTCATAAAGTGATTTTGCATTACCAATGTTTTATTTACCTCGCAAGAATGATATAAAGTAGAATGCTTACCTCGGTTGCAAGTAGCTATTACACCCTCAAACTATATTCACCCTCGCTCGCTGCGCTCGCTCGTGTGACTAAATATCTCGGGTGCACGCGATCCATTAGCGCCCTATGCGAGCTGCGCTCGCACTGGCGCCAAATTGGATCTTGTTCTGTAATAGCTTACTTACGTCCCTTGTGTAACAATCTACTATTACAATTAAATTATAATATAAATTAGTACATAAAATTTAATATATTTTGTTTATGGAAGATTTAGAACAAAGTTGGAGCTGCCAAGTTTATTTCTCAAATTAAATAACAAAATTCCATCTGGTTTTATTTTTTATTTAGAACTTTAACCTCAGAGCTTTCAGAGTCAGACTATGAGTTCCATGAACACACTATACAATGTATACAACACATGTATAATAAAACTAGTATGGCGCGTGGCTGCGCGGCCCGCTAAAGCGGACCGCGTAGTGGAGCGCGTGGTCCACTGTCTACTTACTCGCTGTCCTACTATCCTGCCCCCCGATTATGTAAGAATGGCCGATCAAATCGTCAAAGTTCGGCGTCAAAGTAAAATAAACCATAACAGCATTAAATTAGAGCTCAATTTCGAAACACGAAATTGAGCTCTAATTCAATGCTGTTATGGTTTATTTTACTTTGACGCCGAACTTTTACGATTTGATCGACAATTCTTACGTAATCGGGCAGCTGGTTTACTGTCTACGTGTTCTGATCTGAACAACACACTGCTATGCTAGTGAGCACAGTGGAAGCGCCAGCACGCCAAGCGTCCGACGTAAAAGAAAATTCTCATAAAGGAAAAACATAAATCAAAGACCACCAACCCCCCGCCCCTCCCTTTTTGTTTGAGCAGCCCCTAAATAGGTACCTATCTTTAATACCCTGACCGTGCTTCTCAGCCATCATCCGAACCTTCGATCATCATCTCTCTCCATATTTTTTTCTCCGAACCATTCGTCAAAATGAGATTTCTTCCATAAAAACAAATCTTGAAAAGTAACCGTAGTCTTGCATAGTTCTACACTTGTAGCCTCTTCAATATTCGCCATACATTTTCTATGGAAAACAAATTCCGCCATCTTGAATTTTTTTCCTGTTCATCAAGTAGACCTTCATGTTCTGATCATCTTTTGCCAAGAAACCACTCTTCCATCTTTTATACTCTCCGAGATAGACACCGAAGAAGTTTGTATGGCGGCCCTCTTAAATCCGCCATTTTGAATTTTTTTTTCAGCTCACTGTCAATTGGATGAAGTTTCGAGTGACATTTGGTCGAGCACCCCCACCTATCTTCAATACCCTTTTCTATGGAAAAATAAATTCCGCCATCTTGAATTTTTTTCCTGTTCATCAAGTAGACCCTCATGTCCTGATCATCTTTTGCCAAGAAACCACTCTTCCATCTTTTATACTCTCCGAGATAGACACCGAAGAAATTTGTATGGCGGCCATCTTAAATCCGCCATTTTGAATTTTTTTTCAGCTCACTGTCAATTGGATGAAGTTTCGAGTGACATTTGGTCGAGCACCCCCCACCTATCTTCGATACCCTGGCTGGTGCTCTTCATCCGTCTTCGAAATCCTCAATCATCAGCTCTCTCTGTATTTTTCCTCTTAATGAATTTTTGTCTTCTATACGAAACGATGAGTGAAAAAAAAAATGTTCATACAAAATTTTACAGGAGAGGTGATCAATCAGTGAATCAGCACGAGCAGCTATATATATATTAACTAGTATGGCGCGTGGTTGCGCGGCCCGCTACAGCGGACCGCGTAGTGGACCGCGTGGTCCACTGTCTACTTACTCGCTGTCCTACTATCCTGCCCCCCGATTATGTAAGAATGGCCGATCAAATCGTCAAAGTTCGGCGTCAAAGTAAAATAAACCACAACAGCATTAAATTAGAGCTCAATTTCGAAACACGAAATTGAGCTCTAATTCAATGCTGTTATGGTTTATTTTACTTTGAAGCCGAACTTTTACGATTTTATCGACAATTCTTACATAATCGGGCAGCTGGTTAACTGTCTACGTGTTCTGATCTGAACAACACACTGCTATGCTAGTGAGCACAGTGGAAGCACCAGCACGCCAAGAGTCCGACGTAAAAGAAAATTCTCATAAAGGAAAAACATAAAACAAAGATCACCAACCCCCCGCCCCTCCCTTTTTGTTTGAGCAGCCCCTAAGTAGGTACCTGTCTTTAATACCCTGACCGTGCTCGTCCCCCATCATCCGAACTTTCGATCATTATCTCTCTCCATATTGTTTTCTCCGAACCATTCGTCAAAATGAGATTTCTTCCATAAAAACAAATATTGAAAAGGAACCGTAGTCTTGCATAGTTCTACACTTGTAGCCTCTTCAATATTCGCCATACATTTTCTATGGAAAAATAAATTCCGCCATCTTGAATTTTTTTCCTGTTCATCAAGTAGACCTTCATGTCCCGATCATCTTTTGCCAAGAAACTACTGTTCCATCTTTTATACTCTCCGTGATAGACACCGACGAAATTTGTATGGCGGCCATCTTAAATCCGCCATTTTGAAATTTTTTTCAGCTCACTGTCAATTGGATGAAGTTTCGAGTGACATTTGGTCGAGCACCCCCCACCTATCTTCAATACCCTTCTCTATGGAAAAATAAATTCCGCCATCTTGAATTTTTTTCCTGTTCATCAAGTAGACCCTCATGTCCTGATCATCTTTTGCGGAGAAACCACTCTTCCAACTTTTATACTCTCCGAGATAGACACCGTCGAAATTTGTATGGCGGCCATCTTAAATCCGCCATTTTGAATTTTTTTTTAGCTCACTGTCAATTGGATGAAGTTTCGAGTGACATTTGGTCGAGCACCCCCCACCTATCTTCGATACCCTGGCTGGTGCTCTTCATCCGTCTTCGAAATCCTCAATCATCAGCTCTCTCCGTATTTTTCCTCCGAATGAATTTTTGCCTTCTATACGAAACGATGAGTAAAAAAAAAATTTTTCATACAAAATTTTACAGGAGAGGTGATCAATGAGTCAGTCAGTCAGCACGAGCAGCTATATATATATACTAGTATGGCGCGTGGTTGCGCGGCCCGCTGCAGCGGACCGCGTAGTGGACCGCGTGGTCCACTGTCTACTTACTCGCTGTCCTACTATCCTGCCCCCGATTATGTAAGAATGGCCGATCAAATCGTCAAAGTTCGGCGTCAAAGTAAAATAAACCATAACAGCATTAAATTAGAGCTCAATTTCGAAACACGAAATTGAGCTCTAATTCAATGCTGTTATGGTTTATTTTACTTTGACGCCGAACTTTTACGATTTGATCGACAATTCTTACATAATCGGGCAGCTGGTTTACTGTCTACGTGTTCTGATCTGAACAACACACTGCTATGCTAGTGAGCACAGTGGAAGCGCCAGCACGCCAAGCGTCCGACGTAAAAGAAAATTCTCATAAAGGAAAAAAATAAAACAAAGACCACTAACCCCCCGCCCCTCCCTTTTTGTTTGAGCAGCCCCTAAGTAGGTACCTATCTTTAATACCCTGACCGTGCTCCTCACCCATCATCCGAACCTTCGATCATCATCTCTCTCCATATTTTTTTCTCCGAACTATTCGTCAAAATGAGATTTCTTGCATAAAAACAAATCTTGAAAAGGAACCGTAGCCTCTTCAATATATATATACATTTTCTATGGAAAAATAAATTCCGCCATCTTGAATTTTTTCCTGTTCATCAAGTAGACCCTCATGTCCCGAACATCTTTTGAAAAGAAACCACTCTTCCATCTTTTATACTCTCCGAGATAGACACCGTCGAAATTTGTATGGCGGCCATCTTAAATCCGCCATTTTGACATTTTTTTCAGCTCACTGTCAATTGGATGAAGTTTCGAGTGACATTTGGTCGAGCACCCCCCACCTATCTTCAATACCCTTTTCTATGGAAAAATAAATTCCGCCATCTTGAATTTTTTTCCTGTTCATCAAGTAGACCCTCATGTCCTGATCATCTTTTGCCAAGAAACCACTCTTCCATCTTTTATACTCTCCGAGATAGACACCGAAGAAATTTGTATGGCGGCCATCTTAAATCCGCCATTTTGAATTTTTTTTCAGCTCACTGTCAATTGGATGAAGTTTCGAGTGACATTTGGTCGAGCACCCCCCACCTATCTTCGATACCCTGGCTGGTGCTCTTCATCCGTCTTCGAAATCCTCAATCATCAGCTCTCTTCGTATTTTTCCTCCCCATGAATTTTTGTCTTCTATACGAAACGATGAGTGAAAAAAAAAGTTTTCATACAAAATTTTACAGGAGAGGTGATCAATATGTCAGTCAGCACGAGCAGCTATATATATATTAAAAAGGATAAAGTCTGAAATTTCTCTAAGTTACATCTCTCTGGGCAACGTTAAGAAGGGTTAACGGCGAAAAAAATAGACGGACAGCGTAAAGCTTTTTGCGGGTAAAATGCCAATCACCGGTGGCGTGTAATTGGCGTATTACGAAATGTCTACCTTGCGATCTACCTGCCTAAATATGGACAAGGTTCTCAGAACAAAAGGTACATACTAGGGTTGTACGGAGGCGTTCTTAGCGAAAATAGAGGCGGATGCGGAGGTGAAGGGGCATTGCCTCCGCGGATGCGGAGGTCAGCGGAAGCGGGGTCGGAGGTGGATTTCTCCGATCACATCGTCCATTTTCTGTGCTTTAGGATGCGATGAATCCCACGTTGATTTTTTTTGAGGATTTTTTTAAGGACAGTTGCCTTTTGCTTGTTGTAATGGTGTAACTGACGTCACCTGCTTCAATTTGTACCTCTCGCAATGTATTTCTTGCGAATGTTCCGCACTTACGGAGGCGGAGGCGAGGTTCCGTTACAACCCTAGTATATACTAATATTATGAACGCGAGAGTGTGTCTGTTTGTCCGTTACTAGGTGTATCTGTTATAGTGCGGTTCTACCAGTGTGTGGTACTGTGTACTTCCCGAATTTCGACCACGGCGGCCTATCTCCAGAGAGATTGGCCATCTACGCGGTAGATATTATAGTGCACAAGTGTGTGCGCATACACAGGTGCACTCTCTGTTCCTTTACTCTCATAGCCTGATAGGACGGAAAATCCGACACGACTGGAGAGAGATAAAGTGCAGGACCGACGGCTTAACGTGCTCTCGGCCGCAGTCAAACATGCTAACCACTAGACCAACGAGGCAGTTTACACATGTTCTCTCGGTTGACAAGCAAACATTTTCGCAGTGCTTTTCTGTCCATCAACACGAGATGAAAATTTTCGTGCGCAAATATTAATGTGCTACACATTGTATGTATCTATTATTTGATTTAAGAAAGATATACAGCTTATAAGGGTATTCCATTACGAACTTCCCATACCTTAGATAATTAATATAATATAACCTGGATTTACCAACTACAAAGAAACTCACTATCTCCACTGCACAGTAAGTCAAAATAATACCTAAAGGGTCTTATCCCTCAGACCCCGAGGAGGCTACTACGGTGATTCAAACTGCCAAACTTTAGATAGCACCATACGTTCTTTATTCGGGTCCCGCGGGTATAGGGTTAGTATGAATTTTCACATGTCGATAGCGTTGATAGAATTTGAGTATAGAGTCCAAGGTAACGTGGACCGAAACTTCATACCTTGAGCTGTAACCTTTTATAAAGTTCGAGTTCGTCCATACATTTACTTAAAGCATTTACTTGTCGGTTAGGCTGTCTACCTTTTTTTTTGTTTATGCAATAGGGGAAATCACCAATCAATCATGGACACCCTTTGGGTAGTGTCGGACTCTTACCGGCTAAAACGCCTGCTGTCTCCTTGTTGGCCGTGTACCCGCCTTGCAGCCTACAACACGGCAACACTTTTGCCTTTTCACCCACTTTTTGATCTGCGTCTTTCCTCTTCTTCCTTCTCCTTTATGATTTTTGCTGCATAGTTTGCGACAGCAATCCAGTTTTCCTCGTTTTTCTACCAGGCTGTCTACCTGGGTACAGTGAACAGAAGCCATATGAAATACTAGATGATGCCTGCGACTTCGTCCGCGTGGATTAAGGTTTTTTGATTCCCGCGGGAACTCCTTAATTTTCCGGGATAAAAAGTATAAGTTTAGAGGATATAACCTACCTCTATACCAAATTTCAGCAAATGGTTGAAAAGATGGGCCGGGAAAGCGTAGCAGACAGACAGACAGACAGACACACTTTCGCATTTATAATATTAAGTATGGATTACTCAAAATGACAGTTTGATGTCATGTACCTTGACGTTCCTAAAATAAGGATTATAATGAATCAATATGGCTATAAGCGTTGGCAGTATGGCCCCCAGTCCTAGTCCTTATTAATGCTACCAGTGAAGGCACGAATGGGCAAGGTGGCTTAGTCTCATCACCTACTCGTATATCCCCAATTTACTTCAAAAAAATATAAAGATATAATCGGAGAAGAATCCGTCACTGTACCTACTGAAAGTAAGGCTTTGAAACAAGAGTTTTTTCGGTCTATCGTTGCTGTGATGCTCGGTCTATCGTTATCGACACGTGAAAGCTCGCGCTAAGAGAAGCCTTTGTTTCTTGAGTGCCTAAAGTACTCCTGTACATATATCTGGTTAGTGCGATGACCTGGAACGGAAGGGGACCCCTGATTGATGCTGGATTGCCCTGATATACCTACGTACTTACGGTAATGTTTTTTTTCTTTAATCCACTACAAGTTAGCCCTTGACTGCGATCTCACCTGATGGTAAGTGATGATGCAGTCTAAGATGGTAGCGGGCTAACCTGTTAGGGGCATGGCAGTTATAATTAACCCATACCCCTAATCGGTTTCTACACGACATCGTACCGGAACGCTTAATCGCTTGGCGGCACGTCTTTGCCGGTAGGGTGGCCACGGCCGGAGCCCCCACTAGGCTAGACCAGAGAAAATTCAGAAATTATAAATTCTCAATTTGACCCTGCCGTGAATCGAACCCGGGACCTCCCACGTAAGGGCAACAGCGCTCAACACTGCGCCAGGGAGGTCGTAATGTTGATGCGCCCTGGTTCTTACGCTATAAAAGTTCCAGTTCCTACCCTTAGATGAATGCTAGAGATGATTACTAGATGATGCCCGCGAGTTACTTAGCCCAGGTTTTGACGACTCCCTGACGGCAGTGGTGAGCGCTGCGGTCTTATAGTGCCGGGCCGGGGTTCGATTCCCGGCAGGGTCAATTTGGGAATTTATAATTTCTGAACTTCCCTGGCCTTGTCTGGTGGTAGGCTTCGGCCGTGGCTAGTTACCACCCTACCGGTGAAGGCGGTACACCAATAGATTAAGCGTTCCGATATGATCCTGTGTAGGAACTAGGAGCTGATTAGAGATATGGGTTTAATATAATTGCCATGCCCTTAACAGGTGAGCCCGCTACCATCTTAGAGCGCATCATCACTTACCATCAGCTGGGATCGCAGACAGAGTGGATAAAAAAACAATAACATTAATTAATTATAATTAAACATAGCTGTTTCTGCGTCTTTTTTAAAGAATTCAAAACGCAATAATATAAATGTAAACACTAAACCCAATAAAGATTAATTAAACTACATTAAGTAATTCGTAAATATAAAAACACTATTTAATAAAATAATAATAATTATGATTTATATTACTAATAATAACTGTAAACTCAATAATAATAATTAATTAATTATACTACGACTAGAACACATAGTTTAGTCTCGCAAATTGAATATAACAACACTATTTAGTTGGAGGCTTCTACAAGGCGTTTACAGAATCGTAGGCTTATATAGAGCCGAGGACGAATGGGAAGGCTTAATTGAAACTCGAACTACGTTTCCATTGTCAATAATACCGACTTAAAAGACTGACCCGTTATCCTAGGTGAGTGACAGAAGCGGCGCCACGCGACGCGTCGCGATACGACGCCAAAGAAAGTGACAGAAGTATCTATGCGACAGCGTCGAAATGTGGGTCTTCTCGAGGGGTACGGGCCTCCTTACCCGGGCGGGGCGCGGGGCAACTCTGTGTCCCGGTGAGTAGCTTAAAACCTCCGCTTGGGCCTGCCGGAAGGCTACGGGCCTGTAGGTTTGATGTTGTTTCGTTGTTGGGTCCGCACTGCGGGTGATGTCATCTCCGCCGCGTGCTGTACCCTTACTCTGAGATTGATCGAATTTAAAATACGGTCTCACTAAGTGAGGTGAATTACATATGCATCAAACTAAAATGAATCTTAATCTTATTAATTTAGAGCTCAATTTCGTGTATGCATTTACAGCTAGCGCTCCAAACGATACGTTTCGAAATTTGAATCGGTTGCACTGAATTTGTGGCTTTAAATCAAGAGTTTTTGGGTCCATTTTAGTTTGACTCAAATGTGATTCACCTCACTTAGTGAGACCGTATTTTAAATTCGATCAATCTCAGAGTAAGGGTACAGGACCCATGTCGATGTCCTTATTGGGCGTGGAGGCGCGTAAGCACCGCCTCACCTACTGTAAGGGCTTGCGACAGCGTAGACGTAACGTCATTATCATCGTCACGTCGCGTCGCGTGGCGTCGCTTATGTCGCTCACCTAGGACAACGGTTACTTTCTTTTTATTTGCGACTCCGTCCACGCGGATTTATTTAGGTTTCGAAACTTCCGTGAAATCTTGTTGATTTTCCAAAATAAAAAGGAACTTAGATTTCCGTCTTTGTTATGCAAGCTATCTACTAAGATAGTACAACTTGCATAACAGAGTATTATGACCAAATTTTGTCAAAATACTTTGAATTCATGGGCAACGAAAAGATAACTCACTCAAACTCAAATCTTTTTTATTCAAGTAGACTTTGACAAGTGCATTTGAATCGTCGAGTGAATCTATCACTGCTTCGGAATGCCATTCCTAATACATATAAGCAGGAAGGCAGACACACAGGAGCAAACTGAGAAATATCCTACACGTGCTTGGTATGCTAAAATAGCTAATAAGATTTGCTTTTAGTTTACTGTTAAATACTAAGTTATTAACTAGGTATTTTAATTGTGCTGTGGTCACAACAGTGCTTTCTATCTTCAGGTCAACCTTTTTGACACATAAAATTTAGTATGATACATTTTGGAAAACGATGCTAATACCTACTAGTGACATTCATTAAACTCCAATAGATTTACTATAAGTACCATAATCCACACTAATATCATAAATGCGAAAGTGTTTCTGTCTACGCTTTCACGGCCCATCTGTTCGATCGATTTCGATGAAATTTGGTATAGGGATAGGTTGTATCTTGGGGAAAGATATAGGCTATTTGTATCCCGGAAAGTTAAAGCGTACCCGCGGGATTAAAAAATCTTTAACCCACCATCATGTATAAAATCGTAAAGATAACGCATAAAGGTTTATTGGACGTATCAATACAATGGAAACGTGTTGTACTCGGGAGGTTTTGGAGAAGTTATTTCGGGGGATTAGCGCGCTTGCTCCCGAGAGCACTTGGGGTAATTTAAAATATGTTTTGTTAGGCCGCTTTAGTTCTGAGCTGTTCACTGAGTAATAAACTAGAATATTACATAAACATAATAAACGTAAATACTTGGAGTATTTATGTAAAATGTTTTCCAAGGGTGTCTGCCAACTTGTCTAAATAATATGTTTTTATTATTTTAAATACTATTTATTAATTTAATATTATAAATGCGAAAGTGTCTGTTTGTTTGCTACGCTACCACGGCCCATCTTTTGAACAGATTTTAACTATATTTGGTACAGATATAGATTGCATCCCGGGAAGGACAAGGGCTATCTTATTCTTAGCTATCGTCTCACAATGGACTCTTAATATCTATTTTTACAATCTTTTATTTAACTTTCAATGTTGGTAGGTCAAATCTTGCAACTGGATTTGAAACGGTCTTCCCCAACCGATTGAGTTGAAATTTTACATACATGTTTAGTTTGGATGACAACGCATGGTTAGTTAAGTGACGACATGCTATATCCAATATGGCGGACTCCCAAAATGGGGCTAGTTGTTTTTATGCACACCCATGATTAATTAAAAGGGTTTGCGGAGAAGAATACGAAATATAAAATTACGTCACACTAAATTCAATATGGCGGACGATGAAAGCTTTTTTTAAATGTTATTAAATAATTTGACTTATAAGTAGGTACTACTATCCATAATTCCTATGAATTTGAGATTCTATGAATATTATAATCTCGTTTAATTAAGAACACTATGTGATTAGTTTCCATAGCGCTAAGCCCTTCAATTATTCCGAAACTATTAATACAACGGCTTATGTGTGTTATACATTGATGATTGAACATTTAAATCCTATATCAAATTAATATTAATTCATGTCAATTAATCGTACTATCGAGATTGTTTATACTTGTTGGGCGACCAGTAGACCGATTGATCGAGTAGATCCGAATTTAGTCAACAAATACCTATTTGCTGACGCTTCGGAAGTTTGTCATTCCCTGTAGGTATATTATGTGGGTGGGTTGGTTCCACTTGGAACCTTTTCATCGAGAACATCAGGATTCTTTTATCGTGGACGACATTAAGCGAGCTGCTTAGATTGTGCTAAACTACGGTTTTACTAGTATGATCCTTCCAGGTTTGAAGGTATTGAAACTTCAAAAAACACATAGAGGAGGTAGCCAACAAAGCACAGAAAGTCACGGAAGCGCTGTATAGACTGATGCCAACAAAAGGAGGTCCCAGAGCGAGCAAGCGGAGGGTGCTGGCATCAGTTGCCTACTCCGTAATTCTATACGGAGCGCCAATATACGAAGGAGCTATGAAGGTAGAGCTATACCGCAAAAAACTAGAAAGCGTGCAGAGGCGGCTGGCCATAGGGATCTGCGGAGCGTATAGAACAGTTTCTACTGATGCCGTACTGGTGATAGCGGGGCTGGTCCCTATAGCCAAGCTAGTCAAGGAGCGAGCTGTGTTATTCGACAACAAAGAGCAGACGCTCTCAGAAGTGCGGGAGAACACCTTGAAGGAATGGGAAGGTGGATGGTCTGGAGTAGGGAAGGGTACCTGGACCAGAGAACTGGTAACTGACCTAAGGAAGTGGCACACAAGGAAGTTTGGAGAGGTGGACCGTTGGATAACGCAGGCACTCAGCGGTCACGGGGTGTTTAACACCTACCTCTTCGCAATCGGAAAGGCGCCAAGCGAGAACTGTTACTTTTGTGGAGAGGAGGACACCCCGAGACACGCAATCTTCGAGTGTCCAGGGGTAAAAAAAAAAAAAAAAGGTTTGAAGGTACGAGTATATGCGTTGACGACAACGACAACTCGAATTTGCTGTGTGTGCATTGTTCAAAAATACAATATCTACAGTTTGATATGATCAAACTGGAGGGATTGTATTCTGAAGAATCATTTGTATTTCTGATAATGACAACTCAATCAAATCAGCAACTCTTTATCAAACTTAAAAACGCACTTTTAGTATTGAAGTTGTATGAAATTCACAGTTGTGACGTTTTTCAAATTTCAACGCAATTTTTCTTTAATCTATATTTTAAAATGGTTATCAAACTTATAACTAACCGAGGATGTGAATATTAGGTCTTTTGGAAGACCCTCTATTTAATAATCAGAAATAATTTATTTTTTAAAAAGCCATCATCCCTATTACTCATTCTATCAACGCCCTGGGCCAATGCATTCGGCGCATGGTGATCCTTATTTAGCATATAATAGCGTATAAGCCGCGCGTATAATAGTCAAGTTAAAAGTTGGGCCAGTGTGAAACAAACCAAGGGGAGTTTAGGGGGCGATGGAACGCAGCGCTATTAATTATATTACACGGCTGTGACAGCGGCAACTTTCTGGAACTTCATTACCACCCCCACCCACACCTGGAATCCTGGAATCCGAACAATTCGTGTTATCTCCTGGATTGTTTAGTGTTAAAATGAAATGTTTTTGAATAAGGAGAGATTTTAAGGGCGGATCTGTTTTGATGCAAAAGCATCGCAATATGGCTTCATAGATATACGCGACAAACGATTTACGCGACAACGTAAATAACGTGAAGGGTCAGCTACTGTTTGATACTGTCACGTCGCGTCGTATCGAGTCGCGGTGTCGCGTTTATCGCTCGCGCAAGACAATGTCTGATGCCACGTTTGCGATAGATTCACATAAGTACAAGACCTGACAGAAAATATATCTTTTTTTTTAAATTCACAAGTTGTCATTGACTGCGATCTCACCTGCGTTGTAAGAGATGATGCAGTCTAAGATGGTTGCGGGCGAAACTTTTAGGGTTATGGCACATATAATATATATATATAACCGGGTTATATATAATATATATAACCCGGTTCTACGTGGCATTGTACTAGAACGTTAAACATTGACTTTTCCGGTAGGGTGGTAACTATGACTACGGCCGAAGGACGCCTCATCCTGAAATTATTCACCAATGGAAGCACAGACCACTGCACCAGCCAGGTTGGTATACAAAAATATAGCCATGAAAATATTTTTTTTTTGCGAGATAGGCTTGTGCTTGACGACAACCATGCTTAGTGCAAAGCAATGATGAGGTCTAGGTTGGAACGCGCTTGCCTTGAAGGTACTTAAGTGTTCACTCGAAACTTAAACAAGTCCGACTCTTTTAATGGATATTGCAAAGTATTTATATTAATGTTCAATACTGATCAACTTCCTCCCTTGATTGGAATCAATCTTCCCCAAACTTTTCAGTCAATTCGGGTTTAATTAAAAACTTTTTGGCACCTTTTTAATAGGGCTGTTCGCGAATGAAAGATAAAAATTAACTTTCATTTAAAAGCTCACTAAACGGTTGACTACTCAAATCACAGAATAGAGAGATAACCTTTCGTTCCTCAAAATGATGTCTAATTTCAGTGGGTGGTATGGTGGTAACTATAGAGTAATAGCGTTATAAATTTAAAATTGCAGTTTTTTAGACTTACCTAGACGTCCCTAAAATAAGGATTGTAATTCTGAAACGAGAGTGTCAACAATATTAAAATAATATTGCTTGCTTCAAGCCCCAAGAAATTTGTACGCCCATCCGCTGTGAGCCGGCTACATACAGAAAATTAGAATCTTGAATCATCAATACGTCGCATTTTACTAGAATTAAGGTTGACCAGAATTAAACAGAAAAGTTCTTCAAAAGTAAAGAATGAAGAAAGAATAACATTTTAAAATTGTCAAATAAATAATAAATCCATTTTGGCATCGAGTGCACCACTCGACATACCTACTGATGAGCTGAAAGAGTGGTTGTGATATGATTCGTTGAATCATTTGAATCAAAGAATCATTCATTCCTTTCCAATGAGCAGTTATTGGGCGTCACTACTCCTTTCATGTTTAAAAGCCAACTTCGGTTAATTGCAAGTTCTTTATAAATGTTTCTCAGTCATTTTGTTTAATTTTATTAAGTGTTTTGGGGGGTGTAAAAGGGTGAAACAACTTTTGTATAATGGTGTATTTCTATGGCATATTGGAGGCCGAAGGGTGAAGTTGAACGTGGAATGAATGGGAATAATATAAAAGTTACTTTGCAAGAGGCTCCGCTATTTTGCATTAAAACTTTTGTCTTAGCAAAATTCCTTATTATCTTTTTCTTTTATGAAATTAAAATATAAGTCAATAATTTTATGGTACTTTTAAATATGAAAAATATTAAATATTGGATAGAAGCAGGCGTTACTTTGCGGAAGCCCATGATAATGAAGGAATAAGAACCACTTCTTTAAACGATAATAGTAAGCCCTCAGTTCAAGGTCGCGGGCTAAGTCTATAGTATCCATACTAATATTATAAATTCGAAAGTGTGTCTGTGTGTCTGCTACGCTTAAACGCCCCATCTTTTCAAACGATTTGGATGACATTTGGTATAGCGATCCGGCTGTTTACCGGGAAAGGACATAGGCTACTTTTTATCCCGGAAAATTAAGGCGTTTCCCGGATATTAAAAAACGTAATCTTCGTGGATGAAGTTGCGGGCATCATCTAGTCTATAATAAAACATTGCTGACGTTCTGGTTTCAGAACAAAAGCAAAGGTTGTGGTTGGTTTAGGAAAGTCATGGTACCTATAGAATTTGTCGAAACAAACCAATTGACAGTGCTGTTTTTTGAACCCATAAGCGTGGGTGCGTGGTGAAGGACCAAAAGGCGCGTGCCTATGATGCGAACTCAGGACCCAATAAAAAGGAAGCCGAGGTCTTAACCACGAGGCTGTTTCCCTGGTTAAAAAAAACAAATAGATTAACAACACAGTACCAAACCATCGCGTCACATCTATCAATACTGATTCAATTTATCCCGTAGCTCGGTTAAACCGTCTTAGCGCTGACTCAGCAAGTCCCAACTACTCCGATTGGCCGCCATTTTGTGAGCAGCACGGTCCTTTGGCCTTTGACGTTTATTCTATCCATCCATCAATCTTTGCTTAAACATAAACGTTATTCGCTGTCGAGAATAAATGGCTTCACTAAGTAATTATCCGGACTGATATTTTAAATGCGATAGTCTTTCTGTCTGCCTTCGATATATATCCTGCCTATATATAATATATATGTTCTGCCTTGGATATAGGAAATACTTTTTATCTTGGGAAATACGGGACACGAACTAAGCCGCGGGCATTATCTAGAATCATCATATAACCACCACTACCACCACTACAGCCCATTAACGTCACACTGCTGAGCACAGGCCTCCACTCTCATAGGAGAGAGGGAATTAAAGCTTAGACCACGCTGATCCAATGCGGGTTGGCGGGCTTTAACGACTATTATCATGTTAGTGATAGCAACCTGGACCGACGGTTCAACATGCTCTCCGAGGCACGGGTGAAACACTCCCAACTTCCTAACTCCGGGAGAATTTCTAGTCAGAAAAACACATAATTATGCCCGACCCTGGACTCGAACCCGGGACATATTATAACATGGTCACAAAGCCTAAACGTTTTTTAAAGTGAAAATCTCGTTTATTTTTCAAAGTTTAATTAATTATTTTACTTTATCTCAGGCCCACGTGTAACATAGTTAACGGGTTATTAGACCCCTAAAACAGCTGTTTGAACAAATTAAGTAATTAACTACCCACCCCCGTCCCTCTCAACCCTCTACCCCGATTTAGATATTGCTAAACGCACCCCGTGCCCTAATTAGATGTGGACCTTTTTATGAACCACTGCTTTGGAAAACGGTTCAAGTACTTACCTACCTATATAAGGACATTTTGGGTTCCCTAAGGTAAAGTACAAACGATCGGTTTAATAATAATTTACAAAAATATCCTAAAAACTTATTATTACCACAGAATAGGTTCATATTTTACTATCAAGCTCAGAATACAGATTTTCTCTGTATTCTGAGCTATCAAGATGACACCGTGTACTCGATCTATACTAATATTATAAATGGATATTGGATATATATAAGTTTGAATGGATGGATGGATGGATGTTTGTTACTCAATCACGCCAGAACGGCTGAACAGATCTGGATGACATTTGGCACAGAGTTAGATTATAGTCTGGAATAACACAAATACTTTTTATGCCGCAAAATTAAAGAGTTCCCGCGGGAATCAAAAAAACTTAAACCACGCGGACGAAGTCGCGGGCATCAGCTAGTAATATAATATTGTAAGTGTATAATTGTGATCTGCTGTATGGGTCATAAACCATTATTCGACTTTGGCATACCATAGAATCGGATGAGATAAAGTCCCGTTTATAGTCTGACCTAAAATCGAATTAAAAATTGTAATCTAATGCCCATGGTTTTCATGTATCCCTGAATCAGGAAAATGAAACGATTTCTGCTTAATTCAACTGAATCATCGACCCTTTTTCATGTTCAAAATTTTCATAGTTAACACAATGTTAATATAGGCGAACACACCTATCTGTATTTCTTCTTCTTTTTCTTTTTGTCTTTTTTTTTGTCTCTATTCTTCTTCTTTTTGTACCTATTGGAAGTTGTTGATCTCAGCCATCAATATGCACCCACTGTTGGACATAGTTGACTGCCTCGTGGCACTAACTAGTTAGTGCCTTTATTCTTACAACGCCATTGAGAAATTAACCTGGGAGAGTTTGAAGCCTTCTAACCACTAAAGCACCAAACATGTAGAAACAAAATGATATGTTATAATGTTGGTACTCAAGCAATTGAATAGCCAAGTAAGATATTGCTAGACTGTTGATAGACCATAAGGACGAAGATATAAAGGTGATATTAGAATAGCAATCGTTTTCTCCTCACCTACGGTCTAAGCAGTTCCAGTTGTATTGAAGGCTCGTTATATTTAGGGTTGCCAAATTTACCAAAATGACTTGTCAAAATTAAGAACCTTCAGTAGTGGTAGCAATAATGACAAAATAGGAGGTACTGGGCTTCTGGGGTTTGGTGGGATGTTTTGGCAGTGCCTATTTACCACCCTAATTGCAAAGCCGTGCCGATAGGTCTATTGTTTCACTATGATGCTGCATAGAAACAAATTACAAGGCTTCATACATGTCGTTATAATGAATCGCTGGCATATGCAAATTCAAATCCAAATGGTTTTTTAATCAAATAAACTTTTACAAGTGCTTTTGAATCGTCATATCAATCTACCACTAGTTCGGAATGCCATTCCTACCAAGAAGAACTAGCAAGAAACTCGGTGGTTGCTCTTTTTTATAAAAATAAACAAAATTAAAATACCACTTACCTATCCGGCTTCCATTTTAGATTGCACCTTCCATAGGGTAAAATCACAGTTAAAGGCTATCAACAGACTGCCCGCGACTTCGACCACGTAGATTGAGGTTTTTGATTCCCGCGGGAACTCTTTAATTTTCCGGGATAAATCCGGGGATACAATCTATCCCTGTACCAAATTTCATCATCATTCATTCATCGGTTGAAGAGATGTACCGTGAGAGCGTAGCAGACAGACAGACACACTTTCGCATTTATAATATTAGTATGGATTTAAAAAACAATGTGCCTATACATATGTGGCGTGTGGCAACCCTAGTGATATTCTTCGTAATCGGATTGCCAGCGTGTACTTGTAATGAACCCTATTTCAGCATAGATTTCTAATGAAGCTATTACGGGGATCAGCGCAATATTATGTTATTGTTAGCTGAATTTCAGGTACCTACCGATAAACATAGAGTTTTTCAGGTACATAATACATAATTTCAGGAGGAAAAATGAAGTATTTATTTTCTTCTGAGGAGAGCCGAGACTATACTTATTTGGTATATCAAGGGTCAATTTTACGAAGTAATTATTATTAAATTTTAATCTGTTAAAGTAATGATTACACTGTGGTAAATACAAAAATACTACTAACGACCTCTTTGGGTAACTTGTGTACGTAAATATACTACGTTTAAATGTAATACTGAAAAACTAACTCCTTGTATAACTATTATAACAGACTTTAAAAAGTTACCAGACAGACAATTTCGCATTTGTAATATTAACTTGATGTTGCCTTCGACTTGATCCACGTGAAGTAGGTTTTACAACTAAAAATCCCGTAGGATCTCTTTTCGCAGTGATTAAAGTACAAACCAAAAAACAAACACACTTTCGCATCTATAATAATATGGATGGAATTATTGCGTGTGTTTGAGTGGGTCTTATATGCACAATTGGACCTGGTAGGTGGCGCTGCAATCGGGTTCTACGTTCGCCGTGATTGAAGGTCAAACCAAAGAGAAAAAAAACACTTTCGCATTTACAACATGGGTAGAGAAGTATGGTTTTTTTTTTAAATTTAAATATTAACCATAATTAACATTAGGTTCAAACTATTCTATTTTATTCCGTCAAACTGCATGGCAGGATTCTGTAGTCTGTCCGAGCCTTTATATTAAGGTGGCTCTTCAAACAACTCCGTCGTCTGGTGACCTCCGGCTCAGTCGGCCATTAGCATACAGATTGCATCTCACCCCTTGTACCGACGGTATTATATCCACTCCGAGATTCGATTCTTTGCATTCCACCCGTGGTTAGCATTTCAAAGCGCTAATATAATATCTTTTTTGATAAAATAATATGCTAAATTCGCTAGGGGTGCACGTACTTTTCTCATTTATTTGACACTAGCTGATGCCCGCGACTTCGTCTGCGTGGAATAAGCTTTTTTTAATTCCCACAAAAATTCCTTAATTTCCCGGGATAAAATGTAGCCTATGTCACTCTTCAGATCTTCAACTATACCCATGCATAAAATCAAGTCGTTCCGTTGCTCTGTTGCGGCATGATTGAGGACAAACCATCAAACAAACACACACTTTCGCATTTATAATATTATTAGTGGTCTACGGAATTATATTTTTTTTATTGTTAATACAAAACTGGAATAGAATAATTTTATTATCTAGTATTAAAATATGGTGCGGTGTAATCCTAGTGGCTTAGACACCCGACGGCGCCGATAAGTTAGACTTGCATACGGGATTGAACCCGCGACCCAGTACAGGAAGTCGGGTGTCTTAACTACTAGGCTATCATCGCTTCATGATGAATATTTTCACCTGACTGTAATCACACACGCTGACGGGCTCGGTTTACATTCAAACGATGATTCAATATATTAAGGTGGCAAGTGTGGTTAGCATTGCAAAGTGCTTCTATCCATATTAATGAGTATGTTAATGGCGTAGGCGCGTGTTTACTGAACGAGTTTATGTTTTGAATTTAACTGATTCATATAAAATCATAAAGTTTTCAGTGCATAGAATAATTAATAATGTGACCAATTCTGACATCGCTGTCGTCTAATCAAATAAAATCACATCAAATGAAATATATTTTTTACTCTTACACTTATAACAAGTGCTTTTGAATAGTCGAGTGAATCTACCACTGGTTCGGAATGCCATTCATACCGAGAAGAACCAGCAAGAAACTTGGGAACTCGAAACTCGTCTCAACCTATAGACGCCCACTGCTGAACGAAGGTCTCCTGCATGGATCTCTACAGCACACGGTCTTGTGCCGCTTGCTTTAAAGTTTAAACGGCTCCCAGCTGCACGCTTGAGATCGTCCGTCCACCTAGTGGGGGGTCGTCCAGCGCTGCGCTTCCCGGTGCGAGGCCGCCATTCAAGCACCTTGAGACCCAACGTCTATCGGTTTCCACTTAAGCTTGGCGACTTTTCGAGCTATTCTGTCTAAACACATTTCATTATTATTTACTAGATGATGCCCGCGACTTCGTCCGCGTGGTTTCAGGTTTTTTGATTCCCGCGGGAATTCCTTAATTTTCCGGGATAAAAAGTAGCCTATATCCTTCCCCGGTACGTAACCTACCTCTATACCAAATTTCAGCAAAATCGGTTGAAAAGATGGGCCGGGAAAGCGTAGCAGACAGACAGACAGACAGACAGACAGACACACTTTCGCATTTATAATATTAGTATGGATTCCTTATTTAATCTCATAAACGAAATATGTACTATATAAATTTCTTAATGACTGAAAAAAATCCTTCAAATCATACCCATTATTTTAATGAAAATGAATAATTTCTGAAATTGAAGACTCACAGTTTTAATACTCATCACTAGTTCAGTATATATAAGGGAATATTTATTAGCATACAGATTGCGCCGGCCCCCGACGCCCTGGAGGCTTCGGCGTGATTACATTCAATCGGGAACTAGATTTCTTTGGGTGCCAAGTGTGGTTAGCATTGCAAAGTGGTGTGATCCATATTAATGAGCTTGCAAAATGGAGTAGTTCCCTCGATGTATATATTTGTGTTGAGTTTCTAGAAGTTATAAGTAGATAAATTATTATTATTATGTCTTACTGGTAAATTTTGCTATTTAGACCTTGTGATTGATTTTTGAAGTGAAAACTTCTTTAGCCGCGTTGAGCACTTTTTGGTAGGGGGTAAACTTGTGGATTCGCGTCACCGACACTTCGCGTTGTTACAAAGACAAAGGTCATAAATACGCGTATACTACATTCGTAATTAAACTTTAACGCTTTATTTTTAAGGTTTATATTTTAATAATTATTATAATTAATTATATTTGTTTTTTTATATTGTAATAAAAACGCAGGCGAGCTAGCCTTTTTCGATTCGATGTTATTATGCAAGTCCCACAAACTTATCTTCTTTTTTTTTATCCACTACAAGTTACTGCGATCTCACCTGATGGTAAGTGATGATACAGTCTAAGATGGTAGCGGGCTAACCTGTTAGGGGCATGTCAGTTAACCTGTTACCCATGACATGGCCTCTAGTCATGGCATCTAGTCAAGGGCTAACTTGTAGTGGATAAAAAAGAAAAACCCCTACCGAAAAGTACTCAACGCGGCTAAAGAACACTTCACACTATTGTTGAAGTGAAGATATTGTTCACTTCAACAATATCTTTGATTGACTCGGGATCTTGCAAGTCCCTAATTACAACTTCGCCAGGTAGGTCGTAAAATAAAAATCAAGACGTATTCTTAGGAGCTCGAATAAAATCAACCTAATCAACGTTGAGCAACAATAAAAACTGCTCCGGAAACTTAAGGCCTGATTACATGTATTCATTATTAAAAGAAAAACTCATCAAAGAGGAATCTCGTTACTCCCGAAGTTGCCCGAAAGTTGCCGAACTATCGCGAAGTTGTGTTCTTTGATACAGCCCGCAACTATCGGTCGGGTTTTACTAGCGGTGCAGTGGTTGGTGTAACATGAGAATTATAAGCGATTTTTGATTTTTATCGTGCTTACTAAATCTGCTGCATAAATAAGACCTTATTATTTCATATATATATTTTTTTTTTCTTTATTGATTTAGGGGCTTTTATAACTAATTACATGTCAGCCCATTTCATATATTTGTATTAGTAAACATCTACATTATAATATCATGTTAGAGTCTGTTTATACACACACACACACACCGTAATTTAAGAAATAAATAAATTATAAAAAAATCCATACTTAATATTATAAATGTGAAAGTGTGTCTGTCTGTCTGTCTGTCTGCCTGCTCCGCTTTCACGGCCCATCTGTTCGACCGATTTTGTTGAAATTTGGTACAGGGACAGGTTGTATCCCAGGGAAGGACAGAGGGTAAAAACCTTAATCCACGCAAACGAAGTCGCGGGCATCATCTAGTTATAAAGAAGATTTTAGACCATAATAATATATCCTTAAGGCCTAAGTAGCATTACTTAACTACAGATTAGAAGATTTAAAATATTTTGAAAAATTATAGCCCCCTTAAATTTTGCACCACACACCACCAACAAGATCAAAGCATACCGTCTACGACATCATTAAATGACGACCATGTGAATACATCTTTACTTTATATAAATAATACTCTTCCCCCTTTGAATTAAGCACCATTTTCGCTTGGCATAAACTATCTTTGCTCTCAAAGAATGTTCGTGATTGCTTATAGGTGCGTTCACCGTAAGAATAAAATCCAAGGACCAAAATACATACATGGAATTGGGAACTTTATTTGGATTGTGTTAAGGAGGAAAATGGTTTGAGAGAAATATATTTTATAGTTCATGTTGTCGTCCATCTTTTTATTAATATGTTACTATTGAAACCTCTACTGAAAGGAAAGTAGTGGAAATTAGTATTGCTTGGTCGTTACGGGTCTTTATATATAATAGGGTGCTGGGTTGTATGGATTTTCTTGCTTGCTTGCTTTTGAGTAATATCTTAGGGTTCTCGAAGTTTCTTAAGGTGACGATCCATGATACCATGACGGTAATCTAACCATGAAGATGGTGGTTTTGTAACAAATTTTTCAGCTCCTTAACAATTAATGTTTGCATGCCATTTCATGGCTGATTGCGGCTTGGTTTCTTGTTTAACTGTAACACCTCTTTTGTATACCTATAATCTAGCAAAGAAAGGATTTATTTATTTTTTATTTAATGTCCTCCCGACTGAATTTCGGCTACGGCGGCCAATCTTCAGAGAGATTAGAAAAATGCGCAGGGTATATTATAGTGCACAATTAATGTGTGTGCAAACTGCAAACACAGATGAACTCTCCATTCATTTACTCTTATAGCCCGATGGAACGGAAAATCCCGATCCGAAAGAGATCAGGATCGACGACTTTTCGTGCTCTCCGAGGCACGGGGGTGAAACACCGTCAACTTCTTTACTCCAGGCTTGTACTGAGAATTATACTTCATACTAAATCATACTTATATTTTATATGCGAAAGTGTGTTTGTTTGTTGGTTTGTACTTCAATCACGTCGTAACAGAGCAACGGATTGACTTCATTTGCATGGGTATAGCTGAAGAACTGGAGAGTGTCATAGGCTACTTTATCCCGGAAAATTAAGGAGTTCCTGTGAGAATAAAAAAAACTTAAACCACACGGATGAAGTTGCGGGCATCAGCTAGATTCTTTTAAAAAAAATCAATACTTAAGTATGTCGTTCTTACCTCGTCGGCCGCAGTCAAACATTATAACCACTAGACCAACGAGGCTTATGATTATTATAGATCTAGCCACTGGGTAGGGAAATATAAGGATCTAACTAAACTAAAGTAACTATAGATCCAAGTTACCCTTGTCCCTAGTTAACGATTGTGTCACTATTTGGTTAGGATGTGATCTAATTGATAAATGTTCTCTGCGGGTAGTTGGAGCTATTGTGTGGCCCCAACGCTTTGATTAAGACAACGTAACTAGCGGTCAGGTACCGCAAATATGTACACTTACTCAATCGGTGTACTGTGGCTATAGAAACTTACATACATACACATTTTAGCACATTACATTACATTACACTGCATATCATATACATTACATTTTAGCACAGCGCAGGCTTATTGGCAAAAATTTTTTGCGAGTTTTTTTTAATCCACTACAAGGTTAGCCCTTGACTGCGATCTCACCTGATGGTAAGTGATGATGCAGTCTAAGAAGGTAGCGGGCTAACCTGTTAAGGGCATGGCAGTTATATTACACCCATACGTCCCTATTCGGTTTCTACACGGCATCGTACTGGAACGCTAAATGGCTTGGCGGCACGGCTTTGCCGGTGGCATATTATATTTCACCGCGGTCAATTGCTTCATCTGGTGACAGAAGGGCTGGCTCACTTTTTGCGGAAAGGATCAGCCTGGTTGTCCAGCGCGGAAATGCAGCCAGCATTCTTGCCACCATTCCACGCGGGCATGATTTATATAGCAATTAGGTTATGCTACTTAGCTAGCTTTAGTTCTATTCATTGACTTATATGTATACTATTAGACAAGCTCTGCGGTCCTAAATAATTCGCCACTGAGGTTCGGCTAGTTATCCGCAGTTGTCCGCAACTCGTTTCCGTAGCTACCCTCTCTACCCATTGACTTATATGTATCTAGATACCCGCCCGCGCGATCCGAAACTGCGACACAATTATTATTCCAAACTGCTTGTCTAGTAGTATACATATAAGTCAATGGTTCTATTGTATTGTTTTAAATAAATGTTTATTTTAAACTATAGATTAAAGAAAGAAAGTGCGTTGAAATTTGATGATGTCACAACTATGTATTTCACACAAACTTCCTTAATAGAAGCGCGTTTTTCCAATTTCCAATTTATTTATTATTATCAAAGAATTTTTTACATTTACATGGTTTCTTAGCACCCCATAAGCCTTGTCGTCTTGTCTGGGGGCTGCACATTCCTCTTAGATCTACTTATTACATTTAATCATTGACTTATATGTATACTACTAGACAAGCACTGCGGTCTTAAATAATTCGCCACTGAGGTTCGGTTAGTTTTCCGTAACTCGCTTCCGTAGCTACTCTCTCTACCCATTGACTTATAATATGTACCTACCCGCCCGCGCGATCCGAAATTGCGACACAATTATTATTCCAAATTGCTTGTCTAGGAGAATACATATAAGTCAATGCATTTAATACATGTATTATGCGGACAAATAAAATAACATTAACTTAACATTAAACAATAAGTAAAAGTACACGAAACAAGTGAACAAAAAGTGATATAAAGTCATTGACTTATATGTAGTAGGTATACATATTTAAAGTCAATGTATAAAGTAAACAAACGGCATCATACATAGTAAAATAAAATTGTAGAATGTAGGGTATTTCAGTTAAGTTTGATAAAGAGTAGCTGATTTGATTGAGTTGTCATCATCACTATTCAAACAAGGGCGATGGATTGTAGCATCCATTTTACCGTAGTATCGCCCCGGGATAGCTGTATCCCGAGATATTATTCTACGAGATAGGCTGCTAATGACTAGTTCCAGTGAACGAGTATCAGCGAGGCTGTATTTACGTCATGTCACACGTCACACGTCACACGTCACACGTCACACGTCAACGCCCCAACGCCTATCAGCAGCCTTATCCTCTAACTCAGTGCCTATCAAAAAATGAAAGCCACTGACTTATTTTTACTATCCATTGAAGACCTTCTATAAAGTATTGTTACTTTTATTTCATAGCAAACCTTCAATGGATTAAAAATATATGTCAGTTTGCATGGGTATGGTTGTGGACCTGGAGAGTGACGTAGGCTACTTTTTATCCCGGAAAATTGAGGAGTTCCCGTGGGAATTTAAAAAAACTTATTCCACGCGGACGAAGTCGCGGGATCAGCTAGTCAAATAAATATTATAAATGCGAAAGTTTGGATGTATGGATGTATGTTTGTTACTCAATCACGCTCCAACGGATGAACGGATCTGGATGAAATTTGGCACAGAGATAGATTATAGTCTGGAATAGCACATAGGCTACTTTTTATCCCGGAAAATTAAGGAGTTCCCGCGGGAACCGAAAAACCTCAATCCACGCGGACGAAGTCGCGGGCATCAGCTAGTAATAAAATAAAATAAAATTCTCCGGCGGATTGCCTCGTTATGGATTCTTTCCTTCAGAAGAATACACAACTTAGCTCGTTGAGCGAATTCAACTGAGCTGAGCTGAGAGAGATAAGAGCGGGTACTAGTAAAGTAATGTACCTATTTGATATTTTCCATAACATGTTCGCTGGCACGAGAAGAGGATGTAACGTGACGTGATGCGAATAAGATGTGCTGCGTCATTACATTATATTATATTTATTTGATGGAAATGTGACTGTGAAAAGTATTAAGTAGATACGGTCGCGGTCTGAAACCTCCAGTTTGTCAGTTACCAGTCCAGTTTGCCTGTTAACCAGTTTTCAAATTAGATTTTTTAAAACAATGCGTGCAGTACTTAAGGTCTAAAATGCTTGAGCAAGGTATTTATTACGTTTAAAAGTTATCAAAAGTTTTCAAACATCGAATTCAATAAAAAAAGTATTAATGATTTTTTTTATTCCACTACAAGTTAGCCCTTGACTGTGATCTCACCTGATGGTAAGTGATGGTGCAGTCTAAGATGGTAGCGGGCTAACCTGTTAGGGGTATGGCAGTTTTATTAAATAGTCAGTTTCTACACGGCATCGTATTGGAACGCTAAATCGCTTGGCGGTACGTCTTTGCCGGTAGGGTGGTAACTAGCCACGTCCGAAGCTTCCCACCAGACCAGACCAGAGTAAATTCAGAAATTATAAATTCCCATTTGACCCTGCCGAGAATAGAACCCGAGACCTCCCACGTTAAGACAACAGCGCTCAACACTGCGTTATGAAGTTCGTCAAAGCTGCAGCTGGAGCTGGCAGACTTTTCAAAATAAAATTAAGTCAACGATTGTAGTATCTATTAGATGAGATTCCATTGCTATTGAATCAAAAAACATAACACAATAAGCTCAAAAGAAAAGCAAGTAAAATCACGGTAAAGAGCAAGTTTATATAAAGAAAGTTGTAGCAGTACCGTAGCAGCCTTTTAATCAAGTAAAGTAAAAAGGGAGCTGCGTTAGACAATGTTACAGTTTCGTATTAAGTACGGAAAGTACAACTTTGTGTTCTTTGTGCACCCAATAACTATGAGAGGATGAGATAGAACGGCTACACCGAAGGAGTGTTTCCTCTTGCCACTGTACTTGCACACTTGCCTGGCAAGTAGAAGTTTACACTTGCCACTGTACTTGCACACTTGCCTGGCAAGTAGAAGTTTACACTTGCCACTGTACTTGCACACTTGCCTGGCAAGTAATTGATAATTAATAATTTCCTATGTGACTTGACTGTAGTGAAGTTAGAACCCCGAAAGTTCATACAAGCCAACTGATTGTACTAATACTTTATACTACTGACGATATACCTACTACTAGATGTAATGGTACGTTGCAGGTACAGCGATGAAAAATTACTAATGAGATGGACCGAATATCGCATCTTTACGTAGAAACAGTTATATTTAATCTTTAGTACATTGACTCCAAAAACGTGATTCCAAAAACTTCGATTTCAACATTATAATTTATGTGATATGATCGCAAATCCCCCTTGAATACAAAAAAAAATTGTGTGTGTGAAATTCACATAAGGCGGAAGTGAAACTTCAGAAAAGTAGCCTACGAGAGAATGAGATAAATATAACTTGTATTCTATCTCATTCTCTCGAAGGCTAAATCCTATGTATGAATATGTTAGTCTCTTATTGGCGTCGCTTTTTTTCATCGAATTTTCATATAACAACGGTGCTAAAGAAGTTTCACTTCAATAATTAATTTTGTAGTTAAATTGTCATTATTCATCACAATGATTCAAGTTAACATTACCTGTAAAAATACTTATGTAGCATGAAAACTAAATATTTATTTCGAATTACAAAGCACAAGTATGGTATCTTTAAAATGTAATTATTATAACTAAATTAAATCTGAAGTAAAAAACTAAAAACTAAACATTAAAAATATCATCTAAGCCGCTGCAATGAAGCAATGCGCCCAGAACGCCGGCTGCGTTACCCCGCTGTATAGCCAAATTTACTCGTATACTTTGGCCGAGGTAACTGCCAGCCCTCCGGTCACCTGTGGACTCCGTAAGACGAGATAGATCCTTAAATAAAAAACCGGCCAAGTGCGAGTCGGACTCGCGCACCGAGGGTTCCGTACAAACCTGTAGTAAGTTTTACGATTTATGACTTATTAAAAAAAATTGCTTAAAAATTACGTTTGTTGTATGGGAGCCCCCCTTTAATATTTACTTTATTGATATTTAATTATTTATTTTGAAAGGTAATATGCAAGTTAATATTCTGTGAAAATTTGAACCGTCTACCTGTTACCGTTTTTAATATTGAGCAAAAAAATACGAAAAAAACACGTTTATTGTATGGGGACCCCCCTTAATATATATATTTTTTTAATTTTTAGTATTTGTTGTTATAGCGGCAACGGAAATACATCATTTGTGAGAATTTCAGCTTTCTAGCTATCACGGTTTATGAGATACAGCCTGGAGACAGACAGACAGACAGACAGACAGACAGACAGACAGACAGACAGCGGAGTCTTAGTAATAGGGTCCCGTTTTTACCCTTTGGGTACGGAACCCTAAAAAGGATCTAGCATGAAAACTCAACTGTCAAAAGCTTCATTCAAACGCGGCACGGCGCTACAACAAAGTGATTGTTTCAGTTACCTGCAGGGAGACGGTGCCTTAATTTTGCTGCGCCTGTCCAATATACTCTCTAGTACACTATAGTACCACAGCGTAAGTAATTCATTCATACAGTGGGTCGACGCCCATACAAATGACAGACCCGGCTACCGTGATAGTTGTAGTTGTAGCGGTAGGTACAGTGCGTCAAACTTATCTGACCCGTTGGCCAAAATTGGAACTAATTTTAATGCCTGTTAAGTTTTATTTTTTAATTTACTTTTTATATCTACTAGCGACGATGTCAGGTCAGATAAGTTTGTGGGACTATACAATATCTCTCTATATCTCTCTCAACCTATATGTTTGAGTAGTAGGAAACAGCATACTAATTTGACATAGAGTCACCGAATTTTGTATTCAAAATTCTGGCAGTTTCCTTCGTCACGTCCCTGTCACCTCCGCGCTGCTCTATCCTAGACACCTTCGTCTAACACAGAAAAAAGATGTTGCTTGATGATCATTAGCTTTAATGATAGCAAAACTAACTGTAGCGAGTTGAATGCAGAGCTTATTTATGTGTCCCCATACATAAGCACTGCATTCAACTCGCGCGCGAACTATAGCTTAACTGGCTACTGAAATATTATGTTTGACGTAAATTCATTTCTTGTATCACTTGCTTCATTGCATTATACATTATATTTTACTAGCAAATGCTAACATTTGCCCCTAACAGGTTAGCCCGCTACCATCTTAGACTGCATCATCACTTACCATCAGGTGAGATCGCAGTCAAGGGCTAACTTGTAGTGAATAAAAAAAATAAAAAAAAAATCTATTAAATTTTCCGGGATAAAAAAGTAGCCTATGCGTTATCCCAGACTCTATCAGATCGTTATCAGATCTCTTTGCCAAATTTCATCGGCGTGATTGAGTCCAAACTTTCGCAATAATAATATTAGCACAGATAGATTTTCCAGTTTAGTGGACGTGGTCGAACGACTGATAGGAAATAATGTAGCCTTGACTGTGATAGTAGTTTACCTGCATTTGACTCTTCTATATGCAATTTTCAATTTAAACTTTCAACGAGATTGGTTGGGAACTGAATACCTTGGAGTGAAAAGCCTTCCCTAGCAGATCCTAGAGGCAAGGTTCTGTGGAAGTATTAGATTGAAAGCCTTTGTAAAACACGTCGAAGTTATTATAAAACTATATTATGATGCCCGTGACTTCGTCCGCGTGGATTAAGGTTTTCTTTATTTTTCCGGGGAAAAAGTAGCCTTAATCTTCCGCGGGATGCAACCATTCTCGTTATCAAATGTCATCAAAATTCGGTTGAACAGACCAATTTAGGGTTCGACTCGCGCACCGACTGTTTCGTACCTTGAGGCTTAAAAGGATAAACTACTTTATTTTAATTATTTATTTTCCAAGACAAAAAAGAAAAGCATGATTTGTAGTCAAGTATAGTTTTATTGTATAGAGTAGCGTTCTTGCTGGATACCTACCGAAATACAATAAAGGTATATATATCCAATACGGGAAAACAATCGTGGAATCACGCAAGCGTTACCACCAGGTTAATAATGTCTTGAGGGCCTATTTGTCGTAGTCGAGAGCTAATATACGGACAACAACCGCTATATTAATATTAGGTACTACACAGTGCACTGTGGCCTTATAAATCAGAGGCCCGGATTGTCTAAGCAAATTGTAATCATTTGACAGTTTAAAACGTATTACCCAAACTATTTAAGGAGTTCATACATGCTTTTTGATGTGCAGGCATCTTTGAACTCCATAAACAGGTCGAATTATACGTTTGACGATTACGATTTCCTTACACAATCGGGGGGCATAGGTCCCGGTCCGGTTCTGAATTTTCTCCGGTCTAGACTTGTGGGAGGCTTCGGTCGTGGTTAGTTGCCACCCTACCAGGAAAGATGTACCACCAAGCGATTTAGCGTTCCGGTAAGATGCCGTGTAGAAACCGATTAGAGGTATGGTTTTAAAATATAACTGCCGTACGCCTAACAGATTAGCCGGCTACCATCTTAGACTGCATCATCACTTAAAACCAGGTGAGATCGCAGTCAAGGGCTAACTTGTAGTGGAATACAAAAAAAAGAACTTAAGAGGATTTTAGTTTTCTCTCCATTTTTAGAAAGCTAGAAAAAATATAAAAACAACAAGATAGTATAACAAAAATACACCGGCCACTGTACGTGAGGGTCGATCCAACCCCCTGACACATTATGGAGAGCCGTGAATAATGAAGTTAACGGCGTGACAAGAAATAATAGTGGTACATTAATCCCGAAACAGCTGTTGCAGTGTTATATTGGGAACGTAATCCAAGAATGACAGACCTTGAAAATATTTTATCGTGGAGGTAATTATTTTACTGCCTGCCTCGTTGGTCTAGTAGTGGTTAGCATGTTTGACTGCGGCTGACGAGGTCCCGGGTTCGAGTCCCGGGTCGGGTCACAACACGTACTGGGTTTTTCTGACAAGAAAGTACTAGCCCGGAGTTAGGAAATTGGCGGTGTTTCACCCCGTGCTTCGGAGAGCACCTTAAGCCGTCGGTCCTGCGCCTGATCTCTCTCCGGTCGTGTCGGATTTTCCGTCCCATCGGGCTATGAGAGTAAAGGAACAGAGAGAGTGCACCAGTGTTTGCGCACACACTTGTGCACTATAATATCTCCCGCGCAGATGGTTAATCTCACTGGAGATTGGCCGCCGTGGCTGAAATTCGGTCGGGAGGACATTATTATAGTGTTATATTGGGAACGTAATCCAAGAATGACAGACATTGAAAATATTTTATCGTGGAGGTAATTATTTTACCGTGTTTTTTTGGAATGTGCCTGTTTCGGGGGTATTTTTCATCCCATAGAGATACTTTGGAACGGTTTCTTCGAATATCAATAGTTTAGGTATATAGGTAGAGATATTATAGGTACTCTGAATATACTTTTCAAGCATAATGATCTATACTAATATTATAAATGCATGTGACTCAATCACACCAGAACGGCTGAACGGGCACAGAGATAGATTATAGCCTGGAATAACACATAGGCTTCTTTTTCCCCCGGAATATTAAAGAGTTCCCGCGGGAACCAAAAAACCTCAATCCACGCGGATGAAGTCGCGGGCATCAGCTAGTCTAACCTATGTCACTCTCCAGGTCCTCAACTATACCCATGCCAAAAATCCGTTGCTCCGTTGCGGCGTGATTGAAGGACAAACCAACAAACAAACACACGTTCGCATTTATAATATTAGTATGATCAGTCGCTGTAAAGTGTAGGAAAGCGTAGTGAAGTGCAGTACTCTATCATTATTATTATAACACCCTACCCCACATTTATTTAATGAGTGCATTAGGGCGTAGAAACGCGCGCAATGGACTTTTTTCCGCCAGCTTTCCGCTTGCGAGCGATAAGCGGAAAAACAATTCAATGCGTTATCCCTTTATTATAATAAAGGGTATTATTTAAGCATAAGCGAACCGCTCGTTCAATCGTCACGTAAGCGTAAAAAATATGTTGCATATTATTATATGGGAATATAATATTAATTTCCTGTGCGCCATCGCAAAACCCTATGTGCAAAATTGGATGATGATGATAATGAATATTTTTTATTTATTAGATTGGCATTGACATGTATTGAAATAAAGTTCATAGGTCAATTCCAAAAGGCCGGCAAACAAAACAGCTGTTTGGAGGCCGCCATCTTCTGAAGTCTTCTGAAGTATAGCTTCGAAGTTAGTGCCATTTTCTACTTCTAAACTACTAAAATCTTTACCGGAATAATTTTCGAAAATGGAATCCCACAGTCGTTTAGTCTTCGTCATGGTTATAAGCCCCACAAACCTAACGGAACTAATTTTTATGCCTGTTAATAGTTTTTTCTCAAACATGCTTGGAAATTTGAGCATTATTTTGACAACCTTCTTCGAGATAAATCGAAATTGCTGTACTGGCCAAATACATGCGAGCAGCGGCCGTCTAAAGTTGTATGAAAATCCATATCTGTCGTGGTTTAGCGGCCAAATAAATTACATACTAAATTCATATCTGTCGTGTAGTTTAAAAGTGGAACGATCTTTTACTCCGAAACATGGCAACCAAGGAGGTAACTTACCAAAGGTTTTATTTAAATTTCGAACTAGCTTGCAAATAGAAAGCTGTTTATTGAAAAAAAAAACAAATGAACACTTTGACGCGGGAAAAAATATTTTTGTTCGTTGTTCGTCATTGATTTTGAAATGTTTTTGACAAAATGAGTTCAAGTGAAGACAATGAGTGTGATGAACACTTAGTTTTAATTTCCGTGCATTATTTGAGAAAAGCACTATACAAGCCTTGGCCACTATAGAAATAAAAGTCCCGACCAATAGCTAACACAGTTTAATTACTCTAATAATTAATATACGAGGACATATAAGCACGACGCGAACATGGCAGACGAGAGAGAGAGCAGCGCCACAAGCGGCAGCTATATGCGTTAATTTTATTTTTTAATTATTGAGCCTACGAGGCAATGGTCTACGTTACAGTCTGCCTACATCCTCCCTTAGGCTCAACCCCATTTTATTTGCACAAAATACAAGTTTCTGTTGCGATGTAGCTTTAGTGAGGGCGTCTGCAACCATCGAGTCCGTTCCCACGTATCGCACGTCGATTGAGCCTCCGAGCACCTTGTCCCGAACGAAGTGATGCCTCACGTCTATATGCTTGGTACGGGGATGATAGCAGTCAGACCCTGAAAGTTTAATACAACTTTGGTTATCACTATATATCACCAAGGCTTCCGTCTTCAATTGTGGCCAGATATCATCTTGAAATTGCTTTAACCATAAAGCTTCTTGTACACATGAGGACAGTGACATGTACTCTGCCTCTGTTGTTGACAATGCCACAGTAGGCTGACGTTTAGAATTCCAGCTTATGGCTCCTCCCTGAAACAAGAAAGTGTATCCGGTGCACGACCTTCTGTCATCTTCAGAGCTGGCCCAATCGGAGTCACAATAGCCATGTATCATATTTTCATTATGATGTTGCTTAAAACTCAATCTATAATCTTGAGTACCTTTTAGATACCTCATGACACGTTTCAGTGCAACCCAGTGCTGCATTTCAGGCTTGTTATTATATTTACTTAAGGTATTTATTACATAGCTTATATCCGGTCTGGTTATCTGTGAAATATATAATAAGCAACCTACTAATTCTTGATATGGTATATTAAGTAGGACTTTACTTTCATCTTGACTCTTATGTAACTTAGTATTCGGGTCAATTGGAGTTTTGACAGGTTTACAGTCAGACATACCATATTTGTTAAGTACTTCCAAAATATACTTTTTCTGGTCTAAATAAATTATCCCTTTCTGTCTATCTCTCTCAACATGTATTCCAATGCAATAACTTACATCTCCAAGATCCTTCATTTTAAATTTACTATTTAACTCTTCTTTAATAAACTTCTTTGAGTTTAAGTTATTTGTAAAAATCAATAAATCATCCACATATATGGCTATAAATAATATGTCATTGACCCCGACAATTTTATGGTAAATGCATGGATCTAGCTTAGACTGCATGAGACCCATACCTTTCAATGTATTACTTAACTTCTTATTCCATTGACGACTAGCCTGTTTTAGACCATACAATGATTTTCGTAATAGACATACCTCATTCTTATCTTTCTCATATAGAGGAGGTTGAATCATGTAGATTTCTTCTTCAATATCACCCTGAAGAAATGCTGACACAGCATCCATTAAAATTATATCTAAATCATACTTAGCTGCTATGGCAAATAAATAGCGTAGAGATGGAAAACGTACTACCGGAGAAAAAACTTCATTGTAATCTATACCTTTCCTCTGTGAACAGCCTTTTATGACTAGTCGAGCTTTATATTTACCAATTTTTCCTTTCTCATTTGTCTTTGTTTTGAAGACCCACTTACATGGTATAGCACGCTTATTCTGTGGTAGAGTAATCATTTCCCATGTATTATTTTCCATTAAGGACTTGTACTCCTCATCCATTGCATTTTTCCAGTGTTGGGCTTCACTACTGGATAAAGCTTGCTCAACAGTCACGGGATCTGAAATTTGTGTTACACAAAGGAAATTGTTTCCATCAATATTATGTCTCTGACGCGGACGTAGGGTAATGTTTCTCTCTAAAATCTCATTACTATCATAATCTTCACTAATACTAGGGTGGTATGTTTCATCATTGACATCTATAGATGTGTCACAACTATCAAATGAAGTGCTTTGCGGTGATGAAATTTGTGGGCTGTCAATATTAATGACCTCTTCCCTCCCTTGAGATCCACTGCTTGAGTCGCAGGCTTCAACATTGGATCTCAGAGGAATTGAAATATGCTGTGGCAATGGTACCAATTCTTGTGTATGAGTAACTGCAGTCTCATTGTTTTCTATAAATATTACATCTCTACTAACTATAGTCTTTCTAGCTTTAGGGTCATAGAGTCTGTACCCTTTAGTGTTCTCACAATAACCTATGAACAACAGCTCCGTTGATTTACGATCCCATTTTAATCTCTTTTGCTTTGGAATGTGAACCATAGCTTTTGATCCGAAAATTTTAAAATGTGAGATGTTTGGTTTCTTACCAGTCCATTTTTCATAGGGTGTTACCTCAGCTAGAACTCGGGATGGTGACCTATTCAAGATGTAAGCCGCAGTTGCCACAGCTTCAGCCCAATAGCCCTTATGGAGATTTGCATCAAACAGCATACATTTAGCACGCTCCACCAGCGTCCTGTTCATCCGCTCCGCTAGTCCATTCTGTTCTGGGGTGTACGGGGTAGAAGTTTGGTGTTTGATGCCGGAATCTGCTAGAAAATTACATAATTCTTTATTACAATATTCTTTTCCGTTGTCTGTTCTCAGTGTTTTTATTTTCTTGCCTAATTCATTCTCTACTTCAGCTTTAAATTTTGCAAATATTGACTTTATATCCAACTTGTTCTTTAAAAAATATACATACACTTTGTGCGAGTAATCATCTATAAAAGTTATGAAGTATTTAGCGCCACCTATGGATGGGCTCTCCATCGGACCACATAAATCAGAATGCACTATTTCCAATAAAGTGCTCGCTTTAGAACCTGAGTTTGGAAACGGAAGTCTAGTTTGTTTTCCTTCACAGCAAGGTATACACATAGGATTTGGATCCTTCTTTGTAAAAATTATTCCTTCAGCACATAATTTTAATTTTTTTTACATCAGCCATGTTTAGGTGGCTCATTCTCCTGTGCCATGTCTGAATATCAGCTTGGCTCTCCTTACCAAATGTAGAACATGCACTGCCACTTACAACATTAAGCTTGTACATATTATTCACTAACGATGCAGTTGCTATAATTTTATTTTGAGGATTGCGTATATTACAGCCATCAGCAGTAAACTGTACCTTACAGCCGTTTTTCGTCAACTGGCTAACTGATAACAGGTTAGCGGCAAGTTCAGGAATAAATAAAACATTTCTCACCTGGATCAGATGCTCATCATTGCATAATATAGTCTGAATATTTACTTTACCCATTGTTTGCACGGAGACAGCATCACTGTTTGCTACTAATATCTTCTGAATAGAAGGTGGTTGCAAATCATACATCCAGTCCTTGCGCCTTGACATGTGCATTGTTGCACCGGAGTCAATGTACCAGTCATTCTCATCTATGGAAGAATATGCTGAAAAAATTGCTGAAAAAACGGTGTCATTAGAGTCCTGTTTCTTTAACTTGCACTGATTTTTAAAATGCCCATAATTATTGCAGGCGTAGCAACGAGGCCCTTTTCCTTTTGGCTTTTTATTTTTATTAAATTGATTGTTACTATGTGTACTTTTCCTTGTGAAAAACACAGAAGACTCAGAAACTTTAACCTCCTGTAAAAGTTTTGTCTTGATAAAATCCGATGAAATTTTTACACCGGAGCTCTCTATCCCCATGATCATGGGTTTATAATTATCTGGCAAACCCGCTAACATAAGCGTTCCCAGCCACTCATCATCCACTTTGAATGAAATATTTCTTAATTTGTGAGCGGTTGTCATGATTTTATTCACATATTCTTCAACGCTTGCACAATTATCTAAGGAAGTATTGATTAAATCTTTCAATAAGCCAACTTTTCTCGACAGCCCGGAGTCCTCGAACACGCTTTGAAGGTTAATCCACGCTTCACGAGCGGTTTTTGCATTTTCTATGTGAACATAATTCATAGGTTCTACCAATAAAATGATTTTAGACTTAGCTTTAACGTCTTTCTTGGCGTCGACTTCCTTTGAATGGGGATCCACGCATTGCCAGAGATCTTCGTGCTCCAAATATGCCCTCACTGCAAATTGCCACGTGCTGAAATTTTGCCTTCCGGACAACTTTTCGATTTGCATATTGTTGATTGGATTCGACATTTTCCTGAATTTGGTATATGGGACGGCCCATAACCTATAGAAATAAAAGTCCCGACCAATAGCTAACACAGTTTAATTACTCTAATAATTAATATACGAGGACATATAAGCACGACGCGAACATGGCAGACGAGAGAGAGAGCAGCGCCACAAGCGGCAGCTATATGCGTTAATTTTATTTTTTAATTATTGAGCCTACGAGGCAATGGTCTACGTTACAGTCTGCCTACAGCCACAACTAGGCATTGATGGACTTACGTATGTGTGCCTCGGCTTCGCCTCGGCCCACATTTACACGTTCGTCCTTCAATGCCCGTTTTGATGGCCGCTGCAGTAATGTACTATTGTTTTTATTTTATTTTTCATATAGCTATCGACGACGCTGTCAACAGGTCAGCTAAGTTTGTCGGATTATTATTAGTGAGTACTGAGAACCAAAACGTCCAATAATGTGTCAACATTGTTATAATATGTTCGATTCTATGTAGGCTCTGAACGGCATTTACAAGCAATTTTCTACTCTTTATTTCCACCTGCCGGTAAGTACTTCTGGAACTCGATTGCTGCAAAGTATGACAGAGACGCAATAATAAAATAACATTTACGTAAACATAAAAAAACGGTACACTTTTCTTTTGTCGGCCCATAATCGACTCCCGATCGAGTATCCCAAGTATGAAACATTGATAAATAGAAACTAGATGTTACCTACATGTGGATAGTTTTGATCTATTGTACGTTAATACAGTATTTTGTAATATTATATAGTTGTGTTAAGTACTTATTACAAAATAACTTTTATTTTATAAAATATTTTTCTAAAAAATGATATGAAATGTGCACATTTCATACCCTGTAAATGAGTTCGAAAGTTAAACTTCCCGGCCTAGGCCAGTAAAGAATGTATGTATTTTCATTACATATCATAAGTTTGAATTTGGAATCTTTCTTCCTGAACATCTTGTTACTTGTTATAATGTTCTTTGGCCTAAATAGTTTAAATTTGGAACTCTACCGTATTACGCGTTCAACACTCACAGCGCAAAAAAAAAACTGGTTTTCTGGTCGAGTCTAACTAACACTCGACCAGAAAACGCGTACTTCCCGGTCTCGCGATGTAATGTACTACATCATCCGGGTTCGATGGTCGAGGACCTTAGGAAAAGTAATCTTGTATTTTTTAATCGACCAAAATTCATGCTACGAATTGCTGAAACGGTGAAAGAGAACATCGTGAGCAAACCTGCATGCCCGAGAGTTCTTCATAATATTTGTTTTATTTGTTAAATTCTTTATTGCACATAATATTATACACAATCATACTAATATTATAAATGTGAAAGTGTGTTTGTTGGTTTGTTGGTGTGTCCTTCAATAACGCTGCAACGGAGCAACGGATCGACTTGATTTTTTGCATGGGTATAGTTGAGAGCCTGGAGAGTGACATAGGCTACTTTTTATCCCGGAAAATTGAGGGGCTCCCGTGGGAATTAAAAAAACTTAAACCACGCGGACGAAGTCGCGGGCAAGAAATATTCGAAATTTTTTTTTAGAAGGACGACCAAAACCACTTCCAATTCATTACCAAAGCCACTTCCAGATAATGTAATGTTTCTATAATATCTTCGTATTAGAACTGTGGAACCTCGCAGACGCGACACGTGTTTGAAGGACGTTATATATTTTTACGGCGACTGAAAATGTTATTTACGGGTTGAAAGAGGTGATTTTCAGTTCCCTCCAATATTCTGCAATATTCTGCAGACGGTTAGGACGTATTTTCATAATATTGGATTAGACGCCCGATACAAATGGGATGGGAATTCATTTCTGCCAAATTTACCTTGTTGCGGCGACGAGAATAACAATAATGTTATATTTTTTGTTCGGTGGATTATTGTTTTAGCTGCCAACCCGTATTGGAGCAGCGTGGTGAGTTCTTTAATTTTCCGGGATTTATCCCGGAAAATTAAAGAGTCTTATAATAAAAAAGAATAGAGAAAAAATAAAATTAAAGAAAAAAAATTAAAGAGAATTATAGTCTGGAATAGCACATAGGCTACTTTTTAAAGTAGCCTATGTGCTATTTCGCATTTATAATATTTATATTTGATAATTATATAAACTGCCTCGTTGGTCTAGTGGTTATCATGTTCGACTGCGGCTGACGAGGTCCCGGGTTCGAATCCCGGGTCGGGCCATAATAATTAAGTGTTGGGTTTTTCTGATTAGAAATTCTCAGTACTAGCTCGGAGTTAGGAAGTTGGCGGTGTTTCACCGCCGTGCCTCGGAGAGCACGTAAAGCCGTCGGTCCCGGTTATTATCACTAACATGATAATAGTCGTTAAAGCCCGCCAACCCACATTGGAGGAGCGTGGTGGGTCTAAGCTCTAATTCCCCTCTATCCTATGAGCCTGTGCCCAGCAGTGGGACGTTAATGGGCTGTAGTGGTGGTCGGGTATATTATTTAGCCCCATTTTACCTCCCCATCATCAAAATAACGCATCATTTAAACCCATAACAATACTAAGCAACTCGAAGCATGACATTCGGCAATATTACGAGGTGTGAAATAAGGGTGGCCTCTCACAATTCACGATTATGCCCGTCCAGTTAACTCTGACCCCCACTTGTCATACAGCCACCGGTTCTGTTTGGCAAAGACAATGAAGTTACAAGAGCGACGGGTCAAGGTTAACTGGCGGTTATGTCTTAGTAATGCGGACTAGTGATGTAGCGCATTATTGTATTGGACTTAAGAATCATGTCAAAAATAACTAAGTATTCATACTTATCATCATACATATTAATTTTAAAAACTAGAAGATGCCCGTTACTTCGTCCGCGTAGATTTAGTTTTTTGAAAAATCTGTGTGTCTACATATCTGATATCTTTTCACGGTCCTTCTGTTTAATCTATTTTGATAAAATTTGGTCATAGCTTACATCCCGAAGACGGACAAGGGCTATTTTTTATCCGGGAAAGAGTATCCACGGGATTTTGAAAAACCTAGATCCACGCGGACCTAGTCGCGGGCTATCATCCTATAGGTATTTTAATCGGGTTAAATAATGGTGAAAAGGTAATAAAAAGACAGACAGGAAGTCATTTTCTTAACTATAATACTAATATGGATTTCTGGACATATTATTCGTAAGTCGTAACGTAGGTAATTCCTAAAGTTTTTTTACGCCACAAGACCTCACCTGATGATAAGAGTTGATGCAGTCTGAGCTGCTAGCGGGCTAACCTGCCCCCCGATTACGTAAGAATTGTCGATCAAATGGTAAAGGTTCGGCGTCAAAGTAAATTAACCATGACAACATTGAATTAGAGCTCAATTTCGTCTGCCCATTCTTATACGTTTAGGGTATCGTACATACCTAAACGTATAAGAATGGGCAGACGAAATTGAGCTCTAATTCAATGCAGTTATGGTTTATTTTACTTTGACGAAAATCTTTAACGTTTGATCGACCATCCTTACATGATTGGGGGGCTGATACTTGATAGGGTTATGGCAGTTATATTAAATCCATACTCCTAAACAGTTTCCACACGTCATCAAACCGGAACGCTAAATCACTTTGTAGAATACGTCTTTGCCGGTAGGGTGGTAACTAGCCTCGGCTGAAGTCTCCCACCAGGCCAGACCAGCGAAAATTCCGAAATAATTAAGGATAATTAAGGATCGAACCCGGGGGCCTCCCACTTAAAAAACCACAGCGCTTACCAATACGACAGGGAGGTCGTCAATACGTTGTTAATTTGGAAATTTTCGTACAGAATCCGAAAATTCAGAATCAGAATCAGATTATGAAAATGTTCCAGTTAACAAAGGCACATCCCTAGTACGCACCCTCGTCACATAAGAGAAGATTAACAAAGATATTATGGAATTCAGGATGATGTACCTACTACGGCCTACCTAAATAATATACAAACCTACTATTATACTAGACTATTATAGTAGACTATTTGTATTAAGTACTGACTACATCGATTTACGAACTAAGGATACAACATTACCTACAAATTAATACTCAAAAAGCGTCCACAATCGCTTATACAAACACAGCTATTTATAATATAGACTGAGACACCAAACGGTTCACAAAAACCAACCATATAGATTTATATTTAGGGTTCAATATTGTAATAACAATTCGACACATACGACATTTTGTCGCCTAGTGTACTCATGCGCGACTGAGGCGAAAATCGTTCACAATATCTATTTGTGCACAATTTGACCGTGCCGTTTTTTGCGTTTCGATGGTGCGTCTAAGGTATTGGTAAGTCAATGGCTGAAATGCATAGCCAGCCTAAAATGTGGCTGAGCTTGTTGTGAGCTTCTGTCAGACGGGCGTGTTTGGAACCCTCGCCCGGCCTCGTAGCTTTACTTATAACTATAGGTACCATAATAAATTAACACCATAAAATCTAAATTTGGTTATCATAAAACTAACTGAACAATAATTATAATTTTACTAACTGATGCCCCGCGACTTCGTCCGCGTGGATTGAGGTTATTTGGTCCCCACGGGAACTATTTAATTTTCCGGGATAAAAAGTAGCCAATGTGCTCTTCCTGATCCAGACAATAATCTATCTCTGTGCCAAATTGCATGCAGATCCGAAGCGACAATGAATGAAACTATAGTTATTTTAAAGAACGATTAAAGTACTTTATTTTAATAGCTTTAATTTTTTTTTATTTAATGGGATAAGGAAATTAAATGGTTTTTAAATATTTTGTGTAATCCTAAACAAGTAGCATTAACAAAACGAAAAATAGACCATATTCAATAGCAAACTACCAATTAGTAGAAGATTGGCATAGACTTTGATCTGAAACTCGCTTTTATTTTTTTGAAAGTTCCAAAATCATTTTTATTTTATTAAATAAAACAATAGCAGAATATTATTTTAATTCCGACTTGTTAATTATATCAAACAACTAGATTTATATAGTTAATTTCAAAAATATATTATATTATAATGGTATGTTTGTAGAGATTGTAGCTGGCAACATTCAAATGAATTGACTATTGTCACCGTATTGTCACTGTCACTTGTCACTGTCAATACAAGGTGAACTGTGAACTTGTGAAGGAGGGACTGAAAAGCTGCATGATGCATCTTGATGCGTTATGGTTCTAAATGAAGCGATTTATATTATTTCTCGTTGCTGTTAGTTTTTCTTGTAATCCGCGTTAAGTTGAGCTTTCCTTTGGAGTTTGAGAGTTCCCTGCGCGTGCGGTTGACGCGCACGCGTCGTCGTCGTATTTCTGACCAAAATGAAGACCTTGTATAGGATAAGGACATATCCAGGTTTGTAACACTTATTCAATAATCATACAAACTACCTACCTACTTAATATATATTCAAGTTCTTGTCAAAACAATATATTTTATTGGCCCAGATTCCTGAAGGCAGTACCTACCTAGGTAATTACTGTTATTCAATAATGTAGTTAATGGCTGAGATAATCCAAAATAACTAGAATTACTACTGCTGCAATTCGATTTTGGGTAATAGTTTCATTTTAGATTGATTTGAATCACATTGATTATGTATTCAGTAGTAAAATATTATACTTTCTTTATTGGTTAGGCAGGTATTTATCACTCAGATATTTATTATTGTGTTTCTTGCAGATACCTGATATGCCAGGCTTGTTGGGACCTAGCAAATCATGCAAACTCAAGTAGTTGCACTGGAAAGACAAGTTGACCATCAACATGTTTGTGTTGGTTGTGGACGCCATTTTGAGAAGCAGAAGTTGCAACATGGGGAAATTGAAGATTCCTGGGAACTTGCTAATCACCAGGTTGTGTTCAGACTCGAAGATGTAGATTTTAGAGCAGTGCAGCAAGAGGGAAACCTTGAAGTACCACAATGCAACGGTATAATATTACACTGCCAGACATAGGCGAGCTGCTGACACAAGACTACACTGCATGTTGGTTGCAGGAATCCTGAACGATACCATATTCCTGATGTTGTACACTACACTTGACTGCAACTTTTATATACCGAGGGATACTCACATATTATGCAGTTACCATATGGGAAGAAAGATACTTATTTAATGATCTTTGCACATCTTAAAACCGTTTGAGTCACTCTAATACTCATCATTTTGAAGATATGTGTTAATGTCCTATGTCCCCCTGTGGGGCAGAGGGTGTTTACAGTGTTGCACCATCTCGAGCAGTTAGAAGCTACACCCTTGACCTCATCCCATGTCATTCCTATCCTCACAACCTCTGCCAGAACCGTATGCCGCCAACTTTGTTTGGGTCGACCACTTTCTTTTTTCCTGAGGATTCCAGTCGACAGCTTGCCTCGCGATTTTGCCTGGCTATATTGAAGATATTATGATGTATATATTTTTTTATAATATTGTAAAATAAATAATTTTTAATTATATACTAGAACGTTTCATTTTAAACATAATCACCAACTGACACTTAGTAATAGTTGCACAGTCAGTATCGAACCTTGATATGCATTTTGCCTATAAAGGGTCCCCTCCTCCCCCCTCTGATTTCATCTCCAACATGATCATCATAATAATATTATCATCAATATCACAACTAATAGACTATGCCATAAGTACTCCTTTGATACATATTTATATAGGTATATATTTTATAACTATATATTTATTCTATTCTGTGCCTATGAGAACATTAAGCAGTAAGTAGGTACTCATGGGCATGCAGGGTTCTCACGATGATTACCTTCACTATGAATCCACCAATCCAATACAGCCCATTAACGTCCCACTGCTGGGCACAGGCCTCCACTCTCACTTCCTGGGAGAGAGGGAATTAGAGGTTAGACCCACCACTCTGCTCCAATGCGGATTGGCGGGCCTCACTGTTATAGCCAGTAATATTTACTCAATTGCTTATACCACAGAATAGGTACCTACCTAATAGTAGGTATAACGCAAATCGAAAAATCAGGTGTACTGTGTGCCTTTGGATTCGAACTCTGAACCCCTTGTAGGCCTTGAAAGCCAAAGTCTTTTATGAATACTAAACGCACACATTCCAGATTGAGCTCCCCAGCTCACTACTTGCATTAGAAATGCTTAGTAGGAAAGTAGGTATAGGTATACCTAACCTAACCTACAATGTGGGTCTTTGACTTCGATTTTCATAAAAATCCCATTTAAAAAAAATATGCTGCAATTAACTTTTCTTTTAGTAATCCTAAGATCTATTATTTCCAAGTATTTGTATTAATATACGCGAAGTCTAAGTGCGACACTGAAAACACATGGAGTCTTGCCGTTCTTCTTTAATGCGCTGTAAAACGTAAAAGACGATTTTGACGAATATTAGTGAGCACAAAATGGATTTCTTCATCATGTTCATTTCTCTTCGTTTCTATAACACGCTAGCAAATTTTCCGTGGTACGAGGAACACTCTTTGTGTTGGCGTTATAAAATTCGGTTATTTTAAGCCAAGTACTTTGTTTGACATGTTGTTTAATGTCATCCGACTTTTTATTCTCCACAATGTGAATATAGGGCTCCATGACACTACACAATAACATTTGTTCTTCCCGCGAGTAATTACGGGCACGTTTGCGTAAAACACCACCTATTTCGGACATAATTTTTACAAATACCGACCAGTAAAAGAAGTTTATAACCAGAGCAAGATATATCTTGCTTACAACGCAAGATAACTTGAGAACCACAAGTTGAGAATAACAAACACAGACCAGTAACCAAAGGCCGCAAATAAAACCGTATCCAAATGCTACTGACTGATAAAGTTCAGTTCACGCATAGGTATATCTTTGGCTTACAACTTCTAAAATGCATAAGAATAATACAAGCTCTCACATCTGGGCCGTAAATACGTAGAACGAAACGTACTATACTGCTTTACCGACATGTTAAACGTATTTAGTTAAATATTCAAAATGAAGTGGTGGTGCAAGGCGTGCTTAATTACATTTAAGTTAAATGCATTTAGGAAATTAAATACATTTAACTAATTTTATTTAGGAGCCATTTAAATCAAACGTTACGCAAGTGCGCCTAAGTCTATCATTGTTCTATGAATATTCGTAAACCAATACATCAATACCTACCAACGCCACCCTAGTACCGATCGCCAATAAATTTCCCGGGCAGGCTATTTATTGTGGATTTCCATAGAAAGCCCGTTGCCTTCCACAAACATCGGCACGTGACGCCGAATGTAGGGAGCAGTGTTTGCAGAGACGACGCAGGCTTATTTCCCTTCAAGCCTACCGAAAAAGGTTGTTGTTGGATGTTTCGGATAAGCTAAGGTACCTACCTATATAATGAATGAACGAGAAGTTTAATTCGCTATAATCCGCCACAGCAGACTAATCTATGTGGTACAGTGCGTGTCCTTCACCAATAGCATGCGAACAACCACCACCCAGCAATTCGCACCGGCACCGCACCACACCACACAAATCCTCCAAATCACTCTCAACGTACGTTCCACTCCGAAACCGGAGCATCTTCAGGAGATGTTGATTGTCGAGTTTGACTTCCGCAAAGTAACGCCTGCTTCGATTCAATACCTACCTATATGACAGTACCTATTATATCTATAGTATACTAGCTGATGCCCGCGACTTCGTCCGCGTGGATTGAGGTTTTTGGTTCCCGCGGAAACTCTTTAAATTTCCGGGATAAAAATTTATTCCAGATTGTTATGTGTTATCTATCTCTATGCCAAATTTGAACCAGAAAAAAAAAATTAAACCTTAAAACTGAGGCATTAAAGTTTAATTACGAATGTAGTATATTTATACTAGATGATTCCCGCGACTTCGTCCGCGTGGATTAAGATTTTTTGAACTCTTTAATTTTCCGGGATAAAAAGTAGCCTATGCCTTCCTCGGGATACAATCTACCCGTGTACCAAATTTCAGCAAAATCGGTTGATAAGATGGGCCGCGAAAGCGTAGCAGACAGACAGACAGACAGACAGACAGATAGACAGACAGACAAACTTTGGCATTTATAACATTAAGTACTAGCTGATGCCCGCGACTTAGTCCGCGTGGTTAAGGTTTTTCGGTTCCCGCGGGAACTCTTTAATTTTCCGGGATAAAAAGTATGTGTTATTCAAGTCTATAATCTATCTCTGTGCCAAATTTCATCCAGATCCGTTCAGCCGTTGGGGCGTGATTGAGTAACAAACATCCATACATCCATACATCCATACATCCACACATCCATACATCCATCCAAACTTTCACATTTATAATATTTATTTGATGGATATGGATTTAAGACCTTTTGTCTTCGCGAGCATGTCGGTGACGCGAATCCACAAGTTTACCCCTACCAAAAAGTGTTCAACGCGGCTAAATAAGTTTTCACTTTTTTTGAAGTTTTTTTGAAGTTTTTTTTTTTGAAGTGAGTTTTTGAACTTTTTTGTGCATATAAGCACAAAAATACAATTATGACTCCCGGGTGAAATAAAAAGAATGAATCATGTGCCACAATGTGCTTTATTGATACAAACCGACGAGCATTGCCCTTAATATTACGTACAGCAGTCAAGCTTTGCTTTTCAAGTCATATATCGACTATTGACATTATCCAGACTATACAAAATTACCTCTATGCGAATACATTGTGTTATAATAATAATAATGCCCTCCCGATTTCGGCCACGGCGGCCTATCTTCAGAGAGATTAGCCATCTGCGCGGGACATATTTAGTGCACAAGTGTGTGCGCATACACACGTGCACTCTCTGTTCCTTTACTCTCACAGCCCGATGGAATATAGATATAGAAAATCCGAGACGACTGGTGAGAGGTCTATGGCGCAGGACCGACGGCTTTACGTGCTCTCTGAGGCACGGGGGTGAAACACCGCCAACTTCCTAACTCCGGGCTAGTACTGAGAATTTCTTGCCAGAAAAAGCCAATACTTGTTACAGCCCGACCCGGGACTCGAACCCGGGACCTCGTCGGCCGCAGTCAAACATGCTAAGCAACGAGGTAGTCATATTATTAAGCGTTATAATATAATATTATGAAAAAATCATTGATTTTAATTGAGTTAGGTTTATAAGGGTTAGATTCTTAAAAATACATAGGAACTTATAGGTTCGTTGTTATTTGGTTAGATTAGATCTTAAGATTACGTACATCTCAAAAATGGTTCAATTGAGGTTTTTTGTATTACAATAACTTCAATAAGGGTTTTTGTAATAATTGTCAATTGCCGATATTAACTCCGACGCAAAGATATTACAATAATATCCTCCGATGCGCAAAACTATAAAACAAATTGACAGAACTAAAACTAGGGCCATTCTTCTTCTTACGTTCGTTTCATCCCAAATATTCTAAACAAAAGAAAGAATAAAGTTTTAGTTCTGTCAATTTCAGCTTCATTTTTCAACAAAATTCATACCAGTGATTTCACAATTCATATTTTACATTCCAATTTTTTTACACGAGTTCATGTTACTTAGTACAAAAAAATGAAATTTACAATGTTACTTAAAAACAGTTTATACATCTAACAGTAAATTTATGTTAGTCCACGTAAAACAAGGGGTTTTCACAATATCATACAAAAATTCATTTCACATTACATTTCTAATATCATTATAGAATACCTAAAAAATCTCGTCTTAAGAATTATTTTTAGTTGATGGAAATGCATAGTGATATTTGATAAACCAATGTGCGGTAGAAAACCTATTTAAAATTACATACTAATTAATTTTCCCTGATTTCTCTTAACATACATTTTGTGGACTTTTTGGCAATGCTCAGTTGAATTTTTTGGAATGTTGAACTATCGTTCTTATAATGTATAGTTACGACTAGTCTTCACATGATAAAGATTCGGTAATAGATTTCTTTAAATATATCTAGATAGATTATAGTCTCTATTTATAAAAAAGTAATTAAAAGTTTTAAGTAGGTATAGTAAAATAGGACTTAGGTATGTCCTCTAAATTGTAAAATTTATGAAGTCAACATAACTTTTTCGCTTCTACGAGTATGAGACACACTAAGAAACTTTCGGTCGTTTCAAACGCTGCACTAAGTTTTTAACAACATTATATTTAGGTACTTATAACCTACATAATAAAAAAAATATCAATTTAGGTGTATTTAATGACCGTTAGACATACAAATAAAAAACTTGCGATGTGTGGTGAAAATTAAGAAATTGTTCCACCCAAAGCGATACGATACGATAGTTCAACCTCCAAATTAAGAATGGGCATTTTCAAAGGACAGGTTTCATCAAGAACATACTAAAATATACGACAAAAAAAACATGACACACATATATTTAATCAACCTAATATCTACAAAATTACAAACTTAACTGAACAAAAAGTAACAATGACATTACAAAGCATCACATAGCTCATCAATACCAAAATAAAAAAAACTTATACATTATTATTAAAACATACCAGGAGTCCGTTCGGAATTACAAAATGTCCAATTTTAGTTACGAAATTCTGGTACAATGAGTTAGACTCATACATTTATATTTAATTCTCGCTCACTAACTAGCTTATAGATACAAATTAAATGAAATAGGTTTCAATATGTAAAGAAAATGACTTATTTTTCGGAAAACTAGAATTTGAAACATTTATAATCTTAATATATTTGATTTAAACATGTCACGTTTTAACAAAAAAATAAAACCAAAGTATCATAATTAGCACGAAATGATTATCTCCACGAATTATTTGGTTAGAACACAATATTTCCGAAAATCTAACTTTTCAGACCTGTTCCGAAACACTCAAAGGTGTCAATCTGGTTTTGCCCAAATCTCTAAATAAATTTAATTGATAGTAAAGATCGTCAATTCAGTTTATTTTAAAATTTGTGTACAAACGAATAATCACTATTGTATTATTTCACTACAACAAACAAAGGAAAAAAGATAACATAAACTATACTAATCACAATCATTCATATTACATTAAGTTTTCAATGGTTGTTATAATAAGTATGTAGAAAAGTTATTGATGTAATATATTTTTTCGATATATAAATGCATATCATACTGTTATAAATTCAATACTCGAAATGCATAGGTTTTACGTAAGAATCTCTCCGTATTTTACAAAAACGATTTTCCATGTACATAATTGGATAATTCTATCCACCAAAACAAGTCATAGAATAACGGTGGTCGGCAGTGCCTTATAGTTATATGAAGTGCATAACACTCGTTTGACTGTTTTTTTTACAGTAAGCAATACTAAAATAACAGACATAAACAAATACTAATATCATAGCAAACTAAAATCGAAGACCACGTTTTCTCGTTTATAGCTTAAAGTTAATGAAAAATCTTAACCAATACAACTATTTGAAGATATTTGGTATATAGCAGATTGCCTTTATACATACAATTAATTACAGGGGTGTTATCCAGTGAGAACGCAAAGCTATAATATACTGCTGTATCGCATCGCTTGCAAAAAATATTTTATGTTTTCCTTACTAAATATAATTATAATTATATTATTTATGGCATATAATCAAACTAGCGATGGGAAAAATAATTATTATTTGTACGGAGCTATTAATTGTTTTTACTTAAAATCTGCGTTGTTTGGTAAATATTTCTTTCTACTCCAGTAGGCCTGCTATAAACATTTAGATAATCATTAAATTGCCATGATGTTTAATTTATAAATAAACTATTTCAAAGGTATTGTGAAATGTAACTAATAAATTCACATTTAACTTCATTAATTTTTATTTATTATAGGTAGTTACTCATAAAGCTTCGTTAAGATTTTTATTTGCATCATAGTTGATAGTAGACCCACTGTTTTCAACTAATAATGATTATTGATAATTATTATTATCAAGGCACGCTTTTGGACATAAAGGAACTTGGTCGGACATGTCGAAATATTTGTTACAATATTACTTATAAATAATATTTTCATTAATATTTCGTGAGATATAAGCTTAATGTTTCTTCTACTTCATACTTGACATCATTAATTAAATAAAGAATTATAGTAATAATTATTGAGATATAGTAACAAAATTGATAGGAAAAAGTGAAACTGTAATAAGATGTAGACATAATAATTATTATTTTGTAAGTAATTTTCTTATGAACTACCTATTTATTAGATTTAAAAGAAACTTCCACGGTAAGGATACCTACATTTTTGTAAAGAAAAACAAAAACCTACCTATAAGATTGCTAAAATTAAAAACAAAACAACATGACGTATATTATATGCATATTTCAATCAAACAAAATTGCATGCATATTTTAAGTACGGTTGTTTATACATTAAATATAATATGTATTGTAAATAATATGCTTCCATACATTTATGTTTCTAATATAGCTCATAATGGCAGGGACAACTTCATAATAAAATAAAATAGACCTTAGCGCATAATAGTCAAAACCATTTTAAAAATAAAGTTCCATTTATTTATGTATACTTAAGAACCCAAAAATAGCACTACAGTTAACTTGATATGTAATTTCCTAATATAGAAAGCTAATGTACGATAACATAAAATTATAGTTAGGCATAATAGGGACACCCAGATTTTTTTCATTTAACTTTTTTAACATCAATAGTTCCCCGAACAAAAAGCTAAAAAGAAAAGCTTTGTGACAGCGATGCTTTAAAACTTGTGGAATATAAGCTTTATTTCAAAATCTGTTTTTATCTATACGCGCTAAGATTCCAGAAAGTTATTACATTACAATAAATCGCGAGATAGAGATAGCAAATGATATCTATCTATCATGCTCACACAACCATGACAAGGTATGAATTGTACTTTGTAATACAAAAGTAAAACCCACACAAATAAGCTAGTTATAATAAATATCGATTTGCGTAGGCATTTAAGGCAAACATCCTTGCATATTGGCAAAAATATTTCAGAATAAAGACAATTTTAGGCAATGCTTTGGGAAAAACAAGAACTTAACAATTTTCTTTGTTTATTATGATGCTGATAGTTACAGTTTGACAGAAATATCTAATTAAATATAAATTGATTTTGGTGTCAACCTGAATTTTATGATTTTTTTTAGACTTTTAATGTATTATATATTATGTGGGACAAAAAGTTTATTTTAAGCGATAAAGTTTGCATAGGATTGCTTCTACAAATGAAAGGGTAAAAAGCAATTATCGAAGAATTCCTTTTAAATACTTTAATCAATACTCTGACATTGTACCACAAATACCTATAGGACAATTATTATTATTAAAAACTGTACAATTAAGCTTTAACTAACACATAAGTGAAAAGGAACTTTCCAGAATTTGACAGAACAAAAAGTAACCTAAAGCCTTACGACGTGAAAATCTTAGTAATTAAATTTTTTTTTTTTGCTTTTATTCTTGATCCTTTGATTATACGTGTTAAGATTAATGATAAAATATATATTTTACTAATTAGACTCATTGACTTAAATGTAACCAAAAATGGTACCCAATGGGTACTCTCGAGTATTTCCAACTAGTTGATGCCCGCGACTTCGTCCGCCTGGATTGAGGTTTTTGGTTCCCTCGGGAACTCTTTAATTTTCCGGGATAAAAAGTACTTAGCCTATGTGTTATCCCAGACTATATTCTACTACTACTAGATACGACTATATAATATTAGTATAGATAAGTATAGATAGTCTTCCATCATCATCATTGCCTCAACGCATTACCAGCCCACTGCAGCCAAGCACGGACGTACTCTCGGAAAGATAAAAGTTCAGGCCATAGTCCACTACGCTGGTATCGAATTGGCAGACTTCACAAACCTTTGACAACATTGTCGAAAACTCTCAGACATGAAGATTTTCTCAAGAAGTTTTCCTTCATTTAACAAGCAAGTGTAAATTACAATAAAAATAAAATTAGTGTCCCTTGGATTCAAACCCCAAACCGTAGAGGACGAAATCCCTAACTTCTGCTGTTACGCTATTACTATTTTTTTAATCTCTTTAATCTATAATCAAAGGATCAATATCACAACAAGAAAAACAATTTTTAATCTGTGCCCAAGGTGACGTCTGTCAAGTACGGGAATACAGATTATTATATTTGCTCAGAGGCGGCACTCCAATATGTTAATTTGGTATTCAAGGCGCGTCGAGGCCCCGGGAGTTTCCTTTGTAAAATTCGATTTTATTTTAGAAGCGCCAACGTGATTAAATAGAATGTGAGACGTGATTTTCGACTGCTCCTCGACAGAGTGCTGACTCGTTACTAACGCGGCGTGGTTTTACGCCCGTAAATGCCTATTTATTTTATTGTGTGAATAATTGTTAGAATAAAGAATTGAAATAAACAAAAAGTTACGTGAAGTGGCGTGAATTTCGCCAAATTTCGTGTTTTGTAACTTCGTTCAAATCAGACAGACAGTTTTTTTTTTTTTTTTTAACCACTACAGTTTAGCCCTTGACTGCGATCTCACCTGATGGTAAGTGATGATGCAGTCTAAGATGGTAGCGGGCTAACCTGTTAAGGGTATGGCAGTTATATTATACCCCTAATCGGTTTCTACACGGCATCGTACAGGAACGCTAAGTAAATCTCTTAGCGGCACGTCTTTGCCGGTAGGGTGGTAACTAGCAACCGCTGAAGCCTCCCACCAGGATATAAATGAGACAATTTCGAAGCCAGCGCTCCCCAAATAGCAATTGAAACCTTATTTTGAGCGAATGTTTTATATATACATTATACATGTATGTAACGTAATATGTTTTATTGTCAGCGAACGAAAATTTGGTACAGCATAAAGCGCAAGTACTAATGCTAAGGAAAAACTTACATATTGACTTGTTTGTCACAGCACGCTTTGATTAGATACAACACAAGACGTGTATTCGCTTCTCTCACTAACACCAAGTGCTTTCCGTTTGAAAACAAACCAATTATATAAAGGGAAGTTTCCAAAGTTCTAAGAATTTTATTCGGAAAAATAAACTAAATTGTCTCTTATTTGCTTTTTTTGTAAATAAAAACTGTAATTGGAATCATCAGATTTTTTGATCAGAAGTTGAACGAACTAAGGGCGAAAATACATTTCGGAACAGGATCGGATAACCATCGACGTTATCTTATGGGAAACACGGTTCATCCTGTCGCGCTAGTCTGTGAAGCTCAATATAAAAGTAAGCGCGGATTCTTATTTCTGTAATTTTTTTTGTGCTTAGTGTGTGTTTCGCCCTAAAGGATGTCGAAATTTGACACTTTTCGGGATCTTCAAGATAAGCATAGACCGAAATTCGTAAAACTTTGCTAACTCCCCTCGTACCTACGGCACATTACACCAAGATCACTCGATATGTCAATACTTGGTAAAGGTAACGATACGCATATAAAACTAAAGGAAACATATAACTAAAGGATACCTACTAATTATATTAACTAAACAAATTGACAAAAACAACCTACTTACACTTTGCGCTCACAAATACACTGATTATGATTATTACTGATTGTAAGGACCGTAATATTTTATTATTGCATCGAAATCTGACTTAATTATAAGGTGCAACGCCTATCTGCAGAGTTGAGTGGACCCGAGGCAAACAATTTTTAATTACTAACTCAAACTAAGCTTTATTCACATTGGTATAGCAAAAAATAATAAGAAGAAAAAGAATAATATTCAAAGTCAATACAATCAATTCTAGACCAAACTCATGAAATAACTAAATCAGTTTATTTACTAACAGTGTAAAATTAAAAAAAAACATCATTCACACATTAAAAAATCACTCGTTTTCGGGATGACGTGATGAAAAATTTTTACTATCTATTCTATTTTTTTTTTCACTTTAACTATGCCCAATTTGTATACATCGATTTTTGACTGCACAAATACACTAAAGGCCAAGCGTAAGTTTTCAAGTTAACTGACGTCACATGTGTACCTTTAGGTTCAGTATTCCAGAGTGTCTAGTGGGAGATTTTCTTTCCATTCGATTGCGTCAACGTTAACTAAGTACGATTCGTTTTGAATTGTCAAGCGCTTGATGACAGATGGCGCTCGATAAATTCCATACAAATGGTAGTTAACTTTAATGCGATCGGGTAAATAAAAAAAGTCCTACACGGCACTAGACATCCCCACATTAATAATAAAAGCAGAAGTGTCACATTTTTTAACTTGGAACTTACGCTCTGAGCCCTGAACGGCTACTGTGAGCTTTGATTTTAGTCGTGTCTGCGTAATTTTTATTTAAATGAAAATTGTACAGAATAATACTGTCTTTACTGAACTTAATCTCGGATTTACTATTCTGTCATACAATGTCCTTTAAATATTTTACGCAGACACTAAGGCGCAACGCACACCGAGCCGAGGTACAACATCTTGTTAATAACTCAAACTAAGCTTTATTTAAACTACGGTGCGTGACAATCTCAGGTACGCCCAAGCGCAGTACATCCGTGTTTTGTTTTAAGCAAACCAATTTCAACCGTATTTCAAAGAGTTTAGGTAGTTATTAAAAAGACTCAACTCCACAGCACTACATCCATATGCGTCGGACCATAAAGGTCCGAACGCACTTGCACTGCGCAACACGATACGACGCGACGCGACTGCAGTGGCAGTATCAAACAGTAGCTAACCCTTTCTTAATGCGTAGATAATTTTGTCATTTTCTTTAGAGGCGTATTGCGTCACGTCGCTTTTGTTGGTCACCTAGCCCGTTGTCTAAGGTGAGTGACAGAAACGACGCCACGCGACGCGATGCGATGCGACGCCATAGAAAACAGACGTAGGTATTTACGCAACAACGTCTGTCATTTTCTATGTCGACGTATCGCGTTTCATCGCGTGGCGTCACTCCTGTCGCTCACCTAGGACAACAGGTTACACGTTGTCCTACGTGAGCGACAAACGCGATACCGCGACTCGATGCGATGCGACGCCATAGAAAACAGACGTAGGTATTTACGCAACAACGTCTGTCATTTTCTATGTCGACGTATCGCGTTTCATCGCGTGGCGTCACTCCTGTCGCTCACCTAGGACAACAGGTTACACGTTGTCCTACGTGAGCGACAAACGCGATACCGCGACTCGATGCGATGCGACGCCATAGAAAACAGACGTAGGTATTTACGCAACAACGTCTGTCATTTTCTATGTCGACGTATCGCGTTTCATCGCGTGGCGTCACTCCTGTCGCTCACCTAGGACAACAGGTTACACGTTGTCCTACGTGAGCGACAAACGCGATACCGCGACTCGATGCGATGCGACGCCATAGAAAACAGACGTAGGTATTTACGCAACAACGTCTGTCACTTTCTATGGCGTTGTATCGCGTTTAATCGCGTGGCGTCGCTCCTGTCGCTCACCTAGGACAACAGGCTACACGTTGACCTTTGTGAGCGACAAACGCGACACCGCGACACGATACGACGCGACGCGACCGTATCAAACAGTAGCTGACCCTTCACGTGGCCTACGTTGTCGCGTGGACAAGTTTGACATTTTCTATGGCGTCGTATCGCATCACGTCGCTTTGTCGCTCACGTAGGACAACGGGTAACTTTACAACGCGCGCCGTTATGGCAGCCGCGTCTTATAAATGTGCTTTGTTCCATATAAACTCACAAATAGAATATTTTCCGCAACGCAAGCACATTTGAACCTCAAGAGCTTTCAAAACTCCCAGCAACCACACAGAAAGATTTAAATTCGTTACCAGAGATAGCTCCACAATTCACACAAAATCCTATATTGTAAATAAGTCGACGCTATAAAAAATAGATGCAAGATCAGGTAGCGTAAGTTGTCTTGCCTCACTTGTCTAGCTACTTGGAGGCTGGTGTCCTTCGAGGGGAACTGCCCCGTGCGATAGAACTCTTCTAGCATTTTGTCTTTCTCTATGAACCTGTCGTACAGCCACTGAGTCATGCCTTCTGAATCTGTGGGTACCTGGAACAGAAGATACAAATTTAATATGGTGGTTAAAATACAAACTGTTTCCAAGCCCAGATAAACTTGGAAATTGAGTACGATCATATAGATCATGTAGTAGGTAAATAAGCAGGCGGGTCACCTGATATTAAGTGATTACCGCCGCCCATGAACATTTGCAGCACCAGAGGAACCGCCAATGCGTTGCTGGCTTTTGAAAAATTTGTTTATCCGCCCTTTGAAGAGCCCTATATTGTTATCGCGAGATAACATAGAAGACGGAAGCTGGTTCCATAATATGCAGGTACGTGGCAGAAATGACGTCTAGTTATTTAGGGCTATAACCCACTAGTACGACAAGAAGCGCGCAATATTATTCAAGATAGTAGCGGGTTAAGCTGTTAGGGTTGTGGCAGTTATATTAAACCCATACCCCCTAATCGATTTCTACACGGCATCGTACTGGGACGCGATATATCGCTTGGAAGCGTCCCATATATAGCGATATATCACTTGGCAGTATATCAGTTGGCTTTTGCCGGGAGGGTGGTAACTAGCCACGAATCACGACCGAAGCCTCCCACCAGATCAGACCAGAGAAATTATTAATTCCCTAATTTACTCTGCCGGGGTTCAACCCCAGGACCTCCCACTTGTAAAACCAGAGGGCATACCACTGCACAAAACCTAAGACATAAAAGGTATAATGTATCGAAAAAGGACCCCGTAATGTACCACGTCTAAAAAGAGGCAATATAGATTTTGGCAGAGATTCTGTTTGGACGAGCGCCAAGGGCTTATTGCATGGAAAATGATTAGATAATCTGTCATCGATATATTTTATGGAATCTTCGGCTGATAGAATATTATTAAAGTTTACATTTAGGGGTAAAGTTAGAGCGTATTGATTCCTGTTTATTATCCTTTCATACGAGTCCTAGGTCTATTTAGCTCGCTTTTAACAGCTGGTTACCACGACTTCGTTGGAACTCTTTGACTTTTCAGGATTAATAGTATCTATAAATAGTAATCTATACTATATAATAATATAAATGCGAAAGTTTGGACGGGTGGATGGATGTTTGTTACCCAATTACGCCAGAATCGTTGAACGGATCTGGATGAAATTTGGCACAGAGATAGATTATAGTCTAGAATAACACACAGGTTAATTTTTATTCCGGAGTGGGATTCAGTCAGGGTAAGCGATGGTGACATTTAAGACCCACTCTATGGTGTCACCGCTTTTTTCATCTGTAATATAGAGGTATACAAAATTGTACTAACCTCACTACTAGGGTACAGCCTGTAATGCAGATGCGTCCGGCACGGGGGTCTGGTGCCGCAGACTATGTCCTGCAGGTGGAGGGGGATCCGGTCGGGGTAAGCGATGGTGACATCTAGGACCCACTCTATGGTGTCACCGCTTTTTGTGTCGATGATCCGTGTGTTGTTCTGGTTTACGTCATCTGGTGGAAAAAAAATCATGAGTTAAAACCAAATTGTATACTTACTTTGTAAAGAGAAAATTAAAAGTTCGCGCGGGCATCATCTTGTTATTAATAAAGGGGTCACGAGCCTCAGCAATAGAGAGAGAGAAATCCCTACAGCATAGGAGTGATTTGAAACTTCTCATGGTTTCTTACCCCTCTTATTTCCTTGTTTCGAAGTGCCGGCAGTAGGGTTCTGGGGTCCCACTTCTTCCATTATTATCTTCATGGCCCCAGCTCGAGGCAACGACACGTATTCTAGCTTTGGCAGATTATTCTTATCAGCAAACCTTGAAAAAAAGTAACGACCTATTATTATTAACTCAATAAAATTAATTAAGTTATATAAGGTCATTAATTAATTCTCCTTTTTTATTATTTAAATCTATGTTTGAAAAATTAATTGCTTGTTAAAGCGTTTTAGACCTTAGGTACTACACGCAGTGTTAAATGCAGAATCTAATTTGAAAACTGATAAACATTTTCCGATTGAGACTGTAGGTACCTATATAGCTGGACAACCCAGCCCCCCAATCATGTAAGAATAGCCGATCAAACGTTAAAGATTTTCGTCAAAGTAAAATAAACCATAAGTGCATTGAATTAAAGCTCAATTTCGTCTGCCCATTCTTATACGTTTAGGTATGTACGATACCCTAAACGTATAAGAATGGGCAGACGAAGTTGAGCTCTAATTCAATGCTGTCATGGTTTATTTTACTTTGACGCCGAACCTTTACCATTTGATCGACAATTCTTACGTAATCGGGGGGCTGATTGTAAAATATACATCCTTAACACTCTAAAATATATGAACACAAGCAAGCAAAAGTAACACTACCAAAAAATACATTCGCGTCGAAAAGTAAACTCGAACTTTTCGAGTTCACTATTCGACGCAAATGTCGAGTACCTACATACAAGAGAGTATTGATCAGACTGTTGAATGGAATGCTATAAAAATGTATTATGATTCAGTTTTATTTGCTGCCAAGAAGTTCAATTTTTTAACATTGTGGGATTCGTATTTACCAATTATGTTTTCATTCAACACAAAGCCACAGCCGATACCATATATCGGGTTTGGATCGAATACCCACTGTTCATTGATTAACACGCTTTAGAGATGCCGTAGAACTATTTCTCACCATCTGTTCTGGTATACACGCCAGTCTGTGGTTTTAACATAAATTGCGACGAAATATAAATGTTGAAGCATAGAAGAAGGAATCTCTAGAATCAGGATCAGCGTGTAACCGAAAGGGATAGGTAATACTATGAAACACCTCCCAAACGTCATACAAACGTCGGCACAATATATGGGGTGCGTTCCGAAATACACTGAGAGCACTGGAAGTAAAGTAAAGAGCACTGCCAGTGCTCGCAGTGCTTATAACGGAACACACACATGGTTTGTTTGTATGCAATAGGCATAAAATCCGAAACACGCAGAAAGGGAGAGAAAAACACATATTTTTTTCTCATTCTATCTTGTGTAACATCCCAACACTGCATCTCTTTCATGTGGGAGTGAAAAGGAGATATGGCGGCGTCTATATATCTTACTCAGTCTACGTGTTGAAGTCTCAAGATGTTAGATGGCGATCTCGCACGAGATGAAATGATAAAGATGAGGTGATGATGTATTCTACCTCTTCAATATTACATACAAAATAGACCATCACCAACACAACAATTTCCAACACACAATCGTTATTTATCGGGAGTCTCCAGTAAACAAACCAGGCATGTTCCGTCTACTTGTACACATTAACGTTCCTGTTTTATTAGCTAGCTAGTTACAATTATACTGGTAAAGTCATACCATCATATTCATACTAATATTATAAATGCGAAAGTGTGTTTGTCTGTCTGTCTGCGACGCTTTCACAGCTCTCTGTGAAATCTGTTCAACCGATTTTGATGAAATTTGGTACGGGGATAGATTGTATCCTGGGGAAAGACATAGGCTATTTTTATCCCGGAAAATTAAGGAGTTCCTGCGGGAATTAAAAAAAACTAAAACCACGCGGATGAAGTCGCGGGCATCAGCTAGCTATGATATAAAACCAAAGGAAGTGTTACGTCATGACATGATACCTACTGACTTGTTTGCCTGTAAGATTAGAGCTTTTCAGTTTATTACAGCTTGAAAAAAAAATGAAAATGAAAAATGTTTATTTTCAAAAAACAACTGTGACAATAATTTTTCCTTATACGGTACCCACACTAGGTAATCCTGTATCGTGGGTACCTATGTCGCATTAAACAAAGAAAGATTCACAGAACGAAATTGACGCTCGGTATTTTAACATTGAGATTTTTGTTGCATTTTTAAAATAACATAATATCTAACTAACAATAAATCTACACAAACAACTCACATAATAATACTATTATAAATTATTTGCTGGACCCAGTGGACTGCTACATTAGCAGATATATGAAAGTTGCGTATATCACCTCCCCTTCAAGAAAAAAGCTGCGTTGCTTTTTACCCGTTGTTGCCCGACGACTTTATTTCTCGTATTATTTACAAGGACCAATTTAATGGAAGCCGGCGCTCGTTATTGCAGAGTGCCTACGATTTGTCTACGGCTACGAAAGAAATATCGATAACAACTAAAGCCTTCCATTATAGGTTTTCATTTTTTAGGGTTCCGTAGCCAAATTTGGCAAAAACGGAACCCTTATAGATTCGTCATGTCTGTCTGTCTGTCTGTCTGTCTGTCTGTCTGTCTGTCTGTCTGTCTGTCTGTCTGTCCGTCCGTATGTCACAGCCACTTTTTTCCGAAACTATAAGAACTATACTGTTGAAATTTGGTAAGTAGATGTATTCTGTGAACCGCATTAAGATTTTCACACAAAAATAGAAAAAAAACAATAAATTTTGGGGGTCCCCATACTTAGAACTGAAACTCAAAATTTTTTTTTTCATCAAACCCATACGTGTGGGGTATCTATGGATAGGTCTTCAAAAATGATATTGAGGTTTCTAATATCATTTTTTTCTAAACTGAATAGTTTGCGCGAGAGATACTTCCAAAGTGGTAAAATGTTGGTCCCCCCCCCGTAACTTCTAAAATAAGAGAATGATAAAACTAATAAAAATATATGATGTACATTACCATGCAAACTTCCACCGAAAATTGGTTTGAACGAGATCTAGTAAGTAGTTTTTTTTAATAATTTAAAACTTACTACAGGTTTGTACGGAACCCTCGGTGCGCGAGTCCGACTCGTTTTTATGCTCTTATTTCTAGTTCTGCCTTGCCCGTTCCCAGAGTTTACTGCTTATTTAAAAAATTAATTCACATTGTTTGGTTTCATATTATGCAGCACAGTTTTCTATTAAAGTTCTTATTGTTATAGCTTGTGTTAATATAATGTTGTTAAGTTTCATAGATGTATGGACAGTTATGGTATCATTATTTCGATGTATGAGAGAGACTTTAATCTGTCTAGTTTTAAAATAATTTTAAATCTGAGCATTCTATCTGAAGGGTCAACGTCTCACAAGAACAGGGTCATGAATTCGGACCACATGAGTAAAGATCCTTACAGCCAGGAAGCTTCATACAAACGGCTCGCTGCGAAGTGCGGATACACCCATAGCAGGCTCACGCATACATAGCGCAGGCGCAGCCATAGGAGCGCAGGTTTGCGCCGGTTCAGTCTAGGCAATTACATTTTCTGTGGTTTGGGTTTGATCGAAAGGGCTGTTGGTCGTGCGCATTGTATAGATAGACGAATAAAAGTTTAGAGATTGGGTTAAATAGATAAAAATATTTCTTTTGCAGTTTTAATTTAAGTTAAAACTAATACAGTTGTTGATAAACACTATATTATAATATTTTAATTTTTTCCTTAAATTTTTTCACATGCATCAGCCAACTGCCAACTACTCGTATATCAGAATGATACTAATATTATAAATGCGAAAGTGTGTTTGTACTTTGTTTGTTGGTTTATAGGTTTGTTGGTTTGTCCTTCAATCACGCCGCAACGGAGAAACGGATTGACGTGATTTTTGGCATGGGTATAGTTGAGGACATGGAGAGTGACATAGGCTACTTTTTATCCCGGAAAATTGAGAAGTTCGCGTGGGAATTAAAAAAACTTATTCCACGCGGACGAAGTCGCGGGCATCAGCTAGTAGGTATAAATTTTGGACGTTGTTATGAAGCTTACTCTCTGTCCGTACTCACAACTCTGTGTTAGGACCCCGGATTGTTGTATAGTGGACAATCTCTTACTAACCTCTGGCTGACCTCTCTCCTCTTGTGCAGGAACCCCCCTTCGGGGAACAGCACCATGAACTGCCGGCCGAGCGGGATGTAGTACTTGTGTATGTGCTCCTTTAGCTCTGCAAGCGACTGCTCTCGTTTCGCCTTGCCCTGGGGACAAACAAATACCTAGTTATGAATGTGTAATATGCAATTTTGTGGTTGAAATCATTATTTTTTTGACAGCCCTGGCGCAGTGTTGAGCGCTGTTGTCTTAACATGGGAGGTCACGGGTTCGATTTCCGGCAGGGTCAATTTGGGAATTTATAATTTTTGAATTTTCTCTGGTTTGGTGGGAGGCTTCGGTCGTGGCTAGTTACCACCCTACCGGCAATCCGTTACGATGCTGTGTAGAAACCTATTTAGTTTTGGGTTTAATTTAACTGCCATACCCCTAACATATTCTTAGCCTGCATCATCACTTACCATCAGATGAGATCACAGTCGAGGGCTAACTAGTAGTGGAATAAAAAAAAGAAATTATCAAAGTCCGTTAGTCTGTTTTCGCTGTACATTACAAGACTAGAAATTACTATAGAAATTTCTTAAATCCTTCATATTACTTGTCTACATTATAAAGGGAACCGATTGTGGCGTATAAAAATATAATAGTCGACATATTGTGTTCACGTCCTACTGACGATTGGGGGTAAAGTTTCGTGAGGGTGGGGTAATCAGTAAGAAACAGGAGGGTAAATGCGTAAATTAATTCTTCAAATATTTTCCATCAAATAAATGTTATGATAAAAATATTTCGCCTACCACGCGCTTGCTTTCGATAACCTTTTGCCTTTTGAAAGGAAAATTTTACTAATATCTTATTCACTCAAGGGTACTTATATTTACATAGTAATATAATTTGTAATTTTTATATGAAATTGTGAAGAAGCTAAGAAATAAAAATATAAGTAGGTTGGTATGAAATAATATTATTAAAACTTTTTACTGTTTAAAGTTTTTGAATATTTAGCAATCTTTTAGCTTGGAAGCTACTACTTAATATAGACTAGATGGTGCCCGCGAGTTCGTCCGCGTGGATTAAGGTTTTTTGAGGTCCCGCGGGATCTCTTTAATTTTCAGGCATAAAAGTAGCCTATGCCTGAAATATATATATGATAAAATAGGGAGGATGTACGAGGGTAGGGAGCATTTTAGAGGGGTGCGTAAGATTCTAAGTGTCCCACACCACTGCACTGCCGCTTTCAGGGGTAGTTTTAAATATGCCGCAACCCGATGCTGGAATAATATTCCTCCCCCGATACGCGATTCCCGGACTAAAATTACATTTATCAAGAAGTTAAAAAGATTTTTACTGTCTAAACAGATTGAGTTTGAAAATATTGCGGCCGATATATCAGTGATTTGATATTATGTATATGTTATACAATTATGTGTGTATTTTTACTTGCATGTATGTTTTTATACAGATATTTACTTAATACATATGTATTACTTCTTACTAACTCTACTATAGCGAATATTATACGTAATATAATTATTATTATGATTATTTTCTGAAATGACTGCTTACTTACTGCTTCCTTTCAACTTTGCTTTTCCAACTTTTGGTTTTGTTATTGTTGTAACTGTGACGTCACCCGGGGTCACGGCTGAAAATCAGCGCCTTGCTTTGTATGCATTTTAGCATATGACGCAAGGCAAAATGCTGAGCTGTACACCCTTTCTGGGTGGTGTCACAGACTAAAGTGTTACATTAATTGTATCTAGTTTTGTCTGTGACACCACTGTTGAATAAACTGTTTTTCTTTCTTTTCTTTCTTTCTTTTCTATGCCTATGTTCTTCCCCGGGATATAACCTACCTCTACATATACCAAATTTCATCAAAATCGGTTGAACAGATGGGCCGTGAAAGCGTAGCAGACAGACAGACACACTTTCGCATTTATAATATTAGTATATGGATTTAAGATGTTCAAGTACGTCTTAAATTGGCTGACACTATTCTTAACCGACTTCTAAAAAAAGGAGGAGGTTCTCAATTCGGCGCGTATCTTTTGTTACCCACGGTTAGGTACGTAAGTATAAAAATCCCACAAATGGATGGTTTTTCCGTCTATAGGCATTCTATATAAGGTTAGGCACATACTGTGCACCCGCGGTAAGAAAAAGACTGTCTGCATCCAGAATGCAAGCTATCTGTGTGGCCATTAATAATGTATGAATTGATGTATCAATGTTCTTGGTTTATTTGTGAATAAGAAAAATGTATAAAATTCTAAATATGACTTTATTGACTATTAAAATATTTGAAGAATTAAGTTACCCTCTTACTGATTACCCCACCCCACGGAACATTACCCCAAAATCGTCGGTACAGTAGCGAGCACAATATGTCCAATAATAATACATTTTTTACATCAGATCAATGTTACAATGAAGTCTTAAACCAAGATACACAGTTGACCACGAAACTACAGGTAAGGAATGGAGCAAGCACTCATAATACGAGTATCTACTTGAAGCAAATACCTACTTATCGCTATCTCACTTCGACTATCAAATTAGAGCGAGAGGTCAGATACCAGTGGTCTCCAACTGTCCAATCTCTCGCTTTCGCTCAGCAGTTGAAGTGGGATAGCGATAACTGGGATTTGCTTAAAATATGTCATATACCAAGAAAAGGAGAAGAAGGTATTAAAGGAATAAGCGTTCATTCCTTGCCTATAGCTTCATAGGCAAAGTGACCAAAATTAAAAAAAAACAAAATTATAATGTTTTTTATTCAAATAAACTTTTACAAGTACTTTTGAATCGTCGAGTGCATCTACTACTGGTTCGGAATGCCATTCCCACCGAGAAGAACCAGCAAGAAACCACTCGTGTGACAAAGTGTTGATACCTTGTTGTAATTGAAACATTAAAATATGGAAGAATAACACAGACATTAATTGAAGAATAACACTTTACTTCAGCAGTAAGTTAAGTGATACGAGTACATATATTATTTTTAAATGCATAAAATATACGTATACCTTCGAAAAGTTAGAAGTGCTCGCCTGAGGTTTGAAACCACACGAATAAGAGTTCGCCTAAAAACGTATAATATTGTCATCCCAGATTTAAAAAAAATGTAGAATATGATGAAACTTTTGAGATTTATACTAAAAGTATACTGCGTATCGTTTTATTACTAGGTATATTGTCAGTGTTTCTAATATCAATGGTCACGGTGGGTAAACGGGGATGAGAATGCATTTTTTTTCACCGCCCGCTCATTATTGGCCCCTTGTGCGGGTAATAAATAAAATCTATACCCACATAATATGAGATCATATTATTTATATGATAGGTATCGATTATTCTATGAATGCTTTTTCAATGTAAAGTATGGAAGACTAGATGATGTCTGCGATTTTAGTCCGCGTTAATCAATTTTATTTATTCCCACGGGAACTCTTTAATTTCTGGGACAAAAACTAGCCTATGCTTTCCCCGGCATGCGACCTATCTCTATAATAAATCTCATCAAAATTGGTTAAAAAGATGGGCCGCTATCGTAGCAGACAGACAGATAGACACACTTTCGCATTCATACTAATATTATAAATGCGAAAGTGTATCTGTCAGGTGTGTCCGTGTCCCTTTTGCAGTTTGCGAAAAAAATACGTCACACTAAATTCAATATGGCGCACGATAAAAGCTTGATTTTTTAAAATGATTTTTAATGTACAATTTTTCTTGCAAATAAACGATAATTATATAGGACTTCTTCAAAAAAATATATATAACTGTTTATGACACCGAACAATTGCAAGAATAAATATTTCTATTCATATAATATGATCTGATCGATATTTACTGTGATATTTACAAACAATTTATCGACTGACATGCATTTTTAAATGTAATAATACTGAAAATAAATTCATACATTCAAAAACCGACAGTAAAAAGAACTTTTCTATACACTCGACATCACAAAAGACCTTTGAGGCTTTGTACCTTTTGTGCGCGTAATACACGCGTTATATACCGGGATACAAATCATTAATCCTCCATAAATATGCGCGTACTTTTACCATAACATTATGATATGATTGATAGGAATATACGTTACTTTGCGGAACTCTATCCACCACCACCACAACAGCCCATTAACGTCCCACAGCTGGGCACAGGCCTCCACTCTCATAGGAGAGAGGGAATTAGGGCTTAGACCCACGACGCTGCTCCAATGCGGCTTTAAAGACTATTATCATGTTAGTGATAATAAACAGGACGTGTACGGGGGTGAAACACCGCCAACTTCCTAACTCCGGGCTAGTACTGAGAATTTCTAGTCGGAAAAACCCAATAATCAATTGTGGCCCGACACGGGTCTCGAACCCGGGACCTCGTTGGCCGCAGTCGAACATGCCAACCACTAGACCAACGAGGCAGTTAGAGGCGGAACTCTACGGCCAAGTCTCAGGTAGGTTTGACGGCCTCCCTGACGAAGTGTCGAGCGCTGTTGTCATAACGTGCGGGTTCGATCCCCGGCAGGGTCAATTTGGTAATTTATAATTTCTGAATTTTCCCTGGTCTGGCCTGGTGGGAGGTTTCGGCCGTGGCTAGTTACCACCCTACCGGCAAAACCGTGCCGCCAAGTGATTTAGTGTTCCGGTGCGATGCCGTGTAGAAGCCGAATAGGGGTATAGGTTTAATATAACTGCCTAACAGGTTATCCCGCTACTATCTTAGACTGCATCATCACTTACCATCAGGTGAGATCGCAGTCAAGGGCCAGCTTGTAGAGGATTAAAAAAAAACTCCAAAGTGTCTAGTTAAGCAATCGACATAAGGGAAATAGGCATTCCATTTAAACTCAAGCCAACAATACATTGTAGCCACATTGTAGTAAAAACTAAGTGTCGAACAGTTTCCGCTGGTTCGACGGTCGGCCAATTGCACTCCGCTTACCGAGTGCGCACGAAGTTTGCGCTTTGCCAATGGAGTCGTCACAATATTTTTACCATTAAAAAAAACAATAATTTTACACTTTACCCAATAAAGTTTACACTTAACAGAAGCCATTACTTTGTAACCGACTTCCCAAAAAGGAAGAGGTTCTCAATTCATGGTATATTTTTTAAATTATTACTTATTGACATATTATTATGATACTGCATTTCTGTGAATTGACAATTATAATATCTTGATACAATTTAAGCGGTTAGTAAGTATTTCATTAAGTTCTTACAGGTGTACCGATATAATTGGTTTGTTAAATATTCTTACAACAAAACATTGTAAAAACATTGTAGTAAAAACTAAGTGTCGAACAGTTTCCGCTGATTCGACAGCCGACCAATTGCACTTCGCTTACCGAGTCCTCACGAAATTTGCGTTTTGCCCATGGAGTCGTCACAATATTTTTACCATTATATTTTCATTTAATTGTCCTTGTTAATTCACTCTTGTAACATTAAATACTCGCTGCTTTAACTCATCTGTTCACTTAGGCGTCGATTATAGCTCCTAAAACAACGTATAGATATTTTCAGATTTGAAAAAGGTATTCCGAACCGGTGGTAGAGTCTTGAGTGATACAATTTGTCCTACGTGAAATAAAGAAAACATTATCATTTCATTTATTTTAAAATACCTACTGAAGTGGAACGGAAAAGATAAAATTAAAAATTGAGTCTGTCACACAATTTCTTCGGTGATATTATAGATTGTCGCATTGCAATATTTAAAATATATCGACAATATACAAGAGTTTTTACTGAAAGCTGAGAGTGCAAAACGGAGAGAAGTTTTAAAAAATTGGCTGGGTATCCGCAATTAATAAAAAAAGATATTTTTTTTGTTTAGCTTTGACTCTTTTATATATATTATATTTTATATACGCCAGTGTTGTTAGAATCTAAAAATAGTTTCTCAGCTTTCACTGAACAGACTCTATCTATGGTCGGCACAAATGGACCACAACATCCAATATGTCGATCGTTAGCGTTTTCAAAAGTCCTCCCGCCGAGTCCAGATTGGAGTTAGGACCGTTCCTGTTTAGAAAGCGGTTCGTTGCACCCGTCACCCGTGGGAACGCGCTTACCCCCAGATGCGACACGATTTACAACACAGCCTTTAGTTTTAAATTGATTCGCATTTAGGTACGGAACGTTTAGTAACGGTAAGACCGAGTAAATTGGAAATGCGATTGCTTGAAGAAGGAGGTAGATTTGTTTGAATAATATAATATTGTAACAGTTTAACTAGCCCTTGTCTGCGATCTCACCTGACGGTAAGTGATGATACAGTCTAAGATGATAGCGGGCGAACCTGTTAGGAGCATGACAGTTATATTAAACCCATACCCCTATTCGGTTTCTACACGGCATCGTACCGGAACGCTTGGCGGCACGTCTTTGCCGGTAGGGTGGTAACTAGCCACGGCCGAAGCCTCCCACCAGGCCAGACCAGGGAAAATTCAGAAATTATAAATTCATAAATTGACCCTGCCGGGGATCGAAGCCGGGACCTCCGCACGTTAAGACAACAACTTATTTTTTTTTACAAGGAAAGAAAATAATATTTTACAGCTTACCTCGCTATCATTTTAGACTGCATCATCAGTTATCACCCAGGTGAGAACGCAGTCAAGCTTATCTACTTATGGTGGAGTAAAACGAGCATCATACCTATTCTGCATTACTGCACTGATTATGATAAGTCTTAAAGAAAATGTCATATTCGTATTCTGTAGTACTTTGACGTCTTTAATCATAATCATTTATTTATTTTGCCAGAATATGGTACATGCAACATTTTTACATAGATGTTAATAAATATATAGTACTTATCCGCATATCCTGCTAGGTATGGCGTGCAAAATAAAAAAAATAATTTTAGATGGCGACATTCCCGGAACACATCGGGTAATTGAAGAGGCAATAGTACTAATCAGTTATTTATATTTTTTATAATTTTTTAACTATCTTGGGTCTGGTCTGGAAAGAGTCTAGACCGCTGCTAGTAAAAAAACGTTGCCATATCTTTTTCAAATTCATAGACCGTCTTCATAGACTGCGTCATTTCTTACCACAAGGGCAAAAGTTTGTGATCGAATACAATTTAGAAGTTAATAGATTTTTAATTGTCTTTTTCAAAATGGTGAAATTATGTCAATTCCGATGTAATAAAGTTAATTAGCCGATGCACGCTACTTCGTCCGCGTGGTTTAACTTTTTTAATTTATATTATAATAATATAGCCTATGTTCTTCCCCGAGACACAACCTATGTCTGTACCAAATTTAATCAAAATCCGTTGAAAAGATGGGCCGTGTAAGCGTAACAAACAAACTCACATTCACATTTATAATATTGATATGACATCACGATATAAATCTAACAACTACCTTAGCCAAACCTAAACTAAAACTAGGATAATTAATATAATTAATCGGACTTGCACAATAAAGACGTCAGACAAACTTTAGTCTTCGCACACGACTGACCCTTTTATAAGTATAAACACAATTCGTTAAGAAAAACTACTAACTAATGTCCAAGCGCTTAACGAGGGTAGACATTGTTTGAACTTTTGCCTCGTTTCCGTTGAGCGATAGATAAGAGGAAACTAATTGTTAGTCCTTTCACCGTCTACGCTAATTGTAATACGGCGTACCTTTAGTCACGCCGGAAAATCAAAAACTACCCAGGGGATTTTTCAGCAACCAAACCCCACGCGCACGAAGCGATGAGCGTTATCTAGTGTCACTATAATTAATTATAAAAATTGGATATTTTTTTTATCGTGAGATAGGCTTGCGCTTATACGATAATCATGCTTAATGTAAAGCAATGATGAGGTCTAGATTGGAACGCGCTTGCCTAGAAGATGCCTATTCACTCTTGCGTTGAAGGTACCTAAGTTATACGTGGCAGATGTTTCCTGCCACACGAGCGCTGGGAGGGTGTTAATTAAAAAAATAATTTTAAACTCATACTCAACTCCACCTTACCTTAACTATAACTAAAATATAACTTAATCTACCTACATTTTTTCCCTCGCAACTTGTAACAACGTTGTTACGTGCGGTTTTCCTAGCCTAATTACCTGAGTTTCTTTTACTTTTGTGTTTTCATTTATGTTCCTGCATTCACGATGAAAGTGAATATATCTATTTACCGAGAAATAGAGCTGGCGGACGGACGTGGGAGCCCACCGCATTATTATACCAAGAAAACTCCTACCATTATTTCATTAATGGAAAGGGGTCACGACCCTCAGTAATGAGGAATCGACGCAGAGAGAGAGAGAGAAAGCCCAACCTACCGGTCTTCCTAATTACTAGTTTTTTGACGGCTCTTCTCAGTAGAATTCTGAAACGGTAATAGCGCCTTGCGAATTATCATAAGTTGTACTATGTGAAATAAATATAGATCATTTCATTTCATTCACTAAAAAAATCTGAATAAGCGAAGATGAAATCATTTGTTAAGATTTTACGTACTTTTCTTGGGATACCTCGTTATATAGATCAATCTATTTCTCTTTTGGATACCATAAAACTGTACATTGGTATTTTTCATAACAATTAATTTTAATCCATACATGTTTAAAATGCAAAAGTGTGTCTGTCTTTTTGACTATCTACTACGCTTCCATCTTAAGGGTTATTTTCAAAAATCTAAATCTACGCGGACGAAGTCGCAGGCATCTGCATCATCTAATTTTCAACAAGTTTACATCCTGATTGCGGATGTACGAGAGGCACATTTATATCTCGGTGATTAATAATAGAAAAACTTAAGAAAACTTGTTTGGCACCAACCCAGCTATTTAATATCTAGGACGTAACAGATTATTTTCGAAAACAACGTTGCTTCAGTCGACAATTTTCTTTTTAAAAAATTGGGTCACGAGACTCTATTGAAGTTGGGAATAAAGAAATTAATTTCAAAGGGATTTATAAAAATAGTTGTTTCCAACTATTTTCAATCAGTGGTACTTGTCAAATAAATTATACTTGCTGATTTTTTGAATAATATAATTTTCTGGAGTTAAAAAGTAGCCTATTTTTAGCTATGTATAATAATTCTCCGGGATGCAAGCTAGTTCTGTACCAAGCTTTGTCAAAATCGGTGAAACTAGTGAATGTGGAAAAATTGGGGCTGTGAATGCCAAAAAGGGTCACTAGGGCGAAAAAGACAGATTTTCCATATAAAAGATTAGTACGGATTTTAAATATTTAGGCCAACTTGCACTAGGCCGTTAATTAACGTGTTTGCGTTAAATTTATATTCTATATCTGTCCTTTTCTTGTCAACCTCGTAATACCACTTATCAAAAAGTGACAGCATGACAATACATTCTGTCAAAAAAGTACCAGGAATTCATCATTTTTTTCTAATTCCAAATTCAATTCAAAAATTATGTTTTGTCGCTAAGTTGACACAACTGTCGTCTATATTGCCGCGAAGTTGAGCGTCAATTGTTATTTACTTTGTTTACAGTGCGCCATTTTGTCAGTTCATCTCAATAGTGTTTTGCGATTTTTACAATGAATGAAAATATCGAACAAAGAGTTTGTCTCAAATTTTGCATCGCAAATGGAATTTCGTGTCCAGAGTCGCTGAAAATGTCGCAGAAAGCTTACGGGGAATCGACTTTATCAAAAACACGTGCATACGAGTGGTACCATACATTCAAAAGTGGTCGCGATGTGGTGGAAGATTTGCCTCGCTCTGGTCGGCCATCAACGTCTTCAACTAAAAGGCACAAGGTCATCATTGTGAATGAATTTTTGACCAAAAACTCAACAAATACCATCAAACAACCACCGTATTCACCGGATATGGCTCCGGCCGACTTTTTTCTCTTTCCAAAACTCAAATTACATCTTCGTGGCACCCGTTTTCGATCGATAGAAGACATGTAAAAGATAATTCGCGGCAAGAACTGAAGTCGATTCCGAAAAATGCCTTTAAAAAATGGATGAAAATTGGATTATTCGTTGGCGTAAGTGTATTATTTCCGAAGGGGTCTACTTTGAAGGAGATACAATAAATTTGGAATAATAATTAACATTTTGTATATTATAGACCTTTTCCCGGTACTTTCTTGACAGAGTAGTATTTAACTAAATCAATTTAGGCAGCGTTGTGCAAGTCAGCCTAAATAAATAGCCTTAAATCTCTATGAGCCTTAATGATGATCATTAAAAAAAGGAATCACGCAAATCAAACGAGACATCTATAATCAAATTTGCGTCGATACCCAAGTTACCCAAAAAACGTAAACGGGCACGCCTAGCTAAAACTTTTATCCAATAAGCGACATTCGATCGCTCCAAAAAACCTAATTACGACGATAGGCACCGACCGAGGCTAAGATAAATAAAGATAATCCCGGGAAAGTATTCCGGCCAGTTAATTTCCCCGGGCCGAAGTTTCGCGGCCCCAGCAAATTGGAGCCAAACTTCTCTTCATTTCCTTTTCGATCCGGGGAATTTCAAACCTCAGCGGTTAAGGGACGAATCACACGTGGCTGGAAGTACGTTTAACTACTACTAATATAAAACATGCTTAAATAAATTATATTTTGATAAACAACAACTACTTAAGTGCCCTTTTCAGAAAACTGGAAACTTTTTGCGGATTTAGTCATTTTGGTCAGAAAAATAATGATGTCATATTTTTCTATAATCATTATGTTCTAAAAATATACCTAAGTGAAATTGTTATGTATGTCACTGTATAAAAAAATACTTTGTTTTCTGTTAGATATATTAACTTGGACTATTGTCCATATTTATGTAAATATATCAACATCAATTGAATGCAATACTGATACACGTTACGTTACAAGACTGGTCGATGGGGACGTCCGAACCAATTGTCCAAGGATAAAAGCGGCTCTAGGTCGTGTTCTGTGGAGATGCTTACAATCTATGGCTTACCAGTAGGCTGCAACAACGACAGTAAAAAATATAATATGCAAGAACTGAAGAAACCATACGCTATCAATTTATATAGACGTTTTTCTATACATCCGTCGCGATGCGTACAAGTGTGATTGCTCCCAAGGGACGTTTAGCCGTCATCACATAGTTTTTCACAGAGTTGAGCTTGTTCCGTCTTTACCGAGTGATTATACAACGTCGAATGGCCGCCAAGGATTCCTTTGGACCTTAAACTTGTAGAATTTTAATTAACAGCAACTTTTAACTGTTCGCGAACTCGTCGTATCGTATTAAAAAGGTGCCGAAACTGTTTAATTTGAGCACTTCTTGTAGAGTGCACAGTTATTTAGTAATTTAACTTGAAACTTAGGTAGAGGAATTCCAAAGTAACTATATAATTGGGTTCTCTTGAAGCACTATCTTAAATAGATTGCTAGATAATGTTCGCGACTTTGCCTGTGTGGATTAATGTTTTTGAAAAATTCCGTGGGAACCTTTTGTCCATCCCCGGGATGCAACCCATCTTTGTATGAACCAAGTTTAACAAAAGGAAAGGGTGACTGACTGACTGATCTGTCGACGCAACGCACATCTCAAACCACTGGACGGATCGGGCTGAAATTTGGCATACAGATAGTGATGTAGGTATGTGGTCTGGATGTGTCTGGTGGAAGGCTTCGGCCGTGGCTCGTTACCACTCTACTGGCAAAAACGTGCCGCTAATCGATTTAGCGTTCCGGTACGATGCCGTGTAGAAACCGATTAGGGGTATGGGTTTAATATTTATAACTGGCATGCCTCGAACTGGTCACCCCGTTACCATTTTAGACTGCATCATCACTTACCACCAGGTGGGATCGCAGTCAAGGGCTACATTGTAGTGGATAAAAAAAAAGACATCAGCTAATTAAAGGTTTTCGAAAATTTACCTCCTGAAGGAGTAAAATAAATAAATAAATAAATAAAAAATAAAATAGCCTTTCATTATCTACTGATTTTACAAACTTCGCTTATGTTTTATATTAGTAACTAGATAGGTACATGCTTTAATACATACCTATTCAATAGGATATTCAAAGGGAGTAAAATCGAACTTAACGTGAGCGAAGCTGCGGACAAAAGCTTGTATAGACATAAATTTTATAAAATCCAAAATCTACGCGGTTATCTAGTACCGTATAATATTATAGTTAAGAACCTATTATATAAATTCAAATTTAAAACGCCAGTGTAGTACTTAGAAAAGAAAGAAAAGAAAGAAAAAACATTTATTTTCAAACTGTGCCACACATAACAAGCATAGAAATACCTACCGCATCACGTACGGCACAACCCGAAAAATGGAATACTTAAAGAGTATGTAACTAATTAAAAGTACCGTATAATTATTAACTTTACGACATAATTACACAATACAAAATGAGTATAAAACTTAGTTTACACACACGTTAATTAATACGCTACAAGGAACCCTTTCAACTTACTGACACGTGTTCTGTTTAATTATGTAAAGCAAGAGAAACTATCTACATAGAGCGTGTCGGCCTTGCATTTGAAATGTTCCGTATATTTTAATTATTACAATCATAATACCTAAGGTTCTGTCATAGCGTAAAATCGGCAAAACGGAGTTTTTTAATCTATCAAACGGTGACATAATGTATGCTTATAAAAGTAATTTGCTGTTTTCAAGACCTTTAAGCATACCTCTTAGTTTACCTTTTAAAGTGATTTTTCTCCTTATTGAAACTAATAATTTGCTCTAGAAATATAAGATAAAATTCATATTTCTAAATCAAACACATTTGTCGGATTAATTTGTAATGAACAATAAATATTTATTTTTTTACAAATTATTTCTTCTATTTATTGCGACATGCGCTTGCTCGATTTCCCCCCGCGCGCCTATAATATTCTGATCTAGTGAACTCACAGCGCCTTAAATAGATCTTCTTACTTGGAATGATATTTCGTTTTTCAGACCACCATTTTTATAAAGGGGAATAAAAAAAATCTTTAAACCACGCGTACAAAGTCGCGGGCATCAGCTTGTTTTACGATATATTGCGTTTTTATTACACCACTTACTTAGTAGCTTAGTACTTAGTAGTCGTGGGCATCCCGCATCAGCTAGTTTTACGATATATTGCTTTTTTACTACACCACCTCACGTTTAATACAGCTTTTTTGTGTTCACTTTCCGCACGGAACCCTAAGAAAAAAACAATGGCTAACCCGCGTCGCGTGCGCACAGCCAACCGCGCTTCCTGTTAAAACAACAGGTCAAGGAGGAGTGGGGGGGAACGAGGGGGAGAGATGAGCCGTAAATCATGTCTTATACAGAAAAAAAGATATAAACATGTGATAATTTAATTTGGGCCACAAAAGGTTTTATTGTTTTGTTTGTTTGTTTCCATCATGTGAACATTGGGTTAGTGTTCCAATTTTTCGTATCGTTTATTCTGATATAGATATATCTATGGTATGTTGTATGTATAGGTAGGTACCTATGGTATACCTATTCTGATATTTCTGATATTAGGTACTAGCTGACGCCCGCGACTTCGTCCGCGTGGATTGAGGTTTTTTGGTTCCCGCGGGAACTCCTTAGTATTCCGAGATAAAAAGTAGCCTATGTGTTATTCCAGACTATAATCTATCTATGTGCCAAATTTCATCCAGATCCCTTCAGTAGGTTTCGGCCGCCAGACTTAATCCAGTTTTAGGGCCTAGATAAGTTTATAGTTATACACTTTATAATGTCCGTACAGACCAAAGCACGGCAAGATATTATAGGTTATAGTGTTGGTGTGTTTAGGACAGCAATCCAACACAATTGGAGAGAGATCAGTTGTAAACAGCTTAACGGTTCTAACTTCGGCCTAGAGCTGAAAATTTCTAGACAAAAAAATCCAATTAATCGCATTTCAAACCTGACTCGGAAATCAAACTCAGGACCTCGTTAACCGCATTCTAACATGCTAATCACCAGACCAACCAGGTAATTAAATTAACAAGTAATTTGTAGCTAAAGGCTAGCCTATTATAACAATCTCCCTAGGTAATCAAATTCCCGAAATGGATGTTTACACAACCCAACAAAGTTTTAACCGAACCCGACAAAAGACCAAACTTACCTTAAATCCACGCTATTATTCGTCGAAGTGGCATCGATCGAGACACAGAACGGCATTATCAATTTAAAACAAATCCTCAAAGTTGGATACCTCAATTATATTAATGGACAACTTTGTATTAATCAAACCGTTCAGCTAAAGCGGTGGGGTGTATTTGCCCCTTAAGGGGGTATAACTTCAACCCAAAATGAAACTTGAAGTAAGGATCCCAATGTTTGTCTCAGTGGCGTGCACAGGGCTTGAAGCTAGGGTAGGCATTAGTTAGGCAGAATACCCATTTACCGACTGTTATAATGAAAATATGGACATTGACCTATTTCCATTAGGGTAAGCAGTGCTTTTATGCCTCTATGAATTGCACGCCACTGGCTTGTCTGTTCTTCGAACTGGTGTCCTGCCATTTGCCACTTTCGCTTCGCAACCCGATATGACTTGTGAAAAAAAAGGGGGAGGAAAAAATCCCTCTGGACTTCTGCCTGTCGGCAGGACATGTCCGTCTTGCACGGACTAAAACAACCTCCCCCACGTCTTCCTGGTCAGCGTGTAACTACTTAGCATTAGTTTCTGCCTACAAGCGGATCTGACCCGGTGCAGCGTCGCTATTAGATATGAAAAATAAAAAAAAATAAAAAGTGATTAGTTCCAATATAGACCAGGCAAGTTACACTATTACTAGGAAAAAATTGTTAACAGGATGGGAACAGTTGGAAATGGTAAAGTGGCGTATAATACACATAAAAAAAATAAATGCGTGAGCAGGGGTGTTTCCAGATATACATGGGGGATGAAAAGAGGTGGAATTTTGGATTATTGCGATTTCCGGCGAAAGTTGAAGTCGGAGAGGAAAGTGTACAAAAAAAAACTGGTAGATCATAAAAAGATCTACAACTTTTGTGTGAATGATTTTTTCACATAACCTCAAAATCTCCGAGTAAAATGCGAAAAACCACTTTTATCGTTTTTTATTTTTCATTTACACAAAAATAATTTTATTTTGACGAAACTTGGTGAAAGTATACCTTTTTGTGTCTGAAATATCCACAAATTTTTTCAGATAAAAATATTAAGAGACTTCCGAGAAAATCACGATTTTCGGCCCAAAAAAATATTTTTCAAATTAAAATTCTCCTTAGGAAAATTGTCGTAGAGACTTCTTTCAGGTCGCAATTTATTCGTTTTGAGTTATACTTTCTTGTGAAATAATAAAAAAATACAGTGCCCATTTAGAAACATGCTCAAAAATAGGAAAAATCAAAAAATGAATTTTGCAACCATCCTTTTTTTACTAAATGTTAATAATTTGTTTAAATTTTCAAATAATTCTTAAAAACTAATTGCACTATTCAATTGTACGGAAAAAAATACAAGGGATCCTTAGTTTTATTATTTGATAAACAACTTAATTTTATATTTACATTAACAATTAGTAAATGAATGTAGTTAACATTAATCGAGGATTTTTGAATACATTTGTAAATTGATCATCTCTTTCTTCAATATCGCTTCTATTTGTAATTTCATTGTCTTCTTCTTCTTCAATATCGCTCGGATAACCTGAGGATTCTTCTGATAATTGATTTTCAGTGATTAAGCAAAGGCCTTAGGATTAGAAAGTGAATATTTAAAATAATTAAAAAATTAAAATATAAACCTTAAAACTAAGGCATTAAAGTATAATTATTACAAATGTAGAATATTTATATTTAAGACCTTTTGTCTTCGTAACAACACGAGCATGTCGGTGACGCATCGGTGACGCGGTCGGTGACGCGAATCCACAAGTTTACCCCCTACCAAAAAGTGCTCAATGCGGCTAAAGCAGTTTTCACTTCAAAAATCGTCTAATGGACGCCAAAGGTTACCAACTTGCAAACGTGGAAACTAGTAAATACAAGCGTGGATTATCTAGAATTAGCGGTCCGCTCAAACGGCGCAAATGATCCATAACGAGGGAATAGTTTAGATTGTCCGGCTTCCGTATCGCGTGCCCCAACGGCTTCTGATTTTATAAAACGCTTTTTTCATATCCGTGGATATCAATTAGTAGGGAGTGAACTTACGTTTAATGAGATATAATTGGCTCATTTACCCGATTTCACCCGATTTTGGGGACCATAACATACGATTATAACAACACCGTATATTGTACATCACCCGATTGTTTTTGGGGACCATAACATACGAGTATAACAACACCATATATTGGAACTGATTCTGTAGTGCACAATCTCTAAACTAAACTAAAATTACAGCTTTAACACTACTTTAACACTGCTTTAACATTACTTGTGCACTACAGAATCGGCCCCATTGTACACTCGTATGTTATGTTCCCCAAAAACAATCACCCGATTGTTTTTGGGGAACATAACATACGAGTAGGTATAACAACACCAATTATTGTAAACAATCTAAAGCAAATAAACGAATTGGAATTGAAATTGACACCCCACTAGGTGGACGGGAAAAGAGGCCAATAATTCTGTTGTACGACCATCTTTAAAGTGACCTAAAATAACAGATCTAAATAGATCTGTCATTTTTGCAATATAAATATATTGCTATCCCTTTCATAACACTCCCAGAAAGGGGCAGTACTAGATTTTAGAGTCTTTTTTTTTTGGATTTTAGAGTATTTTAGACTCTAGTTTAGAGATTGTGTTATAAACAGAATTGAGTTGGCATCTTAAATTAACCTTACCAGAAATCGTAATCTTTTGCGAGCTGTAAATATATTATATACTTTACTTTACACAATAAGACTAGGTCATTTCGCATTGTAGCCGCCGGCCATCTTGGAATTATCCCCAGTGGGTTAATTCGAGGGTAGTTTATGATTTTAATGAGATGCACACAGGAGCGCGCTCCGATAAAACTGACCGCGGCGGACATTACGCCTCTGCGGCGTGTGACTTTATATACCTTCTTGTAACGACAGCAAAATATACTTTTTTATATATTTATATATATTTTTTTTATATTTCCATCCGCTTATAATATTGGTATCTTCAAATCAAGAGTGAATAGGCATCTTCTAGGCAAGCGCGCTCTACCTTAGGCTGCATCACCACTTCCAGCAAGTCTGATTGCAGCCAAGCGCTAGTCTATAAATTTAACAAAAAATGTCTACTTTAGGATGATAATTGTTACAGATGAAACTATTCGATTATCGATTATTATTATTCTCATAGAACTTGGAATTTATAGTTGCATGGTTATGAATTATGATGTATGGTCAGATTATAAAATTGATTGAACACCGACAAATTGGGAAAATAAACCCTACACGTAAGGCGGGGATGATTTTTTTCTAAAATATGTGCAAAATTGTGTAATGTTTTGCCCTGTCCTGTCCGTAGTGTGTTTTCGCGCTTTATAACAAATTATTTTATTATATTTATTTAAAACCAAAACCATCGATTTACTAACTAAGGATACAACATTACTACAAATTAATACTCAAAAAGCGTCCACAATCACTTAAACAAACACAGCTATAGATAATATAGTATGAGACACCAAACGGTTCACAAAAACCAACCATATAACTTTATATTTAGGGTTCAATTTTGTAATAACAATTCGACACATACGACATTTTGTCGCCTAGTGTACTCATGCGCGACTGAGGCGAAAATTGTTCACAATGTCTATTTGTGCACAATTTGACCGTGCTGTTTTTTGCGTTTCGATGGTGCGTCTAAGGTAGGTATTGGTAAGTCAATGACCAAAATAGATTACAATAAATTTTGCTCTAACCCTAAGTCTTATCTTTAATAACATTTTGAACTTACCATAATCCTAGAGGGTCGCACTACATGATTAAGGTTCTTAGGGAAATAATAATAGGCGCGCAAAGTAATATTTCAGCAATAATACCTAAGTGGAGTGCACAATATATCTTACAGTATTCCCAAATTAATAATGCACATGCAGATCTTCGCTAATTGTCGTATTCCCGGAAACACCCGAATTATTGAATCGTTAGAGCCCTAAAGCATTTTGCACCTTGTTCGAAAGAAATAGGAGTCAATATCATGTGTAAACAATCGAAAACTGTCAACTGTCGCCGGTCAGTCAATGGTAAATCAGTGGTGACTGCACGTGTTCTCTCCGTGTGGAATTATATGGAGCTGCTATTACACACCCTTCAATCAATTCAAATCAATTCTACAAAGATTGTAGCATATTCGCAATCGTGTGGTTTTCTTCGCTATTTACTTACATGGAATTATCGAATCAAATTTTGTTACTGATAAGTCAATATTTATCTCTTTTAGCACAAAACACATAATTCTACTAAAATTTTAGTATTTGTTGTTCAAGTACAGGATATAATTCAAGTAATTGATAAGTTTCAGGCTGAGCCTTTCAGAAAATTGAGAGTTCTGAGGTCAACTTTGAACGTTAGAAAATCTCCACTTTGAAAGCCCTCTATTTCGTCAATTTTAGGGGAAAAATTACAAAAAAAATATTTTTGGACTCTTTTCCTAATTATCTTTAAAATGATATGTCGCAACCCTATGTAACGCTATAATAGTTATTTGTGTTATATGGGGCCAAAGAAAATTTTTGCTCCCCGAGGGCGCTATTTTGAATTCAGAGCGAAGTGAAGGATTCTATAGTAGAATCCCGAGCGTAGCGAGGGGTTCTAAAGTAGAATCCTGAACGTAGCGAGGAATTCAATATTCGCCGCCCGAGAACAAAAAATTTGGCCCTGAGTGACACACACTATTTTTCATCATTACGTATGAGAAAAAGCTAGGAGTATCAACCTACTACTATGTATGGACATTACCTATACGTTTAAGCACCAATCAGAAGATACTCCTATCAACCTTCTATGTAATTGTATAGACATTAATTAGACGTATATTTAAAGTTTAAATAAAATGTAAAGACGTATATCCGATCAACAAATTGATCACGTGACTTCGGACCAATCAGAAGAGAGAAATGAAAAGTCCTATGGGCCTACAAGTTACACTTTGCTCCCGCTATCCTCTGAAGCCAATATGCGTTTTTCGAATAGGTATGATGAAAAAAATATTTTACTTCGCATTCGCTTCTATGAGAGCCCCCCTGAAATAAAATTTTTTATAACTTTTTAAGCCATATTCGGTTTACATAATATATTTAAATTTGAAGTAATTACGTTCAGTAATTCAGAAGTTATAAGGCTCTGACAGACGGACGGACGGACGGACGGACAAGTGCCAATTCACTCAAGTAGACTCAGAGATCTTCGCTTCGCTCGGTCAATTATGTATGTAGAAAATGCACTTAACCACTCTATATACATATCGTCTTCCGATGCTCGGGGAATACGACCGTTGCCGAACAGTGACGAAGATTTCTATGCGCATTATTAATTTGGGAGTACTGTACCTACTTAATTATTTTACCCAATTTTTTAATGAATAGTGGCAATCTAGTATCAAAAATATCTATATCATCTAATTTATCAATGTCAAAGTCAAAGTATATAAATATTCAATTTAGGTACACTGTACACCGTCCAGTTACTTATAAAATATGAGGGTGGTGAATTTCATTATACAACCTTGAAGTTACACATTATTTTTCTAATGTTAACATTCTTTTGCTGACGGTACCTTCATGTAGCAAACCGCTTCCAACGTCCGTATTTGCCGGAACGACCGCGGACCAAATTGAAATTACGCGAATAATTCGCGTACAGATCAAACTTTGGCGATCCGATTTAGCTTTGTAGTTTGCGACAGTTGCTATCATGTCTCTATCAATATGGAATTAAACCACATTGTTTGAACGCTGATCTCTATTTACGCGAGAATTGGCGAGTAATGAGGTAGGATTTTGATAGGTGATAATGATAGGTTATTACGTGTTTTCGACAACCTCCCTGGCGCAGTGTTGAGCGCTGTTGTCTTAACGTGGAAGGTCCCGGGTTCGATCCCCGGCAGGATTAATTTGGGAATTTATAATTTCTGATTTTTTTTCTAGTCTGGCCTGATGGGAGGCTTCGGTCGTGGCTAGTTACCACCCTACCGGAAAATGAGTTCCGGTACGATCCAGTGTAGAAACCGATTAGAGGTATCGGTGTAATATACCCCTGTAAGTGTAATATGGTGTAACTGCCATACCCCTAACAGGTTAGCCCGCCACCATTTTATACTGCATCATCACTTTCCATCAGGTGAGATCGCAGTCAAGGACTAACTTACAGTGAATAAATTTTTTTTTTAAAGTTAAAAAAGTTATTTTATGCGAAAATACTGTTATCTATATCATAATACTGTATTACGTCATTGAAGCTGTAAAAACAAAAGAGAATTGATACAAAGATCTCCACTCGACTTAACATCAAACAATTCAATATCAAACAAACCAGAACTACAAGGTTCAGCCAATGAAAATAAATTCCACGTGAGGAAATAAAACCAGTGTATCATGACCTCTTATCAACGCATAGTAATAAGCGTAAGTATGTACTATACAGTCGGTCGACGCCCATACAAACGACAGACCCGGCTACAATGACGGCTGTAGCACAAAGAGTTACGATGCACTCACCTATGGTTCAGAGAGGTAGAAAACTGCATACAGGGGCCATACTGCCAACGCTTATAGCAATACTTAATCAATATTACTCAAAATGACAGTTTGATGTCACGTACCTTGACGTTTAAGGATTATAATTTACTCGTAAAATTCTAAAACACGAAAGTCAACAATATGAAACAATATGGCTTTAAGCGTTAGCAGTATGACCCCAGATTTGACATTAGACAGAATTTTGTATTGATAGCTCTGCCAGTTTCCTTCGTAGAGTCCAACAAACTAAGCTGACCCAATGGCCAAAATTGGAACTAATTTTTATGACGGTTAAGTTTTTGTTTTTATTTTATTTTAACTAGTTTAATATTTTATAATAGCGACGCTGTAAACGGGTTAGATAAGTTTGACGGACTGGAAGTCGCTGTCACCCCGCAGCGTTGCTCTGTCTAGACGCCTCCGTCGAACGACTGGTAGGAAATAGCGTATCCAGACTGTGGTAGTAATATTTAAACAATGTAAGTCAGTGAAAAAAGTTCAGAGGTCTCTGAAGGCTGGCTATCTGGGGCAGCAACAATATCGCAATTTATCAAACGAGCCTTATTGTTAAACTCCCCTCGCGAGTTTGGATGCGTATCCTTTTCTCCCCAATGCACTCTGACACCTCACGCAATTTTAACCCTAATAACCAGGCCGTTAGCATTAAAATCCCATGCGTACTTAAGCCGGGGCTTTCACCCTGCTATACATTAAAAGTCTATAAACATAGGTTAAGAGCGCAGGTGATGTTTTCATTAAACTTTTTCACGGAAGGTATTAATAATTTTTACAACTTGTTGTTCTAAAATTTTCCTCTACATTCAAAATATTGTTTCTTTCCAAAAGTTTTATTTCATTTAGCACAAAATTAATCACGATTTGAATGAAAAATTTCGTGGTCGTTTATTTTTGATGCTGTTTCTTCAATATACTTACTTCTCATAAAAAACCTAAATAAGTAATGTATTTTTTTTAGAAACGTCCGGAATAAAAAGTCCTTTTCCCTTTTTCTAGCTATTGCTTAAGTTCATGTGGCTTAGTAAGTCAAAAGTTCTAGTAGAATTTTTGAATCGTTAATACCAAGTTACTTTAACTGACTTTGTTTCTGTACGAATAAATTTGAATACCTTTAAAACTTTTTTTGAAATGCAATTAAAGGCAAAAGGCCTTTCAATTGCATTCAAAAAAAAGTTACTGGGGCAAAAAGGTTAGTGGGGTAAATACAGAAAGTTGTCTGTGAACAAAATATTATTCTTTTAAATAACGCTCCTAACGCGTTATCCACGCTTATTGCTTAACATTTCCATAAAAAACGTAATAAGATCCGAAAATAGGAATATTTAATTAAAAGTCCTTTATTAAATAAAAACCGAATTCAAATCGCTTATTACCGCAAACGTAATAAGGCTCTTAACAGATCAGATGTTTTTTATGCGCATGCAACTGTTTTTTAACCGATATTTAAGCAGCAATGGACGAGTAGGATATACTAGTAGATCAGCAATAATCAGCAAACCGAGTTTCTTGCTGGTTCTTCTCAATAGGAAGGGTATTCAATACTTCGCGGGTAGATTTTCTTGACGATGGGAAGGCACTCAAGTAAAATTTTAATTAAATTAAAAAATCCATTCTTACTATTTTATTAAATTCCCCAATGTTAGATAGCTATCTCAAGCCTCTCGACTCAAGCGGCACAAGACCGTCAAGAAACCTTGTAAGAGATTTTATCTACACTAATGTTATAATATTCTACTTATGTTTCCAATACTTGACTTATAATTACTACTGTTATAGCGCCGATAACAAAACACTCAATTTAAGCAATTTCACATGATGGTATAATATCCACATCGATATCGTAAAATCTCATTATAACATCAATAAAACGCGACCAATTAACCTGGCGAGCCTTATGTCAAAATCCTCATACAAGTTGTATAAAATTTTGATATTAGGCTGGCTTTTGAAAACAGTTGGGTTATACGTGAAAACTTCGTCGAAACTACTAAACTTACATACACAAAACTCTTTGGTAAGATCTTGTGCCAATTAAATAAAAAACGAACAGCGCGCGCTCGCTCCTGATTGGCCCTGCGCGCGCAGCTGCGCTCTCATTGGTTAGATTTTAATGGCGGCAAGTTCACTGTGACAATTCACGTACGCGTGAATTTAATGTTTCGCAATGTGTTTTGTATTGTCAGCTTTTACTCTTGTTGTTTGATAAATTGCATTAGTGAAGATAAAGTAGTGTATGCAACTGCATATAACACGGGTATTAAAACACTCGTTACTATTATGAAACTCGCTGCGCTCGTTTCATAAACTCACACTCGTGTTTTAATACCCTTAATTATATGACAGTTGCATAAACTACTATTAATATTAAAATGCATTTTGTTTTATTCTATTAATAGAAGGGAAACTTAAGGCATTCTTCAGTCTATAGTTCTATACGCTGTTTTTTTACGAGCGTGTAAAAAAACGTCCAACGCAAACGTTCAGTCTGTATTATATAAAAAAAAATTTGGCTTGCCGAATAAAAAAAAAATAGGAAATTTTCAAACAAATTACGCCGGAACAAATAAGCTACGAGTGGAGACAATATTACAAAAGGAAAGAATGAAAGCGACGTTTCAATAATAAATTATCAAAGGAGCCCATTTGCCTCCCCCCCTCCGCGGCTAGGCGTGAGGGCTGACACCTCCCGTCTTCCCGTGGAGCCCTTTAGTGTGGTGCAAGTGAAAAGGTAAAGCGGGTAAAAGAATTGGGTATTTGACAACTATTCAATGTGATTATTAAATAGAGGATTTCCCAAAAGTTGTAATATCCACGTGTTAATGTAAGTTTTATGTTCGAAAACCATTTTAAACAATCAATTATTGCAAAGATGTGCGTCGGGATTTGATGCTGTCACTGTTCAGTATTTCATACAACATTTCATACTAAGAGCGCGTTTTACCGTAAAAAAAATAGCTGATTCGAAAAAAAAATAGCTGATTTAACTTGTTGCCAAATACTCAATTCTTAGCCCTGATTGACACGCAATGCATAGCTTACACTAGACTTAGAGGGTCTACAAGCATACAATTTTGTACAGAGGTTCCTTATATTAAATGAAACTCAATCTTTGAAAAAATGTCGGATCGTATCACAAATAATAACCAACCTGCACAGTAACCGATTAAAGTTAAGATAATCTTTTTAAAAAAGTAATTCGTAATTTCACAGATATTCAAAAGGTCTGATAGAAATGGGAATTGATTTATAAAACGATAATGATTCGGTGATAGAAAACCGAAATAAGCGCAAAAAAATAATTTACTCTGTACAGTTTAAAAATAAATGAATATTATGTATGAAGTAACAATTTTGTACTCTCGTCACATTTTTTTGAAAATGTTTCGTTTTGTAAATTTAAGGATTTTCTTAAAAGGGCGAAAACACACAAGGGACCAGTCAGGACAAAACGTCAGTTCGAAACGCTTACATTGGAGGGAAACGACGTTTTTCTCTGTCGCGCAGTTCCACATAAAATATAATATTGTGTGTTTTCACAAGACAGCGGAGACCAATCTTAAATCTATGGGTTTCCTTGAGGTGTTTGATTTTTAGGGTAGGTACCTCAAGAGGAGGAAAAAAGCAACCCTTATAGAATCACTTCATTGTCCGTCCGTCTGCCTTTATGTCTGTCAACCACCTTTTCTCGGGAATAACATAGCCGCTGTCACTCATAAATTGTGCCAAAACAAACCGGTACCGGAGTTTCCAGTTATAAATTAGCGTTCGAAATAAGACAAAAAAAATATCAAAAATCGGCGAATAGGGGAGTAAATCTGTTCCGTGCGGTCGATTGATTGACTGACGACGTCGCCATGGATTCCCCTTTTATCATTACAGCTATTTGAATATATTTCTTATTCCAGAAAATACTTGAGAATGCGGGAAACAAATCTGATGCTGATTGGATAAAAAGCTTTTCAAAATATTGAGAATTGAGCTTTTTTGATAAAAATATATTATTAGGGATTATTATATTTATTATATACCTATCCAGTATCTATATAATATTTTATTTGCGAGAGTGTGTCTGTCCGTCCACTTGTCTGTCTATCTGTCTGCTTGCCTTATCATGGCCCATCTGTCTTACTGACTAAGGCAAAATCAGGTACAGATATAGTTTGTATCCCGGGAATGAACTTACGCTTTTTATTCCGGAAAATCAAAGAGGTTCCCTAAGTTTTTAAAATCTAAATCTTTGTGGACGAAGCTGCGGGTATCACCTTGTACCTTTTAAGTGAGTGGGATTGACTAAGGGCGAAAACAAACTAGCGACAAGAACTTCTGTCGGACATTAAGTACGCATTACTCCCCTTTATAGCTATTGGTGTCTAGTAGAAGGCTTCGGCCGTTGCTAGTTACCACCGTGCCGGCATAGACGCGCAGTCAAGCGATTTGGCGTCCGGTACGATGCCGTGTGTAATCTGCTGCACAATCACTTATCAATAGGTGAGATCGCAGTCAAGGGCTGAGTTGTAGTAAAAAAAAATGGAGCTACGCGTAGTAGCGAGACAGTACTAAAAGAAGCTCACCTTGAAGAAGACATTTTGTCCAGTCCTATTGTTGCTAGTGTGTGTTAGCTCTAAGAATAAGAACTTTTTCAATTTACAAAACTCAATTAGCAATTTGGCAAACGTTGCAATCATCATAAAGCATCAAATTTTGTACACGAAATTACACACCTTCCCGAGTTTTATTTGACTTTGCGAAAACCTCTTATATTTTTTCGCATTTCCCTTATGATCTCCGTTTTCAACTTTTAAACATGTTTGCTTCACTCCGTAGCGTTTCGACGTCTACATTACAATTGGAAGCTTATCTGTATAAGCTTTAGGTTGAAAATCGCGTGTAGTGAAAATCACTTGAAGTATTGTGCAGAATGGTAAAATCGCGGGGCGTTTAAAAGAAAATCGTTCTTATTAAATATTTTCTTCTCAATAAAGGAGACGGACGCGAACGTTAAATACCCGGCATTCCACGCGATCATAAACGCGAGAAATTGGAAATAAATGAGAAATACTGAGAAATATTGAGATTTTTTTCCCACCGTTGCTAACAATTTCGCCGTGTTAGACGCGAAATCGTTTTACCAATTAAATTATCTGAGAGCTAATAACCAATTTCAGCGCTAAAACAAATCAAATCAAAGCGCACGGCATTTCACAATAATTACAATATTTTCGATCAATTACGTCTTTACAGAAATATTTTTTTTTACACTGAGTTATTACAAAGCCTGAAAGCCAAAATTTTTCACCTTTATAAATCAGACATGCAAAATTTTAAACACACATTAATTATGATATACCAAGCTGGATGATGCCTGCGATTTCCAGTAGGAACTCTTGGGTTTTCGGAACAAAGAGTATATTATACTTAATACGCGTCTCTGAATGAATTGACATTGTATTACTACTATCAAGACTCATTATTGTATTAACTTTGCATGACGTTCAATGTGTACAATTTGTGCTTACATTGAATAAAATATTTGACTTTGACTTTGACTCTAGAAAAGAGCTCTCTGTGTAGTCTTTAAGTTTACTAAATTACGTCAAAATCGCATTTTTCTCCCATTTGGTCCGTCTGTTGTACCTACTGATTTTGCAAACTTTGGTACAGAGATAGCTGGTTCCATCTCAGGGAAGTGTCCTTCCCTGAGATGGAACCAGCTATCTCTGGGTTACTATTTATCCCTACAGCATTAAAGATTTCCCACAGGAATTTCACAATTTACCCAAATCCACGCGGACGCAGTCGCGGGCATCTACCAGTGTTTTCAAAAATGGAATAATATCAAACGTTTTCGTTTAAAAATTCACACAAACCGCTCACCAGCTCTCAAATCATAAACGGTTGTAAATTGAAATGTTTGAAATAAAAACGCAATCTTTTGAAACTGTGCGCAAAGCTACGTCCAGGGAGAATACCACCATAACTTAAAACAGTATTATTTTAATATTGTTGAGGCTCTTGTTGCAGATATTATAATCCTTATTTTAGGGACGTTAAGGTTTGTCAAATAAAACTGACATTTAAAAATAATATTGCTTTATACGATACTAGTAAGCCCCCAGATCGTTTGATTTAATGGTCCGTTTCAATTCCCGGTACGGTACAGTCCTTTGAAGGTGACTGCAAACACAGACCGATGTATTTTGATAGTATGGCTTTTCTGTACACGTTTTGGGGGGGGGGGGGGCTACCACCCTTTCATACCCCTTTTCATTTCCAATCAATAATCCAATATACGTATTGCAGAACTTATACATTAAAATTATATTGTAAGCATTTATTATCATGTTTTTACACGACAGTGACAAATCAAAACGGGAGTTATTATATAAATAAAAAAAAAATAAAGATGAAGACGTGGAAATCAACTATACCTACTTATTTATATAGAAGCAACGACCTCAATTTACATAGACGGGCCCTGTCAAACAAAGAATGTGGGCGTATATTTTTACTAACTCCATCTAGTATGAAAAGCGGAACAGCGCTATGGCGGGGACAAGGACAGGCTTATACAGGTGTGGAGCGCGCACCACAGGTCGGGCGCCCAATTTTTTTCTATGAAAGGGTCCATCTAGTACTTACATACATATCGATGTATATAGAAGTGTTCAAAAACAAAAGACTCTCGAGTGACAAGTACCTAATCAGAGTTAACTTCTAGTTAGAATACTAGTTCTAGTCTAAACACCTAGATTCACACCAACCCTGTTTCACTAACATTTGACCCCACGTGGCATTAGCATAAGGTTAACAGCGCATGAGTGGGCATTAGCCTTTTAACCTTTTGATAAGCTTGAACAATTTAATTAAACTAAATAGAGATTTTTAGGGTCTGAGTACAGTAAAATGTTAGGCGGTCAGCTTTTTAGGCTTCTATTTAATTTCACATGTATGTTTGTGTGTAAAGTAAAAATCTTGTGACTGAATTTTAGAGCATTTCTTTGAGCTGGAAAAAGCTTGTATTCAGAAAGCTTTTTTTTAATCTAAATGTTTAAAGGAAAAGGTGACGGATTCAGAAAGCTTTTTTTTAATCTAAATGTTTAAAGGAAAAGGTGACGGACTGACAGATCAAACTGGACACATCAGGCTGAAATATGGCATTATGACGTAGGCATTTAAGGAATGTTTTTTGCAAATTCAGCCCCTAAGTTTCAAAATTTACCTATCATAGTCGAATTATAACTTGAGTGAAGCCACGAGCAAAAGTTTAAATTTTTACTAACACAGTTTATTATTAACTAGATGATGCCCGCGACTTCGTCCGCGTGTATTAAGATTTTTGATTCCCGCGGGAACTCTTTAATTTTCCGGGATAAAAAGTATCCTATGTCCTTCCCCGGGATGCCACGTATCCCTGTACTAAAATTCATCAAAATCGGTTGAAAAGTTGGGCCGTGAAAGCGTAGCAGACAGATAGACAGACAGACAGACAAACGGACAGACAGACAGACAGACACACTATCGCATTTATAATATTAGTATGGAAGTATGGACTAGTTTGAGATGAAATTCGGAAAGCGCGGACTTTTTATCGGTTCATAGTGTGTTTTCGCCCCTATGAGTCATTCTCAGTATCAGCTTTTGCCTTTCAGTGTGGTAGACGCGTCCTTATCACAGACTCGCGAATCTGTTGACGCCCCACGCATCGTTAGGGAACTAATCCTATCAAAGGGAATATTGGCCGATAAAATCTTACGGCTTGGCTTTATGTACACGTCAACGCGACGATTTACTTCCAATAACGCTAAGGCTGTTTTGAATTTAGATAAAATTAATAATTAAGTAATTAATCAATAAATATTTGCCGAGGATGTAATTATAAATTAAACTAGCTGATGCCCGCGACTTTGTCCGCGTGCATTGAGGTTTTTTGGTTTCCGCGTGAACTCCTTAATGTGCTACTCCAGGCTATACATCTATCTCTGTGCCAAATTTCATGCAGATCCGTACAGCTGTTGGGGCGTGATTGAGTAACAAACATCCATCCATCCATCCATCCAAACTTTCGCATTTATAATATTAAATATCACTTGCTTTTACGGTAAAGGAAAACATGGTAAGTAAACCTGCTTGCCCGTCTTCCCTATAAAGAACCCTTGAACCCTTGGACCTAGAAAGTTGAAATTTTGCACAGAGGTTACAATATAGATTGGCCATTGTCCATCATATTGGCCAAGTTCGGATTGGCAGACTTCCCACACCTTTGATAAAATTAAAGAGAACTCTCAGGCTTGCAGGTTACCTTACGAATTGATGTTTTCGTTCCAAATTCAAAGTATGTTTATTCAAAATTGGTACACGGTACACTTTCTGAAAGTCAAGTATACAAAGTACGAAATGAGACTCTCGTATGAGACGTGATGGTGATAATTAACGACGGTATCTTGAAACTCCACTACGACTACGAACTACGAGGGTTCCAAACGCGCCCTGGTCTGAGAAGAGCCCACAACAAACTCAGCCGGGTTTCGCGCATTATACTTACCTAATTGCATAAAATAGTATAGTATATTACTGTACAGTATAGTGCGTGCCCGGGGATCGAGCCTAAGACCCTAAATCATCACATTCCACCAGGTGAAAACTGTAATCGAACTCAGGGGCAAATAAAAAAATTGGCAGTCTTACGGACTGCCGATAGAAGTGAAAACGAATAATTAAAAAAAAAAAAAGAAAAAAGTATATTTAAACCTTAAAACTAAGGTATTAAAGTTTAATTACGAATGTAGTATATTTATATTTAAGACCTTTGGTCTTCGTAACAACGCGAGCATGTCGGTGACGGTGTCGGTGACGCGAATCAACAAAGTTTACCCCCTACCAAAAAGTGCTCAACGCGGCTAAAGAAGTTTTCACTTCAATTAGTCTTCCAGAAAAAGATCCTAATTCCTAATTTAAATTCACATACCAAGCACTTATAATCATGTACTTAAATGGTAGTTATAATATTATGGTAACTAACATCGACCTTTCGGGTGAAGTTGAACTAACAAGTTCACAATCGCATTAAGGCTTTCAGCCCGCTCCAACTGCTCTCGAGATCTCCCCGACCCCCAATTATTGCTGCTTACAATAACATACTGCGATGTCTGGTAATTGCCTCTATATTACGTTGGTAATGATGGATTTACCCTAATACACTGTTAGAAGGCATAAGCTTATTGTTTAACTTTGAGACTACTGCACAAAAGGTATTATTGAGACGACAAGACCAGCGTTCTCTATTTTTTTTTTTTTTTTTTATCATTATTACTTGAATATTATAAACTAGATGAATGATGCCCGGGATAAAAAGTAGCCTATGTCCTTCCCCGGGATGTATACTACCTTGTACCAAATTTCAGCAAAATCGGTTGAAAAGATGGGCCGTGAATGCGTAGCAGACAGACAGACAGACATACACACTTTCGCATTTATAATATTAGTCCATAAGTCCATACTAAACTGAGTACTACTGAGTTTCTCATCTATATGCGAAAGTTTGGGTGGATGGATGGATTTTTGTAACTCAATCGACAATCACGCCAGAACGGCTGAACGGATCTGCATGAAATTTAGTACAGAAATAGATTATATAGTCTGGAATAACAAATGGGCTACTTTTTATTCAGTTCGCGGGCATCATTTAGTAAAGAATAAAGTAAGAACCTTCACTTGAGGGACGAGTGGCCTATAGTTGTAAAAACGCATAACAGTCGATTGCGAATGTTAAGCAACGTTGACCCAAGTCGGTAACTGGATGGGTGACCGAATTTGGAGGTTCAAATTTGGCCTTTTCGTTTCCTCCGTGCCTCGGAGAACACGTTAAGCCGTCGGTCCCGGTTATTATCACTAACATCTGATAATAATCGTAAAAAAAACCTAAGAGTTTATATATTCTTAGTCAAGTCGTATGCGAAAGGACATGGGAACCCAACGCATTATTATCCCAAGAAAACTCCTACCATTATTTGATTAATGGAAAGGAGTCACGACCCTCAGTAATGAGGAATACCTACGACGCAGAGAGAGATAAAGTAAGAACCGCAGTAAGAGTGTATAGTATCTATTAAGCCCCTAGTCACGCGTCGCTCATTTGCCTGGTCTCCCCGAGCTCAATATTAGGACGTAAGGAGGGCGTTTTCCTCAACTTATTATTGGCACGGGAGCCTATTATGACTCCTCGAATAATAAAATGGCCATTTAAGGGTGCCTCGCTGTCGTGCGTTAAGACCAATATTATGAAACATTCGGGGTTCAGGAGATAGGTACTTGCTGGACTGGCCAGACTGGTCTGAGAAGAGCCACCAGAAAAAATGTTCAAGTGTGGATAAGCACGTCTTGAGTATATTGGTATTCTTGGTTTTACCCATAAGTAACATCCATTGCATCCACTTTTGATCGGAGACCTATGTTTTTTTATCCACTACAAGTTAGCCCTTGACTGCGATCTCACCTGATGGTAAGTGATGATGCAGTCTAAGATGGTAGCGGGCTAACCTGCTAGGGGCATGGCAGTTATATTAAACCCATACCTACCCCTATTCGGTTTCTACACGGCATCGTACCGGAACGCTAAATTGCTTGGCGGCACGTCTTTGCCGGTAGGGTGGTAACTAGACAGGGCCGAAGCCTCCAACCAATTATAAATTTCCAAACCCTGCCGGGGATCGAACCCAGGACCTCCGCACGTAAAGGCAACAGCGCTCAACACTGCGCCACGGAGGTCGTCAAAATACCGTCGTCGTCGGCGTCGTTTATTTGCTTGAAACATGGTACAATTAAAAGATAACACATACAAAATTTGACTAAACATGTCCTATGAAACAAGAGCGTCAAGAATATTAAAATAATACTACTTCAAGCGACGCGATGGTAAGATGCCCCCTGATTAAAGTAACCATACTTTAAGTTTACCTCCTTCACTAACAGGTAAGAGTGGGTATAACAGAGTTTAGGATCTCGTTACATCGCCGGATATTAATGGTTTCCCCGAGATAAGTTCAGAAAGCATTATGAAGCCTATCTATCATGTTACCTGTGTAGGTGTGTTTATAATGAACGATACGACACGACATTAACATGAATATTTACTCGACACGACATTAATATGTCTTGTACTAAAGTGCACTGTGAAAGTTTAGATATTTGTATGTTTGTCACTCCTTCACGCCACAACTACTACTCAGACACAAATACTAATCAGATTTGGCAGAAATTTGGAATAAAGGTAGATTATACCCTGAATTAACACATACATACATACATACATATTATCACGGAAAACTGAATAGTTCCCGCGAGAATAAAAAACCTTTTAACCATGCCAACGAAGTCACGGGCATCATCTAGTCAATTATAATATTTTGTATCACTTGATGTAACTATGAAGGAAAACATTTTAAGGATACTTATATGATTGAGCGTTCCATAATTATTTCAAAGGTGTATGAAATCTGCCCGTAGTGGGCCGGCAATGGATTGAAGATGGTTACGATAAATGGATGTCGTATCGGAGCCTTGTCGCATCATGTAAATAAAGCTCTTATACCAATCAATGCTTAAAGTAGGGTGCGTCATTATAGGCCTTTGAACTTAGGCATAATAATTTGATATATAATACAAGAAGGTAAGTCATGTAATACGAAGTCCTTCGCAAAATGTTTGATAGGGTAGTGTAGTCAGTAGTACTACTAACATATTGTTGTTAATTAGCTCACAGATATCCCCTCGTGATCACTATAATCTATGACTAACGCTACAACTTACATAGGAGAGTAAAGTAAGAAAAGTATACCAATGAGTAGGTAAATAAAAACAGTGTACATTAAAAAAAACTTAATAAAATTAACATATTTAGATTTTCAAAAAAAAACATAACTTTAGGCAAACTTGTGGCCTAGAAATATCAAAACAAATTCACTTCCATCACAGACAAAAAATCTTTCAAACAAAAAAGAGGACTATATTTGAATACTTATTATAGGGTAAAATTTTTCAAAAAATTTACAACGAAATTTCTTATTTCCACAACGTAACTCAAAAACAATGCTCTTAAAAATAATCTCCTTTTTGCTCGAGAAAATAGGCATTAAAATCTTTTGTCATAAAATGTCGCGTAACCTTTGTTTCGGAAAAATTAGAGACGAAATCAATCAGTGAGCGGGTTGGTAACTCTCGTGACGTTTTATTTTTTATTTTTATAACTTTTATATTTAACTCCTAAATTACTATTATTGTGCTGGGCATACTCCCATCGCTTAAAGCAGTATTATTTTAATATTGGCGTTTTATATGACGTACCTTGACGTCCCTAAAATAAGGATTATAATTCGGAAACAAGAGCGTCAAAAATAAAATAAATATTCGCCCTGTAATTGAAAACAAACGGACAGATGGATTGGACAAAGGGTTATTTGTATTACTACGAAATCCTAAAAATCCATTTTTTAGATCTTGTAAGATGACGGATCTTAAAAGAATCTTAGAAGATCTTAGAAGAAGGAATCTTAAAAGTTAACGCCGTTTTGTCGATAAAAACTTTATAGGTATAACACTGTAGAGAGAATTTCTTTCAACCCTACCTGCCTTTATTCCCTGTTTTAATTTTCCACTTACAGAAGTACCTACCTATAAAATCTTGGAACGATTTTCATTAAAGCACTTAAAAGCGCGACGACAATTAAAACATTTTACAATACGGCGGAACAGTTTGATTGTAGCGGCTCTAAGGGCTAAAACAAAGAGAAAGCGAGACGGAAGCGCGGCGTGATGGCGACTACGTGCGCACAAATTACAATCTACTTTTTTACCTGACTTAAAAGTTAAGCTATTAGCTTCTCGCTGAAACTCGTAAGAGAAGGATAATTCACGGATTATTGAACATTTTTTATCGCAAAAAATAATGAAATCTTAGTGATTCGAGTGAATAATTTAAATTCAGGAAGTCCAAGTGTCTATCGATGCGGAACCGGGTTGAGCCAGTCAGAAAAGCTTTATGGAAGCTTTACGTTTACGGCAATAAGAGTGAAAACGCAGCAAAACGCCGTTTACCTGTCGGTAGCCATCGCGTCGCGTCGGCCGGGGCAGGCGTTGTCTTTTTCACTCTTAATAACCATATACATAAAGCTTTTTCTGACCGGCTCAAGCGCGTTATATCGGTCTGCGTCGATAGATGTGGTGAGATCCTTACGCGCCGGCTAAAGTCGTCGCTTACTTATTCCTCTGTGATAATTTTAATGGCAGCCACAACGGCGAGCGGTTCATGAGCCGGTTCTCCTGAAGCAACGATAGTACTGGTTCACATCAAAAAGGCCCGCGTTAAACGCGTTTCCGTCGCGTATCGTGTTTGTATCAAGCTTTATTCATCATCTCGTCTATTTGCTCGTCTCTTTGTTTCTTGTACATGCTGTTCTTGATTATTTTCTTGGTCCTTCCCAAGACGATTCTTGTTTTGTTCGGATCGTGATGAATAGAGAATATTTTCTTGCTTTTATTGATGCCTCCTCTTTTCTATGACGTCCTTCTGATGCAAGTTTTAAATAAACTAAACAACTGCTAAGACCAAAGACAGTACTCATTAATCTTACTAGATCTTTAGTATCGAGTCTTTTCTATTATTTAATAGATGTATAATTAGGTATAGAGAGAGGGGTTAGGTGAGTGATAGAGATATTGGGTTTTTCAAAATTCCGTAGATGCTCTTTGATGTTCCGTAGAAAAAGTATTTATACCTATACATCCCCGGGATATAAACTACCTCTGTACAAAATTGAATCGAAATCGGTTTAACAGTTGGGTCGTGATAAGGTCATATAAAAGGCTCGACACAATAACCTACATAAAAAGTCATGTAAGCAAACTCTTATGAAACATGTAATGTATGAAAATATTTTGCAGTGCTCAAAGCGCTTTAAGGTGCTCTCCGGCCTGGTCAAAAGTACAGCGCACGTCACTCGACCCGGAATTCGACTCCAGGGCCACTCGAAAGCACTCCACTCCCGGGGTTAACGAAGCGTTAAAGAGATCATACTTTGTACCAAACTCACATACATACACCTATACCTATGCTACAGCTATAGGATAGCTTATTAGGAAGATTTATTATGTCAAGGAGTCATCTATACTTACTTATAATAAAACTGTAACTTGACGATTTCTATATTTTAATTTTAATAATTGGAGTTAACTTTAATTTTGATACAGAGCTCAAAACAATAATTATTTATCATGTTTTTCTGTTTTTTAATTACTGAACGGATTTGAATGCAGCTTGGCATACTTATGACTAACTAGTTGATGCCCGCGACTGCGTCCGCGTGGAATAAGTTTTTTTTAATTACCACGGGAACTCCTCAATTTTCCGGGATAAAAAGTAGCCTATGTCACTCTCCAGATCCTCAACTATATAAATACCCATGCAAAAAATCACGTTGATCCGTTTCTCCGTTGCAGCGTGATTGAAGGACAAACCAACAAACCAATAAACCAACAAACAAACACACTTTCGCATTTATAATATTAGTATGATAAATTTGATTACTTAGATAATATTTAAACCGAAACTATAATATTTTATCAAAAATAAATAGGGTCACTTCGGGATAAGAGATGAAATATTTTGTCTATGTTAGTTCGTCTCACCGTCAAACGGAAACAAACTGGAGATATGGTTTCAGCGTACGTTGACAAGTCATAATATTTATTCAATTTAGGTAGATGCACTACACTTATTGACGTCCAGACATAAAAATATGATGGTGATAATCTGTTACGGTATCTTAAAACTAAAGCTACGAGGGTTCCAAACGCGCCCAGGTCTGAGAAGAGCCCACAACAAACTCAGCTGGGGGGTTTTTTTTTTTCATTATCACCATCTCACAAATCATCTTAACTAAGGAACTATCAGAGCCATTAGAGCAAATTATTGCCAAGCTTCCTTGTCATTTAAGTAATCCTTCACATGGTAATAGGATTTTCCAATGAGTTTACGTTTTACATTAACTTTGAACTTATTCAGAGACATCTTCAACATGTCTTCTGGGAGCTTATTGTAGAAGCGGACACTCTTTCCAACAAATGAATTGCTAGTTTTACTAAGCCTAGAAGCAGGCATTACAAGTTTATTTTTATTTCTAGTATTGACATTATGACAATCACTTTTCTTCTTGAATTTATCAATGTGTTTATGCACGTATACTAAATTTTCAAATATATATTGGTTGTGCACTGTCATAATATTGAATTTTTTGAATTTATCTCTTAGTGACTCTCTTGGTCCCATATTATATATGGCTCGAACAGCCCTCTTCTGCAGCACAAAAACAGAATTAATATCAGCAGCATTACCCCATAATAATATACCATATGACATAATGCTGTGAAAGTAACCAAAATAAACTAATCTCGCCGTTTCTATATCTGTCAACTGGCGAATCTTTTTAACCGCGTATGCAGCAGAACTAAGTCTGTTCGACAAGTCATTTATGTGATGGCCCCATTGGAGTTTAGCATCTAACGTTATTCCGAGAAAAACAGCGGTATCCACTAAGTCTAATTCCTCATGATCAAGTTGTACAGTGGTTTTTACCTGTTTGACATTAGGTAATGTAAATTTGATACACTTTGTCTTTTTTCCATTGAGGAGTAGGTTATTAGCTTCAAACCACTGTACCACTTTAGTGAGAGAATTGTTTACTTCGTCAAGAGTTGTTTCGTAACGATTTATTTTAAACAAAAGTGATGTATCATCAGCAAACAATACTATTCCATGATTATCTTTGGCAAGATAAGGAAGATCATTCATGTAAATGAGGAATAGAAAAGGCCCTAAAATTGAACCTTGTGGAACCCCCATTTTTACAATCGATCCGGAAGACCGCTTTCCATTGACGTCTACCTTTTGCATCCTATTTTTTAAGTAGGAATTCATCATATCCAGTGCTACACCCCTAATTCCATAATGGTGCAGTTTTCTGACTAATGTTTCATGATCAACACAATCAAAAGCCTTGGATAAATCGCAGAAAACGCCAAGTGCATCACGTGACTCTTCCCAGGCTTCGAATATATTTTGAATTAACTCAACACCAGCATCGATTGTTGAGCGACCCCGTGTAAATCCAAACTGTTTACTATGTAACAAGTCATTATTACAAAAATGCTGAATATGACAAAAAATGCTAAATGACATAATATTATGAATACTGAAAGAACTTATCTTCTTAGACTGTGGCACTACGGGCAAAAAGTTCGCGTCATGTACTTTTATATGGAGCGCGCGCACGAGCCTATAGGACAAAACGTAGTTCCCCTCCGACGCGAAAGTTTCGCGCAGACGCTTTATCCTGTCCGGTCCGTAGTGACAATAAACGAAAACCAAGAAATATTGTGGATAATACAACAATCAATAGCCACGTAACCTATAATAATATTATTATAATAGTCGAAAAGCCAGACGCAATTGTACAGCAATGTATATTGATTGGAATGTTTATTCAGTGCGCCAGGGCTGCCAAGCCGGCAATAAAAACATTTCATGGGTAGCATTAAAACAGTGGCGAAAGTAACCGCCCCCCGAATAATCAATACCGCCCCGCGCAGGTACGCCGCGCGGCGCCGCCCGCCCCTCGGACAGGGCAAAGACTAGGGGAATAGAGGCGACACCCTATGTAAGCGATTTTTTTTTATCCACTTCAAGTTCGCCCTTGACTGCGATCTCGCCTGTTGGTAATGATGCGGTCTAGGTAGAGGGCTTACCTGTTAGGGGCATGGTAGTTATGTTAAACCCATACCCCTAATCGGTTTCAGCACATCGTATCGGAACGCTATATCGCTTAGCGGTACGTCTTTGCCGTTATGAAGGTAGTTACTCGAAGCCTCTCACCAGGCCAGCCAAGGAAAAAAAATTATAAATTCCCAAATTGACCCTGTCGGGGATCGAAACCAATACAACGCTCAAGACTGCGGCAGGGAGATAGTCATATTGGTCGTGTTATTGCTTTGATTCCTTTGATCGTTTTGGGAGAATGACTTACATCATTAAGGGCCCAAAACGATGCATAGAGCTTGAGAAGAATCATAGATTTGGCAAAGAAGTATTGTTGGCCGCAACGGGAGGAAAAAAATTCAAAGAAGGTACCCCGTTATAAAAATAAACTATATTTATTAAAATATTATTAAAGTTTTTAACCCAGAAAATCAATGCTTTCGGGATTTTTTTAAACCACAATCCACGTGGGCAAAGGCCCGGGCATCCTCTTGTTTTCCCAAGTCACAAATAATTAAAATAATTCTAGTTACCCATCTGTTTCTTATGAGTTTATTCTTTGGTCACAGCATCCCACCAGTCAGCGAGTTGTCTAAACCGATTGATGCAACCGAGGTCTGTCCGTGAAACATAATTCTGTGAAACTATTGATAGTTACAGGTTTTAAGGTTTCCAGTTAAATAACCACATTGCACGAATTGGTATTTGACAAATCAGCAACTATTTTCAAACGTCAATACGCGCTCGGTATGGGATTTTATCATCAAATAGTTTAAAATAATTAAAACGAGTTATCTTAAAGGTATATTGTTACAACCATAAAATTAACAGGAGACGTGAATTTTACGTCTTTTTATTAATTGCTATAATAGTTTATTTTTGACATAGACGTCCTTTCAAGTACTTGTTCGTAAGAAGTATAAATTTTAATGTAAAATTAAAAAAAAAACGCGCTTACATGCGTTTTTTCTAAAATGGTTTCTTAATCGATAATACGTCAACGCCGTCTATTTTTAGACTCAACGCACACTGGTGCCTGCTTTAGGGCGTGAGAGCTACTATTACCTATTCTGTGGTGAGAGTCTGCAATCGCCGATTTTTGGCGACAGGCGAGACTGTATTAAAATTTTTGTAGGCCCATTTTCCGTGTGCTGTTGATGTTAAAGTGCTGAAATATACTATCAGATCTATTTTCGCCGATTTTCATGAGGTCATCTAGCTTTAGCATAGACAAAAATCTGCGATCGTCATCTTTATAGAGCTTAGTAACACATTGGCACATCGAAGTCGTCCAATAAACTCGGCGATCGTGTACAGGCCATGCAGTATAGGTACATTTGTATTATTACTGCATGTGGCCTCATTCGTCCGTTTGCTAACTTTAGAGGGTTGTGACACAAAGTGAATCTTGGCTCAATTCACCGTAACATCGATAGCACGTCATTCGGTCGCCACTTGCCGAATCCACTAAGTCAATGCGTATCTTTAGTTTTTTAAGTTCTAGTATACCATAAAATTATTATGTAAGGCGTTCAAAGCAAATGGGGGCGAAAAATTTCCATAAAAATTAAATTTAACAAAGCACTGAACTGTTATTAGTTATTATCATGTTTGCCTGGTGGGAGGCTTCGGCCGTGGCTAGTTACCACCCTACCGGCAAAGACGTGCCGCCAAGCGATTAAGCGTTCCGGTACGATGCCGTGTAGAAACCGAATAGGGGTATGGGTTTAATATAACTACCATGCCCCTAACAGGTTAGCCCGCTACCATCTTAGACTGCATCATCACTTACTATCAGGTGAGATCGCAGTCAAGGGCTAACTTGTAGTGTATAAAAAAAAAAAAACTTCCTGATGCTCGCGACTACGTCCGCGTGGATTGAGGTTTTTGGTTCCCGCGGGAACTCCTTAGTTTTTCAGGATAAAAAGTAGCCTATGTGTTATTCCAGACTATAATCTATCTCTGTGCCAAATTTCATCCAGATCCGTTCAGCCGTTCGGGCGTGATTGAGTAACAAATATCCATACATCCATACATCCATACATCCATCCAAACTTTCGCATTTATAATATTTATTTGATTATTTGATACGTGATAAGTGTACCTACGGTGTACCTAATTTAAATAAATAAATATTGATTGATTGATTGATAGATTGATTAAATTATTAGTTACGACGTACCTATTTTATTTTATTTTAAAATTTAGGGGATTTCAAAGTTTCCTAAATCTACTTTATATTATGACCTATAAAAATGGTTTTACAACTTTACATCAAAATCAGAAACTTATTATCATTTTGTAATAATCCCAGTCATAGTAAGTAAACAGGTAATAGTAATATTCATAATATTTATTTTTATCTACAGGAGGCAAGGTTCCGGGGCGAACCCCTAGAAATATTTTCAATAAATTTTATCGAAATTCTATTTCGCTCCCATTACGCAGCCAGCTTTGATGGTTAAACCATTTCAATGTTTACATTCCAATTAGGAATTGGACGAGCTATCCAATTAAAATGCATGAAAACGATGCGCAGTTGATTTTGAAATCTGTACCTACGCAAGTGGGTTGGGCGGTACTTAAAGAGAACTTTTCGCTTTTAGAGGTTTTAGATTTTATATTTTTCGGAAATATATTTATTTTCTATAACTTTGAATTTGAATTTGACTAATAGGGATGATGACAACTCAGTCAAATCAGCAACTCTTTATCAAACTTAAAAACGCACTTCTATTATGGAAGTTGTATGAAGTTCACAGTTGTGACGTCATAAAATTTCAACGCACTTTTTCTCTCTATTCTATAATTTAAAATGGTTATCAAATTTAAAACTAACCGAGGATGTGAATTTTAGGTCTATAGTGGTTAGCATGTTCAACTGCGGCCGACGAGGTCCCGGGTTCGAGTCCCGGGTCGGGCCATAATTAAGTATTGGGTTTTTCTGTCTAGAAATTCTCAGTACTAGCCCGGAGTTAGGAAGTTGGTGGTGTTTCACCCCCGTGCCTCCGAGAGCACGTTAAGCCGTCGCGTCGGTCCCGGTTATTATCACTAACATGATAATAGTCGTTAAAGCCCGCCAACCCGCATTGGAGCATCCTGGTGGGTCTAAACTCTTATTCCCACTCTCCTATGAGAGTGGAGGCCTGTGCCCAGCAGTTTGACGTTATTGGGCTGTAGTGGTGGTGGTGGTGGTGGATCGGCATTATCCCTATTCATCACGCCATCGTAGCCTCGGCCTACCACACTGGCGTTGATGATTTTGGGGGGTCCAGAAAGAAGCTGATTTAGCCCACAAGTCACCTGGCATACGGCTCACATTACTGACCCAGTCTCACGTGAGTAAAGCTGCTGCGAGACCAACGACGGCTACTAGCGTTTTGGATCGAATATCCTAATTCAAAATTCAAACGTTTTTTATTCAAAAAAACTTTTACAAGTGCTTTCGAATCGTCAAATGAATCTACCACTGGTTCGGAATGACATTCGTAGCTTTAGTTTTAAGATACCCTAACAGATTATCACCATCATATTTTTATGTAACTGTATCTGTATCTACCTAAATTTAATAAATATTTATGACTTATGACTTATTCCTACCGAGAAGAACCAGCAAGAAACTCTGAAACTTTTGAAAAAAAAATATCATTTACAATTTAATGAGTTGAGTTGGCCCATAGTGGCACAAAATAGGGAGATGTGGAAAAATCGGAGGGAGGCCTTTGCCCAGTCGTGGGACAGCACAGGCTAGATTAGATTAGATTAGATATTTATTTTCTAAATGATGTGAAACGATGATAGCTTAGTGGTTTTGACTTCTGACTAATTGGGGGGTATGAGGTAAGAAAACCAGTCACTTTTTATATAAAAAAAAATGCCGATAGAAGTGAAAACGAATATTTAAAATATTTTTTTAAAAGTATTAATTTTTAAATTATTTAAAAAAAAATTTATAAAAAAAAATTTAAATATAAACCTAAGGCATTAAAGTTTAATTACGAATGTAGTATATTTATATTTACGACCTTTTGTCTTCGTAACAACGCGAGCATGTCGGTGACGCGAATCCACAAGTTTACCCCTACCAAAAAGCGCTCAACGCGGCTAAAGAAGTTTTCACTTCAAAAAGAGCAATTTCTGAGTTTCTTGCCAGCTCGTCTCAGTAGAATCTGCTTTCCGAACCGGTGCATGGTAGAGTTCTGAAATATTTTAAGTAATCATAAGTTGTTGCACATGAAATAAAACATTTCATTTCATAACATTTCTCTAGTAAAATATCGTGAGAAAACCTGCATGCCTCAGATTTATGTTTGGATGGATGGATGGATGGATGGATGTTTGTTACTCAATCACACCAGAACGGCTGAATGGATTTGAATGAAATTTGGCACAGAGATAGATTATGGTGTGGAAAAACATATAGGCTACATTTAATCCCAGAAAATTAGTGAAGTGACTCAATGGGTGAAGCAATAAAGCCTCTTTTGCCTTGGTTTAATACATATAGTTCCTTGGTTTAATAGTTTCAAATTGAATTCCTTGTGGATCCCGAAATTCATTCATGTCGAATGTTAGACCGGGGGACAAATAGATCGTTTACAATCTGGTCTGATTGGTTTCTGAAGACGCCATTATCGGGACGCAGCTGCACAATTTTCCGACACAACGGGTGATTAATTAAGCCGTCTATATTAATTTCTAGACGAGTGTAGTGTAGTTCATACTACACTCGTTAAATTTATTTATTTATTTATTTATTTACTATCGAAGTCGCGGGCATCAGCTAGTATATCATATTTGGACTCATTAGAATGGTATCAATGAACAGGTTGAAGATATACTCACCCGTTATCCTACGTGAAGTGACGCGACGCGCCGCAATGCGATACGACGCCATAGAAAATAACAAACTTGTCTACGCGACAACGTGGGCCACGTGAAGGGTCAGCTACTGTTTGATACTGTCGCGTCGCGTCGTATCGATTCGCGTTTGTCGCTCACGTAGGACAACGGATCACGTAGAACAACGGGTTTTTATCTGTGGAGGTTTTTTTTTAATTTTACTTCATAGTTATTTGATTGTTTGTGACTACAAAGGTACGATAAATCACGCAGATCCCTTCAAAGCAGAACTATTCATTAAAACTTCTCACAATGACCGGTGAGAGTGGATAATTCAATAAACAAACACCGCGGGCGATGCAGCTCGGGCGATATTTTACCAACTGCGAAAACTGTTGGGTATATTATAATGTAAAACCACAGGTAAAACTTTACTCATATGCATTTCATCATAATTTAAATGTATGAAATATACTAGAAAGAAAGAAAGAAAGAAAGATATTATGCCCTGGATTTACTTGGAAAAAATATCTTAAAAATTTCAGCCATATTCCTTGCCAAGAATAATTATCGGCGGGGCATTGTCGATAGGTCAGTCAGTGAGTGAGTGAGTGAGACTACAGGAAAAAATATCTGAAAATATGCTTTTTGTCTCTGTCGTAGACTAGTGAGTCACTTTCAAATTTATTGCATGAGGCTACAAAGGATTAAGCAGACAAACTCTACATCTATATGTAGAGTAGATGAATGTCTACTGCTGGGCATATAGGTCTCTTGTAGGGACTTTCTCAAGACGAATGTAAAATGGATCGCAAAAACTTATACAATACTTGGAGAAAGATAAAACCCTAGAGTATCTTTCAAAATCAGAGTTATATACTAAGTTTTCTTTCTTGGATATCTGACCATCATCCCTTGGGGGCGCCATCTTGATTCTTATTTCAAAAGTTTAAATCCGCTAGAGTTTTGAAAAGAGCGACTACCAAGTTCTTCTTTAAACTCAAATCTTTTCTTTTCCCACTATAAGTTAAACTATTACCTACTGCGATCTCACCGGGTTATGATGCAGTCTAATATGGTAGCGGGCTAACCTGTCAGGGGTAAGGCAGTTACATTAAACTCATAGCCCTAATTTTCACGGTATCGTACAATGCCGTATCAGTAGGAAACTGCATACGAATTTGACATAGAGTGACTGAATTTTGTAAGTTTCGTCCGTCACGTCTCTGTACGTCGAACGAATATTGATGTAGAATTTTAGTACATATCGAACGACTAATAGGAAAGCATGAAATGTAAGTGTCCTTACATTGTGGCTATACTTAAACTACGGCCGTTCAGAGAATGCGTTCCTGACACGTCGCGATTGAACTGACGACGTAACTTTGTAATGGCGTTGCAGTTACGATAAAAATATTATTGCTGGTTGTTTACCGTTTTAACACTTGATGAGCATTAATAGTAGATTAGTAGCCAAGGGTTGTAAGGCATCAATTGCAGCCCGAGATATTTAGGCGCACGAGCGCAGGGAGGGCGCCTATAGTTCGAGGGTGCAATTGATGCTTACACCCGAGCTAACTACTCTGCTTTACATCTCGATTGTGAGGTAAAGTAGGTCCTTATTACCCCCAAATGGAGCTTGTAGGTGACCAATTAGCGCTCTAGGGTAATAATGTAGCTAGAAAAGCCCTAGGGCGGTAAGTAATTTAAAAAAAAACTCTTCACTCTTTCAAAAAGTTCGCGTACATCTAACCATCATACTTTTTTTAATTACTTACCGCCCTAGGGCTTTTCTAGCTACATTATTACCCCAGAGCGCTAATTGGTCACCTACAAGCTCCATTTGGGGGTAATAAGGACCTACTTACCGAATATGAGAGATGTAAAACAACATTATTATATCAAGATAACCAATTAATGTTATAATTTTGTGCCAAACTGAGTGTCAAATAACTTGGTAAACAATATTTTTCTAAATCTAAACAGCGCCATAACAAGGTTATGTCAGCGCTTTATATTGAAACTGATAGGTGTCAGGAACGCATTCTCTGAACGGCCGAATTATAGTTACTTTCTAATAGGTTGTGTCATTGACGTAAAGTTTTTAGTTTTGAGTGCCTAGTGGGAGATTTTCTTCCCATTCGATCGCGGCAACGTTAACTACGAGTTGTATATCAAGTGTTGGTCAAGTGCTTGGACAGCTGGCGCTCGATCAATTCTATAATACAGTCCCACAAACTTACCTGACACCGTGACAGCGTCGCCAGTATTTATCCATACTAATATTATAAATGCGAAAGTGTGTCTGTCTGTCTGTCAGTCTGCTACGCTTTCCCGGCCCATGTTTTCAACCGATTTTGCTGAAATTTGGTATAGAGGTAGGTTATATCCCGGGGAAGGACATAGGACTAGGATTTATCCCGGAAAATTGAGGAGTTCCCGCGGGAATCAAAAAACCTTATTCCACGCGGACGAAGTCGCGGGCATCATCTAGTTAAAAATAAATTAAAAACATAAACTTAACAGGTATAAAAATTTGTTCCAATTTTGGCCAACAGGCCAGTTAAAAGTTTGTGGGATTGTGAATGGTAGTTATACCTAACTCTATCGGCAGCGAATACGTATAGTAAGAAAACTCCCACTCGGCCTGCTGAACTTGATGTTAAATTTTCATGTTCTTCAGTTTTTACACAGAAAACCACGCTTTTAAACTTCAATTCACACTTGTCAAGCCAATCATTGGACAACATTGTCCCATCCAAGAGGCATTCATTAAAACTCCTCACAATGCCCGGCGCGAGGAGATAATTTAATAAGCGCGGTCCGCGGGCGTTGCAACTTGTACGATATTTCACAAACTATGAATACAGTTGGTTGGAGTTGGTTAAGCGGCTGAAATATCGTGTGAAACTTTCCTCATATGCATTTAATCTTAATTTTTGATATCAGAAAGTGTAATAATTTGTACGTTTTCGTGTTAATGTCAAATATGTAAATTGTACTTCGCTAAATAATTTAGTGCCTCGGAGAGCACGTTAAGCCGTCGGTCCCGGTTATTATCACTAACATGCAACCCGCATTGGAGCAGCGTGGTGGGTCTAAGCTCTAATTACCTATCTCCTATGAGAGTGGAGGCCTGTGCTCAGCAGTGGGACGTTAATGGGCTGTAGCGGAAATAATTAAGCCATTATAATAATACTAACTATTATAATATATTTATGTAAAACATGTTTAAGAATAATTTTATAGAAAATCAGTATACAAATAAATGAGATAAGATTTTCTTAAGTCTTTGCCGGTAGGGTGGTAACTAGCCACGGCCGAAGCCTCCCACCAGGCCAGACCAGGGAAAATTCAGAAATTATAAATTCCCAAATTGACCCTGCCGGGGATCGAACCCGGGACCTCCGCACGTTAAGACAACAGCGCTACACACTGCGCCACGGAGGTCGTCTGAACGTCTGACGTTTGGTTTAATAATACGAGCCTCAGACCACACGAGTATATAGTACTCTGTGCTCAGACCGCAGATAAAACAATAGATCTTCGCTCAGACCATCATAAAGTATGCCTCAACCACCCTCAACTCGTTGTTTATGAATGTACGGCGGCGCCGATACCGGTATCCGGCGTAAATTGGAAGTAGGTACTTCCGAAACTTCCACATGGGACTTCGTAATACTCTTTTAATGTGATACGACTTCTTATACCTAGGTAAGTAAAATCCATACTAATATTATAAATGCGAAAGTGTGTCTGTCTGGCTGTCTGGCTGCTGCACTTTCACGGCCCATCTGCTCAACCGATTTTGATGAAATTTGGTACAGGGGTAGATTGAATCCCGGGGAAGGACATAGGCCTATACTTTTTATTCCGGAAAATTAAAGAGTTCCCGCGGGTATTTAATTTTAATCCACGCGGACGAAGTCGCGGGAATCATCTAGTAATTATGATAAATGAATTATTTATTTCACGAAGGACAACTTGTACACTCTACCATTGCCGGTTCGGAAAGATGATTCTACTGAGAAGAGCCGGCAAGAAACTCACGAGTAGCAACTATAAAGGCTGGATCTTTTCAACCGACTTACAATAAAAGAAAGAGACTTGATTTCAACTATCCACAGACCACAGGTGAAACAATAATTACTTAATTCGTAATTGTCCAAACTTCCATACTAAGAATATTAAGGCGAAAGTGTATTCGTCTTTGTGAACGAACTACGATTTAACGACCCCTTTGTTCAACCGATTTTGACCTTTGTAGCACTCGATCAAGTGACCTCGGTCGGTTTCGACCGTGTTCGGTAGCTCGCAACCAAATTTAGTCGAGAGCTGGTTGAAAATCGTGTCGTCTTAATTAATTAAAGACAGTTTTCTTAATTGTTTCATTTCAATTTCATTAATATTTGCTCATAATGTTATTAACTACCTCCGATGACACGATTGCAATAATTGTGTGTGTATTTTTTGTCTTCTTTATCGAAGTTCTTATGACAATCAACTCCGCTAATATAAAGCAATTTCGAATAATTGGGTATTTGAAAACTAGTCAAATCAGAAACTTTTTTTCAAACGTCAGAACGCGTGATTAGTATGGATTTTGTATGAAATTTTAAGTAGTGACGTCATCAAAGTTCGACGCACTTTTTTTACTTTAATCGATAGTTTAAAATGGTTATTCAAAATAAAACTAGCAGGGGACGTGGATATTACGACTTTTGGGAGATCCTTTGTATAATAATCACTAAAAAAATAATTTATTTCACTAGTAGTCAAATACCCAATTTTCAGCGACTTGTTTTTTCGGTCAGCTTAGGTATAAAGATAGGTAAATAAGTTAATGGGTACCTACGATAAGTTTCAAAGAGCGGACATCCAATTTGTTGACCCCAGCCCCATGAGAGAAATATCGCGTAATGGCCTTTATAACATTTGCTTCGACCGCCTTAATCCTTAGTTTCGCTCAAGTTTAACTTCAGAACAATTTCGTCTCATTTTATACTGAGAAATATCGTAAAATTATACTTAACAAAATACTTAACGATTAATTACGAATTAATAACGAAATTGAAAACCATACAAAGGTAAAATACATCTAGTGGATTATTGTGAAAGTGACCGTCTGTTTCCTTTTCACGGCTGTTCCATCTGTTTAACTTAAGTGGGTTAAGACAAATAGAGATTCATGTCTTTGTATTTAACCGATTTTGACCAAATTTGGTACAAAAATACCTTGCATGCACCCCAGAGATGTATAAAGGCTACTTTATACTGCGGGCATCATCTTTTAAAAATAAATCCGCATTTTGGGAGATCGCAACTCTAAATAATAATACCAACACAACGCGTTGAGAACAAACAGCAATATAATCCCTTGCGCGGGAATTATAAGTACCCTGATCCCTCCCTTTCCTCTACCGATCCCGCGGGAATCCCGCCGGCAATCCCGCCCGAAACTATCCCGTGCTAATCCCTCGCGCGGGATAGGTAAGTATATTTTTATTTGAGGGGAAATTATCTGTTACTGGCGTATTTAGGTAGGAATTGAGGCGTGTATTCGCATTTCTCTAGTGGGAGTAGTCGACGAAAATTGGGTTTGTTTCGTATTATTTGACGCCTAATGCCACACAGCGTCCTCGTTAACATCAACCGAACCGTCCACTGTTGGACATACTCTTGTAGGGACTTTGCAGATTGCACAGTTTTCTTTACGCCACTACAAATTAGAACTTGACTGCAATCTAAGATCGTAGCGGGCTAACCTGTTGGGCAGTTATATTAAACCGACGCTTAATCGCTCGGCGGTGTAGGTACTTCTTTACCGGTTGGGTGGTATCTAACCACGGCCGAAGCATCCCACCAGACCAGAGAAAATTCAGAAATTATTAATTCCCGAATAGACCCTGCTGGGGATCGAACCCAGGACCTCCCACTTGCACTCACCATTGCGCCAGGGAGACCTCCCGGTCACGGTCTTGCGCCGCCTGGATCCAAAACCACCTTAAGACTCACTTAATGTTGTCCATCCACCTAGTGGGACATCGCCAACGTATTCCAACGAATCTTTGATTTAATTTTAATTTTGTGTCAACGAAAATTGGGCGTTCCCCTAATAATATTACAAAACGAAACGAAAAAATCTTAGTCAAATTCTTGCAGCAAGTCACGTGAACTATTTTCGTAAGAATTTAGCCAAGTAAAATGTTCGTAGGTAAGTAGGAGCATGTCACGGACGCTTTTTAAGCATTCATCCGCTACCCGGGATTAAACATCACGATATTTGTGTCACGTGCCCACACTCAGGTGGATCCGTCGTCGCCATATTTCCGCGTCAACGCCGCATTTATATGATAATGCCGCGGATGGCATTCGGTACCCTTACTACAAGCACACCCCCGACACTTCTGAGGGCCTAGTGGGAGGTTTTCTTCCCATTCGATCGCGACAACGTTAACTACGATTTGTATGGAATTGTGAAGCGCTTGACAGCTGGCGCCCGACAATTCCATATAAATAATATGTATGTATATACTTTATTGTATACCTCAAATATACAAAAGAAACATTATACAAACAAAAAAATAAGTAGTAGTTAACGTTGTCGCGATCGAATACGTAAAAAAACTCCCACTCGGCTTGCAGATTACGTCACGTCAATCAAAAATGCATATTTGGGTATTGTAAAAGGAATCGTATTCAAATCACATGAAGGCAATCCGTGGCAATCAAGTCGGAAGCCCGTGACAGCTCCAATGAAATTGAAAGGCGTTAAGAATGTCGCTTTTATGCGTAGTAATAGTATTCTGTGCCTCAAGTTTTTAAATTACACCTATATTGATCGTATTTGTGCGTTCGATAACATTGGCCTCAAAGTAAAAAAGCCATTGATTTAAACTCACAAGTAGGTACAACCGATTTTATCTTCGAAACGATTTTTTTAATAAAAAAAAACGTTTCCGTTAAGGCCGCTGGCTGCGAATGCATGCACGAAATTGAGCTCTAAAACTATGCTGTTTAGGTTAATTTTACTTTAACGCCAATGTGGTCGAACGCTCGCATACGTTCAACTTAGGTGTGATTCAAAAACTAGTGGTAAGGGTACTGATCCCCAACTTCGGGATGAGTTCCGAAAAATTCCTAACTCGTAAATCTAATTCCGTTCCGCTTCGATATTTGCTCGCGATTCCACGCGTTCTGTTGGAGTATCGACCGTTACTTGTTCAAAGAGTTGCAGTTTTATATAGTGCTGAACAACTGTAAGTTCATAGTTATCTTTACCTCTGGCTATAAGGTTGGCTAACCCGATTTTCACATGAGTTTATTAGTTCAAACATCTATACTGGACAATGGATGGATGGATGGATGGTACGTGTAGCTTGCACGTGTAGCTTGTGATATGTATCGCTCCACAAGCCAGCAATTCGCACGTGCAAGCTACACATTGTAGGTACCACATAGATTTGTCTGATTTGACCACGAGTCATTTGACCTTCTAACCGCAGTTCAAAATCAATAAATCGCTACAAAACGATAATATTATAGACATGACTTTTCATAAGCGTTTGGAAATTAAGCTGGTAAACACTGAAAATATTAGTAGGTAAGTTCTGCCGTTTCATAGTTAATTGTCATAACTAGCCATTTTCTCAAGGCTTACCTTTTACTGGAGAAACATCTTCGTTGTAACAGTTACACTTACCTGGAACAAAGAAAAAAGAGTATTTATTTAGAATATTCTCCTTACGGTGTAGTATTATTATCAAGAAAGAAAAAAAAAGATTTTTTTTTTTTATCCACTACAAGTGAGCCCTTGACTGCAATCTCATCTGATGGTAAGTTTTTTTTTTTATCCACTACAAGTTAGCCCCAGTTTCTACCACGGCATCGTACCGGAACGTGCCGGAACGCTAAATCGCTTGGCGGCACGTCTTTGCCGGTAGGGTGGTAACTAGCCACGGCCGAAGCCTTCCACCAGGCCAGACCAGGGTAAACTCAGAAATTATAAATTTGCCAAACCCTGCCGGGGATCGAACCCGGGACCTCCGCACGCTAAGGCAACAGCGCTCAACACTGCGTCACGGAGGTCGTCAAACATTAAATCAACAATTACAGACAAACATTTTCCGTACAATAGTGATGATGACAACTCAATCAAATCAGCAACTCTTTATCAAACTACAATATAATATTAGTATTATAGGTATTATTACTCCTTCTACAGACCTAAATTAATGTTTGTCTGTTTTTAAAACTCCGTGTTCACACTTTAATATTGAGCTGCACAGACTACCGCAACACGACGTACTCTTAAAGTCTTTCGCATAAGACGCGGGCGTTTCGTGCGGACGCTTTGACCTGTCCTGTCCGTAGTGTGTTTTCGCCCTAACGTATTGCAGAGAGAGGACCTTTTCGAATAACCAATTACTGAGCCCTAAAGTAGTTAATATTCTCTACTTTATACATTAAAGCTTTTAATATCTAAAAGAGTCTATGTTAAATAAATATCTGGGCGTTTACTCTAACTAGAAGGCCCTCCAAAATTCAAGGATCTACGGCACGATAAATTACATTAAATGCCAAATTAATTAAATTTGAAAATGGACACGGCGGCGAAAACCTTTTTGCGGGGATTTTATAAAAATTATGATTAAGGAGCCTCAATAGGGCTTAATATAAGGGTTGCGTAAATTTAAGATGGCGGGAGAGTAAATAAGGGTTCATATTTTATAAAAACTTCAGAGGGCATCAAGTTTGAGACTTTGCATCTAAGTTTTTCTATATTCTATACGAAAGAATTTTTAGAAATTCGATCCGTTAAAAGCGGAGGCATCTCTGCTCATTATATCAACACAACTAGAGGACGCCCGCGACTTCGTTCGCGTAGCTTAAGTTTTTTAATTCCCACAGGCACGCCTTAATTTTCCGGGCTAAAAAGAAGCCTGTGTCACTCTCCAATTAGTACCCAACTATACCCATGCAAATCACGTTGATCCGTTGCTCTGTTGCGGCGTGAATGAAGGACAAACTCTCTATTTGACGGGATAGAAATTTCAAAAACTTTAAAATCCGTATTTCATCATTAGCGGAAGCCCAAATACCAAGTTTCATGGCTATAACTTGAAAAACGACGGACTTTCATACAAATTTTCAACCCCTATTTTACCCCTTTGGGGGTGGAATTTCGAAAACCCCTTTCTTAGTGGATACCTAGTCTTCACAAAGAACACACTCTCCAAATTTCATGTCTCTAGGACCAGCGGTTTAGGCTGTGCGTTGATATATAAGTCAGTCAGTCAGTCAGTCAGTCAGTCAGGACTTTGAATTTTATATATATAGACTAGCTTATGCCCGCGACTTCGTCCGCGTGGACTACACAAGTTTCAAAACCCTATTTTACCCCCTTAGGGGTTGAATTTTCAAAAATCCTTTATAAGCGGATGTCTACGTCATAGTAGCTATCTGCATGCCAAATTTCAGCCCAGTTCGTCCAGTAGTTTGAGCTGTGCGTTGATAGATCAGTCAGTCAGTCACCTTTTACTTTTATATATTTAGAAGATAACTAGACATCTACCCATTATACCTTTATTTAAATATCTTAAGCTATATTTCACAGCAATAATATCCGGATGGCATTAAAATAAGAGATTTATTAAGTTTTACGCCGGTCGTAACTTATAATGTACGGTGTTAAATCTGTCCATTTTTATGCTGTTTATATTGACGGGCTATCATTTTGCAGAACGTTTAACCGCTCTCGAATTATTGCTACAGCTATAATATTATTGCTACAGCTATAATGTTGAAGCTTAACGATCCAATATTTATCAATCAGCAAAAATTCCCAGCGGTATATCGTTTGCTAAAGATTATGGCGAATGTGCGTATCTTTCGCTATTTTTATATGCTTGGTTTTTCTTTTGGCTCGAGCTTTGAACGGGCAACGTAATAAGGGTTATTTCGTTAAACCTGGGGCCATAACGCCAACGCTTAGAGCAATACTTAAATAATATTACTCAAAATGACAGTTTTATGTCATTTCTGGCGTGATTGAGTAACAAACAACCAACCGTCCATCCAAACTTTCGCATTTAAAATTTTAGAATAGACTATAGATTAGTTTATAACTGCCTCGTTGGTCTAGTGGTTGGCATGTTCGACTGCGGCCAACGAGGTCCCGGGTTGGAGCCCCGGGTCGGGCCATAATTGAGTATTGGGTTTCTCTGACTAGAAATTCTCAGTACTAGCCCGGAGTTAGGAAGTTGGCGGTGTTTCACCCCCGTGCCTCGGAGAGCACTTTAAAAGCCGGTTATTATCACCGTTAAAGCCCGCCAACCCGCATTGGAGCAGCGTGGTGGGTCTAAGCTCTAATTCCCACCCTCCTATGAGAGTGGAGGCCTGTTCCCAGCAGTGGGACGTTATTGGGCTGTAGTGGTATAGATTAGTATGGATAATTTTGTCAACCAATATTTCCCTGGATATACCTAGCATTATCTTCTAAATATATAAAAGTAAAAGGTGACTGACTGACTGATCTATCAACGCACAGCTCAAACCACTGGACGAACTGGGCTGAAATTTGGCATGCAGATAGCTATTATAACGTAGGCATCCGCTAAGAAAGGATTTTTGAAAATTCCAACCCCAAAAGGGTAAAATGGGGGTTGAAAGTTTGTATAAAAGTTCGTGATACGCGAACGTCAACGAACGAATCGGGATGGACGTGATTTTTGGCATGGAGTTGACGACTTGGAGAGTGACATAGGCTACTTTTTATCCCGGTAAATTAAGGAGTTCCCGCGGGAATTAAAAAAACTTAAAGCACGCGGACGAAGTCGCGGGCATCAGCTATTCCTGGTATAATCTCGAAGCTATCAATAACGAGGACTTACGCCGACCGGGCCGAGGCCAGCGACCGACCTCCATAAAATTTGACAAACGAGACTTTTATTAGGGACGACTAGTGACTACTAATCGATGTTTTATTACTCTTTTGTTTTTCCGATTAACGTCTGGCTTGAGATATCGATTTTGTCGACTGTATCGAGTCCATCCCAAACGTGTTTTTTTATTATGATCTATTTAATTACTCTGAATATGAATGTATGCCTTTATGAATGTTTTAACGGCCTATGGTTTAACCGATTTAGAAATTTTGTAATAAAGAAAGGTTGCATCCCGTGAAAGGCCATAGGGTAATTTTATTCCGGAAAATCATATGGCATTTTCCAAAAACTTAACCCACGCGGACGAAGTCGCGTCCATCACCTAGTGTAGACTATCTTTACCTCGTCTTAATTTACAGTTACAACTTTAAAATAACACTGGTTACCGCTATATTGACGGCTTCCATGGCGCAGTGTTAAGCGCTGAGGTCCCGGGTTCGATCCCCGGCAGGGTCAATTTGAGAATTTATAATTTCTGAATTTTCCCTGTTCTGGCCTGGTGGGAGGCTTCGGCCGTGGCTAGTTACCACCCTACCGGCAAAGACGTGCCGCCAAGCGATTTAGCGTTCCGGTACGATGCCGTGTAGAAACCGAATAGGGGTATGGGTTTTAATATAACTGCCGCCCGCTACCATCTTAGACGGCATCATCACTTGCCATCAGGTGAGATCACAGTCAAGGGCTAACTTGTACTGGATAAAAAAAAATATCGATTAAAATAAATAAACCGTTCGGCGATGCTGTAACGATTAAGTATCGAGGCATTTAATACAACAATGCTTTTATCGATATCTGATAGCGCTGATCGTGTTTTAATTGTATTGATGCACGACTATCAATGTACGCTGTAGTATCATTAGGCCGAATTATATTGTTTTGAAACTTTGTTAAAAGCTTTTATATTTTTGTTTGACTTTAAATATAGACTAGACGGTGCCCGCGACTTTGTTCGCGTGGATTTAAGATTTTAAAAATCCGGTGGAAACTCTTTCATTTTCCGTGATAAAAAGTAGCCTATTTTACTATTTTGTGCAAAAGTTCACGTAGATCCTTTGTTCCATTGCGGCGTGACTGAGTGACAAACCAATAAACAAACACACGCAATTATATTATCGATAGGGATTGCATCGATAAATTAATATCATTTCTACATTTTATTTTCAGTAGCAACTTTACCATAACACCGTTAAATCGATTAAAATAAATAAACCGCTCGGCGATTCTATAACGATTAAGTATCGAGGCACTTAGTACAACAATGCTTTTATCGATATCTGATAGCGCTGATCGTGTTTTAATTGTATTGATGCACGACTATCAATGTACGCTGTAGTATCATTAAGCCGAATTATATTGTTTTGAAACGTTGTTATAAGCTTTTATGTTTTTGTTTGACTTTAAATATAGACTATGGCCGCCACTTCGTACGCGTGGATTTAAGTTTTTAAAAATCTTGTAGGAATTCTTTCATATTCCGTGATAAAAAGTAGCCTATGTTACTATACTGGTCTTTAACTACTTTTGTTTAAAAATTCACGTCGAACCCTAGTTCCATTGCTGCATGATAAAAGGACAAACCATTAACCAATACAATGAACAAACACGTAGTGAAGTGATAAGTAGTGGTTTTCTGAAATTAATATCACTATCCATGAATAAACGAATATTCAACCACAAAAATAATAACATAAAACTACACAAATATTATAAAATTATCAATTCCACGAAAAACATGAAGATTTTAAAGTATAAATTATATCGGAAAGAAGTAGCGGGAAAAAGGTATAGGTACACAATGTTTCCATTATATTACGCGTTAACTTTGAGCAGGTATCAAATCCGGGCCCCTTGACGCGGGTTAGTGGGATTTTGATGTAATACCTTTTTACAACGCGCCCATCAATCATTTTAGAGTATTAAAAGTTTTTCCCGTGCGCCTAAGAAATTTTCGTATAAGGTACGTGGCACATTGAAATATCAGAGCGATGTTTTATAAAGAACTACAAATCACTATGGCACTGCAGACGGACAGAACATAAAATAATTTTAAATTTTATTCCTCTAAATAAAGCCTATATAATAGGCTTTATTTAGAGGAATAAAATTTATTTAAAATTTAAAACTAATTGTAGTCCTCATGTCATGCCCAAACCAGGTCATTGAAGAAAATAAAGTAATTCGTAATTAGTGTCACAAACAAACACTTCTAGATGATCTTTGTAACTTCGTGGAATAAGTATTTCAACTTCCCGCGGTAAAACCTTAATTTTCCGGGATAAAAAGTAACCTAGGTCCCCAGTATGCAACATAATATCATGACTGTTTACACTACTCCATGATATGAGGTACTAGTAGAATACGGCTCGAATCAAATAATCTAGATAAATCATACCTTCCAACCTTTTCACGACCCATCTGTTCAACCGATTTTGGTACCAGCTGTTTCTCTATCTCTGTGTCTCTATATATCTGGTACCCCGTAGGTACATGGCTACTTTTTTAAGAAATCGTCAATCTAAACGGATGAAGTTGTAGACATCATCTGGTAAGCTATAATTTACTCGTATCTATCGCTTCCAGCTGGGTGCGAGTCCTAAACACCTAACTCGTGAAACAAGCTGACAAAAATGCTTGTAATCTCGCCGCCTCCGCGTTCGCTCGCGCAAAGCTCATTTTTCTCACCTGCAAATAAAAACGCGATCACACGTCCGAGAGGAAAAACGACACGTTTCAGAATTTCCACATTTTTATTTAAAAAGCTTTTAAGTTTATTATGTTACTAGATGGTGCCCCCGATTTCGTTCGCGATTATAATTTTCATCCCGTGGGAACGCTTGGATTTTCTAGTTGTTCCGATGTCCGTTCCCGGGATGAAATCTATCAATTCCATCAATCAATCTAGATTTTGTCAAAATTGGTTAAGCATATGAGCACTGAAAAGATACCTAATAGAAGAGGATACATTATCGCATATTCTATCCATATCCATACTAATATTATAAATGGGAAAGTGTGTCTATCTGTCTGCTTGGCTGCTACGCTTTTACGGCCCACCTGTTCAACCAATTTTGATGAAATTAGGTACAGGGATAGGTTGTTTCCCGGGGAAGGAAATAGGCTACTTTTTATCCCGGAAAATTAAGGAGTTCCCTTGAGGAAGTCGCGGGTATCATCTAGTACTAGATAAAACCCACGACTATTTTCGCGTAGACATAGATTTTATGAATTTCCGTGGGAACTCTTTGATTTTCGGGGATAGGAATTAGTAACAAATTTCGGCACCGACGGGTAGGTAATCCGATTCCCAGAGAGATAATTAATATATATATAGCTGCTCGTGCTGATTCACTGATTGATCACCTCTCCTGTAAAATTTTGTATGAACATTTTTTTTTTCACTCATCGTTTCGTATAGAAGACAAAAATTCATTAAGAGGAAAAATACACAGAGAGCTGATGATTGAGGATTTCGAAGACGGATGAAGAGCACCAGCCAGGTTATCGAAGATAGGTGGGGGGTGCTCGACCAAATGTCACTCGAAACTTCATCCAATTGACAGTGAGCTGAAAAAAATTTCAAAATGGCGGATTTAAGATGGCCGCCATACAAATTTCGTCGGTGTCTATCTCGGAGAGTATAAAAGATGGAAGAGTGGTTTCTTGGCAAAAGATGATCAGGACATGCAAGTCTACTTGATGAATAGGAAAAAAATTCAAGATGGCGGAATTTATTTTTCCATAGAAAAGGGTATTGAAGATAGGTGGGGAGTGCTCGACCAAATGTCACTCGAAACTTCATCCAATTGACAGTGAGTGAAAAAAATATTCAAAATGGCGGATTTAAGATGGCCTCCATACAAATTTCGTCGGTGTCTATCTCGGAGAGTATCAGAGATGGAAGAGTGGTTTCTTGGCAAAAGATGATCAGAACATGAAGGTCTACTTGATGAACAGGAAAAAAATTCAAGATGGCGGAATTTATTTTCCATAGAAAATGTATGGCGAATATACAAGTGTAGAACTATGCAAGACTACGGTTCCTTTTCAAGATTTGTTTTATGGAAGAAATCTCATTTTGACGAATGGTTCGGAGAAAAAAATATGGAGTAAGATGATGATCGAAGGTTCGGATGATGGGTGAGGAGCACGGTCAGGGTATTAAAGATAGGTACCTACTTAGGGGCTGCTCAAACAAAAAGGGAGGGGCGGGGGGTTGGTGGTCTTTGTTTTATGTTTTTCCTTTATGAGAATTTTCTTTTACGTCGGACGCTTGGTGTGCTGGCGCTTCCACTGTGCTCACTAGCATAGCAGTGTGTTGTTCAGATCAGAACACGTAGACAGTAAACCAGCTGCCCGATTATGTAAGAATTGTCGATCAAATCGTCAAAGTTCGGCGTCAAAGTAAAATAAACCATAACTGCATTAAATTAGAGCTCAATTTCGTGTTTCGAAATTGAGCTCTAATTTAATGCTGTTATGGTTTATTTTACTTTGACGCCGAACTTTGACGATTTGATCGGCAATTCTTACATAATCGGGGGGCAGGATAGTAGGACAGCGAGTAAGTAGACAGTGGACCACGCGGTCCAGTACGCGGTCCGCTAGCGGGCCGCGCAGCCACGCGCCATACTAGTATATATATATAGATATAGAGAGGGGTTCAGATATAATATGTATTTAAGAATAGTTTGCACATAGAGAAAATTAAGTTTTATTCCGCTCGTCCACGGTCACCTTTCTTTTAATTCTCAGCGAGATTGCAAGGAAATTATTCAACAATGCATATTTAAAAGGTTAGTTAAAGTAAAGCGCAGTGCTACAGTTACCTAGTCTGGAAATTATTTTCACTAAGAGAATAATATGAAATTAAAGCCTCTTTTTTAGGGTTCCGTAGCCAAATTTGGCAAAAACGGAACCCTTATAGATTCGTCATGTCTGTCTGTCTGTCTGTCTGTCTGTCTGTCTGTCTGTCTGTCTGTCTGTGTGTCCGTCCGTATGTCACAGCCACTTTTTCCGAAACTATAAGAACTATACTGTTGAAACTTGGTAAGTAGATGTATTCTGTGAACCGCATTAAGATTTTCACACAAAACTAGAAAAAAAACAATAAATTTTGGGGGTCCCCATACTTAGAACTAAAACTCAAAAAAAATTTTTTCATCAAACCCATACGTGTGGGCTATGGATAGGTCTTCAAAAATGATATTGAGGTTTCTAGTATCATTTTTTTCTAAACTGAATAGTTTGCACGAGAGACACTTCCAAAGTGGTAAAATGTGTGTCCCCCCCCCCTGTAACTTCTAAAATAAGAGAATGATAAAACTAAAAAAAATATATGATGTACATTATCATGCAAACTTCCACCAAAAATTGGTTTGAACGAGATCTAGCAAGTAGTTTTTTTTTTAATAATTTAAAACTTACTACAGGTTTGTACGGAACCCTCGGTGCGCGAGTCCGACTCGCACTTGGCCGGTTTTATTTAAGCCATTTAAGATATTTTCTGCATAAATATTTGGACGTAAGTAGGGAGTTACTTTGTTAAGTAACTAAATTCAATAAAAAAACCGGTGAAGTGCGAGTCAGACTCGATACAAAAATCGAGACAAAGGGTTCCGTACCACCATACAATATACCTAAACTCTTAAACACTACCACGCGGACGAAGTCGCGGGCATCATCTAGTAAATGTATAAGAAAAACGAACGATTCTAATACTGTGTATATATAATACATACCACAAGGTATGATACTCTTGGAATTTAGTAGAACGGGAGCAAAAAAGCGAAAATTTTCCGCGCGTCGTAAGAATGGCTTGACATATTTCTTTGTACTTCTTTTGAGGCGTTCGCATAAAGTATCAACTTCGTAGAATTTAGTGGATGTGAAAACGCGTACATATCAAAGCACATAAATATGATTTCTACGAACATGCTGAGGCATTTTTACGTAATCTTAATATTTTATTCATATACTGGAAATATTTCAGATCTTCTTCAGTTTGTCACTCAATCACGCCAGAACGGCGTGATTGAGTGACAAACATCCATTCATCCATCCATCCAAACTTTCGCGATAATAATATTAGTACAGATATGGGGGTCGATAAAAGCTTGTTTTAAAAATGTTTTTAACGTTTTCTTGTTATTAAAATAAACTGCGTTTGAATCGACAAATGAATCTACCACTGGTTTGGAATGCCATTCCAACCGAGAAGAACCAGTAAGAAACTCGGCTGTTTGCTAATCTTGCCATAATTTATTAGATACAGTGCAATCTAACTGAATCGTTATTAATTATACGACAGAACTAGACGGTGTTCATTTGTTCGTCAGCGTGGCTTTTAAAAACTTTTTAATATATCGGGAGGCTAAGCTAAGCTTTAGCTGTATCAAATTTCGCCAAAATCGGTAAGAACAAAAACACTACGGACCACATAAAACAAAAGGTTCGCATGAAACATCCTCAACGAACAGGACGTAGTGTGCGTGCTCAATATAAAAGTGACGCGGACCATTCCCGCGGACGTTCTTTCCTGTCTGGTCCGTAAAAGTTTAGCCTTGAAATTCCATTTTTATCCTTATAAGGTAATATGGTCATAAACAGACTGATCTTCGCATAATCGCATTTTTAATATTAGTATGGATTGATCTTATAGTGATTCGAATTCGAATGAGTTGTGTGTCTAATAAACATGATTTTGTAGACATTCTATTTCCATCGAAAGGGTATAATTACTACCGGTTCTATAAAAGCATTCATGTATATCGATTCTTTTGTCACAACACAATGTACTGTCCCACCATATAATTATGGGGTAAAAAGGGGAATATCGGGACTAGCCTTTGAAAACCCATGAACTTTCATTTTATCGCGTGGGGACATTCTTTGGGGGAATAAATTATTACGGCGTGACAAAGGGACGTGTTGAAAGCATAAGCTCTTCAACTAACTGACCACTGAAGGGAAGAAAGTAGCTTTTCGTTATGTAAACAGAAATTAAGTGATTTTAATACTTGATGAAATTATAGGTTTTTAGGATAACGTGCTCTTTCAATTTATTTAATTACTAGAAGATGCCTGCGAATTAAATTAAGATTTTTTGATTTCTGGAACTTTTCAATTTTGCAGGACGAACATCCAAATTTTCACATTAATTTTATAACATAAGTACAGGTATAAGTAACCGAATAGGGGTATGGGTTTAATACAACTGCCATGCCCCTAACAGGTTAGCCCGCTACCATCAGACTGCATCATCACTTACCTTCAGGTGAGATCGCAGTCAAGGGCTAACTTGTATTGGATTAAAAAAAAAAATTAAATTTATAATATTAAATAAATATTTTATTCATATACTGGAAATATTTCAGATCTTCTTCAGTTTGTCACTCAATCACGCCAGAACGGCGTGATTGAGTGACAAACATCCATTCATCCATCCATCCAAACTTTCGCGATAATAATATTAGTACAGATATGGGGGTCGATAAAAGCTTGTTTTAAAAATGTTTTTAACGTTTTCTTGTTATTAAAATAAACTGCGTTTGAATCGACAAATGAATCTACCACTGGTTTGGAATGCCATTCCAACCGAGAAGAACCAGTAAGAAACTCGGCTGTTTGCTAATCTTGCCATAATTTATTAGATACAGTGCAATCTAACTGAATCGTTATTAATTATACGACAGAACTAGACGGTGTTCATTTGTTCGTCAGCGTGGCTTTTAAAAACTTTTTAATATATCGGGAGGCTAAGCTAAGCTTTAGCTGTATCAAATTTCGCCAAAATCGGTAAGAACAAAAACACTACGGACCACATAAAACAAAAGGTTCGCATGAAACATCCTCAACGAACAGGACGTAGTGTGCGTGCTCAATATAAAAGTGACGCGGACCATTCCCGCGGACGTTCTTTCCTGTCTGGTCCGTAAAAGTTTAGCCTTGAAATTCCATTTTTATCCTTATAAGGTAATATGGTCATAAACAGACTGATCTTCGCATAATCGCATTTTTAATATTAGTATGGATTGATCTTATAGTGATTCGAATTCGAATGAGTTGTGTGTCTAATAAACATGATTTTGTAGACATTCTATTTCCATCGAAAGGGTATAATTACTACCGGTTCTATAAAAGCATTCATGTATATCGATTCTTTTGTCACAACACAATGTACTGTCCCACCATATAATTATGGGGTAAAAAGGGGAATATCGGGACTAGCCTTTGAAAACCCATGAACTTTCATTTTATCGCGTGGGGACATTCTTTGGGGGAATAAATTATTACGGCGTGACAAAGGGACGTGTTGAAAGCATAAGCTCTTCAACTAACTGACCACTGAAGGGAAGAAAGTAGCTTTTCGTTATGTAAACAGAAATTAAGTGATTTTAATACTTGATGAAATTATAGGTTTTTAGGATAACGTGCTCTTTCAATTTATTTAATTACTAGAAGATGCCTGCGAATTAAATTAAGATTTTTTGATTTCTGGAACTTTTCAATTTTGCAGGACGAACATCCAAATTTTCACATTAATTTTATAACATAAGTACAGGTATAAGTAACCGAATAGGGGTATGGGTTTAATACAACTGCCATGCCCCTAACAGGTTAGCCCGCTACCATCAGACTGCATCATCACTTACCTTCAGGTGAGATCGCAGTCAAGGGCTAACTTGTAGTGCTAAATTTTTTTAAGACTTTAACGTATTATGCCACTTTGACACTGCCGTTAACACATGACAGGAGAGGGAAGGGATATGCGTTCAGGAAATTGTACGAATGCGTTGGGTGTTATGTAACTACATAAAATGTGTAAACAACTCGATGAAATATGATACATATTATATTAGAAAAAGAAGCGTATACACCTATGGCATAATAGCTATCTGTATGCCAAATTTCAGCCCATTCCGTCTGGTGGTTTGAGTTGTGCCAGGAAAAACCAACAAATAAACACACTTCTGCATTTATAGTTACAATATTGGGGTAAAAACAAATAAATAAAGCAGGTATATCAACGTGTTTCATAACAAAATCTATAGCACTCCACCCTAACGACGAGTGTGCAAAACAAACTTTTATGACTACGAAACAAAAGTTAGCAAAAGTTAGGTACCTTTCATAAGAACTCGCAAATATTATAAAAGAGAAGTGATGGCGTAGCAAAGTCTACGAAATATCTACGCAACACCACGTGTAGCAAACACGTAGCGTAGCACGTCCGCTACGTTGCCTCTACGAAAGTTTTAATTATGTTTAGAGACAAAAGATCTACGTTTCACACTTTGACACAAATGTAAGACACGCATTTCTAAGGCAAAGAAAGTAGAGAGTGTTTATATCCTAGTGCAGGTTGAAAAGTCTGAGATGACGCGTTCATACAAAGTGTCCCTGGATTCCAATTACGAGATATTTTAATAATTTTTTTTTTTAATCCAATACAAGTTAGCCCTTGACTGCGATCTCACCTGATGGTAAGTGATGATGCAGTCTAAGATGGTAGCGGGCTAACCTGTTAGGGGCATGGCAGTTATATTAAACCCATACCCCTATTCGGTTTCTACACGGCATCGTACCGGAACGCTAAATCGCTTGGCGGTACGTCTTTACCGGTAGGGTGGTAACTAACCACGGCCGAAGCTTCCCACCAGGCCAGACCAGGGAAAATTCAGAAATTATAAATTCCCAAATTGACCCTGCCGGGTATCGAACCCGGGACCTCCGCACGTTAAGGCAACAGCGCGCAACACTGCGCCACGGAGGTCGTCAAAAAAGGTAAAGAAAGTAGAGTGTTTCTATCCTAGTGCAGGTTGAAAAAGTCTGAGATGTCGTTCATACAAAGCGTCCCTGGATTCCAATTACGAGATATTTTACTGAAATATCAAGATGACACAGGTTTTTAAGTCATCTGTCTCAAAAAAAAGAACGAGATTCCTGAGCTTGGCCAGCGTGGTGGACTAAACGCTTGTGATGAAAGAAGGGATGATTTAAATGCCTTTACACTAGTTTAAGAAATGCATTTAAAAAAGGTCCTGAAAAAAGCATATTATACTGTCGAAGATTTCAAATGTTTTTACTCGCTCAAAGAATTTTTAGAATGAATTAGTAATCACACATGTGGGTAGGCGTTAAATAAAGTAGTCGTATTTTTCTGCTCTGATTTTAATTAATTCTTTAAAATTATTAAAACAGTGTATTCTTATTATAATAATATGTACCTGTGATTAACTTAATTCCGCCAGCTTGCTCACAATTATTTGTACAGAAAGAAACCTCACTTGTAAATGTGAACACCGTGTGCTATAGCCTAACCTCACTTAATTTGCACTAACACTGAATACATCTTGTTTACAATAATGGAATCAATCAAGAGCCAGTTAAGTGAAATCACCCAACACTTCAACACCAGAATGGCCGATTTTCAGAAGGAGTTGAAAGGTGCAATCCCTGCCACGAGTCCCTCGTCAAATATAAACTCCCAATTTGGATCCTTCCGGACGTTCGTCTTGACAGCCTTAGAAAATCTGCAGCTGCAGGTAGAGCTTCTGGCGAGACAGCAAGATGAGTTGGAGATGCGCTCCAGAAGAAAGATTCTTCTTGTGCATGGTGTTGCGGAGGAAGATAGAGAAGATCCGAGCGCATCAGTGCCAAAGGTTTTGTCCGAGCATCTGGGACTGCAGCAGCTCTCAGCTGACTCTTTCAGTAGATGTCACCGTTTGGGTCGTGCTGGTGGTGACAAGCCACGGGCAGTGTTGCTGAAATTCAGAGAGTTGTCACTACGGGACACAGTATGGGCCGCTAAAACTAAATTGAAGGGCTCTGGGGTAACATTATCAGAGTTCCTCATCCCTAGTCGCCATAAGATCTTCTTAGCGGCTCGGCAGCGATTCGGTATAGCGAAATGTTGGACAAGAGACGGAAGCATCATGGTGTTAGACTCCGATGGTAAGCGGCATCGTATTACTTCAATGTCGGAGTTGAGCGCCATCCCGACTCCAGTCAAGGATGTAGCCGGGTCTGCCACGGTGTCCGCTGCCACTGCTGAAGCTCCAAAGGTCTCGAGAGTTAAAAGAGTGGTCAAAAAGTAGGCGCGCTGGGCGTTCCGATGAACTCTCCCCTACTGCTAGTGTGCGGTTTTGTTTGGATTCAATTAAGTACCTATCGTTTGTAACGAGTATTATTGTCTGTCTATTAACTTTTTAAACTTATTCAAAACAAACTTTTTAATATTATTTAGCTGTAGGTACTCAATAAAAACTTAACTTGTAAATAATCGAAATTTGACAACTGACTGACACTGACACTAAACTACTCTGTTTGTCTTTGACAATTGATGGTTCGTTTAGGAACGCAACCTACAACTTGACTTTTTGTAAAGCTTACCGCACACTGGTTAGTTTTTACAACGCATTTTAGTTATAAATTTTGTTTATTGATTTTTGTTTCTGCTTGTTCAAATATTATTTTTGTTCACATTTTATGACTGTACAATTAATGTTTAAATTTTTCAATATTCAAGTTTAATTCTCTTTGCTTTAATACAGCTGGCGGATTAGGAGAGTTTGAGTAGATAGTTTTTTTAGCGTTTAGTTATCGTTAATATATTTTATTTTATTTTTTTATTTATATTATATATTTATTTTACATTATGTCGTCAATAGATAGTATTGATAGTGATCTTTTTTTGTCTATGTCGTCCTCATCTGGTGATAGTAGTTTTCACAGTACATCTCTCCTTCCAATAAATGAAGTCCTTGATTCTAACTTCTCAGATTGTCTGAAACACTTTAATGTCATCCATATTAATGCCCAAAGTATCCCGGCTCATTATCCCGATATGCTTGCGTCGTTTGATTCTCGTAACTTGCATGCAATTCTCGTTTCTGAATCCTGGCTTAAACCTTGCTTACCTTCTACATCTTATTCACTTCCAGGATTTAGGCTCATCCGCAATGATCGTGTGGGTAAGGGAGGTGGTGGAGTAGCGATCTATCTACGATCTCACATTCCTTTTTCTATTGTTAGTTCGTCTGCACAACCTCCGTTACCAGATGCGGCGGAAAATTTATTGGTAGAAATTACATTATCTCACACAAAAATTCTTCTTGGCGTATTCTATTGCCCACCTATCTCTAATTACTTTAACTCTTTCGAAAGCTTGCTGGAAAATATGGTTCCCTTATACAGCCACTCTATTTTCATGGGAGATTTTAATACGTGTTTGCACAAGGATGATAGTCGTAGCAAGAACCTATTGTCTATTGTAGAATCCTGCAATTTGCATGTTTTACCCCTTGCTGCTACACACTTCTCTCCCGGCTGTACTCCCTCTCTTCTAGACCTAATTCTGGTCTCCTCACCTGATTTCGTTTCCAATCATGGTCAGTACCCAGCTGATGCCTTTTCTTATCATGATTTAATTTTCCTCTCTTATAAAATTCGTCCTCCTAAAGCTAAATCGAGAATACTTCTGCAACGTAACTTTGGAGGACTTGACAGGGATCGCCTCTGTGATGACGCGGGCAACCTAGATTGGTCTGCTATCACAGATGTGGATGCGATTGATACTAAAGTTGAGGTGTTTAATACTTTGTTGACTCAACTTTATGATACTCATGCGCCCATAAGGCCTGTTAAATTAAAACACCTTCCAGCTCCGTGGTTGTCGGATGAGATTAAGAGGTTAATGGAAAAAAAGAATGCTGCTAAAAACAAATATAAATTAAAGGACTCTGATGATAACCGCCTGAAGTACCATCAAGCGCGAAATCGCTGCAATACAATGTGTAGAGATGCACAACGACGCCACATTCATAATTCAGTTCTGAACGGTAATACCGCTAAAACCTGGAAATTTCTTGAGTCGCTTGGAGTTGGTAAATCTTCCCAAAATTCTTCTATTAATATAGACATAGATCTCCTTAATAAACATTTCTCTACTTCTGATACAATTGATAGTGTCGATAAAGAGCGCACGCTTAGTATTCTTTCATCCACCTCAACTCCTGACTTTCCGCCTTTTACCTTCGAGTCTTTCACTGAACGCGATGTTAAGAAGAACATATTGTCTATTTCCTCGAATGCAGTCGGTACTGATGACATCAGCCGTAACATGATCGTTCCCATTCTAGACATTGTATCCCCTATTCTTACCCATATCCTTAACCATTCTATTAACACCGGCAAATTTCCTGAGGCCTGGAAACAGGCACAAATCATTCCACTTCCAAAGAAAACAAGCCCTTTAGTTGTAAGTGATTTTCGCCCCATTTCGATTCTTCCATTCTTATCAAAAATACTTGAAAAATTAGTTTTCCAGCAACTCAGCCTATTCCTTAATAGACACTCACTCCTTAATCCATTGCAATCCGGATTTCGTCCCGGTCATAGTACGGTTACTGCTCTCATTAAAGTTACTGATGACATTCGATGGTCCATGGACAATAAGCAGCTTACAATTCTGACTTTACTTGATTTCAGCAACGCTTTCAATACTGTTGATCATGATATTCTGGTAAGTCTGCTGCAGTCTATTAACATATCTCCGTTGGTGGTTGACTGGTTTCAGAGTTACCTCAGTGGCCGACGACAGCGCATACGAATTGACGAGACCGTTTCGTCATGGTGCGATGTTACGGCCGGGGTACCTCAGGGTGGCGTGTTATCCCCTCTGCTTTTCGCTATTTTTATTAATTCTATCACCAAAAACATATCTTCTCTCTATCACATGTATGCAGACGATATCCAAATATATCGCCCTACTCCTCTTGATAGCCTAAGTTCTGCTGTCTCTGCTATCAATGAAGATTTAGCTACAATTTCCGACTGGAGCAGGCGGTATGGACTCAAGGTTAACCCGACTAAGTCGCAGGCTATTATTATTGGCAGTCCTAGGATGATTGTTCGAGTTGATTGGCAAAATCTCCCTCCTATTATATACAATGGGGTTACTATACCTTACTGTGCTTGTACTAAAGACCTTGGCATATATTTGGATCGGGATTTATCGTGGTCCACTCAAATTAAAGAGCTAAGTAGAAAAACATTTTTTGCAATGAGCTCATTGCGTCGTCTTCGTTCTGTTTTGCCAATTCCAACCAAAGTTATGTTAGCACATTCCCTCTTACTTTCTATTCTCGATTATGCAGACGCAAGCTATCTTAATTTGACTGAGGACCAACTTAACAAGCTTGAGCGACTCCAAAATCTTGCTATTCGGTTCATATTCGGCCTTCGTAAATATGACCACATATCTGAATTTCGTCAAAAGCTCAAGTGGCTTCCTATTCGCCGTCGCCGGGATCTTCATGTTCTTTCACTTCCGTACCGTGTGCTATTTGACCCAAAAACTCCCTCTTACCTGAAGGAGAAGTTTAAATTTGTGGGAGATCAGTCCGAAATACGAACAACCCGAAAATTAACTCTATGCATACCATCGCATAAGACGAAATTTTATAAGCAGTCTTTCACAGTTCAAGCTATACTATTATGGAATGCTCTCCCATTAAACATACGACAATCAAGGTCACTTGAAATATTTAAAAAATCTGTTAAGAATTTCTATCTATCTTAATACAGACGATTAGTTTTCATTGTTATTTAGTTTAAGTAATATTAAATACATAATATATATTAGTTTATTTTCATATACTTATGTATTATAAGTATTATGTTATTTGTGTAAATGGTTTATGTATTAGCATGTAGGTATTTGTGTGTATGTCTATGTTAATACACCACCCGCAAGTTAATCTCCTCAACTTCTCCTAATCCTAAGGTTGCCTGGCAGAGATCGCTACTAAGCGATAAGGCCGCCTTTTTGTATTACTTAATTTCTGTGTATTTGTGTTTCCTTAATTTTTCTGTGTTGTGGTGTACAAATAAAGAGTATTAATAATAATAATAATAATAAATCTCGTAATTTAGTTTTTGGGAATTGTTAATCTATATTTTATATTAATTGTTTGTTTAATAATTTATTAGGACATTATTTTTATGGACATTTGAGTTTATATAGACATCTTAGACATTTCTTATTAACTAATTATTAAGTATTCATGTAAAAATTATGTTGTGGATTAACTGATTAATAGTTTTATGAATTACTTTTGATAATAATTTCAACTCATGTTCAAATTTGCATGTCAGTAATGACGAAACATGTTTGGTCAAATTTTGTATGTGTTATCTTTTAATTGTTCCATGTTTCAAGCAAATAAACGATTTATTTATTTATTTAAAAGAGCATGGATTTGACTCGCTCCAGCAATGCTCGGGACTGCGGTTACATAACCTTTTACATTTTTCATTTATAACCCTTTACAAGGGACCCATTGCATTAATATCTTTACATTAATTTAATTGTAAATATAGTTTAATTTTTTTCAAAAGAGCAACCACCGAGTTTCTTTCTGGTTCTTCTCGGTAGGAACGGCATTCCGAACCAGTGGTAGATTAATTCGACTATTCATAAGCACTTGTAAAAAGTCTATTTGAATAAAAATCTTTTGAAATTGAATTTAAATTTGAATGACACATACAAATCTGTTTTGGTATTAAGAAGTTATGGTAAAATAAATAAACTACTATACATGTATACCTACATACATGAACCCTGAAAATAAACTCCTATTTTTGGGTATTCGTAAAAAAACACAACATACGAGTATTATTATTTTATGCCCATTTTCTACCTAGCACCTAGCTTGTAATTTTCATCATAGAAATCCTGTCAAACATTTATCTACCAACAAATCCGTACCTCTGATCTGATCTGATAGGCTCAACATCCACTGTCCTAATCAATCTAAGTCCTTTTGTGATAGAGTCCAAATTCCTCTAGTCCGACATTGACGAAAACCTTTGACAATTTATCTGCAAATACATCATTACATTTTGAACTTTAGCAATGCAGCTATACAGTTAGCTTTCGCTTGAGGTTTTGCCTTTGGAATCTGATGTCCAATTGGTCCGCCCGAGGGCTTCTCGATATTGCTTTGCATGTTTTTTTTACTCAAACCTTTGTACTGTACAGTTATCCACGCATTTTTGGGTATCTCTTCAACCGACTTTAAACAATGATTGATTTTACTATTAACTGGGTTCGCATTTATTATACGGAGCATTCTGTTTTCTGAACTTGTGGTAAAGTCAAGGCAAGTAGCATCAAAGGTGAATCAAATATTGACTATACATTAAATAAACTTTGAGTTTCATACGCATAACTGTCTCAGAGCATTATTCGTGTAATACACTCTAATTAATGTCTGTTACGCCCAAGCTTTTTACAAAATAGTTTTAAAACATGGAAACATTTGTAGGTTGCCTGGCAGAGATCACTTTAGTGATAAGGTCGCTTTTTTTTTGTAAGTTTGTAATAATGTCCTTAGTATATGTCCTTTTTCTTTATGCAATAAAGTATTTTAAAAAAAACTCATAAATCAGTAAGATAACTCGGTTGCTAAACGGCATTTTGTCGGAACGCTAAATCGCTTGGCGGCACATCTTTGCCGGTAAGCTGGTAACTAGCCATGGCCGAAGCTTCCCACCAGACTAGACCAGAGAAAGTTCAGAAATTATTAATTCCCAAATTGACCCGGCGCTTCCCACTTTTAGGATCAAAGCTTCATCAACTCATAATAATTGGAATCTCTTTCAGTCCGAAGAATATTTTGTATGGAGGTACATATATCTGTGGTCGGCTGTACTTCCCTATGACGAAATACTATTTGGTTTGGGCGAAAGTTGGATGGATTTTTGGATGAAAACGCTGATACATGTGTAGTTCAAAGCTGATGCAAATCAGATCTGAAACAAGGAGAGTTCAATACCGTTTTATGAAAAAAAAAAAAGACGGATCCTCGTCGATTATATATCGGATCGCGTAAAAAAAGTATCCACCTTTATGGAACTTCTTTATTTATCTAATAGAATATCAACTAGAAATAAAATTTACAGAAGTCAAATTTAAAAATTCAATTGTACCTAGGGTTTTATTACGTAAAACTAATGATTGTACCAGCACATAATATGTAAAACATCAATAAAATTTTAATTATTGTACTATCTAAATATTGCTTTATCATAGTAGTAACCTTTGCAACTCTACGTGTTATATATTCGATCCCCGAGTATATCGCACTGGAATTCCTATATCGGGACCTCACGATACAGGTCGTGTGAGGTCTACAGTCAAGCATAAAAGGGATATATGAGCCAAATGGGAAACCGCTAGACGAGCAAATTTAATTAGTTAGATTTTACTTTCTTGCTAATATGCAGCTATCAACATTTTGTAACATTTTGTACACATTTTGGAACATAAAGCATTTGTATTTGTATTGTATTTGTATCGATTCAGTCTAACGATCGCAATCACCTCTGATAATATTGACCAAAATCCACTGACACATCCATAAATTCAATCAATCACTACAATAATAATTAATTAAGATTGTTATAGTGAGTGTAAAGACTGCGAGTGACATTAAAAATGTAAACCTTCGGTCCATTTAGCGACTTGGGTTAACGTTGCTTACTCGGGTCTATCGTAATCATGTGTCCCAAAACAGGAAGTAAAAAATATTGTCCCTAGTGTTCTATATTCAGAGCTTAAAATACACTTTATAAAAAGTAGACCTACAGATGTAGACACTTTTTGAAAGCCCTTCAAAAGAAAAACGAAATAAAAAAGAAACAAAATTTGAAGCCAGCAACGAAAACATTACAAGAGGAAAGTTATCCCATCAAAGAGTTATGATATCTAGAGGGTGAAAGGGGTTTTATTGGTCCGGAGTTTTAAGGGTCCGGGCAACACAATAAACAATGTTATTGAAAGTCTTTATACAAACGACGACTCTGGCGCAGTGGTGAGTTCTTTGGGTAAGTGGGAGGCCCCGAGTTTGATACCCGGCAGGGTTAATGTGAGAATTTATAATTTCTTAATTTTCTTTGGTCTATTCTGGCTTCTGCCGTGGCTAGTTACTACCCAAATACGTGTTGAAAAGTGATGAAACTTTCGGGTAAATCGATTTCTACATAATTTATTTATTTGTTTCTTTGGATTTATTATAACAGCCTCCGGTGAGATTGCCGTCAAAGGCAAAGTTGTAGTGGCAAAAAAAAAATCAAGGTTGCTTCAAAACGTTTGGAAATCAGTTCGGAGCTGAAATATGAATCGGAAAAATGACTGTATTATTGAAAACCCTTTCAAATAACTTAATAAAAATATTTGAAAAAAAAACATGAAATAGATACAGCTGCAATGCACAAAGTTGAAATATTTTTAACAGTCAAATATAATATTTACATTTCAGTGAACTTTTAGTCCCAAAAATAATTTGATTCCCCTGTAAATAAACTTCAATTTCAGTTTGATGGAAATAGATTCATATCTAGGGCTGCCAACATCAGCCTAACGATCGTTTATGATATTAAAATTTAAATTAAAAAAAAAACGTTTACTGTAATATTTTGTCAGCGTATAACGTAGAGCTATATCATGTTCTACAGTAGTAATTGTAAGCAGCTGTATGGATGGAAAAGCGAACTTTAACAAAGATGGCCCATAAAAAATGGCCCTACAAAATTCGATATGACCAATCTTAAAAATATATGACCAACTCTCACTAAATCAATGTGAGAGTTTAGGAGCATAGAACATTACATTTATGACATCCACATAAGAAGACAAAAAATTTCATTAATTCTGCGAAAAATACGAAAAAGCGATCTGCATCTTATAAATATTGGCCACTATCGGATAGAAACTGACGTATGCGTTAGCTTTTGGTCAAATGATTCAATAATTTGCTTAGTTTTTGTTTAATTTTGAGCCAGCTAAACATCATAAATTGTATGCAGTGGTATTTTATGCTAATCAATGCTATTAATTAGTGCCTAAAACACCTGATAGCCTTAGGTGAGCCTGATATTGTCCAACACGCCACACAAATCTTAAGACTTAGGTTGGGCATTTACAACGTATGGACGATCATCGGCCACCTAAAAAGATCATGACGTTACAGCTTGATAGAAGGCGATCTATCGGTTGGCCAAAAATACAAAAGCCATCGGATTGCAAAACTTGAGGAGATATGCAAAATAAATCGACTGGAGCAGACCCGTGCCTACGAAGGGCTGTAGCGCCGATGCTGATGATGATGTATTCTCGCGGTTTCTATGCGTGTGACAACCCTATTCCCTGGTCGTGAAAATCAATTAGCCAGTTAGTGTGCGCGCAGTAGATAACTGAGCGTAAATAGTGGCAGGAAAATGACCAAATTTCGCCTTTTTGTCCACGAGATTGCCTTTTTATACCGCTTAATTGAAATAACGCCAATTTTGAATTGAATTATAAAGTAGTTTGTACATAGAAAAGCACCACAACAAATTATTGAAGCTCGGTTCTTCTTTTTTTTATGTCCTTTATGTACTGAGCCTCGCCTGGTGGTGAGTGAAGATGCAATATTTTGCAGGACAGGCGATGAAAAACGAGATGAAACTCTGTGTGAAGGAAAGGAAAGGAATATTGATGTGAAATTTTTGTGGCACGCTCGATGCAACTGACTTTCATGCGGTTATAGCGATTATTCCACATCCTGCCAGTCTTTCAACTGGGTTAAATTTCAAGTATTTTTTACTATTTTGGAGTACTTTTTGAGGTGGAGTACTTTTGAGTGGTTGGTCAATAAAAATTTATTTATTTATTTATTTTTGAGGTAAAAAGCAAATAGCGCTGCCCGGGCTAGATCAGAGACAATCCAGAATTTATAAATTCCTAAACTGCCCCTACCAAGAATCAAACTGCGGACCACCCACTTATAAGACAACAGCGCTCATCATTGGACCAAGGAGGCAGTAAATGTTTTCTAAATATTCATATAATCAAGAACATTAATAACCTTGGCGGCGACTTAGCGAGGTGAGCATTCCCACAGCTTTGCCTGAAGGCCTGTCAAAACGTGATTACGTTAAAATTGTTTATCAATAAAGAAACAGAAATGGCTGCTCAAATAAACCGTCCAAATATTATCGTTCGAACTTTGTATTAACACAGACCGCCTTCAAAATACATCTTAAAATAGCATCCAATTCACTTACCTGAAAGCCCACGTAAAATATATGTATGAAAGTTTATTCATCCGTGCGCGGTCTATTAGACCCCCCATTTTGCCCCCCTCCTACCCCCAAGGGGGGAGAAGTTACTCCTAAATAATTACCCCACAGTTGCGTAATAAATATTACTTAAAGATATTACCGCTTCGGAGTTTAATGTCTTTGTTACGATTGCATTTTCTTGATAAATGGCACAGTTTAAATATATATGGAGGCAATATTAAAGAAGTTTTTTGTATCTCTATTTAGCTCAAGAAAAAGAAATGCGAAGTTATACCTATTTCAAAAAATATTTATATAATCCGTATTCATGGCATTGTATCTGATGAAGTACAACATGTATATTATATGCTTTAAAAGACAAAATCTTGTTCATTCTGCTTTGGAACTCAAAATTTGGATAATACTAGTGCTTTATAGAAATCTAGGTATAGTCCCACAAGCTTAAACTGACCCGGTGGCCAAAATTGGAACTACTTTTTATGCCTGTTTAGTTTTTGTTTTTATTTTATTTTTCATAGAATCTAGCGACGCTGTCACTGGATTTGGCGACCTCCCTGGCGCAGTGTTGAGCGCTGTTGTCCCGGACCCGGACCTCCCACGTCAGTAGGAGGTCCGGGTTCGATTTCCGGCAGGGTCAATTTGGGATTTTATAATTTCAGAATTTTCTCTGGTCTGGACTGGTGGAAGGCTTCGGCCGTGGCTAGTTACCACCCTACCAGCAAAGACGTGCCACCAAGCGATTAAGCGTTCCGGGACGACGCCGTGCGGGACGACGCCGTGTAGAAACCGACTAGGGATATTGGTTTAATATAACTGTCAAACCCCTATCAGGTTAGCCCGCTACCATATTAGACTGCATCGTCACTTACTGTCAGGTGAGATCGCAGTCAAGGGCTAACTTGTAGTGGAATTAAAAAAAAGGGTCAGTTAAGTTTGTCAGACTATAAAATCTTCTGACAACTAAAACTGAAATAATCACGTGACGCAGTCGCTAGTCCGGTCTGTAGTGCTTTCATCCGTAGTTGGATTAAAAAAACAAATGAGTTAGATTTTGATAGCTACTCGTATCTACAAAGCAGAAAATAATAAGGGGCACAGAAGAGCTTTGATTGTGGCTGCAAGGTCAGATTATGCAAATATTATGAAAATCCTCGGCCCTCGGGCGAATGAGCGGCTGTATGGGGTCGAATCCGCGCGTTGTTTTTGGTCGAGTTTTTAATTAGGGATTATTTTATTTTCCATGCATTTCTCGCTCCGATGGTTGTTTTTTTTGAAGCTTTAATAAGCTCTAGGGACTTTTTTTTTCTCAAGCAAACGAGATCGCATTTTTGGGCATGAAAAATGGATAAGCTAAGATTGCTTTTCTATTAAAGACTAACTGATGCCCACGACCCGAGTTGAATTTGGTTGATTTTTTCGGGATAAAAGTAGTCTATATCACTCGCTAAGTCTTTAAGTACATAATTGACCGAGCGTAGCGAAGGTCTCTGAGTCTATTTGAGTGAATTTGCACTTGTCCGTCCGTCCGTCCGTCCGTCTGTCAGAGCCTTATAGCTTCTGAATTACTGAACGTAATTACTTCAAATTTAAATATAATATGTAAACCGATGGCCTCCCGCCGAATATGGCTTAAAAAGTTATAAAAATCTTTATTTCAGGGGGGCTCTCATAGAAGCGAATGCGAAGTAAAATATTTTTTATAGCGTTACATAGAGTTGCGGTATATCATTTTACAGATAATTAGGAATAGAGTCCAAAAATATATTTTTTTTAATTTTTCCCCTAAAATTGACGAAATGGGGGGCTTTCAAAGTGGCGCTTTTCTAACGTCCAAAGTTGACCTCATAACTCTCAATTTTCTGAAAGGCTAAATAACAACAAATACTAAAATTAGATAAATATTATAGGGAAACGAAATTATTTAATTTTTAATGAGCTTCAATATTTTTAACAGAACTTCACAATGATGTCAATAGATGGCGCTCTGTACAAGTTTATGGATACCGCGAGGTCTCAGTTCGGGGCGAACCACTAGTAATATCTATGTAAAATCACGTCAATCCGTTGCGTACGGCGTGATTGAAGGACAAACCAATGCACTAATACACTTTCGAGTTTGTGAATTAGAGGGAGGAAAGGTGGGGTGTAGCAATTTATCGAATTAGTATAAAAGTTAAACTGGAAAACTACAATGAAATGGCTTTCAATAGCGATAGGAAATCAGGTCAATTTCGTTTGGAAAGTGCTTCAGTCCATTAGAGACGTCGCCATGTAAATGTTTAATGACATAATTGTATTAAAGCATGTTGATTTGAAACTAGGTTGATACAATTACCTACTGAGCTATACTAAGCGTTATTGGGGTATCTATACTAATATTAGTTTGTCTGTCTGTCCGTTTGCTACGCTTTAAAGCTTCATCTTTTCATACGATTTTAATGAAATTTATATAAGCTACTTTTCAAAAAGGAAGGAGTTCCCGCGGGAATAAATAAAATCTTAATCCACACGGGCGAAATCGTGGGCATCATCTAGTTTAATTGTAAGCTCGTGAGTGGGATTTGAACCTGCGACATCTTGCTTACATCCCGGTTCTTCTCCCGCGGTGCTACTGAGACCTAGTTGGAAGTTCAAAATGTTCAACACTATCTAAAAGAATTACATACAGTTACTTTATTTCTCGACGTGCTAAAGGGATTTTTAAAACTTTTCTGATAAACCTTTTCCCAGTCCCAATAAGATCTTAGTGCATGTTCAAGTAAGAACATGTTTGTATAGCTTAATATATTATCAGAACAAATAAACAACAGTAAGTAATAAACATCATAATATAATGAGAAAATGCATTATAAAACTCCGGCAAACTTCACAAACTCCACAAAGTTCCACCTCGATGTTAACATCCTACTCAAATAGAACTATGTATTCCTCAACGCAACTCTACTCTTAAACTCATCCAATTACGCTTAAACAAGGTTGTAAATCTTCCGCCGAGTCAAAGGAAATAGAACCATATCGCAGTAAATTAGTACGATCATATCCATACATATGCTAAGTTTATCCAACAATTTAATGAGACAAAGTACTACCTGTATGGAGTTATGAACTAAGTTGATACTCTGTCGCTCGTGTGGTTATAAAGTCATGTGATTATTTCAGCGTATTTGGCTAGAGTTTATAGTTTAAGAGTCATCGAATAAATTAAGCTAGACTGGGGACAACCTATGAGTCTCTTTGGTCACTGTTTTATGAACATATTTAGAACTAGCTGATGCCCGCGACTTCATCCGCCTGGTTAAAGTTTTTTGATTCCCGCGGGAACTCCTCAATTTTCCGGGATAAAAAGTAGCCTATATCACTCTCCAGGTCCTCAACTATACCCATGCCAAAAATCACGTCGATCTGTTGCTCCGTTGCGGCGTGATTGAAGGACAAACCAATAAACCAACAAACCAACAAACCAACACACTTTCGCATTTATAATATTAGTTTGATTAACTAGCGCGTTACTTGTAGGCAATCAGGGAAATTACAATCGAACATGGAACTTAAAATCAAATCAAACCAGTGTAATATTTTCACTAGGGTGGTAAACACAGAACTCTAAATTCTGTCCGTTCCGTGTCACCTATTTTTAAAAAAATTTATATATTTTGAGACACGAAAATAACTAGTGGTTCGCCCCGAACTGAGACCTCGCGGTATCCATAAACTTGCACAGAGCGCCATCTATTGACATAATTGTGAAGTTCTGTTAATAATACTGAAGCACATTAAAAATAAAATAATTTCGTTTCCTTATAACATTTATCTAATTTTAGTATTTGTTGTTCATGTACAGGATATAATTCAAATAATTGATAAGTTTCAGGCTCAGCCTTTCAGTAAATTGAGAGTTCTGAGGTCAACTTTGGACGTTAGAAAATCGCCACTTTGAAAGCCCCCCATTTCGTCAATTTTAGGGGAAAAATTAAAAAAAAAATATTTTTGGACTCTATACCTAATTATCTTTAAAATGATATACCGCAACCCTATGTAACGCTATAAAAAAAATTTTACTTCGCATTCGCTTCTATGAGAGCCCCCCTGAAATAAAGATTTTTATAACTTTTTAAGCCATATTTGGTGGGAGGCCATCAGTTTACATATTATATTTAAATTTGAAGTAATTACGTTCAGTAATTCAGAAGTTATAAGGCTCTGACAGACGGACGGACGGACGGACGGACAAGTGCCAATTCACTCAAGTAGACTCAGAGACCTTCGCTTCGCTCGGTCAAAAAATTTCTTGTCCGATGACCATGACCAACAGCTAAGGCTTGCTATCCAGCGATGAAGTAGTGTCAGTGTATTGGGCACCATGCCCATTAACGATCATTCGGACGGCTTTTTTTTTTTTTTTTGTAAATAAGTTTAATAATAATAATTAATTAGTGGTAGTTTGCAAATATAATTTTTATTAATTAATTAATTTATTTGTGTTTTTGTTAAATAATAGTGTCAATTATCTTTTATTATTTACTTCTCACAATTATCAGGTAGGGTCCCAGACTACAAAGTATATAAATATGAAAGATAAGTGCTGTTAGTGGCATGTTATTAGTTTCTGCCCGCAGACGCGTAACTTCGCAGACGCAAATATTTAATTAGTCTGCACATACATACCCTTATACCTAACTTAATATTCGTACGATTACGTGGAATATTCTCGCGATTTTATCTATTAAAGCTGCTTGGTAAAGTCTCTAATAACTCCTCTACTAAAATTTGTTATCTTTGAACTCATCAAGCGTAAGGGATATAGTCTTCGCGGGATATTGTACTCTAAGTCTTAGACTGCATCATCACTTACCATCAGATGAGATCGCAGTCAAGGGCTAACTTGTAGTGGATAAAAAAAAGTAGGGGAGATGCATCAGAGAGATGCATTTTATTAAGAGCGATACTACACTACTGCGATATTATAGGCCCTAATCTCCCTTAGGTCCTATTAGACACTCTATTCCCACATTCTTGCACACACGCACTAAATTATCTTCTGCGAAATGGGCTAGACTTCCTAGAAGAATCTCGCCTACCTAGAAGATGCTTACTCACTCTTCTTTTGAAGATACCAGTATAAAAGTTACCATGGTATTCTTGACATACGGCATACGGTGGCGTTTTAATAAAATAGACAAAAGAAGTAAAAAAGACTAAAGAATTCAAATAAACCTCGTATTAATGGCAGACTTTGAATTTTACACAAGTAATTCAACAAAATTTACAGCACAATAAAAGGGTGAGAGAGGCATTACATACAAAAATTTCAAATTAATGTAAATCCTATTCCTATAATATTAAATGTCAAAACTGCACGAAAAAGCTTTTGAAAGGCGAGAAACTCATTAGAAAGTCTTGCGAACAAAAATCATTCATACCTCCCCAGTCACTTTATGCGACGTTTCTATGAAAGCCTTTGACGGGGTTTGTATTTTTATTTATAAAAACAACCCCTAATTAGCCAATGCTCTTTATGAAGATGCGCTGGCCCTCGTTAGCACAAAATATTATACAACAAAATACGGCGTCACTGCTTCGGGTCTGACGGCCGCTTTTCATATTAACTGGAAAATGTGTCTACTTCTTTCTGTGTTCCTTATTCGCTTGTATAGTGTATGGTGTGAATATACCCTAATATTGTATTCACTGAAACAAAATTTAGTTAATGCATTTTGACACGTAACCAATTCCATATTGATAATTACAATAAATTCAAAAATATTTCTGTCCGTCCGTCTATCTACCTATCTATACAAGAGATTCTGATGAAATTTAGTACTTACGGAGATAAATTGCATACTGGGGACGGATACAGGCTAAGTTTTATTCCGGAAAATCTAAAACTCCTTCTGGAAAAGGAAAATGTTTCCTTGTCCACTATGTTTCTGTTTTTCTACACATTGTATAACTTTTTGGTATAAAATAAATTTAAAAATAAAACGGGATTTTTGAATCCACGTAGGGCATTATCTAGTTGTAATCTTAATCACCATTGACTCTATAATTTAAGTGTAAATTAAAACACTTTGCATCTCCGAAGTCTCATCAAGTATGCACAGTTGTCAACGCATCACCAAAATGAAGTACTTTGCACACAAACTGTCACGCATTTAATTTAGCACTACAATGGACGATCGCAGTGTGCTTTATCAAGCAAATTACTTCCCGACACTCGGCTCAGCTGATATGAAAGAACCTTCAATCAAGGGGTCCTCATCCCTATGTAAACTAAGGGTTGCTGCACAAGTGTGGGCACAGATTTCGTTTTTGGTGGCCTGCCTCATTATTTTGAATTAATAGTACATTACGGCACAGGCCGGTAATAAAGCATGCACGGCTGAGTAATATCGGAAGGACGAGGCGAAGCCGAGGACTATAAGTCATTTTAAGTCCAGCTGAGGCCTTTTTAAGTAAACGAAGCAGTGAATTGCTATTTCGGCCGATAGCTCGGTGCTTGTATAAGTAGTAGTTTTCTCCAATTTGTGAGAAAAAAATAAAGAAAGCTTTTTTACATCGCCGATAGATAACGATGACTTACCTCAACTCATGTGCGTCATTGGCAGTCATGTACGTTTTTAGAAATAAAATATCACTTGCATTAACGTCGAAGGAAACCATCGTGACGAAACCATACGAGAGTTCTCCATAATGTTCTCAAAGGTGTGAAGCCTGCCAATCCGCACTTGGCCAGCGTGGTGAAGGCTAAACCCTTCTGGTTCTGATAGGAGACTTTTGCTCAGCAGTGAGCCGGTGAACTGTTGAAATCCATCCATACTTAATATTATAAATGCTAAAGTGTGTCTGTCTGTCTGTCGGTCTGCTACGCTTTCACGGCCCATCTGTTCAACTGATTTGGATGAAATTTAGTATGGCGATAGTTTGTATCCAGAGGACATAGGCTACTTTTTAACCCGGAAAATTAAAGAGTTCAGGAATCAAATGACCTCAATTCACGCGGACAAAGTCGCGGGCATCAGCTAGTGATGAAATAAATTCAATCAATCAAATATTCATTTATACAATTTAGGTACACTGTAGGTACACATATTGACGTCGATTACTTACTTATAAAACATGATGGTGACAATTAGTTACGGTATCCTAAAACTAAAGCTACGAGGGTTCCAAACGCGCCCTGATCTGAGAAGAGCATTGTAGAACATTGGTAAAACATTGTAGAACAGTATTGTAGAAGATTAATTAGTAGAACATTGTAATGTGGCCTTATTGAAGGCAAGTCGCATGTACAGAGGCAGCCTATGCAAACTCTAACCTCTAGCCTCGAAACCTCATGGTCTAGCTCGAACCTCATGGTTGTCACGGTGGCGGATTACACCCATTTGTATGCAGATGTCGGAGGTAACTCGCTGTCTTTGACTCGGTGCAAATAACGCGTGAAAATTAACCCATCTATGTGTGACAGCCCTTGATTAAGTAAATCTTGGTGACCTCCCTGGTGCAGTGTTGAACGCTGTTGTTTTAACGTGGGTTCGATTCCTGGCAGGGTCAATTTTGCTCAGTAGTGAGCCGGTAATGGGTTCAAATGATGAGATAAATACATTAGTAGAACATTGTAATGTGCCCTTATTGAAGGAAAGTCGCATCTACAGAGGCAGCCTATGCAAACATTTGTCTAGCTCGCAGAACCGCATGGTTGTCACGGTGGCGGATTACACCCATTTGTATGCAGATGTCGGAGTTAACTCGCTGTCTTTGACTCGGTGCAAATAACGCGTGAAAATTAACTCATCTATGTGTGACAGCCCTTGATTAAATAAGTTTTGGCGACCTCCCTGATTCAGTGTTGAACGCTGTTGTCTTAACGTGGAAATCCCCCATTCGATCCCCGGCAGAGTAAATTCGGCAATTTAAAATTCAATGGCTAGGTATGGCGTGGTGGTAGGCTTCGGGCGAGACTAGTTACCACCCAAGAAGCAAAGACGTGCCCGTCAAGCGATTTAGCGTTTCGGTACGATGCCTTAAAGAAACTGTTTATATATTATTTATATGGATTTAATATAACTGCCATACCCCTAATAAGTTAGCCCACCACGATCTTAGACTGCATCGTCACTTACCACCAGATGAGATCGCAGTCAAAGGCTGCAGTGGAAAAAAAGTAACTTCTCTTTTTAATTACATTAAAACATTAAACGTGTTATTTGAATTTTTTGGTAGATTCGTATCGGTAGAAAGGATATTTTGAACCAGAAAAACTTAACAATTCCATAATTTTTATTTAAAAATATATCTCATAAACCTATCTAGAAAACTAGTCTTATATAAACCTTTTTAGCAACTAAATACCATTCAAGAAAATATATAATGTTACCATTTCTATTTACCTGAGTATCGATTTTACCAACTCCGATTTAACCGACTAAATTTGGTGTTTTGAAGGAATATGTTGTGTAGGAATTCTGTAAAAATATGAAATTTATTTCTGGCTTATACGTTGTTGATAAATACTTTATTATAAATTCGAAAGTGTGTCTGTCTGTCAGTCTGTCTGTCTGCTACGCCTTCCCGGCCCATCTTTTCAACCGATTTTGCTGAAATTTGGTATAGAGGTAGGTTATGTCCCGGGGAACGTCATAGGCTTTATCCCGGAAAATTAAGGAGGTCCCGCGGGAATAAAACACCTTAATCCATGAAGTCGCGGGAATCATCTAGTATTTATCTATTTTCATTTCATTTTGACAGCCAAATTTTAATTTTAATTTTTTGTCATTTCTGTATATTTGCACAAAATGCCATAAATTTAAGGATAGCTCAGTCCTTCAATGGTGTGAAGGACTGCGATATCCTTAAATTTTAACAAAATATGTTGAACAGTGCTCTTAATACATAACAAGGGTTGTCACAGTGTTAAATTACACCCATTTGTATGCAGATGTCGGCGTTAACTCGCGCCTTTGACTCGTTGCAAATAACGCGTGAAAATTAACCCATCGATGTGAGACAACCCTTGATTACGTCACGCTCTCTCGTTTTGAGACGGAAGCCAGATATTAATATGGCACCCCACTTGTGTTACAATGGGGCTATTATATTTGCAAATTTATGTACCACCTATTTTGATTTTTTGTTACAGTCGAGAATCAGGCTTATTACCATCAGTGCCACTCGTCTTTTTAGGGTTCCGTACCCAGAGGATGCCAACGGGGCCCTATTATTAAGTCTCCGCTGTTAGCCCGTCTGTCTGTCAGCGGGCTTTATCTCATGAACCGTAATAGCTAGACAGTTAAAATTTTTTCAGAGTGTGTATTTCTATAACAATCCACCGCGACAGTAAAAATAAAATACAATAAAAAAAATTTGAGCGTCTCTCTCGTTTCTCGAAAGTATTTAAAAACTAGCTGATGCCCGCGACTTCGTCCGCGTGGATTGAGGTTTTTCGGTTCCCGCGGGAACTCTTTAATTTTCCGGGATAAAAAGTAGCCTATGTGCTATTCCAGACTATAATCTATTAGTAGGGGAGCCCAAGAGGGGATTTTTGGATTTACTCGAGCGCGTCAGATATTGATAGCGTATACGTACTACGTGTCTCTGTTATCGAATGGTATGTTTGTCTGCCGGTTTGCATAGTGGGGTTGGCCGTACGGAAGTAAAAATATTTGTAAAAAAACAAACAAAAATCGAGCGCGTCAGATTTTCATAGGAGATGTTAAGTGGACCCAAAGGAAGCTCCTATTCAAAGGACTGACGATTCTGACGTAACGCTAAGTCGCTGCGGTTTTTTGAAAATGCAAAGAAATATTGCCATTTTGAAATACTCGAGCGCGTCAGATTATCATACAGACGGTTCAGCTTCATGTCCCAAACGTGCTGACCCTTAATCTGACGATTATCTCGAGGAATTTTCTTTATCTGATGATTTGAAAAACAAAACAACCTGTAGACGCTCCCCCCACCGGTGAAAGGATACATCATATAACCTTTTTTTCGTTCTACCACCTAATCTTCAAATTCCATTAGGTCTCCACGACGCTCGAGTAAATCCAAAAATCCCCTCTTGGGCTCCCCTACTATATCTCTGTGCCAAATTTCATCCAGATCCGTTCATCCGTTGGAGCGTGATTGAGTTACAAACATACATCCATACATCCAAACTTTCGCATTTATAATTTTTATTTGATACATATTGCGAAGTCTTGTCACGATGAAGGGAACTCTCCGATCGCTAGTCCAACTCGCACTTGACCAGCTTTTTAAGAAATCTGAATAATAATAGCAAAATACAATATTCATATTTTATTTACGTGCGTTTGTGTTATGTACCTACTAATATATATATCTATATATATATATAAATCTCGTGTCACAATGTTTGTCCTCAATGGACTTCTAAACCACTTAACCGATTATAATAAAATTCGCACACCATGTGCAGTTCGATCTAACTTGAGAGATAGGATAGTTTATATTATATAGATTAGGATTATTAGTGCTACCCGTGCGAAGCGGGGGCGGATCGCTAGTATATATATATATTAGTACATAACAACGGGTTTTAACCCCGTTAAAAATCTATCCCGTCCACAGATTCGTGTACACACACCTAGGTTTATCGATTTTTTGAAGGGAAAAGTTTGGAATTAATTTAAGAAATAAGTATTTCTCTACATTCGAAGGCTAGCTTCCCAAAAATTAAATTTAAATAGTCATTTTCATTCTCAATTACAAGTAAATTATCATAAGAAAATTAAATAACATCATCAATCTGTTTTTATTAATGAAATAACAAGATGTAGAGTGAACCTTCTAGAGTCTAGAGTCTATATTAGTGCGGAGTACCTAATTAGAACCTCACCCACCGCTCACCCACCGTCACATGTATCTGACACACGCAAACGCGGCGTCATAACAAACAGATTCACCCACCCCTGCATTATGTTATTAATTATACCTATAATGAAACGGTAAAGGGTTGTTGACTTGTCATTAACCTTGCAGGAGACTTCAATAAGAACAACTAAAACGAATTATTGTTGAAGGAAGCGGTGAAAGCGACTATCCTCCTATTCAGGTTTGACCACAGGGTACTTTTCCAAATTATGTGCGTTTTACGAAATTAAATGTGGCCAATTCTGTATAACACGATCTCTAAACTAACTAAAATGGCAACTTTAAATCTAATTCTGTCCCTTTCCGCAGGGAGTATTAAGAAAGGGTTAGCAATATTTGTAATGCTGTAATTTTAGTTAAGTTTAGAGATTGTGCACTACAGGATCAGCCCCAATGAATGAATAATTAAGCAGCGATAGCTTAGTGAAGTAATCATAGCCTAGTGTTTAAGACACCTGAGCTTCTGTATGGGGTAGAGGGTTTGACCCACGGCTTCGCACCGCCAAATTTTCGAAGTTATGGGCGTTTTAAGGTAATTAAATGACACTTCCTTCAAACTGTGGAGGAAAACATCGTAAATAATTCTTAAAGGTACTTAAAAAAGAAAATTTCCTTTTTGCTTCAAGAATTTTACCTGAATTGGACCTCAGTAAAATACGATAAAAATTTCTTACCACACTTGGTGTATTCGTCTAAAGTTTTGTTCAACCTGTACAAAATACAGGAACAGGTGCCCCATCGCAAAAAGATAACTTACCTGCAAACAAAAGAAAAGAATAGATTTACTCTAAGTTACTGAAGATAAGTTAAGTCATGAGTAAAATTTATAGTAACTATCAATAGAAGGGCAAGAATGATGACGAGGACGAAAACTGTTGTTTGACTGAAAAGTTGCCAATAAAAGCGGCTTTAAAACATTGTGACTAAATTATTTATTACTTTTGTATGCAGAGTTTGATTGAATTAAATTAGGAACAAAACGAAATTAGGTAGAAAACCAAAATGTTGTGCCTCACGATTGAAATCCTAGTGTTTAAACTAATTCGTTCGTTTGCTTCTCAAGTTATCATATCATACTTCATACTAATATTATAAATGCGAAAGTGTGTTTGTTTGTTGGTTTGTCCTTCAATCACGCTGCAACGGAGCAACGGATTGACGTGATTTTTGGTGTGGATATAGTTGAGGACCTGGAGAGTGACATAGGCTACTTTTTATCCCGTAAAATTAAGGAGTTTCCGTGGGAATCAAAAAAACTTAAACCACGCGGACGAAGTCGCGGGCATCAGCTAGTATTTTACTAATTTACAACTAAAAATTATAGTTAAGCAAATAAAATTATTGCAAAAAATATTTAAACTAGTAAAATTGCAGTAAGCGGAAAACATACGCACAATTAGGCCCCGTCTACACGCCGCGGGCGATACACGACGACCGTCAGCATCGTAATTGTTTGGAAAACAGTTCGCGACCTTTTTTCATAAGGTACTTATATTATTTGCTGATTTTTAAAAATGTTACAGCCGTGAAAATTTTGTTTTGTGTGTCTAAATTTCAATTTTAAATAAAATTTTCAACAGCTTAATATTGTTGTAGTTTAAAAGGATAAAAACTATTTATTAGCCAAAAAGTGATTTAGACATTATGGACTAAATCGAAATAAATCACTATGGTTAGTGCATAAATAGATTTGCGCCTCAAATTAAGCATGGAGTTTATACGAAAAGGATGCAAAGGGGTTTGATTTTTCGGGCGAGGTCATCGAGACATGTGAAACCAGCTGTTTCACTTGACGTCTCAAAGGCTTTCGACTAGGTCTAGTATCAAAATCAAAATCAAAATCAAAATAGCCTTTATTTCGAAACATTATTACATACATTTACATTAGTCATTACATAATTTTATCATTCATCATTTTGTCATAACATATTTTGATTATTACATTTAACAGTATATTTTAAAGATTGAATTTACATTACATTATTGAATTACAAGAGTCCTTTAATAAATTGAAAAAAGAATGAATTAATAATTGTAGAAAAATATGAACTAATAAGTACCTATACATAATTTAATAATTATAAGATTATAAGATGTCGCGCGTTTCGAATTGCCTGTTGGCAAAGGCCTCCTCTAGCTCCCGCCACTGTGGTCTATCGTGCGCTACTCGACGCCAATTTGGTCCCGCGGTCATTTTTATTTCGTCTTCCCACCTCCTATACGGTCTGCCTCTAGTTCTTTTTCCATCCCGAGGATACCAATTTGTTACAATTTTGCTCCATTTTTCCTGTTTGTCTCTTTGTGAGTGTCCGGCCCATCTCCATTTTTGCGAGTCTATCTTTCTGAGAATGTCAATGACTTTTGTTTTTCTCCTAATATCCTGGCTGTTACATTGGTCTTTGAGCTTCACTCCAATCATGCTCCTTTCCATTGCCCTCTGACACTTTGCGAGCTTCGATCTATGGTATACAGTCAGCGCCCAGGTTTCACATCCGTAAGTGAGACAAGGTAAGACACAAGTGTTAAAAACTCTACTCTTTATTGGCAAGCTGAGATCTCTACTTTTAAGAATTTCTTTGAGTGCCCAGTACTTTTTCCATCCATTAGCTATCCTTCTATCAATTTCCTTTGTCGTTTGATCCGTCGGTGATATAATCTGCCCTAAGTAAATGTATTCGTCGACATACTCTATGATTTTTCCATCTACTGTGATATTTATTTTTTTAGAGTTTGTTATTACTTTTGTCTTGCTAATATTCATAGACAGCCCTACATTTGAGCTTTCGTGAGATAGCTGTTGTACCATTATTTGTAGCTTTACTGGACTCTCCTCAAACAGTACAAGATCATCAGCAAACCTAAGGTGGTTTAGGTTAACTCCATCAATATTTATGCCAAAGTTTGACCATTCTAATTTGCGGAACACGCCTTCCAGTACTGCTGAAAAAATCTTCGGAGAGACCGGGTCGCCCTGTCGAACGCCTCTTCTAATTGGAAATTCATCCCCCAAGCTCTCTAGTTGTATTTTAGCTTTACTGTTAATATATATTTTTCTTAGAATATTCGTATAGATCTTGTTGATACCTTGATTTTCCAAGCTAGCCCATATTTTATGATGTTCTAAAGAATCGAATGCTTTGCTGTAATCAATAAAGGCTAGGTAGAGTGGTTTATTGTATTCTCTATATATTCCTATTACTTGTTTCACCGTGTGAATATGGTCAATAGTCGAAAAATTTCTTCTAAATCCAGCCTGTTCCTTGGGTTGACTCTCATCTAGTTGTCTAGTGATTCGGTCCAATATTATTTTGGAAAAGACTTTATAGATGTTGGACATTAGACTTATCGGTCTGTAATTGCTGATATCGTCTTTCTCTCCTTTTTTATGTAAAAGTATAATATGGGAGATAGTCCATGTCTCTGGGATTTGGCCAGTATAGAGAATACGATCAAAAATCTTAGCAAGTAGGGGACTCAGGTTATCTATACAAATATGTAGCTGTTCATTACGTATGTTGTCGGGCCCGGGGGCTTTGTCTAACTTTTGGCTTTTTATGGCTTTCCTTACTTCGGATTCCATTATTGCTGGCTCGTTTTCCTCATTTTCCAACTCGTTCCCTAACTTGGAGTTTGGTTCTTTGTAGTTATTGAAGCTGCTTGTAGAGCTACTGTAGAGATTGGTGTAGTAGTCGGTAGCTAAGCTCTTGATGTCAGCTCTCTTTGTAAGCGTTCTATCCTTTCTCTTCATTTTTGGAATCCATTCTTTTTTGGCGTCTCTCAGTTCGATAAGTGCTTTCCGAACTCCTCCGCTTTTTATTATGTGATGCTCTATAGTTCTAAGCCTTGTATGTTTTCGGTCTTTTCGTACATTTTCATTAATTTTTTTACTTAACTCGGTAATTTTCCTTTGGGAACCTTTTTTATCCTGGCTTAAAATAAGTTTTCTTTCCTGTATAAATTTCTGTGTAGTCTCGCTTAAAGTGTATTTTTTACTGTAGGTTTCCATCTTTTTCTCTGTGTGAGTCAGTATGCTCTCTAATTTTTTGTACATGTCAATTATATCTGAGTCCTCTTGGTATGATGATGCGAGAGCATCGTACAACTCTCTCAGGCTCTCCTCGCTCACATTATGTGTATGCTTAATACGCGAGGTTATGTTTTTTCTAGACCTTTTAGGTGCGTTCAAGCGGAGACAGCCACGGACCATACGATGATTGGTGTTGAAGTTTAAGTTCTGTACTACTCCAGTGTCAATGAATGATTTGGGATTGTTGGTGGTCAAATAGTCGATTTCGTTCTTGTATTTTGCATCCGGTGAAATCCAGGTCCATTTACTCTTGACATTTTTCTTAAATAGACTAGACTAGACCTTGAAATGTCAAATGTCAAGGTCTAGTATACCATAAGACTAATACCCTCTAGCTTTTGTGACTTGATAGGCAAACCTACTATCACCTTGAACCTATCAAACTTATTCTTAACGAGACGATCATTTCGGGTAGTCTTATATGGCTCCTCGCCTAATGTAGTGTGGCGATCAATAGCGGTGTCCTTCAGGGATCAACTCTAGGTTCTGCTTCTATTAACGTCTACGACGATAATAAGGAGTAACTGATTAATCAAAAGCTATATTTTAATGGGGTAGAAATACCAAGTAATTAAAAAAGGGTTACATGGAGCTATTTACATTATATCAAAGCATTTTATCGTGGACAAGATCGTTTTGATCATATTTCAGGGCAATACACAAGGAAGAGGCATGGCTAATCGGCCGTGATAATGGTTCCTTTATAGTGTTCAGATGTTTCTTTTTCATCTAATTCACGTGAACGAACCCAAGCGGGAACGTTCTTATTTTTCATCGTAGTTCAAAAGGAATATGATGAAGGAACTGTATGTACATAAAATATTGTAATAATTTTAATATATTCTTTTGTATTTTTACCCTTTTATGTAATATATAAAGGAGTTTTAGTAGCTACTACTGTTTTCTATTTATTTTATTTAATGTCTACAGACAGAAACTTATTTCATTTAAAAATCTGCCCTCAATAATATTTTTTGATGAGAGTGTACATTAAACAAGAATTAATTTAAAAAATATACTTGACTCAACTCGACTTGCTTCAACTGCAATCAAACTATTATTGCTAAACAGTGATGACGTTATCTCTGGTAAAGCACGCTTGTCTAAAACTCACCTATATACGCTTGATTAAATGGTACGATTACTGATAATAATATATTAAATTAGTGAATTTAAGGTGAATTAGACGCTTGGGAATGCAGTTACTTGTATCCTAATAATGACTGTAATTTTTGATTGAAAAGAGCAACCACCGAGTTTCTTGCTGGCTCATCTCGGTGGGAATGGCATTTCGAACCAGCGATAGATTCGTTTCACGATTCAAAAGCATTTGAAAAAATGAAAAACATGAAGTTTAAAATATTCTTTGAATATAGATTTACCTTTCTCATAAAATAGCTTAACTAATAGTTATAACGCAACGGGCTCTAAAATCTTTCTTCGACTCGACCACGAGTACAATTTCAACTCTTAGGGATCAGCTAGTATTTGGACAAAAAGTCGCGTGGTTAGAAACTATCACCACATCCGTAGAGACTGCCCCCAGTGGGACGCGTTCGTTAGGCTGCATTGTTTAGCAGACTGCGAAATATCGCCACAATAATGGGCACTATGTACACAGTCTAAGGAAATACGTTCTTTCCTACCAGTCGTTCAAGTCAACGTTGCTGGGCGCAAAGGCGTAAATTAAATGAAATGATTTATTTAATTCACGTAGGACAACTTGTGCTACTTATGGAATGTCATGATTCTACCACCGGTATGGAAAGAAGATTCTACTGAGAAGAACCGGTAACAAACTCAGCAGTTGCTCTTTTTTAATAAGAAAAAATATTTTTACATTATGTAGCTAATTCACAATACATACGTAATGTATAACAAGAATTATACTGTCTTGTAGGCTGCCGAATGCGAAGCCAACTTTTCCATGTAACTTTGTAACGTTGCACTTTGTAGCGTAACGGAGGAACTTTCAACTGGGAGAATTTTCTATGAAAAATTCTGTTACTCTAATATCAAATTTGTATGCAGTTTTCTACCTCTCTCAACCATAAGTGAGAGTACCGTACTACGTGCTACAACTGTCATGGCAGTCCGGTCTGTCATTTGTATGGGCGTCAACCCACTGTACGAATATTACGCTGTGCTATGTAACAACATGGCGCTCGGAGCTGGAATTATTTGGATTTCGGACATGCTGTATTCTCTCTCATACGCTTTATGTATAGGTATATTTATGTTAAAGCGCTTTACATATTTTGACGAGTAATCCTGTGCAATCGTAGAAATTTCGGACACGAAAAATAATTTAAAAGGCACGATTTCCGGTTCAGAATTTTAAAGTACATACAAATATTTATCCATACTTAAAATAAAACTGTAACTAGACAATTTCTGTACATTGTTTTTTTTTCTTAATTTTAATCGGAGGAAGCTTGACTATCGATACAGAGCCCAAAGAAACTTTTTTCTGTCAGTCTGTCTGTTCGGGCATCTCGCTGAAACGATTGAATCGATTTGAATGCAACTTAGCACACTTATAGCTAAGTCATATGTTCTGAGTCAATACATATGCTTTTTTTTGTTCCTATAATGTTTACGGTCACAAAAGAAGTCACGAAACGTCTTGACCTAAACGTTATCGGTATATATATTCGTATATATATAAGTTATATACCGGTACACGGTATATAGGTAGAACGCTACCTATATACCGTCAGCGTGATCTTACAACTACACTATGGCACAAGTTGAACATACTCAATTAAGCGGCGTCTACACGCCTGGGGCGGTCACTGCAACTTGCAATGACAACTAATTTGCTGAGTAAGGGCCTTTATATTGAGTACTAGATGATGCCCGCGACTTCGTCCGCGTACATAAAGGTTTTGTGATTCCTGTGAGAACTTTTTTAATTATTCAACTTTTCAATCAAAAAGTTTTAATTTTTCCCCAGAATGCAAACTATCCATATACCAAATTTAATCAGTCTGATGAATACCTACACCACGACCACCACTACCACTACAGCTCATTAACGTCCCACTGCTGGGCACAGGCCTCCACTCTCATAGGAGAGAGGGAATTAGAGCTTAGATCCACCACGCTGCTCCAATACGGGTTGGCGGGCTTTAACGACTATTATCATGTTAGTGATAATAACCAGGACCGACGGTTTAAAGTGCTCTCCGAGGCACGGGGGTGAAACACCGCCAACTTCGTAACTCCGGGCTAGTACTGAGAATTTCTAATTCGAAAAACCCAACACTTAGTTATGGCCCGACCCGGGACTCGAACCCGGGACCTCATCAGCCGCAGTCGAACATGATAACCACTAGGCCAACGAGGCAGTCCTGCGAATACCTACATGGGTCGTGAAAGCGTAACAAACAAAAGAAGAAAAGAAAAACGTATGATGCTTGCGAATTCGTCCGCGTGGATCAAGATTTTTATTCCCGGGTCCTGCTTAATTTTCCGGGATAAAAAGTCCTCCCCCGGTATGTAACCTACCTCTATATCAAATTTGTTCAAAAACTATTGAAAATATGGGCCCTTAAAGTATAGCAGACAGACAGACAGATACACTTTCTTTTTTTGTTTTTGTTGTATTTTATTTTGTAAGGTGTACAATAAAGTATAATTTTCCTTTTACTTTACTTACTTTCGCGTTTATAATATTAGTGTGGATTTTAAAAAGTTCAGAATAGGTTAATGTAAACTAACTCGGTAGCTAAACTCCACGTAACTTGACCGTGTTTGTTCACACAACGCGGCACGTTCTGAAGCATTATATCACTGGCCGGTAGATATTTTGCACCGGCACATAATAAAGACCGGCCATTTATCACTTGCTTTGATATATTAAGCTGAAAACCCCGCGGGGCCGGTCCGATGATCGATCAAAACTTCTTTTTTTTCTAAATTACTTTAATGAAGTTAGACTAGGATAATGTAAACTAACTCGGTAGCTAAACACCACGTAACTTGACCGTGTTTGTTCACATAACGCGGCACGTTCTGAAGCATTATATCACGGGCCGGTAGATATTTTTCACCGGCACATAATAAACACCGGCCATTTATCACTTGCTTTGATATATTAAGCTGAAAACCCCGCGGGGCCGGTCCGATGATCGATCAAAACTTCTTTTTTTCTAAATTACTATAATGCTGTGAGCTTTATGAAAATCATTTTAAGCTGGTTTTCTGAAAGCCATTTATGGTAAGTTCTTATACATTTTTAATTTACTTATTATTATTAAATAAAAACATACTTTAATTTTATTTATGGAAACACACTGCCATCCATATTTCAACACTTAATATTATAAATACGAGTGTGTCTGTCTGTCTGCTATGCTTTCACGACCCATCTTTTCAATCGTTTTTGATAATTTGCTATAGAGATAGATTGCATCCCACGGAAGGGCTCCTTTTTATCCTGAACAAATATGGAGTTCCCGCGGGAATCAAAAATCTTAATCCACGTGGACGAAGTCGCGGGCGAGCATCTTATATAGGAAATAATAACGTTTCGACGTCCTGCAAAGAGACGAGCGTAAAATATGCAGTGGAAGTTGAAATTCATTTAATACTTTAATAACCCACCCTTTTCCATCACAACATCATAATCTCCAAGTTGAGCACACTTTGCTGCAGGATATTAAAAATAAATATCCCGCATGCTTCGAGTAATGAAAATCAAATTTACACAAAATCCTCCATCGTGCAGTCGGAAGTTCCCATTAGATCACCGTTATGTATGGAGCGTAGGCGGTTACGGTAGCGACAAGCGACGGCGGTTCAATATGACGACTAAAATATATATTTTAGTCCTCATATTGAAACTTGATTTTTCTGGAATGGATCAAACTGAAAACTAGCGCTGAGCATTGTTGCCAATGCTGGGCAATGCTGAGGTTGTCTCCAATTGTTTGTTGTTAGTTTTTTTTATTTTGTTTTTTTATTTAGTCTTAAGATAAATTGTGATCAACCACTAACAATAATGTAAATAATAAAGCTTTTATTTATTTATTAAAAAAAACACATTATGAACAAAATATTTTTGTCTGGCGGGCAAAAAGTACACGCTTACACTTTTATTGGAGCTACATAGGCTACCGGGAAGGGGAAAAACGTCTGAACGTCTAAGCGAAATATCGAGAAGGGCAGCGACGTTTTGTCCTACCGTCACTAATGCTTGCGTTGCATATTATAATATAGTGTATCTACCAGACCAAAATCTTAGGTCCATAGTGTGTATTCGCTATTAAACCGGTGTCATGTATGGAGCGTAGGCGGTTACGATAGCGTAGCGACCTCGTAGCGACAATCGACGTAGGAATCCTTGGAATGAAAACACACGTCGAAACAAAACGTATGCGCAAAAAATCTACGTCGGAGGAGAACGAAGCTTTGTATACTGTCGCCCTAGTAAGCTCGCTGCATTGAGTGACACGACCTTTTTGTCAGCTAGGCAAAACTATGATGAAGGAAGAAAGGAATCATATTATGCATGTCCGAGAGTTCTTTTTTAAAAATCCGAAATTGGCCAGCGGGGTGGACTGTGGATCTAGGGCTTAGCACGCGCTGCGATTAAATGCGAGCGGTTTAGGAACAGGTGAAAATGCAAAATCGCATACAAACACGCACTGTGGCTGGCGTTTTGCTTAATTTTATTTCAGTACCACCATGGATTTCTGGCGAGCAGCGTGTATTGAAAGCTCTCCGGCTTTCAAAATAGAAAAAAGAAAACGTACCTAAACAACGCCGCCGCCTTAGGTACTGGGTACACCCATTAACAGATCAAAGACATTTGAAAGGATATTTTTGCAAAATTTACACCGACGTGCGGCAGCATCCTGATAAGTTTTTTAATTACTACAGAATTCTATTCTCATTCGTAGACCAGTGCTCAGTAGAGAGACAGCGAGTTGAAATAAAAAAAAGGATGATGAATTTTCTTCCTACCTTCCTCAGTAAATGCACTCTCTTATGTAACGTAACCTCTCCCCGTCGCGTAGCAAGCGAGCGCTTACGTGAGCTGTAAAAATAAAGCGCGCTCCAAGCACCCCCTTGTCAGCCTTTTCGCGCTTCACCATTTAGTTGTAAGCGCCATGTTCTCGAGTATATACCTACTGTTACTGCGCTCGTTAGCATTCATTTGTAACTGAAAACTGAAAAAGAAAGCTTGCAAAGAGAACAATTGAAATTCTGACAAAATTAGATGAACTAAAATGATTTATATCACCTCCGCCACTTAAGAAATGCCATGACTCTACCACCGGTTCTGAAAAAAAATTCTACTGCGAAGAACCGGCAAAAAAATCAGCAGTTGTTCTTTTTTTTTAAAAAAAAATGTTACAATATGTAGCTAATACACAATACACAAAATGTAACAAGAATTACACTGACTTGTGGGGTGCCGAATGCGAATTTGAACTAGATCTTACTAACTAAATAACCTTAAGAAGACTTTGTTAATTATGTAAAAAACACGCCTTCCAAATATGTATAAAGTCAAAGTTTTAAAGTCATAAATATTTATTCAATTTAGGTAGGTACACTATTATTGACGTCCAGTTACATAAAAATATGATGGTGATAATCTGTTACGGTATCTTAAAACTAAAGCTACGAGGGTTCCAAACGCGCCCGTCTGAGAAGAGCCCACAACAAACTCAGCCGGTTTTTGTTTTTTTTTTCATTATCACCATCTCACAAATCATCTTAACTAAGGAACTATCATTATATAGCCATTAGAGCAAATGATTGCCAAGCTTCCTTGTCATGTAAGTAATCCTTCACATGGTAATAGGATTTTTCAATGAGTTTACGTTTTACATTAACTCTGAACTTATTCAGAGACATCTGAATAAGTATATACATATCGTATCTATACTCTACATCATAAAAGTTACCTCCTAAGTAAGATAGCTCCTGCATTCCCTATTCCAAAACTAAGCTCCAATATTATAATTCACTAATAAAACAACGTTCATAAACTGTAATCAACAGCAGTAAAATTTCAATTTATAATTGACAAATTCTCATGATAACATTAGACGCCTCCCTTTATAGTGCATCCCTTGTCTGCTACACCCTATAGACAGATGCACAAACTAACAATGAACATTCGACTAGATTGCGTTGCGTCCTTGGGGAGACTTTTTTACCAATTACTAAATAAAATATAGTATAGTGTGTCTTGGTTTTCAACTGACTTCCAAAAAAGGGTATGATGGTGGTTATAATAAAAATAGGCAAAGTTAACGCGTCTTATTTAAATTAAACAGCACCACAGATTCGAGTCATCAATTCTGATTGGCAATAAGTGTTTAGTACATATTGGCCAAACGTACTTGAACGATGGCGACTAGCAACCCAACTCTTGTGGGTTTCGTACAAACATCAAAGTATCTTGAGTTAATTTACGAGAAGCGTTTGCTTGGCCGGCACTTACTGACCAATGTGCACTGGAGCCTTAACATAAAACTAGTACTTCAACATTTCATGAAAAACTCAAACTCAAATGTTTAATATTCAAATAAACAAGTGCTTTTGAATCGTCGAGTTAATCCCACTACAGCTCATTAACGTCCCTCTGCTGATCACGGGCCTCCACTCTCATAGGAGAGAGGGAATTAGAGCTTAGACCCACCACGCTGCTCCAATGCGGGTTGGCGGGCGAGTTAATCTAACACAAGTGAATACTTTTTTTACATGCTGCACTTCTATCGTATTATAGATTTTTTGTAAATCTGTCTAAAAAGATCGAGTACGTATAGAAATTGTAGAAACTTGCGGGCGGTAAAACCACGTAAAACTTTTATACCTCCAAATGAAATGTCATGCCAATCAAAGCCCAATCCACCTTTTCGCGAACAAAAACTAACCACAGCGCAACCGGTTAGAAATCCATTTCTCTACATAATATCATACATTCATAGTAACCTCTATGCTATACGAAATAGAGGTTACAGTGTCCCTTTATTGAGGTCGAGTACATTTGTGCAAGTGCAACCCCGGGAAAGGGGAGGGGGATCGGCGGTCGCCCAGGATACGAGCTCTGCCCGGGCGAGTCTGTCGCGTCAGGGTGTAAACACACCATAACACTCACCACACAAATGCCAACTCTATTCTGTTAAAACTAAACTCCATTTTCCAATAACAGCTCCAACATGATCTGAAAACTCGCTCTCAATGATTAATAGAATTAGGACCCTTCACACTGTGTAATAAGATTGTAATTTGAATGGTTGTGACAAGCAATATGAATTAGCGATCAGTGCTGTATGGCTATATTGAAAACAGTCTGCTTTTCAAGCTTCTAATTCGGTTATGCTTAAGGAGAATCTTCAAAAAACAAGAGTATGCAAATCTGATGTTTATTTCCACAATAAGAGAGTCCAGAGTAGTAATGGTATTAAAGCAATGTTTGTCTGTGTGTCTAATATAACAGCTCTCAAATGTTGTTACGATAGAAGTGCCACTGTATCTAGTTCACGAAGTTTTTGAGTTTGAGTATTGAGTTCGCATTCTCGTAGCTCATTCATAATCGCCAGGTCGTCGAACGTGCATACATCCCACTAAGAAAGGTTTTTTTTTGTAATTCCAATAGGAACGATGACATCGCGGAAAATAAGACTAGTTTTTATAACTAGATGATGCCCGCGACTTCATTCACATGGATTGACGATTTTTGGTTTCCGCGGAAACTCTTTAGTTTTCCAGGGTAACAACTCTATGTGTTAGTTGACCGAGCGAAGCGAAGGTCTCTGAGTCTACTTGGGTGAATTGGCACTTGTCCGTCCGTCCGTCCGTCCGTCCGTCCGTCCGTCCGTCTGTCAGAGCCTTATAACTTCTGAATTACTGAACTTAATTACTTCAAATTTAAATATAATATGTAAACCGATGGTCTCCCGCCGAATATGGCTTAAAAAGTTATAAAAATCTTTATTTCAGGGGGGCTCTCATAGAAGCGAATGCGAAGTAAAATATTTTTTATAGCGTTACATAGGGTTGCAGTATATCATTTTAAAGATAATTAGGAATAGAGTCCAAAAATATTTTTTTTTGAATTTTTCCCCTAAAATTGACGAAATGAGGGGCTTTCAAAGTGGCGATTTTCTAACGTCCAAAGTTGACCTCAGAACTCTCAATTTTCTGAACTCTCAAGCCTGAAACTTGATCAATTATTTGAATTATATCCTGCACTTGAATAACAAATACAAAAATTAGATAAATATTATAAGGAAACGAAATTATTTAATTTTTAATGATGATGATATTTTTAACAGAACTTCACACTGATGTCAATAGATGGCGCTCTGTGAAACCGCGAGGTCTCAGTTCGGGGCGAACCACTAGTTTTATTCAGTTTATAAGCTTTCTCCATTCCAAATTTTAGCCAAATCCGTTTAGTCATTGCGGCGTGAAAGGGCAACAACCAAACCAAACCAGGCAACGTCCAAACTTTCACATTTATAATATTAGAAAGATTTAACTTTATGTCTAGTGACCATGACTTTCATCAAAATGCAATTTCAACAATAGGTATTAATAAAGTACTAGCAATAACAACGCAATTTGAAACTTGTTGACAACATTACACGATCTTTATTAGCTTGTCTCACAAAGGGTGGACCGGGGGACTACACTCATTCATAATCGCCAGGGACGTCGAACGCTCAGTACGCTTAGTCTAAGTTTTAACATTGCTATTTTGATATTATTTTATCGTATTCGAGCCACAGTTCGAGCGTACGAATACATTGGTGTCAAAGTAAAATGAACCCAAGTACTCTTGATTTAAAGTCAACACAACCGCTTCTGCCCCCCTAGCATGGGCCGAGACAATTTTCTCCCCGAGGAAAGGATAAAAATTTTATTCCTAAATAAATAAATAAAAACGCTAAATAACGGTGGATAAATAGTCCCTCGAGTCCCCGTGAAATGTCAAACGGGGATAAACTTCTCCTCTCCCCTGTTGCCGTGCTCTGTGAAGTTGATAAGTTAATTTTATCCCTTGTCAGTGGATAAAATCGGGGGATAAATTTTTTATCTTCGGCCCATGCTAGCCCTGCTGGGGGTCTAATCTCTTTCTCTCAAACGAAACTTCGCAAACGAACGTAATTAGTCTGTTATTAGACCCACTCAAAATCGTTCAATCCAATCGGTCACGAAAATTTTCTATGGATCCGTACTTCGTCTGCGTGTACGAAAACGAAATAGAGAGGAGCATAGAGATAATATTATGTAGGAGAGGAGTTAATGAAATTTCGTTCGTTTGTTTGTGAAGTCTCGTTTTAGAGAAAGAGAGTAGACCCCCTGAACCGGTTAGCTCGACGACGTCCCTGGCGCAATGTTAGTCTTAACGTGCGGAGGTGCCGGGTTCGATCCCCGGTAGGGTGAATTTAGGAATTTATAATTCTGAATGTTCCCTGGTCTGGCCTGGTGGGAGGCTGCGGCCATGGCTAGTTACCACCCTACCGGCAAAGACGTGCCGCCAAACCATTTAGCGTTCCGGTACGATTTCGTGTAGAAACCGATTAGGGGTCTGCCCCGCCCCTAACAGGTTAGCTCGCCCGTTAGTTAGGTAACCATCTTAGACTGCATCATCACTTACCATCAGGTGAGAACGCAGTCAAGGGCTAACTTGTAGTGGTAAAAAAGCTTTTAATTTCGAGACGTTTCCGTTTGAAGCGCTGGCCGTGAATACATACCTACACTAAATTGAGCTCTTCAAAAACGCAGTTAAGTCTCATTTTACTTTGACACCTATGTGTTCGAACGCTCGAATACGATAAATCGTATTGTAACTGAGATTAAGGGCACAGGTGGTTAAGATTTATTGTGAGGTGAGACTGTCCTCTTCGTAATCTGTATTGTTTTATGGACATTGTTTTAATGATAGGGGAGGTAGGGGCGGACTATGTGTGATATTAAATTGAATATATTCATCAGCTTTAGTAGGTTGTTTATGTGTCTGGTACCGACCCTGTTAATTCAAAGACGTACCTTCACCCTTGGGGCATATATATTATACTTAAATTAAAACTGTAATTGGTCGATTTCTGTTAACGCACGCGAACCTTTATACATGGAGCTGCACACACTACTGCGGCAGGGCGAAACGTGTACCTACCATGCGATGCAGGAGAGTCGCGCGGGCGTGTTTTTGTGAAAAAAATAGTTTAAGAGTTGGAGTCAAATCCGCGATCTTCTAAGATGTATATGATTACAATATGAATTTAACCACTGAAGCAAAACTATGAAATCACTAAATAGCTTCAAAATTACAAAAATAGACCAAAGCCTCGGACTTTTACTTGTAACCTTTTAGGTCAACAGTGTCTGAAAACCATCGATTTCCGTACATTTGCAATATAAACTTTACAGCTATTAACTTAAGAGTTAAATTCGTTAACGCTTCAATGGCCTAGTGCACAGGCCTCGTTAGTGCTAAAAACCCACTGAGGGCCCGAGTACACTTCACAACAGGCTGTATTTCGCACTTTAAAGCCAAAAAGTTTATATTTTTCATTTGCTACGGGTTAATCCTGTAAAGTCGTTTCGGGCGTGAATTAAAAAATATTTTCGGTTAAATGGAAATCTCTTGTTGACAGTATTTTCGGCTTTTCTCTTCAGTGTAACAGGTTTCGTATTTTAAACCAGAGTCCACTTTTTATTTATTCTAAACTAGCTGATGCCCGCGACTTCGTCCGCGTGGTTTAAGATTTTTTGATTCCCACGGGAACTCCCTAATTTTCCGGGATAAAAAGTCACTCTCCAGGTCCTCAACTATACCCATGCCAAAAATCACGTCAATCCGTGACTCCGTTGCGGCGTGATTGAAGGACAAACCAACAAACAAACACACTTTCGCAACTGGTATGTTTTTACACGAAGAGATACAAGGAATAGAGATCAAATTTTCCCACTGATCTGCACTAACCGTTGGATAGACCTTCATTTAATGGAATAGGGGTATGGGTTAAATAACTGCCATGCCCCTAACAGGTTAGCCCGCTAACATCTTAGACTGCATCATCACTTACTGTCAGGTGAGATCGCAGTCAAGGGCTAACTTGTAGTGGACTAAAAAAAAAAAACTTAAATTACGAACCCATTCTGCTTTCCATCACGATCACGATTCTTTTAACAGGCCTCTGAGGTGATGCAATCGCCACGCTGTCATAGGTTTTATTAAAATTATGAGTATGATACTACGTATACTCAATAAAATAATAATTACAATCTTGCCTAATAATTTGACTAATAAGTAATTTAACTGTAATCTAAACTTATAAAATATCTTATACGCTATCATAGGTGACATTAATTTACCGTAATCAACGTCCTACTAGGTAATAAATAAAAACCGGCCAAGTGCGAGTCGGACTCGCGCACCGAGGGTTCCGTACAAACCTGTAGTAAGTTTTACGATTTATGACGTATTAAAAATAAAAATTACGTTTGTTGTATGGGAGCCCCCCTTTAATATTTACTTTATTGATATTTAATTATTTATTTTGAAAGGTAATATACAAGTTAATATTCTGTGAAAATTTGAACCGTCTACCTGTTACCGTTTTTAATATTGAGCAAAAAAATACGAAAAAAGCACGTTTATTGTATGGGGACCCCCCTTAACATATATATTTTTTTAATTTTTAGTATTTTTTGTTATAGCGGCAACGGAAATACATCATTTGTGAAAATTTCAGCTTTCTAGCTATCACGGTTTATGAGATACAGCCTGGAGACAGACAGACAGACAGACAGACAGACAGACAGACAGACAGACAGACAGACAGACAGACAGACAGACAGCGGAGTCTTAGTAATAGGGTCCCGTTTTTACTCTTTGGGTATGGAACCCTAAAAAATAAAAAAAGACGTGTGTCACTCGGAGACTGCCGCGGTAAATCTATTGCATAACATTTTTTATCAACTTATGTAATTATAAATGGACCTACTTATGCAAAAAGGAACCAATCCACTCACATGCCAAAAATGAGATAAGTATACAGAAAGCTTTTAAAATGCGCCTTCTATCGACTCCAGGGTCGATTGGTTCCTTTTTGCATAAGTAGGTCCTATTCATCGAGTCGGAGCCGGTCGGAGTGGGGGGTGTTAGGTTATTTTCGTTACGGAATTTCTGGATTCGGTCTCCACGCTCAAGGCCCGCGATAGAATCTATGCAATAGCCTAATAATAATAATAATAGGTATACTAAAAAACTTGACTAAAACAATAAAATTGGTAACAATCCCTCCCCGTTAGTGGTCGGTGGCGCAATTATTCCAAACGGGCCCTTGGAAGCTCAATGAACCAATCAATTTATTTAAATTAGGCTAACTAGTTAGGCAACAGATCGAAGAATTAAAAACCTTTTGCTACACAAGCTTGCATTTAGCTTGTGTGGAAATTTTAAAGATTTAAATTATTATAGTTAGTTGTAAAGATTTTTATCCTAAACCTCAACCCACGCGCACACCGAGTCGTGGGCATCATCTAGTCATACTATCTATACTTCTTTACTCATACAATAAATGCGAAACTTTTGGATGGATGGATGGATGGATGCTTGTCACTCAATCACGCCAGAACGGCTGAACGGATCTGGATGAAATTTGGTACAGAGATGGATTATACGCTGGAATAACACATAGGCTACTTTTTACCCCGGAAAATTAAAGAGAACACGGACAAAGTCGCGGGCATCAGCTAGTAAAACAATAAAACTGGTAACAATCCTTTCCGTCAGTGGTCGGAAAGAGGCGCAATTATTCCAAACGGGCCCTTTGTAGTTCGATGAGCCAATCAATTTATTGAAAGCGGCTTGATTGACTCCAGAACGCGAGCCGGGGATCAAACAAATATTGAAATTAATAAATTCATAAAGTTTAAATGGCTTTCGTACGTACCGACTAGCAATTAATTTCGGCGACTGTGCCCGAGTGGATCACGGAAGTACAAATAAATCAATGTGGCTATGAATAGGTACTTTTATAATGATTACGCAAGCGGACGTGAGCGGACGCAAACGTCCACGTCGGGGGGTAAAGACATTTTGTCCTGTCTTCTAGTCTGCGCGCTCCAAATGAAAGTGAATGACACGTAGGTGGGATTAGGTATGAAGCGCCCTATTACATATTATTATAATATGCTCCATTTCCAATTGCGCCTTTATCTATAAATTCAAAGTCCTGACTGACTGACTGACTTATATATCAACGCACAGCCTAAACCACTGGGGTTAGAAACTTTAAATTTTGACAGTAGGTTCCTTTTGTGACGTAGGCGCTCACTAAGGAAGGATTTTTCAAAATTCTACCCCTAAGGGGGTGAAATAGAGGGTTAAAGTTTGTATGAAAGTCCGTCATTTCTTAAGTTATATCCATGAAACTTGGTATTTTGGCTTAAAGTAAAAAATAAAGAAGTACGTGTGTCTCAGTTCTTCAAAATTCTACCCCCAAAGGGGTAAAATAGGGGTTGAAAGTTTGTACGAAAGTCATTCATTTCTCCAGTTATAGCCATGAAACTTAACATTTGGGCTTTCAGTTAGATATGAAGAAGTATGTATTTCACCATTTTTGAAAATTTTACACCCAAAGGGGTGGAATAGTGGATGAAAGTTTGTAAAAAAGTCCTTCATTTCTCAAGACATTTTTCAAGTTATATCAACGAACCTTGGTATTTTGGCTTTCAGTAAAAAATAAAGAAGTACGTGTGTCACAATTTTTCAAAATTCCACCCCCAAAGTGGTAAAATAGTGGTTGAAACTTTGTATGAAAGTCCTTCAATTCTCAAGTTATAGCCATGAAACTTAGCATTTGGGCTTTTGGTAAAATAAGAATAAGTGTGTGTCAACATTTTTCAAAATTCCACCCCCAATGGGGTAAAATAGGGGTTGAAAGTTTGTATGAGTCCTTTATTTCTCAAGTTATAGCCGTGAAACTTAGCATTTGGGCTAGCGTACGTGTTTCAACATTTTTGAAAATTCCCAAAGGGGTGAAATAGGGGATGAAAGTTTGTATGAACGTTTTTCAAATTATATCAACGAAACTTGGTATTTTGGCTTTCGTTAAAAATAAAGAAGATCATGTGTCATAGTTTTTCAAAATTCTACCCCGAAAGGGTTAAAATAAGGGTCGAAAGTTTGTATGAAAGTTCTTCATTTTTCAAGTAATAGCCGTGAAACCTAGCGCTTTGTTTTCCAGTTAAATATGAAGAAGTATGTAATTCACCATTTTTAAAAATTCGATCCCCAAAGGGGTGAATTAAGGGATGAAAGTTTGTATGAAAGTCCCGCATTTCTCACGATATTTTTCAAGTTATATTATCGAAACTTTGTATTTTAGCTTTCGGTAATACGTGTGTCCCAGTATTTCAAAATTTCACCCCCAAAGGGGTAAAATAGGGGTTGAAACTTTGCATGAAAGTCATTCATCTTTCAAGTAAAAGCCATGTATATTAATCTATATATATAAAATCCAAAGTCCTGACTGACTGACTGACTGACTTATATATCAACGCACAGCCTAAACCGCTGGTCCTAGAGACATGAAATTTGGAGGGTGTGTTCTTTGTAAAGAGTAGGTATCCACTAAGAAAGGATTTTTCGAAATTCTACCCCCAAAGGGGTAAAATAGGGGTTGAAAGTTTGTATGAAAGTCAGTCGTTTTTCAAGTTATAGCCATGAAACTTGGTATTTGGGCTTCCGGTTTAAAATTATGAAATACGTATTCCACAATTTTTGTAATTTCTATCCCCAAGGACGTTAAATAGAGAGTTTGTCCTTCACTCACGCGGCAACAGAGCAACGGATCGACGTGATTTTTTATGGGTATAGATGAGGACCTGCAGGCAGTGACATAGGCTTCTTTTTATCCCGGAAAATTAAGGAGTGGCTGTGGGAATTAAAAACTTATGCCACGCGGACGAAGTCGCGGGCGTCCGCTAGTATTACCTATAATAGCTGATGCCCGCGACTTCGTCTGCGTGGACAGAGGTTTTTTGGTTCCCGCGGGAACTCTTTTAATTTCCGGGATAAAAAGTTGCCTATGTGTTATTTCAGACTATAATCTATGTCCGTGCGAAATATCATCCAGATCCGTTCAACAGTTCCGGCGTGATTGAGTAACAAACATCCATCCATCCAGCCAAGTTTCTGCAAATAAATGAATTTGAATTTGAATGGATCCCTAAGATTTCATGCATTTACCTACAACCTCCAACACAATTTGTCAGGGTGGTGCCAACTTGACAAACCAACTCCCAATATTTTATATGGCGCTAATAAATCCGTGCCGGGTAAGAGAGCGGTGTTGCAGCGATACAGGCAGTCCGGGCGATGTGATAAATGACCGTAATTGGTCAGCCTGTCGCTTTGCCCCGGTACGGAGAATCGCGGAACGCCCGTGTTGAAGAAAATTGTTCGTTACTATTTTCATCTATAAGTACGCCATCCACACTACTACTATTACCTGTTCTGTGATATAACATGAGAATCGAACATTTTTTGATTTTTTGATGAGATTATTTGGTATAAATAAATTATAGTGGTAAATTGCATTAAATTTCTTGCATTTATACTTATGAATAATTGTATATATTATAAATGCGAAAGTGTGTCTGTCTGTCTGTCTGCTACGCTTTAACAACCCATCCTTGCAAAAGATTTTGATGAAATTTGGTACAAAGATAACCTGTTTCAGGGGGAACGGGGTTATTGGGCTTTATCCCAGAAAAGATACGAGTTCCCGAGGGAATTAAAAAAAAATGATTAAACAACGCGGACGAAGTCGCGGGTAACATTAACCTTTTCATAACACGCCTGTTTATTTTTTTAATGGTGATACCCACTCTGTGTTTCGCCGCAAATTGCGGGTAGGTGTGAAAAGATCCCCCAAACTGCCGACTCGCATTTGACAGACCCCAAGAATTAGAAACCTGCGGGCGCCATTTTATGAGTGGAAGTTACGAGAAAAGCCCCAGACGGACTATTAAAGGCTATATTCCACGAATCTCATAAACTACATCCAACAACCTTCACACAAAACCAAAATATACTCTATTTAAAGTAGCATACGGTTCAATTTCGAATGGTAAATAAACGGATCAAACTTTGAGGAGTTTTCTACGTTGGTCGCCATTTCGTTCATCGTAAAACATTAGCATCGTCTCTGTATTTTTGTGGTAAGCAACAAGTCATATTAAAATTGCAATTACTAAGGAGGTAAAGTCTCCATTCCGTTACATTTCCTTAATTTCCTCTTTGGGGATTTTAATTAAACAGTGTTACAGAGTTATGGAAGGGAGAATTATTTTCGTTCGGGAGTTTTTTTTTGCGAAGATCTCTTTCCGGTCCTGTCGGATTATTACCATCCCAGCAGACTGTGAGAGTAAAGGAATAGAGAGGATCTGTGTTCTACACACTAGTACAATTTTATATCTCCTATTTAAATTGTTGCCGTTCGGTATAAAACATTATTATGTTACCCGTTGTCCTACGTGAGCGACAAACGCGATAACGCTACTCGACGCGACAGTATCAAACAGTAGCTAAACCACGCTAAACCCTTCACGTGACCTACGTTGTCGCGTAGACATGTTTGTCATTTTCTATGGCGTCGTATCTCTTCTGTCCCTAACCTAGGACAACTAGTTAACTTAATAAAATTAAGACTTCGTCTGCGTGGCTTTGGTTTTTTTTTTAATTTCTTCCAGGGTGAAAAGTAGCTATGTCTCCGGGAATCAAACTAAATATGTTCAAAATTTCAGCAAAATCAGTTAAACGGATGAGCCGTGAATACGTTGCAGACAGACACACTTCCGCTTTTGTAATACTAGCTGATGCCCGCGACTTCGTCTGCGTGGATTAAGGTTTTAAGGTTCCCGCGGGAACTCTTTAATTTTCTAGGATAAAAAGTAGCTTATGTGTTATTCCAGACTATTCCATAATCTATCTCTGTGATAAATTTCATCCAGATCCGTTCAGTGGCGTGATTGAGTAACAAACAAACATCCATCCATCCAAACTTTCGCAATTATCATATACCTAAGTGTAGATGTTGCCTGGTGGGACGCTTTGGCCGTGGCTAGTTACCACCCTACCGGCAACAGACGTGCCGCCAAGCGATTTAGCGTTCCGGTACGATGCCTTGTAGAAACCGAATAGGGGGTATGGGTTTAATATAACTGCCATGCCCCTAACAGGTTAGCCCGCTACCATCTTAGACTGCATCATCACTTACCATCAGGTTAGACCGCAGTCAAGGGCTAACTTGTAGTGGATAAAAAAACAGAAAAAAAAGGTAGATTAGTATGAATTCAGAAAAGTTTATTTGTAACTAAACCACCAAATTTCAACCTAACGAGTTTGTGAGTTGGTCCCCGTTCAAACATGAAAATTCTAATTGAAACGAAATGAATTTAATAAGCCCTCATATACCTACAACTTATTTCATTAAGCTTACCAGCCGAGCTGAATATTGTAAAAGTGTTTTGCCTCAAGGCAAAGGTCGCATATTTTTAAGGTGAAACCCATTATTGAACGAATCTGTATTAAAACAACGTTCTTTGAAATAATTCTTTTGACTTTGAATCAAAGTCAAATTCCTCTGTCATAGTGATTTATTTAATTAGGTATAAGTAATACTAACATAGGATAAGTCTTTTACTAACACATAGTATGGACCTTTGTAGTCATGAAAATAAAACATTCATTCATTCATAATTCTTATAATGTGTACAAAATCATACAAAATCACAGGTTTCATCCTTAGTAAATAGTAAATACTGTAAGTTATGATTACCTGGCTTTGCTTGCGTGGAATTTCTGAAAATACTTTCGTATAGAGAAGACAATATACCGTTAACTGCAAAACTAAGTTTCTTAACTACCAATGAGTTTAAAGTTTACGTTATAGATCAGTTAGTTAGTGCGTCCATCCGTAATCCATACTTAATATGCGAAAATGTGCCAGTCTGTCTGTCTGCTACACTTTTACTGCTCATAATATTATGTTTAGTAGTTTTTTTATGAAATTTGGTAGGTACTTTACCACTTTATTTCTACGGAAAATTAAAACAGTTCCTGGGGGATTAAAAAAATTGGTAATCCACGGAGACGAAGTAACAAGCATCACCTACTTTATAAAAACGATGGAGATCCAGAAAAAGTCCAGATAGTGTCTCCTACTATTGAGCAAACGGTAGTGAAACATAAAATATAGTATCCCTAAATCTCTCTACTTTTTTCCTAAAAAGTAAGTGCACGTCTCGGACAAATTTTTCAGATCACGAAACCCATCCGTACCAAGGGGTGGGTCTACAAGGGGGGTACTTTACAGCGGGTATTTTTCTTTGAAGCGTTGGAAAAGTTGCCGTTTGTTTAGACCACTTCAAATTGCCGGCTTGATTTCTAGATACGCGACAGGAATATGTTTGGCGAACTTTACAATATATGCTTCTAAAAAAGGGAAGACACACAAAATAAAACTAGATAGATAAAAAGATAGATATATAAATTGTCCTCCGACACGGATAATTTACACAGACGATGTGTTCTGTCCTGTCCGGTTTTTGAAAATCCTGTGAGAACTCTTTTAATTTTTAAAATAAAAAGTAGCCCATGACCTTCTCGTTGATGCAACCTGTCTGGGTCTAGGATTTCAAAACATAGCAGATAGACAAACATACAGACAGACGTTTTTTTTTTTTTTAATGTATAGGCAAGTGGTGATGCAGCCTAAGGTGGAGCGCGCTTGCCTAGAAGATGCCTATTCACAAATCAAGATGCCTTCAAATCAAGAGATTTGAAGGTACCTATATTAAAAGAGGAGGGGAAAACGGAAGCCGGAAGGGCATTCCATATCCTAGCGGTTCGAATTAGAAACGAGGAAGCAAATCGCTTCGTACGAGCCTGCGGAATTTCGACTGCGTAAATATTATAAGTGTAGATTTTACCTGTGTTCTTATTTGAATTTCGATTCGGGTTCGAGTTTAATAAATACCTATTCTTTATTTACGACAGTATTTTTTTTACTCCGATACATTAAATTAAATGAGTTAAGTTAATTCACGCAATTACAATTATTCAGGCTACGGATAAGGCTGGCGTATCCGTGTCGGAAAAAAGTGTTATAAAAATTAAGAGTTTAAATTCGTATTATTAGGTACCTATTCTGTGGTTTAGATAAGGATTTTATTATAAGACCGTTATTACAACAGCTAACTCTAGTTTTGTAGAAAATAAATCCTCAGCACCTGAGCGCGGGCAAGTTGATCCGGGACAATGCCGCGCGCCCGGGTAAGCCGCGCTACGTGCCCCGAATGCCCGGGCCGACATTACCCGCGCGATACACGGACAAACATCTAATATCCAATAGCTAACTGAGCTGGGGGACCGTTTTGTGTGTGCACCTAATACTATACTATAATTAAAGTCCACTAAGAGTTAGGTAATATTAGGCGGTTAAGAAAGCGACGATAGCATACGATAGCCTGTCCAATATAGTGATTTCTTTACAGCCTCCTTTCGGAAGGTCGCGGGTTCGATCCCGGGTACGCACCTCTAACTTTTCAGAGTTATAATAAACAAGATGATGCCCGCGACTTCGTCTGCGTGGATTAAGGTTTTTTGATTACCGCGGGAACTCTTCAAATTTTCGGGATAAAAAGTAGCCTACGAGTATGCCCTTCCCCGGGATGTAAACTATCTCTGTACCAAGTTTCATCAAAATCAAATGAGGAGTTGGGCCGTGAAAGCGTAGCAGACAGACAGACAGACAGACGGACATACAGACACATTTTCGCATTTATAATATTAGTATGGATTAAATATAACTTTCTATAAAGGTGAAGGAAAACATCGTGAGGAAATCTGCACGCCTGAGAGTTCTTCATAATGTTCTCGAAGTGTGTGAAGTGTGCCAATCCGCACTTGGTCAGTGTGGTGGTACAGGCACAGCGTGGTTGGCCAACCCCTTCTTATTTTGAGATGAGACTTATGTTCAGTAGAGAGTTGGCGATGGGGTAAAGTGATGATGATAATTTTGGGGGAAAAAAATACGCGCCGAATTGAGAACCTCCTCCTTTTTTGGAAGTCGGTTAAAAATAGGCGACGCCATGTTTGTTATGTAACTAGCTAATAGCGCTTGGGTTAATTTTTTTTAATTCACGCGGGAACTCCTTAATTTTCTGGGATAAAGCCTAATATATCCTTCCTCGGGACACAATTTAAATGTCGGTACCAAATTTCATCAAAACTGATTGAAAAGATAGGCCGTGAAAGCGTAGCAAACAAAAAACTCACATTAGCTTTTACAATATTATGTTAGGATGTAGAATTCGTTGGATGTAATCCAGGCAACAACCCAATCCCTTTGACATCAAAATTAGACGTGCAAATGTCACAAAAACACTAATATCGGTGCCCTTTGTGCTCAATAATGGCGCTGACACGGTAATAAAATCGCGCTAATCTCGTGATCCCAATCCGTGACAAAGGGGACACAAACATGCTTTGTACGGGCGCAGTTGATTAGTTGATTGAGTTCTGTTTTCTTTTTTTAATACTGTAGGTTAGCTTTTATATATTTTTTCAAATTTATTTATTCTAAAAAGATACATTAATGTTGCACAAAATTGACATCTAATTATACATGCCAATGTCATAAAAACACTAATATCGGTGCCCTTTGTGCTCAATAATGGCGCTGACACGGTAATAAAATCGCGCTAATCTCGTGATCCCAATCCGTGACAATGGGGACACAAACATGCTTTGTACGGGCGCAGTTGATTAGTTGATTGAGTTCTGTTTTCTTTTTTTAATACTGTAGGTTAGCTTTTATATATTTTTTCAAATTTATTTATTCTAAAAAGATACATTAATGTTGCACAAAATTGACATCAAATTATACATGCCAATATCACAAAAACACTAATATCGGTGCCCTTTGTGCTCAATAATGGCGCTGACACGGTAATAAAATCGTGCGCTAATCTCGTGATCCCAATCCGTGACAAAGGGGACACAAACATGCTTTGGAAGGGCACAGTTGATTAGTCTATTAAATCTTGTTTTCTTTTTTTTTTCATTCTGCAGGTTAGTTTTTATAAAAAGAAAAATTATTTACCAAAAAAGATGCATTAATGTTGTACAAAATCTAAATCTCGCCAAACTGGTGGGCCAGTTTATTGGCAAGATAAGATAATAATATTATTATAGCATTTAGAATTCGTTGGATATAATCCAGGCAACAACCCAATCCCTTTGACATCAAAATTAAGACGTGCAAAGGTCACAAAAACACTAATATCGGTGCCCTTTGTGCTCAATAATGGCGCTGACACGGTAATAAAATCGCGCTAATCTCGTGATCATGCTTTGTACGGGCGCAGTTGATTGAGTCCTGTTTTCCTTCTTTAATACTGTAGGTTAGCTTTAATATATATTTTTTAATTTATTTACCAAAAAAGATGCATTAAAGTTGTACAAAATTTAAATCCCGCCAAACTGGTGGGCCAGTTTATTGGCAAGATAAGATAATAATATTATGATAGCATTTAGAATTCGTTGGATATAATCCAGGCAACCCAATCCCTTTGACATCAAAATTAGACGTGCAAAGGTCACAAAAACACTAATATCGGTGCCCTTTGTGCTCAATAATGGCGCTGACACGGTAATAAAATCGCGCTAATCTCGTGATCCCAATCCGTGACAAAGGGGACACAAACATGCTTTGTACGGGCGCAGTTGATTAGTTGATTGAGTTCTGTTTTATTTTTTTAATACTTTAGGTTTAGATTAATATAAGCCGGCATTACTTTTTAACTTTTCTTTGTAATTCTCTTTAATTTTTTCAGAACTAAAAATTTCATTACAACGATAAATTATTTTGGACACGGCATCCAAACTACTCAGAAATTATTGATTTACACAGCTGTGTATGATAGATATTTGCCGGGATAAAAAGGAGCCTATGTTTTAACCCGAGATACGCAAAATTACCTACGTTACAATCGGTCAAATAGTTAGGCCGTGTAATCGTAGCAGACAGACTTTCACATCATACTAATATTATAAATGGGAAAGTGTGTTTGTTTGTTGGTTTGTTGGTTTGTCCTTCAATCACGCTGCAACGGATCGACATGATTTTTGGCATGGGTATACTTGAGGACCTGGAGAGTGACATAGGCTACTTTTTATCCCGGAAAATTAAGGAGTTCCTGCGGGAATCAAAAAACTTAAACCAAGCGGACGAAGTCGCGGGCATCAGCTAGTTTATGATATATAAATGGATGCAAAAGTGTATATATTTTTTCTACAGATCCCTGTGCCTGTGTCCATTGTCACGCAATTAGAGCACGGCGATTTCATTATCGTGTCGCCGTCATAATGAACAGAGGACAAAGGGCGCGTATTATGCTGATTATATAAGGCCCTTTGTGATATTAGCTAGTGAAACCAGTATTCTTGGTGTGGGAGTTATTGGATTATTGTTTTAGGTCTTATAGCTAGCTTAGCCGCCGGCTTCCCTTGCATGGGATTTCTGGAAATCGTTTCGCAAGCGGAGTCTACCTTATAATGTACTAGCTGATGCCCGCGACTTCGTCCGCGTGGTTTAAGTTTTTTTGATTCCCGCGGGAACTTCTGAATTTTCCGGGATAAAAAAATAGCCTATGTCACTCTCCAGGTCCTCAACTACACCCATGCCAAAAATCACGGCGATCCGTTGCTCCGTTGCGGTGTGATTGAAGGACAAAACAACAAACAAACACACTTTCGCATTTATAATATTAGTATGATATGTAAGTAAATGCTTTGAACTTCGAAAGTGTGCTCTGTATGTCTGTTAAGCTTTCACGGCCCGTCTGTTCAACCGATTTTGACGAAATTTGGCTCGGGGCTAAGTTGCATCCCGGGTAAGGGCTTTGGCTACTGTTTATCCCGGAATTATGGCTTACTAGCTGATGCCCGCGAATTCATCCGCGTGGAATAAGCTTTTATTAAATTGCACGGGAACTCCTTCATATACCGGGATAAAAAGTAGCGTATGCCACTCTCTAGGTCCTTAATAATACTCATGCAAAAAATCACGTCGATCCGTTGCTTTTTTGAGGCATGATTGAAGGACAAACCAACAAACAAACACACTTTCGAATGTATGAAGTATGATGATGATGGCCGTGTTAATAAGTGATTTTAAAGTAACTATTCTATTTAAAAATTAAACTTAAGTGTCAGGTTTTACAGGTTTTAATTTTCAAGTTTTACATTATACAGATCTTTAACTATGAAATTTAGTATAAACCTAATTATAAACATTTATTTATTTTAAAAAACGGACTTATTTTTATTTGGCCTACGTATTTCGACAAAAAATTTCATTCAATATATTGTATCTAGTGTAAAAAACAAATTTGTGTACATTGTAACAACAATTTAAATCCCGAAAATAAATTGCAATACAATTAAGCGGCAGAGGTTCTGTACAAACAACATGGCAATCAGCTTTCGGATTAGAACCGCTGATCCCCAAATCTTGTTCCATCACAATTTATTTTGAAAGGATTGCAAATTAAAAAAAATATTTACGCAGCACAAAAACAGTGGAATGAGTTTATTTCTCAAGATTTCTTGGGGGAAAAAGTTTCAAAGGCGAATTTGTTGTGTACCTAATCTGTGACGGGAATAAATAAAAGAAGAATTTGTTTCTTCAAATAATAGGTGGATTCATCGTGTTCTTCAAGTCCAACAAGTAGTTTTGTCCGGTGGAAAGTTTTGGCCGTGGCTAGGTACTACCCTACCGGCAAAGACGTGCCGATAAGCGATTTAGCGTTCCGGTACGATGACGTGTAGAAACCGAATAGGGGTATGGGTTTAATCGGCCATGCCCCTAACAGGTAAGCCCGCTGCCAACTTAGAGTGCATCATCACTTACCATCATTTGAGATCGCAGTCAAGGGCTAAGTTGTAGTGGATAAAAAAAAAAAAGAGAAGAGCTCGCATTGTAAGGTTACATACAAATTGCATGTAATTTCCTGTAATGTACATCCACTTTGAGTCGTGGCTGTGTAGAGAAACAAAGTAGAGAGCAGACGTGCAGGCTGTTTGCGTTGCATAAAATATTCTTTACAAATAATGAACGAGGCTGCGGGGACGCGGGCTTTACTGTGTTGATCTTGCTTGCTCTTTTTAGAGATCCTTTGACGCTAGAAAAAGTAAAAACTCAAAACGCACGGCAAATTATAGTCGTGTTCTAAACGCTGGTCGTATAGTATCAAAGCTATGACTTTTTTTTTATTAGTCCATAAAACTGACTACAATAGGGATGATGCATATATCAAAAACTGCCCGCGACTTCGTCCGCGTGGTTTAAGATTTTTATAAGAATATCGCGGGCTGCAAGTTCAAGATACGCACTGTACCACATAGATTTACCTTCTGTGGCGGATTATAGCGAATTAAATTTCTAGTTTTTTCAATAGTGTGTATATGTTTTGGCCGACCTCTCTCCATAATTCTTCTGCTGTTTTCATATTTCAGATAATCTTCATCTGTTTTGTCCCATAGCACAGGACGCTCTTCCACTAGGGATATTAAGAGGATCGTCTAGTTGTAAATTTTCATACAAAAAGCGATAACGTTTTTCTTCCCGTAAATGTTCTCCAATTTTTATAATTTTTAGAAATATTGCAGATACAATGAAGAACTATGCTCGTACGTTTTAATTTTAAAGAAATATTGCTTATGTTAAAAGTTATTAGCGTCTATTATCCATATTTTTGACCAAAAAAAAACTTCCTCGGGTATTTTAATTTTTTAAAATTTAACTAAACTAAAATACTAAAAAAATATAACATACGAGCCTAGATTAAGCTGTACTGAATCTAATGAGACCAAAATTGTCTAATTTCGTAAACGTTTGGGGGGGTAAAAAACGTTATCACCCGAAACAATATTTCAAGAATAAAATGTAGGCATATGCCTACTGGACTTGCAACTCTCTCTATTGCACGATACGGAGAAGGCAGCGAAGCGTTGTGAAACTAGATGATCCTCTTAAGTGACCTACATCAATATCGTGCGTCTTCTTAAACATCAAAGACGTCGGCGCATTTATAACACGACGTTATTTATTACGGTATTTTGTCATACTTAATTTAAATTAATTCAACTATTTCGAAGTCATTGAGTGACAAATTTACAAGCTTAGCAATTATATTCAAATTACTACATAAAAAGCTCAATACTCTGAAAAGCATAAAAGCCCAAAATGCCTTCATCATTCCAGATTAACAGAGTAAAACAGACGAAAAAAAACAATATAAAAAAACCATACAGAACCAAGTACAGTAAACGCTCGTCTCGCTCTATTTCATTCATTCATTCACTCCTCCTCGGTCATACACTTTCAGGCATTACGCGATAATGATTTTCCTTCGGGGGAAAAGGAAAAATTTAATTTCCACCCCGATAGATTATTCGCCTGTATTTATGTAGGTACTTTGCGAATTTCAGCGACTGAATTAGAACGCCTTTGTTGTTCTTCAGTTTTATCTTATTTCGTTTTGGGACTTCATGTCGCGCCTCGAAAATTTTCCAAGACAAATATTTATTAGACTTTTTTGACAACCTCCCTAGCGCAGTGGTGAACGCTGTGGTATTATTGCAAGTAGTAGTAGTGTAGTAGTAGTAGTAGTGTATACTGTAAGTAGTAGTAGTAGTGGTATTATTACAAGTAGGATATCCCTGGTTCAATCGCCTGCAGTGTCAATTTTGGTTTTTTTTTTATTTCTGAATTTTCTCAGATCTGGTCTGATAATCTTGGTGAAAATACCGGATCATAGTCATGAAATTATTGTGATTTGATCGATTATATGTATGGAAGTAATATATATATTTATTATATAGTTTAGAATGTAGTTTAGAAACTTTCCTCGTGTGTAATAAAAGCACTGTAATAAAATTATAAAATAAGTAATATATATTTTTTATTTCTAATAATTTGGACGACTGAAAGTGAGTGAGAATTGAATTGAAAGATTCCATCAAATTTATACTGCCCTTAGGGCAAAAACACACTATAGACAAAAAGTCAGCGCGTGCATCCTTATATGGAGCTGCACTGACTACCACGACACGCGAGAACGTGTTTCCTATACAACGCGGACGTTTCGCGTGGATATTTAGCACAGGATAGGTACTTAAAAGTATCTTTCTTTGAGTCATTATTACGCTCTAAAAGCGTGTTAAAAAAAACTTGCTTCAGAGCAATATAGAGACTCAATTTTCATCCAATACCTTCAATTTAGGCACCAAAAGCTCTATGAATTACACTCATTCGAAAAGCAATAATCCGTTTTACCCACAACACCTCGAAAACTCGTCTCCCTATACCTTTATTCCCTTGAAGGCACGTCCTGCGCGTATTTTTCTTTCATTCCCACTTTATTGCCTACACCTACGCGCACCTACGTAATGCGTGGGTAGGTGAAGCATTCATCTTTGGGGAAAAGGACCCCTTTAGATAGAAACTCGATTGACAGTTCCGTATAAAGACATTGCACCCTTGGGAGTTGGGACGTTGAATCTTAGAAGTGGATAGAATATGCCAAAAACACACTTAAAACATACTAGGTGGCCCAACGCGACGCCACAGCACGGTGCCGGCTGTTTTAAATGTGCTTCTGGCTATGGAAAGGATCCGGCAGCCGGGTCTTTTATTTGTATGGGCGTCAAACTACTGTATGAATATATACTTACGCTGTGCTAGTAGGCTGTACGTCGATATTCAGTCAGTCAGTTTATCATTATGTAGGTATAGATAATGTAAGATTTTAAACTAATTTTTGAAGTAAAAACTTCTTTAGCCGCGTTGAGCACTTTTTGGTAGAGGGTAAACTTGTGGATTCGCGTCACCGACATGCTCGCGTTGTTACGAAGACAAAAGGTCTTAAATATAAATATACTACATTCGTAATCAAACTTTAATATCTTAGTTTTAAGGTTTTTTTTTATGTTTTCACTTCAATCGGCAGACCCTATAACTGCCAATTTTTTTCGTTTCGAAAAATATGGCAAAGTGAAGTAACTATACTAAATACAGTTCAGAGTTTTAGAAGCTTTCGCTCGCACTACTAAATTAACGTATGCGGGAACTATGAAACTCCGAGATCGAGTTGTGTTAACATAATAAACTTCCACTCGAGGCTTCAAAACCTTTCAGGTATAGATTAGTTACTACAATATTATACACTAGCTGATGCCCGCGACTTCAGTCCGCGTGGATTGAGTTTTTTTTAAGTTCCCGCGGGATCTCTTTAATTTCCCGGGATAAAAAGTAGCCTATGCGTTATTCCAGACTATAATAATCTATCTCTGCGCCAAATTTCATCTATAGTACGCGCACGAGTTGAATGCAGAGCTTGTGTATGTGTCACCATACTTATGCTCTGCATTCAATTCGCGCGCGAACTATAGAACTGTTCAGCCGTTCTGGCGTGATTGAGTAACAAACGTCCATCCATCCATACCTACATCCATCCAAACTTTCGCATTTATAATATTAACTATAGATACCTAATTTTCAAGTAGTACTTACATACAGTCGCGGTCTGACATTTTTTACCAGTTATTTAAGATTCTTTATAACACTGCAGTAAGGTCTGAAACGCCATATCACAGCATCTATCCTATAAGTAGCTTATAACAAACACGTGGGTACTAGATACTAGAGAATGCCCGCGACTTTGTCTACGAAGGTATACCCTTAGTAGATAGTCCTTTTTTAATTTCCAAAGGAACTTTTTAATTTTCCGGGATAAAACCTATCTCTGTACTAAATTTTATCAAAATAAAAAATAGTTAGAACAGGGCCATAAAATCGTAGCAGACAGACAGACAGACGCATTTTCGCATTTTATAATACCTACCTATTATAGTATGGATAATGGATATGGATTCAGTAAATCCATACTTCCATACTAATATTATAAATGGGAAAGTATGTCTGTCTGTCCGTCCGTCCGTCCGTCTGTCTGTCTGTCTGCTACGCTTTCACGGCCCATCTGTTCAACCGATTTTGTTGAAATTTGGTACAGGGATAGGTTGGATCCCGGGGAACGATATGGTTTCTGTTTATCCCGGAAAATTAAGAAGTTCCTGCGGGAATCGGAAAAACTTTCTCCACGCGGACGAAGTCGCGAGCATCATCTAGTTTCTAGTTCATTAATATATTCACCTGAGCCTTATTATATGTGAATTGCGAGAACAAAGAACACAGAGTTCAGTAAATCCAATTAAAATCCATTCAATTCATCAAGATATAAAGGGGTTGGAGCACGAGAGTCGAAATTATGAGTATTAGTTAATTGCTGATTCGTTCAATAGGCCGATCGGAGCTGATATAATCCATTGATTAAACCCCATACCCTGTTTTATTCTGGTTATTAAATGAAACCCACAACTTCATCCGCGTGAATTTACCTAGCTTGTTGATGTGAAAACTTCTTTAGCCGCGTTGAGCACTTTTTGGTAGGGGGTAAACTTGTGGATTCACGTCACCGTCGCCGACATGCTCGCGATGTTACGAAGACAAAATTTTAAATAAAATATTATTTTACTTCTACCGGCAGTCCCTATGACTGACAATTTTTTAGGGTTCCGTACCCAAAGGGTAAAAACGGGACCCTATTACTAAGACTCCACTGTCTGTCTGTCTGTCTGTCTGTCTGTCTGTCTGTCTGTCTGTCTGTCTGTCTGTCTGTCTGTCTGTCTGTCTGTCTCCAGGCTGTATCTCATAAACCGTGATAGCTAGAAAGCTGAAATTTTCACAAATGATGTATTTCCGTTGCCGCTATAACAACAAATACTAAAAATTAAAAAAATATATATATATTAAGGGGGGTCCCCATACAATAAACGTGTTTTTTTCGTATTTTTTTGCTCAATATTAAAAACGCTAACAGGTAGACGGTTCAAATTTTCACAGAATATTAACTTGTATATTACCTTTCAAAATAAATAATTAAATATCAATAAAGTACATATTAAAGGGGGGCTCCCATACAACAAACGTAATTTTTAAGCAATTTTTACTCGATCTTAATAAACAGGTAGAAACTTGAATATTTGTAAGTAAATATTTAGGAATATTTAATAATTTAAAACTTACTACAGGTTTGTACGGAACCCTCGGTGCGCGAGTCCGACTCGCACTTGGCCGGTTTTTTTAATCTCGTGGGAACGCTTTGATTTTCCGGGACGAAAAGTAGCCTTGGGACGAGTGAGTGATATGTACTCGTCCGCACCAATAGGAATAAATAGAGATAGATTGCATCCCGGGGAAGGACAAAGGCTACCTATAAGAGTTAGAGAATAATAACTGTGTGTGTGCTTCTGACGCACGACTGGAGTATACTCTTTACGAACGATTATAAAATACTAGCTGATGCCAGCGACTCCGTCCGCGCGGCTTAAGTTTTTTAGATTCCCGCGGGAACTCCTTAATTTTCCGGGATTAAAAGTAGCCTATGTCACTCTCCAGGTCCTCAAGTATACCCATGCCAAAAATCACGTCGATCCGTTGCTCCGTTGCGGCGTGATTGAAGGACAAACCAATAAACCAACAAACAAACACACTTTCGCATTTATAATATTAGGTATGACATAGATTCGTAAATGAGGGTAAATTAACGCATTTTTTATATTACTGAAAGCATGCTTGATACATTTATTTATATTAATTATATAATTTATATTCATCAAAATACATTACAAGTCATGGAAACATAAACAAGTGTTACCATGGAAACATAAAGTCAATAACGTAACGGTTTTGATTTTACTCCCCATAAATTTTCATACCCCGGGCTATATAAGCAAATCGATTCTAAAGGAGGTAAACTCCAAAAAAATTAAATAATGCGGACGAAGTCGCGTACATGTAGTATATAAAAATTGTCCCTTTAAAGGGAAAAAGCTAAACTCTAACCAATGATACAGGAACAAAGAAAGCCACGAAGCAAGACATTAAGCCTATTACGTTATGAAATCGATGCGTCCCATCTCCCTGTGGGAATCTTCGAGTATCTATTTCGATAGGCCGCCAGTATTAAGCTGAGTTAAGGTGTACATCTACCGGCCATGTCGTGCAGCTAGCCAGCTTTTCTATCTCAGCTGCATCGCCAGATCTAAATATCACAACCAATTTACTTTGGTTTTTCTACGTTTTGTAGGAAGGTAGATTTTTTTCAAATGATAAAAAGCTAGATGATGCCCGCGACTTCGTCCGCGTGGATTAAGGTTTTTTTGATTCCTGCGGGAACTCCCTAATGTTCCGGGATAAAAAGTAGCCTTTGTCCTTCCATTGGATATAACCTACCTCTATACCAAATTTCAGAAAAATCGGTTGAAAAGATGGGCCGGGAAAGCGTAGCAGACAGACAGAAATACAGACACACTTTCGCATTTATAAAATTTGTATGGATGAGTATAAAACGTAGCCTATGTCTTTTTATTTATTTATAGGATAGCGCTTGGCTCTAGTTTCAAGTAATAATATGCAGGCATCTTCTAGGCCTTGAAGATGCCTGCATTATTGCCCGAAATCCGGACTGCCAGATTCGGTCACCCATTGTTTGAGCGTGGACACTTGTTAAGACTAGGTACTGATTCATTATTGAAACACTAAAGTTTTAACACTAATATATTTAATTGAGAATATGCTAACAAATATATACGTGGACACTAATGATGTGTTGAATGGCGAGGTTTGTTCTAACGCCCGGCGCGGCGCCTGCGCCGCCCGCTGAAGCCAGCAGCCCGCGCAGTCCGCGCAGCCCCCGCTCTGGCCTGTGCGTTGTTCCAACGCGGGGGGCTCGTTGTACCAACACCCATCCTTTTACCGAGTTGGGTCAACGTTTCTTAACAATCGCAATCGCCTTGTCCGACTCGTCCCTCAAAAAGCTATAGTTAAAGCTACAATTCTTCTCAACTAGCAAAACCGCTGAGCGATGGACGACCAGCCCAATAAGTGGCAAAGCCGATGCAGCCCGTCTCCTGGGCCCGATGGGGAAACACCGTCAAATTAATCCCCGGGCCCTGCTAGCATTAAGCATTCATGGTTTCGCAATTCCGTTATGCCTGCGAAACGCTCGCGTTTTTGTTTCTCTTGCTCCCCTTTGAATACTAGCGCGGCCATTTTTTCGCCGATTTTCCCTTCGTAAGCGACGTTTCACAGATGCGTTTTTTTTTTTTTTTAACGCCTACGGTAGGATGGTGCGGTAGCATTGATGTAGAATTTTAATACCTTTACAGTAGCATAATATCTTTTTTTATACCACTATTTATTTATTTAATCGTATGGCGTAGGTACGCACATATTTAGCGTTTTTATAAAAATAACGCTTATTTCGTCTGCAAGTTCGTCGCTATAAGTTAGCCCTAGAGTGCGATATTACCTAAAGGTAAGGAAATTCAATAATGTTATTTACAATGTCATAACTTTAAAAAGTCATAACCTTAAAATAATAATATTAAAATAAAATCACATATTATAATAGCAACACAAGTAGGTGAAACTATAAAAATATCTACATACTCGTACCTATCAATGTCTAGCAGTAGACGTGATAATATAACTGTTATGAGTATACAGTCTGTGGCAATTGTTATGTCAAACGTCAGTGTCACTGTCATTATTGTACTTGGTCTATGTCCTGTCGAGTCTCAATCAAATAAATATTATAAATTGTGAAAGTTTGGATGGATGTATGGATGTATGGATGTGTGGATGTATGGATGTATGGATGTTTGTTACTCAATCACGCTCCAACGGCTGAACGGATCTGGATGAAATTTGGCACAGAGATAGATTATAGTCTGGAATAGCACATATGCTACTTTTTATCCCGGAAATTTAAAGAGTTCCCGCGGGAACCGAAAACCTCAATCCACGCGGACGAAGTCGCGGGCATCAGCTAGTAAATTAATATTTTAATTAAACTCTTTTCGTATTTAATGTTAGTTTGCACTATCATTTCTTTTAATATATAATATACCCCAAGAACAATACAATAACTAGGCTACTATATCGATTATCAACTTCTCCCGTAGTAATAAAAATAATCGTGTCCATCTCCATCATGCGAAAAGGTGAAAGCTAGAGGCAGATTAATCGCTCGTCAAAAAATAAACCATGAAACATCAAGCGATCTTTTATAACTCGTCTGTGGAAATATCCAAATGTAGCAAAATATTATTCTAGATTATTCGTGAAAACAAATGAAAAGCCTCCATAAATACATTTGGGGTCTGTCCATCAGACGCCTGCCAGCGTTTGATATTATTTATCCACGCAGAAAATTGGAGCAAGGTAAAAAAGAAGCATAAAATAAATATACGCGTAAATATTATTCGGTTGAGATGGCATTTACATATAATAATATTTACTACTAGGTAGGCCGCAGCTTTGCTCGCGTAAAGTTCGATTTTCATACAAATTTCAAAGCCCTATTTTACCTCCTTAGGGGTTGAATTGTCAAAAATCCTTTCTAAGCGCATGTCATACGTCATAATAGCTGTTTGTATGCCAAATTTCAGCCCTTCGAGTGGTTTGATCTGTGCTTTGATAGATCAGTCAGACAGACAGTCAGTCACCTTTTCGTCTTATTTATTTAGACAAGGACTAGGATCTCACTTGTTAGTAAGCCCATAACCCTAATCAGAATCTACACGGCATCGTACCTGAACGCTAAATCGTTAAGGGGCACGTCTTTTCCGGTAGTGTGGTAACTAGCCACGGCCGAAACCTCTCACCAGAACAGAGAAAATTCAGAAATTATAAATTACCAAATCGACACTGCCGGGGATCAAACCAGACCCCTCATAAAGCGCGTATGTAAAATTAAATGTCAATATTTTTACATCAATGCGTGGACACAAAAATTTATATGATAGTAGTTTATGCAACTGTCATATAATGAAGGGTATTAAAACACGAGTGTGAGTTTATGAAACGAGCGCAGCGAGTTTCATAATAGTAACGAGTGTTTTAATACCCGTGTTATATGCAGTTGCATACACTACTTTATCTTCACTAATGCAATTTATCAAACAACAAGAGTAAAAGCTGACAATACAAAACACATTGCGAAACATTAAATTCACGCGTACGTGTATTGTCACAGTGAACTTGCCGCCATTAAAATCTAACCAATGAGAGCGCAGCTGCGCGCGCAGGGCCAATCAGGAGCGAGCGCGCGCTGTTCGTTTTTTATTTAATTGGCACAAGATCTTACCAAAGAGTTTTGTGTATGTAAGTTTAGTAGTTTCGACGAAGTTTTCACGTATAACCCAACTGTTTTCAAAAGCCAGCCTATCAAAATTTTATACAACTTGTATGAGGATTTTGACATAAGGCTCGCCAGGTTAATTGGTCGCGTTTTATTGATGTTATAATGAGATTTTACGATATCGATGTGGATATTATACCATCATGTGAAATTGCTTAAATTGAGTGTTTTGTTATCTGCGCTATAACAGTAGTAATTATAAGTCAAGTATTGGAAACATAAGTAGAATGTTATAACATTAGTGTAGATAAAATATTTTTACAAACACGTTTCATTTAAGTTACCACGAAATTCGGTATTTTTTACACCTGCCAACAAAAGCCCACTTTTAGGACTTTTTACAAAAACGAAAGACCGTCTGAGTAACACTTATAACGCCTTATCACCTTTGACATAAAGGTCATATTCAAATAAAAAGTTACATTAGAACTACAAAAATAATTCCGTCTGTCGTGATGTATTAAAAGAGGAGGAAGCATCAAGATTTAAGATCACTGTTTAACAACTTTACAGATGGGCAAAGAATTAACTTACGGCAAGCAGCTTGCAGAGAATGGAATACCTAGTTTAGTTTGAAGAGTCATGAGTGTACATAATATGTAAAACTTTTCACTGGGTTACCGTACCGTAAAAACGTTTCCTCACATTTTGCAATTGCCGTTTTTCAGTCAGTTATTATTAAAACTAGGACAAACTGTCAAGCCAACTTAAAGTAAATAATACCTGGGCCTAAAAACCTATAACGACTTGTGACACCAAAATAGGACTTGAAGTAATGAAAACCGGTTTTTTGAAAACAATTCATTGTCCCAGTACATTCTGTGTTTACATTTCTCAGTATTTTCTCGATGATAACCTTGAACAATCGATGCTCAGAAAAGATTTGAAATGTTAAACAAAATAACAAACGCTCTTCTGCACTGTATGGTTTCTAAACTGTGCTCAAGATCGATGAACATTTTACGCCCTCGACGAATTTAATTTCATTTCGACTTCTAAAGGTTACCCGGTGTTTTAATGAAACTGAAATTCATGCCTTGAAACTATAAATTTGAATAAAACATTTTACACAAACTAGATTTCACATTCATTTAGTTTATATTGCTTTGAATATAAATTAAATGAATGTGAAATCTAGTTTAGAAAATAATTAAGAAAACATTTCGTCTCCTCTCTTTACGCTGTATTTTTAAGATCAAAAACACACTAAACACACACGTGAGCGCAAATTAGTCCAAATTTTAGGTCCGTAATCATCATACTAATATTATAAATGAGAAAGTGTGTTTGTTTGTTGGTTTATTGGTTTGTTGGTTTCTTTTTTTTTTTTATCCACTACAAGTTAGCCCTTCACTGCGATCTCACCTGATGGTAAGTGATGATGCAGTCTAAGATGGTAGCGGGCTAACCTGTTAGGGGCATGGCAGTTATATTAAACCCATACCCCTATTCGGTTTCTACACGGCATCGTACCGGAACGCTAAATCGCTTGGCGGCACATCTTTGCCGGTAGGGTGGTAACTAGCCACGGCCGAAGCCTCCCACCAGGCAAAGGTTTCTCCTTCAATCACGCCGCAACGGATCGACGTGATTTTTGGCATGGGTATAGTTGAGGACCTGGAGAGTGACATAGGCTACTTTTTATCCCGAAAAATTAAGGAGTTCCCGCGGGAATCAAAAAAACTTAAACCTTAAGTCGCGGGCATCAGCTAGTTAATAATATATTTTTCCCAAATTTCGTAACAGACGAGATCAAAATGACAACATTCAATAGTGCCGGTGCCATATTATACATATACCAGTATACAGATTGGAACTTAAAGGTTTAGTCCCATTACAGAGGTGCAGCGCGCCATATTGCACGTAGAGGCTAGAGTTCCTTGTATTTGATATATGAAAAATGTTTACCAAAAACAACTATGACAATTTTTCCTTATGTCCTATGGTACCCACACTAGGTAATCCTGTATCGTGGGTACCCATGTCGCATTAAACAAAGAAAGTTTCACAGAACGTAATTGTCGCTCGGTATTTTTACATTGAGACTCATGTTGCATTTTTTAAGATAACATAATTTCTAATTAACAATGAATAATGATGAATGAAAAATGATGAATTCCCTTATGTTAAGTGTAAGAAAAGTTCTTCCGTTGCGTCGTAATCCAATGAAGCGATTAAGCTGAATACACTTTTAAGCGACGCGGCACGGTGATGCACTGCGCAACGCGGCCTCGTACAAACTCATACAAATAATATTTGCCGCTACGTTCGTCAAGTGGGACTAGATCATTAAGAAAAAATATGAAAGTAAGAAAGAAAGAAAGAAAAAGCTTTTATTTGGAACCACAATACAATAATTATAGAGAGAGATATGAGACAGAAATATGAGTTGTGTGATCCCAAAATGGACTCCACTCAGCATTTTGCTATGACTGTGGTTCGAGCACAGGCACAGCGCTGGTCTTCCGTGGATCCACAAGTTTCGGACGAATTCCTATAAAAATAAAATACTTACAAAGAAGATGTGAGGTAATTTAAAATAGGTTAGTGTAACGTAACGAAGCTTAAAAAACTATCGAGATAAAGTAAACAGAGTATGAAAAAGATAAACTGAGATAATATTATGCTTATTATAATAATTATATACATACGACACTAGTATGGTAATATGAGCAGCGCCTACTCCACAACCTCAACCTTTTGCTGATATTATGGATTACTTCGGTGGGGCTACGCCGTAGCGCGTCTACGTACAAAAGAAAACCGGTGGCCAGTCGTTTTAGTCGGACCCTTTTAAATCACCGATGAGCGTAATGAGCTCGAAAATCTTAAATTTATATTCGCGAAATGAAATCTCAACTTGGGGCTGATATTCCTTGAGAAATTCCGCCTCAGGCTTCGTCAAGATTATTAAGGTGGCTTCTCACGGTGTAAGATATCACAAGCAAGTTTTCCTTTTTCATTGTTTATGTATTATTTTTTAAGTTTGGTACTGAATAAATAAATTAAATAAATAAGCAAAACGGGAATGTGACTCTCTGCATCGTATTCCTCGCTGTTGAGGGTCATGACTTCTTTCCATTTAGCACACGATTGTAGGGTTTTATGGAATATTAATTGTCCTGTCCTTGAATATAACCTATACGTCTGTACCAAATATCATCAAAATCTGACGGCCTCCCTGGCGCAGTGTTGAGCGCTGTTGTCTTAACGTGCAGAGGTCTCGGGTTCGATCCCCAGCAGCGTCCATTTGAGAATTTATGATTTCTAAATTTTCCCTGGGCTGGCCTGGTGGAAGGCTTCGGCCGTGGCTAGTTACCACCCTACAGGCAAAGACGTGCCGCCAAGCGATTTAGCGTTCCGGTACGATGCCGTTTAGAAACCGACTAGGGGTATGGATTTAATATAACTACCATGCCCCTAAAAGGTTAGCCCGCTACCATCTTAGACACCATTATCACTTGCCATCAGGTGAGATCGTAGTCAAGGGCTAACCGTAGTAGATAAAAAACTGTTGAAAAGATGGGCCGTGAAAGTTTTACAGGCCGACAGACACACTTTCGCATTTATAATAATATTAGTGTGTGTGTATTTTCAATCATCATGGGAACCTACCATAACAATTGAGGAATTGATGTTAACTTCAAATTGTATTGTTTACAATTTTTGAGAGAGTTATAATTTGTTTCTTTTTAATTAAAAGTTACTATAGACTTTTTCATTTAACTCTTGAAGGACAAAGGCCTTTAACAATTAAGATGGCGCGGTGAATTAATTGGTTATAAAAAACATTTCGTAAACAAAACCAGTAAAGTTTTTTATTATTTCTTGTTAGTCAGTATAATGGCACAATACGAAGACACGTTCTTTCCTACTAAGAATACGAGTATATAGGTTTATTTAATAATAATATACTTAACTAGATGATGCCCGTGACTTCGTCCGCGTTGCTTAAGTTTTTTTAAAAACTAGGTTTGTAGGTTGCATCTCAGGAAAAGACGTAGCCTTTTATCCCCGAACATTTCCATCATCAATTGCATTAATTAATGTATCATAGACTTCCTTCTGTTTTGGGTTTAACAGGGTACATTCGTTTGAACTGAGTGTTCTAATTCATATCGATCATATTCACGTTCATTAAATTCTCTATTAAATGCGTCATTCACTCCGCGATCTGGCGCTGGCATTCCTAACTTGACTAACAAACTGCTGCACATGAGGTAACACATATCTTCGATCAAGAGCAAAGCCTGGTTATGCATCTCCTCATTCGTCTAAAGATCAGGATTTCTTGAACTGACACGAATTTGATGTAAAATGTCTTCTGCCATGTTATCTTTGTATTTGTTCCACAGGTCACGTGGATTAGAGAGGAAACATGTAGAAATAATGTGCGTATCTGACTTGGAGATGCAGAAATAATTGCTTCAGCGATTGTCGTGTCCCAATGAGTAGTTATCGTTTTCAAGAAAATTGAGCTCTTGACATGCTGCACGAAATGTCGGGCACACTCATGGACCTATGTCCGTTTTGGCGTTACCGCTACCATGAACTATAATTGGACAGCTTAATCAAAGCATTCGACAACCAACTGACAATCATAATTTTTTTTTTGCATTCCAACCATACGTAAGTAGTAATTCCTAATTCCATGATTCCAACAAAACCTAACAAAACAGATATTGTGTGTGTGAAATACTTTATAACTCTGTGGTGAAATAGCACAATAAAGACTTATTTTTATTTGCATTCCAAACAATGACAACCATAAAAATCTGACAATACAATGACAATCATCAAAATATTAAAATTTAAATACGCGTTAATCCGTGGATAATCCGAGTAATGTGGATATATGTTGTCGATTCAAAACCCTTATTTTAATACGTGCTTCAATTCGAGTGGACCCGAGTCTACCGTACCGACGAAGGGACGAACGTCAAATGTTTGACAGGAAAGTAGGTAGAACAGTTTATATGGGAAAATGAAATTGTTGTTTTTACTATCTTCCTCGCAATTTTTCCATATTTTCTCAACGTTTAAACCTTCCCTGGACCACGACAAACATTTCAAAACCAAAATCAGCTAAATCGGCCCAGCCGTTCTCGAGTTTTAGCCAGAGAAACGAACAGCAATTGATTTTTATATACTTATATATAGAGTTCCACGAAAATTATAAAAAAACAAATCCATGCGGACGAAGTCGCGGGCAACAGTTAGTAAGTAATATTTTATTTACCTACATTAATAGCGCAAATATACCAGAGACAAGAATAAACGTCTGCACGAAACGTTATTGTCCTGCCATACTAGCGTGTGCAGTTACTTATAAAATTGAGTTACGCGGAATTTTTCTCCGCCTATAATTTTTTTTTGTTAATTAAAAAACAAATAATGTTTTATTCATCAACAAATATATTGTCCGTGAACCAAAACTTACAAGTTACTTTACAAGTTTCGGTTGAAGTTAAATTAGTAATTAGCCTTCAGGGTACATCGCGGTAACTTTGAAGTTGTTAATATTTAAGAACCATTAAAAAAATACAGTAATTAATACCTTACAACATTTTACTTGTTTTTAAGTTAAATATAAATAGATAATTTAGTTTTTACAAGTAAATACAACTCGTTCTGGCGTGATTGAGTAACAAACATCCATCCATACATCCAAACATTCACATTTATAACATTACTAGAGGACGCCCGCGACTTCGTTCGCGTGGCTTAAATTTTTAAATTACCACAGGCACGCCTTAATTTTCCGGGTAAAAAGAAGCCTGTGTCACTCTCCAAGTACCCAACTATACCCATGCAAAAACCCCACGTCGATCCCGTGCTCTGTTGCGGCGTGATTGAAGGACAAACTCTCTATTTGACGTCCTTGTGGATAGAAATTTCAAAAACTTAAAAATCCGTATTTCATCATTAGCGGAAGCCCAAATACCAAGTTTTATGGCTATAGCAGCTTGAAAAACGACGGACTTTCATACAAACTCAACCCCTATTTAACCCCATTGAGGGTGGAATTTTGAAAAACTGTGACACACGTATTTCTTTATTTTTTACCAAAAGTCAAAATAAGTTTCGTTGATATAACTTGAAAAATATCTTGAGAAAAGAAGGCCTTTCATACCAACTTTCATCCCCTATTTCACCCCTTTGGGGGTCGAATTATCAAAAACTGTGAAACACGGGGTGCTTCATTTTTAACCCGCAGCTCATATACCAAGTTTCATGGCTATAACTTGAAAAACGACGGACTTTCATACGAACTTTCAACCCCTATTTCACCCCTTTGGAGGTGGAATTTCGAAAAATCCTTTCTTAGTGGATACCTACTCTTCACAAAGAACACACCCTCCAAATTTCATGTCTCTAAGACCAGCGGTTTAGGCTGTGCGTTGATATATAAGTCAGTCAGTCAGTCAGTCAGTCAGTCAGGACTTTGAATTTTATATATATAGATTATATGTAACTTGTGTCACTTAAGTATGATACGTCAAGACTCTACCACCGGTTCGGAAAATTGATTCTACTGAGTATAAAAAAATACAGACAAAAAATTCAGCAATCCAAATGCCCAAATCAAACTCAGTCGGGTTTTATCATCACCATCACTAAATATTCCTCATCCATACACTACCCGTTTGTCTGCCAACGCTTAAAGCCATATAGATTCAATAGCTGATGCCCGCGACTTCGTCCGCGTGGATCGAGGCTTTTCAGTTCCCGCGGGAACTCCTTAATTTTCCAGGAAAAAAAGTAGCCTATGTTATTCCAGACTATAATCCATCTCTGTGCCAAATTTCATCCAGATCCGTTCAGCCGTTGGGGCGTGATTGAGAAACAAACCTCCATACATCCATACATCCATCCAAACTTTCGCATTTATAATATTTATTTGATTATTGTTGACTTTCGTGTTTTAGAATTATAATCCTTATTTTAGGACATCAAACTGTTATTTTGAGTAATATTGCTCAAGCATTTTTTTTTTATAATACATTGCACAAAAAAATACAAAATTTTGTTTCTCACCAAACTACACACGTATTTTGTTGGTTTGTTGGTGTTGTTTGTTGTGTTTGTTGCTTTAAGCGTTGGTAGTATGGCCTCAGAACGTCTCTTCAAGAGGCGCAAAGTGTCTAAAGATATGAATCGCATATAAATTGAATTCAAACGCGGATAAACAAGCCAGGTACCGTCGAGGCAAGCCCGTAAATCAACTCGGGGGACTGGCGTGGAGGTGGAATTGTAATCGGGGCCTTTTTCCAATAATGCGCCCCTCGCATCAATCAATTAAAGGGGCCCTGTGTTTCTTTGACTTTGATAAGTTGGTATGGTTGGCTGATTGGGAATAAGTTACGATATCTTTTGAATCATCCGGACAGGCAGACAGACGGACAGCGAAGTGGAAATTAATAGGGCCCCGTTTTGCCTTGTGCGTAGTACCACTGAGGATCATAGCACCAATACCACCAACCAATACCAACCACCAATACCATTACCAATTACCAATGCCATTGATGACCAATAGGGATGATGCCTACGTCAAAAAAAAATTATTATTTCCTACTGATTATTAAATAAAGAGTCTTTTAAAAGATCTAATATTCACATCCTCTGTTAGTTTTAAGTTTTTTAAACTATGAATCAAATAAATAAAGTGCGTTGAAATTTGATGATGTCACAACTATGTACATATTTCATACAAACTTCCATACTAGAAGACCGTTTTTAAATTTGATAAAGAGTTGCTGATTTGATTGAGTTTTCATCATCCCTTTAACCCTTCAACGGTCGACGTCACGGCCTACGTCACTAGACCCGGCCGAAGCCTTCCACCAGGCCAGACCAGAGAAAATTCAGAAATTATAAATTTCCTGACCCTGCCGGGGATCGAACCCGGGACCTCCGCACTTTAAGGCAACCGCGCTCAACACTGCGCCACGGTGGTCGTCGAAATTATTCCATTGGTTCGACCGAATTAGCAGCATTATCTGAAATCCTTAACGCCGGTTCACGGCAGACTTCTCATAAATCAAGGTAAGGGACACGGCCAGAGGTGGAATCGTAACCGCGGCCGTTACCAATAAGGCGCCCTTCGCATCAATCAATTAGAGTGCCCCCTCTGTTTCATTGCTCTGATTCAAAAGTTTCCCGAAACGCAAATCCATTTCGAGTTTGTTAATGTTACGAGATGATTTTCAAGATGAATGAGTTTCGTAGACAGCACAAACACATTATTTTTTTTTTATTACAAGACAGGCTTGCGCTTGACGACAATCACGCTTAATACAAAGCAATGATGAGGTATAGGTTGAAGCGCGCCCGCCTATAAGATGCCTATTCACTCTTGCCTTGAATGTACTTAAGTTATACGTGGCAGGGAATACATGTGCTGGAAGGGCATTTCACATCCTGGCGGTTCGAATCAGAAACGTAGAGCAGAACCGTTTCGTTCGGGCTGACTGGACGTCAACCACATAAGGATGCCAACGCAAACGGTTTCTTGCTGTTACTTAAAATTAATTAGTCACTTAAAATTAAATTAAAATTTAGTTAACTACTTGACAACTTAATGCGTGTAAATTAGGCTTTATTCTTTACACATAATTTATTATTAAGTACCTTGAATGGTTGTCTAGTATTATTTTTGAAGTGAAACTTCTTTAGAATCATTGCGATTTGAAAATTCGATGAAACGATAAGCGACACTTGATATAGACAATCATATTCACATTTATTCATAATAGGATTTAGCCTGCGAGAGAATGAGATAGAATGAGATAAATATAACTTCTATCTCATGCTGATGGTGCTGTCTAAGATGGTAGCGGGCTGACCTGTCTGGGGTAAGGCAGTTATATGAGACCCATACCCTAATAGGTTACTAAATGCTGTCTTACCAGAACGCTTAATCGCTTGACGGTACGTCTTTGCCGATAGGATGATAACTAGCCATGGCTGAAGTCTTCCACCAGAGGGTGGTAAGTAGCTACTGCTAAAGCCTCCCACCAGATCAGACCAGAGAAAAATTTAGAAATTATATATTCCCAAATTGACCCTGTTGGATATTGACCCCGGGACCTCCAAATTGTAAGACCACGGCGCTCACCATTATGCCAGGGAGGTTGTCACATACACTGTTTATTTATATTTCTATACTATCTATACTAATATGATAAATTCGAAAGATTGGATGGATGGATGTATGGATCTGGATGCAATCTGGCACAGAGATAGATTAGATTTTTTTTTATTTTTAATGCGTGTTAGGCTTGCTCTTGACGACAATCATGCCTAGTGCAAAGCAATGATGAGGTCTAGGTTGGAACACGCTTGCCTAGAAGATGCCTATTCACTCTTGCCTTGAAGGTACTGAAGTTATAAGTAGCAGGTGTTCCACACACTAATATACCCTAATATAGTCTAGAATAACACATAGGCTACTTTTTATCCCGGAAAAATAAAGAGTTCCCCCGCGGTAACCAATAACCCCCAATTCACGCAGCCGAAGTCGCGGGCATCAGCTAGTAGTTACTATTTATTGCTATCAAAAGTAACTCGAGAGTAATTTTCATTAGGCTTCTATTCCCAGCCATAGTATTATTTCCAGTTATAACGGCCAGAGTGCCCGAAACTTATGTATAAATGGCTTGACCACTACACATTATGACACTTAAGTGAGTTATGGGTCGTAATGTAGGCAGAGGGCATACTATCATCGTTTAAAGCAGTATTATTTTAATATTATAAAATTATTTTTATTATTTACTAACTGATGCCCGCGACTTCGTCCGCGTGGTGTAAGTTTTTTTGATTCCCGCGGGAACTCCTTAATTTTTCGGGAAAAAAAAGCCTATGTCACCCTCCAGGTCCTCAACTATACCCATGCCAAAAATCACGTCAATCCGTTGCTCTGTTGCGGCGTGATTGAAGGACAGATTTCAGACTAAATTTTTTTTCACTTTCATGGTTCACGCCTGTCAAACGCCGAAAAAAAAAACCCTGCCTGTGCTCCAGTAGAAAATCTTGAGAAATAAAAATTGTAGATTTTGAATTTTTTCAATGAATGAACATTTTTTCACATTATATTAAGACGTTCCGCCAACTGAATCTACGTTGGTGAGACGTGAATTCTCATACTAACCCTACAAAACTCAGTTCTAAATCGGATATCCGGTTTTCATTCGTGAAAATCAACATACCCGCAAAAGCCACTAATCAGACCTCCCGAAAACTTCTAAAAACACATCCTTACGATGTCGGAGATGGTTCACATTTTAATCGTAACGATATCGAACATAAATGACGTCAGGTAAAACTCGAGACGTAGTACGGGATTACTAAACCTCCAAAAAAATAACGTAAAGCTGATTTTTCACACAACTATTATTAAGCTTTAAAAGTATTTCCACAAAAATATCCACTACTAGGATGCGGGCTTCCTCCCTCCCCCCCTTAAATATCTCCCCGAACGCGGTTTTTTGTAATTTACACAAAATCTACATGACTTAGGTAAAAACCGTCAATGGCAAAAATTATTGTCATTAAATTACCTACAAATATGTTCTAAGAATTATAAACGTAGGAATTATAGGCGGCGGCAGAGTCGGAATTTATCATAATTCGCACAAGTTGTCCTACGTGAATTAAATAAATCATTTCATTTCATTTCTATGTTAAGAAAAAAACATACGCTGAAACACGGAATATTTCACGATAATTCCACCAGCAATGGAAAGTCGTCGCGTCATAGATGTAAACGTATGTTACAACTTAGAGCGCAAAAAGCAAATCCGGCTTAAAAGTTACAATTTTCCACGCCACATTTAATCACCCTAGAGTGGCGTTCACCTAATTCCCACTCGGTAGAATTATTTATCGTTGAACATATTCAAACGTAGTATTAGTGATAGATAGGACAAAGCAAAGTCTCGTTGACTCAAGAAAAAGAAGCCATTTGGCTACTTTTCGTAGAATGTCATCAGCTAAAATTTCGACGTCAAGAAATATATTTTTTATTTCTTTTAAAGCTGTTCCTATGTATAACTTTAGGCCAGGGTATGTCTAGGCAACCCTGCGCTTTCATCCCTTGAGCATTTAAAATTATCTAACCAAGCAAAGCTACAGTTTCCTAGGAAAACAGAGCTGCCACATAGCGGATGTAATCCACTTCACACAACGGACTGCAAGACACTTGTTTCTCAGAGAATATGGATTGACACCGTAACATCTTACAAGGTTTCAGTGACAGACGTTACATAGCTGCTGCAATGTATCGGCTCTGCTATCCTACGAAAACCTTTTGTTCTTGCCCACCTGGCAAAAATAACAAAACCGACATTGTCTTAAATAAATAAGTTTAAATTTTTAAGTAGGGATATGTATTTAATATTAATAATATGTTAGGAATAGGATTATACGATGATTACGCTCATGGCATTTTTTTTTAAATGTATGCAATAGCCGTTCTAATGATTATATTTCTCAGTCGTGCCTCTTTGTCGCGTCTCTAATGGAATATCCAGACTGACATTAGCAATGTTAGGGGAAGTGCAGACACCGCTTATGGTGGGCTGCGAGATAAACTAATGGTACTTAAATAGTACTACATATAAACACCTAACGAGCGATTACATGAGTGACAACGAGCAGCCAATCTGCATTACATTCAAAGAATTTAATCTATTCTTTTTAAGGAGGAGGTTCTAAATTCGACGCGTATCTTTTTTTTTCTTTATATTAACATTATTTTGTCTGCTGTTATCAAAAGCCATATTTATTTGCTGCCGCAGAACACTTTTTCAACGATATTTAAGTCTTAAATAATTTAAAAAAAAATTAAAAATAAGCTTTTATAGTCGGCCACATTGAATTTAGTGTGACGTCATTTTATTTTTCGTAGTCTTCTCAGTAAACCATTTTAATTGATAACCATATCATGGGGGATGGAGTCGATTGAAAAATAACTAGTCCGCCATCTTTAGGAGTCCACTATATTATTATTGCATTTAGAATGACGTCACTTGGCTAACAATGCATCCATAATCAAGTTAATCCATAATCCCTAGTTCTACTTTTAATTTTATGTTATTGAAATTTTTGTTTGTTCTTTGTTTTTGTGTCCCAAATGAAGATTTTATTTATTTATTTAAATTAAACGTGTCATGTAAAACTTCAGCTCAATCGATTGTACAAACATTGCAAAGTTGAATAAAAGCTTGTAAAAATAGTTGAATTTAATAGTCTGGAAGGTAGTTATTATTTTGCTGTACTCGATTTACGGGTATAATTTTAGAATTTTAGTTCAACCCCCTAAACTTAATGTCAGTGTTATTAATTTTTTAACACTTTAACAGCCGACCGTTATAAAGGCGGCTTTCCCTGGTACGCCGGCGTTTTTTGCCGATATTCTATGACTCATAAAATAAAAACTATCTGTGATATGTCTATTATTCTTTTTTTATATGTACTATTGTTCTTTATATTTTTAGGGATGAAATAAAAAACATTTGTAATAAAAAATAATATTTATGAAAAAAAATTAAGAAAAGAGGTCTAAAATCGAAAAAAACGACGTACTCTCACGTTAGTGGCGTGGGCGCACTGGCGCGCCGTGAAAGATCGCTTGTCCTGTCTCCACCCCGCACCTCCCGTCGGTGAATCATACATGTGTGCGTAGATAAAGAGTCATTCTACACCGGGGTTACACGCCATTCACGCACCGGGCACGTGGTATTTAAACAGACGATAGGAAAGTCAAAGCCGTACGGAGTACGTGATCGGCGTACCGAGTTGATCGACACTGCCCGTACACAGTACGTGATCGGCTGTTAAAGTGTTAATACTTCTATTTAACTAGTACTTACAATTGGGTATTTGATAAAAATTGTCCAATCAACAACTTTTTTTCAAACGTCAAAACTAAGTATGGGATTTATATGAAATTCTGAACTTTGACGTCATTAAAGTTCGACACACTGTTTTACTTTAATCGATTGTTTAAAATGGTTATTCAACATAAAACTATCAGGAGACGTGGATATTACGACTATTGGGGGATCCTGTATTTAATATAATCACTAAAAAATAATTTATTAGAATAGTAGTCAAATACCCAATTTAATGAAATTAGTAGTCGCTGAAATTGTACAAGGTTCGTGAAAGGATTTCTGTGTGAACGCACCTCAATATGCGATGATAGCAATGTTATCCCAAGCCAGTATTCATAATGTTGTAACAGCGAAGTTTGCCTTTGAATCTCTGCGGCTCCTTATTGGATTAACCTAACCAATATGCAGGCATGTGGAATTATTTCCGGCGAGCTTTAATATTTAAATTTAAAATAGATTGGAAATATTTTATTTCATGTACTTAGGACAACTTGTGTCACTTATACGTCAAGAGTCTACCATCGGTTCGGAAAGAAGATTCTACTGAGATGAACCGGCAAGAAATTCAGCAGTTGCTCTTTTTTGAACAGAAAAAAAACACAATATGTACATTATAATACATGCGTAATATAACAAATTTTTACACTGAATGCGATGCCGATTTTTCCATGCTATTTTGCCACTATGATATTCATCAATACCATAATAACCTCGACTTAACAAATATTGTTTTACACAGCACACGCCTCAAGCTACTATTACTACTATTATCTCCTATAACCAAGCCAAGACTAATTTAATGAAATTAGTAGTCGCTGAAATTGTACGAAGTTCGTGAAAGGATTTCTGTGTGAACGCACCTCAATATGCGATGATAGCAATGTTATCCCAAGCCAGTATTCATAATGTTGTAACAGCGAAGTTTGCCTTTGAATCTCTGCGGCTCCTTATTGGATTAACCTAACCAATATGCAGGCATGTGGAATTATTTCCGGCGAGCTTTAATATTTAAATTTGGAATAGATTTAAAATGAAAAATATCTTTATGGATATTCATTGAGTATTTCTATATTAATATTATAATTATGCGAAAGTTTGGATGGATGGATGGATGTTTGTTACTCAATCACGTCAGAGCGGCTGAACTGATCTGTATGTTTGGCATAAAGATAGATTATAGTCTGGAATAGCACATAGGCTTTTTTTATCCCGGAAAATTAAGGAGTTCCTGCGGGGAACCAAAAAATCTCAATCTACGCGAACAAAGTCGCGGGCATCAGCTAGTTGAGTCATATCTAAGAATGGAAACATCGGGACCGGACAGGACCAAACGTCTGCGCGAAACGATCGCGTTAAAAGGTAATTAAGATTGGACCTACTTATGCAAAAAGGAACCAATCCAGGGTCGATAGAAGGTGCATTTTAAAAGCTTTCTGTATACCTATCTAATTTTTGGTATGTGTGTGGATTGGTTCCTTTTTGCATAAGTAGGTCCGATTTATCTTGTCCCGCTAGAGTGTGCGAGTCCACACAAAAGCGAGGTAAGCTATATACAGCGTAAGTATTTATTCATTTGACATAGATTTTGTGAAAGAGATCTTGCATGTAAAAAATATCCACCATATTACCACAGAATAGGTAATAGTAGTATATCACGTTGGCGGATGACAGAAGTAAGTGGATGAAGAAGACAATTTGTGCCGACCCTACATAGCGTGGGATAAGGACAGGTAGAAGTAGTAAGTATTTATTCATACAGTATGAAGAACTATCCTCACGAAGATTTTCTTGGCCGTTTGGAACAAGTGATATTTAATTTCTTAAAACGCACATAACTTCGTGGAGGTGCGTGCCTTGGGATCGAACCCGCGACCCCGTACAGCTACTTCCATATCGTTCAATCTATCATACAATAACGCACGTAAAAAATCCACTTTGACTCGCCTCATCTTATTTACCACCCCATCTAAACCTACCCCCCCCATTTATTCAGGTGTCCTTTTAAGGGGCTCTCAATCTACCGCGGGTGGTCGCGGGTCCACAAAACGTCTTACACTGTCAATGGCTGCGTCCTGATTGAAATTCCATTATCATCGACCCTCTGGTTACAGTCCAATCTTTTGAGGGAAGCTTCATATAAAATGGGGCGGAAGCTCGCGTACAACTTTTTAGTACTCAATTAACGCGGTAGTATACTATAGTTACACCCATGAACAGTGTGCAAGCTACCATCAGTACGTTCAAAATTGCGAAACTATTAAATACATTTTGATAAATTCATGTTTCCATAATGGGGGTTATCCCCCCGACGATGTTTCCTCATATTATAATTTAAGCTATCTTTGTACCAATAATCATCAAAATCAGTTAAGCAGATGGGCCGGGAAAAGATAATAGATAAAGCGACAAACAAACACACTTTCGCATTATAGGTTACATTAGTATAGATTTTTCAGAACTATCGAGTGCGTTTCGTTTTAATAAATTAAATATCACTTGAAAACATTGTAAGGAAACTTATGCATGTTTTCTATATCCAACCTCCAATCCGCACTCGGCCATCGTGGTGGGTGATGGCCAAACCATTCTCGTGCTTAGTATTTATCCGGCAATAACATGTTGAAGTGATGATTGTGGGTTTCAATGTATTTAATTAACCTTTTACCTGGCACATTAGTGTCGCCATCACGTAATCCGAGGTCCTGTAATGTGAGCCGACCCCACCGAGAGCTTTTCCTCTCCGCTAACTTTGGCTTTCGGGCTTTGTATTGCGCGGATTTACCGACACCTTTTATGAAGGGTATAAGAATTGCGGGCTCGTGTGGGTTCAGCTTAGAAACTTGCCTTTGAAAGTGTTTGCCAATTTCGGAGCGGCTCATTTAAGGTGTGTCCAAACATAGAGCGGCAAGTGCGCGGCACACAGATCAGAGATTGTTTCCGTTATCTGTGGCGCGGCAGCTACACGCGGCTTTAAGGTCTAGCTCCACTATGGAAACGCGGGGCGGCGCGGCACGTAGCGGCAAGTATTCTTTGTATGAGGTTTTATGGGGCTGGGCTCACTTAAGCGACGCGGCATGAAGATGCAATCTGCGACGCGGCCCCGTACACACTCATACAAATAATATTTGCCTAATACAACAAACACTAATACTACTTACAAATAATACTTTTTACAAATAATGTTTTGATTTGCCGCTACGTGCCGCGACGCTCCGTGCATCTCAAATGGGCCTAGACCTATACAATTCTGCAGCACGCTAGCAAGGACTTGAGGACTATTCCCACGATTATAATAATAGCGCGGCAGTCAAATAACGTGGCATTCGGCGCTGCCGCGATTGCCGCTTTGTGTTTTGACACACCTTAACAAACTTGCCTTTGAAAGTGTTTGCCAATTCCACGGCGTCTCATTTATATTTTACACCGTGTACGCGGTACGTGGGTGGAATCGTATGTTTGCGTGTTTATCTATGTTGTTACTTATATGCTAAGTGCTTAGTTCTAATATTCTCTTTGTCACCTAAATTGTACCGAGGATCTAGTATAAATCTGTAATGTAGATAGATAGATAAATTCTTTATTGCCACACAATCATAAAGATAAAACATAAAGTAAACACTTAAAAAGTAATGATGAATAAAAATTGAGACTATTTATTTATGTAACTAGTGCAGAATGATTAAAATTACACTCGTAGTGCAAACATTAACACCCAAGTTGCAGGCGAGGGTATTATGTGGTACTTACTACTATTACCTATTCTATGGTGGTATGTTTAAGTTTCAATGCGCACGTGCATCGTAAAATATATTTTTTATAAAATATTTTTTTTAATTTTACACCTTTTTTTATGCTTACCTTGGTGAGTAAAAACATTAAAAAATGAAAAAAAAAATTGCTGCTTAAATGACTCACGCGTTATGGAAAAATTTAAATGATGAGGATGACGACCCGAAAGTCCAAGTAAGTAGTAGGTACCTACCAATTTTCATAACTTTAAAACTTTCGAATTTTATTACTATACTTTCTTTCTTCTTATGAAAAAACTAATTAATCGAAAATAAGAGATTCGTTTCACTCTGCGATGAAAATAAAGTATCAAGGCTTAGCTCAGTTAATAGCGTAATTGGGTATATGACAACTATTCAAATAAATTATTTTTTAGTGATTATTAAATAGAGGATCTCCCAAAAGTCGCAATATCCACGTCCCCTGATAGTTTTATGTTGAATAACTATTTTAAACTATCGATTAAAGTAAAAAAGTGTGTCGAACTTTGATGACGTCACTATGCAATATTTCATACAAAATCCCATACTAAGCACGCGTTTTGACGTTTGAAAAAAAGTTGCTGATTTGACTAGTTGTCAAATACCCAATTGTTTTAATAGAGACAGTCAGACATACTGATGGACAGACTATTTTAGTATTAGTATGTATTCTGTGCTCTTGAGCAACTGAGTCTGATATTGTGCGATAGAGTGTGCGACCACCATTATAGCCTCGTTCCATACAATATGTGTCAGGGTGTAAACGCGTTGATGTTATTTAAAAGGGTATAATTTCGGAACGGCCGCACCAATTGGAACGGGTGAAAATAATTCCTTTGAACAATTTTCCAGCAGAATTCATGTAGAAATGAATTCGTAACCAAAATTTTAATATTAAAAATACGTTGGTCTGTATATTTCGCTGCCCTCACCCAACCAATTTAGACATTTCCTGAGTCTTATTTTCCCCGGATATTTCTTCTTACATAAGTAGAAGTCTGTGTGTGTCTGTAAATTCAGAGTTCTCACTCAAGAATTTTAAAAACCTAAATCCCAGCGGAAGAAGTCGCGAGCATCATTTAAATTATCTAAACTAATATTATAAAGAGGAAAGATTTGTTTGTTTGTTTGTTTGTTTGTAATGGATAAACTCAAAACCTACTGAACCGATTTAAAAAATTCTTTCACGTATAGAAAGCTACATTATCAGCGAGTAGCATAGGCTATATTTTATTTTCAAAAAAATTAAAGATCCTTACGAAAATTGCAATAATGTGAACTAAGTCGGAAAAAATCGTCTCTTTTGAGAGCTTACGTGGCGTGCACTGTGTAAATAGTTAAAGTTACACGAAAACAATGTACGGTGGAATTGTTCCTCTCAAAAAGTTCTAAAAAAAAGTCCGGAATAGCATATATATATATCTTTTAAGGTTGACTCACAATAACCATTTTTATGATTTTCAAATTTGGTCTAAACCAATGATTTACTTGCGAAGATGTTTTTACCGATATAGTATTAATAAGAATGTTTTATAAATTAAGTTAGAGTTAGCTCATGCTTTCTTAATCATAACCACTTTGTCGTTGGTTTATATATAAACAAGAGAAACTTTGTCTGATAAAACCAGAACACCAGACTTGAGTAACGATACAACGGCCAACGCCTCACTAGACTAGACCAGATCCAATAAGAAAAACATAAATTTCTCCTGTCGGGAATCAAACTCAGAATCTTCCCGATATAAGACCAAAACGCTCACCACTGCGCCAGGAAGTTCTGTCCAAACCTTAATAAGCAATTGTCGAAATATCCCTGTTGGTAATCGAACCCAGGACTTCCCAAATACAAGACCACAGCCCTCACCACTGCGATTAGCCATCTACGCGGGAGATATTATAGTGCACAAGTGTGTGCGCAAACACATGTGCACACTCTGTTCCTTTACTTTCATACCCCGATAGGACGGAAAATCCGACACGACCTGTGAGAAGTCAGGCGCAGGGCCGACGGCTTAACGTGCTCTCCGAGGCACGGGGGTCAAACACCGCCAACTTCCTAACTCCGGGCTAGTACTGAGAATTTCTTGTCAGAAAAACCCAATACTTGTTATGGCCCGACCCGGGATTCAAACCCAGGACCTCGTCGGCCGCAGTTGAACATGCTAACTACTAGACCAACGAGGCAGTCAATAACCATCAGACGAATAACCATTAGTTCAAATCACTTTCCTAGAGTCGTGGTCTCACGCTTTACTTATATGGCTATAAAACTAATCAACGCAATGCTATCGAGATCGCAGCATATCAGCCTATGCCATACTAGGGCCATTAAATTGGACTAGCTTGTACTGACCTCCGAACCCGACCTGGATTGAACTGCCGGCTATGGCTGCCACGAACTATGATGACCCTGATATCGAAATAACAGGGGACAGAATCGATACAGCTATCTATGCTTTCATTGTTCCAAAAATCTAAATATATAAAAGGAAAAGGTGACTGACTGATCTACCAACGCACAGCCCAAGCCACTGGATGAGTCGGGCTGAAATTTGGCAAGCAGATAGCTATTAAAATGTAGACATCCACTAAGGATTTCCGAAAATTCAACTCTCAAGGAGGTAAAATAGGGGTTTGAAATTTGTATACACCACGCCGACGAAGTCGCGGACAACAGCTAGTAAGTATAAAAGCCCTTTTTTCGAATATGCCTGTATATTTTGTTTTGATGTCTGTCTGCTACGCTTTCATCTGCTCAACTCATTTTGGTGAAATTTTGTAGGTACATAGATAATGTTTATTTATTTTTATTATTTTTGTACAAAATATTGTCCTTAAACTAATAGATAAAAAGTGGACAAAGGTAAAGCTTATCTCTAAAAATAAATCTCTTCCAGCCTTGCTTGAAAATTAACCTTAATCCACCTATATAACTTGCTTTCTATACAAAGCTATAGTAAAAAAAAACAAGGTGTCATGAAACTTTCAATATACGTGCAGCGCTTTATTATTGAGGTGCGTTTCAACATCGAGTTCTGTTTTTTTTCCACTTAATGTCAATAAAGTCGTGAAAGTTTTGTCCCTTAAAATGCACAAATCACACCCACCCTAACCACGCAACACGTGGTTACATTCCGCCCGCGCCAAACGACGCTGTAGCGGTAGGACATTAGCTCTAACTAATGTGAAGATTTATATACCTTCATATAAGAGAAGCACGGAGAGAGAAGGAGAGAAGAGTGGTCGGTCACTGTACGGACAGTGCAGTTAGGCCATGCTTACGCCAACAAACAAGTTGGATACTAACAAACGACATAAACAAACAAAAATGACAGTAACTTTGCCAAAATAAACTTGTAATACCTATCATTGTTTTTGACTGTCTGACATTGTGTGTCTGTGTGTGTGTGTGTGTGTGTGTGTGTGTGTGTGTGTGTGTGTGTGTGTGTTTTTTTTTTTTCACTATAGACGCAATACTAATTAAATTTTTTACCCTTCACCGTGTAACGTCTATTTAAGGCCAGTCATATTAATAGCGAAACAAACGACTACTATATTTTTCTTCGTCGCGGTTGCATATTCATTAACTCTATCTTTTACTGCCTACTATATTTTGTCTAAATATTATATAAGAGAGACTTATAATAGCGGATAATAAAGATCACAGAAATGTTAAAAATAACTCACCAAATGCCGCCTCTCTTTTATTCAAGAGTATATATACGAGCAAAACTTACCTGAAAAAGAAAAAAAAAATGTACGTTAGCTCAAACCCATTAAAGCGGTAATGTAATCAAACAATGAAATAAACTTATCAATTTTTCACTGCATATCCGCAAACCGTAAGCTACTTGGCCCAGTTTATAACAAACTTCCTGTCTTACTTAGTAACAAGTTGGAAACTTGCACAAAAGAAAACTTGGTAATAATCTACAAAACTGGCGACCCATTTTTCGTTGTGGTGGAATGCGGACTTAATTCGTAGCACTGGGTTTCGACGTAACCTTGCCTTACAATCACGATTATGTAAATAGCTGCATTATATTAGGGCGGCCTAAAAACGATTAAATTCCATTTGCTTATATTATCGCGTGATTTAAAATCAAACCAACAAACAAACACATTCGATTTTTCAAAAATTTCATAATGAAACTAAAATTTGCCCGCGACTTCGTTCGCGTGGAATTAGATTCTTAAAAAAAGAAATTTCATAAAACTGTGGAAAAACATAAAATTCGTCATTTTTCACCGAAAGCACAAATACCAAGTTTCATGGATATAACTTGAACCGCCTAGTTAAC